>OU696477.1:0-2500000 GCA_916048165.1 Spilarctia lutea | reverse complement strand
TTCTTGCCTTCGAGTCAAAAGTCTGTAAGTAAATATTTGCGAACAAAAGAAACGGTCTCAATGTCTCCATTCGCAATGAGTATGGTGACTACCACTCTTGGATTCTGTTTATGCTTTCCATCAGAGTAGAGTCATTTTGGCAGGGCTATGCATAAAAGAAAACAATGAAAATTGACACGAGTCAAAGCTAAAAATTTATTTTGTTTATTACATCACATCAAACAACAACTTATCACCTAAGAAACTTAAACACTTTTTGTCACACAATAAGCTTTGAAGACACGGTGTGTGAATCTTGTTGTGAAGTCTTTAATTCATTAAGTTATTACGACATCATACTGTATAAGCTACACGATAGTATCAAGAAAACGTTGTCCAGAATAAAAACATCCAACTGTAGATCAGATTACTCCATCTTTTTCCCCGATCCCTAGATAAGTGTGTAAGTTTCTCATCATAAGCAGTAACACAACATATCGTTTATTTGCCAAACAAATATGGCTGCGTACACAACAAAATGAATATAAATTGGTTATCATAATAATTTATTTCGTTACGGGACCTGTTGCTGAATGAATGCAGTTGTTAGTGAATATTTTCACTTTTTGTTTTGGGATGTATTAAAGATTTGTCTTGCTTAAATGTACACCAAGTTTATTGCTGTTTTTGATTACAGTCATAAATAGAAAGATTGTATGGGATTTATTTCAAAAATCTTTGCATATTCATCATGATGTGTTTTATTTGTACTGCTTTTGTTACTAACGAAAAGGTTTTAGTTTTAAAATATAAAAAATACTTTCAGATATAAGATTTTTTGAGTAAAAATAAATCTTAGCTAGAGAAATCAATGGAGCTGTTCTGAGATTTAGGTTATATATATTTACATGCAAAAATTGCTCGTTTAACAGTATTATTATTAGGTACTAAGAAGAATCTAAAGATTGAACCAATAGGTGTGCAGTTAGAGAGGCCTATGTCTAGTGAACTTCGATATACTTTGTTTTGTTAATGTTTTCAAATCAAGCGGCATTTAGATCTTTTTGCGGTCAGCTAACAATTGTGAAAAATTAACATTGTAGTTTCGTGACTCCTCTCATTGGCCATATTATAAATATGAAAAAATACTAAGAAAAATAACAAAAGAGTTAGATTATGAATTTAAATAGAAACTAGATAAGGTAAATCTTTGATGTACATCGTATTCTTAAGAAAAACTTTTTACATAATTCATTCGTTCATTACCAATCTTCTAATATACAATTCTGATGAAGCTAAAAAATAAAAATTAATATAAGAGCAAATATTTGAGCGGTGCTATCGCCCCAAGGGCGGAGGGTGAGCGCCGAGATTGTATCGACCCAGATGTCTCACTTATAATTACTTAATATTTTCTCATCGTTGCATAAAATTATGTGCTCATAGAATGAAAACATAGTGTGATTAGTTTAGAAAAAAAAGGTATTTCTATGAACAATAAAAATAAAATGATAAAATTAAACTGTAAGTAACTCGTGGCTATAATTTAAAATAACAATAGATTCGTAACTTTCCATATTTATTTGAGATCGTATTAAAATAAATTATTTACAAAAGGCTTTCGCCTATGTCCAGTAATGGGCTATTGAAAACTGTTGTTGATGGTAATGGCTATCCCACTCTTAATCGTTAAATATTAAGTTCACATTTTAAAATATTTAACTTATATTACCCCCCTCCCCATTTTTATACAATGTATACCAAACATCAACAATCGAATTATCTTGTATCAAAAAAGTAACATTAAATAAAAGGTGGATAAATTATTAGAGTTCAACGTCGCCAAGACAATTCAATAAAAAAAGGTCGACAGCAAAGAATTATATTCAGCCATTCTTTACTCACTAGGAAATGGAATGACTAGGTGATAGTGTAAACCAGCCCTAATACACCCCGACGTGTTAGAGGCGGGGCTAGTCCCATTTATTGGAGACAGGTTCAAATTCGGGACCATTTATGTACTTAAATACCTTTGTGACATAAAAAGTTAATCTATTTTCTGAATAGAGATATGTGTTAAAACTGTATGTATCATATTTGAAAACATAGTGTTGTTTTTCTATGACTCAAAATAACATAGCAGTTGCAATAAAACAGAAGAAAGTGGGAAATAACTCATCTTATTGAAAATCCAAATGTCACAAAGTAGCGGGCAAAGCTAGTTTATATAAATAAATATTTAATTCTGCGCTTGCAGGTAATAATCCTTTGTCGCGGGGGATATTACAAACACTAAATTTCATGAAACTGACACAAAGAAACCTACGCCCAGAACAAAAATACACAAAGTGTTTCAACCACTACACCTTTTATATGGATGGACTTACATGAGACACAAGTTTGTTGTTACATAGATAATTATAAGACTCAAAAATCGTATAAGTAAAAAACACTATTTATCACCCGAAATCTTACGTACCTATCTAAGATCATCTTACATTCATGTATAACCCGTCGGAAATATTTGCGATCCTATCTTAGAGTTAATATTTTACTGAACAAGAATAAGATTACGAAAGCAAGAATAATATACGTGCGTCAGCGCTTGCGTTGGCAATGTTGGTACTAGATGGGCGAAGTGAAGCACATTCCGACGGGTAGTAAAGCAAACTTCTTATTTAACCTCCATAGAACAATACTAAAATAATATTGCCCATTCACAATAATTAATATTGCTACGGAATCAATCAAAACTTTTCTGTCTATGATATGACAGATATCGTAAAATCATGTTTTTATAGTTTTCGGTATTGCAAGTATTATATGACGTAGTTAAACTATGAGAGCTCGTAATGCTGTCCTATATATCTTTGGAGCAATGCCAAGATAAATCACAAATACATTTAGCCTAAAGCTGATGACGCTATCTTATACATCTATAACATATTAAATCATTATCTACACTGCAATGCAAAAAGATTAAAGTTTATTGAGATGCAAATAAATATTCTTTCGTTTCAAATCAAAGGAAAAAGATGGCGATAGAGTTTCATAGCCAGACTTGACATAACATTTAAACCACACAAAATCGGGTGAACTTATAAAACAATTGAGTTTCCTAATTTGTTGTCAGATCACGTCATCGAAACTCTCATCTCATCTTTCTACTAGCCTTTATTATTTCCAAAATCATTTGGGGTCGGCTACTAGTTCAACTGGTTCTACCTGAATATCAGTTTTTCCACGGAACGACTGACGTCGGACCTCCTTAACCCTGAGGATGAACTGAATTCGAAGATTGAACTAGTTGTCAGTATATTTGAGGGCACTGACTTCCCAATAACGATTGCCATAGATGTTCATGACAACCGAGACCGACGGCTTAACGTGCTCTCCGAGGCACGGTAACTACACATACCTATATATGTATATATACTTCTCATCGAAACTACTCATACATAACAAGTTTCCTTTCAATATAATAATTAGAACTGTGTTATAATCAGCTTCAAATAAATGTTTACAAAGAAGGAAGTTCATAAGAGAGAGTTAAAAATGTATCCTCGGCGTCTGATGATAAAGTTCAAATTTGTTTTTATATTGTTATTTCCCTTACTTTTATTGTAACTGTTATGTACACTGTGGTTATGTTCACAAACATGACCTTGTAACAATTCCAAAACATGGTAAAATTAACGCAAGTTTTGGTTGCTACTTGTTCGGTTTGTATTTTGTTTACGTAAATATTTCTAATGTTCAGGGATATTGTTACCTGGGCCCAGTTAATTACTATTTCATAATGAATTTATTTTGATATATACATACCTACATGTATGATAAGCTAATGATACCGTACTGGTCGTCCTTCAAATGATTTGATCGTGGCACAGCCATGCTTTGGCACATACGTGGCTCGACTATAAACACGTGCTATCAAAGTCTCACTAAAATTAGTGTTAAACAATTCTTTCCTGGGTGGCGCAGTGGCAGCGTATGCGACTGCTGTGTTTGAGGTCTCGGGTCGGACTAAATGTTTGTATGATCTGCAAATATTTGATTCTGAGTTTCGGTGATTTCTATGTATGATATGTATATTTACAAAAAAAACCATATATATATAAATACTCGTATATCAGTTGTCTAGTACCTATAACACAAGCTTTGCTTAGCTTGGGACTAGATGGCGTTGTGTGTTAGATGTCTGAAATATTTATTGATTTATTTTATCTATTTATTTTGCAGTGGGAGAGTGAGATTACTGGAACTTAAACTCCGTAATTTTATGGGTAGACCTAAAAGGATATATTGTCTCTACCTACTAGGGATTGGAATAAAGCGTGATGTGTAAACAGTGTGGCCTTTGTAAAAACAGCTGGTAGAATCCAATAGTCATTAAATCGTGTTTATTTTGTCCACCCGACCTCCAGTTGACCCCCTATGCACACCTCGTGTGTTGGATCTTGTTTAATTAAATAGCTGGCTCTTGTTACGTTTTAAAGCTACACTGATCTAAAAGGAGAATTAATTAAACATTGTCTTTGGTAGTTTTAATATTATTCCTTTTTATGATGTTATAATGCTTCTGTAGGTTTCTATTGACGTTAATAAAGTTACATTGTACAGTATTTTACTACAGTAACTTAAAAAGAAGTGTGCACATGTGGGCACACATTTTTTAATAAAATCGACTTGGCAAGCGTATTAGCAAACTACAATAATAATTATAATATCTATTAATTATTTTTTTTACTAATCTAAGTACATCCTTCTCGTTACTCCTCCTTCTCCTCTCTCCTCACTCCTCGTTACGCCTCGGTTACGTAGTGGTAGCGTATGCGATTGCTGTGCTTGAGGTCTCGGGTTCGATTCCCGGGTCGGACCAACTGTTAATATTATATTTGTATGTATTTACAAAAATAAAGTATAAATATGTGGGATCGTTAAAGAGAAACATTGGCGAATTCATTTTGTAATCTTTAATTGAAAATCATTTACAATACTTGCAACCTACACACATCGTATCGCAACCACAGAACAACAAAAAATCATCTAACAGTATTAAAATAATAATCTTACTTGTATTTATATCAGTTGTCTAGTACTAGCACAAGCTCTGCTTAGCTTGGGACTAGATGGCGTTCTGTGTTAGATGTACGAAATATTTATTAATTTATCATATATATATATATATATAATTTATTATATATTTATAATATATTTTTGACTGCACGGTTGGCCGAGTGGTTTCAGCGGTTGCCATGACGCTTGCTACTGCGCCAAGTGTCTTGGGTTCAAATCCCACGCGGTACAACACTTTGTGAGATCCACGAATTGTTGTCCCGAGTCTGGATGTTCTTTGTGTCCGTTTCATGTATGTTTGTAAAGTCCCCCACGACACAGGATGTTTATTCCTAATGTGGGTGTTGTCTTTTATTATTAAAAAAAAAAAAAAAAAAAAATCTTGCTGTCGAGATTTTTGTATTAATATAAATACATTTGACATGTACAGTCAACAGCAAGTTTAAGTACTCAGGTAAATGCTCCCGTCCCTCGGACAATTACTTAGTCGCCTTAAACGACACCCCTGGGAGAAGAGGGCCAGTTCATTTCCTCCTCGTGCCGGCTTATAACAAAAATGAACACGCTAAAATGTACTTACTTAGATTTTACAAAAAAATATACATATTTTTGGAGTATTTCATAGTTGTTTAAAAATGTTGCAGAAATGATTGATTGCAGATCGTAAGGTCAGTTAGTATAAAATATTTTATCATTCCAAGTCTTCGATTTTCGACACATCTTGTATAGGCACGAAGGCGAAGGTAAGCGCTTACCTAAAAGAAGTTTTTTTTTAGAGTTAATTTATTCCAGATACTATCTCCATTTTATTATGAAATGAGAAAACATAATGAACAGTCATATAAAAATTACAGATTCCAAATTCAATATATATTTTAATTATTTTTTTATTGTAACAATATTTGAGGCAACATTAAGTAGAAATATTTTTCATGGGGCTTGTTTTTCGACCAGCATGCATTCTTAATAACTTTACTTTGAGAAATTGAATTTATGAATACACAATACCAAAGTGAACCTATAATTCTGTAGGAAATAATATATATATATATATATTTAATTTTTCGAACATATGTTGATACTACTTAAAAACAAGTAACCATCGCACAATATGATTTTAAATATTCCAACACAAATGTATACACAGCCGTTATCGATACGCGTGAAAATTTTACACGGATAACTGGACTTGTCATTTCATAAAAACATTAATAAAGTAATGGACGATGAATTGTATTCGAAAGCTGTTTTTGTCACACTGTTGACATATCGGTGGTGTATATCGTATTATCAATATGTTAACTTTACACTGGAAATAAATTTGTGACTTATTAAAATAATTTGTTTGGCTATGGTAGTATTTGGGTGGAGGATTGTTCAGCAGTGTATGCCTTTCGGATGAGATAACGATGATCTCAGTGCTCTCTCCGATATACACCTTCTAAATCGGAGCGATAACACAAAAGAAAGATCTAAAGCAATTATTATTATTCATCTCTACGAGATGCAACTCAAAAATTCAATAACGCACTTGTGACTCTTGATTCGTAGGTCACCATGAGTGTCAGTTCCTTACATTCAAGTGACGGAGGGCAGGTACTGGTCTCTTTGAGTAACTGCATTGACTATAGCACTGCATTGACTAAACTTGTATATCCTTATCATAGCTTCTCCTATCTATCACTTTTTCTGATCCTATATAAATTTTTTTATGCTTTAGTTTCCAAAACGACTCTACTTTGCCTGATGGAAAGCATGAGTAAAATCCAAAAGTGGTGATCACCATCTTCAATGTAAATGTGGACAGTGCAGCATAGTGATGGTGAGATGCTTTTTCACGCCCCGCTTAAAGGACTGGGGATCATAGTGAGAAGAAAACAATTTAGCTGGTAGTGAGTTCCAGGTTCATTTACTTCCTTTGTTTAGTTCATCCCAAAATGATAACATTATGTATATAATTATTATAGTAAAAGAAATTAAGTAAAAAAGTGCACTGACACAAAGTATTTTTTTTTTCTACTTTTACCATGGGAGAGCCACGCTTCGGCATGAATGGGCCGGCTCGACCGGAGTGATACCACAGCCTTACAGAAAACCGGTGTGAAACAGCAAATGTGCTGTGTTTCACCGAGTGAGTGAGGATACCGGAGACCCATACACCCGAACCTCTTCCCCTATCCCCTTCCCCATCCTCCAAAGGCCGGCAACGCACTTGTGACGCCTCTGGTGCTGCGAGGGTCTATGGGCGGCGGTAATCGCTTACCGTCAGGCGATTCGTCTGCTCGTTTGCCCGCTATTCCACAAAAAAAGTCAGATTTAGTAAAATATTTAAATTTAAACGCTGATTGTATGTAAAAATTTCAACCAATATTATGAATGCTAAAGTTGATTTTTTTTCATTCTTATAAAATTTTGCATAGATATTGTTAGAAAATGGAAAAGAAAAATATTACTCCCAAAGGATACAAAAGAAAAAAGGGACACAAGGTAAGCTGTCAGCAAATTGGCAAGTATTAGTAAACGGTTTCTGTGTCTATAAAAAGTGAGTTTAAATTAGTTCATACATTTAACACTCCTGTAAAAAATTGTAATACTATTTAAAAAAATAAAAAGCAAATAATAACTTTAAATAAAAACTGAAATTAAAAAAAAAAAAAAGTTCTGTTCAGAAATGTAGGAAGAAATATAGTTACTACAACATTAAATAAATTTTATTATTAACAGACATATAATATAGTTGCAACAGTCGAGACCCATAAAATAATCTAGACCAAAATCAATTCAATTCAAACAACAACGTAAGCTACGGTACCTCGAAAAGGTACAGAATAAGAAAGTTTTTTTATGTTGATTCAAATATATAAACATACTACAATTTGCTCGCGACTCCACTCGCATATACGTCGGTTACCGCGACAAAAAGTAGCCGATGTCTACTAGTAGCCTTCTCCAACGTCCAATTTATCTCTATACCGAAATTTATCCAAATAAGTTCAGTGGTTCAGTCGTTAAAACGTAACAGACAAACAGGCAGAGTTACTCTAGGATGTTATAAAATTAATATTGTATATGTGGTATGTGTGTGTAATAGAATTCTACAACGTGCTTCAAATGATCACATGCACCAACATTCCATATATTACACTGAATTTTATGTAATATACGCAAGTATATATCAATTATTAGATTAAGTGGCTTGGGTGTCACTCATAAAGTAAGCTAAACCGCCATCGTACACGCTACAAACATTAATTAAAATAAATAAAAGTGCTCTAATGTAACATTATATATATGTGGTGACCGACTATGCTTGTTTCAAGCGTCAATTACAATAATTGCTTAAAGCCACACAGTTTGTGGAAAAGCGTCGCATTTTACGTACTATTTCCATTAGATAGTGTTATGTTTTAAATTATTATTCGTAATTATTATTGTTTGACTATTAGATATTTACGAAACGTAATGAAGTAGATTATTATAATTATAAAAAGGTCGACTCTAATTTCAATCAACGCAGGGACTTATCATAAGTGGTTTAAAGAAAATTTGCAGGAACGCAGAAGTTGCACTCGCGTTAAATTTTATACGTGTGGTGACGTATGAAGAATATAGAACCTCTCTATCTACCTGCTCTCTTGCTACCGATCTACCCTCAGTTAGATAATTGTATCGGTGTACACCCCAGGCAAGAGGTTTGACATTACAAGAATTGGATTTAATTATAACTATTTAATTTGGAAACAAACAAAATTTTGGATTTCAAGAAAACTTAGTAGTGTAGTACTTATTAGGGATATATATAAACTGTTTGAAAGAAATAACTATATGACAATATTTTTAAAAAATAATAAATTTAATTTCAATATTAGCGTGCTAGACACGCTACACAGTGTGTTACGACCCTTATTCATATTGTGGATCTGACTCGTTGGTCTAGCGGTTGCCGATGAAAAGGTCTCGGGTTCAAATCCTGGGTCGGGTCAAAAGTGTTATTGAGTTTTTCTGATCTCCTGCGTAGTTGGCTGGTCTCCGTTGAGACAGACCGCCGTGGCCGTAATCGGCAAACTACCGTCTATCCAGCGTGGTATAGGAGACCAAGACCACGTTCCTAAGGAGAGACTAATGTCTAGCAGTGGGTCATATATATATATATAGCTACTTCGATATTACAGTGGGTTATACATAGGTTTTTATGTATATGTAATCTAGAAATTGAAATCTACTTTTAGTTTTGGTTAAAATCTTCAGTTATATAAAAACTAGATTTTGTCTGCGTGTTAGTCGGCTATCGCAGCTAAGGCCCGTATTATAGAAGGCGTCTCAGTCGTGAATTGAGTTTTAAAACTAGTTTCAAGAAGAGATTGTATTATAGAACGTCTCTTGAGACAAGATTCACTGATCGTTGATCAAGTGAGTGAAGATCAACGCTTAGCTTATTTTAGAACGACGCTTATGTCAAAATCGTCTCTCAAGAACAGATTTTGACAGATGTGATCTCTGTTCAACTGAGACAAGCTCAATCTAGTCTCAAGTGGTAATTTCTAATGATTTTTCTGAATAATAACGAAAGATTTATTTTACCATACTTTATTTACGAAAGAATTGCTTATTATACACATTTCAATACACTTTAAATAACACTAATTGATATTCAATTCACTTAAAATACACATTCAACTATTTATTTAAAGTAATATCCTTCAAGCAATAGTAATAACCTTTTGGTTTCTGACAAAAATATTACAATAATTTTAAAATAAAAACAAAAACAGTTTGATAATTCGACATTGACGAGTATTGAAAACAATTTGAACGTTCCGTTATAGGTAGTATCTAGTCAGTTTTATTTTAATATTTAAAGTATTTAATTTAGGGCGAACTGCTTCTTATTATTATATTTAAATTGATACACTAGCCAATAGTGTATTATATATAACCAATAATATATAAATTATACTTGTTAGGTATGATGTGTTTAATATAATTAGCTGCGTAACACAGAACAATAATTTCGACAATGCAGAAACGTAACTGAGAACAGACTTGTGAGTTGAGATTAGATATTCAAACTAGTTTCAACTGAGTAGAACTCAAAACGCCTTTTATAATAAGAGCGACGCTTGAGATTCGATCATAACTTGAAACTCGATTCAGCTGATCGGAGATCAAACGATAATTGAGCCGCCTTCTATAATACGGGCCTAAGAGTAGCCTATGTCCTTCCTCAAGAATCGAAGTAGCTCCATTTTAAATTACATTGATATCGGTGCAGCAGTTTGGCCATGAAAGCATGACAGACAGACAGAATTACTTTCGCATTTACAATAAAGGTATGGATATGAAAAAGTTTTTCCAAGTCGCGTTTGAGCATGAAAATAAAAGTGTTATTTTAATTAAATTTTGCAACTACATTTTCTAAATAAGCAAAAATGCTAAAGTAATTTTAGTGTCTAGAAATGCGTTATGCGTCCAGAAACAAAAGAAATATTTAATTAATCTCTCTACAGAGAACGCTTAGAGGCATATTTGCCTTGTTGCTTTCACTGACAAGAATATTATACTTAATTATATTTTTGAGCTACCTATGTATATTGGATAAAATATTAATAATCTATTCAGAAAGTAATACAGGGCTTCTGTTAACAAATTGCTTAGTTATAATTATAATTTTGTTCTGATCGATCAGATTAGGCGAAGGTCCGATCAGATTTTGTTCAATGTCACATAAGTCTGGATATAAATTCCGTATTTTCTTTTTTTGATACTAATGTGTCGTTGTAGTTAATAGTTCTTTGATTAAGTATTAAAGAATATTTTTATATACGGTGAAAATATTAAAACATTCGTAAGTTACAATCTCGATTGTCGACATTGATAATGCCATACGGCGAAACTGGTCAGGATTAAAGTAAATAATAATAATAGTGGAATAAGTATAAGTGAGTTTAATTCGAGAATATATTAAAACATTCCACTGAAGTATGAACATAAAATAATCGGATGGTTAATGTCTAAAATAAGTACACCAGCTGCCAACGGACTCTGCATATCTGCGAGTAAGAAATCCACAAAAGCGTTATATTCTTTTGAGCGACACTCAGTTAAATGCGGAAAAAATGTGTTAATACTGGTTTTCTGTGTAGCTTTATTCGAGTCAAGCCAGCCCCATATGTGCCAAAGCATGGCTTGCTTAGGTAAAGTTAATTCTTTAAGTTGATACCGATCAGATTTCTCCGTGAACTCCCAAACATTATTAAATCTTCAACCACTCATCTAGAAACAAAACTTCAACTAAACATTGGACTTGCTGATAAAGCTCTGAAAGAGTAATTGGAACTTATCTGTCAGATAGCTATACATAATTTTAGGTTTCAAAAGTGTGGGGATAGATAGATAGATAGCGTAATATAACAGATAATAGTGAAACTTTATCAGGAACTGACGTAACCGATCCTTAACGTGTGTGCCTCACTTTACTTATTGATTTTTCAACACCTTTAACCTTACATACTTCTGTAGTTGGAAGTAATTAAAGTATGATGTCCATGGCATGCGGACATGCCACGTGACGTCACCACGATAATTAGTCGACACCGGTTTTTATGTTTGGCCATTAGGAGTCAAACAAGTCGTAAATGTTTAGACTATAACAGTAAAAGGGTTTGACTAATTGCTATACGTTTTAGGTCACGTACGGGTTGAGTCTAGTAAGAACTCTATTTAATAATCACAAATGTTAATAAAAATAAAATCGACTTCAAGAATTTGACCAAACTGTAATGGAAACATACGGAAAGCTCCAGTTTTCAAAAAAAAACATCAAAATCGGTTCACCCAGTCGAAAATTATGAGGTAACAAACATACAAAAAATTCAGTCGAAATGATAACCCATTCCTTTTTTGAAATTGGTTAAAAAGATGTACTCTACTTTAGTAATTTAGTCATAACTTTAACTAATTGGTTATTTTTATAGTGTCATTTTCTGATGGATAGAAATAACAAAACTATATTCTTTTTTTCATTAACAACACTGAGTAAGATACTTTCGGTTATTTCACCGGTTCGAGGTATTAGGCCTTACCATCTTATAAAATTTATGTTTCTTATTAAACATCCACTTTTTTAAATTAATTCAATGCAATAAGTGGATATAAAACTAGTCTAAAAATGAGTACGAATGTGTGTGTGTGTGTAAAGACAATTAAAACTGTTTCCCATTTTAATAGTACACTAAAAATACGAGAATTTTATGTCCCTGTAGTTGCAGTTGATAATCAAATTTCCGAGCATATCTGAGAAAGATAAATAAAGTTATACGAACAATAAGCGGTCTAAATGGGTTTGTACGACATCACGTGGTAATAACAACGGTGACAATAATGAACTACAGTTTTATGTCAGCCGTTAATGGTAGCAGTGCTGGTGTGTAGTGAATATACAGCGCTAGTGTAAAAATAATTTAAGTTTTAATTACAACCTTACTTTACCTACCTACGTAAATGCGTTAGAATTAGTGTCTTCGTAATTTAAATTCAAAACCAAGGGAATATTTTTAAATACAAATACACGTCAATAGCTCCGACGAAGGATGATAAAAGTAATTTTCAGAGAAAATTTCTATTGAAAATTGGATTAAATTCTAATCGGTTTGGTGACCCTTAGACAGGGGAGAAAAATTAAATCCTACCAATAAGATCCAACGAATAGCAATGTTTTTAGTATCTTCCAAATACATGGATATTAATAAAAATATATTCAGTATGTTATAAAATATTAAAAACATCGCCGTTAGAGAGATTTTAAAATGAAAAACCTAGAGTTTAAATTCCATATTTTCAAACAGTGCACAAAATATTTCACAAAAAATATAAAAGAACTGAACACATTTCATACAACGGTGAATATCATATTACAACCTTTATCCATTGTCAAAACAAAAAATCGTATCTCATTCGTCAATATTCCGTCAAGTTATTACATTACACGCTGTCCCTGAGGTGCGCGGGGTTCTATACATATGTTAGAGTGGTAAAGACGCTCACTGAACAAAATAATACTGTAAATTGTATTTTTCTTTTACGTAAGAATATATAATGTTTTTTTTAAGGATTCGAATACGTTGCAATTTAAAAAGTAGGTGAATACTGGTCGCATATTAGCGTTTTGGTATTTATTATTAGATCATATCAGCTACAAACGATTATTCGTCAAATTACACCAGTAAAGGTCCACAAAACGCGCTGTACATATGTACTAGTCACGTGGTCACGGGCTGACTAGTAGTCAGACGGTGATCACGGTTGTTTGTGCAACTCGATCGAAACGTGACCCATTTGAAAGCAATGAACTAAATACTTATCGCGTTAATTTTCTTAAACATACTGACATATTTCATATTAAAACAAGTTGAATCATTCAAAAATATTGTGAGGTTATAAAACACGTTTATAGCTTTCAACCGATACTTTTATGTGTCCCAATGCCCTAGATATAGTTTTTATGAGATAATCGTCTTCTCGGTAAAGACAAGACTTGATAGCACTTTTTTCTTTCAAATATTTCTTTTACAACTTTATTTTTATCGTGTCAATTTCTTATTAGTCACTGAAATACTACTATTTAAGATGCAATGTGGTAAATTAAATTTTTCTTAGAGATTTAAACTATCAAAAATATTAAAATGAGTTATTTCACTAGTATTTTTGTTGATTTTTAACAACATTTGTTAATTGTTTTCACCAAAGATCAATGTTTATTTTATGGCTAGAATGATAAAATGTTATTTGTATTAGATACTCGTATCTAACATCAGTAAATCTGCCATACCTTTTATAGCGCTTTCTACATCCATACCTAATTGTCATGGAGCGATAAGGTCACCACTTGTACATACTTTATAACAGTTTTAAGTTTACCATGTAGTTATATAAGCTGGTGACAATAAAGATATTTATTATTATTATTATTATTGCTTGATTGTTCTTTCTACAAGTTGCAGACATTTACGCCAATGTCATTCAAACGTATAAGTACAAATTTGCACAAAACAAAACTCAGTCCCGTGAGCTCTATCACAGCGCCATAAAGTAACAAAATAAGTATCAAATATAATTCCCACGTTACTATTAAACTAGAACCATATCTCCCAGTGAGCGTCGTATATTTTGTAAGGTGAGTAAACCACACACTCGCTCTTTCCCGTTACACCTCGCAAACTGTAAAGGGATCCCCCAAATTTATCTTCTGAGTCGTTAGAGCGAATAATGTTGCCGACTATTTTATTTAGAACTCAAGACGTGACTGAATCACCGTGTTTGGGTTATGAGGTCTTTGAAGCATTAATACATATGCTATTAGAATTCGTGTATAACCTATACATAACATATATGAACGTAGTTAATATGTAGCTGACGTTGGCTTGTTTCATTACTTTACGTGACTATAATGGGATTTTAATCGGCTTCAAAAAGGAGGAGACGATAATAATGACATCATTTTATTTCAAAAATTTGTTATTTAAGAAACCCATATTTTAAGAAGGGATGTAGAAAATTTTATAGTATTTAAATTTACTAATACTATCGATACTTTTACGCAAATGAAAACGCGGGTAAATGTTAATCATTCATTAATTTTAACTTTTAATTTTCCCATTCAATAATATCAAACTGTGATCTGAAAAAAATATTAAATAAATAACAATCGGACACCGATGGTAATAAATATAACCAAAAAACGGTCCGTACCGAAAACATTTCGGATGCTTATCACCACTTCACATGAGAGTAGGAACTTAGAAAGGATATATAACTTAGTCAGCACCAATTCCAATAGGTATATCTTAATCATAATAAATTCAAATTTGGGCATAAACAAAATACTTCAAATCCTAAAACTCCTAAAAGGTTGAATTATTCTTCGTTTAAAATTAAAACTAACTTTCAATACAATCCATTATTTTATAAGACTAACTACTACATTCGGTTACAAATTGTAAACACATATTTTAGACAACAATTTTAAAAAATAATTTAGAAATTTCTAAGTTTCAAAATCACCATTTGCTAATATTTTACTTCAAATTATAACATTAATATTTATATTAGAAAACGGAATATAAGCTCTAAATTCCTACACAAATGAATCAACTAAACCGTTGCCAATTTATTTAAACAAAGGCGCTAATCCAAACCGCTACTCGAAGATCATTCGCCGTCCCTCGGCGGAAATATTAATCAGCCTCGGGCTCGAACAAGTTCAATTTGAGGGCTCGTAAAATCTCGCCGCACCTGAGTGCGATGCCTCATATGAATTAGGTGTTTGACATGTCCCGTGACGAGTGCGGAGTTCGTAAAACGAAGTGGATGACATTATTTTTACGATTACGAGTCAACCTGAAAATAGGTTTGGTTTTGCGGTTGAAGTTTTTTTAGGACGCTCGTTGTATTTTGGTTTGTTGGGTTCGGTCGAGCCGCAAGTACACCTTCGGTAACTGTGTATAAATAATAAAATGTTTTTGTTACTGAGAGTGGAGCGAACGAAATCTCTACCTGAAGCAGTGCTTTAACTTATTGAAGTACATAAAGCCTCTGTGCTTCTGTGATACTGAAACTAAATGGGTATACTTTGTTGAAGAACAGGTTATTTATTTGCAAGGAAATAACTGAATAATGGTAATGAAATGGATTCTTTTAAATCTATCAAAGATGACTAGACTAATTAAGTTCGATGAAAGATGTTTATTTTTCTAATTTAAGTCCGAAAACTTCTTGTGGCCATACAATTTTTTTTTAAAGCTTTTAACTTGCAATAATTTTATTTACCTTTTAAAAGCAGTTACCCTCATTTGATTGGATGTTTAACTGATTTATTATTTATTTATTTATTTAATACATCATGCACTTTAGGTGCATTGGCGGCCTTAATGCCTAAGGCATTCTCTACCAGTCAACCATCGGGTGATGCAGAGAAGACAAGAAGTGGGTGCATCTTATAAACAAGAATTAGAGAAATTAAAATAAACATATCTGGCAATATATTAAATACAAATAATATATAAAAGCTAATCATACATACAAGAACTAATACATACTATACATACAAGTAAATACTATTACTATAATATATATAAACACATATATATATATATATATATATATATATATATATATATATATATATATAAACTTTCATAGATACATACATACGCGAATAGGTGTACTAGGAATAATAGATGACAGTTATGTAGATATTGATCCTGCAAGTTGTTTGATAAGAAACTGCTTTACCTTTATCTTAAAAGAAAAGATGTTGGTGGCCATCCTTTATTTACTACTACTACTACGATTTACTAGTATAATAATATGTTCAGTTATGTAGTTAATAACTTAAGAGTTGGTTATATTATTTTGAATTAAACATTCATGTTTTTTTTGTATTATGTTACCATTTATGACTAATCTATAATAATAAAATAGTCAGACAAAATTATTTAAAATTTGAAACATTTATTTGACTACAGAAGATTTGAACGTCCATTTCTGAATGAAATTAGGTAATTTGAGTATGATAGCTACTAGCTTTATACGAATTGAAATGCACTCACGTCTTTTAGCTACACACAGACAGATTAAAACAACACTCGTTTGAAATAATTCAAAAGCATTCTCAGAAAGAAGCAAACCTACACTTGAGTATTAAAATAACGTCAGCACAGTAATGAGTCTGTTTGAGACGGTTTGTGGTTGAGGTTGCACGAGATCTCATTTATAACTAAATTAGTTCTCAACGTGCGCGATTATAAAGTAGCATGTTTTAACGAGAACTAATTAGTTCTTAAACAGCTTATTTACTGTTTAATTACTTTTTTCTTTCACCATCTTGGCTATTTTTTGTATTTCTTCTACAATCGACTGCCTCGATTGGGCACAATGGTAGCGTATGCGACAGCTGTGCTTGAGTTCTCGGGTTCGATTCCTGGATCGGTTCAAATATAGGTATAAATGTTTAAATCTGCAAATATTTATTTCGGAGTTTGGGTGTCTTCTATGTATAATATATATGTATTTACAACGTCATAACAAAAACGACGTATACATACGTACACAACTTGTAACTTGTTTTAACAAATTATTACTTCTCTACATTCCACTATATCATTACACAACCGTATGATACTCGTATCACCTCTAATGAAAAAATAGTCTCAACTGAGTCAACTAGACAATCTAATATTTTTTAGTATATTTTGTTTTAGGCACCTTAAGCTACTGTTTAAATACACAATGAAAGTTATCATTATACAATAATGGCGTTTTCATACAAGCCGAAGTTTGAACAAACTTGGGGATTTATGTTCCGAAATCATATCGGCGTCTTTTATCACGAAACGTGGAGGGAACGAAACGAAACTTGGTCTGGACGTATTAAAAATTAAACCTCTTCAAGAAAGTTTTCGATAAACTCCCGATATTATATCGTATATAAATAAAGGATATTATTATTATTTTTCTCCAAGTTTCCTCTGAGCTTCGATATCAAGTGGGGTGGATTGGAGGGGTGAGGAAACAAAACGGATCAGCTGTATCTGGCTCTCACAGTGAGGCGAGAGCTCCGTTGGACGAGGATCCAGATTACCTAGATATGGCGCTGTTGAATTTTATTTGGAATTTGTTAGAAGCTCAGTTGGATGCGCATTTTATTTTATATCAGCTTATACTTGGAATTTTTTGTGACAAAAATGATTTCCTTTATAGAATCTCCTATTGACAAGTCGTTGAAGCATGACTTGCAGACAGATTATAATATTACATCACATCTACAGCCTATAACATTTCTTAACCGCATGAACTTCTTAAATCTTATTTTTATAAATGTTTAAGAAGTATAAAGTAGAAATTATAAAATGCTTCAATGGTTGAAACAGCTGATGATTTTCTTGAACTCTATCTTTAGACCTCTTCAATTAGGACACATTCAATGGAAGTTAGTTTCTTATATGGTTTGTTACAAAGGTATATTATTGATGAATGGTTCCGTAACATTATCTATACATCATTAGACACTAAATTATAATCTTTTTTTTAGTTTCACTTCACTACAAAATAAATGCAATTAGGATTAAAATTTAATTAAAATCGTGTCTAATACATAATTATTTTTAGGTATGGATTTCATGTTTACTTATTCTTTGTACAAAATTGTAGAAGTAAGCGCTTTACGATTTAGGCCTATGTTATAGTTTTCTTTCAAAGTTCATCATATGGACTACCATCATGATTTTTTACAGATTTATAGAGCTAGATTTAATGTAGAACACCTCGCAAACAGATACCTAAACCAAAAAAAATGCCTAAACAACTTCTCAATATTTTTAAATTGTCTATCTAATGATATCCCACAACATGTGTTAGACGTGAGAAATAAGTCATTCCCATTTCACGTATAGGGGAGCTATAAATTTTTATTCAATGTTTTATTTAGCTTTGTTGAAATAGTAAATACACATATCCATGCAAAGTTACATCTTTCTGGCACTAAGCGTCAGGAATGTATGCTGAGAACGGACGCATGGACGGGAGTTCCAAGAGACTTAGAACTTAAAGTAACGAACACCGGAAATTACAGATGGAAAACGAAATTGAGACTGCAGTCGCCTGGAAATGCAAGAGTTATTTTTAAGGAGGTGACGTAACAAATCGTATCCATCATATTTATACGGAAACAAATATTGGTACTACTAATGTTGAGGATGAAAGACAGCTATAAAATACTCGTACGCTCATCCAGTGATACTAAACCAACGTTTGGGCCAAAGTTGGCAGAGTTCGAGCACGGACGATATAAGCACCTTATTTTTCGCACATTACACTTTGAAATTGTTTGAAATATGTTATAGCCGTCATCGCGTGTAAGCACAACTTGTATAAACACCAACATGGCTGCTGTTTTCTTTGGAAACTACGTTTTCAAATATGCCATAATATTTTACAGCGTTTATCGTTTTTAAATTAACGATAGTTATTGTACAGTTAAAATACTACGGTTTCCAGATTTCAGTTGTAATCCAGATCGAATTATAATCTCATAAAGGGGGTTCCAAAAATTAAAGCACATAGTTATATAGTTTCATCCTTGTAATAAAATGAACATACGAAATTTAAAATATTACATAAAAGTATTTGAAACTTATTGTATTAATTACTGAAAGTCTATAAATTGAAAAAAAGGTACATCGAAAAATCCCAATCTGTGTTGTAGCTAGTAATTTCAGTCAAGAATGCTACGTAAAGTTCTACGGTGCTACGAGTTGTATAGTCTGCTACGAACGATGTATTGTATGAAACTGCTACGATAAGGCCGTCGGAATATAAATGACAGTAAAAGGTTATGTGAAGATTAATTGAATAAATTGCAACAACTCAATCAATGTTAAAATAAACGTCTTAAACTTTTATCCTTCTACTTCTGATAAAGATGGATAAGGAAAAAAGAATAGAACGATCAGCCAATAAACAAATACCATAAAAGAGTTAACAAGAAATTCCGATGAATTCTCAATAAAGTTGAAAAAACATACAGTCTACGCTTCGTGAGTGTTCGGGTAACAAAGATATGAGGGGATCAAGATTCTGCAGTACATTCTAACGCTTCTTCTTTAGTATTCAATCATGAGCGGTAGCGGGGATGTACCGAAAATGTAGCAAAATGTATTAGCGTGTTGTACTGTAAACTACATACGTTTTAAAGTTTAGTAAATAATGACTCAAAAAAAACTATTTGATAATCAGTAAAATTTGTGGCTGAGATAGAAAATTTTATTCTTAACTGTTAATATGGTTCATTTTAATTTTGCATCAGCGCGACGTGTATTTAAAACTTTATATTAAGTTTTAAAAATTAAGATTTGAAGTTTTAATTCTTAATAGTTATAATAGCTAGTATGTAGTAAAATTTTTCATAAGAAAACGACATTCGGACTTATTAATTTATTATTAAATAGCAAACGCTGTAAATATAAAAATAATCATAAGTTAAGACCAAAACACAAAAACCAAGTACTAAATTTTGTAGATATTTTCAATCAAAATAATTCACCATGAGAAACGCTTATCACTTATGACTTATTTCCACAAAAGTTTTAAGTGTCATTTTATTAAGTCTTCTCGCAGATCGGGATCCGATCGAGATAGCTGACATGTGTCGCAGACGTGTCTAACAAATTCCTCTCAACTCCTCTAATGTCCTCTTTAAAGAACAATGAGACACTCTATCGTTTGAAAGAGGATTTAGGTCTTTATCTTTGTGTTATATAGTCGTATGAGATTCGGGACATGTGTTGTAATAGCTTCTTGTATTTACTTCTAACTGCTGAGCTCAGTATAAAGATCGTAAGTTCAATTCGTCTTATTATCTATAATAGTTGTATATATTTTGTAATATGTATCTGTATTAATTTAGTCTGGTGTGGCAGAGTGCTCTGCCTTACTTTCCACATGTCTTAAGTTATTTTTACATTATGCATGAACACTTTGAAAATCTTATTATAACTGGGGAATATTTATATTATTGGATGACTGTGACATTTAGTATATGTATGGCCTACATTAGAGGTTTACAGATTTATTTGGTTAAATTATTTTTTTGGTATACAAATTGTTTCATAGATGTTCTTGAAGTCACAAAAATACATTTTAACGAATCGAAAATGGAAATTCAAACATTTAATTTAGTGCGATAAAATTTTTTTGGATTCGACTTTTTCAATTTAACAATTCAAATATTTGATTGAATTCGAAAAAAAATATTTTAACAATAAGAAACAGAATGAACAGCTGTAGTCAACGTCATATTTAGAATAATATATACATACTAGTAATTTGGTACACGGTCACATATTTTAAAACTCAATATTTAATAAAAATGTTACAAGAAGTCTTACAAGACATGAATAACAAAAAAAAGACCTTAAAAATTTTATTTAAAAAATCTATGTTCACGTGTGGCGTTTATCGCAGCTCGCATGCACCCGGCAGATTGAGGGTTAAGATTCGCTCGTTTGTATTCAACACGCGTTCAGTACGCGAGGTAACCCGCCCGTGCCGACGGTAAAAGTTTCCAGTCCGGACGGGTCCTAAATACCGGGAGATTCTATTAGCGTATCGATGTTTTATGGCCAAATGAGGGTTCTGATATTCAACGTCGACATAAAATTATAATTTATGGGTAGAAACAGTTTTTTTTTATTTTCTTATTTTTACATTGTCCTTTTTTGGTGAAAATATTAGGATTGATTATTTAAGATTAAATTTTATTTATTTTGTTACATCATTTTGTGAAAATTAATGTATATATTGAAACAAATACATAACTGTGTTTTCAATATACATTACTTAAAATATTTTAAATTAAATTTGACCTCTGTCTTCCATTTATTTGACTTCATTATATCACTATTCGACTCCTCCACAAACTACAAACGCCAAGTTAAAATTTAAGAAAACATTCACGATAATCCACCAAAAAAGATGTTGAAGAAATCATTACACATACATACACAGGGCGCAGAGTACTGCCAAGTTTGTTCTCAACACGGCAAATAAAAAGAAGTTTTTACATCAAAACTTTATTTTCGCTTTCCCCGCGCTGATTCGTACGTGAGTCCGACTATATTTTGCGCTGATTACTGTGTCTTGGAAGTACATGAACTTTAAGCCAGTATTTTTTCGCCGTCGCCTTACGGACTCAGTTGCATTTTAGTTAGTGTAAGTATTTTTTAAAACGGTTTACGATTTTTGCTGTGCGATGTCGGAATACTTAAATGTTTTAGTTTTATTCTGTTTAGGTGTGAACTTAGCTGATTGATGCTTCCATTTCTGTCACGTACGTCTTTAACGACAGTTTCTGTGAGGTTTTAAGTCCATTAACATTTGGTAATGAATAGGGTTTTCATTGTGAGAGTACTAAGCTAGACATGGAAATCATTGGGTTAAAACGTTACCCAAGTAATGATTTTTAAGATTACTTTTAGAATTAGGATCTGAGATTGTGTCAAAATTCATTTCATTAAAGTTTCATATTTTGTCGATCATGATTTCATGGTCTATAAATATGTTACATTGATTTTATTCTCTGTTTGACAACTACCTTCTTTATTCTTTACCGAAACGTAAGGATGGCATGTACATAGTTGCTTTACGTTACTGAAGCAGGTTTTTAATTTTTTTATTATTTGAGCCTTGGAATTCTAATGTATATAGACTCATTTACACTAACATTCTAGAACGTATTCGTTAAACGTCGTACTATTTTTCAAATCGCAGAAGTTTAGAATAATAAATGTAACACTTTAAAAGACAATTACAAAATTTCACAAAATTCTCTCCTTTATCCTCGAGAGATTTCCAACACAACTTTCTCTATTTCTTATAAATTCCACTAATGAGATGGCAGGGAGCGTATTTTCTAAAGCGTTAATACGTTCGACGACATGTTTACGCTAAAGGCTGTGTTCACATTGGATTACAATGTTCCTCTAAAGGCGGGAAAAGCTTCAAGTGCTAACGAATTCTGTAATGTCAGGGATTAATGTGTGTTATTGTTGCATGTTTTGAGAACGCTGCGACGGTGAAAGGGTTAAGATTGTGAATATCTTAAAGAGAAAAGTAGAAGTTAGTGCGTCTTTAGAAGAGATTTGTTTTAAAGTGATGTTAATGGAAATACATATTATGTATATTTGAGCAAGGATATTTTAAGATTTACTAAGAGATAAGTGAGACTGTAACATTAAAGTAAAAAGATACAAGTAAAATTATTTAAAAAAAAAACCTTGATCAAATTCAGTTTTTTTTAATCTTTTTTTTTTGTTTTTTTTAGTAATATAATTTTTTTGACGTACCCAGTGTCACTCTCATGACTAAGACGAATGTATTGAAACTACTCACATAAAAAAACGACAAGCCACTTAGGCTCTAGGACGTACCAACGAAATTTATATATACACATACACTCGAAAATGTCTGTCTTGTTTAGTAGAGAGTCGTTGGTATTCTCATTGAAGTAAGTGTAAATTTACAGTATTTTTCGGTTTTTGATTGAATTGAATTATTAGAAGATTTAACCACCTTCGTAAATGTAAGATAACAACTCAAGATACATGTAGACTACTTCGATTCATTTACGTGTGTGTTTCGCTCACTTGCTATACAAAGGGTACCTTTTTTCAAAGGAATATGGTACTTAACATATAATTATGTCCCATTTTGTATAATTGGTTGCATTATAAATAAATTAAGCGGACATCACAATGACTCTATATATAGTACCACCTTCCTGGTAAGTCAAATTTTCTGTAAGATGCATTTCCAATCATTATTTTAATAGTTTGTGTAATAAAGAAATGATTTCTAATTTCAATCAAGACCTACAATACCTTGAATCACACATCCATAGCCGTGGAACTAAGGACTAAAACCTAGAGACGCGTAATAACACACCCAGTTCTAACCCTTTCAGAACACGTGACACATAAGTTTGGTTATAAAAGCACACGTAGCATATTTCAATTTAATTAATGACAAACAGTTTCGTTGCAAGCGAATGGTGACGGAAACAGTTCGTTATAACCTAATGCTGTAATGAATATAAAGTGGTGTCATTTGTGTAATGTAATTTTTATTTTGCGTGGGTTACACGCGATCTGCTAATAGCCTATTAATTCATATGTCGAATAGGCTATGTACTATTAATGGTGAGCTTATTTGTGTATTTAATACCGTCTCATGTTTCTGAGTTGTATTGGCAAGTGATAAAATAAGATTTTGGAATTATAGAGATAGTCTAGCGTGATTTTCTAGAGAAGAATAAGGAGAAAAGCTTTGTTGTCTTCTGCAAGTGTATATTTAGTTGCCAAGACCTGTATTATAATAGTATCTGATAATATCCAGGGTCCACCATATCGGTTATAATCTAACATTGGAGTCGGTTATAGATGCTAGCTAGCTATTGGAGCTAGTTATACTAGAAAATAACAATGCTCTTTTAAACAAAGAACAGTAATTGAAATATTAGTAACAAATTTTGAGAAAGTACCCAAAGTCTGTCTCAACTTGAATTTACATTAATTCTAAATTCAACCTTGGTAAGTTAGTCTTCATTCAAACTTATGTAACCAGTGTTATAGTAACACAGACAGTGTCTGAATGTTTTGAATTACCTTGAATTCCAAAGTTATTTTATTAAAAAGTTATCTTATTCTTGAATTAAAATTGTGAATAACATGATGCCGATACACACTTTGCTAAATCTATACCCCATCTCTCATCAAGGTTTAGTAACGCTAACATTGTGACCTAGTAATAAACTAGGTACCTAGTAACTATAAATAAATAAGTACACAACGCCACCTAGTCCTAAACTCACCAGAGCCCGTATTGTAGGTAATAGACAACTGATATAAATACATATTTACTTTTTTGTGTAGATACATACACATTATACATAGAAAACACCTAAACTTTGAAAAATATATATGTAGATCATATAAACGTTTGGTCCAACATGGGCATCGAACCCGAGACTTCATGCACAGCCGTCGCAAACACTACCACTGCGGCACCGAGTCAGTCTAAAGACCATTACTATATTACTATAGTCCATTCTCGTTAAAAATAGTCACGCATTGATCAAGTTTGCAGTCTGACCTAATGAGGTTACAAGTTTGCCAAGTTGACATTCTGTATTAGTTAATAATATTAAATAAAAGAAACGTGAGAGATTGTAGAAAGATAATATATGCGGAACACTTGCATATTGGCTAAGAGGTCTGACTAGTTAAGGGGCGGAGCATTTTAACACAAATGGACTATGGTGGAGCTACGAGTATTAAATGATTATCAACCTTCAACGATATCACTGAATGATTAATTTTCTTTTGCTGGTTCGTTATCTACTGGAGCATTTAAAAAAATTAAATTCAGTTGACAACAGCTTACATACTGTTTACAATTCATGTAATACTAACACTATTGTACCTGAATATTAAAGTTTTAAAAAGAGTGGCCATGAGTTTGCCAGTATTCTTCTCCTAAGGCCCTACGCCCTTTGGAAACTGGAAGTTATAGATCGACACAAGCGGGCAGTAGAGTGTTTCAGTGTTTTCACCATATTTACCTTGACAATCCAATACATACTGTGGCGTCTGTTTGTGTCAATCTATGATTTTTAACTGAAGCTTCTATTTAATGTTCATAAATGTCACTTAGTGTCTGAATTTAATTAATGATTTGGAATTTGAATTCATTATAAGCAGTTATATTTCGTGGCTTTTTGTTGGGAAGTCGCTATAGCTAAATAATACACCAATCGCAGCTTATATTTTACCATTAAACACCTGTATACTTATCATCTAACTACAATCTTATATAGCTGACATTATGTATGTATTAACACTGTGTATTTTCAGGTTTTGGTTATTCCACATCAAGGCATATTGTGTAAAAGTCGCAACACTAATGGATTAGCGGTGGCACATGCCGCACAATGGACGTAGTGATGTACTGCAACTGGAAGGACACGTGCGGAAATTGGACGAAATTGATGTTCTGCGGTCGGTTTCCAGTTATGCATTGTTCGATGTGACACTTGAATTGATGGTTTTTTTATGTGTCGAAAAAGATTCCTCGTTAAGTTGTTAGTCTGTGGTTGCTTTAAATTGTGAGTTTGGTTTCTATATATAACCAGTTGGATTACATTACTTTAAATATTATATTTAGATAGGAGTATATAAAAGAAATTATACGTTTTCTAATACGAGATTCACGTGGGTTTCTTAATTTTAAGTAGTTATTTCATACATTGTCTGATTCAATCAAGCTAAAGGTAAATGTTTAGTTCTGCGTTGAAAGATATAATTAATCATGGTCTTCTATTCTTCTGAGATAGGACCTCTATTCGACAGCTGATGTATTGATTTTATTATAATAATACATGTGACATTATAATAAATAATTATTCCGGACATCTAACACACAACGTCATCTAGTCCCAAGCTAAGCAGAGCTTGTGTTATGGGTCCTAGACAACTGATATAATTACTTATATACTTTTTTTTGTAAATACATACATAGTATACATAGGAAACACGTGTTGACAACGTAACATAAAAAAAAAGTAAGATAATACTACTTATAGTCAAATATTCCATTAAATAAGTACAACAAATCATTAAGGAAAAAAAAATTAAAAAAAAAGAAAATCCTACTAACGCTTCCAGCATACGTATTGAATGATTCGTGTAATCATTATCCACGTATCCCAATCATTAGTGAAAACCACTTCCATTATTATAGACCGATAGAGTTAATAGCTCGCTTCATTTTTGCTATTTAATGAGCACTTAAAGAGAAAGCATTAAAATGTGGAATAATGATACTTGTACAGAAATTATATTGAAATTGTGGTTGAAAGCTTTTATTATGAAGTTTGTTACTTAATTATACTATACTGCTAGCTTTTACCTGCGGCTTCGCCCGCGTGATTATCGATTATCGCGGTAAAAAGCAGCCTAAATTTCATTGGAATCAGTGCAGCGGTTTAGCAATGAAAGCGCAACTAACGGACAGACAGAGTGACTTTCGAATTCATAATATTAGTATGGATAAATATTACAGTCGTTTAATTGACAAATATTAATAAACAACTTGAGAGATAGTTTATAGGACTTGCTAGTCTGAACAAAATAGAAATTAGAAAAAAAAAGTTCTGGATAAAATACAATATAATTATATTAAATTTCATGTATTTTTTTAAATGAAAGTAATAAATCGTTCTTAATTAAAAAGATCTGTCTTTAATTTACTGATTTTATATATGTTTGCTACATTTACATTGAGTATATACTGATACTAATTGTTAAGAGATTCAAGTGCCATGTGAAATGTTGAATAACTTAAACGAAATAGACGAACAGATTCCCTTTGGAGTTGAAGTTGAAATTATTTTAATTGAATTTCGCTGTTCCTGTACTGTTTCATTACTTGACTGATTTATGACAGCTGTCCAAACTTTGCTAATTAATGTAATTTATATTTTAGTTTTTCACAATACAAATTAACAGGTTCCCTTTAATTGTATTTGTTTGTACGAACAGAAGTTTTGATTGATGACAGTTGACACAATTTCTTGTGTTATTTCGGGTCTTAGATGGGAAATAATTAATTTCAAATTGATTTGGATTATTAAAATTATCATAAGCTATTTGGTGTCAAAAATGACATTTAATAATGCAATATTAACTCTTCAGAAACATTAATTTCAAACCATTGTTTTTAAAGACATCTTCCATCCTAGGAGCCTAGGCTTAGGATAACAATTAGTGGATCACACAAAGTATTGTCCCATGTAGGATTTGAACCCACATCACATGGCGAAGTAGGAAGTGGCATGGCTACCGCTTAAACTACTAGACCATACGTGCAGTCAAAACCCTTATTAGGAAGACATAAGATATCAAGATGTTTTGACTTATTTCAAGACCTCACAGAATACTAGTGTTTCTTGAGCTGTATTTCATATGTCAGGTGATAGGACTCCAGGAGCAATCCGAGAACTGTTTTTATTCAGTCAATAAGAACCATGAAATAAACCATTGTTCTTCTCGTACATACAATAGCTAAAGAATTACCTACACTTGTTATATGTGAATATATGTGTGTATGTAATTGCATAACCATACTAAACAGAGGTATATGTATGTTGTATTATGGGTACTAGACAACTGATATAAACACAAGTATCCTTAAAAAAAACATACGTATTATACATAGAAAACACCCAAACACCGAAACCAACATTTGCAGATTATTGAAACATTTAGTCCGACCCGGTGACAAATGGCGTTTATTCTAGTTATTCAAAGTATTTAAACAGACAAATTCTAAATAGTGTCACTTAATTAAATAAACTCAAAATAGTACCATTCTATCGTCTATTGTTATGCCTGTTTACCCTTTAAACCTAAGGTTATTCAAGTTCAATAATACCTAATTTATCTTACATCAATATTCACAATACAATATAAAACTTTTGAGATAAGATTCGTACCATTCTACCTTGTAGGTAATTTTAAAAATAATTCAATTCTCTGTAAAACCTTATTACAAAATATAAGCTCGTTTAATTTGTTTCCCTCTGAGCTTGGAGGTCTACAGTTAAGTAGGCACTTATAAAAGCTAAGGTCACGCTGGATTTTGTTAAGAATGTTTACAACGAGAATTTTGCATACAAGCATTGAAATAGCTTTTCAGTTAAATTAGACCAGAGAATAATACTGTTTGTTTGTACTTGGCTTAGATTTCGGTCGCAAGTTTTTTTCAATAACTTGTTATTATTTTACATCACATCAATAACTTTTAACAGTCCACTGCTAGATATATGGCCTCTCCTTAGAAATGAGGTTTTGGCTGACTATACCGTGCTGGCTTGAAGGGTTGGTATACAGTTAGTTTTAAGTTTTCCTCCTCTTTGCAATGATGTTGTTATAATGACAACTTATTAAAAAGTAGATAAACTACTAGAAGAATGAGGCAGTTAGCCTCAATAATACTGTTTATTTGTACTTGAATTAGATTTTGGTCGCAAGTTTTTTTCAATAACTTGTTATTATTTTACACCACATCAACGACTTATAACAGTCCACTGCTAGATATATGGCCTCTCCAAAGAAATGAGGTTGTGGCTGACTATACCGCGCTGGCTCGAAGGGTTGATATAGAGCTAGTTTCAAGTTTTCCTCCTCTTTGCAATGATGTTGTTTTAATGACAACTTATTAAAAAGTAGAATAACTGATTAATAACTGCCTCATTGGTCTAGCGGTTGACGTATGCAACTGCCAATCAAGAGGTCTCGGGTTTGAAATCCGGGTCGGGCCAAAAGTGTTATTAAGTTTTTCGGATTATAGAAATACCTAATAACAGCTGGGAGTTTGAAAGTTGGGGTCTGAACCCCCATGCATCAGTGAGCACGTAAAGCGGTCGGTCCTGTGCTTGATCTCTCACCGGTCATGTCGGTTAACCGTTCCATCGGATTATGAGAGATAGGGAACAGAGAGCGCTACTGTTTGCGCACACACTTGTGCACTATAATATCTCTTGCGTAATCGGCTAGGAGAACATTATCATCATTAAGAAATAGTATCAAAACTGGTTTGATATATTCATATTTTTTTACACACAATGGCGAACAGTCCTAAGCCGGGCAGAACTTATGTTATGGGTACTAGACAACCGATATAAGTGTATACCTCTATACTTTTTTTGTGGAAATACATACATATTACGCATCGAAAACACCCATACTCCGAAACAAGTATTTGCAGATCATACAAACATTTGGTCCGACCTAAAGTAAGACAGTCGCAAACTACTAATTACCAACTTCACTGAGCTTTTAAGAATCTAATCTTACTTAGTAATATAACATAATGAAGAAGAGATATTAAACAGAATTGATAAAAAGAAAAGATAGGTTTTATTTTTCAGTTAAATTTAACTTTCATAGCTTGTACTACTAAGTACAAGTTACTAAACTAAGCCGAGGAATTATTTATGTATAAAGACATGCAACCAATATATTATACATGAAGGATTTTCGTTGAGGCCGTTGTGAGTCACTTCTGTAAAATATGATATAACTGTAGGTTATTCTTAATCAATAAGAATATTACTCACGATTTTTTTATTACAAATAAAATAACACACAAAGAAAAAGAGAAAACACATTCATCTAGTTTTAGGAAGTAACAGTCGTGGCTTATATAGGTTGTGACTGTACTCAGCGCGGTCTAGACAAAATTGAATCACCTTTCACATACAAAAATAGTTACACGTGCGCCGTACAATTTTATTTTACTAAAACATTTTTATGTCTTACTTAGACACTATATTTCGGAGTAAAAGAAGTATTGTCATACAATGAAAAATGATTTTAGTCCTATTATGAAAATATCAAGGATGGTTTAAATATTATAATTTCAAATCAAGTCTTAATTCCACACTGTTACTTTATTTTTTGTGATTACACTAACTTTTGGCCACGACCTCGCCCGCCTTTTTGTTACTTATTGCGATAAAAAGCTTATGTCCTTCCTCAAGAATGAAAGTATGATTGTGCCAAATTTTATTAAAAACGTATAATTGCTTGCCTCGCATTTAATTTAAAGTATCCTATGTTACTTCGAATACCTCCAAGAATATGTGTACAAAGTTTTACGATGATCGGTGAAGTAGTTTTCCTACGAAAGCATGACAAATAAATTTACTTTCACCTTTATAATATTAGTGATTTATTAATTTGATTCGAAAGATTGGCTATTAGTTATCGGTGTTGGGAAACACCTCAATACTCGTGGTAATATTCTACTCCCTCCCTTTCTGTATTGGAACAGAGATTCTAAGACAGAAAGTCTGAGCTTTAACTTCCACATTTGGTCAATTATAAATAATTATGCCTCAACGTAATATAATCCCAGTCTACTGTTGTCAACCAGGTACTTTAAGAATGAATTAAAGCCTACTTTATTGAGTGAAAGTGTAAGGAATAACTCACTGCCTTAGAGTCCCTGTAACTTGAACTGATTGTTACACGGCAGTCTGAATTCTCTAATCTCTGGCAATTCTACTGACCAGTAGAATAATATCACTACAACTAAAATGGTCGGTAAACGAAATTTTGAATAGCGTAACATCTGTTGTAATGACATATTTTAGTAACTAATCCCACAAAATCCTATGTTAAAACAAACGGCATAAGGTTTTATTTACAACGACATCACTGTACATACGAAGTAAAGTTCAAATACTTCCGCGTTTGAACTTTACTTCGTATTGAATAGCAAAAGAGCAACACTCACATAAGTACTTACGAGAGATAATGCTCAGGCAGCCAAAATTTGTCTTCTATATATACGTCACAATTAGTTGACGAACAAAAGTCTCTGAGAAGTTGCGACGGTGGCAGCCTCTCTTAATTGGCAAAAGTTTCTTGTCGAAAAACTGGGGAGCGCCTCCGAATGAACGGATGAGCGAATGAATGATCACAGGAGGCGGTGTAATTAGTCAAAAATTGTAGCGACTCTGAACCATCCACGCGTGGTGCGAGTACTCACGGTGTTTGCTACCAATCCTTGCTTTGTCTCTTATTATGTTGATGGAAATTGGCTTCAAACTCATTCAATTAATGTTATGTGGAATTAGATTCGTTATATGAGATTTATTTTGTCTTTATATTTGTGTTCTATTGAAATACTTACCTTAATTCTTTACGTTACACAATAATCTATACTAATAATAAAGCTGAAAAGTTTGCTTGTTTAAACGCGCTAATCATAGAAACCGCTGGTCCGATTTGAAAAATTATTTCACTGTTGGATAGTCCATTTATCGAGTAAGGCTATATATCAACACGCTACTACTAATAAGAGCGGAGCACCAATGAGGAATGTTTCAAAAACGGGGGAAAATTTTCACGCTACGGGCAATATAAGTCGCAAACGAGGTTGCGTGGGTCAGCTGGTACCAGATAAACAAATGAATATTACACAGAGTTATCCAGAAGCTAAAAAATACATACTTTGTAATATGTTTGTAGAACTTCAATAAATATATTCATAAGAATCGAATTTGCAAGTTTCGTCTTTGGTATCGAATGTCACGTGATAGAAATCATAATGTTTTTATATATATAAAGATTTTCTTAACACAATAAATGCTACACAATTGAAATTAAAAGAAGTGGTGGTAAAAATTCCTGAAAGGAAGGTAATAAAAAATAAAGACATGTATATGTATAATATATTTTCTTGTAAAGGCGGCAACAATGATACAAAATGCGGTCGGTATTTATTTTACTGAAAAAGGAAACCTTTAAACTCTCAGGAAAAAAGGTACGATAACAAAAAAAGCGCTCCAAAACTCTGGCTATGTTAGAAAAAATGTCAAAAGGAATGCTTTTAGAAAAATAACAAGTCCGGAGGGGAATCTCGAACTAAATAAATTCAACTGATCAAGTGTAAAGGCTCCACAAAATGTAGAACGAACAACTGTTTACTATTTATTGGCAAGACTTTGAGAAGGCTCATAATAAAAGTTCAAAGTGACTATAACGTGCAATCTAATGGACAAAATATTGCAGGTCAACGCTCCAGTCAATCACTAAGCACTTCTTAAAGAGAAGTTTGCACATAACGCGGTAATACGTAGCACAAAAACAAATATTAGTACACTCCCTTATGGTTACGATCAAAAAGTTAATGAGTTTTTTTTATAGTTACACAAGTATAAAAACTCGCGAACATTATGAGGAGCAGTCGTCACGTAATAAAAGAGAAACGGTACAAAATATGCTCAAAAAAATGAACGTCACAGCGGGATAGAAAGACGTACAGTTGCTCTCATTAGCCTCTAATTACGGGGGTCCGATCCGAGCACCACCGACGACGCCCGACCGCCGCCGGAAATTCAAATTTAAATTTCGTACGCTCCTTCCACTCGCGCAAATTGAGATTTTCAGCAATAAAAAATAGGCAATACCGAATCGAAATTTTAAACGGTTATTGTTTCCTTTTTATGTTAATGACTCGTATTGAAATTTTGTAACGGATGTTCGGAAAACGCCATCGCTCGTTTAACTCCGGTAACGGTCGGGCAAGATTGAGTTTCCAACGTTTTTATTGTTGATCCTCGTTTTGTTCACGTAAAGGCTCTTAATTGTTTCTCTTTTTCGAGAACACTTTTCTACAAAAGTAGAGGCGGATTCTCTGCTACATAGTACAATATAAATTTTCTCATCAACTCTCAAGCCCTTTTAATAAAAATATAATAATCTCTCACCATGAAACACTTGATTAAGGCGCTCAAAGAGGCTTGCCGGCAATTATCAGTACCGATAGTGTTTAGCATGGCAACACCATATTTAAAATATTTTTACTGGGACAGTCTTTGACCGTGAGCTGGGGGTGTCGGCCTCCCTACTTTTCATAATTATCACTCCCCCTATCATCGCACCGGTTGAACCGCGTATTTTTAATTTCGGCCGTCGCGTCAGCGCCCAAAATTCCTTGCATTCGTAAGAATTAAAGCTGGCGATAAAAGGAGGGCTGTTACTGCTTATTAGAGACGACACTAATAACCGTTCTCACTGTCCTCGCGTGACAGTTTTATACTACACAAATTAGAAAGCAAAAACGCCGGAGTGGATCTGCGGGTAACAAAAGTGAGGATTCAGAAGGATGAGTTCGGATAAAGCGGGCTATTCGTGAGTCGTTTGAAAGGAGTTAGGCGTGGGGTATATACGGTTAGCGGGCCATGAACGCGGCCGGGCCCAGCGTGGGACATTAAAACGTTACGCGCGCTCGCCGGCCCCGCCATGCGTGATGGGGACGCACCGGACCATCAATTTTAAACTCACTTTTGTTTATAAACGTCGTGATGGCTCGAGCCATTTAATTTTTTTGGTCCTATATTTATTTGGACGAGTGTACCGAGTATTATTACACATACCGCGTGTGTCGTTTACGTAAATCAGATGTGCCGTTAAAAATAATGGTGTGAAATGTAATGTATGTAAAATGTCAGCCATATGGTGGTATTTTGGTGTTCATTGCGTATTACCTATTAAAGTGTCGCCGGTTTACGACAAGCTGTTATTGTTAACTTTCAATTATTGTCGGTTTGTTGTCCGCTGGCGGACGTTCATTGTTACTAGGGTTTTGTTTAATATTTGTTAAGCGTTTTTGTGTGTTATTAATTTCATTTCGAGCCATTAAAGCGATGAAAGTTTAGGTTGTTTTGATTGGTGACCTAAGAAAAAATACTTAAAACAAAAAAAAACCTATCAAATGACCAATAAAAATATTTTTAATTTTTACCGTCAATGCTCCTTTTTTTTAATATTTTTTAAATTTAATTACATTTCATTAAGTTGTGTTTCCATTTAAAGTGTTAAATTTAACAGATAAATTATGTTACAACGAGGTCTTTATAAGCACATCTCTATTACTCTAGGCATCGTACAAAAGACATCGCTAGGGTTACGAATGTTTATTAACATCGATAAAAGCGTTCCACTAGAGAAAAAGAAAACACGTCCTATAAAAAGTTTAGAATTCTGAATACTCTAATCTAAATCGTCCTCAACCTACATTAGGCATAAAACTATAAATTATAATATCGTAATGTACAGTCAGAGACAAAAATTGATCCATAATTTTAATCCTGCACGGTTGGCCGAGTGGTGTCAGCGGTCGCCATGCCGCTTGCTACTGCGCCAAGTGTCGTGGGTTCAAATCCCACGCGGTACCTACAACACTTTGTGTGATTCACGAATTGTTGTCCCGAGTCTGGATGTTCTTTGTGTCCGTTTCATGTATGTTTATAAAGTCCCCCACGACACAGGATGTTATTCCTAATGTGGGAGTTGCCTTTTTAAAAAAAAAAATCATAATGTCTTAGTAGTTTTTCTGTAGTTTCAATGGTTTATTAAATGACATATTAACTAAGTTGATGTCGTAAGAGATTTTTGCGTAATAACAATATTACAAAGATAAGGAAAATTTGAAACAAAACTTATGCCAATTAATCTGGCTAGCTTGGTATAGTAGGTCAAAACTAACTTTGTAAATTGAGATGTATATTAAGCAGTGGATTATTAAAAGCTGTCGTAGATGCCAATAATAATAAAACAAACATTTTCAGTATAATGCTGTGGTTAAGTAACATAACTTGCTAACATTACATTGCTTGAAATTAAACTACTTTGAGGAGTTATGATGACAAGCGATAGCTAATCAAAAAGTGTTTGGTGAATTTCATAGGTTCAAAATTTGTTCAGTTTGTTTTGTAACTACTGTGATTTAATTATGCGTTTAAATTTTTTGTTAAATAGTATGTGTTTTTAGACTTTTATGGCTGACTGTACATTTAGAATGGCTCTCATCTCGAAATTACTGACCAAATATAGTGAATTCCGGACATGATTTCAGAGAGGCCTCCGGGAGCGAATTAGTGAAGCAACGTGACTTCACTGAAGATTTTTTGTCGTCGTGAAATATTGTGGAGCGTTTACATCCAGTGGACTGGCAAGTAATCAGTGGTATTTTGTTAAGTAATTCAAACTTTAGTTCTAGAATATTCATTGAAATCCACGAGCAAGCGTTTGAATATACACTTGTTATTCATACAGTTACAGTACCTATGAATATTCATTTATAGTTTTATAACTAATAAAATATAACAGGATGGTTTTGGTTTCTGTTCAGTTTGTTGAGTATCTTAGTGTCTATGGATTAGAGAGAAAAATATGACGTAATGAAAATTTTTATTAGCTAGAATGTGAAAGCTTTGTAGTATACCTACGTTTTAATCATTTCTAATCTAAAATTGCTATTCAATTTTTTTTTATTGTTACCAATACACATACATTCACGGACACAGTGATAAAACTGCACCATGAAGACCTGGCAGTGAGTCGCTAAAAATTATGTTATACACATTAATTAACACTCACAGACTTAATCCATGCAACTCAACGTTATTTACCTTCGGCAGTTACAATAAAATATTTGTGTGTATGTTCTTCGAGTACTTTTGAGTAAGATTTTTATGTTAAATTATACATTTTAACTTTTACACAAAATGTATTATTATATTTCTTTCATTTAAAATTTCAGAGAGAAAGAAAAAAATATTAGCATACATTGATTACACATTAAGCAATTAAACACGGCATTAGTGAGTACTTGTATCAACATACACAGTCTAAACGAGGCACAGTAGTACGTGGCTCGTGTTACTCTGCCTTTATTTACTTTCTCTAGAGGCTTGTTTTTACAATGACCCAAGTTGAATGTTATCGACTTCTGTCGACTTTTAACGACTATTTTATACAACAATATGATAATTAAGGAAGCTTTGTTGCTCCTAAATGCTCTGTGACGCGATGTTGGAGGCAAGAGTTTAAAATTATGAACTTTTTCTGTTTTGTTTATTTGTACCTTTGTACCGTTTAGGATAATTTAAAACACAGCTTTTAAAGTGCTTGAGGGTTCCATTGTTATTATCTAATTTAGTTATTTAAGTACTTTAAATTTGCTTTTAATAACATATACCTATATATTTTCTTCCTTCTTCTGTCTGTCTGTCCTTATTTGGAATGCTCTTTCCTAAGAAATCAGAATGTCACCCAGTCGGGACTCGTTCAAGGTGAAGGTACGAGCTCTCATTACAATAAGTCTTGCAGAATATTCACAAACTTTATATTTTAGGTCTCGGGTTCGATTCCTGGGTCGGACCAAATGTTTGTATGATCAACAAATATTTGTTTCGGAGTTTGGGTGTTTTCTATGTACAATATGTATGTATTTACAAAAAAAAGTAGGTATATATGTATATGCTTAGCTTGGGACTAGATGGCGTTGTATGTTAGATGTCCGAAATATTTATTATTATTATTTTATAATATATATTATAGTATGTTTGTATTTGTTTTAAGTGTATATGTACGTATATAGCCTTGTATGTATTCGTAGATATATTGTTGATAATTATGTCGTAAATATACTTAAAACTCATAACCAAAGTACACTATACTTTGGGTTATGAGTTTTTATTTGACCTCTTCAGTCATTGCCACAACACCCCACGGTAGACTGGTAGAGAATGCGTAAGACATTAAGTGCCGCTATTGTACTTTTATGCATAAAGTTACAAAATAATAATATTTACAAATTCTACTAATATTATTAAACCTAAAGTTTACTTTTGTTACTGTGTTTGATAAAATAGCTAATGTAATTTTAATTTAAATTTACAGATATATTGAAAACTAGCTGAACCCCGCGGTACGACAATAACCGCGGGCAACGCCGCGAGGCGAAGCTAGTATCTTTATAAATTGTAGCCTATGTGTTTTCTGATGTATTAGCTATATTATTGTAAAGTTTCATGAAAATCCATTCAGTAGTTTTTGCGTGAAAGAGCAACAAACATACTCACTCACATATTCACAAACTTTCGCGTTTATAATATTGATTCTGATGTACGAGTATCCTACATCAGAATACATACATTATGTTAACGTTGCCCAATATGCCAGCAGCATGCGAGCTAAGAATCAACGGGAAACTGGTACTTATATATATATATATATTACCGCGACAGAGCGCGCGGGCGCGTTAAGTTGTACATTGCTGGCTTCTGAAATTAATAAAAATCTTGACACATGGTTTTTTCCGTCTACACTTTTTTTTTAAGGACAACTGTTTGTTTTTTTTAATAAGTTTGGGGTGCTGGATCAGCCCCTTTCGTTTTCGGTAGTCGTCTTTTTACACCCTGTATATACATAAGGCATACTCATTAAACCTTTAGTAAAAAGTCATCAATACTAATTTCGGAATGATAGAAGATGCTCAGATGCGAATGTATTTTTTTAAATATTATTACTTCAGTGTTATAAGCGAGTGTAATAGAATAATTCAACAGAGCTGACATAGGAGGGTGGTCACTATAGGATGGGTGAATGGGCGGACGAGTCATCGGAGCCGTGCGTCTGTCAAAGCTCATTAGTCCACGCCAGTAGGCGGTGACGTGAGGAACTTACATACTGTTTTATTTATAAGCTTAGTTGCTTGATGTAATTGGGATCTATTTCTAATGACTGGAAACACTAGATAAAATTTGAAACAATGAATCTAATGTAATGCCATTAAATGAGCAATTTTTGACTGCCTCGGTGGCTTAGTGGTAGCGTATGCGACTGCTAAGCCTGTGGTCTCGGGTTCGATTCCCGGGTCGGATCAAATGTTTGTATGATCTACAAATATTTGTTTCGGAGTTTGGGTGTTTTCTATGTATAATAAGTATGTATTTACAAAAAAAAAAGTTTATAAGTATTTATATCAGTTGTCTTAGTACCCATAACACAAGCTCTGCTTAGCTTGGGACTAGATGACGTTGTGTGTTAGATGTCCGGAATATTTATATATTTTTTTATATAGGTATATCATCTGAAAGTCGGCAACGACTACAACGATTTTCATGAAATTTAGTTTGACGGGGGTTTTGGAAGCGATAAATTCATCTTGCTAGTTATCAAAAAAAAGATATCGAGTAAAGTTCTGTCATCCTGGTAGTTATTAGGCGTGTAGCCAGACTTTGACTTGGATGTAGGTTCGATTAATTTACGTATAATATATGTAATTATGTGCTTAGAAATACATAAATATTTCTAAGCACATAATAAGGTCTCTAGGGCAAGTTCAAGATCAGAAAACCTTGTGGGTATAAGGTATATTATTGAAGTGAAAACTTCTTTAGTCGCGTTGAACACTTTTGGTAGATGAAAATCTAATGGGGTTTCGTCACCGACATGCTAGTTTTATTGTTCAAAGTTTTCAACTCTATCGGCAGGTCCTAAAAGACTCGACTGTATTGTTTTTTAAGGGGCTAATGTAAATAATTATATTATAAATTTAAAAGTAATTCAGTCATTTTCTCTATTACGTTTTCACAGCTAAGCCACTGCATTGTTTTCAATGAAATTTGATTACATGGAAATACTTTGATTGCTGAGAAAGGACAAAAGCTAATCTTCTGATATTTACGAGTATTTGTCTTCTGACTGACTGTATAACTCATGAAATAAAGCCTACCTAAGTCCAAAGACTCTATTCCAAGTAGAAATAATATTTGCTGCGTTATAATTGAAAAACCAGACCATCAAGTGAAAAAAGGTCCTATTACTATAAAACGTATGAAGTTATTAAATTTTTATTCACAAAAGCCAGTAGTACAAGAAAACTATTCTAACATAAAAGCCTATCAATTCAACTGTAATATCTATATCATAGTTCACGCGGCGATCCCTCACAATAGCCCTCATTTAAGACGCACCCTCCGAGTGGTGGAGTGCAAGAGGTCATCAGTCAACGGTCATTACGTGCCGCTGCTATTAATTATATTACTCAACACGTCACTCGTATCTACTATCGTTCCTGAGTGAGTCCTGACGATGCGATAGAACATTTACTTCACTATTATAGCTTGATGTATCGTGCATGCCTGTACATTATGCATAGGATAAATTTATGAAAACTCTACAGAAGAGCAACGCTTTTCTATACAAACTACAGTCCTCCTCCATATAAATTATAACTTTGCTAAATTTTATATTTTTCCGATCAAATAATTTTTTTAAAAAGTTCAACAACTGTTTTGCTTCACGTATTTATATGTTGATATAATAGTAGTACATTGTACGTCCATAGCCAGTGGGCATAAGTTGCTATGAAGATGCTTAAGTCCAGCAGTGGATTGTTAAAAGCTGTTGATAATACACGTCAATACTCAAAGTAACAGGTTTTGGCCACAATTATTTTTTAAGATCTAGACACAACACCATTTAGATTCAAACACGCTTCGACATGCCTGGGCCGGCTTGACCAGAATGATACTGCGGCCTCACAGATAACTGGTGTGAAACAACGCTTGCACTGTGTTTCACCGAGTGAGTGAGGACACTGTAGGCCCATACCCCCCAACCCCTCACGCCATCTCTCTCCCTATCCCTCAAAGACCGGCCACCCACTTGTAATGCCTTTGGTGTTACGGGTGACCATAGGCGGTGGAAACCGCTTACCATCTGGTGATACGTCTGCTTGTTTGCCCCCTATGCCATTCTTTAAAAAATGTGAACAGAATTATCTGAATGTACTTATTAAAATGCCACAGACATTTGTATTTTAAATTAATTCATTTGTAACACAATTTTAGAACGATAAGTTTGTAAATTTTAATAAAATATAACCTCTTCATCGTTTATCGGTCATTGTTTCACTTACCGATCCAATTACAGTTGTACACGTTCTCGATAAACCTGGCCGTCGTGTCACGACACTATAGTAATGAGATTTATTTTATTAAAGAGACTTAATGACTCAATTACGTCACGAATCGATGAGAAAGTGACGAAAATGTTTGAATTTTTTTCCAATGTCGAAGTTTCGTTAGTATAATTATTATAGACTTGTAGCCTATAGAATAGAACAGAATCTAGAAAAATAATATAATAAATAGAACAGAATCTAGATAAAGAAACAAGCAACCTTTGGATAGACAAATTAAATGTGACCAGACGAAGAATATAGTAGGCTACAAATGATAATTAATGGAAGGATAACATCCTTTCCAAAAAAAAATATTAGCTTGAACTACGAGTAGTTTCTAACCAATGAAATAAAAATACATTAAACAGTAACATGTTGCGTTTGCATACACCTGAAACAATTGCAGTTTTATCGAAGGCCCACACGTGTCTCCAATAAAAAGAGTCATACAAATTGGTAACTATTATATTGAAATACGTTGATAATAGAGGTATAGTCACATTAGGTAATAATAACACAACTAGGACACTATTAATATCTGATCCAATTAATACATGATTTTTTTTCACTTAACTGTAGTTATTACTATCAATTAAATTTATTTTTAGGGCACCTAATTTTTAAAATAGTTTCGTATGAATGCGGACAATCTGTCAGAAACGAAAAGGTGAGCAATTCGTGTGAACGAAACATTTTATGTTTGTTACCTCTGACGTACTTCGTGACTTAATTTTGACATTAGTTTTTTTTATTTTAAATGTGAATATTCAAGAAATTATAACAACAAATGATAATATATATATTGAAGACGATAAATACTTGACATGGGCAGAAATAGCTGATCCGAGTGATCCGGCTGATTGCCATTTCATCAAAAGAAGATGAAAAATGATAATATACGTGTAATAAATTCAATTGTATATATTTTAAGGCTCATTATTATTATTTTATTTTATTTGAATATACGTTTCAGTAATTTCTACTTTGTACTCTTGTGATAAACTAGTTCAACTTATTTCTTTGGTAGTTGAAGCGTAAAACATCTAAAACCTGATTATCGTTCGAAAGTTTCGGTACAATCTCTTAAGCAATGTTTATCTTGCACTGAAACAAGGTTTTCTTTTAAAATAGTAGTTTCTTATCGAAAATAGATTTTGCGCACTAGACTTACTTAGTGCCACAATATTTGGTTTAGACTACATTCGTTAAATAAGAAACTTTATCTTAAAATGAGACGAGCTTGATGTAGTAATAAAGACGCATGCACATTGTTTTTTTATTCTAACTAAAATTACTTACGTAAGGCTTACTTCGTCTAGGTCTAAAAAAATCGTTCAGTTCGAAGTAATTTCTACTGGATTTTTAATGGCTAATAATTTATTCTAAGGCTATTTAGATTGGAATAAAAAAACCGGCGAAAAAGTGTCACGCCACGCATAGAATACGATTCCGTAGTTATCAGTTTGATATGATTTTATTTTTCAATATTATATTTATTTATTTATTTACAAGAGTGGTGGTCACCATACTCATAGCTAATACAGGCAATGCAACAATGCAGCATGGTAACCCACAACATGGCGGGCTAGTGATCTTCTGCATCATTGGGCTTCCGGTGATGCGTCTGATCACAAGGCGTTGGTGGTCAGGTCTGGTGTTGCGGGGTGTCTTGGGCGGTGGTAATCGCTTCCATAAAAGAAAATAAATAAATACTGTATCACGGACACAAAGAACACCCAGATTTAGAACAACAGTTTGTGAATCACACAAAATGTTGTCCCATGTGGGTTTTGAATCTACAACACTCAGTGGAAGAAAGATGGGTGGTAACCATTTAAACCACTACACTATCAGTTCTGTCTATCAATATAATGAACTATCTAAAGCTTAACAAAAGTAACCTTGTTTCCCATTGTTCGTGTTATAAATACACCATAATCAATAGCACGATCTCGTAAAAAGTCTAAGACCGTTTATAAAGCTATTTACCTTATTATCAATAAGACCAAAACAACATTGCAAGTTATCTTTATTTACTCATCACAAATTCCTTTATTTTATTCCCCGATCAACTTAACTCATCTAAATTATGGACATCACTAGCAGTCTCGCAGTTTTCCCGTTCGTCACGAACCAAGGACCCGCCATCAATGTTTACGTGATCTTACTTTATTAAAATTCTTCCTTGGTTCAATCTCTACCATTTTTATTCTATGGAGGACTTAATTAATTTCCACTACGGTTGACTTCGGTCGTTCGTTCGATATTTTTAAAGCCCCTGCTCATGTTTCTGTTTTAGTACCATTGGGAATACAGCAAAATATGGACAAAGATTTTGAGAATAAAAATGATTTATTATTAACTTGAAGAGTAGTAATTAGGTAAGTCAAGTATAATAAATATTATAGTTTTGACTAGAAGACTGTTTTAGAAGTGGGTTTAAATTGGTTTTCTAATTGAATAATAAATACCTTTATCAATTAATTTTATTTTAAAATTAAATGCTTACAATCTTTACAAAAAAAAGGTTCAAAAAAATTCTCCGCATCATCACCAACTGGTAGCATTCTCAAAAGGCAGAATACTGCCTTTTGAGAATGCAGCCATTTAACGTGGCTATTGCCATTTAACGTGGCAATAGCCACGTTAAATGGCAATGCTAATTCTCTGTGCTAGAAAAAGGCGGGCTTCTGGTCACGAAAGCGTCAATCAGTTGCTTAGCTAGTCGTTTAAACATAGCGCAAGCACTCGGACCCCATGAATCTAGCGTCTCGACCCCAAACGGTTCATAAATGTAATTACTGAAAGCGACTCAATAATAGTCATTTCATTGTTAACGACTCCTTTGTTTTAAATTTTTCAATATTCGTAACAGTTTTACATAATTACGATCACCACTTTCATTTTCATACTTACCACAAGTGTTTAAAGACTAAGAAATAATAGTTTCCGTGATCACTGCGTTTAAGGATTGAAAGCAATCGAAATATTCTCTTTCTTTATTTTATCTATTGCTCCCATGTAGACATCAGTGGTCCATGATAAAAGTAAACTAGTTCTTTCAGTTCAAAATTTGTCTATTTCATTAAAATTAGTAGCAATTTAGCCGTGAAAGCATAATAAATACAAAGAGTTTAATTTAACATTAATTATATTAGTAGGCATTAACCTGGATAAAAATACTCAAATTCAAAAACAAACTGTGGGACTTAACGTAAACCTGCATATAATTAGAAGACGGTGCTCGTTGGGACTTAAAATATGTCGTGAATTCGGGCTTTAGGTGAACACAACACAAATGTTAGCTTCCCATTTATGAGGACCGTATTGATTTCATTCGGTCCCGAGTTTTTGATTTGATTTGGCGATCTTATTTTCTGAAGTCTGTTGGTTGATCAGAATGTGGATGATTTATTCTTCGAAAGATATTACTATGATCAGTATACCAGTTTTTTTAAATATTATGAATCCCTAAATTGCCACATAAGCCACTGAATATTTTAGTATGTATTGAAGTCATCCAACACACTCAGTGAATAACTTAGTCCTTCTAATAAAAAAAATTCAATAAATTTGTTTTTGGAGTTGGATTTTCAATACTTATTTTTGAGTAGATTATTATTATTGATTGTGTTGTAACACAATCAATAATAATAACACCAAATTAAATCTTGTTACTTAATAATTACCGCAAGTATTTATATTTTTAATCATTTTTTATATAAAGGCTTACCACACTGTCTTAAATTGTAAAAAAAAGTCTCATCACACTTGAAAATTACTAAATCCCTTAACTGTCGCTACTATACCTCATCGAATTTACATTAGCATCAGTGTTCTCGATGTGTTACACATCTCGTTGCACGTGTTCACAGTGTAAAACATCGCTAAATAGCATTCAATAATTACGTACGACTCTCAAAGGTGTTCGCAAATTGTCGCGCGCCATGATTTCCACGGAGCGCTTAATGAGCACGAGTACTGCCAGTAAATAGGTAGGGTTGTTACGATGCTGCTGAGAATTTAAAGGGTTAAAACGTAATAATAGTCTTCCTTTCGTTTCCCGATACTGTACTTTTAACTGGAGGTTTAGTTTCTGAAAAGAAGCTATTTATTAACTGATTTATCTATGCAAAACCTAACCTGTTAACGCCACAATTTTGAAATTTAAGCAGCTGACGAGGTTTACGATACAATAACCCTTAGGATACCCTAAAATGAAGAATGAACAACTAAATGGAAATTTATCATTATCAAAGTTAGAAGTTACAGTAACTAGTAATACTCGTATATATTTTTCACAATGTAAATAAACCAAAAAACACACCTATTGTTTTAAATAGGTATTATTCCTTCTTCTTTTCAAAGTAAAGAATTAATTGGATGTGTTACTTCCCGTTGGTGCAACCCTACTATAATGCGTAATAAGGCGGCAAACTGAGATCAAGTGAATGACACCGCTCACGTTCAATGACGTTATTAGACGCTCTTTAACATAATTAATTTAAAAAAAGAATCACCAACTTCAATGCGGCTAAAAAGACAACTCCCGCATTAGGAATATACATCCTGTGTCGCGGGGGACTTTACAAACATACACGAAACGGACAAAAAGAACACCCAGACTCAGAACAATAATTTGCGGATCACACAAAGTGTTGTCCTATGTAGGATTTGAACCCACAACACTTAGGGCAGTAGAAAGCGGCGTGGCGACCACTTAAACCACTAGGCCAACCGTGCAGTCAATAGTACTGAATTAGGACGCAGAGATAAATAATCCTTTAGTACTAATCTAAACTCATTTTCATGTTTGTCTTTTTACTAAAATTAAATTGACACCAATAACTTACTTAAATTAAGAAATATAACCCGACTAATATTTATATATGCACTTATTAATACTCACACACAGTGCAATTCTTTACACGTTATATATATATATACGTTATTTTAATATCCGATGCTTTAACGTAGACGCCGACCCTTATACATTACCATACGATGTATATACACGTGCATATATTCACCGAAAAATGTAACATCGTTTAATAAAGACACCCATTAAATTTGAACGCGCTGCGCTGGTGTAATAATTACAATACATGCCTCGTGTGTTGACGCCTTTATATGTACAATGTGAGTGCGCCTTACTCTAGAGTGTACTTAAGATGAAGGTATTGTAGTTTATTGCTAAATTGTCTTTGATTTATCAAGATATCTGATAGTAATGGACTTTTGATAGCAATATGCGTACAATAAATATTGTGGGTTTAATTAAATTTAGGTGCGATTTGAATATCTGAAAAGAGAGCGTTTTGCTTACATTTTTTTTATTTCTATTGTTTTAACCCACGGTTGAGTATCTCTTATCATATTATAGAATTCTCTCTTCTAATTTCATTAAAAAAGTCAGTTGTATTTTCTTTTTGTGATGTCCACTTTCTTTGCCCGTTCAAATCATGGGTCTAGATGCACTGGGTTGACGTGTGTGATTTAGTAACGGTATAATTCTATATACGTTATAAGCACGTGAACACCATAAAGTCAGATTCAATTCAGACATTCAATGTTTCTTATCAGCAATAAAATAAAGATGTCAATAAATAATCATCCAATAATATCAATGTATCGGTATTTGCGTCCATCAATTCAAATAGAGGGTGACTTGACTTATACTGACGTCTGTACACATCACCGTGACGCAGCATATCCACGGACGTTCGGGTACGTTCTCGGGCATTTTCGTCTATTCACGTTTTACTGACATAAATTAATCGGCAGACATTTTTCGCGTGAAAGAGGCTTAAGGACCAACGTAACGTTGTTTTGTGTTTTAAAGAGGCCCGCGATTAATGCGAATCATTCCTTTTGACGCGCCCATTGTTTGCATTTCTTTCTAAATGAAGTGTATAATTGTCTTTGAGTGTATTTACGGGGGTGGGATGTTTATTTAAGAAGGGATATTGAGATGTGTGGATATTTATTTAAGGTCTGTTTTCATTTATATATTTTTACACTGATGGTCTTTCTTTCTCGGTAACTTTTAAGTTTGATTTTTAGTTTCAGTCTATGGTGTCTGTCTGATTTATTTTTACCAAAATTTTACTTATTCTTATTAGTAATTTTATTTTTTTATTGTTAAACGACAGTTGTTTATCGAAGTTTAGTCTTATTTTGCACAGTTTATTTACTTAAATTACGCTACAAATAAAACAGAAGGGCGTACTGTCATAAGGATACTCAAATATTCGGAATTCAAATTTAAAATCAGTTAATAGGCAGTTAGAATTACTTCGGAATTTATAATGTTACTAAGAGATTCTATTACCAATACGAAATTCCATCCAAAAACCCTGTACAAAAATAGCCAACTTTAATATTATCATATAAAAAAAGCAATATAGAAAATCTTTAAAGCCGATATTGAACTGATAATAAACTATTCTTACGCCATCTCCCTCATATGGGTCTATTATTACAAAGCTCTTGTATTATCCAAGATGGCGGTGCGACGTCATTATCGCCAGCAATATTACCAGATTTATCATTCTGTTAGATTTTTATCGAGAGATGGCCTTTATGTTAATCTGCTTCCAATGTATGATATTTATTTAATTTATTTCTTTATTAGTAAGTAATTCGAGTATAAGTGTGATAAGTGAAAATTCGGTAAAATCTTAAGTTTTAACCTTTTGACAGACTTTGAGCTGGAAAAGATTCTGAATTCAATTGTATTTGGTACCATAGAACTCCGTAACTTATGAATCGATTTTATTTATTTCTGGAATAGGGGGCAAACGATCAGACATATCAACTAATGGTAAGCGATTACCGCCGCCAATGGACACACGCAACACCAAGTGCGTTGGCGGTCTTTGGGGGATAAGTATAAATAAATCTCTTGAGATTTTGATACAAATATGTAATAGCTACATAATAATTTAATTGCAAAAAGTACCTTTCTAAAAGGGTTATAAATTACGTGGTCCAATTTCGTTATCTTTCTTTCCAATGACTTCTTAACTCTAATTTGGGTAAACTACATTCGACTTTAACACTAACGAACTCCATTTATTTCAGTTATATCATTGTTCATTCATTCACTTCGTTCAATCATTTGTTCAGTTGTTCAATATGGCCCTTTGTTGCTAAAGGTTTTTCTATTAAGGGGCTAATTAAGCTATCTATCATAGTCCTCGGTCTTGGGTATTGATTTCTGAATACGAATGTTGCAACTTTCTGAGTTTTGGGGAAATTGGATTGTGTTTGTTTGTTTCACTTTTATTTATTATTGATATTGTGAGATGTATGTTTTGTCTCTATGTATTTGTTATTGTCGTTATTAGTTTCTTACTTCTCCTTCTTTATGCTTTATGACTTTAGAAACGATAAATAAATACATTTTGAGAAATTATTATACGTGATTTTTCCTTTATATCTTTTTTTTATTATATAGGGGGCAAATGAGCAGACGTAACGCCTGATGGTAAGCGATTACCGTCACCCATGGACACCCGCATTACTAGAGGTGTTACAAGTGGTACGCTCTTTTTTAAATGATAATTTCTTCACAGTTAGTCACATAATAATAGTTAAATTTTTATGTGTTATTTTTTTTTTGCATGCATGTATATCGCTTAAAACGGTTGAAAGTCTATGTCCTCCCGTAGTAGCCTAAGTCAATGCAAATTTCATTGAAATCAGTGCCGCGATTTAGTCGTGAAAGCTAACAGACAGACAGAGTTATTTAAATACTTATACTATTAATATGGGTTTTATACATGTCATATTCTTTCTACAAGAAAAAGGAAGTATATAACAATATATATATAATTATTAGTCTCTGTATTTTGCTTTATTACTTAGTAATTTTGTAGATCGTCGAATCCTTATAAACATATCTAAATCTTAATAATATTGTTTTTACTCTAGCACTTCTTGAAAATCCCTTTAATTTATGTTAAGATAATTATGTACTTAATTTAATACGATTCTTCCGTAATAACTCTTATCAAACCCTTACATTTAATTTTCCATTTCTCTCTGTCAGCAAGATGACCGGGCAGGGTAACGCAGGGTATATTTTATCAACATTTCACTAATTTTATCATTCAATTTCGCTTCCCTACAATATAAAGCTTAATTAAATGCGTATTTCATATCTAAGGATCTGAGCACAAAGCACAGAAATTCTTTTTTTCCACATAGTTAAACATTTCCCTCGCTCCGGGCTAAATGTTTCATGTAACAAGAGGATACACCCATGGCAAATATGACTGCATGATATAACTTTATGAGATATTAAATAATTTCTTGTCATTTTTATTTTATTGATATATTTTAAATTGTGTTCTTTTCTTAGAATTGAAGAATGATACTGGCAGATGAAGTTATGGAGATTATAAGAATGAAGAAATTGCTGAAATTTATTTAGCGCACCACGTATTACTACGTCATAGTCACGTCCTTTGCAGGAATAAAGTAATTTAATAAATATTTTACAATAGTTGAATTAGAAAACTGCCCAAACGTAGTGTGGGACGTCCACAGGGCAGGTGGAGTGATGATCTACGCAAGACGGCTTGCAGGAGCTGGGCTGACGATGTTGATAAATTAGAGAAATTTACTAGAAGACATTTATTTTATAAAAATCAATTTAAAAAATTACATCTCTTTTCAAATTATTAAATTGAATTCAGTTCATACATTTGAAATTATAGACTTCTGTAACTGGAGTTAATTCATTTTTAAAGATATAGAAAAAACTATTATGCTTACAGTTACTGAATTGGATATACACTCAATAATGTATACTACAGTCCCAGTAACTTTGGTTTTATTTTGAAAACAATATACAACACATGAAGTATATGTAAATATTATATTTGTTTAGGCTTAGTTAGAACTTAGGAGACTACGTAGAGCACTTTGATGGAACAAATCAAAACAAAATGAAGCCTTGAGAACACACTAGGTATAAGCCGGAGTTTTTTTAAGTGCGAGCAAACCAAAGTGTATACTCTGCCAGATGGAAAACATGAACAGAATCCAAGTGGTGGTTAGCATACTCATTGCAAAAGCAGATATGGTGGCCTAATGAGATGCTTCCTTTTGATGATAAGTCCTGAAAATGTCTAAAGAATCTCACTAGACCGCCATAGTGTGGGTCACCATGCTGCATTGTCCCTATTAGCACTGAGGATGGTGACCACCACTCTTGAATTCTGCTCGTGCTTTCCATCAGGCAGATTAGAGTCATTTTGGCAGCTAATACGTAAAAAATAATTATTATTATTATGAACATGTTAACAGAAGGTGTTATTATATATACATGTTAATTTGGTAACTGTTTAGATTTAAGGATTTTATTAAAAGTTCATTGAATATATCTATAACTTTTACCGATAAACCAGACAACTCAAAATTCAACGGTCATCCCGAAATATATATAAACAAAGTGTTCTAAAACCGAGGTGTCCATCACAAATTATATTAACAGAAACCATGACCCATTTCTCATAACGAAGGTCGGGAGCCGCAGAAAGACGTCAAAGCGCTCATTAGTTGCAGGACGCAATTCCGTCGCTGTCACGTGACGCGGCCGCAACACGTGCCCGTCACGCCGCGTGACGTTTGCGTTGCGGCCACTGACCGCAGATCAGCCGCAGCGAAATAACATGCGGCGCGACCCGTTTTCAAAGTTAGAAACGAGACGGTTGTTAGAAAAAATGAAAATGTGCTCTTTGTAAATAGAAGAGTAAGTTGTATATAAAAGTAAGGTTCTCCTAGCTGATAACGGCCACGGCGGCCAGTCTCAACGGAGACCAGCCAAGTACGCAGAAGATATTAGTGCTAGTGCACAAGTGTGTGCACACTCTGTTCCCTCTCTCTCATAATTCGATAGGACGGTTAACCAAAAAGAGATCAAGTGCAGGACCAGGATAGCTTTACGTGCTCTCCAAGGCACGGGGGTTCAGACCTCAACTTCCAAACTCCGAGCTGTTAGTAAGTATTGCTATTATCAGATAAACTCAATAACACCTTTTGGCCCGACCCGGGATTCGAACCCGAAACCTCTTAATCGGCAGTCGCATACGTTAACCGCGCGAAACAGACCGTGCGTTATACGGTAGTTAAAAATTGTGCTATGTTCCTATCTTTAAGCTACTAAATAACTATTTTGTGAAAAGTTTGGTATAATTTTCGTATATATGCAGGTTTAAGAAAGTACTACTTTGTGTTTAATATGAATATGTCAGAAAATATTCAACATTTGTAGCTGTAATCCGATATTTTAAATTTAAAAAATGTTAGAAAATGGCTAATATTCTTCAGACGGACAGAAAATAAGATCGGAATTATCAGAATCAGGTCATGTGTCGCATACGTGCTTAAATTCAAGCTGAACTTTAAAACAGTAATATAAATATGTATTAGTTACACATCAACCAATGACAAATAGCTCAAAAACCTATAAATAATTCTAGACCACATTTGATCTTGAAAGAAATATTCATACGTGACTGGAAGTAACAACGATTGTACAGCTCCTATCGAGTTTCAAATAAACATTCTATTCTATTTGTTTGAAACTTCTTCGTTTTCGTGTTAAGGTCTGAACTTAATATGTTATGAGATATTAAAGTTTCGGAATCAAAAACTCAACATAACAATTTAGGAAATATTTATAACTAGATTAACACACATGGCCTAATGCAATACTGGTACCAGAAAGATTATGTGCGATATGCGATTAATGCAATACTGGTGCCTGCACGGTTGGCCGAGTGGTTTCAGCGATCGCCATGCCGCTTGCTACTGCGCCAAGTGTCGTGGGTTCAAATCCCACGAGGTACAACACTTTGTGTGATCCACGAATTGTTGTGCCGAGTCTGGATGTTCTTTGTGACCGTTTCATGTATGTTTGTAAAGTCCCCCACGACACAGGATGTTTATTCCTAATGTGGGAGTTGTCTTTTTAGAAAAAAAAATGAAATAGAAAGAGTTCAATTGCTCTTGCGTCCGCCTTTACTCGGTACATTGTTTTGACACAAATAGTAATGCCTCTCTTACTCAATACATTCCCAATGTGGGATGAAAAACAAAATAAAAAGAAAGGTTTTAACACGATTTGTTAGCAATACGTATATGAGCTTTGAATTAGGTTGATTTGTAATTAAATTATGTAGGTATACTTATATGATTACTGCATCTCAAAAATATATTTAACTAGCTAGTCCCGCGGTGTTACCTGCGGATATTTTACAACCGGAATAAGTTACTCTTATTACATCAGCAATTAAAAATTCCTGCCAAAATCGGTCAAGCCGTTCCAGAAACAATAATATTTTGGTATATGTACTCTGTATACATACAAATGCATTTAGTAAAAAGTGGTTATATTAATATTGTACTCATAATCTTTTATTTTATTTATTTGCATAGATTATGTTAAAAATAGCCACACAGTTTAAAACAGAATAAGAGTACACTAAAGTACTTGTAACTTTTCCATCCTTTAGAAAATGGTAATAAGCTTTTCATTTGGTTTTTCCTTTCTCATTAATTTCCTTTTATCTGAATATTATTTTCATTAAAATTTCACTAAACATAAGGTAACAACCAGCATAATATTAGTAAAAACAATAGAATTTTGACTTATTGAAGACGGAACAGTAATCAAAAGAACAAGGGCATAATATGATCTAAAATGAACATCTTTTTTCATATAGGCATATATCGCATATTGATCTCTAGGCGGCAGTGGCGGGCTATTTGGCTCGTATGGGTCGTAATGTGGCTATTTGCAATGACGAGAATGGGCTGCTTTTTCTACGTCCCTGGCTTTATTATGTTTTTACAGTATAGGCGCAAATTTTTCGAGTAATGTTCCCTTCGACCTCCATAAGCCGAGTAATACCGCGGAAATCGTAGGATCAACATTTGAATAGTTACGTTTTGTTGTTATACAGTCGATGGCGATAAAATCAAATGGACTTTGTAATGTTTGGACTGGAGTTTGTTTGAACTGTTCGCTGTAGTTGCTTTTAGACGTAGCATGTTTTCTTTTATGATAATACTCTGGTAATATTTTGTTTTACGTACCAGGTATTGGTACTATTAACATACGAGGTACAACTAAACATTCACTACATTCATTCATTCAGCACAAAAAACTTTCCAGAAATCTGCAAATTAATATTTCTTGTAACTCATTTCTATACCTCAAAGTGTAACACAGTAAATAATATACTCGTAACATGTACTACATTTATACAAATGAACGCTCTTAGTTTTCGGCCGAAGCTAAAACTTGTCGCGCGCTGTCACAATAATGGGAAAGTCGAAAATTTCATTACAATCCGTCGGCTCCCCCGTGTTACGTGAGTTACTCCGAGTTCTGCGAGACATATTATGACGCATTTGTACGTAATTCACTACAGATATGTCGTTATTTTCGGTTTCCAAATTTTGGGAATGAAAGCGCAATTTTCAATTATTTTAAAAGTAGACAAGACAAACGAAAGAACAGTTCGAGTTACTCCTAAGTATTTAGTTGATTATAAGATTGTTTCTTGCTTTAGATGCAAAATGGGTGTAAATCTTCAGTAACATACTCGTATCTTCCGGTATATAATCATTATTGTTTTTTTTTAGCATTACTGGTTGACGAGGATTGCTTCAGATTCCACTGAAAAGAAAATAGTATATTGTTACGATCACATTTTCATGTGTAAAGTTTTTTTGTTTTTACTAATGAAACAGTCTTCTCAAAATATTTGCCTAAAAAGACTTTTTTAATTCAACAAGGTTACTAATGTTTTTATCACTTACAAACTTTTTTTTTCAATATTTAAATTCAAGTAGGGATCTAGCATTTAAAATGTAAAACTATTGAACAGACAAAATTGAAATCTCATTGGGCGGGGGCTTTATTTGCGACAGTCGTTCATGGTATTTATCGTCGGAACACCTTATCTGACCTTATTTACGACAGCATATTTTAGGGTTCCAGCTAGGCGTGATTTAAAACATTCAAACTATAAAATGACGGTTTAATTGTGGTGGAATTTTTAAGGCGGACTTAGTTTTTACAGCGTTTTAATATTGGAATATTTTGACAAATGGTTTAGGGACGAGGGGAAGTAATATTGAGATTAATTTTAGAAAGATTTTGTTGATGTGACTTTACCTGACCACCTCATAAAAATGTCTGTTATTTTTCATAATGTAAAAGTGAAATATAACTATTCTCTTACGAGTCAGCTATTGTGAAAAAGTAAAAAAATATATCTAAATTTACAATTCTCCATTTAGATATTTTTATACTTTTTATTACATGAACAAATTTAGCAGTTTTCATCGTATTGAAATAAGATGATATATCATTAATATGGAGTCCACTACTATTGTAATTTGAGAATAATTTAGCATATTTAAAATGGATAGTTAAATCTAGATACACGTATCTAATAATCAGAATAAAATTCTTAGAATAGAAGGACAACGTAATTAAATTTTACCGTTTTAAGTCCGTTCCACTCAGACTTATAGACATAAGTCTGAGAAGATCAGAATTTACCGTTGGCAGAGCCATACTTTAGGCATGCATGGGTCAGTTCGACCGGAGTGATACCATGGCCTCACAGAAAACCGTCTGAAACAGAGCCTGCGTTGTGTTTCATCGAGTGAGTAAGGATACCGGAGGCCTATCCCCATACCCCAAAAACCGGCAACGCACCGCCTCTGGTGTTGCGGACAATAAGTCTGCTCGTTTGCCCGTTACAACATAAAAAAATCGAAACAGACCATGATCTTCAAAAAGTTATAAACGCATACCATGAAATATACCATAAATATTTATATTGCGAATTAAGATAGAATATAAAAAGTCTACAATTTTACTTTTTAACTTATCACATAAAACTTTTACGTGTTTCAAAGTCATAAATTATTAAAACAGCTTTTTACAATGACGTTAAAGTTAAAATATTTGAACTTTCATTTTCATGGACTTATATCATAATTAATACTCATACCTGAAAGAAAATATTTAATACTTTTTAAAATACAACTTAAGAAACAAGTTCAGTTAGGATGAGTGGATGGATAAATCGATAAATACTTTTGGACATCTAACACTCACAACGCAATCTAGTGTCAAACTAAGTAGAAATTGTATTATGGGTACTGGACAACTGATATAAATTCACGTATAGTATTTTTATGTATTAATATATATTATACATAGAAAATACATAAACTCTTATTACAGAGTATTAATAATAATTTCAGATCATGAAAACATTTGGTACGGGGCTTGAACCCGAACTACATCAGTCGTATACTTTACCACTGTTCCACCAAGGCCATTATTTTTTTTTATTTTTTATTTTTTTATTAATATTTCGGACATCTAACATTCAGAGCCATCTAGTCCCAAGCTAAGCAGAGCTTGTGTTATTGGTACTAGACAACCGATTTAAACACATAGTTTTTGTAAATACATATATATCATACATAAAAAATACTCAAACTCCGAAACAGATCATACAAACATTTGGTCCGACCCGGGAATTGAACCCGAGACCTCAAGCACAGCAGTTACATACGCTACCACTACGTCACTGCAGCAGTGTTGGATGATTAGAGTTCAGAAACAGAATGAATCATGTTCCTGGTATTTTTTACAGAATATCATGGCTTACAATATAAAAATTACGAATTTTTCTATAGAGTGCTGTAAAAGCTTTCCAAAAAAAGTAATCTTAGCCTATTTTTGTGACACTTAGCTCGTAATAAATGCGTACACTGAATGCGTTACCATGTAAATCAGGTGGCGCATGGACGAGAGCCATTTTTTATCGGTTTCAAGAGACTTCGCTTAGTGCAGAACTATGTTGCCTTCCCACAAGCTCATCTCCTTCGGATAATAGTGAAATATGAACTGTGCAACACAATTTTGTTTTTAAAATGTGTTAGAAAATGTTCAGTGTATACAATAGTTAATTTTGAATTTGGAATTTAATTGCCAGTTTTCAAATTATATCTTTTTAATAGAAAGTTTATAAGAAACGGTTGCCTACCAAAATATAGAATAGACTCCAGTGCTCATTTCTGCTTGATAATATTTAGAAAAATCGAATTTTATAAAGATTTAAAACTTTTGAAAATCACGCTGTATTCAATGAAAAAATTCAAAATCTTGAATCTATACTTAGATTGGTATTGATCAAACATTACTTCGTAGCTGTGGTGAAGTTAACTAAATAAAATTATTGTATTTTATTTTGTAGCAAAGAAACAAAAAGAAAATCACGACTCACTGAGTGATATTTACACTTACTTTAACGTCGGCACAAATCAAAATCTTTTTGCGTTCTGTGTATCTAAGTGCGAAGTAAATTGGTGATATTTTACGAGAGAGTCATTACCGCGCTAGTAAAGCGTCGGGTTGTTCCTTCTTTTACGACGGGAGTTCCCGTGACCCGACGACCTTATTACGCGAAGGCTAAACGATAGAGAATAACGAGATAGTTCGAGATAGACCCTTTCTTTAAAAAATATTCGATATGTATCGATTTGTCTTCTGAATAAAATCGTTCAAATACGGAGAAGCTTATGTCTAACAGTGGGCTGTTACAGGCTGTTGATATGATTACGATTATTTACTAACTGACCTAAATTTCATTCCTTCCTATCAAAAGAAATATTGTTCTCCATTTTTGCAATAAATAAAAAATAATAATAAATGATAAATTGTCTCGTTAAATTTTTATCTAACAAAAAAAAAAAATTATCAAACAACAAACTTTTTAGCTTTATTACGAGCTGAATGTATGAGATACGAATTTAAGCAGTTAGCATTTAAAAAAGAAAACTAAACTAACATAAAACTGCCAAAAACATCAGCATATCTGTAGAGACGCATAAAATGGGATGTTGAAAAGTGAGAAACTAAACGAACATCGCCTAACGATATTCGGAACCGTCTATCGATAATATGGCTCCATAATAGGACCCCTGACACTGGCTGACGTGAGCTCCGGAGATAACGTCGCGAATTGCAAATTAAAACGACTTTTATTAACCGTTAGAACATTTTGTTACTCGACCGAAAGCGTTTGATTCGCCATTTAGTTGGCGAAAAGCGAATTGTATTATTTTAGACGTAACATTGCGCTTATAACGATATAAAGGTGTAGTTTGAAATGTTTCTAACACAAAATATTGTCCAACAAGTTTTGTCGTTAATCTCTGTGACACTGGACAATATTTTAGGACAGTGTTAATTGAAGCTAAATTTTCCTATAAGTGTTTATCGAAAGGAAATACTCAAAAATATTTTAATTTGAAATATTGATGCTAACTTCAATAGAAGTAAATTTTCATTTAGGCTAGTTTCATTCTATTTTTGTCTGTAACCGACATTCATAAGCAAGTTTTGAGACTTAAAAGGATTCACACAGCAATATATATGTTTATACGTTTTTGTTACCAATCATAGTTCAGTCCAACTGAAAACCTTTTAAATAATTCATTCGATGTACAAATCCAACTCAAAACCTGAAGTTAGCAACTTTGTAACAACTGTACCAATGAGGTCGTCATTTGTGTTTTTCGTGCTCTAAATTAGATTTTTAGTAGCACAACACAGCTTTATGCCACTTAGGGGGCAGGAAATTTCATAAACGTGGCACAAAGTAAGGCGTAGCTTTATTAGGCCCAGATTGTTTCTTCGCTGCGCCAAGTGATGTTTTAGAGAAAGTTTATGTCGTTTATTTGATGTCGAATGATAGAGATGGATGAATTATTGTAGACATTTTGTTCGACATTATGTCATAATATTTTTTATAGTTTTGAGGCTAATATACATATTATGACACTTTATGTTAATGTGCGTCATAAAATATTATATTATATTCATTCCACATGAACAATTTTAAATGTTTACAGTCATTATTCATTCAGTTTTACTTAATACGTGTATAAAATAATAAATATGACACATTCTTATAATTATTCATTTCAGTAATATTACATTACAAACATACATGAAACAGACAAAAAGAAGATCACACAAAGTGTTGTCCAACGTGGGATTTGAATCCATAAAACTAAGTGCAGTAGAAAGCCGCGTGGCGACCGTTTAAACCACTAGCCCAGCCATGCAGTCATATATATTGCAATAAATATTTACTAAATAAAAACATTTTAATATGTTCTGATCACACCCTTCAGTGTACATATATTAAACACAATGTCATGTTGGACCTCATATGAATACTTGTACCACATTCGTATGTCATGGCACCTTAAGATTTATATATATATTATATGTGAACCTACACGTTTTTGCTTTGTTTGCATTTTAAGCTTGGTTTTTCCCAAGCTTTAGCCCGATTTAATTATATGGAGTAGACAATATGAAGCGGCACCTAATAAAGTGCCACTAATTAAGCATGTTTGTAGGATTGAGGGTTGTGGACTATCGTATAGGCTAGACTAGTGCTTTGAGTATGAGCACTCTGTAAATATTTTTTTTTTATTGTAAAGCGGGCAAACGAGCAGACGTGTCACCTGATGTTAAGCGATCACTGCAGCCCATGGACACCCGCAACACCAGACGCGTTACAAGTGCGTTGCCGGCCTTTGGGGGAATGGGGAGAGGGATGGGGGGTGGGGTTGGGGTATGTGCCTCAAGTATTGTCACTCACTCGGTGAAACACAGCATATTATACAAACACTATTTATACAGCATGCTCATCATTTGAGTTTTATGTATATTTTTCATGCGTCAATTCTAGTAAAGTGAAGCTATTTTTTAAGGAATGGGAGGTCAGAAGGACTGTTGTGTTTTTTTGCTTATATATGGTCGTAATTGCTATCATCTGGCGTCAACGAATGTATACTTTAGATTGAGAGAGAGAGAGGGAGATTTGTTTCCTAGATATGGACATAGAACATACGAATTAAGAATGTCTTTGGAGGTGTCGCTTTAGACCTCAGATGGCTTTTAGATGTACTCAATAATGTAATAGGTTGATGTTTCATAAATTTTTATTTTGATGTTTTCTAAGTAAGTCATGTAGTCACAATGCATAATGATTTTGGTAGGAGTTAATCATTGACAGTATCATCGTAAATCATGCTTTTGAAAAGTTAATATACGTAACAGATATTTAAAAAAAGTGGCACAAATGTTCCAGTTCTTAAAGCACTTTCAATATTAAATACTCATTAGAGCCAATTAAAAAAAAGACAGGTATTCGAAATTTAAACTCTTCGATCGTACAACGTTCCATTACTCCTTAACTCTGTAATCTCCCAAGATTGAGGTCGAAACACCACTTAATTTATAACGGCAAAACATTAACGATAATGTTCTAGGGATGCTCGTAAAAAAATACTTTATCGTTTGCCGCTGAGCCGTTTGTAATTAAGTCGAATTAACAATTTGCTGCGCTATTCTCTACATCTGTACGCACTTAATAACTTTATCGTTCAATAATGTTCAAGAGTAAAAAGCTTAATGTGTATATAAAGACGGTGTTAGGCGACTAACAAACCGCCGCGTAATACCGACTTTAGTGTTGCGACTCAATTAAAATGTAACAATTTTGGGACGGTATTAAATTGAAGCGGTCCCAATATGACGTATTGCATTGCGTGTAATTTCACGGTTTTACGGTTTGTAAGTGAACAGTAATTATTATAGAGCTCTCTCAGTGCTGTATAACATAATTCTGTACGTATATACATCATAATATATAGGATAAATTGTATTGAATTATTAATCATAATTTTACATATTATACGAATATTTCTATAGCAAGCTGTTGAAACACCGTACATTTGGTAACAAAGTGTAAGTGTAGTTTTAAATATGTTAGTTTTCTACGCTATAAAATATTGACTTGCTCGTTTTTTAATTTCCTGTATTTACCAATATACTAATGTTAAAATTTTATACAAAATATCAAAAAGTATTACATTCGAACTATAAATACAGGCCTCAACCACACATCACAAACTCTAAATCCTGAATAACAAATTGAGCACACGAACCGAAATACTTCAAGTAATAAGTATTTCATCAAAATATAGCTCTAACAAGCACAAAGGACAACTAAACTTTACTGTCTCCTACTTACCAGATTCGTGGTCCCCATTGATATGGGTACGTGGCTAAACCTTAGGGTGGTCCGCAGAACGTAAATAATTCATTGACTACCCGCATTTGTAATGATAGTGGGAACGAAACAGGATATCTTTTCCAGTAGCCTTGTTAATGTTCACCACAAGGGGAAAAGTGTATCAATGTGACGTATTATGGTCGAATATAGACTAAATGAAGTAGGTTAAATTAAACTCCGTTTCAGTATGAGAAATCGCATATCGAACAACACCCACGAAGATCAAATGGAAAGTTTGAGTGACTGTGTCTTAAATCAATAATTTGTTTCCGATTTGGTAAATTTTACTCGATGTTATAACAACGCTAACGACCATCATCAATCATTTATTTAATTAACAAATTGTCCTCAGTGAAAAGATAAATATTTGGGTCACCTTAGTTGTACTTAATATTTTCTATGTAACACGCTCGACCACAGAATAAAAATAGAATAGTCATATTAAACTATGAGCCTTGAAATGCAGCTTTGGGCGTTTAACACTGAAAATCCATTTCACTGACCTTTACTCGCACCGTCGGGGCCCCGTAATATAGAACACTCCTCTATTGTGCCGAACGGCGTGAACAGTTGACGGACATCCTCCTCAGTCTGTTGTTTGCTGAGCATTCCAACGAACAGCTTCCGATCTGTGGAGAGACACTCTATTAATTTTGGTAGGCCTTGTGTCGGAACAGTTACATTCTGTTGCTAGTGTTGACACTTGACTGTCGACTGACTTTGTTGTTTAACCCTTTTTTAAAGTAAACCAAACACTGAATAAAATATTTATTATTTATTTGATATGATTATTAAATAATTTTATTTTTATTTATTCCTAATGTATAGAAGAGTATGTGTAAATTTATTATCACGGTTGACATTATCATAGTATAGAGCAGTTCTTGTTCATGCCACGCTTTTCACTATGTCGTAGCTATACTACAAATAACTACGGCATTTCAACTCAATGCACGAACAACAGAATGCAACAGAAACAATGAGCCACACCACATTAAGCCTAGCAGTGGTGCGTGGAGCGGCGGGCTTTGGACTCTGGTGCCATGGCCAGGAGTGTCCCGTGTGGACGGGACACGGGCGAGTGCGGGCGGCAAGTGACAGGGCGCTGTAGCGCTCGGTACATTCGGATAATGGCGCGCGTACACAACGCCACACAAAGTGGCACCACAGTCGCGCTTCAGTCCGCAAGCACCACAGTACCTATTAATTTTGTAGAAAAATGGCATGTTAATTTTATATTAGCAAACCATTTTTTATATATTTACAACAATGGTTTTAAATTAATGTTTCAAAAGACGTGAATGCACATACTTTACAGCCCAACAATTTATGATGAAAGCATGTGATTGTCATGATTGATTTTTACAAAAAAGTAGGACTGTATTTTTTCGAAATGGTGTGGATGTATGAGCATTTACGTGGCTGATTGTAGCGCTGTGTGCGCGCGCACTAGTTGCTACTGTTGTCAATGTTAAGTCAAGGAAGAAACAGCCTAGACAGAGCCTTACAGTTAGCAGTGCATCGAGAAATTCTTAAGTACTTTTTATATAAGTACATTATTTCGAGTATTAAAAACATTTTTTATTTTTTATTTTAGGTATTTCATTCTTTTTGATGGTTTTTGAGAAACTTTTAAAATTGAATTGAAATTCGTTATATAATTTCTAGATGCACATAAAACAGTTATCCATATATCCTTTAGAACAGCGCCCTATCATCGGTGATGAGTGAACCGCCGCCCCAACACGCTCCCATCACCTTGATCATCTCACATGTGATGTAACAACAACAGCTCTATGATAACACATAACACACAGTTTTAGTTAATGAAATACAACGAACAAAATTCAAATTCAGGTCAACACAAAAATTAGCACATTACACTAAAACGTTGCATGGTGATCAGTGAGGGTTCCGTAGAATTAGGATCACACATCGTTATTAGGGGCTACGGAACCCTCCAGGGTTCAGTTTTGTCACGTTTTAAGACTTCTGTGTGAGCAAACCGTTACGCGTAACCCAATATTTTTTTTAGCGGCTTAAATTTCACGCGTCTGGCTCTTTACAGAAATCGGCGGTCTTTTTGTAAATTAATGACATAATAACATAATAACACACTAATTACGCATCGAAATGAATACGAAAACAGAAATAAACAATATTTTTTACAGCACGACGATAACTAATGGTGCAGAGTGAGTGTTTTCGTTCCATGTCCAATCTTATGTACTGTCGAGTTCACCTTGAAACAGAAATTTTAACATTTCAAAGTAAGCATACTAAAAACGTCTCCAAACAGTAAATATGAGAAATATTAGTTTTTGTCAAAAAAGTACAATCAAAACCAAAAATGTTAATAAAAATATTTGATATTATATTAGTGAGCAAGGCGCACTCGACAAGACTGGACGTGTTCGATCTCACTGCGCGCGCTATTTGACAGACAGTGACAACAGTACAGCCTAGGGCACGCACAACAAACGCTACCTGGGTCCGCCTACGCGCGCCGTCTCCCCGCGCCCCCTGGAACACAAAAACATGCTACACACGTTTACTCCACCGCTCCACAAAACTCATTTAACATGTGTTAGTGAAGAAACATCACTAAAGTTAAATGTTTTCATTATAAAAAAGTTTCTTATGGTGAAGAAACACATTTCTGAGATTTAAAGTTTGAGGCGAGACTTTGTAGAGAGTGATATGAGGGAATAAAGTTTTTTAAAATATATTTAAAATGTGTAAGTGTCTGTCTATAAGTGTAAATTTTATTAAATTTATAGCAAAGGTAATTAAATTAAGTAAAGATATTGAATGTCCTAGACTATTATTTTATTATAATATGTCTTACAATTTCATTATACCTATTTAATTAATAAGAAACATTTCATTTGATTGTTTTTACTCTACTTTAAATTAAATAATTATCTGTAAAATTTAAATCTGAGATAATGTAAATAATGAAATAAATATCTGGTTGAATAATATAAACTCTCTTCGTATATAATTATTATCAGACGGCTTAAAATTATACTATGAATATGAAAGGTTTTACTGTTAAAAAAAATTTAACTTCTATAACTATCCTCATTTTTCTTATAAAAATGAAAAGTGAAATTCACTTATGTCGAACAAACTATTCTATTTCGTGACGAAATTTTATCAGTGACGTTATGTAATTCAGACAGTGAATGGACTACTAAAATGTTTGTGAACCTTTAGTGAGAGATAATAGTTTTCTAGTTCTAATGTTAACGTATTATATTGAAAATACTAGCTGTACCGGCAAACGTTGCTTTGCCATAAAAGGGAATATATGTTGTAGAGGTGGGTCAATAAAAATCGCGATGGAAAAATAGGGGTTGATCTTAGAGGGTTAAAAATCTAGTGTTGTATGTATTTACTAATGCTGTATCATAAAAAAATAGAAATTAAAATTTTTGTCAAAAAAAAAAAAAAAAATTTAGGGGTGGACTACCCCTAACATTTAGGGGGATGAAAAATAGATAAGAACCGATTCTCATAGATACCGGATAATCACAAAAAATTTCATCAAAATCGGTCGAGCCGTTTCGGAGGAGTTCGATTACGCACCAACACGACACGAGAATTTTATATAATAGAAGAAGAAAGATTACCCAGTTTTATTCTTTTTTAATATTTTAGCTGCCAGATTGACTTTGCTCTGCTTGATGGAAAGCATGAGTAGAATCCAATAGTGGTGGTCACCGTCATCAATGCGAATGAGGAAAATGTAGCGTGGTCACTCACAGTATTTCGGCCTCGTGAGATGCTTACTCACGCCGCGCTTAAAGGCACCGGGATCATAGTGTACACAGTTTGAAGGTTGAAAATTGTTTTTTTTTTATAATACTTTGTTTTTACCCAATTTCACTACAGTAAATAACGGTGCTATTTCTATGAGTTCGTAAATGTTTATATGATGTTCTTCTGAGTTACTCGTATCTACACGATTGTATATGTATATATTAGAATCAATGTTAGTAATAGTTTAGTATTTAGTATATATTTTATTTGATGAAATAGGGGGCAAACGAGTAGACCTATCGCCTGATGGTAAGCGATTACTACCACCCATGTGTACCCGCAACACCAGAGGCGTCACAAGTGCGTCTTGCGGTCTTTTAAGAAGGAGTACCCTCTTTTCTTGAAGGTTTTAAAGTCGTATTGGTCTAAAAATACCGCAGGTGACAGTTCATTCCATAGTTTTGTCAAACCTTGAGTATAATACATACAGACAAGTTTGTATTCCGAAAGTGGTATTCAAAAACAATAATTAACCACATTTTTCCAACTTTAAGTGTGTCCTACTCATGTAATGGAATAAGGCTACTACTATCACCTTTTTGAAAATCGAAGATGGTAAGTTTGAGGATATTGAATGGAAAAAGTAAGTTAGAGAGCTGGAAAGAAATGTACCTCATACAGACGAACTGACAATAATGAATCGAAATGTTGCCTATTGATTAACGGTTATTTAATAAAAAAATTGGGATTAATCCCGCTCACACACCCACCACTGTAACACTTGTACACCAGGATCATCAGCAGTGATCCACGAACACACCGAGTTATGATACTCGGCATGTCCCTGGAAAATTAAACTGTCTTGGAACCCGCAACGAAATTAATCAGAAGAAAACTGAAGGACTTGGAAATACAATATGTCTATTTGAACTTCTTTAATATTTGTGTGAAATAATAATTTTTCATTGTCACAATAAGTGGATTGTAACACTGTAGAGCCGTGAAACTCAATCTAACTTAACACCAATTCTATGTTGAGTAGGATAAGTAGGCTAAGACTGTCTTTTCAAGAAGATGCTTATGTCCATCGATGCATTTTTAAAGACTGAAAGATGTAAGTAATAAAATTGATAATAAATGTATGTATTAAATAGTGTTACAACTTATAAATCTGTAAATAAAATTATATTGACATTTTAATTCAATAGATACAGAATCTATTAAGAATTTTCTTTAATTCCAAATTTTATGGTAATGGGCTGAATGAGTTATTTAGTACGTAACATTGAATTTAAGAATTCCTTTTTAAATTTAGAGTCGAAATTCGAAATTACAATTCGGACACTCTTGAACATTTTTAGTGTGTATCAGCGTTGTTCTGCTTGAAATTAAATGCATACATATCCAGGTTTGTACGGGACCGACGACTTATCGTGCTCTTCCGAGGCACGGGCGTGAAACATCGCTTATCGTGCTCTTCCGAGGCACGGGCGTGAACAACGCCATTTTCCATACACCGAGCCAGTTAACAAGAATTTCATATACGAAAAATACGATATATCAACTTTAGTCCGACTCGGGGAATCGAACCCGAGACTTCTTGACTGGCAGCTAATAGTCTAAAATATAATATTTTCTCAAAATTTTAACAATGTTTATTTTTGGAGTAAAGGTGGCCAACGAGCAGATGTATCCGTACCCGTAACATCAGAGGTGGAGGGGAGGTTAGTATATGGGCCTCCGGTATCTTCGCTCACTCGGTGAAACACAGCGCACGAGCTATTTCACACCGATTTTTATGTGAAGCCATGGTATCTCCGATCGAGCAGGCTCATTATGACTAGACTAAACTAAATTAACTAAATAAACCAAATATATTATTGCAATATGTTATTTATAATTATTGTTTAATTAATAATAGGTAAAACTAAAGATCGAAAGTTGATTGCATAGCGTCTGTTCGTAAACATTGTTCGGAAATATTAGAAGCGGTGCGGTCATTAAATTCAGATTTATACCCGACTAGCCGGATATCTCCCCCGTGCGACTCTGCTAATGACCATCTAAATTGAGATAATTTCACACAGGACTTGATAATAAGGCTGCGGACATACGCAATGGTGAATGCTCTTTTTAGGTTTCTGTTAACTGTGTTTTAATACGTTTTTATTAGGTTTATTTGAACCTAAACATGTAAGAAAACGCCTGCATTAGGAATATATACTGTACTGCGGGTAAATTTACAAATAATTATAAAACGGATATACAGATCACGCAGAGATCTCATGTGGGGTTCGAATTCACACTAATAACTGGGGTATAAAGCAACGTGACGTCTGCATAACCATAATAATAACATACCACTAAGCCATACAATCAGTCTTCTTAAGTCATTTTCAGTTTAAAGAGTTTTGATATGAATAACATACACAAAGAACACTCGCACACACAAACACACACACACACACACACACACACACACACACACACACACACACACGCACGCACGCACGCACGCACGCACACACACACACACACACACACACGCACGCACTCACGCACGCACGCACACACACACACACACACACACACACACACACACACACACACACACACACACACACACATACTCTCATATGACTCATATATATAATATATATATATATATCCTAGCTTACCCTTGTATTCTGACTCATCATTCACTGATTGTGTCATTCGTATTGCACTTCATCTAATGAGCCTGTTCTATTATTTCGTTGTATGCCTAGTGACCTGTAACACAGGTATTTCAATACCTATCTCAGGCACTAGCCTCTCACAAACGTTTCCTGAAAGTGCATTTTAGACTAAGTGACGAGAAAAAATAAATATTACAATTCTTCGTCTTGCCTACTCTTACACCGGACACTACCCAACACTTTCTCTTACTCATGTTTTCTCTCCATCCAATGGTTGCCTGTAAGAGATTGCCTCCGGGCGATAAGGCCGCCAATTGTACTTCCCTAATTTTAAGCTTATCTTGTAATGCATCTGGTGTACAATAAAGCGATATATTATTATTATCATTAGAAAGATAAAGATATCCAAACTTATCGGTAATTACTAGTATCTCCTGAAGACGTTATACATCGTAGTTTATTTTTATCAAAGTGTTGTATCAAATACTAACTGTCATATTCCATACTAGGTGCGCCCCGCGGTGGTTGACTTGTTGTTGGAATACCGCAGGGTGAAGCTAGTCTAGTAGGCATTTCCTTGTAAAAGTCCCGTCGGAATCGGTCCAGCCGTGCTAGAGATTAACCAGAATAAACAGACAGATGGAAAAAATAACATAAAGCAGTTGTGAGGGCTGTCGACAGAAGTGAAAACTCAACTATGAATGAACAGTTGTTTAAGCTCACCTATAATAAACCTCTTTGCTCTTTAATAAAATGAAGATGATAAAAAGAAGTAAAAAAATAGCAGGATGTGTTCGGTGACGATGACGCGAGTTCCATGATTTTTGTTCACCCAAAAAGTGCTCAACGCTATACAGTTTTGACTCAAAAAATAAAATTGCTGTTTTGATGGAAGTACCGTAGGTATATACGAGTTCTTTTATATGCATTTAGTGAAAATCTGTTAATTTGCAGTCTCAAACAGGTAATTCAATTTGATTTATTTGTACAGATTAATACTCGCTGATGAATACTGTCTCTATTTAATGCATTTTCATTTGAAATACTGCATTTACGAGTATCCAGTATCCCTGTATAGAATTGCACATAATATTTAAACCATATTTCGCACACACATCCATATGTGTTACGTTTGCTAAGAAATAATCAACTTTATGAAGCGTCGGTCTCTTTTGAATAACCGTATGTTACTAAAATTTATTCTAAGGACTGTATAGAACCTTCCAAATGAATGTCCAAGCATAATCCCCTAATTAATTTTAAAATATATTCATATAAAGTATCCCTAAGCTACGTTCTTAGGCACAGGTCAAAAGTATTTGAGGTATTTTATTTAGCCCAAGGGTAGCTTAGCGAATAAATTATAGCAAAAAGGCTTTAATGTAAATTCGTTTGGCGCCTTATTTGTAAAGATTATAATTTGAAGTTTTGATTACAAATAAGATTTAAATTTTAAAAAACGAAGATTAGATTTTAAATTTACTTTTATAAAGTAAATTATAAATATGTTGGGCTGTCGCATCTTTATGTTACTAATTGAATTAGTTATTCAGGTTCTCCTCGCAGACTTCAACTAGGTGTCTCGGGGTAACTTCTCCAGGTCTACGGCCTGTCACAGTGATTTTCCGCGCCCCCTGAAACTGCAGACGGGTCACTGGATTGGGCCCAGTTAGGCCTATTGATAGTTCCCGGGGGGTTCAGTCCGATGGGGAGGGCGTAGCCAACGAGGTCAATTGCGGGGTGACCAACTTGGTAGTTACACTGGGGTCTTGCAATATATCACTGACTGTGCTTAGCGAGATCGAGCTCCGAGGAGGTGGGGACCCCTAGGAGCGCCCGATTTTGTGGACTGACACTACAACCGTCATATAAGCCACTACCTACGAGACTGGTCAGTGATCTGTAATTGTTTAATAATAAACCAAATCCAGTCTGAATACATATCTTTTATTGAAGCAACTAAACACAATATTATATACCATGGAGGCCCAATAAAGCATCATTAGGCCGCCATGGTTTGGGTCCCGATGCTGCATTGTTGCCTTATATGCATTCGCAATAAGTATGGTGACTACCACTCTTGGATTTTGCTTATGCTTTTCATCAGGTAGAGTAGTGTCACGTTTGGCAGACCCATACCATTTTTTTATTTAAACAAGAAAGTAGTTTAATACCGTGGGAGAGCCACGCTTCGGCATGAATGGGCCGGTTCGACCGGAGTGCCACGACCTCACAGAAAACCGGTGTGAAACAGCTCCTGCGCTGTATTTCACCGAGTGAGCGAGGATACCGGAGGCCCATACCCCTTCCCTATCCCCCAAAAGCCGGCAACGCACTTGTGACGCCTGTGGTGTTGCGGTTGTCCATGGGCGGCGGTAATCGCTTACCATCAGGCGATACGTCTGCTCGTTTGCCACCTATTCCGTACGTTACGTAATAAAATTAATAAAATTCATATAAATAGCCTATGTAATCCGAATCATCATTACGAATCTAATGGCATTTCATTTATAAAAATCATCTCAGTAGTTTACTCGCTACCTTGGAATATACAAACATACATTCTTAGACAGCCAGAACCTTCCTTTTAACTTAGCCAAATGTCGGGTAAAAATACTAAAGTATATTACGGATGTTATATGAATATACATAAATATTGTAATAAAAATGAACATAATATGTTTGACAAATAAATTCCGTAATGATAAATACTTTGAACGATAAGTACAGTCATTAACAAATATTACCATAAATATTTTCGAGCGAAAATAAACTAATTGGTAGGCTTTGGTATAAAACCACTTGAGTGTAAAGCACTCGAACGTCAAAAATACGTTTTATATTTCGCTACTGTTATGAGAGATATTAAATCACGTGTACGATTGGAATGATATTCGAACGGGCTAATTAGACAGTGCTTTCAGTGTATTTGGCTGGAGTGGTCTGTTAAGCTTTATAGGCTGAACTTCATAGTTTCATTGTGAAATTCGGAGTGCACTGAAATGCAAAATTGTAATGCGAAAGCGAAATAGCAAATGTTTTTGTCGATTATTGTAAGAGGTAATATAACAGATCTGGATTAGCAGTCCAGATTACCTACTATATAAATATATACGTAAATGTATAATATTATGTTTAAAATCGTTAAATATTTCAATATTAGAAATGTAATCATTTGACATAGGTATTTGTATCGTAAAAAGAATTACAATAGGTAATTGTAAAACCTTTTACCAAAGATTATTATATTACTTATACATTGAGCTTGAAATTAATTAGGGTACTTGAATTCAGGATTCTTGTAACCCAAGATGAGAACGTTTATGTTTTTAAGCGTTATTTTTTTTTACAGATTAGGTGATTTCTTTTTGTATACAATATTAAAGCTGTTACAATAATTGATATCTTTCAATATCTAATAATAATGAATCGAAAATATTAAGAACTAGCTGACCCACGCAACCTCGTTTGCGTCTTCAATTGCCCGTAGCGTGAAAATTTTCCCCGTTTTTGAAACATTCTTCATTGGTGCTCCGCTCCTATTAGTATTTCCGTGATGATATATAGCCTATAGCCTTCCTCGATAAATGGACTATCCAACACTGAAAGAATTTTTAAAATCGGTTTAGTAGATCCCGAGATTACCCCCTACAATTTAACAAACACACAAACTTTACTTCTTTATAATATTAGTATAGATTTAGTTATAAAAACGGTTTTTTTTCTTAATTTACGATGAAAATATAAATTGAATAATAAGAAAAACACCAACGTAAATTACAATATAATAAATAGAACCAGCGTGACTTACGCTGGCTTTTTCTTTTTACTCAATTGATTTTTGTAGCTAACTGTACTAACAGTAACGTAAACAAAAACAAATTAATTCTTGGTTGGTACAAATTAAAGACCAACTTCTCGTAGCTGAACCAGGTTAGTTTCATTCCATACTTGCGTTCATCACCTATCAATTTTGTTATCTTTTGTCAACATTTCATCGTTGTTGCTGCATAGACGCAGGATGCACTAAATTCGCTTTATAACACAACTTTAATCCGTATATTTCCGGATATGGTGCTCTACATGTTACGCCATCGTATTCAGACCGGTCTCATATCATACCCATTCTCTAAAACAAAGCCTAACCGCTTGTCTGCATATAGCCGCAACACTTCTCATTAAGCACTAATGCAACACGCGCTGTGACCCTTAACGCCGCGATAAATAAACTAATTATACGCTGAATGAACACTAATTTGTACAGGGAATTGATTGGTTATTATATATTAGGTGCTTTATTATGTAACGCGCTTACTGTTTCCTGTCTTAGGCGATTTATTGAACTAAAGTCACGTGTACGCAACAGGCTAAATTGTGTACTGTGGTTAATTAAAACAAACATTAGCATTAATTGCTAATACATCAACACAAATATATAAGCTGAATATTAGTTGGTATTTAAGTTTGTGTACTTGAGGCAGTTAAGTATTTCCCTAATTTGGGAATGTTAAGGCAAGACTAAACGTAGGACTAAAGGTTATAGAGCGCAAATCATTTACTTCTGTTATCTCTCATTGCATTTGAGGTCTGTCTTCTTGTAAGCATGTTTTATATTAAATCATTATTTAATATTATAAAAACATAATATATAATTATAGAATAATTATATAACAAGTTATAGCCTATTAGCTATCGACGTTTTTGAGGGGTCTCGCGCAGTTGATGAGATCTAGTCTACCCATAATTTTTATTGCAAAATTTAGTGATTCAATTGCACCGTAATGAACCACACAAAAAATTACATATATAACCATAATAACTACTTTTCTTAGAAGAAATCTAATCTCCCAAGAATTCCTTGAATAAAACTGAAGCAACTTGCATGAGAGGTCCGCACACCTTCCTGGCATATTACCAGGTCCCCAATCAATCATAACAACATATTGTTTGCTTGGGAGGGATAACGTATCCGTTGTTACGTGAATTTATGAGGGTAGCTTTATTATTGATAGGTTTCATGCAACATTAGCGGGTTGATTGGTCGATATTCTGTTCCTGTTTTATTTTCAAGAAGCGTTGAAATTGATCGGGGTGCATAAAAATTATGGTAAATTTTGCGATGTTTTTGGCTTCTGGTAATATGTTTTGAGGAAAAGTGCAATAAAAAATGAAGATTAAAGTAGGTGCAGTTGATATTAAATACCATACTTCCATCAGTTCAATACCTTTTCTTTTATTGAACAGGGGCAAACGAGTATACGTATCGCCTGATGGTAAGCGATTACCACCGCCCATGGACACCCGCAACACCAGAGGCGTCACAAGTGCGTTGCCGGCCTTTGAGGGATGGAGAGGGGGATGGGGTTCGGATATGGCCCTCTGGTATCCTCACTCACTCGGTGAAACACAGCGCAAGCGTGATTTCACACCGGTTTTTCTGTGAGGCCGTGGTATTACTCCGGTTGAGCCAGCCCATTCATGCCGAAGCTGGCTCTCCCACGGTCTCTTGACACGAGTCTCACCTTAGACAGGGGGTTTTTGCCTAATATAGAATAAGCTGACCAATACGATCTCCAACCCTTTAAGAATGGAGCGTACTCCTTCTTAAAAGGTCGGCAACGTACTTGTGACGCCTCTGCTGTGGCGGGTGTCCATGGACGGCGGTAATCACTTACTGCTCGTTTGCCCCTATCCAATAAAAAAACAAATAAAAAAGCTGGCAAGACGTGATTGGAAAGGATTGTTTAAAATTTTCCTTCTCTATACTGTGATGTTGTTCTTTGTAGTTTACTCCCTTAGTCACCTCTAAAGACACTCATAGGATGAATAACTTAATCATTTAATGTAAGTAGTAAAACTTCAATGCTTAGCATTGAGATTACGATTATTTTATTCAAATTCATATCATCAATAAATTGTGATTAATGATTTAACTTACTAAATCTATTACTTAAATAAATGTAGATAATATTTGATTTAATAGTCAATACAAATGACATGAATGTATAATTAATTATTGTGATGGTTTCTAAGTGAATAAAGTGTTACAAGCTAAGAATAGTTAGGTAACATTTATGTACGCGACTTGTAATGTGATTTTAATTTCAGATACGACAAAGATATATGTATTCTAAACTACCTTTAAGACTTCAAAACTCCTAGGTACGGCAATAAAGACAGGTCATTTACTTTTAGTTTAATCATAAATTCGTTTTGAAACTAGCTTAAGGCCGTTGGGGCGAAAATTTCAATGTTCAGTTTATTCCATTAATTAGACATGCTGTGCTCGCCCCATCGCACCAACCTGAATAGCCAATTACATTGATAATTGGAGGTCGCGCAGGTGTCTTAGGGACAAAGACTGAAGTCCGTGGTGTGAGCGATGAGTGATAAAAAGAAACAATTTTATTCTCTTGGAATTTAATATTTTTAAAATCATTTTTCATATTAATAATACCTAATAATAAATAAATATTTCGGACAATTAACACGCAATGCCATCTAGCCCCAAGCTAAATATATAAAACACTCAAACTACGAAACAAATATTTGCAGATTATACAAAGATTTGATCCTACCCGGGAACCGAACCCGAGAACTCAAGGACAGCAGTCGCATACACTTACCACTGTCCGAGGCAGTCGCTGTATAAATATATTGCTTACATGTCCCAATCCGCATCAGTACAAGCAACATCCTTTTTCTGCCAATAACCATTATCTTTTTCTAATCGCCAAAGTGTACGGTTGCCGGCATTAAGTTTATCCGCCATTACGCAAGATAAAATAAAAGTTGCCGAAATTGAGCGTTTAATACATCTCTGCTTATCCCTTCGAGGAGTGAATAGTTTATGTATACATGTGCGATGTTCCTATTATCTTTGAAACATTTGAATAATACGTTTATTTGCGATCTTGATAGCTAGGAAAAATGAGAAAGAGACTTTAAACATATTTTAATTACCTAAGTACTAATAAGTTAAATTATACAACAAAAGAAGTACAAAAGAAACGATTCTGTAGTTCGAAGTCGCTCGTCGCTTTTAACTTCCCCTGAACTTTTAGTACGACGAATTCCTGAGATTGATTCTATTTAGTTTATGTTGAAGTTATATAGCTTGTTTACTAGAGGGCGCCACCGTGCACTTATTACGTACTCAAACTCAAGTTAATTGCGTATCTGGGTTAATATGAGCGTGTTATTATACTGAGTGAAGTGAGTGAAAAGTCATTAAGAATTTTGAACACTGAGTTTTGTTGAGTGAAGACGGAAACATATTACCTTGCGCTTTTGAGATGTTTAAATGACTAAAATAAGCGAGCTCATTAATGTATATTTGTATATTTACTGTCGAGACACAGCTTTTTTTCTTAAGATACTATAAATGAACCATAATATGACTAGTGTGGTAATTTGGTGTGATTACGGATCGGTTGCCTTTGATTGTTTTGAATATTGGCTTTAATCTCACGGTCATGAATTGGGGCATGAAAATAATAAAATAAATAAATATTCAGAACATCTAACACACAACGCCATCTAGTCCCAAGCTAAGCAGAGCTTGTGTTATGGGTACTAGACAACTGATATAAATACTTAAATACTCTTTTTTGTAAATACATACATATTATACATAGAAAACACCCAAACTCCGAAACAAATATTTCCAGATCGTACAAACATTTGGTCCGACCCGGGAAACTTAGCAGTCGCATACGCTACAACTACGCCACCGAGGCAGTCAAATATTGCAGACAGTTAACCAGGCATTTCAAAATTTGGAAAAAATGGGAGTTCATTAAGAAAACAAAAGTATGTTACACAAGTAAGCAACTGTAAGAAGTAAACACCGTTTTATTTTAGTCGGTTCGATTCCGACACAGCGTTTCATCGCTAACCTCGTTGGAGTGTGTGCCCTAGTATAGCCCAAGCTACCTGGTTTGTCAGGATGTAATTATATACCAATAGAAATCCTTAACTTTTCAATACTTTTTTAATAATGAAAAAAAAAAAAACATTGGCAACCAATTCGCTTTTATTTAAAAAGTCAAAATATAAAAATACTCGACATTTTATTCCTCTCAAAACGTAAAACATAAACAATATTAAGTATAGCCAATTTCGTTTCTAAACATTTAATCAACGACCTCGAGGTGAACTCGACATTGCACAGTGAATATCGCTCCGCCATAAACAGTGCTACTCTATTGAAGAGTGCAGTGTATAACCAGATAACAGGTACGAACATTGTAATTGACAGACTTCGTTAGCTGCGGTCTGGTGGTGTCATGCCGTGGCACAAAATTGATGGAAAATTATTTTATACGTATTCACGATAGCATTTCGTCTCTATAGGATGAAGCATTTAAAAGACCAACAACATGTAGCTATATGCTAAATGTGGTTAAATTGGTATTATTATTTGTAACTTCTAATTTTGTTATAAGTAATATAAATTGCTTATGATTAACATGCAGCTTATAATTCATTCCCAAAATAGGGTTTTCTCATAATTTTTTTTCAAACAAATCAAACAAGTTTGGTTTCAGAGACACTTGTTACACTTTGGAACTAGACCATTTATTAAAAGAACGCTAGTCTATCGAAATTTATTTCTTATTACATCAAAAACCTTATCAATATAAAATGGTACCGCCAAAAGTTTGATTGTGCACACAAAAGTTTAAATAAACATTGACTTTTTTAACAAGAACATTCTGGCTTTATCTAAACAAGTTGGGTTGTAGAGGTCAAAGTCGGAGGCTCCGAGTAAATAATGGCGACCGACCGCTACTTGATATGACCTCAATATATTTGGTACTGGGTTAGGAAAGAATTGAGGTCTGTTAACAAGTTCTATGTATTTTCATAAGAGCGTATATATGTACTAACGTTCCTATTCTGTTCCTGTATAGACATGCAGGTAAGTCTAAAGTCGCGTTTGTTTGTTGGGTTACTTCGTTCATTTTATTATGGTATACGAAGATCTGTGAGCTTTGTCAACGCGCATGTATGTATTGTATCGATGTATATGTAAGTAGTATCTATGTGTGTGTGCGCTCAGTCGCATCGTATAACTTGTGTCGCTAGCCGTGTAAGAAACTATCTGTGTACATTGTTAACAATAAACCAGTATATAAGTGATTGGAACTTGTGTATTTATTGATGCCCTAACACATTTTACCATTTTCTATATTTTTTTCAATGTTCAATGTGTGCTTTCTGATACTTATAAGAACGATAATAAAATTACTTTTGTCTGTTTTCCGTTTATTTTAATTTAAGTATATTAAACTTCCTTAGGAAATTCCAACATTTATCCCTCTTTATATAAATCAAATGTACTTCAGACGGTTTTACTTTCAAAGTCTTTTCGTGGATGAAGAGTTAACATAATATCAAAGTTATCATACCTAATTGGAGGAATGGTATTAGAATACAGAAAAAAGAATGTAAAAATATTCCTTTTGGTTCGTTCGTTAAGTGACCGCGGATGATGGCCCTTAGAAAATAACAGCATTGAAAGTAAAAAGCCTCTTATGAAAGAAAATCAAGTAACAAGTTAAAACGCTAAAGTATTGTAGAAAGAAATCTAAATGTAAAGGTAAAACGTTTATGTTTTGTACGGCTTTGATGTTATAAGTTTGTTTTGTCAATTATAAACAAAGAACGTTGTAATAAACAAGAGAAAATATATAGTGCTAGTAACTATTTATTTTTATGCTGTTTAGATATTCTTGCCAGTTTTTCTCCATAGCAATGACATTTTGGAACCACGTAATTTAGACTAGAGTTAGTAACCTACTTGAAATAAAAACTGTATGATTTTATTATGATATGTAAAACTGTTTGTTCTTTTCGTCGTTAACTTAACTTATCGTCTCATGGTAAACGTTTATCGCCGCCCATGAACACCCGCAACACTAGAGGCGTAACAAGTGCGTTGCCCGCGTTTGGGGGATGGGGAGAGGGGTTGAGGTATGGGCCACCGGTATCCTTACTCACTCGGTGAAACTCAGCGCGAGCACTGTTTCACACCGGTTTTCTGTGAGGCCGTGGTATCACTCCAGTCGAGCCTGGGCCTCCAGTCTTGCACATACCAGTTAAACACGAAAGTTGTCATTTTACGTTGATCTTCTGTGCGAGGCTAGTACCGCTCCGTTCGTGCTTAATTCAGCGTGGCTCTACTACCTGTGAATGTCATGTAGTCTCTCTTGCATAAATATAGTAGTAGGCCAAAAGCCTAGTATTTCCGTTATAGTCTTAGTTACAGCAACAATTGTCTAACAATAAAATCTATCATAGACCTTTTGGGTATTTCTCGTTACCATAGTCAAAAATCTCTACAAAGATTGGCAAATTTGGCCATTACATATTCTGTAATTTAAAATCAATAATCACAATCAAATTACAAAGCATTTTTAGTATTAACCGCAAATACGGCCACCAGAAACCGTACCATTTCCATTGAAATTAATTGCATTGGCTCAATTTGTTGGGTGGCCAGATCAAACCGGCGGAAAACGGACACCACCAATTATGACTATTAAAGTTAACCGCCGATGTCTGCTGCTGGCGTTTGACGGACGTACATGTTAGTAAATTATTCTGGATACTGCATATGCGTGAAACTAGGTAAGGGATACATTAAATTTTGATACTAATAATAATAATAAGAGGCTCACGTTAGAAGGCTGGATCAAGGGTCTGATACAGAAGGCAGTCCTTCTTGTCGGTACGGCACGAGGAGGTTCCTGTCTTTGGAGCCCTAACCACCGGTTTCTTGGTCCCTGTACCCGAAGTCGGTGGTCTACTATTTTTTATATTTTTAAATATATGTTATTGTTTATCTTTTTTATGTATTTAAAAATGTAATTAATATGTATATATATAATGAAATAAAGAGAATAATAATAATAAAACTTTATTTGTTATAGGTTTATTCTTATGTTATGTATATAAAGATGATACATGATGAGGTTATTTCTATAGACTAGAGAATAAACGAACAGATTTGTCAACTGATGGTAAATGGCTATCGATGCTCAAGGACCCATTGCAACTCAAAAGTTACACGAACATGGCCGAACTTTAAGTGATCCCTCTAAACAAGGGAAGGGGTGGCATAGTTCTGGAATTCTGATTTCACGTATTTCCAATCAGATAGTTTTTTTTAACTGTTCTATGAATTTCACATATGAGATATTGTTCGGCATAAATTTTCGGAAAATATAGCTTTCGATTTTTCGATCCGATTACGAAGAACTTATAATATATTATTAATCTGTATCATAACGGAAAGTGATTTAATAGGAAGGTTTATGGCAGATTTTTGCATAAACACGTTGGTTTATACTAAACTGGATATTTCACACAATTGACTAGTAGTTTCATATTTTATAGCAATTTACACAAAAAGGATTCCTTCGAATTTGACTGATATGAACAAGTATTAGAAAGATTTACTATGTTACGTTTGTGTGGTGACGGATTAACAATTCGAGTTCTCTATTTGTCACTTAGATATCGTAAGAGCCGACTAACGAAGCAAACTCAACAGGACAATAGCATTGATAAGAGGAGAAAAACTTGAAATAAACCCTATACCAACTCTAGACAGCGGGATATATTAAGCCAAAAGCTCCTTTACAACCAATATATCATTGACAAGTTATATAAATACATATGACCAGTGTGCGCCTCTGTCCCAGTGGCTTGATCTAATCACAAAGCGGACGTACGTGACCCTGGCCTCTGCGAGCTACTGCAGTCTCAGTACTCTTTTCCCATCTGAGATTTGCGGTTTCACTAACCCTATGTCCCTCGCCCCGTCACTTTTCGTAACCCTAATTCAACTTCTGCCTTTGACCCTTAAAAGAAGATGGTCGATCATAAAAGAAACCGACCAAAACTATACAGTTTTATATAATTGTGATATCTGTTGTCGCGTCACTAAGTTATTTTGGTTTCTAAAATTATTCTTATTTATTAGTGAAACGAGGTCTATAATACTATTTTTGTATGTATTTATTTAGGTAACGTCTATTTTTAGTGATAAAAATCTAAATTTAAACCCTTGACATTTCTAACGTTGATTGACAGGTGAAAACTCACTTTTATAGCCTTTTAGTGTTGTTTGAGTATAGTTTTCGAACAACAGTATTATCATTATTGTATGGAATCTAAATAGTATTATATTAGGATTTTAGTAAACAAATGATGTTGGATAATGAAGATTTGTATCAAATAACTAAATAATTGTTCAGATGGATCTTTTATCACTTATTATGTCTATTTGCAGGTAAGGTTTCGAAAAACTTTTTCAAAAGGTGGAATTGTTTGAACATCCATGTTTATTTTATCTATTGTTCGTGTTTCTGTCTATGACTGTAGAGACTGTCAAACACAGATAATGCATTTAACGGTCGGCGTTCTAAGGTGTACTAGATTGTACAGAAGAAGACTTTTGTACAATCAAGTACGGAGTACTTTAGTGATTAAATTAGTTTGTGAGACTAAATATTAGATGCTAATAGTTCCCCAAGTTTCTTAAGTGACAAAATGCAACACTAAAATAATAATTACCCGTTTTATTCAAAACATTATACAACATTTTTTATACAAGTTACGTTAGTACAAACATAAAAAATGTTATATAACTATTTTATCATACTGTAGTACATACTCGTACATTTGTTCGTCATGTTACCTTGTGACTGTTAGATACTTAAGAATATAACAGAAGTGTATATTATATATTTGTGTCAAAATATTTTATACTAAATTTATTTACCATTAAATAGCACATTGATTTCATTATTATGTATAAAGAGCGGTAGGAATCATCGTTATAACAAACACCATTCATTAATCTACTGGTTTTCATAGTTCCCTCAGTAACAATATTTTGGCCGACTGTAGTATGTTAATTAGATGAGTTTTCTATTTATTTTAAACAACTCCTTTATTAACTGGAAAGATAGAAAGAACTGAAAATAAAAGTTTTTTAATTATTTTTTTTTAATTTTGATGTACCCAGTGTCACTATCACGACTAAGAGGAATCTATTGACAACACTCGTATAAAAATATGACAAGCTATTTAGACTCTAGAGCGTGCCAAAGAGATATACATACATACATAAATACAAACACTCGAAAAACATAACCCTCCTTCTTTCGTTGGGTAAAAAGTAGCCTATGTCCTTCCTTAACAATAAAAGTATCTTCATGCCAAATTTCATTTAAATCGGTGTTACGGTTTAGCTGTGAAAGCAGGACAGACAGACAGACAGAGTTACTTTCGAATTTATAATATTGAGTATGGATTTGAACGACTTGTGTGGTTTCCTTAAATTCCTGATACGTATACTCAATACTTCTTTGCGTTTAAAAAAATAAATTACATCTCCGACAACGTACTCGTACAATGTAATAATGTGCAAACTACCTCACACAACAATGTACTTCGGAAGTAACAAATTGGTACGAGATGGTAACATGTACAGTCTATTATTCTTATGTTTAACTTTAATTTTCGTCACTTTTCTCATAAATTTACTTTTAGTTGTAATTTGACTGATATATACATATACCATGTTATTTCTTTTTGTATTTTATTAAAATCCGTGAAGAACCTTTAGTAGATGAATGTCAAATGAAAAAAAAATCTGTAAACAGATCTACTTCAATAGTGTGAATAATGATAGTAAAAATATTTTTAGGAAAATGTATTATTAACTTACTTTTTGTATTAGAAACTAGCTGTCCTGGCGAACTGTACCGACATTTTTTTTTTATATTTTTCACATTCGCTTCTCTTAAAATTTTCTTTAATATACATACATATATTTATAGATAACAGCAAACAATTAAAAAAAAAAGATCAGTTTTGTGCAGTAAATCGGAAGTTATGCACGTACATAAATTTCAGTGATTTACTTTTATTCATATATAATGTGAAGATGTGCCAGCACGTACCACTATACCAGAGCGCAAGTCTCATAAAGGAGTTACTGGTCTTTAGAGAGCGGGTTATTTATTTAGTCCGGTCTAAATACATAGTAGTAAACAGCTAAAATCCAGGAAGTAAATCTATTCAATTTCAACAACGGTATAATAAAAGACTAAACCACCAACTCGGAAGTTCAAGATGTTAGCAAACTATTGGGACAACTTCAAAGTTAGCAAGAATGTTGGCTGAAGCCTGGAGGCGTGGCTAGTTCACAAAGTTCGGTTTTGTCATTAAACCGGAGGAAATTTAGGGAAATCCCCCAAGTTGCTTAAGGTCAACTAGTTGAGAAGTTCTTAATTTCGATTGTGACGTCAGGAAGTCAAGTTAGATACTGATCGAACTTCATTAAAAATTATAATATGCTATCATTATTTTCATAAACCTAAAAGTATGGATGGAAATCCTCATAAGAAATAATAATAATAAAATAATCGAACGGTCGTTGATTGCATATCACGATAGCTATTGCCCGCCGCTCCACACGTACGACACGACACGTATATGTCAGTTCGTCACGGTAAATGTCCTTCCTTGAGAATCAAACTATCCACAGGTCAAATTTTATTGAAATCCGTGAGGCGGTTTAGCCTTGAAAACGAAACAGACTAACATATCGCTTACCATCAGGCGATATGTCTGTTCATTTGCCACCTATTCCATAAAAAACACTGTTAGAGTTAATTCAGAATTTATGATATCACTTTGGATAATTGAAAGAGGAATAAAATAAAAAACATTATGTTACTGAAAAATGATCATCTATTTTTATCATGAAAATTTAAAACGAATCTGTTAAATGCACAACAAAACAACATAACACAAACTAAACTGATAATCGCACCCAACCCTGTCATTCACTGTGTTTATACAAACAACTTCACAATATTAGAAGAGACCTAAACTTGCCACCATAATACGATATTTTCAGACCCAATGATTAACTGTCATGCTTCCATTTTGTAGCAATTTTCATTAAGCCGTCGTTATAAGGGAAAGTTTGGGAGTACGCCTCTTATCCCATTGGGGTCCCATGTCCTCGCTGATTAATTCGGGTGCCCTTACCTTGGTGCAGATGTTAGACCGTTGGAAGAGATATGACAAGGATTCAGAGATGATAACTCTTAAATGTAATTAATTGTTTTTGGAGTTAAGGTTCAAACACGTACGGTTTTAAAAGGTAATGGAAGAATTGAAATATGTTTTAAAAGTAAAGGCATAAATTTTTGTGCAAATGTATCCCAATATGCGAAAAAGATATGGCGAGATTTTATATAAACATTTTTGAAGTATAAATTTATAAAAGAATGTTTATTGAAGTTATTGTTATATGTCTGGAATAAATTACTTGTATAGAAAAATTATAGTTTAAGCTTTTTTTTTCTCAAAAAATAAATACATATTAGAGTGCCTGAAATCCAGCATAAGTATTGCTTTAGGTTGTCGTTCTAAGAATCACTCTTGTTCATTTAAAATATCGAAATGGAACCAAGGCTTCTACTATTGTTTCCTAGAATACATATTTGCTTTTAGGTAAAATAAACTACTAATATTTATATAATTGGATTCGAAATATATAAAAAAAATCTTGAAATCGTTTATTTTATTTTTTTAATTCAACATCGTTGCTGTTGTTAAAATATGGCAGCATATCAATTAGTATATACTTGAAACTTTTAGAGAATAGATTCTAGGTAACATAATAAAATTCTCTTACAAAAATAAAAAAACATCATTTGTCATCCAATTCAATCACGACTTTGTTCGCCTATAGTTCCCTTTTCATTGTCCAATCTAAGCTCTTTCAACTATATACAGTAAAGTATACAATCACATTCGATTAGTATTACCTGTTAATCGATCTATGTATTCGGTCATGAACCACTATATTCGGATTAATTTGGCAAACCAAATATGATCAGCGCATTAGGTTACCAATCAAATTAATGGCCGTATATCTCCTACAAACTTGTCTCCGGAAATTATTATATTATAATGTACTTATCTCATTAATAAAAATGTTAGAAATTGTTTTCTTGTGTTTCAATACCGTTTGAAAATTTGAGACCTAACTCAGATATATTATAACTGATAGTACTGTAAAGCTGATATTTTTTAAAGCCAATTTGAGTAGTAGTTTTTTTTTTCAACTTTGGCTTATAAATAATATATGTGGTAAGACGTGAGGTAGAAAATGATTTTTATGTTTGAGAATGATCGAAGAAGACTCAATTTATTATACAACGAAGTCCACTTACATCCAAAGTCACATCTAGTTTTCCTTTAGTGCGGTAAGGGAACCATAAGCCAGTAAGTGCTTCAACAAAATGTTCCAGGCACGTGAGTGGGTCACGTGTATAAACATCCTTTGTGTCGTGTTTTAGCTTAGGTACTTATTTGATTCTCACTCTGCCGTCTTGAAAAATAAATGTTGAATTGCCATGTGAATTGATGATATAGGAAAGCATTTTTTGTCGTGTTATGGGCTAACGAGCAGGCGGGTTATCTGATGGTAAGTGATTATCATTGCCCTGTACACTTGTAACCAAGAGCCACAAGTTTGTTGCCCTCTTTGATGTCGCAGAGACAGGGGAAAGGGGGTTGGGTGAGGCAGTTCATGTGACATCACTCATTTACCAATAAAAGACAATATACCGTCTAGCATTTGGAGCTTTAATGGCCATGTTCCATGAAATTATATCATGTTAGAATAGCCAATTCTGTTAATCCCCAACGTGATCTGAGCACAATATCTGCAGATTTCAGTAACAAAATCAGTATAGGACAAAACTCTCCGTGGACCACAAACTCTCGCCGATAATGACCGACCTACGGATATAATACATCCATCGATAGCTTAACGACTATGATACAATCTGCATCTGCTATTCTTAGCTGTTTAATTGTTTCATTTATACACGATATCTACGGTTTCCTTTCAATTTGTTTTAACTAAGTACTGTCTTGTTTCAAATTAAGCATTTTCAATGCCTCTAATATTTGTTTCGGGATGAATTCAGACACTATATTTATGATAAATAAATATAGCCTTGCTCTTATATAAACCTAAAATATATTGCATAAATTAAATATACTTTAAGTGTACATAAATTGAATCTGTGACCTTTGAAATCTTAGCTGAATACTTGGCATGAAAGGTCATCCTTTCTTTCTCAAACGTAATTTTATTTATTAAACTAATTGGATTGAAAACTGAAGATAGTATTTTGTTATCCTTACTAATGTTTAAAAAATGAAAGTAATTGTTTATCTATCTGTCTGTCTGTTACGCTTTCACGGCTAAACAGCAGTACTGATGTCAATGTAATTTGGCATAGAGATGCTTTGATTCTTGTGGAAGGACATGGGTACTATGATAACCGACATACAGCTGCGGCTAAAATCTAGTATTAATTAATTTATTCAAAAATTAAGACTGGAAAGTTTTGAATTCTAGTAATTGTATGAACTTAAAGGTAAACATATATAAGTATAAACGTAGATCATCTACTTTTGGGCAAGGGGCACAATGATGCATTAATTATAGTCGCATTTCTTTGATATCTGCTTATATTTGTGTGTGTAAGTAAAAATGAAATGAAGAAAATGGAGAACAGAGTATACAACAAAATTTACATTAAGGAAGGAAAAAAAATGTATTTCTTATAAACGAATAATTCGGAACTTAAACTGCAATAAGCTTATAAAAGTATTTATAGTTTACAAACCATTTACCGTCGAAGTTTGACAAAGGTCACAATAGATCATTTATTATTAACGGCATAGCATCGCACCCTTATTGATTACTTAATAAGGTAGCTTCAGACATTACACTGCTAGGCTTGTCGTCCTGTAAAGGTGTCAGGTCGTCGTTCGTTAGTTTGAGTTAATGTAATAAAATCAGTCACCACCACAAAATGAAACGAAAATTGAGTGTTCTTATTAGTATTCTGAACAAAGGGGTCTATATCTTGAAAACAGAGTATACTTTCTATAGTTTACTGTCTTTTACTCATAATTTTAAACCAACATTTGTAGTATTTCTTATACCTTGTCGTATCAGTATGGCAAATGGCAAAATTTTAAAGTAAACCTATGTATTTATTTTCTAGTCGGTATAGGAAGCCATTCCTGATGTATTGATTTATCAAATCTGTATTGTCAATCTTTGTTTATCAGTCGCAGCCTAGAAAATCCGTAGGAGTCAAAGGTTTTAATCACCAATTATAAACATCTGCAATAACACAGATTCTAACCTAAAATTGAATTATTTATCAAAACGAGCAGATATTAAAACGATTTTATAGACTATAAAGTCGGGAATTATTATTTTAATGTTAATAGCCTCGATAAATCCTGTTGGTAATAACGCGGACACAATGTTGTGAGCAACGGTGAACTTAAATATGAGATAAGGGAGGTGATGGTGCTGGATTTAGAACAAGCCAACAAAAGAGAGCAAGACTAATATAAAAGAACAAAGACAAGTAGATGATAAGTCAGAAATAGAAATTAACACTACTGCAATTAAGTGTTTCCACATTGACAACCCTAGCCTCTAAATAATATGATCTGATTTCCCTATTGACTAGTCAAAAATAAAAGAATACCTTGCTATAGCGCTTCCAAAACATGACATTCGTTAGGACCAAAATTTCCTGTTGAGACTTTATTATGGAGTCAGTTTATTTGAGTTCTATAAATAAGAACAGGTCAAGAAGTTTTTATTTATAAATAAATTCTTTGAGACAAGAAACAGCAAATATAATGTAAAGCTTTTTCGAACAAACGCCAGCTTCAAATCGTTACAGAGAAAAAAACCAAGAGCACAGTTAATGGAGACTTTGTAAAAACAGTTCTCATCTTAAACGTTGTGCCGTGAGTTGCATGAATAGCTCACAAATATAATATACATTTTATTTGTAACTTTAGTATTTCAAAACAAATCACTCATGCGAGAGCTAATAATGAACCATCGAACGAATGCTTTATAATTTTAATATATTTGCACAAACATGAATATCAGTTTTAATAAACGTAATTGGGAATATGAGATGAAAATTAAATTAAATCGAGAGAAAAATGTGGATTACTGGATGTTAATTAATTTTATTGCAAATCAACTCATGTGTAGTTTTATATTATGAATTATTCAGTTTTGTTTTGCGCTATTGCACACGTTTAAAATTAAAATTATTTATTCATTGATGCTAACTATTTTGTATTTATTAACATAATAATCTTCATAATAGCCGAAAGTAAGTTTTTTTTTATTATTATGCACGGGGCAAACCAGCAGACGTATCGCCTGATGGTAAGCGATTACCGCCGCCCATGGACACCTGCAACACCAGAGGCGTTACAAGTGATTACTGTTTGATTTTGCATTTGATGGGCACGTGATCTGGCTTCTTTAAGCTGCTGCTAGGACAGTCCAGTTATTTAAATCGTTGTGCTACTTTCCACCCTAGTTGATTCATTAGACATCAGTCATCACTAATATCAAATATATTGATTAATTGATTCTTCCTTTATGCTCTTTAAAAATCGATTGAAGTGGACTAGCGTCCTGCAAAGTAACAAGCCAAAACACTTAATATTACGCATCCTAATTAAAAATAACACTAAAATGAACATGATATAATTGTGAATAACATGAATGAAGTTAGCTAACGTTGAAATAAACGTACTCATCAACAAAATTCCAACAAGCCCCGTCACTATTGCCGACAGCTTGCACGTATCGTGAGACGCAACCATCAGAGGGATATACCCACTTATAATTTATTAACAGGTCATAAGTGCTAAAATGTGTACATTCATAAGTCCAGAGGTACGTGTGTTAGCTTCTCATATAAATAATTCATAGTATCTGGGTGCTCGTGTCTACATCCATTCGATGCTGTGTCTTTCACTTTTCCTTTTTTCTCTGCGAGGGAAAATAATTGAGGAAACTGTAAGGATGCTTCGAGACGATCTATTGATGAATTTTTGAGGAGCATCACTTTGGAGTTTTTTGTTTTTAGCGGGGGACATGAAAGGTTATATAAGAAGCGTTTTAAATATTTGATATGTGCATAGAAACACCTACTTAATGAAATGTTATGTACTCATGGTCCGATTTTTCATAATTAACTTTTTTATTTTTTATTACAATACACGTACATTCACAGACACAGTGATGAAAACTGCACCACGAAGACCTCGTAGGGTCTATCTGGATGGCAGTGAGTCACTAAAAACTATGTAATACAACATAAATCAACACTTACAGACTTTATCCATTCAACACAATGTTATTTACCTTCGGCAGATAGTGTTTCTTTAATTTATATTGGAAGGCATATTTTGCCTTTTTTACATACAAGGAATGTATCTCCTCTACCATTTTATTTAGTAGAGTAAGGATTAAGCACTCTTCTTCTCTTTCACCGTACAAGTTATTTGTTTTCGGCAGTAGGTATTTGTTTTTAGGTATAATTTTCCTTAGGTTATTTGGTCTGGTCCTTTCAATTAACTTCAGGTTTACAGTTTAGTGATAGTGTGTTAAACTCATATCTTTCAGAAACATTCATAACATTACAATATTAAAAAAGTTCATTATCTGTAAACTTCTGTCTAACATGTTTTGGCACTATGTTTTGAAGTAATCTTAATTATAAATTATAGACTTTATCCATATATGTTTTACATGTTCTCCTGTAGCTACTGAGCCTGTAACCGGCAACCGAATCAGGTAGTGCTACGTATAACGTTCTCAGTACTGTATATGGAAGTTTACTTTTTAATATACAAAATTATAAAATGGAGTAGATATTTTAAGCCATCAATAGCACGGTTACTAAGAATTAACAGTAATAATATTTTGTATATGCTTAGTGCAGGTAAAATATTACTCATTCAAATTAAATCTCTAAGTTTTACGTTCCCAAAACGTTGAACTAAAAACCATTATGAACCCTGCCAAATTGAATTGGTACGGAACCTTTCCTTGTTAAGCTATTTATGAGTGGATAACAAGCGGTCGGGCTGGCAGACTGGCCCCTCCTGTATAAAATTATAATTGGGATATAATATTCGGAATATGGGACCCAAAGGATTTTGGACACGAAAGCTATATATTTTTACGGGTCAATCAATTTGTCCTAGTAAAGGCTCCATGACACACTAGTAATTTATTAAAGTTCATTTTAGTTAGGATTTCGGTTCATGTAGGCTCGTATTGAATGACTTAATATAATATAAAATTTAATGATAGTTTTATTACTTATACTCTCTAGTTTTTGCTTTGTGATGTATGTTTACTTAGGAATAATGTAAGTAGGTACATATTACTCATGCTATTAAGGTAAGAACAATTCAAAAATAAAATGGGCGTATAGTTTTTTTAACTCATATATTGTAAATTAATAAATTTAAGGCATTTTTATATTATACTTGCCCTTATTTCATTTCGTTCTGAACTCATATAACTTCAGAACGAATAAGAAAACAAATAGGGCTTACTACAGGTATACGGCTTATTTATGGCGATAGATTACAATTCTTCAAAAATGAGCATAACACGCAAACATGTATTATAATCCTACACAACTTTGTAGTATCATGCTATCAAAACAGTCTTGTTACTTTGAAATACTATCTATCACTGATAGGCTGCTTGAAATCTAAAACCTAACAAAAGGAAAACGGGTTCTCGGCCGTCCCGAGGGGTGGACTCGAGATGCATTTGGAAACAAACAACACATTCGGAAAGTCTCAGTAGCTAACTTTTATATTTCAAGTTCGGTAGTCTCTCAGTTTCGACAGGGTTATTTTGTCGATGGCCACCTCCAAAGTTTGCCACAAAAGCGTCAACATTTGGTGTCACTTTTCCTTCGGAAGTTACTTTAAAATATTTACGACTGAAACTTTGGCTGTACAAGAAAAATTCGCCGAGTCGTATGGCGAATTTATAGTTTACCGATGGAGTGCGGAAGTTTCGCATTAGGGTATAATCTGTCTTTGCTCTCTTATTTTTGTCGTTGTGGATTTATTTGTGTTTAAAAGTGCTTAGATGTAAGATTTTGAGAAGTTCATTCACTTGTTTTGTGTTATAGAGATCGGATATCTAAGTTGGACTGTATTTGGAACTTGTAAAATCTTGAACAATAGAATTAGAAGAAGGCAAGTTAGAATTAGCAAATATATTAAACAGTTATTTTTAAGTGATTTATGAATAAAAACATAGCCTTATTTTGTACGAAGTCAATATTATTCAAATTGACAGTAAAAGACCAAAGGTTATAAAATTAATTGTGTCCATAGACAACAATATAATTAATTAGAAAATAGCATGTTCAGTACATTGGGCCAGTACAAGTCACAAGCTTTTGAACTAGTTCAGATCATATTTCTGATAGTTTATACTTTACAGTGTGGAATAAATTAAATGCAACAGTCAATCTCGTTACATACATATTTTATTCAGATGATATAATTATCTCCAGCGAACAGGTGGAAGATCACAATAATTTAAAATCACAAGGGAGAATCAACCGGTATTAAACCGTCGGAATCTCATTACTTCTGGCGGTGCGCAGGCGATTTATCACCGTCATGGCGACACTCACTCCGGCTGACAGTCAACACGGCCCGTAGATAATAAAACACGCCACGAACATCACTATCTATCAAAGTTTTATTTACGAAACTCCTTTATAAACATTGTCGAGGTGAGAATATAGAATTTTCAAAGTAAATAGCCTGCTAAATGAGTAATGGTACTTTTTTGGTTTTTAATTATTTCTGAGATTGGATATTGAAATTTAAGTTGAAGGCGTTTATCTTAAAGAAACTGACTTCAAACAGGTTTTTTTAATTATTTTGTAGCAATAAAACTAAAAGAGAACAAACTCTAATAAAATTCCAAATCAAAACCAATTCCAACATAAAATAAAATAGAATTCAAATGTCGTATGAACCTAATAAATATTTCCCAAGTAGAATTAACTCAAATCATTCAGCAAAATGATTGATCACAACACATTTTGCTTCCGCGGCAACTTCAAAGTGAATTTTGATTGATTATGCGTTACATTTTTTATGGATATTTCAATACTGAAACAACCCCAATTAAATTACTAAAATTCATTCACAGACGACATGTACAAAGGTTTAAGGGAGTGAATGAAATCAGTGTCAAAATATATTTATGACTGTCAAATTTGTGGGGTGTAGTTAACCTCTAATATTCATAATAATAAGTTCGAAAGTAACTCTATCTGTTTCTTTGTTACGTTTTCAAACCACTGCACTGTTTTCAATGAATTTTTGCATAGAGATACTTTGATTGTTGAGGAAAAACATAGACTACTCTTTACCGCGATATCTGACATACACGTAGGTGGAGCCGCGGGTGTAAGCTAGTATGATGTTAATAGACAATATATAAAAGAAAGAGTTTGAAATTTGGTTTAAAAAAACCAGCCAAGTGCGATTCAGACTCGCGCACTGAGGGTTTCGTACAAACCTGTAGGTATATATATGTAAAATTTATACTTTTCGCAATTTTTCCTATATCTGTGCTATTAGACGTTGCTATGTACTAAATTTGTAGATTTTGAGTTCAAAGGCAGTACCCTGTAGGTTTTGATTCCCTTGTAAGTGTCCAAAATTTTCTGAATAAACGGCTGTATCATTTGATTGCATTGACTTAGAAGTTTGTTTTTTCCACAGCTTTAAGGAACAGTATACTTGGGAATTTGATATGAATTTCAGCTTCATACCTACTCACGTACCTGAGAAAAAGGTCTTGACGGACAAACGAACAACAAAGTGATAATATAAAAAATCCATTTATTCCTTTTGTGGTACGAAATCCTAAATAAGAAATGATAAATGTACTGAGTAATTAACAAGGAGATTTTAAGCAAAAATCCCGGAATATCATCCAGTGTGCAAAATCACTTGGCGCCAATCTGCTCAAACTATTATCATTAAGACTGTACAGGGTTGAATTTAAATAACTATTTAACGGGGCAATAATGGCGGGGCCACGTACGTGCAGCAGATGTTAATTGCTTGCAGCATTTAATAGGCACGCTCTGTTGAATCCGACTCTGGCGCCAGCTCGGTTAGGTCACGATCACACTGACATAAAAGTTACGATTTTGTAACAAACTTTTGTCAACATTAATTTTATGAGTAAATAAATAGATTGTTATCTAGTTTTCTATATTTAACTTATTTTTTGTTAAATTGTATTCATTTGAATAACAATTTAGTAGATAACAATAAATAATTATTATAAATATTTCGGTTATCTATCACACAACACCATCTAGTCCCAAACTAAGCAGAGCTTGTATTAAGGGTACTAGATAACTGATATAAATACATATATACATTTTTGTAAATACATACATATATTACATAGAAAACACTGAAACTCCGAATAAAATATTTATATATCATGCAAACATTCGATATCCGACTCCGGAATCGACCTTGAGGCCTCATGCACTGAAGTCGCGTATGCTACCACACTGCGCCAACGAGGCAGTGCTAATTAGTGCAGTAAACACCGTAAAAAACGTAAAACCACTATAATTTTTAATAAATAATTTTATTTTGAAGTTCATATTTCATATGAGAATATCGTTTGTTTCTTTATAAGTAATAAATACATTATTCTGGAAATCACGACAAAATATAAAACTGGAGAAAGTTAAATTTGAAAATCTAGTTTTTTATTAAAATAAATGAAAACCAATTAAAATTAACCATTTACATTGTACCTAAGACACACTTATCTCTGGAACTAATTTTAATTCAGTAATAACATTTATTTGAATTGGGCAAATGAAACCGCGGGTAAATATTTTTTTGTGTTGACGAAACACTACTTTATAATGTATAATGTTAATTTAGCAATTAATTAACTATTGTATGAAAGACTGCAACACTATATTTGTATGCCTATAACTGGTGAAATGTGTATCGTGCCTATTTTTATTTTTTACCATCTTTTGTACCACATTTATGCAAATAAATTGATATTATTATTCTCTTTATTTAATTATATATACATATTAATTACATTTTTAAATACATAAAAAAGATAAACAATAACATAATATATATTTAAAAATATAAAAAATAGTAGACCACCGACTTCGGGTACAGGGACCAAGAAACCGGTGGTTAGGGCTCCAAAGACAGGAACCTCCTCACTATGCGTGCCGTGTCAAGAAGGACTGCCTTCTGTATCAGACCCTTGATCCAGCCTTCTAACGTGAGCCTCTTAAGGTGTTGGTCGAGGCTCTTGGCTATCAATCCGTGAGCAGATACGACTATCGGAACAATTATTACCGAATCCACATTCCACATATCGACAATCTCGTGAGATAGATCCAAATATTTTATTTGTTTTTCTTTTTCGACTTTCACGAGATTCTCGTCATGAGGAACGGCGATATCGATAATAATTGCGCGGCGCTCTAATCGATCTATCACCACAATATCAGGCTTATTGGCAACAATAGTCCTGTCTGTAATAATAGATCGATCCCAATATAATGTAGCACGACCATTCTCGGGAACTGGGTCGGGCACATACCTGTAGTATGGCACCTCTGAGTTCACAAGATGGTATTTAAGGGCAAGTTGCTGATGTACGATCCTAGCTACTTGGTTGTGCCTGTGCAAATACTCGCCGTTAGCAAGACGAGAACAACCAGAAATAATATGCCTGATAGATTCTCCAGGACGGTGACATGCCCGACAGATGTCGACCGTACCATCTTTCAGGATATACCTCCGATAGTTATTCGTCATGATAACTTCGTCCATAATCGCACAAACAAAACCTTCGGTTTCTCCGAAGAGATCACCATACCGTAGCCAGGACGTAGATGTTTTAAAATCTATATCGGGTCCATGAAGGGCCCGATAAAACCGACCATGGAGTTCCTTGCCCTTCCATACCTCCCTGCGATCATTAGTACTAAGTACTACAGGCTTGCGCCAATTCTCTTTAGCCAGAGCGAGCGGAGTGAGTCCGGTATCCACTGTGACTACACTACGATGCACTCCCACATCAGTTTGTAGAAAATATTCTCTAAGATTGTATACCTCGCGATTGTGCAGGGTCTTGATATTTAGTAATCCACGACCCCCTAACCTTCGCGGGATATACAATCTCATAACCGATGAACGTGGGTGGTGCATTCGGAATGCAGTCAACAATGTACGGACTCTCCTATCAATGGCATCTAATTCAGTCTGAGTCCATCTAAGTACACCAAAGGAATACATCAGAACCGGCATAACCCAACCATTGCAGGCTCGTACCCTGTTACCGCCTGACAAAAGACTTTTAAGTACTTTTTTCAGGCGGCTAAAGAAGCGTTCCCGCAACGTTTGTTTCATGTCAGATTCTGGCATTCCTAAGGACTGTGAAAAACCTAGATATTTGTAAGTTTCGGTTGCAGACAGAGATCTGAGTTTTGTGGAATCTGAAAGCTCTATACCTTCAGATTCCACAATCTCACCTTTTTTTACATACATAACTGCACACTTGTCTACACCAAATTCCATTTTGATAGAATTACTAAAGTTTTCCGTAACCTTTAGTAATGCTGTCAATTGTAATTTAGTGGGGGCAAGTAGTTTCAAATCATCCATGTAAAAGAGGTGAGATATAACTCGATCATCTTTCTGCAACCTGTAGCCTAACCCTGAACCCTCTAATAGAGTGCTCAGAGGGTTCAAAGCTAGACAAAACCACAAGGGGCTCAGACTGTCACCTTGAAAGATGCCTCGCTCGATCTTTATAAGTACGTCGTTCATCGCAGACTGCCGACACCCAGGATAGCGAAGTGCTGTTCTCCATTGCCCCATACACACCTTCAAGAAAGTGCACAGAGTTGTATCAATTTTATACAACTCAAGCACCTTCAAAAGCCATGTATGAGGAACGGAGTCAAAAGCCTTCTTGTAATCTATCCAGCATGTCGCCAGGCTCTTACGATTACGACGCACCTGCTGGCTAATGGTCATGTCTATGATAAGGAGCTCTTTAGTGCCACGGGTCCCACTTCTACATCCATTCTGAGAAATAGAAAGTATCGAATTGTGATTAATATGTGTTGTAATTTTGAGTCTCAGAATAGATGTCAGAAGTTTGTACAAAGTTGGTAAACATGTTATTGGTCTAAAATTTTTGGGATCCATGGCATCACCAGATTTGTAGAGTAAGTGGGTTATGCCAGTGGTCAAAAATTGTGGTAATGAACCCGAATCCAATGCTGTTTGGAATTGAGATGCTAAGCACGCATGTGAGCTTCGGAACCACTTAAGCCAAAAGTTGTGCAGTCCGTCAGGACCTGGTGCTTTCCAATTCGGTAATGAACGGACCGCACAACTTACATCCTCTTCATCGATGCTAATAGGTTCCATAGGTAACAAAGACTCACATGAGCGCTCAACATCCCGATACCAATCACCTTCTGTATGAGTGACAGGCACAGACCACATATTGCGCCAAAACGAATTTGTGGCATTTTCATCTGGAACTTGCCCATCACTCATACACGGACTCAGGTTCTCCCATTTCCGGTACACCCACTTCTCATTTCTTTGGAACATGCGATTCTGATTATACCGATCTACTCGTTTTCTATACCGCCTTATTCTATTTGCCCATGCATAAACTTTTTGCTTCAGAAAGTCTATGCGCTCCGTGACACATGACATGTACTCTTGAGGACTAATAGTAGTCCCCAAGAATGCCCGTTTCACAAAGCGCATCACTCTCGGTCGTGTGTTTCCCGATCTCACTCAACTCATTAGCTTACCAATGAGTGTCCTGGCCTCAGCAATACGACGTTCAATTCTATACTGCCAAGCTGGCAAAGTATTTTCTTGTCGAGTAGTGGTTGTATATTCTGCAAACTTCACACCAGCTACTCGACAAACTGCAATAGCCGCACAGTATAGAATTGAGTGTGTATCACTGAGATCTTCGCTATTACTGAAATATTTCGGTAATAACGAATCCAAGGCACTCACCAGCGCTAAATTTCGTTTATGTATGGGCAAACGGGACAACCGGGGTCTGTTATTCAAATTTACATATCGGTATTCCCGAATCGCATCCTCCAAAGTGCTCCTTATCCTATCATTATATTGGGTACTTACGGATATAATTTCACTGTCCACTAATTCACTAATATCATCATTTTGTGGTACCTGTGGTGTGCTGTTTGTTACCACATTCAGAACATGTGACGAAGAAGGGACAGTCAAGCTATTCCGTATGTCAGAGCGTATCCTTTCAAGTGCGGCATCATCCAGCAGGTGACATCGCTGTATAGCTCGCACTTGATCCGACAATCATTATTATTATTATTATTATAATTCTTCGACTTCAGATAATAATTTTTAATATGCCTGTACTTTTTGATAAAATTATTTTCAAATACGACAAAAAATTGTATAATGAAATACTTTTTTTTTACTACTCATATTCATACCTTACAAATATAAAAAAAAACGTTGATGTGTAATGTTCTAAGTTACACATTCGTATTTTCTTGTTAATATTAGATGTAAGATGCGATTCGTTCCAATAAATAAATCTTGATTAAAACAAAAACTCGACGAATAGTCATCATTCGTCGTTGACCTCAACTTGAAAGCTTCCTCAATCGCACAAGGCTGCGTTGTGGAAACCACACTTATGCTCATTGCTAGTATGGTTATATATTTCTCTATCTTGTTTCGAGTTTGGTACATATATATTTGGCTCGTTCACTCACCAGTGCATTCATTCGAATGATATTACAGTTTGCTTGTAATGTGTCGGCTCTCATGGAATCGAAATGTAAATGCAACATTTTCACTTTGACCATATTTCTTGAATAACAGGCTAAGTCTAAAGACTTAGCGTAGCGTAAAAACCAGTATTAGTATATCGAAAAGATGATTCTACAGGTTTACTTAATTAGACTGCCAGATGCTAAATTATAATGAATAATTTTGGTGAGTTTATGTAACTATTGTAGTAGGACATACTAGTATTTTTGCTAAATCCATCAACTTAACCAAATGAAGCAGCTTTCTTATCCAAGTTATGCAAACGTTAGTATAAAACTAACAAATATATAAATATATATATGAGAATGACGTAATCTCGAGGCAAATCCACATGATTAAGAGCATAACATGAGCCAAATGTACAAGAGAATTGAAATTTTTGTTAGTTAGCGATTGTAGAAAGAGATTCAAAGTGAAACGTTTGGATCTTGGCTCTAGACGGGAGTGTTTTTTATCTAGTGCAATGGGATAAAAAGATGTTTCAAACACTATTTTTTGTATAAAGAAAATTGGTACCGCCTGGAAAAGTGACTCAAACCACACTAATTAATAAACCGCGCTGTATGTCATGACTATATTTTTGAGAAAAACTATGATAACAAGAATAAACTTAATAATAACTTAATATAATCTTATTTTCCTAATGTAATTTATGAGTCAATGAAAATAAATTTATACATACAGCATACAAAACAACGATTGTTTTTATTTATAAAAAAGGCCAAACACTCTGTAAACACATTCAACACTTCTCTTATTACGACTCAATTACTTAACACTATGTAACTTAAATTTGTAACTACCCTGACTTAGAACATTTACGTGTTGCGTGTTGCCATATTAACAACTAAATTTTAATGAATGTCGACACCAATTTGTTATATTTGACGACGGCTATTCACGGTTACGTTGACCTGTTACTTAAATTAAATTTCGTTGATAAGCATTCACGAATACATTTCGTATATAATTACGTGCGAATACTTTTTATTTCAACGAGTAACTGAATTACTAAAGCTTATGAACTAATAAATTTGATATTTATAACTTAATAACTTTGACTGTACCTTTGAACCCACAACACTCGTCGCAGTAGAAAACGGCGTAGTGACCGTTCAAACCACTAGGTTGGCCTAGTGGTTTGAATGGTCACCACCAAAGTCACACTTTGTTTGAACCACAAAATGTTGATTCTGGGTGTTTTCTGTATCCGTTTTATGTATGCTTGTAAAGATCCCCGAGACACAGGATATCCATTTCTGTGTGGTTAGTATTTATTTGCAATTATAAACTTACTTTAAATTATTAGTTTAATTATCAGTAGTCTATTTATTCCGATAAAAGCTCGGCTAAGCATGAGATCAGAATGATCATAAGCTTGTAAACGTGTCAAGTTGTGTTAATTTATTCCTCGTTACTATTAAATGAAGACCTGAATGCAACATATCATATTTAACTACTCCAGTATAGAACTTTACAAATCATTTCATCAATGATGTACGTCTCTGAATAGTTTCATAAGTGTATAATTAGTTTCAATAAAGCTGGCAGTTAACACACAATTCGGAACGTGACCGCATCACTATCTATACGAGTACATCGAAGCAATCGATTACATTCCAAGTTTGAATCACTCAAGCCCGTCTCTAACTCATTCTGTGTTTAAGTTCCAATAATTTCCTCAGGGATTGGGATGTATTTGACGATAGCCACCAACTGTGAATTATTAACCCGGCCGAAGCTCTTTGGGTCATTCAGGCCTCGAAATTAAATTACAAGAGTTGTAATTTCGAGATCTATATGTAACTAGTGGCTATTTTCTACAGCGTCGGTCTCCTTCAATGGGATATTGCATAGACAAATTATGAAACGTTCCTTTTGGGACCATGTGTCATCTTTATTTATACCACTTTGTTAATAGTAAAGTTATTTCTTACGACGACACGTATCCAATAGATGCACAGCGGAGATTGGATGTGGTCAACGTAGACATGTTTCTTATATAGCAGTTCCGAAATGTTGGCAAGCGGTCCCCGCAATGTTCCAATTTGATGGAGTATAGAGTAATATTGTGTGTGTAATTATTGAATTTAGTGTTCTTACTTTGTCATTATATATATTACGGTTATATAAAATAGCTTTATGCAGGGTGTCACCTGGGCCCAATCGAAAACCAGCGTCAGACGTTTTTTTCGACACATTGCTGAATTGGGTCCATTTTTGGCCTTGCGAAATTGTTATATGTTACCTTTTTTATTTTTTTATTACCTTTTTTAGGCCTTTCTTTTCTATCTTTATTCTTTTATTTTCAGCCTTTTTTAACCAGTTTTTTTTATTTTTATACAGTATCCAAAATTGATTATGGTATTCTGAATCTGGTATGGAAATCTGAATTCTACATTTTGAAAACATTAGTATTATACACTGAGTATTTAAATAGCACCACATAATTTAGTTAAACAGTCGTGGAGGTATGTCCTAATTGTTCCCGGCAAAAGATACGAGCATTCCGTTCATAAATTTTTAACATCAACGACCGTCCGCCGTCAATGTTCCCGTCACTCAATTTGACATGCCATATAATAATTTCATGACAAGTAAGGCCTTCTAAATGTTAGGTGAATTAAATTTTCAGATTTTCCTAAATTGCTTTAGACGGTTTCCTGTATAAATGTTTCTAGTCTATTATAATAAAATAAATTAGCAAAAAGCATTTTACTACGAAAATCTTTTCAAATGATGTAGAATAATAAGAACAATAAATTTATTTTCCTTGATATACTTTTTCATATTCCGTAAGTTTGTATTTGGATGGCACCTTGGTATATTAAGACAGGCTTATTGTTCTAGTGCTAAGATGGAGGTTGTGTTGTGTTGTATTTAACACAATGCCATCTAATCCCAAACTAAGCAGTCCTTGAATTAAATACCTTATGTTAAATAATGAAATCCTTTAATAGGCGTATCTTTCTCAACTCACAATATTTAATCAATCAATAATCGATAAGAAAAAGTTATAGATGTAAATGTATAATGTGTATGTCAAATCACAGAGATTGATGTTTCTTTTTTTTGAATATAGTAAAAAGTTCGGCAAAAAACGTATGTAATTGCATTTAACATACCTTTAATCAGGATGCTCTTTTCTGATTTAATGGCTTTCAATTTTTTAAGTAACAATTTGAGTTTAAATTCAAGCGTTAATACCTAGTTAACAGACTGTTTCATTAAAATCGAAAAAGCTTTTCCAACGTTAAACCAGCTTATCGGACTCGATAATAGCAAAGGCATGATCGGAAGCCTACTTTATAAATGATGAGTTCGTATTTCATAAAGTTTATCATCCTCCAGAACGGTACTCGTCATGGATCCGGATCGGTGTTGCGTCTTTGAGAATCTTCGTTAAGCTTTGAAGGGTTAAAAGTTTAGGAGTGTTATTTTATAGTAAGCAATGTTAAGGTGTTTGTTGTACTTATTTTCATGTGATTTATTGAAATAAACCGTAATAATGTTACTCGTGAGAGTGATTATTATTTAGAAACATTATTGATTGATACTTGTGAAGCTAACGAGGATGAGTAGGAAGGTTAGTAACAAAACTGTAGAGAACGTAAGGGATCTTACTTATGGTATTGCATTGTTTTTGTTCTATATTGCGAAACTATATTTAAAAGGTTACGATCCCTTCTATTTCTTCAACGTTCCGAACGTTTTATACCACTCGTAGTTGTGGAGGGCCACGACCCAACGATTGATGTTGGGATGTTGTATATATGCCAATCAGAGTGATTTTTTTTTTTATCGCTATTCAGGATTAGTAGTTGCTCCGTCTAGTACATTATTCTGTAGTTCAGTGTATCTTCGGTAGATGACGCTGTAGTATGTTTCTGTTGCGCTGTATGTGGAAGTAGCTGTAGCCACAGTAGTCATGAGTAGTTGGTGTGAGCTTAGCTTAGATAGGAAATGGACCTTCCATTTCCTATCTAAGCTAAGCTCACACCACATCCTAAACTTTTTAATAATATTTAATGTGTGAAAGTACCGAAAGTTAAAAAAACAATTATAGGTGAACTCCCTAATTTCTTATCCTCTCATTACCTTATTCAAGTTTTTATAGGCCTAACTTTTCTATCTTTTATTCCCAAAGTGCTATTTTGGGGGTAATTGACTTACTCCGTGTTACGGGAGTGGGAACAAATTATTAGCGAAATATGGGTGTTTAAAGTTTTTGTTTACTTATTTGAGTACAGAACAAATATGTTTAAAACTATGAAGTATAAATATTATTAACAGTTTATTCAGTCAGTATGTTATTGAATATTTAAAGGTATGAAACACTGACTGATTATATTATGCAGATATATCAGTAAATAAACAGGACCCAACGATATTTATATATGAATAATATATATCTGAATTTTGTTCTCATTTTCGCTTATTTTGTAATTTTACTCTAGCTATTCTATGTCAAAACTAGCCAACCTGTTCCCGCTTTGTTGAACGTAAACCATCCGCTTTTTTTCGACTTGATTTACAAATACTATTATTTTTAGATTATTTTTTTGTTCAATCATAATATAGTTTGTCCTATGCCACTGCTAAATAGTGTCGCTTTCTGTTAGAGAAAGTTTTCAGGATCGGATTAGCACTTCCTAAGATTACTCCCTACAAACATACCAAACAAAACTAGAAACTTTACCTCTTTACAAAATTAGTAGATTAGCGTATGTTACTCTCAAAAAAATCCTAAAAGGTACCTTTTATTGAATGGAATTTCATTTATTAAAATGTTTGTCTTTTATGTTTGTGTGTGCATAGTATTGTGTCGGTGGAGTACTGTAAATTAGAACTACATTAATTTTTGAACTGTTCGACGATTAAAGTATATATTGACTATATACGATGCTGTATTATGTAAATATATATAATATTTACCTCCTCTGTTCTCACTGTCGGCCGGTTTCACCTGTATTGCTCGGTTCATCTGAAAATAAGAAAAAAGTCAATAAATACCTTTTCATCCAAAAGCTGGTAATTGAATATATTCATTCGCTTTTCATTATGTTTTTGTGAATATTATTCTAACGTCAGTCGTATTCTAGTTAACATTTAGCTAACGTGCCTGAGAAGTTTATAATTAACTCACGTATGTTCAAAAGAAAAATACTAAACATATTTTATTATTTCACTATTTTCATTAAAAGCTAACCGCGCTACTTTGTCTCTATAAAAAATAATTCATTTTCCCCCTCTATGCAACTTTTTATATTTCTGTTCAACTCCTATTAGTCGTAGCGCAATGTAATAAAGCCTACAATCTTCCTTCAACAATGCACTACCAACAATAAAAATATTTTTATTACAACCAGTAGTTCCTAAGATTATCTGTTTCAAACAAACACAGTCTTCAGCTTTTAATATAAGTTTGTGTAAAAAATTTCAGAATATAGGTTACAATTAATACATTTTTATTTTGTTTAGAGAATTAATGAACGAAAGACGTAAAATTTGAAAAGGAATCGTTACCATAGAAATACATAATTTACGCAAATGGGGACCTAATTATATTTGATTGTCTGTAATAAAGTAAGCTTATGGTGGGTCATGATTCAAATTTGTCGAAAGTACAAGCTGTAAGCTGCCTAATATGAAATAAGGTGTTTTCGTGTGGCAAATGTTTAAAATATTATTATTATTTTAACACCCAGTAAAGCCGCGTTCAAAAGCTGGTTTATTATAACCTACATACATCACAGTATAACAATAAACGCTTACATAAAGTGTTCCCAACGGATCAATAATTCGGTATTAGGAACAACAATAGTGGCAGTTAGTGGTAATTTCGTCATTGTTGCTGTCTGTACGTATTTTATCGTAATAAATGTTAATTTCGCATAATGTATTCTAAAATAGACGCCCCTGTTGACAAGCTCGCATAATTAACTAGTTACAATGGTTATACCTATTTAATTGTTTTGGTTTCATTATTTTGTTTAAATTTAAGGTTCAGAATGACCTTCATGTGAATGTACGAGACATTTCTCGAATGCACTAGTAATAGTAATAATGGGTACAAATACGGACTCTCACGGGTCGCAGTTCAGTACAGTTTGAGCTATAGTATGATAAACATCGAAGTGATATCAGTGATTAACCGAGCTCATGCACAGCAGTCGCGTACGCTACCGCTGCGCCAACGAGGCAGTTAATTTATATTTTGTGAATCGCTTAGCACATTTTTGATTGCTAAAATTATAATAGGTGATATATAGTAAGCAGAATAATATAATCGTATGTTCCTTTAAGAAAAATTTAGTTGCGACTATCTATTAGTGCACTTGAAATTTTATTGACAGCTCTTTTTATTAAAATTTGCAGTCGTAAGTTTTACAAAATGTTGAAAAATGTTTCGATTACATCCATTTGTGCGGCATCACTCATCAAAAATCATCTTTTAAGTTCACTACAGGACATAGGCCTCTACTTAGAAAGGAGATCTAATGCTAGTAATGATTGTTGTAACATAGCACCCTATGAATTTAACTACGAATATGCGTAACCGATTTTTCTCCAGATCGGTGGACTTGTAAAACCATAAAGGCTTAAGAAACAAATTCGCATTCGCATTTTATGTCACTTAAAAGTGTACGAGTATAACATTGATTTTCTTTTCAACTCGTCTCCGCTCCTCAAACCTAGGCGCTGCCGTTTTATGTCTTTGAAAATGTGTTGAAACTATAAAACGATAGTCTGACCTATTTACATAACTTATACAACCTTTAAACTCAAACTACTGAACATAAATTAAAGTAGCAGTTGCGAAATCGACATACGTGTAGAAACGTGTATTACGTAACACATATGAGCGTTACTTAAGATTAGTACTAGAAATTGCGCTCCAAATAATACAATATACAAAACGTAACGTTAGACAGAAATTTATTGTCACACTAGTTCAGTATCCATATTTAACTCACTAGTAAGAGATATGAACTAGTTTGAAACCTATGTTAAGTTAACATTGGTTAATTCCTAATATTTGCTCGCAATTTTGTGCCTTATTAACCACTTTAAAATTAAATTGAAATTAATACAGGCCGTATAAAAAATATTTTTCAAAATTCATTTGACTGGTTTTGACAACCGTGTGATAACAGATTACGAATAATATGGAGTGTCACTATTATAGCTCTATTCATACCACGGGTTGACATGGGGAGATCGTTTTTTGTTTTTTCGAAAGACGGTCCCCATTTCATGTCATCCACATTTTATATGTTATATTTTATCATTATTTTTATCACGACGAAGACTTGAAGCCTTATAATTAAAGACTATAAATACTTAACATTGGCAGAAATAGCTGATCCGAGAGATCCGGCTGGTTGCCATTTCATCAAAAGAAGAAGAATGGGTTGACATTTAAAACAATTAACTCCCTTAGTACCGACTGTCATGTCGCTAGAACCGTCTAGCGACATGAGAATCGAATCGAAAAAGGAAGAAAATTTGAAACAAACCCTATGGCATGCATGTTTTGTTTCACTATATCATTCACTTTGGCCAGACAGTTGGTGTCTAGCTAGCGTGGTACAGCAGGTTTTAAAAGAAGAGGTATTAAAGATTAATATTATGTGACGTTGTATTTATATTCTAGAATTTATTAACACTCATCTGAAAGGGACAAAGGAATGAGTGCATATATGTGTATCTAATGATGATGAAAATGAACATTTATAGCTTTTTCAAATAGTTTGCACAAGTAAGCAATACATTAGAAAATGGTGACGCGAAAATAGGTGCGCCTGTTTTAACACTAGCACTTTTCGTAAAACTAGCGTCGTACATCTGATTCGAGTAATACAGGTTAGTTAGCTCCGAGGTAAATATAATGTTTTTGAATTAGCCAGAGTGTTTGTATTACTAACGCTATTTGTGTTCGCTGCTTGTTGTTTTGTCAATTTGCATGTTGAGTCTCTAGAGAAATGTGTTGTAATGAAATATCTTTGTTCACAAACACTTGACGAATGTATATGCGCTTTGTAATAATGCATCGTTATTTTGAATTTACTTAATCTAATTGTTTGTCATGTTTACTCCAATTGGGTTTAATTTGGAAGACGAATAAACTGTTGGATCCATGCATAGTATTAACAGTTGAATATAAATAGTTTTATTGAACAAATATTTTTATAATCTGCAAATGTTTGTTTCGGAGTTCGGGTGATTTCTATGTATAATATGTATATATTTACAAAAAATTATATATTTATTTACTCGTATATCAGATGTCTAGTACCCATAACACAAGCTCTGCTTAGCTTGGGACTAGATGGCGTCGCGTGTTAGATGTCTGAGATATTTATATTTATTTAAATTTATACCCTATATAAGATTTAAACCGTGGGAGAGCCACGCTTCGGCATGCATGGGCCGGCTCGACCAGAGTGAAACCATGGCCTCACAGAAAACCGGTGTGAAGTAGCGCCTGCGCTGTGTTTCACCGAGTGAAACTTCCCATTCCCCCAAAGGCCGGTAACGCACTTGTGACGCCTCTGGTGTTGCGGGTGTCCATGGGCGGTGGTAATCGCTTACCATCAGGCGATACGTCAGCTCGTTTGCCTGCTATTCCACAAAAAAAAACTATTCATAGTTATAAATGATTGGCTGAATCCTAGCGCATTGTGGTTGCATAGACGAAAAAAGGAACAAAGTGACGCAGAAAATGTGATCATGAAGATTTATCTTTGAATCGTATTTTACATCCTGTCAAAAATTAAACTTAATTGATTGAGTTTTGAAGCGTAAGAAAACTATTAATCTTTGTACGTACGTGTATTCGTGACTTGCGTCTATCTACATAAAAATGATTCTAAGATCAGTGTTAAAAGCAGACTAACAGTCGATGAACAAACTGAATAAAGAAGAAAGGAAAGAAGAAGAAGAAGAAAGGAAGAAGAAGTAAGGATTAGAAGTAAGGATTCTTCTATAAAACCTAACTTTTTCAGAGTTGAGTAAGTACAGAATTGCAAAAAGAGTAAAGAAATCAGATATTTCAAATTTGATGGTACGAGTATCATTTCATAATTCCCCCTTTGCATACTTCAGAACTCAACCATCAGCACTCGACCAGACGACTCAGCAGTCACCAGAACATTCGATGCCGCCATTTATTTACATTTGCCGGATTTAGCCAACTGTTTTACGGGCACTTACATTTATAACACTCGGCGGCAAATCGTGTTTCGAATCTATAAAGCGTTTAAGTGGAGTGAAAACCACTTGACACGAGGCGAATGATATTTTTTTCCACTTTTTTCCGCGTTTTTTTCACACAGTATTCGTTTGCTTCAGTGTTTTAATGTACTGCCGAGGATGTTAATATTTTAATAATCTTTCTTTTTACTTCAAGGATTTTTACACTTTGCTATAAAGTTTTTTTCTTTACGTTTAATCTTTTTGATAATCATCAGCCGTACTTTTTACGTATATTTAAAAATTTTTTGGTTCGTGTTTTTATAAATTGTTAACACAATTTACATTATGATTAGATCCAAATTAACAGTATCCTGCTAATGTTAAGTAATTTGCCAAATTAACTTATAGTTTTTATATTCTTTTAAAAAATCATTATGTACTTTTTTTGTGTGAAGAACTTAAGAGTAAGGGCGCATACATTTATTAAAGACTAGCTAACCTGTGAAATACAACCTAGTCTGCGTCTCTCAAAAGTAATAAATTTTCCCACTTTGTGTAACATTTCATTAATGCTCAGCTCCTGGTAGTCTAAATGTGATGTTTTATAGCCTTAAACTTTTCTAGATAAAATGACTATCACACACTAAAAGAATGATCGAAATTGGTCCAGCCGTTCACGCTTGTTTGTTCATTTTATCTATTCTGAATAATTCTCTACTCACGTTGTTGCTCAAGATAAACTAAACTATCAAACCAATTTACATGTATTATATAAATGTGCCTACGATATAAAGAATAGTTAATATTAAACTTAGACCATGTACATATTTATGAAGTCTGATACATTTACGACGCACGCTCATGAACGTCAGCTCAACTCCTTCGGTATCCACGACCTAACCGAAAAATGTGCGAAATTGCATGTAGCCTAACCCTACTCTCCCCTGACTCCTTGAGCTGTAAATGTCTCCACCATGTGATCTATCTGCCCATTTGCCTCTTATACCTTAAAAATACTCAAGAAAGTTTTCAGGCTTCAAAAAGAAGGGTTACACTTAAATAATACCAGTGTACACATTGTACCCTTGGTATGCTACCCCCTTTCTTTTTTTTGTGCAGAAATCCTCTCGGTTACCACCTGCTGGTGGCATGTCGGACTCGAACCGACTAAAACCGCACGCCGTCTCGGGTACTAGATGCCGAGGAACCAGGTGCACCCTTGAAAGGAAACCGACGTACCTCGGGCCACCTACGCTTTGTAGAAGGCCTCCTCCTGAGATATGCTACCCCTATGATTAAAGAATAGCGTGAAGTCTCCAACGTTTTCCCTGAAATTTAGTATCCAGAAGGATTCGGGGGTGATAAATCGATCTAGCTGGGATTCGTTTTAAGAAAATGTACTAAAAAATATCAAGCAAAATCTAGGTCAACCAGATTATTATTATTATTATTAAACGTCATAGTAAGTTACTTAGCATAAGTATCTTGCATCTGAGTAAGTAAAAGTTTAGTTCCTATCTACTTATGTATGCGTCCCGTGTTCAGCTCGGCTTACATACGTTCATAAAAAAATTATTACCGGAGTGGCATACTCAAAAAGGCTTAAACATTTTAATGAACTGTATGTAAAACTATTCTAACAGCTTCTGACTATATTAAAGTGAACGTTTATAGCATGAATTAGCTCGTAGAGGAGGAAAAGAGACGGTATTATATACGTTATGCAGTGGGCGTGGCTATATGTTCTACGCCTCTACAAGTTTAGGTATAAGTCGTCCACAGCCTTATTTTTAACTAGCTATCGGCCGCGGCTTCACTCGCATTTATTAAAAAGTATCCTATGTAACTTCTAATACCTCCAAGAATATGTGTACAAAGTTTAATGATAATTGGTTAAGTAGTTTTCGCGTGAGAGCGTAACAAACAAATGTACATTCACATTTATAATATTAGTATGATCGACGCTTATTTATAGAACAAAATTATATTAAGTTGTTATGTATTTTAGAGAAGGAAATCATATGGTTTTTTCTCTTCGAAAAGGTTCAACTAGAGTTATTTCTCATTGAATGTCGTTCAATTCAATACATTAAAATCACGTGTATCAAGTTACTTATCTGAAATAATAAACCACAAGGAAGGAGAGATTTATTTATTTATTTATTTATCCGCAATATAGTTTTTTTTTTAAATTTATTATTCAAAACTCTGTCACTGAGGTTTTGGGTTTGGTTTTTTTTTGGCAGTATATATCACAAAGGGGGCCTCCTTAAACCTACACCTAGGTCGCAAGTCCTGGGAACTGGTCTGAGTTTCTCCTCCTACCACACTATGGACCCGGCACCCGCACGGTAAATCCATAGAATGCTAAGAAGTTTGTCTCGTCTCTCTCTGTACCATTCTAAGTTCCACTTCAAACTGTGGAGATTCAAAGTACATAGTTTCTTAGAATTCACCGTTACATAAATTATTATTTTTTTTACTCTACTCTGCCATGGAATGATGGAACACATTAGTATAATCCCAGAGTGGTGTTTCATACTCATTGCGAACACAAATAACGCAACAATGTAGCATGGTGACCCATATCACGGCGGCATAGTGATGCTTCTAAATCAATGGGCCTCCGGCCTCGCACTCACCAACGAAACACGACAGCATGAACGCTGTCATTTTCCGTCGATTTGTACGAGAATAGTAACGCTCCGGTTGAGCTAACCCGTTCGTGCTGAAATCAGCGTGACTTTCTTTTCTTATATGTCTAATCTTCAGAAACAAAAAAATACAACAATTTTTTTTTTTATTGTACAGGGGCAAACGAGCAGACATATCGCCTGATGGTAAGTGATTACCGCCGCCCATGGACACCCGCAACACCAGAGGTGTCACAAGTGCGTTGCCGGCCTTTAGGGGGTGGGGAGGAGATGGGGAAAGGAGGGGAGAGGGGATAGGGTTTAGGCCTCCGGTATCCTTACTCACTCGGTGAAACACAACGCAAGCGCTATTTCACACCGGTTTTCTGTGAGGCCGTGGTATCACTCCGGTCGAGCCGGCCCATTCATGCCGTAGCGAGGCTCTCCCACGGTAATGGTAATAAATAAAAAATTTCAAACTGCTCATAAACGGTAATATTTAAATTTCTTTATTTAAACTTTTAAACTCAAAATTAAGTCGTAAATAAAAAGTAAAGTACAATTAGCTAATCCTATTTGTTTAAAACATTTTCCAAGCCCACACACACGCACGCTAATCTATGATACCGTAAAGTTTACGAGACCATTGTCTGTCCATCCATCAAGCCATGTAATTTAGGGTACTCTGCACTAATAACGTTTTGGATAACATCTATATTATCCATACACAAAGGTTGTAATAGCTTTCAAAGTTTATCGTGCCTTAAAAGTACAGCGCCCATTGCCCATTAAGTTCTGTCGCAGCGATTGACGGGACGTTGACGTCGATTGACACTCGCAGAGAAAGAAATTTTATTGGTGCGTCAACCTTTTCACTTGTTCTTAACTTAAATCTAGTTATTCTCTATGGCCAGCGATGTTTTTTTATGTTGCTCATTCGAATTTCAAATGTCTAAACTGACTTCAAATACAACTTTTTATCCAGCTTAACTTAAGTACAATCCTCTATTCTGTCTGTACAATTATTATGGATAAAAGGTTCTATAACGGATGAGCAGTCGGGCAGAAATAACTCTCGTTTGAGGTCAATACTCAATACCTAACTTGGTCAAAAACGATTATACTCATCATTTATCAAATATTAAAATAAATTCGTAATAATGTATCCAATTTCTCAATCTTTTAAGATTAAGAGAAAAGATTTTGTATGGTGGAGAATATTCTATAGTTTTTTTTGGTGCAACAAAGGCAACACAGGCAAAATATATGCATAAAGACACGGGTTAAAACTGAATAATGGGGGATTTATCAAATTAAAGTTATTGAATTGTAAACTTAAAGTATCTGGATGACTAAGCTTTGATCGGTTTTTTTTTTTTCCTTAAAATGAATCCTAACTAGATCGATTTATCGTCTCCGAAACCTTCTTTTATTTTTTTTTTGTTCTGAAATCCCCTCGGATACCATCCCCTGGTGGCATGTTGGACTCGAACCGATTAAAACTGGACGCCGTCTCAGGTACTAGATGTCGGGGAACATGGTGCACCCTAGAAAGGATTATCCTGGAACCCCGACGTACCTCGGCCACCTACGCTTTGTAGATGGCCCCTCCTGTGTGGGAACACCAATGTTCCCGCTAATGTCCCCCAGGGCGCGCACGCTCCGCAGTATCCGCGCCGTCACCCGGGTCTCCGAAACCCCTGCATACTAAATTTCATGAAAATCATTGAAACCGTTTCCGAAATTTAGATTATATAGATACAAGAATTGAGCGTTTAAAGGTATTAAATAGATAATGATGTAGTTTAAATTTTAATGAAATAAACCATTTTGTATTATAATAACTAAAGATTGAAGTAGATATCCTATTCCATTGTTATCATAGTGTTTAAAAATAATTGTATCTAATTATTTAAATATTTTAGGTCACAGACAGCTCAGACGGTATTCTGTTTCAAACAGCTGTTGTCTTATAATTTAATTGGTAGATGAATCATTCATCTAACATTTAAAAATAAACTGCTAGCTATGATTTATCTGTGGCTTTGTCTGACTTGATATATTTTACAATCTCTTGTAGTATTTCCTGTAGTCATGAAAAGGTATAAAATATTTAGTAAAGACTTGACTGGGTAACGCGTGAATGTCATTTCCAGTTATGAGTGACTGACTATTGCCTACGCTCCCCAGTCGATTCGTGTAAACATCCTATTCCTGTCTTCTCTTTTCTTTTTGCTAACTTTTCGTAACAAATCAAACTCCAAAGCTTATTAACTAACTACCACGCAACCTCGTTTACGTCTACTATTGCCCGTAGCGTTATAATTTTCCGCCGCTTTTTAAACATTCTTCATTGGGGCTCCGCTCCTATTGTTCTTAGCGTGATGATATATAGCCTGTAGCCTTCCTCGATAACTGAACTATCCAACACTAAAAGAATTTCTAAATCGGACCAGTGGTTCCTCAGATTAGCGTGTTCAAACAAACAAACAAACTCTTCAGCCTTATAATAATAGTATAGACTAGCTGAACCCCGTGGTGTTACCTGCGGTTATTGTCGTATCATGGGTAACGCCGCGGGGCGAAGCTAGTCTAAAAAATGTAAGCCTAAGTTACTCCTTGTACCATTACCTACCTACCAGTGAAAGTCCCGTCCAAATCGGGCCAGCCATTCCAGAGATTAGCCGGAACAAACAGACAGACAGACAAAAAATTTAAATATATATATTTTGATATGTGTACCGTATATACATTCATTTGCATGTAGTAGAAAGCGGTTATTTTAATATTACAAACAGACACTCCAATTTTATTTATTTGTATGTATGTATACACCTGTTGTGCCCGGTAGGACCGAAAATTATATTCGGAACAATGTAGGCGTTGAATACTTCTCTACATACCCTCTCAAGGACATCAGCATGGCTATATTTAGGTTCCAATGTAATTTTTTAAGTTACGTTTAAATTTTAAAGTACACGACAATGTAATGTAATACCCTCTTATCCAAAAACCATAGCATGTGAACTTTCCATAATGGTCACACGCGAGGATATACCTACGTAGATTGGTATCAGACGAATAATTTGCCTACACTCTGTGGCCATTGAGCAACGGCCCGATAATTTGACGGTTTTAGCTTCGTTTTGTTGTGGCGATAGTAATTAGTGGGAGTGTTTGTTTTTCATTACTTTAAGTGTTAAGTCGCTTAGCACTTGGACATTATAGTTAGTAATACTTTAATGGCGTTCGCAGCAGACATGAAATTGCAGTAAAATCTTGACTTTAAGTTGTAAATGCATATGTGACCTGTTTGTTTCTCTGCTATGATGAAATTTCCATTACATGATTTGGGATACAAGCTAAGTACAAAAAAAATGCAAATATAGATGAAATAGAAGAAAGTTTTAGGTGAATAAAATAACAAGTAAAATGCAGTACATTATGAAAATTGTAGTGTTCCGTATAATTATAAAATAAAATAAAAAAGCCTTTTATTCCATGCATTTACCAAGTGTTTTTAGAATACATATACGAGTATATTAGTTTCATAAATGGTATGCTATTTATTTTTAGATTAAAATTATTCTAGATTTTGATTCTTATTTACATTATTACATTACAATTTAATTCTCAAACTCAAACTCAAACTCAAATCATTTATTTCCATTGGCCCCAAAAGGCACTTGAACACGTCAAAAATACAAACATAAAAATATAAAACAAAACTCCTAATACTAAATGCACAGAGATGATTTGAATTACCGGAGCTTAGATTGATTTCAATTTAACTCAAAGGTTTAAATTGAAATCAATCCAAGTACCAGCTCCGATGGGTATTGCATTCATGAGAAGAGCTGGTGAGAAACTCATGTGCACCATCTTTTCAGATAATTCATACAAAGCTTGTTTGTTTTTGACTACAGTAAATTCAGTCATGCGTAAATCAATTATTATTTCATTATTATTAAATTATTATCTTTATTATTATCAATTAATGGTTTTATTATATCTATTATGTATAGTATGTTCTGTATCATTATCCGATTCTTATTTTAGAGTCTAACACTATGTAGTTTTATATTTCAAATTTATAGGATGGGTAACATTCCATGCAATTTGTACTTTAAAAGTTAACCTTATAATTAATTTTATTCATACTCATAGCTGATCAGGTTGTTGCTGTACTGACTAGTGAGCCTGACTTATTTTTTTGGCTTGAAATATTAGGTTTGAATTTCGAATCACCCAAGACATAGGTACTGTTATGTGACTAGAATGATCATTTGTTCTGTTTGGGTATAATTTTCTGTAACATCTATGTATTAAACATATACGAGTATGTTTAGTTATCAGCAATTTGGACTCAGACTGACATATGTAAGACGTGTAAAGTAACTATTATCTTTTAACATTTGTAGTTTAAACTAAATTTCAATGTCCATGACTTTTAAAGGGAGATCGTTTTTTGTTTTTTCGGAAAACGGTCCCCATTTCATGTCATCCACATTTTATATATCTTTTATCATTAATTTCATCACGACGACGACTCGAAGACTCGAAGACTTATAATTAAAGACTATAAATACTTGACATTGGCAGAAATAGCTGATCCGAGTGATCCGGCTAGTTGCCATTTCATCAAAAGAAGAATAAGAAGAAGACTTTTAAAATACGAGTAACACCGCTTTGCCAGCGTTGGTCACTCGACTCGACAAATCCTTGATCACGTGGATAGATGTCAGCGAGCTGACATATTGTGGTCACGATGACACTTCGTTGCCCAGCAACCTAATGGTCAACAAACACAAATGAAACGTAACTCTATTTTGGTTATGATGAAAATAGATGACTATTAAGTGACATCATAATGTAATATGTATGTTTTATGAATTATATATATGTTAAAGTCCTTGGTAGAAATAGTAAGGTATTGGTATTATTTCAAACTATCAAAATTTTGACTTTGAATGTAATACAATAATGTCATATCGTTAAATATTTTATGCGTTGAAGAAAATAATGTTGGTATTTAAATCGTGATGGATGGACATTGTAAACGATATCACCTCATTGTTAGCGATACTCTGTAGTTATCCCGTAACAACTATTAAAAACATTCGTACAGCATAGTAAATTTGTTTCGAAACACAAATCTTCATTTTGGTTCTACTGTTCTGGACACACGTATCACCATCAACGTGTTGCTGAAAATCAGCGCTGTATCATAAATGATGCAGCAATAGGCTGAGCAGCATCTGTTTTTAATGTGCACTGCGACGCAAATTTGAATCAGTATATGTGTAGTGAATTCTATAGAGATATATTTAAATTGTTACAGCATTGATTACTGTTATGTTTAATACTTAACTGTGCTTTAAGTTAATAAATAAATAATAAATAAATAAATATTCCGGACATCTAACACACAACGCCATCTAGTCCCAAGCTAAGCAGAGCTTGTGTTATGGGTACTAGACAACTGATATGAATACATATATACTTTTTTTTTATAAATACATACATATATACATAGAAAACACCCAAACTCCGATACAAATGTTTGTAGATTACACAAACACTTGGTCCGACCCAGGATTTGAACCGAAGACCTCAAGCACAGCAGTCGCATTTACTACTACTGCGCCACCGAGGCAGTCAAATAGTCAAATAATGTTTCAATACTGTATTATGTACTACTTTATTTAATAATCTGTTGTGTTGCAATGTCGTTAAAATATTTTTTCTTTCTTTCTTCTTCTAAACCATACTAAAGTTTAGCATTAATATACTTAACTTAATGATAACTGATTTTGCGAATAAAATACGTAATATTTGTGCCATTGTAATTTTTAAATGCTCTTCATTATCGAAAGTGAATTATGTTACTCATTCTCAAATATCTCAGGTACGGCTTACTACACAGGCATATCAAGTTAACACGAAATTGAGACTGTAAAGTGAAAAGAAATGACACCCGAAATGTAGGTTGTTTTCTGTACTGTAGTTACACATTCAGAAAACGTTAAGTGCAATACAGTAAATAGTACCCATTCATCATAAAAATGGCAGTGTTTTAGTAACTAAAGTCTCTGTATTTCTAATAAGGCACAAGATAGCCATTAAATAAAAAAATATCTTCTACGAAATATAAACCAGTTATATTTTGCTTTGTCAAATGTTGCTTCAAGAAAGATAGATCGATTACGAGTACCAAGCATGATTTTAACTCAAAATTATATAGTGTTGTAAAATGCATATGTATGCATTTATTAATATTATAAACTTGGTATATCAATTTAGTAGTTTCCTCTTGTGTTTTGATAGTAAAATTATTCAATAACCGTCCTTTTAAATAGATTTGTACATTACGATCTACGGCTATGAATATAGAAAGTAAAGAAATTTCCCGAAATTAGATACTTTTTAATACGTTAAGACACTCCAGTCTTTGCGTAATACTGATAACTACGAGTATGTACTCCATAACTTAACGTAAGTTTTCGTTCTTACTTTCATTTTCAAATTTCAACAGTCAGTTTCAATTAACCGACCTTCACCAATTCAATCTATTTAATCAGTAATTAATCTATTCGTATTAAATATATCTCTTGATATCTCTTTTCTTTCATCGTATGATCGGCGTCGTAGCCGATTTTTTATCTAACTCTTTAAGTTGCCCATTTATAGTAATAAGTTTACCTACTCCCAATTTGATGATCTAGACTCATGTTGTTGTGTTGAATTGTAGCGAGCAAATAGTCTAACAATGTAGACGTTTCATAGGTGTCTGTCTATTATTTTGGAGAAATATAGATATAAATATATATGTGTACGTACCAGAAGTAGGCCACGGCTAGTAGATATATTATACGTATATTTGTACGTTATATAACGTTGTTTGAATTGAATGTTTTTCTTCCTCAGGCTTCAATAAATTTTAATTGGACGAAAGTTAAACACGTTACTTTAACGTATTATATTAAATTGGGTAAGTTCTATGACTGTGGTCCGGGGCACATTTTCAGAAATGAAATTATTAGCATTAATTTGTGGGTTGTAAAACTCGGCCTAAAATTAACAATCTCTAACCCAATCTCAATTTAAACAGTTGCCGATTTATTGAAATTTAGTTTAAAATTGGAGTTTAGCCTGAACATCAAAGTCACCTTGGAAAGTAATTTCGTAGACTTGGAAATAGGTTTTCTAAGTATTTTATTTGGACTTCTAGTTTAATTTTCTTGTCAATATGTTTTTGAGTTTTTCACGCATAAATCTGATTTTATATTGTGTGTGTGTGTGTTTATCTCCAGCACATATTTAACATGTATCTTATTTTGTTCTACTTTCAAAGTTTTATATAGTGCTCTCTATGTTTCTGAATTTACTGAATCATATCACTCATTTAATCTGCCTGTTTTTAAAGTGATGTGCTTAAGGCTTCAGGTTCGATTTCCGGGTTGTACTAAATGTTCGCATGATCTACAAATATTTGTTTCGAAGTTTTGGATATTTTTGTTTCTTGTTTCCGAGAGGGGTAGGCAGAGACAATTGATCTCCACATACTACGGTCCTGACACACCTCTTTTACTTCCTCCGCATTTATCAATCAATCTATATAAAATATGTATGTTTTAATAAAACAAAAATATTTTCTATCAGTCTGTGTATATGATGTCCGAAAGATAAAAATATTACTACTACTTTTTACTAAATACATTAATTTTGCATAAATAACGTTTCCAAAATCTCTTAAGCATTAGTCATATGTATAATCTTATTCAATATAATTTTAAACATGTTAGCTACAACAATGATTACAGAAAATATAATAATGTTAAAACAATTTCATTAAACGAGTATAGAAATGGTTTCTAATTAATTTAATGTCATAATAAATTCTTCAGCAGGCATAAGACGCGCGGGAGGGTTGACAATATACACAGTAAGGACCGATGTTTTCAGGCTTACCAGAGGGCGCCACCTGCAAGTGAGATAGCTGTCACAAATTGCTACTGTTCGGGAAAATACAGCTTTTCATGGCAGTTTTATATCTACCTGTTATTGAAGTAGTTATGCTTTTTTTTATTTGTTTAGGAAGGCTTTTGTTCTTCAATCATCCTATTAGACTGAAAAGTACTGACTAAGGTCGTCAAGTTGAAAAATATAGTAGAGTATAATATAGATGGCAAACGAGCAGACGTATCACCTGATGGTAAACGATTACGGCCGCCCATGGACACCCGCAACACCAAAAGCGTCACAAGTGCGTTGCCGACCTTTGGGGGATGGGGAGAGGGAATGGAGGGAGGGGTTGGGTTATGGTCCTCCGGTATCCTCACTCACTCGGTGAAACACAACGCAAGCGCTATTTCATACCGGTTTTCTGTGAGGCCGTGGTATCAATCCGGTGCCCATTCATGCCGAAGTGTGGCTCTCCCACGGAAATAATTAAGGACAATTAAAATTTGTCTTAATTTGGAGTAGATATGTAGAAAAAGCAGCCTTATTGCCTTGTCAGAGATCGTGAATTGGATTGAAGTAGAACTCAGCAGTTGGGTCACTAACTATAAGACTAACAGCTGTATAAAACTCAGTCATTTTTAAATTTAAAAACAAAAAAGAAATAGTCAAACAAGCTGCAGTTAGTTTCGTTAATGTTATTCAAACAATTTAAATGTACATAACATAATAGCTAATCTTAGCTTAATGAGCCTCAACTAAAATTTACCGTCTGTACCTTTGTTAGGTTTGACGTCAAAACTGCTGACGAGATAGATATGTCATCGGTCTAACAGGTACACATATCTATAGGAAGGCAGGAGTGCATTAATAACCTGTCGTCTGCGAGCTCGGTCGTAATTAATTTTACTCAGAGTAATTTACATGCGATGACAATTAACTCAAATTGCTGTTTTGGTTCATATCATTCATCTACTTTAAATGACTTACGGCCTTTTTGGTGAAAATCTTTGTTCAAGCTGTGGCAGTGTACATTATCTGTATTGGAAATTAAAAGGTTTGGACTTATCTTATAATTGACTTTTCGTATAGGCAATGTGATGTTTTGGTGTCAAGAGTAAATTATATTTTTCTACTTATATAGACCACATTTTTTTCTTTCCTTTTATACTAGTTAATATGTATGTCACGTAGTACGTGTATATAGTTATAAACTGTCGTGGAATTATGATTGGATAAACGTTGATCTTTACATGACTGTGTGTAAAATAGATATATCATAGATATATAAGGTGTCAAGCCAATAATAACAAGAAAAATAAAATACTGTACTGTACTGTGACTGTTTTTTTATATTTGTTACACTTTCGACTGGGTGAACCGATTTTGATGATTCTTTTTTATTTGAAAGTCGGTGTTTCCCGCGTGGTCCCATTTCAATTTGGTCCAGTAATTTTTTTAAAAAGCAACTCCCGCACTTTGAATAATTCCTGTGTCGCGGGGGACTTTATAAACATACATAAAACGTACACAAAGAACACCCTAACTTAGAACAACAATTTGTGGATCACACAAAGTTTTATTCCATGTGGGATTTGAACCCACAACACTTGTTGAAGTAGGGAACGGCGTGGTGGCCGCTTAACCACTAGGCCAAACGTGCAGTTCCAGAAGTTGATACTGCATTGTTGTTGTCGTCATCGACAACGAAAATAGATTCGGGTGAACATACATAGAATAAGTCTTAGAGGAACTACGTTATAACTGAAATAACAAAAAACACAAATTGTTAAAGATCACACTTCAATAAAGACACTATAAAGTGAGAGAAGATAAGAAGTTCTCACAACTAAAGGACTTTTAAAACAAACTCATTATAACTAGCACTAAATGGCATAATTCTATACAGGAATCGTTAACCCGAAAGTTTACGAAAAAACTGAGTTTATCCGACATTACACAGGGAAGTAATGGCGCGAGGAGGGATATTCTTTAACAAGTTCGGGCTAGTGCGGCCTATGATAAAAGTTTTTATGTTCTGCTTATTTGTTATCGCAGTTTCGAATCCATAACGCGTTAACAAAATGTATGGAATAGCTAGAATATAAGTTATTGCTCTATATTTTTGTTGCGGACTTGTGTTGTTTGTATTAGAATTTATTGTTTAGTTTATCGAAAGGTGAAAAGGAATAATTTTCGTTTTAAATAGTCACAAATCATGATTTTCAGTTCACCGGCCATAGGTATTCCTGTTTTACTAACATAATAAAAAGTTTTGAACAAAACAACCGACTTCTTAAAGCTTCCACGTAATCTCTGAAAAGCGTAAATAATCTGGTTGCAATTGAACTAACTTAAATTACAATATGTCAATTCTTGTCCATCCCTAATTTTATTAATTTAAGTACAGTAGTATTATAATGTATCCTAGGGGCACGTTGAATCTGTTTGAAGTCGGTGCTAAGCCCAATAGGTGTTTGATAAGTTATGTTTTTTTTTTTTTTTTCATATTACATTTAAAAAAAGTAAAGTTTTATATTAAAATAAATGAATTAAGTCCAAACACAAGATAGCTACTGTAAACCGTTGAGGACTTCCCTTAATTGTTCTTCGTCTTTATTATGAGACCGTTAATGATAGTTACAACCCTTCTAGGTGTTAAGTTCTTATCAATACCAATTAAATAAGCCTAAACACAAGGTAACTCTCGTAATCCGCGAACACACATAAAAAAATACCGGTCAAATTGTAAAATCTCCTCCTTTTTTTGAAGTCGGTTGAAAAACCTCCTTTCCTGGAGTCGGTTGAAAACCTTTCTTCTTTTTTCGAAGTTGGTTAAAAAGTAATTTTTAAATAAAAAATAGGTTTCTTAACACCTATGTAATCTATGTATATAAAACAAAGTAGTGTTAGTTACACCATTTATGACTTAAGAATGGCTTGACTAATTTTTATGTTTTTGTGTTTTTAAATTTTTCGTCGTCCGGAATAAGATAATATGTATTAAAATATAGTATTCATCAATAAAAAATTCTTAAAAATAAACATGATCTGCTGCACTCATTCATTGCCTGTTAGGTGGAACGCAGTTAGACGGGTCAGCTAGTACCTTCTAAAAGCCTAAAGCCTTCTATTAATAAAAAAGAAAATATATGAAGCAGGCAAGCTATCTTATTAAAAATTTTGTTTTATAGTAAACTGATTGTATCTTTGAAACAGTTTCATGCAACTAGTGATTAAACACCGCAACATTGTTCCAATTATTTCACGGTTACACTTTAAGTTGATGTGAAACAGTGATTTAAGCTTTTAAAAATATAGTAACATGATACACGTGTGTTAACTTTGATTTCTAGAATAATCTACACTTCAACAATAGTATGATGAAATTAAAGTGACTTTTTATATCGAAATCGCTATACTTCACCATTTGGTTATGGATTAAAAACATGGAATACTACCTTTCATATTTATCCCGTTTAGGGAGCGAATTACGCAAGACAAAATCACTGAAAAAGAAAATTTGGACCCCTATAGCGACACGTCTGACCAACATGGTGTAGAAGCCACAAAGCCTTCTTGCTAAGGAGAGGGCTATGTCCAACAGTGAACTGTTAAAGATTGTATAAAAAAGAAAAGAAGAAAGAAAGGACGAACAAGAAACCTTTCAGTTGAAAACAAAAAAAATACCAAAAAAAACCGACTTCGTGAAATGGACCAAATAAAAAAAGAATGATCAAAATTAGTTCACCCAGTCAAAAGTTCTGAGGTAAAAAAAATAAAGTTGAATTGAGAACCTTTTCTTTTTTGAAGTCGGTTAAAATAGGGTGTAGCTATGTTGTGGACTAAAAAATATCACAATACGACCATCATAGGCAGACGTGAACCTACGGTGCTACGCTTTAAATCAACAGACTTTAACAATCGACTGATACATAACCTTCTTCTTAGCAGGGAGGTAAAACGAGGTTTCGCCGGCGTGTATTACGGTTAGGTATCGTGGTAAAGCGTAGCCTACATCCTTTCTTCCTATCACAAGAACCAAAGTATCTCAATGCTAAATTTCATTGAATATGGTGAGACGGTTTAGCCATGAAAGCGTCACAGACAGGCGGATAGTAACTATCAAATTGACAATATTAGTATGTATACTCGTATAATGACTGTTTCCCACTTACAGATAAGCGCGAAACTCTTCCTTTTAATAGTAAATTTTAGACACTATTAAAAAAGTAACACTTAAATTAAAGTTTCATTACCTGGATGTCCGCGCTTTCTCAACATTTTATTTTGTAAATTTTCAAAAATATATCCTAGTTAAATTGATTTATCGTTCCCGAACTACTACAGCTGCATACTAAATTTCATTAAAATTAATGGAGCCGTCTTTGTGGTTCTGTTTACATTATATATAAGAATATTTGGTGTAAAGTGTAAGAAATATACCGATATACGAGTATGTACCTGCCTATTTAGTTAACGTAACCCAAATAGCTATGGCAGGAAAGTACAAAGATGATGTCAACAAATTACGTCAGACTCTGTTTATTTGCTCCCTTCCTTAATGACACAAGCAAGAAAATCTTTTGCAGAAAAATTTGCATATTTCACCAAACCACGCTTTGTACACAAAAATGACACTTAAACATATAACCCTAAAACATATTATTGTAATAATGAAATGTTACTTAGGACTTACAGACTCAAATTTAATGTCGTTGACCTTCGCTCAAAAGTTGAGATACTTTGCAAGTGTTATTTGTAGACTTTACAGTTTTAAAGATAAACTGGTCCACGCACGATATAAGTTAATACTGAACAAAATATATAAAGTTGTCTAAATCATTTAAAAATAAACAATAATTGTTCTTTTTAAATCATTTTATGCAAATTAAAATAAGACTTATTTTAATTTCTTTTTTCAAGTATATAAATATAGTATCTTGTTGCTATGATTTTGGATATTACGTAAAAGTATATTCACAATCACTTTATTTAAATAGAGAGAGAGAGACAGATGATAATTCTTATGAAGTACGACTTTGAGTATTTACCTGGACTACGTAATCCACAAGAAATACCACCTCTCAAAATTCAAGAACTTAAAACACTTATTTAAAAAATAAATATCACACTCAAAATCACAAAAAAACACTCAAAGTCAAAGTCACAGCAGTCGCAGCCGTATGACTAAAATACAATATTTTTGACATCTAACACACAACGCCATCTAGTCCCATATACTAGGTATACCTACTTACAAATATACTTTTGTTTTTGTACACACATGTAATACATAGAAAACACGTTCTTCACACCAAATATAAGAAGCTTTTTTTAATGATCTCTATTTTCTTAGAACACTAAGGATAATCTCATTCAATTCATTATAAAAATAGAGTATTAGTGTCAGGGTCACCATACGAAGCTTCTCAGACACAGCCTGTATGTGAACAGAATTTTAATACGGCGAGCGAGGACAGTGTAAAATTGTATTAATTTATCTCTGTTTACTTCGTAATGGGAATGTCGTGAGCGTATGTATAATATTCTCATAATAATGTACTATGTACTTGTGTATATTGTATGTATGTGTTTTTTTTTCTTCTTTGTTTTGTAAGTATATAAGTCAATACCATTTTAATTATATTTCGGCCAAGGTTTCATTTTTATAACTGACACACATGTAAAAATTTGTTTATCCTTTAAAAAAAATTTAGGGTAAATGAAACATTTTATAAAAAATAATAAAAATTTGAAATTTTGAAAATAAATAAGTAATAAAAGCGAATCAAATTAAAAATATAAATAATAAAATAAATTATGACAAAATTTAGGTACGTGTATTATAAAACAACAAAGAACACATACTAACGTTAAATGTGAATGAACGCAAAGTACCTACCTGATCATTAAAATAATAACAGATGCTACATTTAATAAATTTATTATCAGACAAGAAAAATAATGCTGTAATTATGGTTAATAATTTCTTTCCTATCCAGAACACAGATATTTTATTAATGGCAACTCACCTATAACTTTTATAACATGAAAAAAAAATTGACGTCTCATGCCAATCTTTATTTTGAATTTCGAACTAATGGGAAGAAAAATGGTTTACTTAAATTACACGCTTAATCCATTTCTAAACGAATGTTATTTTGCTAACAAGTAACCTTTCTTTTATATAATAAAACCGAAAGAGACAATCAGATTCGTAATGACAGAACGTCTTAAACGCTATCATTTCGATCTCCGGAGCAATAAAGATGTGAACTCAGATAAACCAAGGAGCAATTGTTTTAACTCCCGACTTTCTCAACTTTATTGATTTAGGATATTACTTAGGAAGGAAAACCATTAATTTTGCTGATTTAATCGCTTGCAAGAATGTTCAATACTTTTGTAGAATAAAAAGAAAATAAAAATAGAAAAATAAAGTTTTAATTTTATTTAACCGCAAATTATACACTTTAATAAGTTTTTCCAATTACGTATAAAATAGATAAAACTAATAATGACTTAAATATTATTAAATATATTGTCCTTATGTTTTAAATTTGTATTAAATCACAGAAAATGGATATAAACAAAAATAACTTAAAAAAAACAAACAACAGTCATATACTTGTTTCAAAGTCTCGATAGATATTTTAAAAGTTGTTTTTTTACTCGTCACAACGCACCAAAATTATTATCTGAAAAAAATAAATTTTAAAAATAAATAAAAATTAACAAAAAAACAAAATAATAAATTTTAAATTGCAAAGTATATATATGTTTACTTACAATAACAGGCGGTGGATATTCAACTTTCGCTGAACGCAAAATATCTACGAGATGCACCATATGGACAGATAAATTAGTCTCAGTTGAAAATGAAACTTGCTTTACTACTGATAGGAGAGAGCGGTTGAGCGCGAGGTCGCGGCGTTCGTACTTGTCACTTGTGACACGGCACGGCACGTACGTATCGCGCGGGGTTCAGAAGGCGACTGAACACGGGCGGGCGAAGGCATACGCACGCGGGGAGGTACGCACTCACGCAGGCTTGACAGCCAATCGCGTGCGTGCGCCGCGCGCACCCCCGCACCTCCGTACCCGCCCCGCGCCCCCCAGTCACCTCACAATCGATGCCCTATATTGCATTAATTATTTAGGAAACACGCAATAAGATAACACTAGGTGGCAGATAAGAGATCTCCGCGCTGCTTTAAATAAATCATCGCGTCTTCGTCCGATATCGGCCGTTCGTGTGTCTGTCCGCCGCGCGTGGAGCGCCTTCCGTGTGTACTGATAACGTATCATTTACGTTGTCAGCCCGTGTTGGACCTTTTGTTTTTATCTTGGCGTTATTTATAGACTTCCTCAAGAAACATAAGAATAAAGTTGATTCATTCTGGAGATTTTTTTATTTATATGAATCAACCTCAGTTCTACCTTCTCACTTGGTACGCAGTTCTGTTTGCGTAGCGTTCCGAGGGTACGAAAACAAACGATATAATATATATTTTTTGGAAGGTTGTCAACTTGTCGTTTGCCAATATTAATATATACGGGGATAACGGGCCTCTCACCGGCGGCTTTATTTTATGTTATGTTAAGGTTTTGTACGAAATTAACGAGAAACTTTTTTTGTAAAACGAAATACTCGAGAACAGGACGTACAAAATATGGACGTACGAAATGTATGTACGCGCGCAAATTCCGAACGCTTGCAATAAATTGGATGATTCTTGTTTTTATGCGTTTGTACTGGCAGGGCAAGATTTATATAGAAGAAAATGATACGGAAACCGGAAGGGTTATATTTTTCTTAGTCCGCGACTGTAACACTACCCGTGGCAACTTGAGGTGTTCATAACACTAAAACAAGTTTTTCGGAATCTTAGGAATGGCGGTACAAAGTTTGCAGGGTCAGCTAGTATTTTTATCATTATGCTTCAGAAAATTAGTTGCATACATTTCAGTGACGATCTCTTAACATTTTTTTAAATCTAGTTTTGACACTTTTATAATACGAAAAAGTTAAAAATAGAACACTATATTTTATTGCTATTTTCTTAGTACGACAATTTTCAAAATATACTAGTAGAATATATAATAACATTTAATAATATGTAGTGTATTATTAAATGTTATTTTAATGTTTCTCAAGGTGAAATGTTTATTTTAATTTGGATTCTAAAGTGAAAATAGTGTTTTCAATATGTATATTTAAAAATAAAACATTTATTTTCAAGCAAAAAGCACAAAGTTCTTAGGGTAGTTAGATTTAAATCATATGGTAGATGATACATTTCAATTTGAAACGAACAATTTGTTTCAAATTCAAAGTTACGGGATGCAGATAATAGCTATACACGATCTGTTAAAATTTAATCAATCTATAATATTATCACATATTTTCCATCGACTTACTCTAAATTTTGTTATGTTTAAAATCTACGTTTTAGACAGCACTTAGATATTTGCTTCTAAATAAATAGTGACGATATAAAAAGCATTTGATTTCTTGCAAAACCACAGACCAAACAGCCGTAGTAAGTTAACAAAATATAACCAACACAGAGATCATCAATCATCGAGCCTGAATGTATCTCATTGTGATGCGGGAGGCATCTAACAGGTGGCCGCAGCTGGCGGTCACTACATCTGAATCCTTGATGATGCAGAATGATATAAAGATGTTACTACCACACTGTGAGCACATAAGTTGAACGCGTTAGATTTCCACTAGAAAAGTAAGTCGTGCAAAATGATGTCGTGCATTTCTTGTAAGCTGTATAAATATAAAGATACTATAATGTTATATTTTTGTTTAGTTTGTATGATAATCTTGCTTTAATACAGATCGGCTGGCTCGATCGGAGTCATATGTCGGTCTTACAGAATACCGGTGTTTTTTTATGTAATATAGGGCAAACGAGCAGACGTATCGCCTGATGGTAAGCGACTGCCGGCGCACACGGACACCCGCAACACCAGAGGTGTCACAAGTGCATTGCTAGCCTTTGGGTACAGGGATGGGGGAGGGGGTGGGGCATGGGCCTCCAGTATCCTCACTCACTCGCTAAAACACAGCGTAAGTGATGTTTCACACCGGTTTTCTGTGAGGCCGTGGTATCACATCAGTCGAGCCGAAAATTCATGCCGAAGTGTGGCTCACCCACGGTAATGCAGTTCTTTGAGCGTAAGTGTTAATCGTTGCTTTTAACCGGGTGAGTGTTGTTACCGGAGGAGCTCAGCCCCAATACCTTTCCCCAATTATAAGAAAGGAGTAAGTATATTACCTAGAAGGAAGCTACCACTTATGATATTTGAATAGTAGTTGGTTGTTGCTACTGTAATTAATACATATTAGTAGTTTGACAGCCTCGGTGGCGCAGTGAGTTTATGCGACTGCTGACCTTCAGATCTCGGGTTCGAATCCCGGATCGGACCAAATGTTTGTGTGATCTGCAAATATTCGTTTCATAGTTTTTGTGTTTTCTATACATAATATGAATGTATGTACAAAAAAAGTTTATATGTATTTATATCAGTTATTTAGTACCCATAATACAAGCTCTGCTTAGTTTGGGACTAGGCGGCGTTGTGTGTTAGATGTCAGAAATATTTAATTTAGTAACTATTGATGTAAGAATAGTTCCACAAATAGTTTAGGACTAAGGTAAGCTTTAGTAATAGTAACGAATATCAATTCATATCCAAATATAAATATACTTAGTTATAATATGATTTTTAAGAACATGTATCAACATATTTATTCTTATTTTTACATATACTGGGTCCAAACTTGTTCACATTTATTTCTAAAACTATGATTTCAACCACAGTAAAACTCATAACCAATTCACGACATACGTAACATTACCATTCAATAAATTCAGTCATTATCAATTTATGTCTCAAAATCTAACAACTTTCCGCCACGACAATCAGTGTTCAACGAAATCTCTTTAGCTCTCTTTATGGATGCAGTGAATTTGTTTCTGTTTTGGCAAGATTATAGTCGAGATAAACAGCTATTCTTATAAAATGATATGTTAATAAATTTTAATAAAACACATACCCTAAGATAAAGAAAGTATGTCTGGCAAGAAATAATGGTAGTCATTTTTCAACATGCACAGGTACGAAACAAGCCTCCACTTTAATATCTGTAAGGAAATAAAACGTAACACTGGGTTATTTTTGTATCATTCAATTGATAACTCACATGCAAAAAGGTGAATACTTATAATATATTGGAAAACTATTAAATAACTTTTAGGGAGATTAGGGGGGTTGTAAAAATAATACGACTTACAATTATTTATAAAAATATTATTAGCTAGCGACCAGGCCCGACTTTGCACGATAGTCTTTGGAATTCTAGAGTTTCTTAACTGCTTCAGTGGCGCAGTGGTAGCGTATGCGACTGCTGTTCTTGAGGTCTCGGGTTGGATTCCCGGGCCGGACCAAATATTTGTTTCGGAATTTGGGTGTTTTCTATGTATAGTATTAATATATTTACAAAAAAAGCATATATGTAATTATATCAGTTGTCTAGTACCCATAACACAAGTGCTGCTTAGTTTGGGACTAGATGGCGTTGTGTGTTAGATGTCCGAAATATTTTTTTATTACTATTTATTACTATTTCTTCCACAATAATATGCATATAAATATTCCCTTTGAATCACTCTATCTATTGCTGAAAACTGCATAAAAATCCGTTGAATAGGTAAAAATATCAAGCGAATATACAGCGAAAGCAATTTCATTTTGTAGTAAAGATTTATGTAACTGTGTGTTATGTATTCCTTTAATAAAACATGTAGTTACATTTGTTTTCTAAATAAACTTTTGTCGGAGTATTATAACAATTTCGAAGAAGTAAATAACGGTACACTTTATAAACAAATAATTATAGTCCGCGGCAATTTCTCAAAGACACGAAACATAATTTTTTCAAACTTACTCTCCCTAAAACATTTTCTTATTTACAAATAAACATTTTAATATCTCTTTGATCTTGTTTACCTGTAGGTCATTAAAACTTTTTGCCGACTACGACAACTTTTAACAAGCTCCTATGATTGACAAAATGGATGTGCTTTTTTTCGCTTATCGACTGAAGTGTCAAGTTTGTGAATCTTGTGATCTGAAATCATTTCAACATGAATATGTTTCGATAAAATCGAATATATAGTCGGACGGCACTTTAGTTTAATCGATTACATTAGCCATCGCAAGTTAAAGATTAAATTCTTATATTCTTATATACCTACAGCACAACAATTTGTATGATTTAAAAATGTGTTTTCTGAGTCTGGGTATTCTTCGTGTCGTCTACAAATTATTGTTCTTAACCTGGATGTTCCTTGGTTTATGACTGTAAATTGCAAAATAATAATACTTCATTATACTATTACTTTGGAGAGGGCGCTGCAGTACCAGGATAAACGTCGACTGTGTATTTAAAAAGTTATAAAATGTTTGATTATTGAAATTTTTAATATACGCCTTAAGATAGTAAAACCACGCTACTTTGAGTACGAACGGGTCAGCTCCATCGGCGCGGTACTACCGCTACTAGGGTAGTACCGCCCCACGCACAGAAAACCAACGTAAAATGACAGCATTCGTGGTGTCGTGTTTCGTAGGTGAATGCGATGCTGGAGGCCCAATAATGCAGAAGCATCATTAGGCCACCGTGGTGTAGGTAACACATAGGCTACAATTTATAAATATACTAGCTTCGCCTCGCGGCGTTGTCAGCGGTTATTGTCGTACCGCGGTCAGCACCGCGGGGTTCAGCTAGTAAAGAATAAATAAAACAAAAAGTACTAACTTTTCGTCGCGGCACCGCTTGCGCGTAGGTCAGTTATCGCCTATGTCCTTTTCATACGTCCAATCTATCTCTATTCCAAAATTTATCCAAACCTGTTCAGTGAATTAGTCGCGAAAGCGTAACAGACAGGCAGAGTTAATTTCGAATTTATAATAATAGTATGGAGTAAGCATTATTGATATAAATGCATGGTTAAACATGTTAAAATGACGTAATTTAATTATTTCACTTCAAAACTTACCTAGACTTGCTAAAGCTTGTAACCAAAACTCGAGAACGTCTTCATATATTACAACTGAAAAAGCAATTTCAGCAACGAAAATGTCACACATGCTGAATGAGCGTTTTATTAAAATTGTATTAAATTAAAACGTCTGTGATACTGAGTTCCTAATTTTGTTGTCAATGTCTTTTAATTTAAATGGACTACCATTTGTAACGATCTGTATCCATTGGAATTTCATTTGTCTTTTGATGTAAACATTATGTGACCTTACTAATTTCAATTTCTGAGACTATGAGAACTTTGAATTTTGTTATGAAATTATTCTTTTAATCTATGAACCTACAAAAGTGACTCTACCTATGGAAAGTATGAGTAGAATTAAGAGTAGCGGTTACCATACTCATAGCGAATGCAGACAATGCAACAATGCAGCCTGATGACCCGTACTATGGCAGACTACTCAGATGTTACTACATCAGGGATCTGCTCTCGCACACGTCAACGAAACACGACAGCACAAATGCTGTCGTCTTAGGCTGATCTTCTGTCAGAGGGTAGAACCGCCCCGGTCGACCGGCCGTTCCTACTCAAATCAGTGTGGCTCTACGATCTTGAGAGATTAAGTAAGGTTTCGTATCTGTTAAAATTTCTTAATCCGTAATTGTAATACAACTACAAATTATAAAAAAAAAATGTTATGCTTTCACGACATAACTTCTAAATGGATATGAATTAAATTATGATCCGTTATTTCTTGATAAAGGATAGTCAGGGGATAGTGCTATTTGCGGATGACACTTCACTTGTATTTCAACTGAAGCGACAACAATCTGTTACTTATGCCGTGAACTGGTTTAATGTTGTTTGTAAACGAGAACAAAACTAAGTGTATTAGATTTTTTACACCCAATATCAAGTAAGTAAAAACCAGTATTCAGATAAATGGAAAGGTGTTAGGCCTTGGACACCACCAAGTATTGTGTATAACTCTAGATTCTAAATTGCAGTGAGGTCCACACATTGATGTATTGTCGAATAGATTCAGCTTTGCAGCATACGCGGTTTATAAAATTCGTCAATTAACCGATGTAGAAACAGCTAGATTAGTATATGTTAATTATTTTCATAGTGAAATGTCATATGGTATTTTGTTGTGGGGGAATGCTGCTGACATTCAAAGTATCTTTGTGTTGCATAAGAGGGCTATACGTGTCATTTATAGTCTTGGTTATAGGCAGTCACTGAGGGATAAATTTAAAGAAATTAAAATTTAGTTTATGTTAAGGAAAATATTCGTGACACCTCTGTGGTTTTGTTTTGGCATTTGTTCCCAGTGTAAGTTTTATGAAATGCCGACCCCATCTAGCTGTAAAGTCCGACGTGTAAAATTATCTGAAAAGATTTACTTACAAAATAAATATCACTTGAGTAAGGATTTAGGCTAATTTTTAATACTATAATCAACATGAACGAATATGTGTGTACATTTTTAAGAAAGCACAGTTAAATACGCAGTTTCTTAATAAAATTTTCGATAGTAATAATAATATTTTTTTAGCACAAAAGTATTTGATTAGTGCATTTTTAACTTAGTTTGACAAACCAACTTAGTTTTAATAATATCTCAAATATAATATAACACATGCGATAACAACAAAAATAAAATTGAAACTATACTCTACGCTTCTATAGTAATACAAGTAACCAAGTTTCTAACCAAATTTAACTAGTATACCGTAAAATCACACAAAATGTAATTTATAGTTTTGTTCTAATCCACCAACGCTTTTCGTCCGAGCCACAATACCTTTGCTAATTGGATTAGAAGTGAGTTTTGTAGATCAAAATCCATAGCACAAGATAGTTCGTAAAGAGCGCTTACAGCAATCATTCGACCGCGGGGGTATTATCTACTCTGTAGTGACGTGTAGTTTTAGCTTTGAGGAGTTTCGGCTGTCGATTTCTATCTAATTGGCTTATAGAACGGTTTTAGTATTGGATGCAGGCAATTCTGACTAAGAGTACGTTGCTTCTGTGTTTCTGTTAGCAACCTATTCCACTAAGATGAATTAAGTATACGAACCTATAAGAAAATGCTTGGTATAAATAATTCTGTGATTATTAACTCTAAGTATTTGTTAATAAAACCTATTTTATAATATTTGTTTATTCATTTAATAAAAATATGTATGTAAATGTATATAGATATTTATGACGTTTGTAATGTGTTTGTATAAATGTGTTTATAAGTTTTTGTATGCAGTTATCTGTTTAACCTATCCGCACCTTGTTTTATTTTTTCTGGGCGGAGATCTCATAGGATACCACCTGCTGGTGGCATGTCGGACTCGAAACGACGAAAACCGCACGTCGTCTCGGGTACTAGAAGCCGGGGAACCAGATACACCCTAGAAAGAAAAACTCTGGAACCCCAAAGTACCTCGGGCCACCTACGGTTTGTAGATGACCCCTCCTTTGTGAAAGCCCTGATGTTCTCGTTATTGTCCCCGTAAGGGGAGGGCACGCGCGCTCTGCAGCATTGTCGTCTCTTGGACTAAAATGTCTACACTATCTGGGGTCGACTGGTAAATAATGCCATGACCATTTTATCTCCCAATGTACAAAAGTACATACAGTTTAAAATAAAAAATATATAGAGATTAACTTTGTTCTATGCCAATTCCAGTATAAAAGAATCTTAACATTGTTAAAATGATCTCATATTAAAATTAAATGCATTATGAAAAATTGCTATACCTGTATCCAATTAGAAATAAACTTTGTACCTAAGCCTGTCTTTAGTACACAAGAAAAAAACTTACCAGTTCATTATCTACAGAGAAATTACCCAGCCTCTACCAACTACTTTACTCTAATCATCTCGCACACTGCCGCAGTCACTAGCAGAGATGCTAATTAAATTTGTCTTTACGCTCATACTGAGGATTAATTTCGGTTTACCGGGAACTAAGGCGGTTTCCATGGTTACCCGTCAATGCGATTTATGTAATTTTACCTGTAGGTTATTACGTAGTCATAATGAACCATGAGAATATGAAGCAAGGGGTTGTGTTGAACAATCTAAAGAAGTTGTAAGGCTTTGATTATCTAACTGCGAATTGATGAACGTAATTAGAATTTGAAATTGATGCAACATTCACTCCATATATTTCGAATTTTAAATAAAAATAGATCTGACTTTAAAAACATAAGGGTATTTAATAAAAATAAGAAAAAGTTTAAGTAACTACAAACCGATTTTGTGAAAACTTTGGATAAAAATTTTAAAGTCAATGGCACCCGGGACATGATTACAAGTCTATTGACATTCATTAAACTAGGATTAGTAGTTTAGGTACTATGGTGAAACATAAAAACATATATAGACTGCTAAAACTATTACCTTTCCTTTTGTTATGCGGGTAATGTAGAGGTAATAAGATATTACATTAAAGAATGACATTTAAAAAAAGAAGAAAATACAGTCTTTCATTGTCCTTTGTGATACTTTCTTAATTTTTGTACATTTTTTCTGACCTGCCAGCGTGAGGTATTTTGCCCACTTCTTAAAATTCTTTTTATAAGGGTTTTTAAATACTTTAGAGTAGTAAAGTAACCAGAATATTCTTTATTATATAGTTATATTAAATATAGAACCTGAATATAATTTTCAACTGTTTGATTAACTTACAACCCATACAAAGTTCTAATTAATTTATGCGTAGGTGAAATGCTTTGCAGACAATTTGCTTTTACGTCTATTAGAATTGATTTAGTCGGTTTTTATATTCTGAAATGAAAAATTTACAAAATAATACCAATTTACATGTATTTTACGAAAGAGCTTCAACTTAATCTTCATTGAATTGATTTTTATATGGTATATTTGGAAAATGATCACCCTACTGGTAAGTGGACATCTACTACTTATGAGCCACGAGCAAGTTATCGGCCTTTGAAGAAAGGTTATGCTCTTTGTAGAAAGCCGTATATTCATACTACTGCTACTGTTATATTTATACCTAGCAACAGTAGCTTTTGAGTTTATGATCCATAAAGTCTCTTGAAAAGAGCATAAAGATCGAGTGCCAATTATTATCTCTCTTACAGTAAATATATAATTTATTCCCTTCCCTATGAATTTAAGTTTTCAGATTCTATTAGAATAATAACAAACATTTATTTTACTGAAATTCATGAAAAGCTAACAGTCGAGAAGACTTTCAAAACCTCTTTAGGCGAGAGGAAGCCAAAGCAAAATTAGCTCAATAGTACTTCTCGAAATGTACGCTTTGAAAACCGTGTTGGACTGTTGGAACAATTTTTTTCTCCATCAAATACGGGTAAAATGGGTCACAATATTAATAAATTTAATTTGTATAAGTTCAAATTTATGATTTTAGTTTGTTAATTGTTTACACATCTATTTCAAAACTATCCTCATTTATCTCTATTAGTGATGGCTCTTTCTTAAAAACTATTTCATAACTTCAGTCGCATCAAGGTGACTCCACAGTTCATAAATCATTTTGTTGCAAGACTTCAACTACAAAGTCTAACGTTTCTTCAAAGTCATTTGACGTGTTGTCAAAATGTACAATGATTTATATTGGTTGAAAAAGGATTCGTTTCAAATTTGCCCTTTGTTTTTAACAGCCAGGGAGGTTTTCGATTAATGCAATCAAATTTACTGGACGGAATTTATTTAGTAAATAAATAAATATATTGGACATCTAACACATTACGCCATCTAGTCCCAAGCTTAGCGAGCTTGTGTTATGGGTACTGGACAACTGATATATACATACAATTTTTTTGTAAATACGTACATATTATACATAGAAAACACCCAAACTCCGAAATAAATACTTGTAGATCACACAAACACTTGGTCAGTCCCAGGATTTGAACCCGAGACCTCAAGCACAACAGTCGCATTTACTACCACTGCGCTACCGAGGCAGCAGCAATTAATGATGAATATGTTCGTTTTTTTGTTATAATTAATACACACGGTTGTCTGATTACGAATTAGACTAGACTGCTGATCTATAGATACAAACAAATAAAATAAGAGTGTCTGTTTGTAATTAAAATAACCGTTATTACAAAATACGTATGTAAGAGAATGTATACACGGTGCATATACCAAAATATTTTTTTATCAAATTTTTGTTTGTCTGTTTGTTCCGGCTGATCTCTGGAACGGCTGGACCGATTTCGACGTGTCTTTCAAAGGCCGGCAACGGACTTGTCACGCCTCTGGTGTTGCGGGTGTCCATGGGTGGCGGTAATCACTTATACCATCAGGCGATACGTCTGATCGTTTACCCGCTATTCAAAAAAAGTAGATAGCTGATAATATATTATAAAAAGTAACTAATGCTACTTTTTTAGACTTGCTTCGACCCCGGCGTTACCTGCAGTTGATGTTATATCGCGGGTAACACCGCGGGCCCAGCTGCACTTAATATTTCTGAATACATACATGCTATAGATAAATTACTTCTATATACAGAACTAACATTTCTCCCGAGTGGGAATCGAACCCACACACGCACGCAGTCAGGGCCACAACGAACACAACCAAAAGAACCGTCAAAAATATATTACTGAAATGTTATGTCTCACAGTGAAAATTTAATTTTTATAGATACCTGTAGAAATGAAGAGTTATTGATAAATTAGAAATCTTCTCGATCCCGATGAACCAATTCGTACCGAGTGTGTATTGCTTAGTATATACACCATCAACTTCAAAGAGTTTAATCATTAATGACAAGGAAATATATTCTAACAAGTTCGAATCCCAAAATGCCCGTGTTGTAATTTTAGATGTCATAAAAAAAATCAGAACATTAGTTTATTAGGCCACGTAATTTAGACTTTAATTGAACCATATTACAAGAAATTAAGGTATATAATTGATAGTTTCTGAACCCTACTATCAAATGTCGGAAGTTACGTGTCACGCTGGACCGGACCTGTTCACACGAAAATGAAACCAATTAAGCCTGTGGTCTGAGTTTGATATGTCTCACAGTGAAAATTTAATTTTTATAGATACCTGTAGAAATGAAGAGTTATTGATAAATTAGAAATCTTCTCGATCCCGATGAACCAATTCGTACCGAGTGTGTATTGCTTAGTATATACACCCTCAACTTCAAAGAGTTTAATTATGAATGACAAGGAAATATATTCTAACAAGTTCGAATCCCAAAATGCCCCTGTTGTAATTTTAGATGTCATAAAAAAAATCAGAACATTAGTTTATTAGGCCACGTAATTTAGACTTTAATTGAACCATATTACAAGAAATTCAGGTATATAATTGATAGTTTCTGATCCCTACTATCAAATGTCGGAAGTTACGTGTCACGCTGGACCGGACCTGTTCACACGAAAATGAAACCAATTAAGCCTGTGGTCTGAGTTTGATATGTGAGCGGTTTTTTCATGTCAGTGTTAAAAATATGCTGAACCTCGTTAGTTACTTTTTCTTAATTTTCTAAAAATATTACGGTAGTGTATTTTGGTATGTGGTTAGTTGTTCAGTTAGTTTAAAGAAATAATAATTCTGTTTTCGATAGAATTGGATGCGGATTAGATACGGTTAAATGATCCCTGACTCCACTAGAAAGCTGCAGTTAAATAGATTTTTTGTGCATTACATTGTGTTCAGTCCTGAAATATGGACCTTTCCCATTCTGTGAACCGACTTAAAAACATTTGTTTATTTATTGAACCTTGATTTATTGCGGTTTCATATGATGTCACATATAGAATGTGTATTATAAAAAAACTTTAATTATTTTTTTGTATCTTCTTCTTACTTCAGCATCATCGACATCTTTTGATAGACCACTATTGGATACAGGCTTTTCTTTATGAATAAGGTGGTGGCCTGCTATACGATGTTGGCCAGATGGGTTGGTGTAGAGTTTGATTCAAGTTTTCTTTCTCTTTGCATTGCTGTTCTCTTTGCATGGCTTGTTTGCCTCTGAGTCACCTCTTACAACACCCATTATGGGAGTAGAAGTAGTGACACTACCTATTTCTAATATATAACAACCCGGATTGCCACTTCTTCTTGCTTATCCTATATTGAAACCCAATATTATCTCAAAATTATTTAAAAAGGCACTCTCTTAGGAATCGAAAATTTCTTAAAATTGTTAGTCTTAAAAACAATTACCTTTTTATTACGTTCAAGTTAAGCACCTAAGCGAGGATGGATGGTATTTAATTCATTTGTCAATCAAGACTTCTTTGGTTACTTCGTCCAAAGTTTTTATTTTGAGTTAAAGATACCATAAAAGTTGTATTCAATTAACCTTCTAAAACACTGGACCAACAGAATACCTATAAAATAGTACGATATGAGTAATTTATTTGAGTTTAGTGCCCTCAAGAACAGACAATAGTACCTAGAAAATAAAGTTCACTGTTATGTCTTGCGTTACGGAGATTTTTTTGTGGTCTATACTCTACCTCTAAAGTATGGAATAAAAGTATTATTGCTTGGATGAGTCGTGCGTCTTAAATAATTTCTGCGTCGTTGTACCTTTATGTAGTTGAAAGTAGAAGGTTGGGTACAGTGAATCTTTCATCAACCATGTAGCGTTACCTTCAATCTTTCTTTTATTTGCAATATATTTCCAAGCTTATCGTGTTTTACGTAATAATGTTGACCTAAGCCTGAGACTTATATTCTTCACAAAGTACGAATCCGTCAAAATATAACATGAGTACCACTGTTGCTTACATTGATTTTGGTTAAGGCTATATTGAATGAATTGTTCTGCTAGCAACGGATTTAAATCTGTCCATCAAAATGTTCCGCTTTATTCACGGACATGATTTCTGATCAAAACATACCTGAATACTCTGTAAAATCATTATTGACATGCCGTTTCAGATTTCAACGTTAATCCGAGCTGAAATTGAAGCATTCTGCGAAATCCGTGTATGCTGAAAGCTAAAATCCATTGAAATGCTTTTGGCAAATCAATAAATGAACTTACAGCGCAATTATAATCAAAGGTCATAATAGACATAGTTATAAAGAAGTTATGCAACTGTGATCAAATTGATATATTAACATACGCTTTAATAGCATGATAAGGTTTGAACTGACTAAAAGTATTCTAGTATGAAAATACGAACATGGACCAAATAATCATACAGTAAAGTCATGGGAGATGAAAATAGGTATGTAGAAATTTGGTACACTTACATATATGTATATCTATACCATCAAACAAAGGTTAAAAATGAAAATTCCAGCAAATTAAACCTTTATGTTGAACAGACTAATTTTTGTATATAAAAAATTGGATTAGAAATTTAACCATGGTATTTTATTCCATAAAGATATTCAATTCGTAAAGCTCAATGATAATATCATAAACAATATTATACTAAATACGAAATAAAATACCAGACACTAACAAAAGTAAAAAAAAATATTCCTGATTCTTCTTTTGTCCTGCAAAATATGAATTTTTTAAAATATATAACGCATGGGGAATTTAGATTTCCCGACGTATAAAGCAGCGAAGTTTTTGCCCGTCGAATAGGCTTAGTCATAGAACAATGAAAGCAGTCGAAGTTTTTTTGTTGCTTAATTACTGTTGAATGGGACATTCTATTCGGAATGTAGTTACTCGTACGTGGACGATCCTTTTGAGGATTGTTAGGTATAATACAGAACGCGAACACAAATCGCATTAGTACCAAATTCGTGGGTGGTGGTAGTGGGATCTTGACGTTGCTATTATTTCATCTGAAATTTTGGTGATCTAATTTAAACATAGCATTTGAAAGTAAATCCTTTTATACACATTAAAGTTTGTATGAATTACGTTTGCACATACGAACGGTGTTTTATTATTTACATCTGAAAATACGGAGGCTCCATTGCCAGAGCCAATAAACCGTAGCATGTGGTCGAAACAAAGTTATTTCAGCTGTTTTTATTATGCTGGGCTTACTCTTTGTTTATTTTGATGATTTCGGAATGCACCGTACAAAACGTTTCGTAAATATCTCTCGTATCAACTTATTCTAGCTTTTTCATTATATTTTTTTTATCAAAGTCAAATTTATCAATTTCTAATAGTTTCATCGTATCATTTTAAGTAATATCTATGTTCTGCATTCGTTCTTGTATACAATAGGTATGTGCGAATTAAAATTCAAAATCATTTATTCATGACATTTATGAATGTTAAATTGAAGCTACAGTTAAAAATCATAGATATAACGCCACACACACACGTCGACACAAACAGACGCCACAGTATGTACTGGATGATTAAGGTAAATTAGATGAAAATACCAAAATCTACTGTCCGTTTGTGTCCATCTATAACTACCAGTTTCCGAAGAAAAACAGAGAGAGAGAGAGAGAAAATTATTAATAACCTGTCATTTGCAAAAAAAAAATCAGTTAAAATCATTAAGAAATTCTATAATGAATTTGATAGTTAACTTCGTATTATTGCAACTTTTATTTATGAGATCAGAGTACTATTGTAGTACCGTGTGACTGAATAATTTGAAGGTTAGGAAACATTAGTTTCCAAATACAAAATTTTACAATTTATATCTTTTCTATTTTAATTTGTAGTTAACTATAGTTGACATCGATATAACCCTTTCAGATTTTATTTACATTAACATTTGAATGGTAAAAGTTTCAAATTCTAATTTGGGTAAAAAGCGAACATAGTTTGCAAGTGTAAATAAAGTACTTTTGAGTGACATGACATATTGGCTCTCACTGGCTGTACCAAATATCAACACTCGCTGCTATTTATTTCTGAGTTTTGACTCATGTTAAATATTACTTTTTCATTCGACAAATATTCAGCGTGTTGGAACCTTTGGATGAAAGACCAATATCATACTATTGGATTTTTCAAAATTAAAATGAAACAGTGCAAGAAGTAAAAAATGAACTGAAAACAAAAACAGGAAAATCTGTACTCAGTTATAAAAAAAAATATCTCCCTTTAAGAGCTTGACCAGATTTCCATCTGCTATATATTTTTATTCGTAGATAAGGTTATTTGATTGCAAAATGACAGAAACTTGATACCTTTTTGAGTAAAAAATAACCGGATTGTTAGGTTTAAAATACGAGTATCTTAGCCTGTGCTGATAAACATCAAACGTATTCTATACACACCGTCCATTACGATTACATCACTACCAATTAGATAATTATATAAATTAATTAAAGGAATCACTGATGTATAAATTGATTCTGTGTACCAAGTTGTCTAATGTATTAGATATCTATGTCAGAGGATAGTAATCAATGCAGGACATATCAGATAGAATAGGTCAGAAATGCATCTTAATTGAAGTACGAATTTATTCCTAGAAGTTTTGGTGTTGCATAAGAATAATTTCATTGTTAGATCAATAAGATAAGTGCGTATGGCGAATATGCCTTATACGGGGAAAAGAAGAAAGAAAGAGAAAATGAAATACGATGTAGAACATAGTAACTATCATGATTATTTTTAATACCAAAAAACATTGAAATGCACCAATAAAATCATTGAAAATGAACACAAATTTGCATAAATTACTTGTGATTTTGATTCAAATTTTAACATTAGAGAGATTGCTAATATCATATTTAATGTGAATAATTGCATTTATGCTATTAAATTATTTTATGTGAATCAATATTGTGAAATTGCTTGAAATTTAGAACAAGGTTATTTATATTATTCTCTTTATTACATTTAAATAACATATTCATTTCATTTTAAATATACATTTGAAAATAAATACAAATAAAAAAATATAAAAAAATAGTAGACCACCGACTTCGGATACAGGGACCAAGAAACCGGTGGTTAGGTCTCCAAAGACAGGAACCTTCTCACAATACGAGCTGTGTCATGAAGAACTGCCTTCTGCCTTAGACCCTTGATCCAACTATTTAACGTGAGCCTCTTAATGTGTTGGTCGAGGCTCCTGGCGATCAGTCAGTGAGCAGATACGACTATCGGAACAACGATCACCGAATCAACATTCCACATAACGACATCCTCGTGAGATAAACCCAAATATTTTTTATTATTATAACTATAATGATAGCATTAAATGACCGCACATATGGCTGCCTGATCCAAAACCAGGCAGAGCTTGTAATGTAATTACCAGACTGCTGATAAATATGCTTAAATATGTCTAAGAATAAATAAATGTCTAAGTGTACTTATAATATTTTTTTTTTTGTTGTAGCGGGCAAACGAGCAGACGTATCGCCCGATGGTAAGCGATTATCGCCGCCCATAGACACCAGCATTACCAGAGGCGTCATAAATGCGTTGCCGGCCTTGGGGGATGGGGTTAGGGTATGGCTGATATCCTCACACATTCGGTGAAACACTGTTGTTTTGTTTCACTGTTTCACACCAGTTTTCTGTGAGGCCGTGGTATCATTCCGGTCAAGCCGACCCATGCATGCTCAACGCTTGGCTCTCCTACGATGGGTTTATAATTAGTTAAATACTACTAATTAATTCAATAATTAAGTGTATGTTTCTAATTAATTGGAAACATACATATCCATACTTATATTATAAATGTGAAAGTAACTCTGTCTGTCTGTCCTGCTTTCACGGTCAAACCGTTGCACTGATTTCTATAAAATTTGGCATGAATATACTTTGATTCTTGAGGCAAGACATAGACGACTACTGAACCGCGCGCAGAAACTTGTATCTAAATTACACAGACACAAAAAATGATCATGCTCATCAAATACTTATTTGTGATGAGTGAGAATGAACCCAAGACCATAGTATAGTAGTCAGTGTTATTTACCACTAGAATAAACAGGCCATATTTAACATTTTGCAATCTTAACTTACAACATCTTCTATCATTATGTTAATATATATATGAATGGTCCAGTTCACACTTTTATTAGATGAATATCTTTGAAGCGGTACATCCTAATTAAACTGTCATGAGCAATTAGTTAATTATGTAAATGCGATACCCCATCGGTATGTAATTTGATTCTCAGTCGGGCCCACTCACGGCACGCAACACACGCCGCTTGCCGATCATAAGCGCAAACAACGTAAGGCCTGTATTGGGGCCAGGAAATTGAGCAAGTAGTGTTAACTAGGAAACTATTTTTATACGACATGATTATTGTTGGGCCATAATTTTCAATTGTTTTTTCATACGGTAATACGTTTATTGTAGTTTTTTATGTTGCCACTGTAGAAGCCTACTTTAGTTATAACTATTTACTCGAATTACTTTTTAATAGTATCATGAAGAAATATAAATATGTACCTAATTGTTGTAAATACAGATCTATACAGGAAACAGGAGTAAAAGTAAACAAATTATCGACGATCAAACTTGTCTTTAAAATAACAAAACGCAGCCCAACACTGCTTACAATGAAATTCAGAAGCCGATACCCACACGCAAACATGATATCAAAGTTATTTTATTTATTTATATATCTTTATTGTAAACATATAAAATAACAAAACAAAACATAGGATGAGTTACAAAACATGCAAAATATGTAACAATAGGCGGTCTTATCGCTCACGGCGATCTCTTCCAGACAACCATGACACGGATTTTCGTTATCCAAAAATTTTGGGTAGCTTTTGGTAGTAGTTATCTAAGTAGGCAGAAACATTCTTTGGTATATATATATATATACTTATATTTTTCATGACCTGAACTGCAATATAAATTGCAAAAGCACTTATTATAAACACAAATACAGTTGTACAATATCCCTTCTAAAGAAAAGCCTATTTCTAGCAGTGAACTGAGACAGGCTGATGATAATAGTGAAGTGAGTGTTATCTTAAAACGTTATCCGAGGTCAATAAATAAAAGCAGTGACGTCATTTAATTTTATTGTTATGTAGCTTTGTTAAACATATTTTAAAATATCAATGAAATAGGTTATAGTATATTGATTGACCTGACCTTATAAAAATAAAATAAACAACTAATATTTTGCAATAAAGCTGTACAATCAATAGTTTCTAAGCACCTAGACTACAATCCTATCGCCTATTTCGAGGCCTGGGCTTAAGACCATACAGCATTGTTTCCGTTACGTGACTGCAGAGGCCCCGTGGGGATTAAGCCCTATAGCTATGTACAGGATGTTTCACTACGCAGCTGGCGGGCTGTTGCGTACAATTTTACTTTGAGAATTGAAATCTAAGTAGCTTTGTATCAACGTCACAAGTATATGTATCTTATACTAATGACCGCACAGTGGTCGAAATTCTTTTTCTAATTTATTTTTTCCATACTCCTCTATATTTACTTTAACTGTTATATATTCATAATCCTCTGTTAGTACGATTATCACTAAAAATAGGTACAATTTTTACGTTTGAATAAATAGACACTACTAATTTAGTAAATACACATAGCTACCTTTATGGTAAGCGGTTACCAGTGCCAATAAAAACTACAATATCACTGTGATTCGAACTTTTTTTCCGTATCTACTGGTACACATGCATACCTACTACATAGAAATTCACAAATCACCTCTTTCAATAAAAAAGAGAAGTCGAAAAACTATAGAGTTTAAAGGATAGCTTAAAAAAGATTTTTCTGTGAGGCCAATGTATTACTTAGGTCGAACCGGTCCAGGTATGCCGAAGCGTGGATCTCCCATAAATAAATTGCATCCATATCAACTTTGTTAAATTGCCCGCAACAGGTATTATTCCTAACAGGGGAGCTAACTAAAAAAAACTTAAAAAAACATAATTCGATAAATATTAATTCTATCAATAGTATAAAACAAACACTGAACATGTAAATCCTTCACGAGACACTCAAGTGAGCCGCGTAGAGCAATACCTGTAAAAACACGACCGCAATTGTAGGGGGCGCGGCCGCAATCAATTATCGCCCCACCTTTGTTACACTATATGTTTGCAATAGTGCCTCATTACTTACTGGACGGGGCTCCTCCTTACCTATTTATGCCAAGGCTTCTTATTGACACTGTTCGAAATTGTTCCATTCGTATTGTGCGTCATTACACCTTACTTCTACACTCATAAACAATATGTAAATATTGGGTTGAATACAACACATTTCATACTAGGCTAGTGTCAAGCTAATGTTAGTTACCGAACTAGAGAATATATTTGAAGCATTGCTGAACATTGCTACAGAAATATTCATTTAGTTTTTTTATTACTAATACATTATAATAAATCTCATTGTGAAGTAAGTTGTAATGTTAGAAGTCTGTTGAAAACAAAAATATTTATTCTTTGGACTGTGCTTTTTATTACACTTTTAAATCCTCTTAACTTGTTAAATAAACGAGTACGAATCATACGTTTTAAAATCTGCAGAATGTATAAAATATATTGTATTTTTTTATAAATTAAGCTAGTAAAATGAATCACTCCGCAAGCCGTCAAGGTAAGAGTTAAACTTATAGATGCAAAATTTTAAGAAAATAATGGATATTAGCCACCTTAGGCGTCTTAAAAAATGTAAGTGCTATGAAACCACACGAAACTTGAACATTAAGTGGCTGCAAGCAAGGCGAATAAGTTGCACAAGAGCACAATGCATCACACTGCAACATGCAATGAATAAATTTCAAAGATTAAGACATTTATTATATTATTTCATACGGCTGCACGTCGAGAGAATATGATAATCCGAGAAAAAGAGTATATTCGGTATAAAGAAACCGTTAGCAATTACAAAAAAATTGATAGAAGATAGAAGAAACTAAATAATCCGCAGAATGCATCAGACACCAGTTAGTAGTGATGGATTAGCCTTAGTAGAAGCAGATGGTTTGCACATGGCTTTTAGATAAGAAAACTTTCTGCACATGATGACCAGATCGCTAGATAATTAGAGATTTGTCGGATCCTTTCAGGCCACACCTGAACGGTGTACAAATTTTAGTCAATTATATTTTAACATAATATTTCAAGAAAATAATGAATGCCTTGGCAAAGAAAAAGTACAGAAATCTGGGAACTCGGTCGTGTCCCCGCGAAGACGAGCCAAGCGAAGCTCAAAGGAACTACCTACCTTTCTCGAAGTGCTTCGTCGTTTTTTTTAACCCTAATAACGTTGATTTCCGATATATCAGATTATTAATATTCTGTGTATATGATGTCAATAATAGATTAATTAAGCCTACAATGTTTCAATTGCATAGCTCTGATGCTTTAGATTTTATTGATTTCTAAAAAAAACACCCATTTCATCACTGACACAATGATGATCATGAGAATGGTAGGGGTACTTCCTGAATTGCTAGAAAGCTAAAATTTAGTATACAAACAACGAAACAAGCGAAGTGGCGAGTTTGTAAAGTTAGGGATGGTACAGTTAGGGTGTGTAGATTCAGAAATTTGGCACTACATGAAATCTGTTACCTTTTTTACAGTTTACAGTATGCAATCGTCTTGGCAACATTTTACATGAAAATGTTTTCAGTGGCATTTTTGTTTTTACTTAAATGTTAGTTATTACTTTGTTTTAATTATTTAATTTCAGTACCTATTATTTTCTAAGCTTATTTGAAATACATTATATTAGCTATACAGAGGAAAAATCTGAACAATACAAAACGCTAAGAGTATTTTGACGTTCTTTTTGTATGTGTATATGACCTGTCCATTCGAATCTGACACGTTGAATACAACACTATTATAGTCACACAATATTACCATGGTTCTAACCATTATTAGAGAATATCTATTTTCATATTGTGATGTACAAGTTCTGACGTTATTGAGAAACTACAAAGTTTGACGGCATACGAACAATAGAGATGTCTATCGTTATTGTGTGGTTGTCTTCGTCATAATCCTTGAGAACCTTAGATTAGTATTTAGATGTTAATACAGTATCTTTAACAATTTATATATTAGTATACATCAGTAGCTTTTACTTTTGATTTCAAACGAGGAAGAATGCTTTTACTGTCCGTTGAAATGATATAATAAAAATACACGTGGTTGTACAGCATCTAAGCGTTAAAGCACATGCTTTAAAAAATGAATAGATCTAGAAACAATTAATATAATTATTATAATTAAATAATATAATATAATAATTAAAAGATTATACCAATGAGGCTGTATATTTCTTCATTCTATCTTCAATGAACAAAATTATTTGTAACCGGAAAAAATCGTAATCGTAAAGTAGTGGGCTACTTTAGAAGAAATCAATCATTTATGAAACGATGAAACCAGACTGCAAGTTTTTTTTTAATAAGTTTTTTAACAGAAAAACATAATTTTTAAACTAACCAAACTCAAGTCAAGGAGGGTCCATTCAACCCACTTTTCCTCGCCCTTGGCACTCGTTCCCCTCTTTAATTACAAACCAGAATGCAAATAAGTTACTTATAAAATATAGAAAAATCAGGCATGTTTGATTTGCACTCGCGTTTGGAAGGTTCCGTAGAATGTTACAACAATTACTAACTTTATTAGTGAAGCTTGAGGAGGTTAAATCTACTGGTGTCCTTGGGAACTTTTTTCCTACAGTAATTAGTGCCTTACAATAGACTTATTGTTAAAATAATAAAAAATACTGTGTGATTTAAGTCAATTTGCATCCAATATAACACTTATGGTAGTGGAAAAGTAGCAGTTTTTAGAATCTGCTTTTTTAAACATTCATAATAATTAAATATTCTAATAAACATTCTTATAATGTACCAATACTTTATATTTATTTAGGGGTGACAAGGTTACATACACTACAATCGAAAATACCTAAATAGATAAACTGAAAGATATTGTTCATCGGTCTCGTGCGTTCTAGGGAATTCTCTAATTTTTGTTTTCCTTTTTGAGCCACGGTGCCCTAAAAATAACTGAGCCGGAATTTTAAATACACAATTCTTTACTTTTCATCAAAGCAAAAAAAAAATGTTTTGCTAAAAACTTGAGAAGCATTTGTTATCTAAGTTACATGATTAAGAGTTTCTTCGGGTCGTCGTTTGGCAAATGATGCCAAAAAAATGTTAACTTACCCAACCTAAGTTTTTAACATAATTGTTTGAATAATTAGTACTTCATTCGTACAATTACAAAGTTTCTTTTTTATATTCACAGACAAGTTTTAATGAATAATTTTGCGAATTAACTCTTGGAATTGTGTTTATAATTAATAAAACCTAATAAATAAGGGAGCTGTCTTTCTAGCATACAAAATAAATCATCATGAAAATTCATATTGACATTATACAGTGTTACTTAAAAACACTTTTTTTTTTCACTCTAAACCTACAATACCTTTAGAAGAAGCACTTACTGAAGTGCATATAATATTGATACTAATAATGAATGTTGTTAAACTTCATGATAAAGCTTTGTCATCGCGATTGAAAATGGTTGAGTACACCCGAAATACATACGAGAATGTTACTGTTTATTTTTTGTATTAGTCACCATTTTGATGACGTCAACTGGAAATGAATATTAAACAAGTTGTCGTGACTACACTTTTCGATAATCTACACAATGGTGTATTTAAATATCTTATTAAACTCTATATTTATATATATCTAATGGATTTTTTTCTGAAACGATCTTTGACATCGTTTTGGTTTTATACATTTGCCGATGGCAGACTGCACTCATCTGTATATTGGGTTGAGTTTAATTATTTTCGTTTATTAATTGATCCTTTTGTTTGTAATAAGAATATATATATTATAATAAGAATAGACAATACAAACATGTGTTATTTTACTTAAAATAGGTACATATAGGGTGTTTTTTTAAGCTAGATAGAACTTTAAACTGTAAAAAGTAACACAAAAAATTAAATTTTGATGAAACTTTTTTTTTTATTTGTTTCAGTATACTCTGACAAATCATCATGAATAGACTCACGCTTGAACAACGCTACGAAATTATCCAAATTTACTTTGAAAATCAGCTCATTTTTGAAGAAATAAGGTCCGATGATGCCACCAGCTTGAAAACCGCACCATACGGTGCATTTTTCTGGATGTAATGGAGTCTGTAGGGTCTGTTGTGGATTGGTCTCACTCCATATGCGGCAATTTTGCTTATTAACAAACCCGTTAAGCCAAAAATGCGCCTCATCGCTGAACACAATTTTGCGATAAAACAGTCGTCTATAAGTTGCGCGAATCGACGACTGATTTTCAAAGTAAATTTGGATAATTTCGTAGCGTTGTTCAAGCGTGAGTCTATTCATGATGATTTGTCAGAGTATACTGAAACAAATAAAAAAAAAGTTTCATCAAAATTTAATTTTTTGTGTTACTTTTTACAATTTAAAGTTCTATCTAGCTTAAAAAAACACCCGTTATATAGGTACTGATTGATTTTATAAAACAACTAGCTGACCCGGCGAACTTCGTACCGCCTTAGCGTAAATTTGATGCACACTTTATTTTGTATAGCTGACCTATCTTATGTATGCGTACCTATTTATTTTGAACTGGAATCGATTAGCGCGGTTATGTCTGTGCCACTGTGGTGTCATAGATCACCACAGAGTTTTTTGTTTTAAATTGAATGACGTTGACATTCGTAACGCGCTTTTATTAAAATATGCAAAATTAAATGTATATTTTTCAATCTTTCTGAGAGATTTTCTTAATATTTTTTTCCGTAAGAACCTTGTACAGAGTATTAGAAAACTACAAAAAAAAATCAGCCAAATCGGTCAAGCCGTTTTCATGCTATGTCGTGACAACGGAAAACGGGTTTAATTTTTATATGTATATATAGATTTCATTATGAAGTTGAAAACTTGGTCACCAGATAATGGTTTTAAATTTATATGTCTGCCTCATGACTGATTTAGTTACAATAAAAGTTAAAGCGTAATACCTATCTATTTGTAATTACATAGGTGTCAATTTTGCTTGGCAAGGAAAATTGGGAAATATCGGATTGCTTTTTCTTTAACTTTAAAATGAACCATAATATTATTATATATGCCACGCCAATAAACCGCATCGTTAACCGACTTTCAAGGCTCTGACGAGTCATAAAACTTACACCGTGTATGTTTGAGTATGTCGGTGATAATTATTTAACTTTTTATTGTTCCTTGCTTGAAGAATTCGAAGTGCTTACTTTCACACGCCAGTAGCGACTAATATAATAAATCCATTCACATAATTTATAACAGATATAAGTCACAAACAATATAATGACGAGCTTAAAATTATTATTCAATTTTAAGCATAATATGTTATCTGTGATTTTTTCATTGCACATAAATATTTGAGTATTTCAATTAAACACAAATGTTGCTAGTTTATCATTACACTGAAGCTCGGCCTTAGCGAAAACGAAAATAGACTCGGTATTTACGAGTATTCAAACAAGCTTAGGTGGTGGTTAGAAACAAACAAGGATTTTATTAATGTTTATTATGTACCATTATATTATTATTTTTTTTCTTATTTATGTACGATGTTGTAAAAAAGCTTTATTTAATAAATTAAAAACAGGAATCAATTGTTGTTTAATTTTTATTAACGTTAAAAAGGAAATAAATATATGTTTGAAGAAAAGTGGGTAATTAAAATTACATAGTTTATGCTTCTAGTTCCATTCGTGATGTTTCTAATGGTCTTCTTACCTTTAGAAACAGCACTAATATAACAAGATACTACTCACTTACTCTTGGATTCTACTTTAGCTTTCCATTAGATCAGGTCAGCCTGTAGTAGAAGTACGAGTTCTCCTTTCCCAAAATAAAGCAGATTCCTCACAAATTTAATAGTGTTTTTATTGTGGTATGTATATTTGTATATGTTTATGTATATCTAAATATAGTTATGTATATGTATGTATTCTTGTAGTATTGCATAGATGTATTGTATTTTCCAGTTCTCTTCTGATTAATTTCTTCATAATAAGTTTATTCTGTATTAATCTGGTGGTCTTGACGAAAGTGTAGTGCACTTTCCACTCATTTCCGCACCATGAAGTTAATAAATAAAAAAATTAATAAATAGGGGCACTACATTTTGGCAGGTTTTAAAAAACATGTGAAATATAGCTATTTTAATGTTTCCTCACCTAAGAAAATAACGACCGACTCAACCAAATATAAGTTTTTCAACCGCTTACAAAAATATTCGTATTATTAACTCATATTTAACATTTTGGTCAGTGATTTTATTTTTATTTTTGTTACGTCCAAAAGAAAAACTCGAAAAACTTACGGGTATACAGATATCAAAATTCTTCGGCACTTTCAACAGTGTCTAAGTCAATAAATTGATGTTATTTAATCAGGCGAAAGCACTTCCAATGAAATAGGCGGAAATTTTACAAGTATCCTAATAAAACTTGGTGCCGAGTTCAGGGGTTGAACTTTGGCAAACACCGAAATATTCGACTAAGTCCGCACCTAAGTATTGGATGTACATCTTGGATTGTTTGCTATTCGGAACAAAGTTATAGTGAGATCAAGCGTTATATTTTCTTGATTTTCTGTATAAAACTAATTAAAGATTGTCAAAAAGGCATATTTTTGTAAATAGCTAGACTACCGCCTAATTTAGGCAAGGCAAACATCTATTACGGGAACGTTAATACTTCTCCTGTCCTTTGATCTTACCTTTTAATGATCGTGCTCACCACATAAATGTATGTTCAAGGCGGCAATCAAATTCACGACTTGTTGACAACAGTTGAGACAGAAAATTGAGTAGTTTGATTTTACTTTTAAAAGAAATCTCTCACGCTAGGAATATTCTTGTGTCTTTTTTGTTATGAAGTAGGTGAAAAATGATCAGACGTACTACCTGATGGTGGGCGATTACCGCCGCCCATGGACACCCTGATGTACCGTCACATATGTTGTTGCGTGTGGGGTTTGAAACCACAACACTCAGTGCGATAAAAAGCGTGATCGCTTAAAACACTATGCCATCCCTGCAGTTATAGTCTCAAGTGCTCAAGTGCTCATACAAAATATAGGATTTTGTATGAGCACTTTTTTAAAAGTATTTTATCTTTAACATCTGTTAACCTTTGGTTAGTAAAAAGTACATATTATTATTTATAATTTCATACCTTACACCGAATACCTCATAATCCCAAAACGCAAATTTACCAAACGAGTGATTATGATAATTTATTTACTTGAAAATAAATTATGTTGAGGCACCTTACGGGTGACAGGGTGACAATGGTAACAATGAAATGGCAGATAGGTCTATGTCATCCCTTTAAAAAGGCTTTGTAAGTGATGATTAATGTAGGTAAGCTGAGCGGAAAACATCAACACAACGTGGGTTACGCAATGTTCTTTTTTTTTAATTCTTGATGTAAATCTACATGACAATCATTACCTTTTTCAAGCATTTTTTTATGTAATTGCGACTTTATTTTGCCATGTACTGATTAAACTGATGTGAAAGTTCAGGATGGTCAATAGAGAATTACCTATGTAGGACTAATTGTCACTTGTACCTCTCAACATTTAAGAAACTACGGTATGTTAGTTTTATGACGACAGTAATCGATAAAATATAATTCGATTGATTTTAAGTTCAATTTCATTCCCTAACTAAATTACAAAACAGCATAACACAATACTAGGAACACAAAACTCCATCAATAATACGTCGAATCGAACCACACTCGAACACAAAATAATTTTCTCTGTAATCAGCTTGTTTATATTCAGACATTAAATTATACATGAATCAAATCGGAATACATAAAAGTGTGAAAATGTCGCACGTATTGTGCGATATTTCAGCTCTAGAGAGTGTGTCGTTGCCACGCCTGGTGTGGACGAGGGCTTTGCAAACAGAGTTACAGCATCAAGTGTTCCACCACTCATGCTGTCTCCCCCACTCATCCATGTGACGTCACAATTTACCGTTTTTGGAAAACTATTTAGGATCGCCAATACAGAGTGTATGTCAATATTTTACACCTAGATATTACAAGCTCGGGTTCTAAGCAAATATAAATTGAGGAATGACGAAATCCCACTCCTATAAATTTCAAGTACCAATCATGTGAATTTCAATTGGGTGTATACAAATACCGGCGGGGTCCTCTTCAAGGTCTAGTTACGAAATAGTATACATGATATTGAGTTGTAAGTATACGAATTTTCAGTTCGATGGCTAAATTATAGCCTCTTAATTTTATTCAGGTGAATCGTTTGTTTCTCCTCTATACAAAAAAAAACCTAAAACAGTATGTTGGTCACAAATTATTGTAATGCATATAATTATACCTACATAATAAAGTTATTACTTAATAAACAACGTTGCGGCGGATTAAATATTCTCATAACCGTATTAATTTTCAAATAGAAAAACAATTTTATTTGAAAAGGCAATCAGTTGCAGGCCAATATTCAAAGTCTTAAACAAAAAGAAACTTTACAAAAATCTGAAATGAGTTTCACCGATAAGATATCAGAGTATATTTCAAAGAAAAGTAAAACGAATGTATAATAGTTTGTTGGTGAAACAAGAGTTGGCGAACTTTCAACAAAGACGTTAAAGTTTATAAACATCGACGGCACTGTTCTGAGATTGAAATCAATTAAAGTGTTCAACATGAAATAATATAGAAATTTATTCACAAGTGCTTAGAGATGTTGCTGAAATACACATATGTACACACACAGAACTCAAGTAAATTCTTGTAACTGGATAGAGTTATAAATACCTATAGACTCGTATCTCATTGGTGTCGTAGAAACGAAGTTACCGAGCATGTCATTTGTACATACATATACACAACCATATAATGTCTTCGAAACAATTTCGAAGATAAATAGGAAGACAGAAAAAAAAATACCACAAGCACTATTATTGGTGTTCGCATAATGTGTCACGTAGACATTTATTTTAAGATATATAATTGTACCTGTTGTTGACAAAATGTTCTTAATTTTTTTCTGCTTGAAGATAGATTAGAGTTCGGATTAAAAATGTTCGAAACTTTTACCATTTTGTGAAACAAATATATTTTTAAAAGTTACATTTTTAATTATAAGTTGTATCGAAAAAAGATTAAAAGATTCACTAGAATGTATCACAAAAGTAAAATACTTAATTTTGTTCGGATGACTTGTAAACAAGTTTAAGACGCAGTCGGCCGAAAATAATCCAGCGTAATTACTGAAAGACTGTGCTCATCTCAAGTTTGCTAATAAAGTGGATGGTTAAGTTCCGTACAGGCTCAACGTTTGAGAGTTAGGACGGGGACACATACACGCTTGTGCGAGTTATCAATTTTAAAAATAAGTGATTGTTCCTCAATAAAACTAGTAACACTAAACTTTTACAATATTTGCAAGATAATGATACTGATTGCAGAGCAAGTTAAGCGGTAAGTGTGTTCACGCTCTTTGAGTGACTCTTCCCTGTACGAAATTTGAGATGGCAGGTTATAATACTAATAAAGTCCCTCACTTGTTAAAAACAAGAAAAGATTTGCTTAACACAAGTATTCTGTGAGGTTGTGTATTCGTACGAGTATCATTATGTTGAAGCCCTTCTTCTCATAACAAAATAGGCTTTCATAAAAAAAAAATCACTAATAAACTTTGTTACCTTTAATTTTTTTTTGAATGCCTCGGTGGCGTTGTGGTAGCGTATGCGACTGCTAAGCTTGAGGTCTCGGGATCGATTCCCGGGTCGGACCAAATGTTTGTATGATCTGCAAATATTTGTTTCGGAATTTGGGTGTTTTCTATGTATAATATGTATGTATTTACAAAAAAAATATATATAAGTATTTATATCAGTTGTTTAGTACCCATAACACAAGCTCTGCTTAGCTTGGGACTAGATGGCGTTGTGTGTTAGATGTCCAGAATATTTATTTATTTATTATTTATTTTTATTTGCAAATGCTTTTTGTTGTGCCTTACACAACGAACAAAAAAAAATTGTGCTTATTTTTAATTTATTTTTTCCTCTGCTGTTCTCTCAGGCCTGCAATAACTTAAAATATGAGAAATAAAACTAAATATTCTTTAAACCCTCTTTTTCATTCTTAGTTAAATACGTATAAAACGTATAGTCAGTTTCTATACTTCAGTCTACTCATAATTTCAAACGTAGTGTAAACACGCCCCAAGAAAGTAAAGATCGAAGTAAAACTTTGGAAATTGATCCGAAGTGTACTGAGAGTTCGGTTCGTCTCTATTGAGAACATATCTACTCATAATGCTTTATGAAGCCCTGGTACTTCGTGTTAAGACGTTTTTGTTTTTTTTATGTAATAGGGGGCAAACGAGCAGACGTAGCGCCTGATAGGAAGCGATATCCTCACTCATTCTGTGAAACACAGCGCAGGCGCTGTTTCACACCGGTTTTCTGTGAGGCCGTGGTATCACTACGGTTGAGCCAGTCCATTCATACCGAAGCGTGGCTCTCCCACGGTAAGACTCTTATTTGAAGCTTTTAGAGCACCTTAAAATGCCTTAAAAATGCCTTAAAAATGCATTTTATTCCTTCGAACCTTTTTCCGTAATTAGGCTTAGTCATCGCAGCACATTGCTGGACATAGGCCTCTCCAATTGGACGCCGCTTGGTCTTAGGTTTCTCGCAAAGCATTACTCTACTTAGCCTGTGGCGTGATGTCAAAGAATTGTAGGCTTAGGTCGCCTTTAATCTAATAAGATACAGTAAACATTTTTTTTACTTTATTCTACTGTTGAGTAACCTTTGTAACCCAAGAACTAAGCGTTATCGAAGTACTGTATAAATACTGTAACCAGACATTTTAGTCTCCAGCTACCCATAACCATCTTAACGTGCACTCCGAGACTGCGTCTCAATGTGTTGAGAAATGGTAACCTATCTGTAGACTGACTTAACTAGAATTACTAAACTTTACCATGCGGTATCGTACTTGGTTACCAAAAATTGTATTCGCATGTAAAAAATCTTACATTAATTTAAAATGCTGATGAATATGGTTAAGTAAGTAATAATAATAAATACATATTTCGGACATCTAACTTGTGTGTTAACGCCATCTAGTCCCAAGCTAAGCAGAGTTTGTGTTATGGGTACTAGACAACTGATATAAGTACATAAATACTTTTTTTTGTAAATACATACATATTATACATGGAAAACACCCAAACTCCGAAACAAATATTTGTAGATCATACATTGATCAAACATTTGATCCGACCCGGGAATCGAACCCGAGACCTCAAGAACAGCAATCGCATACGTTACCACTGCGCCACAGAGGCAGTCAAATACATACATGTTTTAGGTCACCTTTGTTATTTAAACCCCGTCGTAATTTTAAATGTTAATGTCCCTGGTAAATGAAGTTTGGATACTATAAAATGGGATAATACAAAATTGCTTTTGATTTCATTCAAGGACTGCAGCCGGTCACAAAAGTGTAACATAGTGAGTGTTTATAATTGAAAAACGTCAGCTACACGGTGACGCCCTGCAGAGCGGCTTGGATTAGGGTCCCTGTCAAAACACCATTACGCCAGATCTTTGGTACAAGACATGGAAGACTAGCATGTTTTACTTTTCCTGTGTAAATTTTAGAGTACTTTGGATGTACTTGATTTTGTTTGAAATTTAGAAGTACAAACAAAAAAAAAACATAAGATGTAAAAATAACCCAGATATAATGTAAATACAAGTTAAAATATGTTGAATTTTAACAAGAAATCGGCTATGATATTAACCGTAGCATTAAATTGTTTTTTTACGTTCAGATAAATCTTTAAATCATACAGAATATTAGTCTTTTTAGAATGTAAATGGGCAATCCTCTACAGATATTAAAATGTAGACGATTTTATGAAATTTTGACATTAATATATTTGATTTGCAATATCTTTACATTGGACAATTTCTGATCAAAATGGTCAACTTCTGCTTTAAATTTATTTTAACGCTATTGCTCATCACTTACAATTTGGGCAGAGAACAAATAGGAAATTATTAGGTAATGCTCGCCTTTTGAAACCTTTTGCTTGAACAACTAGCAGATCATCAAGTTATTTTTAATCATAAATGTCTTTCGCATAAAGCTTCGTATTTAAAAGATATTGTCAATAGCAGCAACGGCCCTTTATTGAAAACCTTACTCCTTTATAGTTCATTTTGTTGATGATAATACTTGATGGGTTTTATGTTGTTAATGTTTAAAGACAATCATTTCTTAGGATATTGAAATTTTGAGATATTTCCTTAAATAAATGCTATGTCTTCGGTTTATTTAATAGCCTAAGAAAACAATGATTTAGGCTATAAATTCAAAGATAGTGTTGGGAAAATATAGTAAAACTAGCTGACCCGACAAACGTTGCTTTGCCCTAAAAAGGAATATATGTTGTAGAGGTGAGTCAATAAAAATCGAGATGGAAAAATAGGGGTTGACCGTAGAGGGTTGAAAATTCAGAGTTGTGTATATTTTCTAATGCTGTATCATAAAAAAAAATATCTAAAAATTAAAAAATAAAATTTAGGGGTGGACTACCCTTAATATTTAGGGGATGAAAGATAGACGTTGGCCGATTCTCAGACCTATCTAAAATGCTCATAACATTTCATGAAAATCGGTCCAGCCGTTTAGGAGGAGCATGGTAACTAATATTGGGACACGAGAATTTTATGTATTTTTATACATTTTAATTTCTCATTCAATAGAAGTATAATTGGAGAAAAAAAAAATAAGTTAGTGTTTTTCTTGATTTTTAATCAGCGTGGAGTATAAGTTGAACTCTTGGCTAAAGGAATGTTACTAAAGTCATTCAGCAGCTAATCATCACTAATGTTATCTATGTTGTGCTATATTTGTTGAAAAACTGTTAAGTGGGTGAGCCACGCTTCGGCATGAATGGCCTGGCTCGACCAGAAAGAGAGACCAGACCAGAGAGAGAGAGAGAGAGATACTACGGCCTTACTGAAAACCGGTGTGAAAAGGCGCTTGCGCTGTGTTTCAACGGTTGAGTGAGGATACAGGAGGTCCATACCCAACCCCTTCTACACCCCCACCCCACCTCCTAAAGGCCGGCAACGCACTTGTGACGCGTGTGGTGTTGCAGGTGTCCATGGGTGGCGGTAATCGCTTACCATTAGGTGATACGTCTCCTCGTTTGCCCCCTATACCATAAAAATAAAAAAAATGTTGGTACATCGTATAAAAAAAATAAAAAACGAAGGTATTCGGATAACAATTATTCTTTACTGTTTCATCTTGCTCTCTCTCTGAGGTACAGCAGAAGAGTGCTTTATATTAAGAGCTGTTGCTGTATTTGTTTTTTTCTCAGTCACTAGTCAATAGTGCCAACCGCCGCATTCAACTCAAGAGCTACACGTATATGGCCCCTTTTTAGTTCTCCTTATTAGAATTGGGGTTCAGGGACGATTTTGGATCCTGTTGCCTGCTTTGCTCGTTGCAACTCGACTGGTTTAACAATAGTTGTTTACAAAACGGTTATCACTGGAGCCGGCTCATTTGTGCTGTACATTGGCTTTTCCACAAATAAACATTCTATCTTTGAATAAAGGTCTGTCTCAAGGAGCGCTAACTATCCCGGTTTTGGGCAGTCCACTATCATCTACATGTAACTAGATCAATCAAAGACGACAAACATTCAATTTTAATACACGAACTTAAAAAACAATTAACGTTTTATATGGCAATAAAGCGATCGCGCTTCAGTAATAGTGAGGGAACAATTTCTTTATTATTTCCCTTCGAGAGAGGCTTTTAACAAGCAATAATTGTTTCAGCTTTTATGAGGGGAGCTTCGGTAATGATTTAGTGGCGGATATTCGCGGTGGGTTCGCCTAAAATGTGAACTTTATCAGACCATTTGGTGGATTAAATTGGGTGGTAGTTGCTTAAGATATCGCTACATTAAATATATTTTTAAATTCTAATTTACGTTTTAGCCGTTGGAGTTATTGCTGGTTATTTTTGGTATATCCTATGTTTTGTAATGTGGTACGACTAACGTTATTCCCAATGTTCACTTTTTATTTTTCTATTTATAATATTGACAGAAACATATGTGTATGTCGGTTAGATTCTAAATAAGAGTATAAAATTATAAAAGAAAATTTACATTATCATCACTACATTTTAATTGTATTTAATATTTTTTCTGATACATACTGTTGTTTTTTTTAATATATTTTGTTAAAAATTCAAGAATATTAAATTTACAAAAAAATTAAGAGTTGTGCGATAAAACCCTTCCAAAAAATGATAAACTAGATCAAATGACCATGTAATGTTGGTATATGCGAGAGTCCCTAAGCTAAACTTATAACTAGTACCAAGTAGAGGACTCTCTACTTACTACTAGTTAGTACTTACCATAAGCATATGCTCACCAAAAGAAAGTTATTTTGAAAGTACTTTATGGTTATTTTGTAAATTTTAATAATAGTTTTGGCAGTATGTCCTACTCATTACTTTGGGACATTTACTAAAGAAATGACACTGTGTCGATATGGACTTTTTTTTTCTAAATTTTTCTTTTCTAACTTTATTATATCCTCCTTTGTTTCATAAAGATGCATACCTGTAACAAAAATAAATGAAAGTTAGTGACTTTATCAAATAGACCTCAAAACTAAATAATAATGTTCTCCTAGCCGATTTCGGTCACAGTGGCCATCTCAACGGACACCAGCTAACTACATCATCATCTTCCTAGCCTTTATTATTCCCAATATTTGGGGTCGGCTACCAGTTCAACCGGTTTTACCTGAATATCAGTTTTTACACAGAGCGACTGGCATCTGACCTCCGCAACCCTGAGGGCGAACTGAATTTGAAGGTTGAACGAACGATTGCCATAGATGTTCATGACAACCGGGACCGACGGCTTAACGTGCTCTCCGAAGCACGGGCAGGAAACACCGCCATCTTCCATACTCCGGGCTGCTATTAGGAACTTCTTGTTGGAAAAACCCAACAGCAGTCCGACCCGGGAATTGAACCCGAGACCTCTTGATTTGCAGTCCCTTACGCTAACCACTAGAATTATAGTGCACATGTGTGTGCACTATAACAGTTGCACTCTCTGTTCCCTCATTTACATAATCCGATGGGACGGTTTTCCGACACGACCAGGGTTCGGGAAATAAAATAATAAGCTACTACTATAAAAGTGTTTGACACAAAATTTGTTCCCTTCCCAGCTCTGTATCTGGCATTCTCTGATACAGGTTTCATAATTGTTTTGTTTGCTTGTTAATTTCTAGTAACTGATACAATTAATTCTCTAACAATAGTTCTCCAAACTTTTTGAAAACTAAGTTACTCAACAATTACCCAATCAAAAGGCATCCGCATCGCACTGACAGATTTAATTGGACCATCCCTTTGTTGAACTTGACTCAATCAACATTACCGATATTCCACCGTTAGTTTATCTTGTTCAATATTTGAATAAAACTCAGACTGCGGATAGGTTTCGAACTAATGCTCAATTTCACTGGAAGTTTCTACGAGAACTGTTTTATGTGGGTCGTGAAATGGTAGTAGGCACTACTTTAGTTTTTTAGGTTCAGGCTTATTTTATTCTCCTCCAGTTATGAAACTTTTCCAAAAGAGAGAAAGACTAATGTGGATATTGATACTTGTCAAAATAATGCACTTAATATGGCTCAGGTTTAGCAAGTGTTTCATTTTCTGTACTTAATTAAGGCATTGTTAATATATTTAGCGAAGATAAGGAAAAATACTTGAGTGTCAAATGACTCCATATGCATTTTGTTTACCTGATTAAAGATTTTCGTGATATTTTTAATTTTAACAAGCTAGATGTTGAATTCAGCGTCTAAAAGCAAACAGACAAACGGGCTGGACTGTAGAGGAAGATGTAAAAGTTCGAAATCAAAAAGTGCTTCATCATACATCTGCTTATAATGAACTACCCATACTAAAGTATAAACATCAAACTGATTGAAAGGCTATTTGAATTATATAAGATGACACACATTCACATAAACATAACCCAAACATTTCCATGAATCGACACATTTATCTCATATCAAACGAATATTACACGAACCTGCAGGATGTAATTAAGCTCGGAAGTTGGCATTCCGGGTCCACTTTCATCCCGTTCACTGGACCCAAATAGTTGTCCCCCCCAACCGCACAGAGCCACGATATTGCTGATCAAAAAAGGGTTGAAAAGGGCACAGAACGCACTTTACGCATCGCTTAATTGCCAAGAGCATTTAGCCTGTGAAAGTCGAAACAACCAAATTGGATTTGGGTGTCCATACTGGGGCTCTTTGACGGAGTCTGATTCACAATTTGACATTACAGGCCTGTCCATGTAACTCGATTACTCGCCAATTTTATACTATCTTTCGTTCTTTAAAAGTACGTATAGATAGGTGTGCGAATTTATTGGGTTTTTGGGCCACCGATCGATGTTGGAAATGGTGTGGGCGATCCTCGCTTGGAATTTGCATGTAAGTGATAAATACCTGCCCTTATTGGTTTTAGGTATTTAATTAAGTGAGTGATTACGTAATTGCCGTATTGATTCTAAATTCTATTTAGGTTTATTACTTAACAGTGAGCGGGCAATAAATATTTTACTTTATTCATTGACGGCGTATGTTGACACGCAAACTAAAGCATTATTATTATTTTCTTGGCATAAGTGGCAAACGAACAGACGTAGATGATGGTAAGCGATTACCGCCGCCCATTTACACCAACGCTAGAGGCGTCACAAGTGCGTTGTCGACCTTTGGGCGATGGGGAGGGGGGTGGAGGGAGGCGTTGGGGTATGGGCCTCAGGCATCCTCACTAATTCGGTGAAACACAGCGCAAGCGCTATTTCACACCGGTTTTCTGTGAGGCCGTGGTATCACACCGGTCGAGCTGGCCCATACATGGCGAAGCGTGGCTCTCCTAAGGTGTAATGAATGCCATTCAAATAACTGTCAGGCGACTTCACATAATATTTGAGATGGAGGACTTGCATATATTCGTAGATATGTGTTTTTCTTATTAAATAAATTATATTTCTTTATTTGCAGTAATCTCTTAAAGTTCTGTGACCTTAACCGACCTGCTGAACCAAATTGAACACAATATACAGAGTATTTAGCTCATATTATTAACAGGATATTAATATTCGAAACGCAAGAAAATTCTATTGCAAGATTAATTTAGTAATGAAGAGAAAAATTTACAACCTCAGAAAACATTTTCAAACATAATTGGAATCGCTGGATCAACAGTGGAACAATACAGACTAGTAAACATTACGTTACAGAAATTCGAATTGAAACACACTAAGTCGAATAACATTAAATTAAATTTTACTAAGCAAACGGACCGGGCGTGCACTAAAGAAATAATACAGAGTGTTCATCAAACAGATCTCAGTTCGTTAATGAAATCATTTTGTTCTCAAGTAAAACAAAATGAGAAACAATTATTGAACGTTATACCGTCCGCGGCCTACGGATAGGCACTTCGTTAAACACCAGCCTTTATTCCAATTTCATTGGCAATTTATTTACAATTTCGGTCACAATTTATTAACAATAAAACCAGTTTTTTGGGTCGCTGCAATTGCCTTGTAAATTTGTTCAGTTGTAATTTAAGTAGTAGAGAGTAACATCTGAATTTAATAGGTATTTTATGATAAATAATGGACATCAACATAAATAACTTTGAATATTTGAAAGACTTCGCTTTCATAATGAAAACTGTATGTTTATGAAATGAAACAAAGCTGGCAAGGAAATAAAACAAAAACTATTTGATTGTGATGATGACACTTGTAATCAGTGGCTAATTGATGATACAGTTATTTCTGACAGATAAATAAATACACAGTCATAAGCAATTGTATTGTTTTTCTGTATTTATTTTACAAGCAGCTTACACTTTTCAGTGTTTACGCTTAGCCCGCAACAAATTGAATATTAAGCTTAAAAAACAAACAAATACGATTATTAATGGGGTAGTAATTATTAATTAAATTTTAGTTCATTTAAAAACAAAGCATATTATTTAAAAAAAGACAAAACAAACAAAAACAAGATTTTCTGCCTACAGAAAAGATAGAAACACAAACCAAAATGTCCCCATAAATTAGAACGAACACAATCTCAGACCATTACAGAAACACATCAGCAATTACCAATGATGTTGTCCCTCAGGATTGTAATCGACAATTTAAACTTAACAGAGGTTAAGTACTAGATAGTGGCGCCCTCTAGGGAGGGTATAACATGCCTTGGATGAAATTGGACGTTATGTACAGATTATTCTGTCTTTAGCTGTTGGAAGGCATTTTATGTGTGTTTTAAAATGTTCTAAACACCGTGTTTTACACATACTAGAGGTTTTCAGCCAAATTGTATTTTTTAACAAATATACTATAATGGTCTATATATTTGTTCTTTTTAATTCTATTATATCATTCGTATGTAATCTATAAATACGAGTAAAAGTCAAATTGAGACATATTGATATAATTATACATATTGACTAGCTGACCCACGCAACCTCGATTGCGTCTTCTATTGCCCGTAGCGTGAAAATTTTCCCACGTTTTTGAAACATTATTCATTGGTGCTCCGCTCTTATTAGTATTAGCGTGATGATGTATAGCCTATAGTTTTCCTCGATAAATGGACTATCCAACACTTAAATAATTTTTCAAATCGGACCAGCGGTTCCTGAGATTAGCGTGTTCAAACAAACAAACTCTTCAGCTTTATTATATTAGTATAGATGAATGGATGTAAAGATTAAAATTACACCTCATTACTATCAACAATTCAATGCCGTAAGTGGGCAGTAAAACTAGTAATCACACAATTTCTCATAAAGTCGTCTGATCTCAAAATAGGTAGAGCCTATATACTTCTACATATGTATTTTATAGCTAAATGACACCTAGATACACCACAAAAGATAAAGTTTATCACATAATTATTTGTCCAGTTAGGGGAATGAGTCTACGACCTTTACACTAGACGCTAGACCAAACAAACCTATCACTATTAATATATAATATTATCTATATGTAACTATATTGTGGTAAACGTTTAATGTTCGATTTAGTTCAAAAGCTTTTTACACATTTAAATAAAACTGATTGTTACTTTGAGTGGTTTGATACACAAACGAATTTATATTCAGTTTACGTACACGATATGTTTACAAATATTATTCCTTTTATGTGCCCATTATCATCATTTTAAATTATTTTTAAATGAAACAATTTGAAATATTTAATTTTTTTCAGTGGACACTCTATTGGCAGGTTTGGATGGGAAGTAAATTTATATAAGTCGTCTGTTACGTGGTAAAGTGACGAGTTAACGTACGTGTAACGAGTAGTGTGCTTTAATGTAATATAACACAGGTCGATAACTGAACGGCTCTAGGGCGATACTACCATCTCACAGAAGATCAACCCAAAGTAACAGCGTTTGTGAGTGACTGGAGCTCTGATGATGCAGAAGCATCTTAATAGGCCGCCATTATGTGGGTCATCATGCTGCCTTACATAATTTCTTCTCCTTTTAGTGATGGATTAAGAATATCATCACCCTTATTCATCCCGTGGCTGTCGTAAGAAGCGACTTAAAGAGCCAAGTACGCTGGACAACACCATTGCAATGAGAAAGGAATACTTGAAACACACTCTATGCCAACACACCCAGCGTGGCATAGTTGACCTAAATCTCCTTTCTAAAGAAATATCTATTTCCAGAAGGGAACTTTTTAAATGTGTGTGCCTTTAGCGTAGAAAAAAAAGTACTAATATATAAAATACTACTCTATTGCATAGCATAACTTTTATCACTTAATATATAATGCTTTCCACAGCTGAGGTGAATGCCATTTATTCATATATCACACAACAGAAAAATCAACATGGCTGCCTAAACTATGACCAACCAAAACCTACGTCCATCAATTTATTGTTTTCGTTAGTGTAACGAGTTACACAAATAAAACTGGAAATAAAAAGGTGTCGGCCTGTCATCGGCCAACAACTTGCTAACAATGTCATGGTAAATAACAAAGCGTTGACAAGGGGGCGGAGGGGTGACGCGAGGGTACAGACAGCGTACCTGCCTCTATTGTTTCATCGCACAATTATTACAGCTGAACTTAAGGATGGATTTGTGAGGTATGGAAAACTGACCGCTTGTTGTTGTTTTCTTTTGTTTTTAGTGTATGTTCAATCCCTTTTCTTTTAATCACCAGTAATGTGGTCCGGTAACCTTATTTACTCAGTGAACGCCAGTTTTCTGTAAGGCCGATTGAAGTCTTGTTAAGCATATGTATAACTAGCTTATGCACGCAACTCCGTCCGTGTATGCAGGTTACCCTATGTCCTTCCTCAAGAATCAAAATATTTCTGTTTATTTCATCCAAATGGGTTCATCAGTTCAGAGTTAAGCCATGAAAGCGAAACAAATAGATAGACAGAGTTTCTTTTAAATTTATAATATTAGTATCGATAAAAAAGAGTAGAGTAGTTAAAAGATTGAACCCATATCATCTTGATAGAAACACAGCTTTAATTTATATTCTGAAAGATGAATTTATTTCCAAGATCGACTAAAGATAGCTTGTTTATGGTGTTTTTTCCATAACAACAAAGAAAATCCTCATTAAATGATGAACTAAAAACTTCAACTTTTAATATATTGCTCAATCGATATCGCCTTTGGATTACGAACAGTTGTTGAGGGGGGCTTAACGCATATCTTTGAAAGAAAGAGGCGCGTGATGTTTACGCCCTCTCCATATAGGCTGAGCTTAGTTGAAAGTTGTCTAAATCCTTGCTACGTGACGTAATTAAGTTGGGCCTTAAAGGCATAGCGGCGTATTTCCCAACGCTTCAAGCGATTCTAGCGCTTAAGAGCGAGCTTCACATGTAAGCTTTAAGCGTAAGCGTAAAGAAGTTCCTTGCGGAAGTTAATTTATGATTGTTCACTGAATAGCTGCGTAGAGCGTTGAGGATATTGTTTTAAAATGAGCTGTGATGTAATCGATGGTTTAGGATTACTTCATCTTGGAGGTGACTGTATTTTGTTGATTTTATGTGTTATTCATGTCATCATCTAATATATAAAATTCTCATATCGCGGTGTTTGTTACCAAACTCCTCTGAAACGGCTGCACCGATTTTTATGAAATTTTACGTGCCGTATCTATTTTTCATACCCTTAAATGACAAGGGTGACACAACCCTATTTTTTTATGGCATAGCAACGTTTGCTGGGTCAGCTAGTTTTGTTATAAAAAATGTGTTATATGTATGTCAAGTTTATATTCGTTTTGTATCAAAGTGACATTGTGGATTTCTTGGTATTTACTCTGGATTATCTCATGTTAGAGTATGAATGTTGTAAAAATACATATATAATGTTAAAAATATAGTAACTATTACCTTCACAAGCAAAATAACGTAAAAACAGCTAAAGCTTGAACTCGTCCACGTAATGACTTTTTTTAAATAAAAAATAGATACATGTACACACAAACTCAAGATAACATATGACAATGAGATCTATACTTATGTATATATAATAGCAACACTGATAGTACGTAATGTACAACTTTGTTTGCCTTAAATCCCTGGCAACACTCCTAACTGATTCCAGTACTTGTCTGTTGCTACTGTGCATAAATTATTCCAATATTCACATTTTTTATCATAGAATGTATTTATTTAAAGTGCAACTATTATAACGTACATTTTTCGTAACTATTACTCTTATGTTAGAATAAACTGTAGTTGAAGCACAAAGCACTCGAAAAAAAACAAATACGGTTTTCTTTGTTCGCCCACAACTTCAATAGACTCTAAGTGCACACCACAATTTAATCAAAGCTAAGACACCTCAATGTTTATTCCTTTTGCACGCCGCAAACGACATGGTTTTCGGTTGAAATTTTGTAAAGTGGAGCGTATAGCGACGAGATGTAATATCTCATTTGATTTAAAGCAACAACTGGCCAGTATTACAAAAAAATAATTTCAGAACCATGACATGTTTTACTATTATGTCTTATTATATTAAACTAGCTGACCCACGCAACCTCGTTCGCGTATCGCGTATTCTATTGCCCGTAGTGTGAAATTTTTCCACCGTTTTTGAAACATTCTTATTGGTACTCCGCTCCTATTAGAATTAGCGTGATATATAGCCTATAGCGTTCCTCTATAAGTGGAATACCAAACATTTAAATAAGTTTTCAAATCGGACCAGCGGTTCCTGAGATTAGCGCGTTCAAACAAACAAAATCTTCAGCTTTATAATATTAGTATAGATTTAATGAATTTCGATTACTAAGAAAATGTAACTTAAAAAACCTCAACAGACAAATCTAAGTAACAAATGATGCGATATCTATTAAATATAATTGTCATGTTATGATTTTGCTCACGATGTACTCCGAAACCATCTAACCGATTTGTATGTATTCAAGATAGGATAGTTAACATCGCACTGAGACCAATAAGCGTGATGGCCAATTATTGAGAATAACCAATTTTCTTAAAACAGGAAAGAAATATAATAAAAAAAAGAGTGTTTTTTAATTGTGTAGTTTTAAGTTTATATCAACAAAACTATCACTAAAAACAGTTTTTATACTATTGTATTATTTCAAGTATCATAAAGAAAAACTTTCTGCCAATAAAACGCTTCGCTCAACGCTCCGCGCCCAAAATTTGTGGTGTAACGTAAAATGGTAAAAACAAGTGTCCAATCAGACAAAAGGTTTGCATTGCTAGAATTTCACATGCAAAGTAAGTACATGTTATGTGGTAATGCGTTTAAGTTACACTGCAGGGTTGTGTTCGTTACTTTGCATATTGTTTAAGACAATTTAATTCTAGCTACTTATGCGGTGAATTTTAATAGGTACCTATTTTTCTTATAAATCTTTTACAAAAAAGGCAAATTAGTTTTTGTGGCAACTAAGAGATCCTTAAGTTATTTCAGTCAGTTTTTCAATTGAAGTAGCTAATGCAAATAAAAATCAATATTTCTTTTAAAAAAAAATGTATTTTAAATAAAAGTTGATGTCAGGAAATTGTTTTTCTGCTACTTTTTATGATATTTGATCTCTTAAAATACTTGAAAATCAATTATTCGTGTTGTTAGGTTTCAATTGAATTGCCTTTAGTTCAAATATTGTAATGTGAAAACCTGGTATATAAACTGGACGCGTTGACAGCACGGTTGGCCTAGTGGTTTAAGCGGTCACTACGCCGCTTGCTACTGCGCCAAGTGCCGTGGGTTCAAATCCCACGTGGGACATCTCTTTGTATGATCCACAAAATGTTGTCCTGAGTCTGGGTGTTCTTTGTGTCCGTTACATGTATGTTTGTAAAGTCCCGCGCGACACAGGATGTATATTCCTAATGCGGGAGTTGTCTTTTAAAAAAAAGAAAGGAAAACCCGCAAATTAACTAAACCTGTTTTTGATAAAGTAGTTTAAAAAACACATAAACATTTAACAAATTTGAAATATTGAACACAGTTTAAGTACAACGTACTTACATCGTCTGTGGAGTTACCTTTATAAATAAGGGCCTCGGTTAGTTGGTCCCACTCACGGTTTGAATAAAATATAGAACCGAATAAAGGTAGCCTTTTTATCTATTAAACGCATTTGGTGTTACAAATCTTTGCTCTCTCCGACGGTGAACGTGCATAAGTGCGCAGGTACACTGTGCTGAGGAAAGCGGAGGAGAAAGCAAAATATTTTTTTTTTGTAAATGTATATAATACCTACAATATCACAATATAAAAGTTAGATGAGGATAACAATATTGGGTTTATTAGCAGTAGAAGTAGAAACGTTGTGTAATTATTTTTATATTTTCTAAATTTTATGACGACAATGAAAATAAAGTTGTTTAAACATAATTTAATATTAAACTTTTGTTATTCAATACTAAGGCTTTATAAAAAGTAAAAAAAAACGAAAACTTATTATAAAACCGATATTTTTATCGGTTAATAAATTAGTACAGCACTTGGTACAAATGTATCAGGTCCTATAAAACCTTGATAAGGGTTTTCCATGATATCCAAAATGTATATGTTTGAAAAACTGTTTATTGTTCTTTACGTATTAAGTGTATACTTTCACTCCAACATGTGTAGATGTGTTCATACTTATCGTACTTTATTCACCCAGTTCGTACCTTAAAGAAAATGGGTGGCTCTTCTGTGCAACGGGCTTGCATTTATAACATTACTTCAGAGGCTTTATTTTGCACTACACTCCTAGACTCCACAATAGTGCTGTCACTGGTCATGATTGTTAGCCAGACTTTATTCTGTAACGTACCATGACGGCAGAAAAGATTCCTTTCACTTTGAATGTCTGGTACATCATAGAGGTTGTTAGTGCTAACGAGGTGTTTTCTTGTATTTTGGAGGGGATTCTCGTGTTCTTAATGTAGAATTTAGATGTTCGTTTTAGAGCATTGAATGCAAGCTTAAGGTAGGTGGTTTGTACTCGGTACGCTTCAATAATTTTGTATGACCTGGTCTCATGAGTGGTCTGTAACGTAAAAGCAAACACTGTTCTGTCGCCCTTTTCAGTTATACTGTATAGTATTTCAAATGTTTCAATGAATCTTTCAAATGTTTCGTACAAATAAATTCTTAACTAAACATACATTAGAACCAGATGATAATGAGTAAGCGAGTACTCAGTAAAATTAAAATAACTGGTATATATTTAAATAGTTTGGAATTTTGACAGCGATTTCAATAAATTTCACCAAACAAACTATTAAAAATAATAGGGGAGATTGCAAAAAGAGCACTGCAGTCTCCGACGCTATTTCCCTCTCTTATTACTGGCAACTTGGTAGGCGTTTCGTTTAAGTACGTCGCTTTCCGGTGCCGGGCCCGCGTTACAGAGTCAAGGAAATTTCTATCCTGGATGTGATAGTCATAAAAATAACTTTCTATTGAACACAACATTCACACTCATCATCATCTCCCTACTCTTTTTCCAACTTTATTTAGGGTTTGTGCAATGAGTTTTCCTTCTCCATTCTCCTCTATCACTCGTCAGTTCACTGCTTACCCTCTTCCTGGCCATATCCTCTTTTATGCAATCCGTCTATTTTTTCTTTGGTATTCTTATACTTAACACTTTCATAATTACATTTTGCTTATCTCTATTCACGCTAATATTATAAATTCGAAAGTAACTCTGCCTGTTATGCTTTTACGGCTAAACCACTGTACTGATTTCAATATGAGTCTGTCTAATGAATCTATCTAATCTAGATGACTATCTATCTGTATCTGTGCAGTTTCCGATATGTTTCTTGCCTCGTATAACCGATCTATTGGAACTAATGGTTGCCTGCTGAATTTTCACATAGACCAGTAAAAATTCTACTGTTTAGAAGAGTTTATAGTTAGGAGTTGGGTCATATGAAGGCTTTTAGTCAGTTAACGATTCTAAATTTTATTTTATTTGTGGTCTTCGTAGAGATTTTTAAGAAGACAATTCTTAATTTTTAAGACTAAATGCCTTTATTAGACCCAACTTTAAACTCTCCTGAACAGGACGACTAGGAGAGATTAAAAATTTTTTGATATAGTTGCCACTAAAAATTATTTATTCGTAGATTTCTGCTAACTCTAAAGTTATTTGAAACATATAAACTAGACGATAATATAAATTAATAAGTAAGTTTAAAGTACTGAACGTCTTATTTAAGTAAATATTGGCATTAATTTCAAATTTATACTGGAATAGATTTCTATTCGACTTGTGTATTTAACTTGACAAGTGTAATTGTAAAAACTTTACAAGGGTAAAGTCGTAAAATATCGTTTGGACCGTTTTCTCGTTTATCTTGATGGGGCGAGTCGTCCAAACTTTCACTTTTGAACTTTAGATAGCTGATACCTATTATTTCTGCTTGATACCATTAAGATACTTACTATTTTATAGAGGCATAATATTTTTCTGTCTTACCGGGGGAGAGCCACGCTTCGGCATGAATGGGCCGGCTCGACCGGAGTGATACCACGGCCTCACAGAAAACCGGTGTTAAATAGCGCTTGCGCTGTGTTTCACCGAGAGAGTGAGGATACTAGAGGCCCATACTCCGTCCCCTCCCCCAGTCCCTCTCCCCATTCTCTCCTCATTCCCCAAAGACCAGCAACGCACTTGTGACGACTCTGGTGTTGCGGGTGTCCATGGGCGGCGATAATCGCTTACCATCAGGTGATTCGTCTGATCGTTTGCCCCATATTCAATGAAAAAAAAAAATATTTTTTTCATTATATAGTGGATAAATATACCGTTGGATACCACCACTAGAGAACGTCTGTCGTCAAGATATTCTAAGTACGTAAGTACGTTCATTTAGTCAAAGTCTGAACACCATATCTACCCTGGAACCCAACTAACTGTTACGCAGATTAAATGTCTGGGAAATTAATTCCCAAAAAGTGCATTCTAGCTGTTAGGTTTCGTATACATATGTACCTTTTAAAATAAAAAAAATAAGTAAAAAAAAAAGAATGACCTTCTACACTTGAAGGCCAAAACTAGTTTCCTATTTGTGTCAACGTATAATATTCACTTCCATAACTTCTTTAAATCCGTATAACCAGGTAAAAAGACTCATTCTTTTGACAAACGTCGTGGGAACGAGAGGCGCCGAGGATACAATTTGCGCAGAAGACTCCACCCAGCGCAGGTTGCGCGTTTGATGCAAATACGTATACGTGCTTCATTATGTACTGATTTTAGAACGTTTAGGGTTTGCCTCATTGTACGCCGTGCATGTGTGTGCTTTGTAAGGAAGTGTTTCCTGCAGCTTTGAGATATTTGTAAGAAGAAAATTATTGTTTTTAACTTTGACTTTCTTTGTATGTGCTGTTGCTAAAAACAAGGTTTTGCCTTACAATTTTATTTTGTACCAGCTGAACCGGCGTTGTCCGCGGTACGATAATAAACACGGGTAACGCCGCGAGGCATCTTAGTATATTATGAATTGTAGCTTATATGTTATTCTGATGCATATTATTGTACAGTTTCATCAAAATCCATTCAGTAGTTTTTGCTAAGTTTTACGTTTATAATATTTGTAGGATTATTCGAGTATACTTAGTCATTAGTCGAAATATTCTGACCACTTTCTTAAAGCATAACAACATCGCATTCTATTTATTTATAATGACGTATGAACAGACACTAGGCCCTTGTCAGTGGAGCAATCTTCATTCCTTTCTACTTTCTGCGATCTTTATCACCTCTTAATAGGCCAAGACTTGCACTTCTGCCTTATCCTTCCTTATCGTGCTGTTTATAAGTTGTTACTAGTTCTGGTTTAGCTATCGCGAGTCGCTATACCATGTCCGGCACATCTCGAACACTGTGTTATACAGATAACTAATTATTTAAAAGTGCCTACTTGCCTAATTATTATTGTTTTTATTTGAGACATGGGTTAATTATGGATTGAAATTTGGAAAACAAACTACAATAATACCAAAGTTCTACTTAACTTTGGTTTTATTGTAGTTGGTATTCAATTGATTTAAGGTAATTGGATTAAGTATAAAAGTTGTGTATAAACTAAAATATTTTAATACTGGTATATTGAAGATAATGAAGCATATTTACAAAACAGTTTTGTAAAACGTTGCGAAAATTTCTGCACACAACTGAAAAGTTGTAGCGTAAACAATTTTAATTAATACAAATTTACAAATGTCTCCAATGGTCTGAATCTTATAAATATAAAATAAAACATGCTATGACTCAGCGTTAAGCGAAGTAAAAGTATTTCTTCTTAATAAAATGTTAGAAGCAGAATCGTTTCTTACAAAATATTTGACAAAGATACATACATTTGAATTTTCGCTTTGAAAGTTTAAAAACCATTATAAATATATAAAAACCAAAAACAGCTCTGTATATGTTATTATTAAGAAGAAAACTAATAAATTTTGCTCTTAAGTTCTGTAAAAAACTTCAAGAAAAGAGCGTACTCCTTCCTAAAAGGCCGGCAACGCACTTGTAACGCGTCTGGTGTTGCGGGTGTCCATGGGCAGCGGTAATCGCTTACCATCAGGCGATACGTCTGTTCGTTCGCCCCCTATATAATAATTAAAAAAATAAGTCAGCAAAACCTATGATTGAGTCAATATCGATACTTTCGGTCTCTTAACAATTATGGGTTGATCTTTTGCTAATCAAAGACTCCATTAGTTATTTTTTATAGAAAGGGAAGCAAACGAGCAGACGTATCGCCTGGTGGTAAGCGATTAAAGCCGCCCATGGACATCCGCAACACCAGAGGCGTCACAAGTGCGTTGCCGGCCTTTTTTGAAGGAGGACTTACTTTTCTTGAAGGTTAAAAAGCATATAGAACGAACACGTCGCTGAACTTATCATAAAGGAGAATTCTCTGAAATTGACACTCATAAAATTTTGTGTCAGATATGTCACACAACGTTTTTTTTATGACCAATCTATGAACCGTAATCTGGAAGAGAGTTTACGTTTTTGATGGTAAATTTTTTTCAAGCTAGGATTTAATATTTTTTTATTTAATCTATGTTGTGTAAACGCAAATCAAAAGTGGCAATCGTAGCAGAAGAGATGAATAAAAGTCACTATAGTCGGTGGTTTGCATTTTAATTAATTAAAAGCGTGGCTTTGTTCTTCGAGTACGGGGAGGGACATAGGGATGTCACATTGTGTTTTGAGATTATAAGTATATTCTATAATGTATTCACGCATTTTCTACCATTATCGTTAAGAAGAGGCATTTTGTTTTTTATATAAAAGGAATTTGGGTTTTCATCTTTACATTCTGTTCAAATTTATATATTTAACCCTGCATGACAATATGTAAAATATTACTATAAATTTAATCGTTTAATAAAACTCTGTGTTTTTCATAACTGATATTTCTTTTAAACTTAAAGCCATTTGTAACTTACGTCTTCTTAAAAATGGAGACAAATAAATGTACGCGAATTTAATTCGGCACTTCAATTGTTCTATTAGTTGTCAGCCCTAGGTATAGCTTGACGGTCGGCGTTTACGCACGGAGACACTTGCGACTTTACGTCGACATTGGTTTTCTGTCGTCAGGCTTACCGCCGGCCTTATTCCATTAAGAAAATTAATGTTTTGAGTTACCGTGACGGAAACGTCTTACGGTTAAAAATGTATAGTCTAACAATTATATATCTCTGTAGTTTTTTTATGGGGCAACCGAGCAGACGGACGCCTGATAATAAGTGATTACAGCCACCCGCAACACCAGCGGCGTCACGTGTGTTGCCAGGCCTTTTAAAAAGGAGTACGCTCTTTTCTTGAAAATATTTGAATTTATTATAGGTTATCTGTATACATATAAGGCAACCGTTACTGGCTGACTGATCTATCAACGCGTTGCTCAAACCACGGAACGAATTGCGCTGAAATTCGGCACACATACAGCTGTTATCATGTAGGCGTGCGCTTAGAAAGGATTTTACAAAACTCAACCCCAAAAGTGCTGAAAAGGGGGTTGAAACTTTATATGTAGCACCAAGATTAGGTTTTTTATTTTGAAATTTCGCGAGGTTTATGCTTTAGCAAATGGTTGGTTTTTCAAAAATCAACCCTCTGAGGTGTAAATTGGGGTAACAAAGTCTTAAAAACAATATGGGTATCGTATTGAAGACTTTTGGCCGCTGGTAACGGCATAGGCTTATCCTACGCGTGGACACTCTTGTTATGTTCTTGCAAAATTTAAAACCATTATGAAATGGAACGAAAATAATAGTCAAAGCTTTACAAAGAACCGTGGTGGAAGCCACAATTTTAACTGGTTGTGCGCAAGGAGAAACTATATGTATACCACGAATTCCTTTGATTCCAAACGATCTTCCGTTTTAATTTAAACGATTGCAGTTTCTCTTCAAATACTACTTCGCGATGATACTAAATAAGTCAAGAACAAGCACTCAAATTTGTTGGGATAGATTTAAGAGAAAACTGCTTCTCTCAGGGCCAGTTCTACGTAACTTGCTCACGAGTAAGCCCAATAGTTTAGTGGTTTTGGCACCTGAATTAATGAAGAATATTTTCTACATTTTGTTGAGTTATTTTTATTTACTGTGTTTGACATTCATTCTTTCAAAAGCTATTAGTTATCGATTATATTTTTGCTTGGCTTTAGCATAAACTAAATGTAACGTAATAGTTGCGTTACTAATTCCTGGCAGGTATGATACACAAATATTGTACACGTCAGCAACATATGACGTCATAAAATAGGTTTCTTTTTAAAATATACTTCATAGAGAAAGTAAGGCATTACATTTCAGATGCAGTCGATATGTTCCAATCGGCAGCGGAAACAAGCTCGCAGATTTCTTTGACATGCAGGAAATCATCTTTCGTTCACAAAGATATCGGTACAGTTTCCATTTCGTTTGCTATCCTTTATATTTTTTATTTTTGTATAAGTTTGGAAATTAAAATACTTATTATATTAGTATTTTGAAAACGTTGCTCTAAAAATATCAGATTAGTCTTAAAACACTCAGTCATAAAACCTATTTCAAATATCACACTCTAAATATTGGGATAGTATCTCATGGACATGAATTACAATAAAAGTATATTTTTTAGGACGTTAGAAACGTTAGAAAAATGTCTCTTTCAAAATCTCATCTAGTTAAAAAATAAAATTGCAGTTTGTATGGATATAGATTGAGAGATGATTCTTGATATTAGTGTTACTTGGATCATTATAAACAACTTACATTTCAATCGCTTGTAGTTTTGGTTGACAACATATAGGAAAGTCATTCTTCTTAAACTGAATTGAGTCCACATCAAATTTATCTTTTAAATAGACGCTACACCTCCAAGCGGTCACCTCTACGTCTACATTTACTGAAATATTTATAAGAGAATTACGTACATCTTATTTTTAATACAATTCTTTTCTCACGACAGTGCACAGAAAGTATCCACCTGAAAAAAACCAATTACAATAACGCTCACGTTTCAGATTGATTGTCAAAAGTTGTTTTCGTGAAGCGAATGAGTTTTATAGGAGGCGAGTGGTAGAATAAAATCATGCGAGCGCTCCTAAGGGCCTCTGGGACCGCTTACTGGGCTAGCCAGGGTTAATACATAAGTAATGGTAGCGTGCTGTATAGGCTTAGGCCTCGGTCACATTAGAACGGTTTGGTTGAGGATACCTAAATGTGTACAATATGGACAGATAAATCCAAATCGCTTAAGTACAAATTTTATAAATATTTAGAAAATTCAATACAGTGTTAAAAAGTAAAGTTCAAGTTTTAAAATGTGTTACAATTTTGTATATCATTTTTAATTTCGTACATTTACGACAAGTTTGTGTGTTTGTAACTATGAACAGTGTAGATTAAAGGTAATGTTTAAGAATCTAAATAATTTTTGCACATATCCTTTAGCAAATATGACTGGCATGGAATGGAAAAAAGCTTAAATAAATTCTAACAACTCTAAAATGAAAATATTTCTTGATCATATAGAACGCACGCTCAATTGATTATGTCTGTAAAGCAAAATACTATTTAAATATGGTGTACCTTCTGAAAGATTACAAAGGCTAAAAATAACAAACGAAATTTTAACATAAGTATAAATATAAAATTTGTTACCAAGTTCTTAAATAAATTTAACTTATTTATTGAACGTTACGAACTTCAAAAACACCGTCAAGGTAACTCGCAATTAATTGTGTTACTGTCAAAGTGTAACTTGGTTAAATATATCGTTAAGCTCATATTATTTACCGTGATTTAATTATGTATGCTGTAATTGCTGTACCACGAAAATTAGTAGAAGGCCAAAAATAACTAGATAAATATTACAAAAATTAAAATGTATGGGTTTATAATACGTAACCGATGTAGCAAGGCTGTACAAATGAACGCCACTAATCTTTTGGGCTTGGCACCGACTTCAAGCAAATTTTAGGTACCTAGCATACATTAAAATACTAGTTTATTATACGCTTTTAACTTTGATGTTTTTTTAGAGTCAGTTTAATTTTTTTTAATAAAAATGTTTTATTTTTTATAAATTTGTTTCTTTTGTTTTAAAAAAGACAACTCCCGCATTAGGAAAATGCATCCTGTGTAGCCCCCCGGCTTTACAAACATACATGTATCAGACATAAAAACATCCAGACTCGGGACAACATTTTGTAGATCATACAAAGTAATGTCCCACGTGGGATTTCAACCCACGACACTTGGCGCAGTAGCAAAGAGCGTAGTAGTGACTGCTTAAACCCTAGTGGTTTCTTTGTGTAAAAAAAGATCAAAACCAAAGATTGCCAAATGCCAACCGTGCAGTCTATGTCTATAATGCTCTCCAATTCAAGTGACTAGTATAATATTTGTTGTGTATAGCGTATTAATTAATATAATGTATTCTTTACTGGTACAAAAACCTCACAAAACTTATTTAATTTTTATTCAGTTTCTAATACTATGGTTGATATGGAATGCTGGTACATAAGTATTACTTTCGGCTATTTACAGTGAATGTATTAACAGAACTGCTAAGTACAATAACATATTTCCAACAGTATATATTAAAAGCAACAGCTCTCTTGCCTCGAAACCGTATTGAAAAGTTTCACAAAACTTTTAACTCTACAATACCAAGAATTTTGCATCAATCTGCGTGTAAGAACTCACACATCATGCGATGAATGTGACATACCATTATAAATCTCATTGAAGATACAGGGCCATCCATCACCGAGAGGAAATGAAGTCTCGACGCGAATGCCGGGTGTCGTGGAATCGCGCGACGTTGTGCGATTCTGTGCGATGTCGTCCAATGTCGTATGGCTACTGTTTGTAAGTAATTTTGTTGTAACTTTATTATTATTTTTAAAACTAAGTACCATCATTCTTCTATTAAAATGGGTGAAACCTGGAGCTCACTACTAGCGCACGTATTTCCCCCTCACTATGATCCCAGGTCCTTTAAGGGAGGCGTGAAGAAGCATATTACGAGTATCAGTAGACCGTCATATTATGAGTCACTATGTTGTATTGTCCAATGAAGACGGTCCACTCTTGTATTCTACTGATGCTTTCCATCAGGCAGAGTAGAGTAATTTTTGCAGCTATTAAATATAAAAATGGTTAAAACGGCGTTAATGTTCTGTCTAAAAAATATATGTTCTGCAGTTAGGATATTTTTTTATAAAGTATGTATACATCGTGACTTTAACATTTCTTTTAAGGGCCTTGTCTCTTGAAATTAAAAGGGAAACCCTTTATTCTCTGTCTATCTGTCGACTCACACAATCATACGTCAAGACCCTTTTCTTAAGAGAGGTTTCAAGTTTAAATTACCATTAAATACTTAGTACTTGGATGAACTTGGTTTTCGCTTTTATAAAAATGAAATGAATCCTAAAACAAAACGTTTTTTTTAAACCGTTACCGAAGTTCAGTTCACCTTCCATCGTTTCAACTAGAAATAGAATCGGTATTCACTAGTTAGCAAACAAAAGTTAATCTCAAAGTTTGTTGTATCAATTAAAAACAAGTCCGTCAACATTATATACAAGTTAGTTGAAAAGTATAAAAGTTTAATTTGATCACGTTAATTATGCGGCTTTCATACTAATTTGTTATTATATTACACTCTCCAACTTTCTCTATCATAAGAAATGTGACAGTGACCGATGCTTACATTACCGACCAAAGATAACTTCGCAAGTTCTTTGCCGATATAATTGCATTAGCAGTACAAGACAGAACTTCTGGCAAAAACACTTCTGTTCAGAACAAAACCGGAGCACATACCTTTATTATACAGCTATACCACTCGGTCACATATAAACTAACCGAATAGATAAAAAACTATATAGAACGATGGGTGTTTCCGAAAAGGTATGGCAAACTGGAATTGGTTAACCCCACAAATGTCGACAGCGGGTATATTTGTGTCAAATAAAAATGAATTTGATATGTGACGTCAAATAAATATGACAAACAAAAAAGTTTTATCTAGTACCTACTACTGTTTTGGACGATGACATTTGTGTATTGAATATGTATAAGATAAAATAGATTGTCAATTTTTTTGAGTGCACTTGTACTATGTTTGCAAGGTGAGAATATATTAAATACGAGTACGTCACTTTTCTTCTATGCGAGTCTTGTTCCTCAAACATTTGGTTTTTATTTTAATACTGAGAGTTTTAAAGAATCATTGGAATTGATTAATTTTAATAACTTCTTTTATCGCAGGTATGCACACTTTGCGCATAGCTTTTTGGTTTGACCGGTAGCCACGTTGTTTCTTACTGAGCTAAATGTTGTGGGTTCTAACCCCACATGGGACAACATTGTGTGATCAACAAGTTGTTGTTCTGAGTCTGGGTCTTATTTGAAAAATGATTAACAGTGACAATGACTTTAAACCCGTTGACTGAGATATGTGGCGCAAGAAGAAGAAAATATTTTTTTAAGTTTATTCTACTGACTACTTCACAAAAATCAACGTCATGTTATTTTCGAGAACGTTGAGCTCACTTCGAGTGGATACGATAAAAATAAAATCTAAGCAAAAATCTGGCAATACCAACTTTCCAGTGCTTCTAGAAGAAAAAAAAACAAGTTTTTAACTCCTAATTAAGTTAGCTGTAAAATGTTGGACAAACTTGTTCCAACAAACAATGATATAAGTTGCAAAGTGGCGTTTCTTGATTTTCTAGCTTGTTGACTTGCGCTCGGCGGAGTTTCATTATACAACCTTAATTACAATCAAAATCATAAACAGCGTAAACATTCTCATAAGGTATTCTATGAAGTTATTTATTGAAGTATGTATTATATGTGTTATGTAGTATGTTCATTTAAATTAGGTTTATAGATGTGCAGAGTATTTTAATCGTCTCATGTCTAGAAGATGCAATAGTAACATAGTTATTTATAATTTTCTTTCAGATATTTACACTTCTTTGACTTTGATTTGCGACCTCAATTTTACAACTAACATTTCATCAAATTTAAAAATTACATTTAAACAATAATAAAAAGTAATCTAATTAAATTTTAATTAATCTTCAAACTAAAAACATAAATGTTCTCTTCAAATACATTGAGATTAAATTTCCAGAGAGAGACTGTAGGTAATTGGTATAATAACGAAGGAAGACAGTGATATGCAACCCGCCTGAGGGCCAGACGGTGGTGCAAATGGCCTCACCGAAGTCTAATAGCTCACTCTCAGTAAACCAGTGAACAGTGAAAATGATTCCTGGCCTTAGATATTCATATTGAACTTGATGACGTACTACGATTAGTAGTAACTCGATAGTTAGAGGCAACTAGTGCAGTGATTGTAGTCTGATGATATTACAATATTGGTTATAGTAAACACAGGAAATTGAAATTTATTGAAAATTTCATTTCTTTTCATTTATTATCAATAAGGGCAATTTTGCCAAATGTATCGTTTCAATTAAAACAATCACGCCTCTTTAGTCGCATCAATTTTGATTTTGACTTTCTATAATCGCAGTATGTCTATTGTTAACGTTTTCATTCTTATTATCATTTTAATGCCATAACAATAACAAGAAAACAAGAATTAATAATTTGTTAGTATAATACTATTACATAAATAATAATGGATACAATATAAATATTATATAGGTACATAATATTCACATTAAGAAAATACGGATATGATGGTGAGATTAAAAAAAAATGTTATGACTAAAATATCTTATAAATATAGAAAAGTGAGTTTTAAAGAAAGTGGTCTAATCAGTATTATTATTATTTACCTGTTACTGTGAACGTATTAAATAACAAAAATAAATAACGAAGAGGTTTCTTAAATTCATTATGATAAATAATCCACAAAATCTAAAAGAACAGATATTATTTCAAAACCCAGTCTTTTTCACTTCATAAATATTTTACAATATAACCATTACAAAAGTACAATTTCTTATATATATGAATTGCCATAGCTCCGCGGGTCGACCGCAATGATCGGCCCGATTCCTGAGTAATTCAGTAGCCTGTCTACCTTCCCGTCCCTTATAAAAAGCAGCTTTTCAATTTGTTCCGGCGAAAGAAAACATTCAAATGTCCGCTACTCAAGATATATTCCTTTTCACTTCCTACCTTCAAAGGTTATATATTTTTTTAAGCGGTGCCAAGTTTACGGCGTAGCAATTGCTACGTCGCTCGTAGCATAATGTATATTCAAGATTAGACCGGTAATAATTTGCTTTCTATTTCAAGATTGTAAGACTTATATATTTAAGATGTTAAAACCAAATAGTAAAATTAAAAGCATATTTATCAAAAATAAGAGGCGTCCAAAATCGTATTTTCATTAAAATTAAAAGCTATGAAAAATGTTACGAGATCTCGAAATAAAATCCGTAAATAGAAACGATAATTATTCATGAAATGAAATTAGTTAATTTACATTTAACTTGTACGAGTTGAATTTGGAACTAAGAAACAAGTAAGGGCTACGAATATAATACTATTTAATTATTTCTAATATTTCAGTTATTCAAATAGTTAACCAGTTTAACTACAGGCAGTTCCGAATAGTGATAGTTTTTTTATAATTTCCAAAAACATTAATACATACATATCTGCTTAACCCTTTTATGTATATAATCCTAACTGTATAAGTTAAGAAAGTATACAGGGCCGTATTAAACGCCCACATTTTATCATTCGAATATAAAGGTCCCCCAACACCGATAAACTTATTCCATTTGTGTAAAATATATATATTTTTAAATCCTCTTCAAAAATCATTCATCATATGATTTATAATATGGTATCAGGTATGATCATTAACAGATTTCTATATTACTGTGTCAGAAGTAAAAACTTTATAATAAAAAAGAACCGACTTCATGAGCTTGATCAAATTGAAATGGTTCTACACGGGAAGCACCAGCTTCCAAATAAAAAAAAGAATGATCGAAATCGGTTGGCGTCATATTGAGTTATTCGTCAATTTTGTCGAATACATTAGAATACGTATTAAAGACTTATATGGTTTTCTCATGGAGTACATTATCAGAACTGAACCATTGAAATGGAACCGCACGGGAAGCACCAGCTTTTAAATAAAAAGAATCATGAAAATCGGTTTATCCAGTCAAAAGATATAAAGTAACAAACATCAAAAAAATACAGTCGAATCAATAACCTCCTCTTTCTTTTGAAGTCGGTTAAAAACTAAACATAAGGCTGGTCAAGAATATCAGTCATTTGAGAATTATACACAAACAGATCTACTGTTGTTCTGTCAGATGATAGAACAAAAAAATCTTGGAACAAAACTGTAACGTTCTGAAAAAGGTCAACGTTTTATAGTATTGTGTAGTAGTATGTATTCAGCGAAACCTTCTCTGTCAAAAGTTTTAAGTGAAATATGTCAACATAAAGTTGTGCCCGCGCCTTTGGGTCCAACTAAACTACTTCAGTTTTGTAGCAGGACCCCTGGAGTCGCATTACTGCAATTATATTGATAAAATATGAAATAAACTACACAAAGAAAGATCCTATGGGGGAACGGATATCATGTTCCACCCAACACAAAGGGAGGATCCTCCGACCAGGCGAGGTAATCATGCCTGGCGGGCTACTGCCCAACAGTTGATGTTGGGATGTTGTATATATGATAATCGGCGCGGGAACTTTATTTGCGCGATTCAGGATTGGTAGTTACTCCGTGTAGTGTAGTTTGTAGGTACAGTGCGTTACTTCGTAGTTCAGTGTATCTTCGGTAGATGGCGCTGTATGTGGAGGTCGCCACATCACTCCCCTCCAAGACTGGAGGTCGATATATATTGCGTCAGCTGTCTGTGCTCTGTTGTGGAGCTTGCCAGTGCCAGGAATGAGTAGTTCCAGTGAGTCGGAACTGAGTGCCGCAAGTTCCAGTGAGTCGGAACTGAATGCCGCTAGTCCCAGTGAGTCGGGGCTGAAGTCCGCTGATCCCAGTGAGTCGGGATCGCATGCGGTGCGCGGTGCTGCGGTGAGGTCCCCAGTGAGTCGGGGCGATTGCTGTGTAGTGGCTGGCTGCTGCGTAGACGGGAGAGAGATGCTCTGCTTACATAGACCGTAGGTGCAGTGTGCTGTGCCTAGACGCTGTAGAGGCTGTAGGGTTTACCAGGCTGGAGCGGTCGCGTCCTGCGTGTGGTATATCCCAGTTGAGGCCGAAGTTGCTGGCTGGCTTGAGACTTGCTGTGGGAGTGAACATGACGGTGGCGCGGCTTGAAGGCTGCTTCCAATCACGTCGGGGTCACCACTTGTGGGGGAACGGATATCATGTTCCACCCAACACAAAGGGAGGATCCTCCGACCAGGCGAGGTGATCATGCCTGGCGGGCTACTGCCCAACAGTTGATGTTGGGATGTTGTATATATGATAATCGGCGCGGGAACTTTATTTGCGCGATTCAGGATTGGTAGTTACTCCGTGTAGTGTAGTTTGTAGGTACAGTGCGTTACTTCGTAGTTCAGTGTATCTTCGGTAGAAGGCGCTGTATGTGGAGGTCGCCACATCACTCCCCTCCAAGACTGGAGGTCGATATATATTGCGTCAGCTGTCTGTGCTCTGTTGTGGAGCTTGCCAGTGCCAGGAATGAGTAGTTCCAGTGAGTCGGAACTGAGTGCCGCAAGTTCCAGTGAGTCGGAACTGAATGCCGCTAGTCCCAGTGAGTCGGGGCTGAAGTCCGCTGATCCCAGTGAGTCGGGATCGCATGCGGTGCGCGGTGCTGCGGTGAGGTCCCCAGTGAGTCGGGGCGATTGCTGCGTAGTGGCTGGCTGCTGCGTAGACGGGAGAGAGATGCTCTGCTTACATAGACCGTAGGTGCAGTGTGCTGTGCCTAGACGCTGTAGAGGCTGTAGGGTTTACCAGGCTGGAGCGGTCGCGTCCTGCGTGTGGTATATCCCAGTTGAGGCCGAAGTTGCTGGCTGGCTTGAGACTTGCTGTGGGAGTGAACATGACGGTGGCGCGGCTTGAAGGCTGCTTCCAATCACGTCGGGGTCACCACTATGGGGGAACGGATATCATGTTCCACCCAACACAAAGGGAGGATCCTCCGACCAGGCGAGGTGATCATGCCTGGCGGGCTACTGCCCAACAGTTGATGTTGGGATGTTGTATATATGATAATCGGCGCGGGAACTTTATTTGCGCGATTCAGGATTGGTAGTTACTCCGTGTAGTGTAGTTTGTAGGTACAGTGCGTTACTTTGTAGTTCAGTGTATCTTCGGTAGATGGCGCTGTATGTGGAGGTCGCCACAATCCTTTTGTTCTCTACAGGGTGTGGTATTTTCTAACAAAATAACTGAATCATTAATTCTGTCCCTGGTCGTTCTTATCTTCATGTTAACCTCGGTTAATTCATTTTGTATTTAGGAGTTTTATATTTAAAAAATATCAGCAGGTTTTAATCTGTTAAACGTACTTAAACACCCCACGATACGGCAATATAAATAAAATTTTAACCAAATATTTTTATCTATGAAGAAAACTCCCGTATTACGAATACATATGTTGTGTCGCGGGAACTTAATAAACTTAAATAAAACGGATACAAAGAACACCCAGATGTAGAACAACAATTATTGTCCCATGTGGGATTGAACTCCCAACACTTAGCGTAATAGAATGCGGGGTGGCGACCGCTTAAACTACTTGGCCAACCGTGCAGTCATTATTAAATGATGTGATTAGGTGCTAGACACTATTGATTAAATGAATGGTATAGATGAGATTTGAAGGTTTTATGACAAAATTAATTCGAAATTGTACCCTAAAAAAATATTTGAAATATCAAGCGTGGCGTGCAGTGGTTTGACACAGAGTTTTATGATGGGTGTAGAGAATTCGTGCCGCTCATGGAAACAGAAAGATTTTATTGTAACAGAACGTGAGGCGCTACCGATATGTGACTATTGGAAAAAAGCGCAACCATTTCTTTTAGTTCATTTTTGAAATATTAATTTATGTTTATGTATTTTTAACGATGACTTGTTTTTATAAAACTATTAGTGTTAAATCCTGATACAAAAGCGCCAATTGATGAGTATACTATGGTATACTAGTTTTGACATGTCAAAACTTATTCATTCACAGCATTTTTTTCTTTATTTATTTTATTAGGGCTTAGTCACGAAGTGATTTATGAATTATTTAACATATACATTTAAGCTATATACTACAGTGTTCACGATTACTCACATTTAAATTAGGTTTACAAAATAATTGCTCTCTTTCAACTTCGTTTCGGACGCATTCTATCCAAATATGATATAGGACTTTAACTTTGTTACAAATTGAGCAGTTGGGGGAACCAACCTTACCAATTAAATATGCAAAGCTGTTTAGTGAGATATGTACAGATCGATGATGTACATGATACAGATACAAATAAGGAATTATTTGTGTAAATATAAAGTATTTACTTCACCCCATAACATGACCTACTCACATACAGATGCTGAAATATACATACATGTATATTGTGGCCGTATAAAAAATGTATTTTATTTTTTAATGTATGAAATTCATATTTATATGAACTGTAATATGCATTTCTATCTCAGTTTCTCTATTCATTAATTCCAAATCCATTGTGGTTAATCAGATTTTTTTAGAGACATCTATTGAGAGATAAAATAAAAAAAATATTTTCGACATCTAACACACAACGCCATCTAGTCCCAAGCTAAGCACAGCTTGTGTTATGGGTACTAGACAACTGATATAATACTAATATACTTTTTTTTTGTAAATCACACATATTATACATAGAAAACACCCAAACTCCGAAACAAATATTTGCAGATCATACAAACATTTGGTCCGACCCGGGAATCGAACCCGAGACCTCAAGCTTAGCATTCGCATACGCTACCACTACGCCACCGAGGTAGTCATAGAGAAGAGAGAGATATATCTATTATATCGATATATATTTCATCATACAAAGATAAACTTCCTTAATAACTATTATTCAATAAAGAGTCAAATTTAGAGTTCAAATAGTTTTTCTGTTTGAAAATATTTTATTTCAAAATCCTTAGTTTCGTATTAATAAACTATTCGGTCAATATTTTTTATTCAAACATAATTTGTTAGATTATTGTTACGGTTTACTAAAACCCAGTAAAATGTTATCTCACTGCTAGTATTAAATCTGGTGTAAATACCTGTAATTTAAAATAGGTTTATTCTCAGTAATCCCAAAAATATTTGAAACCAGCTGATACTATAATCAAATTCGGTCGAATACTGGTTTATCCACGAAATGCTGGCTAATAAATCTGTTTAAGTCAAAAGGGTAAAGCTATGTTCAAATATCCAAAATAGATACTAGAATATTCGCAAATGCTGACTTAAAACAACAATGGCTTCCAACAATTCTTGTACCAATATCAAAGGCTATTCCAATCATAGGAAAAAGAAGAAAAACAGTAATAAAATGGTATTTTTCGACAAACTAATCATGATAAAAGCACTAAAAATACTATAGTTTTAGAACGTATTCGTCTTTACTTATTTAATGGTTAAGATCACAAAAAACGCAGCAAAGGTTTTGTGTTAAATTGCTAAAATAATTCTATAAAAATAACACGGTTCTTGAATACTAGAAAATATTTGGACATCAATGTTTAACTTGTACACATATCCATAGCACAGGGAAATCCAAAAATTTGCATTTAAAGATACTAAAAATTTTATAAAAATTGGTGGGCTTCCCGTGAGTGATAAAGCTATCTGTAGTAATGTAGTATTTTTGCTAACGTAAGAGTTCAAACAATAAAAACCAAGTAGTAAAAACTCATATTGTCAAAAAACATCGCTTTATTATGTACCATTGAGTATCAATACGAATAGCATAAACAAATTTTCGTAACTATGAATATTACATGACTTTACAATATTCGAGGTTGTGTGAATTAATTGAGCTCAATAACTTAGAAACAGATAGCAGCACAAAAGACAAACATAAAAAAAGTAAGACATTAATAAAACTGCAACGAGTCACCTACTAATCAATCGGCCTCACCGCTACAATAACGGTCGTACAAACTAAAATAAAAGTCGTTCTGGGACGTGAGAAGCTCTAAGTAGTGCTCCATAGAATTTACGAGTACTCGCATCTTATTTCGTCCGGTTTAATTAAACCTACCCTAGTACATTAATATCAATTATGGTAATCCGACCAGAGTGGATTCAACTGCCGACCTTATTCGACTATTCCGTCGGTTTGTGGTACAAGATTTCAGTGTAGCGATTTGTACAAGATACAGTTTGAGAAGATTACTGCAATACTGCCTTAAACGTTAGAACAGTACTCCTGAACAACAAAATAGAACATAGTTCCGCGCAAGCGGTCGTAGCGGACGCGCGTGCCTCACTCTGTACGACCCGCTACTCATTTACGCGATACGTGAATAAAACTAAATTTCATTAAACAGGGTAACTCCTGGTAACAGGAGCCCCTTTATATAAAAATGTCTGTACCCTCAACGTCTCAGAACCCCCCAACGTACCTATCAACCACAATGTCTCGAGAAACACCCAGTGCTTCTAGTTATGCAAATGTTACGTCATCTACTTGTTTTCCCAAGAAAGACCAAGCCATAGTATTAGATTCCATTGAAGGAATAACATTAAGGGAGTACCTCATTGCATTATCGTCAATTACACCTGCAGCGTCTATACGATTCATATCTCGAATCTCGAATGCACGAATATGTATTTACTTGGACTCGAAAAAATCGGCTGATAATCTTATTGAAGAAAAGAAAAAAGTGACCGTTAAAAATAACATACTCGAGATAAAAGCCTTGATCACAAGGAACAAAAGGATTGTCCTATCAAACGTTTGTCCCGTTATACCGAATTACGTAATTGAAAAACGATTAGACGAACTAAATATAAAAATAATGTCTCCCTTATCGTTTATGAAGATCGGAGTTAGTGACCCCGGATTTTCCCACATTTTAAGTTTTAGAAGGCAATTATATATTAGTCCAGAAGATGTCGCACGTCTACCAGCGTCATTCCAAATTGAATTCGAAGGCACAAATTATTGGATTTATACGTCTAGCGATGCTCTTAAATGTTTTAGTTGCAATACACTTGGGCACTTAGCTAAAAACTGCCCACAAAATATTTTACAAACTCAAAACTACCCCCATGAAACGGACAGACAAACAGCAAAAGAAATTATAGATATATTTGATAGACACGACGATTTATTAGTTACCCGATCCCAGGATGACCCAAAATGTACCCCAGTAAGTGATGGGTTTACACAACCATCTCATATGAATCCAAAAACAAAGAAAAGAACACACTCACCAACAACTACAGAGTCTTCAAAAAATGATTTGATAAAACAACACACACAAGAAGAGGAGTCTGACAAAATGGAAATTGAAACTGATGAAACCAGTAGTAATATCTCATTGGAAGATATAGAAATCAAAACAAAAACAAAAAAGAAACTGAAAAAATCAAATTCTACAACTGAAGAAGAAATCTGGACCAATATAGAAAAAGAATTCACTACATTAAACAATGAAAATACATTTCCTATTAATTTAGACCAATTCATTAGTTTATTAGATAATACACGAGGAAAACAAAATGTAAAAGAATTAGTTTATAATTATACAGATAATATAAAGGCACTTATTAAAATGTGCAACAAATTACACTGTAAAATGAACAAAAGCTTAAAGAATAGATGCTCACGTCTGTCAAGGAAATTGCATGAACTGTTAATACCCCCTATACCTATTGTTACAACAGACATAAATCAATAATTATTTTAATTAACTAAATTAGTTACAACCACTATATAGATTGATTATTGTTAGTCAGTATGGATATTTTGCAGTGGAATGTCAATGGATATTATAAAAGAATTGAAAACATCAAATTATTAATAAGTAGTTTATGGCCAACTTGCATTTGTTTACAAGAAACCAATTTTGTTTCTAATAATTGCGCTTCTATAATAGGATATAAACAATTTTATAAAAATCGGTTACAAGGTGATAGGGCTAGCGGTGGAGTAGCTATTTATATTAAGTCTCATACAATTCCGGAAGAAATCATACTAAACACAAACTTGGAAGCAGTCGCAATAAGCATAAAATACCCACTATCTATAACATTATGTAACATTTACCTACCAAACAGTAATATTCTTGATAAACAACAATTAAATGATTTGATTAGTCAACTTCCATCTCCTGTAATAATTTTAGGTGATTTCAATAGTCATCATTTTTATTGGGGTTCAGATAAATGTGATTCTAGGGGTAAATTGATAGCGGAATGGCTTGACGAGCATAATAATATGTTTATATTAAATAACGGACAGCCTACTCGTTTTAATAGTCATACGGGTCTCACGAGCAATATAGATCTTACTTTGGCTTCACAAAATATAACGTCATATTTTGAATGGAACGCCCTAGACGATTTGTATGATAGTGATCATTTCCCAATAACTATTAGATCAAATTTTTTTAATCACAATATATCGGACAATATTAGACTACCCAAGAAGTGGAAGTTTGATAAAGCTGATTGGGACACATTTCGAGAAGACTTTGATTTGAATGTAACAGAATTAATTTCAGCAAATCATTTTAAGGAGTTTTCTATTAATGAGGTGGTTGATAAATTCAGTGAAGCTATCCTCAAGGCTGCTGACAAATCAATACCTAAAACATCAGGTATTTTAAGAAAATTTAATTTGCCATGGTGGAATGAGGAATGTAAAATCGCAATTCGGGCAACAAAAAAAGCACTTAAACTCTTTAAACGATATGCCAGAGATGACCCCAATTCAACGTATAAAATTGATTATAAGAAGAAAAGAGCGCACTATAGGAGACTTGTTAAAGAAAATAAGAAAAGGTATTGGGAAAATTGGGTGTCATCTATTACCCACAAAACCCCCGTAGGTGACATGTGGAAGAAGATTCAGAAACTGAACCACCATAATACTAGATTCAATGAAATAGTAATAGAAAAAAATGACGGTACGTTTACATCTAATCCTATTGAAGTTACTAACCTTTTAGCTAAAACATTTGCAACTAATTCTAGTTCTTGTAATTATGGTGACTCATTTATTGAATATAAAAATAGACATGAGACCGATTCAATTCTTGATATATGCAATAACTCTAACTTAGTCAACAAAGAAATTTCAATGCACGAATTGACTCTCATACTTTCACAAGTTGGTAATTCTAGTCCAGGTCCAGATAATATACCGAACATTTTAATTAAACATTTACCAATCAGAGGACTTGAGTATTTACTTAAGCTTTATAATTATATATATATGGGTCATGTATTCCCAGATAACTGGAGAGAAGCTTTAGTAGTTCCTATTTTAAAACCACAAAAGATTTCAAGCTTACGAACTAGTTATAGACCCATATCTCTAACGTGTAATCTGTGTAAAATTCTAGAGAAAATTGTCAGTAAAAGAATAAGATGGTATGTAGAAGTAAATAAACACTTATCACCATTCCAGTATGGATTTCGTCAGTACCGTTCTACAATGGACCATTTGGTGAATATAGAAAGTGATGTCCTGGATGGCTTTGCTAATAATATTTATACAGTAATTGTAGCATTAGATATTGAGAAGGCTTACGAAATGGTTTGGAAACACAGATTACTAAAAATATTACAAGATATAGATATTAATGGGAATGCCCTAGCCTTTATAAAAAACTTCCTTTCCGATAGGACCATCAAAGTCAGAATCAATGATACAATATCAAATCCTGTCCATACAGAAAATGGTCTACCTCAAGGCTCGGTACTTAGTGTAATCCTGTTTCTATTAGCCATCAACGACATTCTGGAACTTTTCGATAAACCAGTAAAAGGATATCTTTTTGCTGACGACTTGACAGTAATTTGTAGTGGTAGATCATTGCAACCAACGTTAAAACTTACCCAAAATACACTAAATATTCTTCAGGAATGGTCAAAGAAAACAGGCTTTAAATTTTCAAAAACTAAATCGGAGTTCATGATCATGACTAATAAAAGAATCAAATCAAAGAAAGCACAGCTAACTATAAACAAACACATGATTAATGAAGTTAATAAAATGAAAATTTTAGGTTTAACATTCGATAAAAAAATGACCTGGATTCCTCACATAAATAACCTTAAATCGGATTGCTATAAGCGGATAAATATAATCAAAACTTTGTCGTCAACAACATGGGGATCTAACAAAAAATGCCTACTAAGTACATATCATGCCTTGATAAGGCAAAAAATAGATTATGGAGCCGTAGTTTATGACTCAGCAAAGAAGAGAATACTCGATTCACTAGAAAGTATCCAAAATACTGCTCTAAGATTGAGTATTGGTGCATTTAGAACGAGCCCAATTAAGAGCATTTTAGCTGAAGCTGGAGAAATACCTTTGGAATTTAGAAGGAAGGAACTTGTTTTAAGATACTCGATTAATATATTATCACAACCAGAAAACCCAACTTATCATACTTACACTAAATCAACAGCTGTAGATACGGAATATGAACTTAAAACCAATCTATCAAGACCCTTGAGAATAAGATCAATTAAATATTTAAACGAAATCAATCTCAAGATCCCAAAAACTTTTCCAAAGAAATTGCTCACAATTGGCCCATGGGAAAATTTTAAATTGCCTATTAACCTCGAATTATCTAAAAACCACAAGAAAGATACTCCTCAATATATATACAAAACTTTATTTTTAGAAATTAATAGTGTGTACACCGATTGTAGAATTTTGTACACGGACGGGTCAGTTAAAGACGGTAAATCTGGGTGCTCAATAGTATATGGTAATAGTTGTTATCGCTATAGACTTGGGGATTATAACACAATTTTTAGTTGCGAAGCAATTGCTATCCTTAAGGCCTTGGAATTAATAAGTGGTGATACTAGTACAGTTAAATATATAATATATACTGACTCAAAATCGTGTTTAACCGCATTACAAAATATTAATAATACAAATACCTTAATTATAGACATTAAACAAAAAATTATAAACCTTCTTAAAAATGGCTATAAGTTTGAAATTGTTTGGATTCCCAGTCATCAAGGGATAGTTGGTAATGAAAAAGCAGATTATGAAGCGAGGCAGGCAATCAATGGAAATGAAAATTGGCACACAAATATATCAACCCCTGATGAATTACAAAAATACCTAAAATATAAAATTAAAACTATTTGGGATCATTATTGGAACACAGAAAATACATCAAAATTACGTAATATAAGAAAATCTATTTTTGAAAAATCTCCTAACAACTTTACTTGTAGAAAAGATCAGGTAACCATCACCCGTTTACGTATCGGACACACGAATATGACGCATATACATCTAATAACTAAAGCCAATAGAAATAAATGCAAGTGTGGACTAGATTTAACTGTTAAACATCTGTTAGAGGAATGTACCTCTTACTGTACCGAGAAAAAGTTGTGTAATATTCCAAATAGTATAAAAGACTGTTTAAACGAAAATGGAATTACGCAAACTTTAAGCTTTCTGAAAATGATCAATGTTTATGAATTAGTGTAATCTACTGTACTGATTATGTATATCTATTGTCAACCGTGGTCGCTAGTGACCTGAGATGTTTAAAAGCGACCTTAAATAAATAAATAAAAAAAAAAAAAAAAAATAGAACATATGTTTGAACAACTTTTTATGTTTTAATGGTCTGTTGGTCTAGCAGATAGCGATGTTGATATCGTCTAAAGTTTTAAATGGACAACCAACACAAAGAATAATTGTACGTAAAGATAAAAAAATACTTCCTACTCTAATTGTGTATTAGTAACTGTTAATGATGACATGGCTCAGTCGCAAACACTTATAGTCAAGGCAGACATTTTTTATAAAGTATAATTAAAATTAAAGTGCCCTCTAATATATTGACAACAAGTTCAATCTTCGAATTCAGTTTACCCTCAGGTTTGCGGAGGTCCGATGCCAGTCGCTCCGTAGAGAAACTAATATTTAGGTAAAGCTGATTGAACTAGAAGCCGACCCCAATTAATCTTGGGAATAATAAAGGCTAGGAAGATGATAACGATCATAATGATACTGTTTGTACTATTTTGTTTGACAACGCACTCATAAAACGTTGAATTTTAATGTTTATCTCAGTCCACCGCTTGACAATTGAACGCTAATTGGTTTGATAGATTATATAATGCAATCATTTAACACTATTTTACTTATATAACGTAATATAAAGCAAACAATATTTAAGGAATTTTATATTTCAACAATCAACATGCTTGTGGATGTTATAACTTTTCAAAAGAGACATATCTCTCGCTTAACTTCAAATAAATGTGAATTAAGTGTTTCTAGGTAATGGTATCCATTTGACATCACTTGATCTTTCAATGAATTTATGGCCCAAATATCTTTCTATTCATAAAGTTTCGGAAACTAACCACCCTCTTCAAAGCCACACAAACAGTATATACCATTAAAATTAGTATAAAGGTAGAATGATTTCAAATATTTCCTTGTAAAGAAACCTTCAGGGCTTCTGCTGGCCTTTTATGTAGCAATCACAGCCTTCGACAAACTTTACGCTCCTTTTGAATACGTACAATTACGAGCAATAACTCGTTGTGAAATTGATTTTGAATAGTGTTGTATTACTTCGAAATTTTAAATCGATAGAATTTGTTTTTATTGAATTCATTTAAAGCGAAATTGTTTAATCAGCAATAGGTACTTTCTTTAATTATTATATTTGCTCTATCAGTGTGACCCACTCGTTAGTCATATTATTATATACCATAAAAGTAAAGAGAAATATTATTTTTCACTTAAAACTACGTTTACGTTCGTTTTTATAGATCAACAAACAATACTCTTGAGCTTTTTAAATCCTACATCATCATAAAAACCAGTTAATTCAAAGAAAAAAAGAACACACGAAGCTCGACTTTTTGAGTATATGAACTCTTAAACCTCTGCTTTATTTCCACAATATATCGTCCATAAACGTATAAGATGCTTGCACACTTACTCACTAAAGGGGAAAACTCATTAGCTAAAAAATATTTCTTTTAAATTCATGATTCTGGTATTCTCAATCAATTTATTTTAAAATATAGACTAATAACAAAACATTTTAATTCTGAATTATTTCGCAATCTAATTTAGTTTTGAATAATCGATTTAATATTCGAATTCTCATCACTAGCGGTTGTAGCAAAGGATTTCAGATACAAGCGTTAGTATTACTGTACCTACACATTTTACGTAAAGACTTTTATGGAGGCAATGAAACGCCGCAAGATTTTAGAGTTATGGAGTCGTTTTGCTGCGTGAGATGAAGTATTCGCAAGGTATGTAGTCAGCACACTCAGAATGAAAATGATAATTTAAGGGCATTGCTATTTTTGGGCCGACTATACTTTCCCTTTTATGGGCCCCTTCGTGAATCATTGAGTGTTCTGCAAAGAATTTAATAAGCTTATATTACTGGACACATTCTGGATTTTGTTTAATAAATGTCAGATTTAAGTTATGAGAATTTTTCACAGGTTTTTTCGATTTTTGTGTTTTTATAAGTTTGTATATGTGAAAAAAGTGGATGTATTAAAACTTCACAATCTAAAATATGTGTGTGTTTATTGGAATTTTAGATTTTGTTGAATATTAATTTATTACGCATAAAATATATTAAAAAAGTGAGCTTCTACTATCTAGCTCTCTTATTAGTTTGTACCAACATACTCCATAGCCAGAAACGTCCTTGAGAATATGGAGCCTTATTATTTGCTGAAGAGTAATAGAAAAAGGAAAACTAGGTACAACGCTTTTAAAAATCCATCTTGGATCAGTAATCTGGACTCAGACTGGAGCTACCTACCTCTCCGATCATATTAGAAGGAAGGTTTTCATACGTCATTTGGATTCGAGAATTGCAAAAGCAAGACGCTTTTACGCAATACAAGCTTTAGATCAAAAAGCACAATAGCTATTTACAAATAGATATTGGAACTGAGCACATAATATTCATTCATAATTTTAAATAAAAATCGAAACGATACTAAGAAGATATTATTACATAAAGTATTCGTCATCCAGTAGTCGAAATTCGAAAAACCCATTTTTTTTTCATTTTTATCTTCTGTACTCCTCCGTTTTCTATAAAGCCAAGTCACAGTTTCATACTCTTCAGTTCACATAGGTTTCGTGAAATATAGTACAAAGTTTTCGCTTCACGTATTAATAATACTTAAATAAGTAATGCTTATTCAAATAATAAGTATGCTCTCAGATATTATGAAACAACGTAATATCACACCTTTGTTTACCCTTCAAGTGAACTTCCAAGAAGGTGACGGTTATTACTAACTATTACTATGCGTATGAGCATATAGTTTGATAACGACTGCAATATGACCGGCACAATGAGACATTATAAGGGTAACCAAGTTACTTAGGGTTATCACACGTTTATAATGCGTTTGTTAGTTCTTAATAAAGTTTCATTATGCACTATACTATATATGTATGTATGTGTTTATATGAGTGTCATATATAGGTATAAGTATGTTTATAGATATTGGTACAAAATGTACGTCTTCGTAAGTAAGTATAGAATGAAATCTGTGCAAGTCTCGTTGCCTATTGTGACTTTTAAATAAAAAAATAATAAGATAAAAGTAAATTATAAATAAAAGAAATATCACTACACAGTTAAGATTTTGTTTCTATAAAATAGTGAATTAATAAATCTATAATTGTTTGAAGGTAAAAGAAATTTGTCGACGCATCTTTAAAGAATTTAGCAACATGAGCTTATTTAGTAATAAAAAGACACTCAAATAGATGCTCACTGCTTAGCATTCGGTGGAATCATATGAAAATTACATTTTCGTTAATACACGATGTTAGAACACGTCAAACATTAATAGCGCAATAAAAATGTATCTACTTTTTATTTTTCACTGGAACTTTTATCCAGATTTTAATTTTATGTTTGACAACCCTGACCTGAACGCAGTCGCATCTTTATTAACCCTAAAATGTTTACGTCGAAAATAATTTTACGTCGAGGTGTGTTCAAAAAAATATGGCAAAAAGCTATCCGGTGTAGGACAGTCGGAAATAAAAAGGTCGTCACTGGAAAGCTGCGGATGTCTGTTAATAAAGGAAGCGGGAATCAGACTGGTGTAGAAGAAATGGTTTTATTATTACTGCGTTAGGAGTTAACTTTTTTTTGGTTATTTTTATATTGTATGATTTGTGAGTACTGTTTTTCTGTGTCTAAATAAAGTATTGGTAAGCCAGAATAGTTAGAAGCATATTAGTGTGCTTGCCCCTCGATGCACATAGAAAATATTTTGTACACCCATGTTTCATAGCGTAGCGTATGCGACTGCTGTGCTTGAGGGCTCAGGTCCGATTTCCGAGTCGGACCAAATGTTTGTATGATCTGCAAATATTTGTTTCGGAGTTTGGGTGTTTTCTTTGTGTAATATGTATTTATAAAACAAAACGTACATATGTATTTATATCAGTTGTCTAGTATTCATGACACAAGCTATGCTTAGCTTGGGACTAAATGCCATTGTATTTAAAATGTCCGAAATATTTCGTGTGGACATTTTAAGGTGCAGGATTTTGCTGAAATTTCAGCTCGTTCCCAGCTTAGCACAACTTAAAATCAAATCAGAATCGGTCTTCTAAAGTTCAGCCAAAATTGTTTTGACCCGTTTATAATTTTACTGGCTAAAATGTTTTAACGTATTAGAATGTCGTGTGCTCATACTGATGTCATGATACCACTTGCTGAAAATCAGTGAAGAACTTCAATGATTACGTTTAGACAATTAGTTTTCCTGATGGTAAGTAGGATCGCCATAGCCGTTAATATACAACTAATCTTTTGAATAGTTACAAGCCCTAAAAAGTTCTTACTATAAATAGTACGTACGTAAAAACTAAGGATCCACAATCTCCTCTGTTAATGGTGATGTAAACGCTTTAGGGCATTTAATTCATTTTTCACGCATTTGTTATAAGGTTTATGTAATATACATATTCAAAATAATGTAAAATTGTATTTTTTTTTATTTGTAAAATGTAAAATTTTTTTTTTTTTTTTCGGCGGTAGGTGTAGAAAAATATAGACGTGTCGTAAATTTCGGAATTAAAAATTAATTACAATTTATTATACATTTGACTCAATTCTTTATCTTGGGACAAGTGAATATAGTTAAATTACTGGTACTCACGTTCGCAACATATTTAATGTAATAATTGGACAATTGATACACACCACCTGCCAGCGCATCGCTTTACAGTGCTAAACAACAACTACGAGTATCTTAAATATATTGAAGAATGTCACAAATCAGTGATATAATATCGGCGCAGAGGACACTTGAAGACACTTTTATGAGGAAGATGTCAGACCTTGAGTCTCAGATTCAGGGTGCTGGTCCCGCCAAAGACACCGTGGCTAAGGTGGCGGAGGAATTTCGATGCTTTCGAGAGCTGATCTTCTCGATGCTAGGCTTGCTCCGGAAGCAGATAGGCGAGTGCTCCAGACAGATCGACGACATAGAAACCAGACAGCGACGTAAGTCACTAATTTTTTTGGGTGTCGAAGAGGCTCAAAAGGAGGACTGCAAGGCTGTCGCGCTGCAAATCATCAACAACCACTTAAGCCTCAAGAGCATAACTGCTTCATCTATCGTGCTCTGCCACCGACTTGGAGCGGCGAGTGGGGAGCGTCGGCGGCCTATATTAGTAAAGTTTTCAAGTGTGGACGACAGATCATCGGTATGGAATGCGAAATCAGGGCTTAAGGGTTCTTCTATCAGTGTTAAGGAGTTCCTCACAAAAACCAGGCAATCCATCTTCGCCAAGGCTAGGATTCATTTTGGGGTCTCTGCTAGCTGGACTCAGAATGGCACCATAGTTATCAAGGTCCCAGGTGGTATCAGACATAAAATCACGACCATCGACGAGTTGAACCCGCTACTGACGAAGTACCCAAAGCCACAATCGGCTTCCGCGGGTCCCAGTGACCGATCCGCGGGAGATATCAGGTCTCGTAAACAACTAAAATAGTTATTCAAGTTTTCTGTTTTGGGTATTTCAGTTCATTTTAATTATTTTTTCTTCTTTATTTTAACAATTTTAATCCTAAAATCTCCATGTAAACAAAACTCATACCTAAATTTATGTAACACACTATCACAAATTGTGTTGATTTCTGCACCTTTGTTTTGATTGAAACGACAAAATATTAATATACCCTCTCTGTTTTTATGTAACTTAGCAATTGTGTGCGGTGCATTATGAGTGATATCATAGATTAAAGATGCAATCGTTCACTCATTTTACTCATTACAGTTCGGATACGCTGCACCATAAATATTGTTTTGCATTCGTGTTGAGAACTTTTATAAAATGTATCCTGTTTAGTTTTCTGTTTAATTTTCTTATATATATATATTTTTTTTCTTTTTCTAGTGATGTAAGCTGGCGGGTGGTGCAGAGATACAAACGGTGTACCAGAATATTTGCACATTGATAGGTATACACATATATTTTAATATATTCTGTTTTATTAATAAGTTTTATTCTCCTAACTTTTATTTTATTATATATTTATAGTTTATTTATATATATGTCATCAGATAGTGAATGTTATGGTTCTGCATGTGGGTCCGAGATCGGCTTAAGCGATGAAAGCTTCTCCTCCTTATCAGATACTCTCGGTGGTGTTCTACGCAATAAATTTAATTTTAATAATAATCATCTATTTAACGTATGTCATTTAAACGCCCAAAGCGTTCCTAGCCACTATTCTGATTTGTACGAGGCGTTCAGTGATGTTAATGTTCATGCCGTCCTGGTTTCTGAGACTTGGCTCAAACCACATATTTTATCTACCTCTTACTCGCTCCCTGGCTTTATCCTTATCCGAAATGACCGGATGGAGGGAAGAGGGGGCGGCGTGGCTATTTACCTACGCAGTGATTTTTCTCATAAAATTATTTCATCTTCCTCTTCTGCTGCCGCTGCTGAGTACTTATTCTTAGAGGGTTGTGTCGGGGGCGTTAAAACTGTCCTTGGTGTTACCTATTGTCCCCCTTCTGTTGACTATTTCACTGAATTCGAATCAGTCCTTGAATCCTTGGGTACAGAGTATGCTCATCACGTCATCATGGGTGATTTTAATACCAATCTCCTAGATCAAACCTCCCGTCGTTCCTGTAAACTCCAACTCCTTCTTGAGTCGGTCAGCCTTAATGTTCTGCCACTACATGCCACTCATCACAACAATAACGGCGAGGACACTTGGCTCGACCTAATCATCGCCTCCAATCCTTCCCTTGTTTCCTCTCATGGGCAACTAGATGCTCCCGGATTCTCACATCATGACCTAATTTTCCTCTCCTATATCCTCAAACCCTCTAAACCCAAACCCGAAATCCTATACAGGCGTTGCTTTAGGAGAATGAACATCGATGAATTGAGTGGTGATGCTTCATGTATTGACTGGACACCCTTGATCGACTGTTCTTCCATAGATGACAAGGTAAACATATTCAACGAACTAGTCACTAAGTTGTATGACACTCACGCTCCAATTAAAAAGGTTAGGGTTAAACGACCGCCAGCACCCTGGATGACCAGGGATATACGGACGGCCATGAAACACCGAAATCGAGCTTTTAGAACTTTTAAGAGGGACCGTGTAGAAGTCAACTGCCAACTGTATAAGACTGCAAGAAATCGGTGTAACCAGATGATACGGAACGCTAAACGCCGCCATATTCTAGATAATATTTCTTCTTCTTCTCCTGCCGACATCTGGAAGTTCCTTGGAACTCTTGGTGTCGGCAGATCGCGGCATGTAGACTTTCCACAATCAGTAAGTCTCGATTCCCTGAATCAACATTTTACTACATCTTTTATTATGGACAGTCTGTCTGAACATAATACCCTTAACTACATTAATAGTCTACCGCGCTCTAACTCAAGCCCTTTTCACTTTGCTCCAGTCGCGGAAGGAGAAATTGAGAAAGTAATCCTATCCATCAAATCCCAAGCGGTTGGTTGTGATGGAATTAGCCGGAGAATGATCACCACATTAATAGTTCACCTCCTCCCTGCTATTTCCCATATTATTAACTTCTCCCTTGTGTCCGGCACATTTCCTTCTCTGTGGCGTAAAGCGTATGTACGCCCATTGCCTAAAATTCCTAATCCGTCTCTTCCCAGTCATTTTCGTCCTATTTCTATTCTTCCTTTTCTCTCCAAAGTGCTAGAAGCCTGTGTCCACAAACAGTTCTCTCGCTTCATATATTGTAACAACTTACTCAGTCCTCTTCAGTCTGGATTTCGACCAGGCCACAGCACAGTTTCTGCCCTTCTTAAAGTGACTGGTGATGTTAAGGCGGGAATGGAGAATGCCAAGGTTACCACCGTGGTACTGATTGATTTCTCCAATGCCTTCAACACTGTCAGTCATGAACTCCTTCTCGCTGTCCTATCCAATTTCTCAGTCTCTCAAGAAGCGCTGGACTGGTTCTCCTCTTACCTTCGGGATCGTCAGCAGTCAGTGAAGATGGAAGATTGTTCCTCTAGCTGGTGCCATCTCCATGCTGGCGTCCCCCAAGGCGGTATTCTTTCACCTCTTCTCTTTTCAATATTCATTAATCTCATCACGTTAAGACTTCGGTGTTCCTATCATCTGTATGCTGATGACTTGCAATTATATTATCAAACTGATTTGTGCGATGTATCGTCCGCGATCTCGATCGTAAACAGTGACCTGGGAGCCATTAAACACTGGTCCGATATGTTTGGCGTATCGGTAAATCCAAATAAATGTCAGGGTATCATCATCGGAAGTAACCGTCGCATGAGCCAGTTAGACTTTGCTTCGCTTCCACCACTTACCTACGATGGTATGGTTATCCCATACTGTGAAAATGTGAAGGACCTCGGATTGTACATCGATACAACACTCAGCTGGCAAAAACAAGTTGCATCTGTGTGCCAGAAAGTCACGGGCTCGTTACGAACTCTCTATAGGCTTAAAAACTTTCTGCCAATGAAAACTAAGGTAATGCTTGTCCAGACCCTAATATTCCCAATAATCGACTATGGTGACGTGTGCTACTTTGACCTGAATGCAGATCTGCTCAATAAGCTCGACCGTCTTCTCAACAATTGCATTCGATTCGTTTTCAACTTACGGAAATATGATCACGTGTCCGAGTATCGGTCTTATTTGAAGTGGCTTCCAATTCGCCAACGTAGACATATACGGGCATTAACTACCCTTTATTCTTTACTCTTCTCTTCAAGCTCTCCTTCCTACCTAACTACTCAATTTCATTATCTAGGTTCAAACCACGATAGGAACCTTAGGTCTTCCAACAACTTGCTTCTACAATGTCCCACTCACCGCTCTGATTTTTTACACTCAACCTTCTTCATACAAGCTGTCCTACTATGGAACGAGCTCCCTCTCACGATCAGGATGGCTAAAACTAAACAAAATTTTAAACACTTGTTGCAGAGACATTTCTTGAGCACCCTATCGGATCCACGCTGATTTCATCATACTCTCTCCCCTTTTAGAATTTATATTATGTATGTATTATATGTTTGTGTGTATACATGTATATATATATATATATTAGTACCTATGTATGTATAAGTATTTAATACGTATATGTTATGTGTATCTATATAAATTATTACTAATTATTGTTTAATTTATTATTCTTAATCTTGTTGATTTCTCGATGAGAAATTTATGATTAATTGGTGAATTCCTTGTTGAGAAGTCGGTATAAATTTTTAGTTTGTGCATCTACCTTGTTTGGCTCTGCATCGCCCTAAGGTCGACTGGTAGAAAATGCCTACGGCATTAAGTTCACCTTTGTTACTATAATGTGCATAAAGTATAAATAAAAAAAAAAAAAAAATACATAATGTAGTATTAATATTAATCAACACCTTAAAATAAATTTATTTTCTTTTCTTAAGATACCATTTATTAGTAACCCTTTAAAATTATCAAAATTTAAATAATTTTAATTCTAAATTGAAACCTTAACATAATAGAAACAAGACTAGACTAGATAATTCGAACTCGAGAATACGTAAAAGTATTTTACAAGAGAACGCACTATCAATAAATATTTCAACAATTCAACAATTTCTCTACTTAATGCATTCCCCGCGAAACTTACGTACTATCGTTACTCAAGTAACCCGATCGAGTTGAAACGCTTGAGTGAACGTACAAAATTGATTCGCTAGGGAAGCTCCGCGATCCGGTCGAGCTATATTGTGTTAAATCACATGTACCCGACGAGCGACGATGTAAATAAAAGAGTATACTCGATTTTTAAGTAACAATATGTTTATACTGGAATTGATATTTTATGATATGGATTGCGATAATGTTTAGGACTTCAAATATCAGTCGTAGAGCTATAAATATCATTCGGGGAAAAAAATAGAAATTATTACCATTTTTATGCTTTGACTTATGTAAAAAGATTGAATTACGCGATAGAAAAAAGTAAGGTGATCAGCAATGATAGGTGATTGAAATAAATTTAATACGAGTACTACGTACTGAACGTACTGAAATACGAATTAATTTCCCGATTACGGCAAAGCCAATCCCAATTCCCTCATAGCTCCTCAACTAGGTTATGACGCGACACTGAATCTAATGTGGCGCCCTCTAGCAGTCATAAAATACTGTGTTAAAAAATAAATTTGAGATTAATATGCCGTGTTTAGTATCATTGGAAAGGGCGTTACTTGTACATTTCAAATATTTATACATTTTTAGTATTTACTTGTGAGTTTGTACGTATTTATTCAAAATAAAAAGATTTATAGGTATTTAAAAATACTTTGCAAAGATATTAATATTATAACGGCAACAAAACATTTTAAATAAAGTAAAAACTAAAACCCAAAAACATATTAGAAAACCACAAAATACGTTGTTAAAGTTTTATAGTACGTTTCTATGTGACTACGGCTTTTCAAACTTGTTTCATAGTTTATCAGCGTCGTTTTTGTAGTAGTTTGGTTTTAGATTTTACTTTTTCCTTTTAATTATATGTTTGAGGTCTCGACTTCGATCCCGGGTCGGATCAAATGTTTGTATGATCTACAAACATTTGTTTCGGAGTTTGAGTGTTTTCTATATATAATATGTATGTATTTACAAAAAAAAGTATTTATGTATTTATATCAACTGTGTAGTACCCCTTTTTTATTGTGGGTAATCCCCTCGGATACCATTTGTGGTTATATCGGACTCGAACCGACTAAAAACCGCACACCGTCTGGGGTACTAGAAGCCGGGGAACCAGGTGCACCATCGGAAGGAAATCCCTGGAACCCCGACGTACCTCGGGCCGCTCATGTCTAGTACCCCTACCACAAGCTCTGCTTAGTTTGGGACTAGATGGCATTGTGTGTTAGATGTCTGGAATATTTATATATTATTATTAATTTTATTGTCATTTAGCTGACACATTCAACTTCATCTACGTGTGCTATTGTTGTTGTTATATGTGTACATAGTTAAAATTAAAACAAAAAATAAAATAAATATTTTCGGATATTTAACACACAACACTATCTAGTCCCAAACTAAGCAGAGCTTGTACTACGGGTACTAGACAACTGATATTAATACATATATACTTTTTTTGTAAATGCATACATATTATACATAGAAAACACCCAAACTCCGAAACAAATATTTGCAGATCATACAAACATTTTGTCCGATCCGGGAATCGAACCCGAGACCTCAAGCACAGCAGTCGCATACACTACCACTGCGCCAACGAGGCAGTCGATGATGTTTGATGTTATACAGAGCTGAACAAATTTGTTTTAGCATAAAATATTTTAGTTTTTTTATTATTGTTTTAGGACATTTCTTAGAACAATTCTGGGATACATTATTTGTGAGAATTTTAATGGAAGCTCTCAAAGAGCATATTTTATAAGTTATGTCACATAAAAATAATTTCTCAAATCGAACTAGTAGTTACTGAGATTAACGCTTTCAACCAAACAAACCTACAAAAAACTCTTCAGCTTCGTCATATTAGAAGTGCTAGATGATTATAATCTTTAATCACTCGCCCAACTTGATTGCTTTTCAGCATGAACTCTAGAGCAATAATATATTCCGGGCCCTTTCATCCCTTAGATAGGGTCAAATAAACACGTATAATCCGTGTTAAGTGGTATTGTATGAGTTTAGTGTATGTGTTAAAGTCAGAAGTTAAGTACTGGTGTATTAGTTAAATTCATCTGTGACAGAGTCATATTTTGGTACAAATGCACAAATTGGACCTGAGAGATGGCACGATCTCACAGAAAACTTTTGTTAAACAACTTTAATTTGTTTTTAAGTCATACAATCCAATAGAATACACAAACATTAAGAATTAAGGTTAAATTCGACTACCGGTCGACTTTTAATTCTTTTTTTTTTTGATAAACATTTATGCGACCTTAATCTTTTCCATACTTACTTAATAAATACCTTGTTTTTTTTTTTTTTTTTTATTGAATAGTGGGCAAACGAGCAGACGTATCACCTGATGGTAAGCGATTACCGTCGCCCATGGACACCCGCGACACCAAAGGTGTCACAAGTGCGTTGCCGACCTTTGGGGGATGGGAAAGGGGATGGGGGGAGGGGTTGGGGTATGGGCCTCCGGTATCCTCACTCACTCGGTGAAACACAGCGCAAACGCTATTTCACACCGGTCTTCTGTGAGGCCGTGGTATCACTCCGGTCGAGCCGACCCATTCATGCCGAAGCATAGCTCTCCCACGGTTAACCACGGTTTTCCATTATAGAGAACGTAAACTGCAAAAATAAATTAAAAAATGCAGTCATTTATATATACAGATCAAAGTTCGGTGTTCCCAGACCAATACGACCTTCAAACCTTCCTAAAAGGCCGGCAACGCACTTGTGACGCCTCTGGTGTTGCGGGTGTCCATGGGCGGCGATAATCGCTTACCATCAGGCGATACGTCTGCTCGTTTGCCCCCTATATAATAAAAAAAAACCCTACGAATTCGGTTCGCCCTCAGGTTTGCGGAGGTCCGATGCCAGTCGCTCCGTGTAAAAACTGATATTTAGATAATACCGGTTGAACTAGTAGTTAACCCCAAATAATCTTGGGAATAATAAAGGCTAGGAAGATAATGAAATTCACAGTACAATACTGCACGAACAGTGCATTAAACTATATTATACAGATGTAGTATCTGTATATAGATATTTTAATAATATTTACGGTATGTGAAGCGTTCAATATAAAATGTATTTCATTTAACATTGACATGTGTCATTATTTTGTAATTACTATATTATTCTCCTATTTTATGTTTGTATCTAAATTAGTAATAATCTTCAATAATAACTAACTGTACCTTCTTTTAAAGAATTTCTTTGTGTGTGTATTTAAAAGTAAGAAAATAGATGATAAGTAGTGCTAACCTTGTGTAAAGTATTATAAAAAGAGTGTTTTTGCTTGGTTCTGTGTGGTAGCCTCAAGCCGTAACTGCTTACACAACAATTAAGAAAAAACCTTAATTCAAAGGATTTCTTTATTCAAAGAAAAGCAGTAGCCCTTAGGGATGGAAAAAATATTTACAAAAGTACACTGTAGTGAACTTTAAAACGAAAAAGAATAAAATATGTGATAATTGTGATGATGTACAGTAAAGTGTACCCAATAAAATGATTCGCTGTACCTATACATACGTACATTTATACACGTCTAATTAATTTGAATTGTAAGAGAAATACACTACAGTACAAGTCACGATATTAGGAACTAATTTACTTAAACACCTGAAATTAAATAAACATAATCATAAATGTAATAACATGTAAGGGACATTACGTATCCTGTACACAGCAGTGTATGTAACATCTATAATAATATGTATATACTTCGTACCATCTGGCAGCCGGACGGGTGTGAAGATGCAATTGTTCCGCCTGGCGTGCCCACTAACTAGGTTGGCCGTCATTACACTACATGCCAAGTTAACGTGCACCTATGTGGATCACTGGCGTGTGATTATATTGATGTTACAGTCTAATTATTACATGCTTGTATTTTATAGAATAAATATTCGTGTACATTTATTAAATAAAATATACTAATACTAGCTGACCCACGCAACCTCGTTTACGTCTCTTATTGCCCGTATTGTAATATTTTTCCTCGGTTTTTCCAACATTCTTCATTAGTGCTCCGCTCCTATTGGTCATAACGTAATGATATATAGCCTATAGCCTTCCTCGATAAAAGGAATATCCAATGCTGAAAGAATTTTTCAAATCGGACCAGCGGTTCCTGAGATAAGCGCTTTTAAATAAACCAACAAACTCTTCAGCTCCATAATATTATAGTTTAGATTTATCAATGCGGTTGTTGTGGATACTTTTTGTAGATTTATTATTTATTTATTGAGTTTCATCATCAAAAGCATTTTATAGTTTATTACGGGATATATATACATCCCCTTTGAAAGAAGTTTAAGCCTACTATATCATGCTAGTTAGACGGCTAAACTTTAATTGTTTTTCTTCGTGTTTAATGTAACTCGCAGAGTTGTAAACACTTAATAAGTGCTTTGTTTTATTGTACGAAAACGTAACTGAGATAAAACTATTAATTAGTATATACCGTAAAAGAGGCAGAATTAGTCACGTTTTCATCGTATTGTTGAATATAAACTAATTTAACATATGGTGTCTAATTAAAGAATATTAATAATTCTTCGAATTTATACTAATCTGTTTTGACGTAATATTAGCCGTGACAACAAAATTTAAGAGATAAACATTCGTATATTATAAGCCATTGATCGTGGTACAGAATAAATTCAACACATGTATTGAATTCTCAATATCAATTAACGATATTGATTTACAAAACGTTGTAAACACAAAGTCGCAGAGAGCTTATGTTTACACTAACACCAGATTGTAAACATAACCAATACAGCAAAGCGGCACGAATTCCCACATTTCGGCAGCACGTTTCTAAAACCACAGAACACGATTAAGTCTACTACACAACGCTATTACAGCAAACTATAGAACCAGTTCCAACCGGCGAGTACCGGTTCTGCTCAGCTCTAAACTGGTTAAGACCAGCTCCGTCCGGAAATGTTCTTTACTACTCGTTAATTTAATCGTTCACCGCAAATTCAATTCAGTCTCGTGCGGAGGATTTTTACGTTTTTAACTATGTTAATGGTGGATATAGGTATTAAATATAGACCATTTATATATTTATTGATTACGAAAGTCAATAATTTGTTTTTAAAGGTATTACTTATAGAATGTCCAAATTGGTTTAGAATTGGGACCAGGGAGAATTACATCATGAAATTTTAACTTAAATGTGAAACAAGCAATGGCTGGCAAGTAGTTACTAATACATTTTGTTTTTTGGTTGTTTTTGCAGAATCTATGGAATTAATTTGTGTAAAATTACAGCGAGTTCATACAGTAACTAATAAAATAAGGAGTTATATATTTATGAAGAAAGGATATCTAAGCATTCATGGAAAGGTGTTTTCCAACCAGTTGACCGTCAGACTTTTGGCAGATCAGACTATATATCACCAGTAATAACCAAGTTTTATTTTTCATTTAAAATGAAGTGCGGTGGACGCTTTACGATGTCTTTGGCGTCTCGAGCAAATTTTTGAAAGACGTTTTAATACGTCCTCGGCGGTCAAAGGGTATACGAGATAAATGAGCAGACTGGTTAGGTGCTGGTTATTGACTACCGCCACCCATGGATGCCTCTAACTTAAAAGGTACAAGTGCTGTACTATCAAATATCATATCAAAGAGATATATTAAAAGTATATTATACAAAGGGAAGATCGGAGAGGATTAGTCCTCTGGTACAGGTACAGGTATCTTATACCTATCACAGGCACCAGTCTCTCGCAAAACGTGGTTAAAATTTATTGTATTGAAGTAAATCCCATTGTAGTAACCATTTTTTGAAGAGAAAATAAACTTAATTATTATTATTATATTATTATTATTAACTGTACTCACTCTGTGAAAACCTACAAAAGAACTATTGTCAGGTCCGTAATTCTATAAGAAAACGTCAATGACATGTGATGGTAATTAGTCAAAAGATTTTTTACGAACATAACGAAATGATTTTAATCTTATTAGATTGCAGTATGATTATTTAAAGCTTATACAGTATATCCAAATAGGTGGTTTTCCCTTCTACGTCATTTTTTCTTTCTTTTTTGGAACTATTTTTACGCACTTATGCGTTTTCCTTGTGTTTAATAATAATAGCAAAAACTCAGTAAAATTAGTTACGTTGAAAGTTAACAAAGAAATGAGCTCTGACAGCTGAAGATTGAATTTGACATTTGTCACGGAACGTTTCTTTTGTTTTGTACCTATTAATGTCTAAATGACAAACGAAGGAATGACATTTTCTATATTTATAATTTTGAGTTTGGAAATTTAACAATATAATTATATTATTCAATATGATGAGAGACAAACACTTGCGAATGGATTAGGCTTGTCAATTGTCAAGCCTAAATTTATTTTCTTTCATAAGACACAAATTCATTTGTTTTCATACAGAAACAAATTAAGTAATAAATTAATTCTTATCTAGAGAACTATTTATTTAATTTAGATTAATTCCGAATAACTAGAAAATACAATAAAATGCACGTAGCTTTTTTTATTTCATACGTGTGTGTACACACGTATAAAATATAAGAAACGTAAAGCAAAATTTTGATAACAACCCGACCGAAGTACTTACAAAGAATCTTTAGCTCAAATTCTAACACTTTATATTTCAGTTGTCGAGATCTGGTATCACCTTGAGCCAAATGAAAAGAACCAATTTTAATCAATTCCTCTCACTAAGGATGAAAATTCTTTTTACAAAGCCGGTTGAAATCCAAAGATTTAAACTTGACAGTATTATTCTGGTGAAATTAAAAGTTAACTCCGTCTGGCGTCCAATGACTTAATGGTATTTCAGTGTTTGCGTTTCGTTTCCGTTTTCACTCCTAGGATCGGCGTACACTGGAATAGAAGAAAGGCACACCTCTCACTGATTTTATATTACGATTATTTTTAGAATTATGTTTAATCACTGTCACTTATCAAACATTTTCATTATTTGGTACTTAGTCTCGTCTCTCGTATTGTGGCTGAAAATTGCCTAAACATTTAAATCATGTAAGGTACTCATTGAAATGTATTGTCATTTATCGAACTATTTAATAACAATCAGTTATTTTTTTGTGAAATGTATTACATAAAGCTTGCCTGAAGATGTATTGAGTCTGAACACAATTGTCATTGTTATTTTTATGATTTTTGCTAAGTGTATTTAATTTGTGAACTCCTGTAAAAGTAATACTTTCCTCGTGAAAATACAAAAAAAAAAACAATATCCGATTTTTTTTACCTACTTATTTTTTGGACTGTGTAAGATTTCAACGACAAATAGTTTCTAAAAAACACCCTTCGTTATTGGACGTCTAATCACGTCAATGGACGTCGAACCTTAATCTGAAGCCTGCCCTCGGATTGACTCGTTTTACACTCACTCTTTGTTCAGTTCTTTTCTTTTTGTGCAAAATGAGGCTTAATAATTTCAAAACCTCAGATTACAAGGGGTATAAATTCGAGAATTTCACAAGCCATTGTCTTTGTACTAGTAGACACGTTTATACGTTACATAGATTCATCGGGATCAGTTTGACATAAAGTAAATGATAGAAGGAAAAATAATATTCCAGGAATGTTCAATATTTAATCCTATCAGATGCTTTATCACTGATTCTACCGTATCTAGAATGGTGATGAGTGTAATAAGGATCCTAAAATAAGTAGATTATCACTTACATACAAAAAACGTTAATTATTTCACTTAAATCTCATACTTTCTTTGCAATGTTTATTTTTTCTACCTGTGTAGATGCATAAATTACTCAATGTATTCATTGATACGTAAAGATTAATAAATCAAAAACTAAGGATGCCTTTCTGCCTCGCACAATAAAACTGTGGAAGGAATTGTTGCCTGTGATATTTTCGGACCAATACGACCTTAAAACTTTCAAGAAAACAGCGTACACCTTTTTGAAAGGCCGGCAGCGCCCTTGTGACACCTCTGGTGTTGCGGGTGTCCATGCCTCTTCGGTTTCAAACACTCGATAAATAGAAACGAAGGAAAGCAGAAATTTGATTTCGAAAAAAAAGAAAAGCAATTTCAAAATATTCATAGTCAAATTCTGTATCACTTTAATTCTTCGGCTGATAAAATATATATAGACATAGAGAACGGGTGATTTTATTTTAATCAGTAAAATACGTCAATTTGAGCTCAATGGATTACAATTTGTTACGGAAAACTGCCTGAAGCGTTACTCATTTAGATATTAGCACCACTTCAAAGAGATCACCCAATAAACCTACACGAAATGATTCAACCATTTTCAATCAAATTAAAAGGGTACATTTACCAAACAAAAAAGAGGAATAAATATCCTGTATCCATCCATCAAACTAAAGATAATTAAACGACAGGACAAAAATATATCGCAAAGCTGATGCATTTTGTAATTTGATGGGAAATTGATTTTTACTATTTTTCGTTTATCTGTATTTTTAATGTGTCTTTTAGTAATTTTAAAGTATTAATTTTCATGTATACGAGTACATGAACGTTTAAATGGTGCTTATATCACAAATATATTGTCTGTCTGTTTGTTTCGGCTTATCTCTGGAACAACTAGACCGATTTGGATTTGATTTTCACTGAAAAATAGCTGGTGTTACATGCAGGCATGAGGCTGTTGTAAAGATACAACACCAGCTGTGGGTAACACAGCGGGGCACAGCTAGTAAATAGTAAGTTTAAAGTAGTAATACCAAGTTTTTAGAAATTATTATGCTATATTTTTGCAATTCAAAGTACTTCATAGATTTTTTATTTTATTTTTATTTTTCTGGAATATCTGGCAAACCAGCAGACGTATCGCCTGATGGTAAGCGATTACCGCCGCCCATGGACATCTAAAACAACAGAGGTGTCACAAGCGCGTTGCCGGTCTTTGGAGGATGGGAAGGGGAATGGGGGAAGGGGTTGGGGTATGGGCCTCCGGTATCCTCACTAACTCGTTGAAACACAGCGCAGGCGCTGTTTCACAACGGTTTTCTGTGAAAGTGCAAATCGAAATTTACTAGTTATAAAAATTACTTACACTGACTAATAATTTAAAAAAATCTGTCTGTGAGAAATGAAGAAAAAAAAAAAAAACGGATAATATAGAAGTGATGAAGAGGACGTCCACGGCGAATATTTACCGATCAAACTGGTATTTTTTTGAACCAGGGCCATGAGAAAAGTACCAGAAACCGATGAGCTTGCATGTAGCGATTGATTATTATGGACGAAGCAAAAGAGATTTGTCAGGGCCGTATTAAGAAGATATCAATTATCTCTATTTCACTTGGAAATAAATGTGCCTTTATTTACATATTCAGAAAACTATTTAATTACACGTATTTTTGTGTTAAAAACTTATGAGTTTTTGAGTTTTTTCATTACGTACTTCATTCTGCAGGACCTCATTCAACCTTGAATTTTCAGTAGCATTATTTTTTTAATTTCGTATTTTTTTATGTTGTAATTATATTTAAGGAGGTACCATTCTCAGTGTTATAAGCCACTCTAATACATTCGTATTCATAATAGTAAGTTTTAATTACTTTAAACGGACACAAAACTTAAGTACTTATGTAAGCCCTCAGCAAAACAATTGATACAACAATTCAAATAATATATTGATACTATAATACACAAATATTTACTCTTCATTCTTCCAGGTCACAACTGACACCTTCAAGGACCCCACCTTGTAATATAGGGGGCGTCAATTCGATTTAGGAACAAATATTTGTTCCGAGTGTTCGCACATTTGATATATGTGCCACGATGTTCTCCAAAACTTTGTTGGACTATTATATATTTATAACGAGACTAAGACAAAATTGAATAGGTATCTATTTAGGAGAAGAACAAGTTTTTGGGGTTTAGCTGGGAAAAAAAGCAGGTTTGCTTACTTTAATTTCGGTCACCTGGTTGTTGTCTTTATTTTCGTATGTGGGGGAACGGGTGCTATGTTCCACCCAACACAAAGGGAGGATCCTCCGACCAGGCGAGGTGATCATGCCTGGCGGGCTACTGCCCAACAGTTGATGTTGGGATGTTGTATGTATGATAATCGGCGCGAGAACTTTAATTGCGCGATTCAGGATTGGTAGTTTCTTCGTATTGTAGGTTACTCCGTAGTTCAGTGTAACTTTGGTAGGTGGCGCTGTAGTATGTTATGTTGTATGTGGAGGTCGCCACACCTACAACAAATTTTAAATTTTGACGAATTAATATGTAGTTAGGCCATTCGGTATGATCAATAAGGGCTGAAGAGTTGGCTGTCCGATAGTAGTTGAGTTATTAGATGCTATAGAATACACTACGAAATCTATCCTTTTGTAATATTATGATTACGAAGTATTTTTTTTTTATGGAATAGGGGGCAAACGAGCAGACGTTTCGCCTGATGGTAAGTGATTACCACCGCCCATGGACACCCGCAACACCAGAGGCGTCACAAGTGCGTTGCCGGCCTTTGGGGGATGAGGAAGGGGATGGGGGAAGGGGTTGGGGTAGGGCCTCCGGTTTCGTCACTCACTCGGTAAAACACAGCGCAGGCGCTGTTTCACACCGGTTTTCTGTGAGGCCGTGGTATCACTCCGGTCGAGCCGGCCCATTCATGCCGAAGCATAGCTCTCCCACGGTAGAGAGAAGTATTTTGAAATCAAACAAAAAATTGTGACTTCTCAATATTTTGAATCTCCTTCTTTGTACGTTGAATTCTTGACATTTTAATGCCTGATGTTCGTGAAACGAAAGAACGAATGCATAAAATATTTTTTTACTCAGTAGGTTAATAAAGTTAAGTCTCAACGGATCCGAGATGCTCACAAAAATTGACAAAAGATTAGAGAATTACATAAGATGTCAGCAATGACTAGGAAATGTAATTATGTTACATGTTAATAGTAATTAATTAGATTACGTAGATAATTTAATATAGACGCTTATTACACGGCTCGATTGGATTTTGAGTACGTAATTATTGCTCTTAACTTATCGAATATCTTATAGAGTTAATATGGTTTCCTGATAACCGTTGAGGATTGTTTACGGAACTAGCTCTATTCTACCACGTTTCGCTTGTATTGTGATTGCATTGATGAACGAAATTTTCACTTAATGTAGACAGAAATACCTTCTGAATCGTGTTGTATCATCAACAACCCATAATGTCCCACTGCTGTGCTCGGGTCTCCTCTCGAGTTAAGGCCATAGAAACGGGTTGTTTCGAGTAAGTACTTTTCGAGTTTTGAAGCATAGACAAACTTCATATAATTAAATGACTGATTTGTTGTCATCTCATCATCATCAGCCCGTTGCAGTCCACTGCTGGACATAAGCCTCTCCCAAGGAACACCACAGAGCTCGGTCTGTTACTTTCTGCATCGAGTCGCTGCCAGCTCTCTTACGTAAGTCGTAACGTCATCTGGTCAGAGAGCGTCTCACAGTACGTTTGCCAAGACGCAATCTTCATTCTAAAACAAGTCTTCAATCTACTCCAGCGGTTGTCTATTCTGAGACATATATGACCAGCCCATTGTCACTTTATCTAGTTGCTATGAAATCTTACTGCTAAATGTCGTATGTGAGTCACCGCCTTGTCTGTTGTTAAAATGTTTTCGCACTAACTTTTCTGTTAGAAATCCCGCAAGGGTACAAAGACAGTGCCCATTTTATTTCGTCTTTTGTTTTATATTATTATTATTAGTTTAATAACAACAACGACTTAAAACCAGAAGACTTTACAATTGAAACATATATCGATATTTATCGGCTGATTGTCGTCTCATCGAAAAAAGAAATCCTCCAAAGTTTAACATGTACCGTGTGGTTCTTATGTCTCTGTAAAGAATCGTTTGACAGATAAAAACCATACTTTCTTCCACCATTCATCTTCAATATATCGACGTGACGTAAGCCAAATCTTCCGCATATGCTACAGTCACCCACACATAAAAGCACTCTTTGTTCAAATATAATAATAGAATGACTGGCAACATTCACGAATAAGATGTGTAGTAGAAATCTCATTCCTAATAGTGCTATAGGGTTGTACTTTTGACTATCGATATAGTATAGATAAATTACCGTAGTGATCTAATTCGTATCGATAAAGTTGTAGGTAATAGTCGTGATTCATGACTTGTATTAGTCTAATGTCGTACAGATTTATTGAAAATTTACCCATTTTATTGCCCTAAAAGGCTTACATTTTATGAGAATGGAATAAATTGAGCAGAAAATTCTAAATTACGATGTCATACAACATATTAACAGTATAGCATAGTAAACAAGCTCTAAATACATAAAACATTAAAACACATATTACTTTTCGACAACAAAAAACATGAAAATTAACATGATTTCACGTTATGAAAGTTGATATTATTTCATCGATTTAAATACCTATTAAATGTAATTCTTTGAAATTTTATTTAAAAGAAAATATAATGGACCCGGCGAACATCGTACTGCCACATCTTTTTTCGTAATTTTTTTCAAAGAAGATACCTAATTAAAAAAAAACCATTTATCTTTTTATCCAAGGAGAGATATTCCAAACAATAATTATCCAATTTAGTGCAGTCCACGGGAAGTTATACGCGTATTTAGGCAATTAATATAATATTTATATAGATTATATATATATTATCCGAATTTAGTAAATTAGAATAACCTAAAGATCAACAAAGTATTAGAAGATTCCGTTCGAAAAGAGTTCTTACAGTTTATTATTCATGAACTAACATTTGATTTAATCATCTAAGAGCACTATAATGAAATATTGAATTGAAGAGAAACAAATACAAAATATTCCAAGAAGCCTATACAATTTTTTTTAAAGGGAATAGTGGGCAAACGAACTTCGGGGATGAGAAGGGTGATGGAGGAGGGGTTGGGATATGGGCCTCCGGTATCCTCACTCACTCGGTGAAACACAGCGCAGGAGCTGTATCACACCGGTTTTCTGTTTGGCCGTGATATCATTCCGGTCGAACCGGCCCATGCCTGCCGAAGCGTGGTTCACCCACGGTAAAAATATATTCTAGTATTCCTAGATTTACAATTGTATAATTTATTTTAATAAAACGTTTTATAGTAAAACTTGTTAAAAGTTAAATATTGAAAGGTAACGATTAATCAACTTTCATTATTGAGTAGTATTTAAAAATAACGGTTACACGCTAAATAGTCACAACCTAAGAATTATTAATGTTTAATAAGTTATCGGTTCTTTAAGTGATACCTACCCAACGAATTTTTCTTACAAGAATATTCTCGGTAAAATTTTATCAATTGCAGAATTTGTTCTCAGGAGTCAAAAAAATTCGTGAATCAGCACTACGTAAATACCGATCAATCAAACTTAACGGTTCAATTAAAACTGGCAACGTAATAGATAGAGGGGAGTCCAATAAAATCCTTATATCAGACCCGAACGTGAGACATAAATAACGTGAATATTTGCAGCTGGGCTTAGAATTTGAATTCGTTTCATTGATTTTAATGTTTGTGCTTTATGAGGTTTTAATTAATCGACATTTTTATTTAACGTTATATCTAAAGTATCTAAATCGATGCATTTTAGAGATTAATATTTCCATTTTAAACAGTTTATTCTTGCAAGATTTGAGCGATTGATTTATAAAACAATTGTAAAACCACGTTTTTTTATGCACATTCAAAAATCCTAATATTTCTGGGCTCTGTATGTACAGTTTATGATTTAACTAAATTAATTAACAAGATATGAGGAAATCGATATCGAGGTTTGACCATAAATTGACGTCACTATGAATTTGGCGTCTTGACTCGAGTGATACATTACAGGGGGGTAAAAATATGTTTCTATCGTAAGAACCTGTTGCTTTGATACGAGTAAGGCTTTAGGCTCCGTGTTTTCGTTGGCCAAACGTTTAGCTATCTTGGCTTGATCAATTTCGTCCTGTTCATTCATATATGGGAGTACATTTTTTAGGGAAACCGTTTACTGCTTGTTTATTCACCACTTATTATTGTCAACTTTATTTTACTATATCTGTTATATCTAAAGACCTATTGATTGAATCTGCTTCATACCTGAAACAAAAAAAATGCTTGTGAATAATGGTTAAAGAATTTTTTCGAATAATTATTTAGGTGACAATAAAATAGAGATTACAAAAGTTTTAGGTCTATATTCTCTTCAGTTGAAAGCAAGTTACAAAACATTTAGACTAGAAGCCCCTCAGTACCTTTCGCAATCAAAAGTAAACGTAGACATCATTCAGTATGAAAACGACGGAGCTCTCAACGATTCGAAACAGCGAAACTTACTCAGAGAAAATGTTTTAGACCTACCAATCTCAAGAAGCAATTTAAAAGGTATGCTTAGTAGGGCTTTTTAAGGCACTATTGCGCCTTATTACATGAAATAAATTAACATCCAGTGCGAAGGTATTTCAATGAGCAAAAGTTGTTCGCATACATCACTGGTGAGACACAACATTGTCGGAGACTCCGCAAATTGTCAGTTCTACCTCGCTAGTGTCGTATCCGTTGTTATGCACTTCCTCTTTGCATTGGAGTACTTCTATCTCACTCACTCTTAAAGTAATTGGCTGGTAGGCAATATTTTAACGTAGAGAATAAAGAGTCATATTTCTTTAAGTTCATAAATGTATTTCAAGACTGTAAATACTATAATTGTATGATTGTAAATAAATGAACGTGATAGTAAAAAGTCTTTTGTTAATGTGCCGATTACAAAATTTATAAAGTGAATTTCTTTTCAAAACTTTTTTCACTTCTCTTTTCCTTGTATTATTAAAATTAGTAATATTTTTATTTATTTATTTATGTATACACATCACCTTTACTATCATTACAGGTTGCCCTAATGCGATAGAGAGGCTAATTTACATTTCTATTATTACATACACAGACATACACAAAAAAAAACACATACATTAACGAAATATAAACTCAATAAAACTAACAATCTGTCTTAATATTCAAAAATATAAAACAAAACAAAACAAAATATAAAACAAGATATTGCAACTCTTTTAGGTTTTAAAACAAATAAAATTTAAAAGACATTTTGCGAGTACACTCAATTGACACGAAAAAATATCTAAATCTTTGTGAACTTCGTTAATTAGATGGATAATTCGCGTTAGGGGTGCTTTCTCAAGTAAGTTAGTTCTGGCTACTGGTAAAGCCAATAGAGGCGGGCGCCGGCGCCTCCACACGTACCGATCAGGCACGCACAGGTTCAGGTGGCCCAGTACCCCAGGATTATGTTCTAGACCTCGTAGGAGTTTAACTACATACACAGCAAGGGTGTATTCACGTCGCACTCTTAGTTTGTTATATCCGACCATACCCAGCACAAACAGAGTTGGGTACATCAATGGGAAGAACGGGTATACCCCGTACAGTTTTAAATATAAGTGTCTTGTGAACTTATTCTGAGCCCGTTCTAACATGTCACAATATTTTGCTTCATGCGTAGTCCAAATGACCGCACTATGTTCCAGGTTGCTACGAACTAATGCGTCATACAATACCTTTAGAGTTGTAATGTTGGTGAAACCATGAGACTGTCTTAGCAAAAACCCGAGGTTTCTGTAGGCTTTCTTACATATATTTACTACATGTTCTCGAAACCTTAGATCCGGATTGAGATGTACCCCTAAATCCCTCACCTGCGAAACTCGTTGCATGGGCGTGTCTTCTACTTTGTACTCGTACTTTATGCATGTTCGTGCGCGAGAAAAAGTCATCACCGAGCATTTAGACGCATTTAAACATAGTTTATTCTTATGGCTCCAGTCTACCACTCGTTTTATGTCATCCTGCATACGTTCACAGTCTGACTCATCCCTGATTTCTAATAACAACTTAAGGTCATCTGCATATAGTAAACATGAACCATGCCTCACGACCTCCGGTAACTTGTTTACCATAATAATAAATTGGAGAGGTCCCAGGTTACTACCTTGGCTTACGCCAGACCTAGTGTAGTACGGTTCAGATTCGTACCCATTATAGTCCACATACTGCTGTCGGTCTTCCATGTAACTAACGAAAAACTGTAACAGGTGTGTGGTACATCCAATTTCTGACAATTTTCTTAATAATATCTCATTATCGACGCTGTCAAATGCCTTTTTGTAGTCAAATTATGCGACATCTACCTGTAAACCTGCATCCACTGCTGGCACCACCTTCACCATAAAATTAAGTAAATTTGTGACAGTGCTACGTCCCGGCCGGAATCCGTGTTGCGCATCCGACAATTGTGCGCTTACCTGTCTTTGCATTCTATGTAGAGTATGTCTTTGCATTCTAAGTATGACAAAAACTAGTCTTCATATTATATTTTAGGATTAGATCACCAACCACATTTGCTGAAGAAACATGCTGGACGTAAACTTCCGTGTGCACCGGGGAGGCAACGTGTTTTGTTATATATATGTTTACCTATCTGTTTACATTACCAATTTGGTTTTTTTTCATTAATATCTATATTTAGTTAAGGCATAATTTAAAAATGTAAAGCAAACGGCAAAATACAGACGTATTTCTCAAAAATTACCAATTGCTACGTTATTTTCGACTATCGATTTGTGTCAAACGAATGTGGCAGGTAAAAATCGGTATGGTCGCGTCGCTAGGGGCGAGCCGTGCCGCCGGTAATCCTATCGCGTCGGGTGCCCCGCCATGCCACCGCAAACATTAAAAAAAGGGCGAAAATGACATTTCCAATTTTCTACTGTTGCTCCCGGGCAAATTCATTTTATTTGTAGGCTCGGATTTTGCCCGTCATCCGCGTGAGGATTGGTTCCCGCCATCTAGTTGGCAATATTTCATTCGCATCAAAGGAATTCTCACCCCCTGTACCTAGTACTGAGACTTTATTAACGAATAATTCGAACTTCCTGCAAAATGGAATTTCTTAAGAAAATTAAAGAATCTTCCCCGCTTTTTGATTACACTCCTTTTCTAGACAAAATAAAATATAAATGAGTCAAGTATTACTACGATTTTATACTTACGTTTCGAATTTTAAAATTTCCTCCGGAATGTGAATGTTCCCTATAAAGTTTATTAAGAATTTATCCGAAGCGTGGACTCTTGAAAATATCTGTAGACAGTTATTCGATAAAAAAAATGGTTACAGTAATTTGATTCGGCTCGTTAATTTTTAATTAGGACCAAACTTTTTTGACGCCTTTGTATAAGGAGAGTTAAAAACTAAAGAAAATTTTAATAGAAAAAACCTAAAGTAGACGACGGCAGTAGCAAAATTTTGAAGGCAATGACTCCTTGTAAATAAAAATCGTTTGGTTGCAAATTTCAAATTCATTTGCCTCAGTTATTTTACTTCTAACAATTTGATCGAACAAACAATAAGAGTGTATAAAGTAGGTATCTGAGACTGGAATTTCATAAACTTTTCTTATAAAAACTGGACGAGAATTTGAATGAGTTCTAAAGAACGAATGAGTTATGTTGAATAGTGAAAAATGCTTAAGTATCAGCATAAATCATCTGCAACAAAGAAATCGAGTTGCAGGAGAAACTAAGAGGATCATATAAAGTGGATGCATAAGGTATTTATGGCTGCAAAGAAATACCGATATTACTTTTAGTTGATGATTGATGTTCCACAAAGTGTTATATATTAAATACGTATTGTTTAGTAAATAAATGACATGAATAAAATGTTTATTACAAATAATCAATTTATTAATTAAAAAATAGTTATGATGTACGTTATTGGAGAAAATATATGTCTGGCTATATGCATTGTTCCTTGTTAAAGAAATGCAATTTGTTAAATTTTATGTGTTCTCAAATAATAGGCTGACAAAAAACACTTTAGTACCACCCGAAATGAATGACTGGGCTTGTCACACAGATAGAATTCATGTAAAATTCATGTCGAAGCCGGCTCCCGCCGTGGTTCTCCGAGCGGGAATTTGCTATAAAATTACTCGCAATCTAATCATGTTGACGCCTCGTCGGATTAGTGGCTTCAAGCCTTGGGTTCCATTCAAAAGCATGCTTGGATTTCTTGAGCTGATAAATCTTATCTTAGAATAGAGGGCTGAATTCATGCAGCTGCAATTTCTTTCTAAGAAATAAAGCTGTGATGACAAATGTAGATATCTCAATAAGTTATTCATAATTGAGCTCATTTTCAATTTGAGATATTTTATCCCAAGTCCTTACGGGTTACTATATTGAATTTATTACTTGCTCATTGTTTTGAATATTAAAGTATAATTAGTAAAAAGTTAAATTGATATTTAAAACCATCAATACTAATATACCAAGAGGTAGAAAATACATAAGAAAATAAGGAAAATATTTTAATAAAGTTAATATTTTTGCCTCAACGGCAAATTTTTTGTACCTAATTCTCATTCAAACAATTCAACGGATTCGCAAATATTTAATTTAAAGTCATTGTATTTCAAAACTTCTTCATAGACAAGTAACAACAAAAAATAAAAATGAAAAAAGAAACTCGAAACAAGAACCGGACGGTCCGATTCTCACGTCCAAACAATACGTTCTAGATTACACATCGGCACACAGATGAAACACAGCGAACTGTGTCGGCTTTGCTCAAGTTTTTAATACTCTGCAGCGCAAAATAATTCTGTTCCCATTTCCATTTCAGTTGTTTCTATGAATGTGATAAGCGTATTAAAAACATACTTTGAGTTCACGACACAAGATCTGACGGAACGAACTTTCTGAATAGTTGTGTGAGATGGTAATATAAGTTTAGTCAATATATTTACAATATATTAAAGTTCTGAACTTAGCTTTGATGACTTTGAATACGTATGTGAATGAATTAAAACTAATAACATCATGGTTGTATGACTTTCAAGAAGACAGAACGATTCTAAACTTGGTGCCTTCCAAAATTCACATATATCAGAAATTTCCATGGATAAATTACGAATGCGAATGGTGGTACATATAATGACATTCAACGATGCTTTCATAGAATTGAAATATTAAAAGATTTTGAGAATTAAGTTTTCCCTTTACAAAAGATCAACGTCTCTCATCACCTGCGGTACCTACCGATTGTCATGCAAAATATAATGTTTCAACATAAAGGTAATGTGATATCATACATTGTATTTTCTCGTTGGTAAAAGCGTCACGTTTTACGAATTCGCCGTACAGTTCAACAGCCGTAAGGAAAATATAAATTAAACTGTGTACCTATATCAATGCTTGAATAGCTGCCATTTCTATGGGGTTTTCGAAATTTGAACAATGACGAGTGCGGGATTATTTTCGAAAACGAAATCAACTGAATGGATGAAACGTTGGGTGGGAGTGAATGGAATCTGTTGATTTCATACGGGCTCGAGTTCGATATTATAATATTTATTATTTTTATATAAATTTGTTTACTATCATTCTGTAAAGCATCAGCATTATTATCGGCATAAACAGGTGATAGTTTTTTCATGTAACTCATATTTTGAAAGAAATTGTTATTGAATTATGTAGTGTCTAAATACATGATTTAGAATTTATTTATTAAATGTAATGAGAGGATTAAGAGGATGGAAAATAAGCCAACAAATGCACATAAATTCTAGAAAAGGTAGGGAGATGACAGGATTGATTTTTAAGATCTCGGCAGGGCCCATATGAGAGCTGTGATGTACCAAGGTTCGAAAATGAGTAGACCGTATGAGTTGATAAATAAGTATAGGACGTGCTTACAAAGGGAAAACAGGCAAGGAAGCAGTACTTATATACATCTTAGTTTTACCTTATTATCAGTCCCTCCAGTAGTGGCCAGCTCTGGTCAGGCACACAGATTTCACTTTGATCTTCAGTCATCGCTTTTCATTATTCCGTATGAGATTTTGAATTAATAGTTCATTTTTTTTTAAATAGTGGCTCTATTGTCTCATATACACGAGCTGGTTTTTGTATTGCTTCGAAATAACAGGACAAGAAGGAAAGAAGATTAGCATCTTTAATAAAATAGTATAATTTTAAATAAACTGGTGTAAGCTTCATTGTTATTAAGTTAAATAAATCAATAATACGTATTATGCATATGCATATTATATTCCAAATTATTTTTGGAAAATTTTTTACAACTTTCATAGCATGGGGTTCTTTGTGTGATAACCCATAAAACTTCATTTAAGCAAATACATTCGGAAATCAGGATCGATACCATATCGATAACAGTAATGGCTAGAAAAAAAATTAACAAAAATGCAACAAGAAATCAAAAAAGGATTTAAATCTGACCCATATATAATAAAGAAACTCCCGAACTTTAGTTGTCTTCATGACCTAAATTTTCTTTGACCCTTTTTATAAGTAGACAACCCTAAAACAATATTATTACAATTCCAACGAAGATTCTACGGTTGATTGGATCCGGTAGGGTTGTCTAAATTAACCACCCGCCCGAGGTATCTTGCACCTCACCGGTAGACAAAATTGGATTTGCATTCACGGAGTTACAATTAGCTGACGGAATGTTGGTGACCGCCGACATTCGTTGTAATATAATTTAGATAGTCAATTGATTGGTTAACAAAATATTGATATACCGGCGTTTTAATCAATTGATTATAATTTATTAGTGACAATTCAGCAACTGTCCAAAGGAGAATTTCTGAATGTTAGTTGATTGAGTCTGTGGGAGCTGTTTAAAAATTATTGAAATGGTCTGGTAGATATGTTCTGATTATCTTAACTGTAACACGTTGTTTTATGTTTCTGACTCAATTTTTTCTTTAATATAATATAAATGTATAATTACTCTAGCAGTTAATACAAAAATACCCTTATTTTAAACTTAAACTTCCATTGAGACCAAGACAGCAATTTTTTTATTATTTCCATCATTATCATCATCAACCTATCGCAGTCCACTGCTGGACATAAGCCACTACAATTGCATGCCAATTCTCGGTTTCTCGCATCCAGCTCCTGCCAGCCATCTTGCGAAATGTTCTACTCTTATGATAAGTGTGTACTTATTAATGTTAATGATGGTGAAAAATAATAACAAAAGGTCCCGACTACAACATTATTTTTAACGTATCATTTTAATTTCCATTGGCTTAAAACATCTAGAATATTAATATTGAATAGAATAATTATATTTATTACAAACCTTATTAAAAATAGTATTATATTACTCCAAAATGTATAGTGTACACACCACAGAGCTTGATGCCCTTGCAAAGCATTGGCGCTAATTAATTGGTAATCCACATACAGAGCAAATCAATTAAGGCCCAATAATTACAACCTAGAGCATTGTAGGAGTCTAACGCGTATGTACATGTACTTACTTAGGTTTAAACGTGGATATTACTAATTGTTTAATGAGCGTTAAGTTGTTGCAATACCGTTTTGCATATTTACGTTAAACTTTAGTTTAAACTCGGCCTAGAACATTATAATAATACACCAGGCTTTTCTTCCTAGGCTTTATTATTCCCAAGATCACTTAGGGTCGGCTACTAGTTCAACCGGTTTTACCTGATTATCGGAGCGTCAGACCTCCGCAACCCTGAGGGCGAACTGACTTCGAAGATTGAACTAGATGTCAGTATATTTGAGGGCACTTACTTCCCAATAACGATTGTCATAGGTGTTCATGGCAATCGGGACCGACGTCTTAACGTAGACTCTGAGGCCCGGTGGGAAATATCTTTCATACTCCGGGCTGCTACTAAAAATTTCTTGTAAGAAAAATCCAACAGCAATCCGACCCGGAGACCTCTTGATCGGCAGTCGCTTACACTAACCACTAGACCAACGAGGGAGTAATAATACACCATTTATGTTTATTTATGATTTTACAGCTGTTGCACCAGCAACGTCATCTTTTTATAGGATAGGTGGCAAATGATTACCGCCGCCAATGGACACCAGCAACTTTAGAGGCGTCACAAGTGTGTTTCTGGTATTTTACGAACTATTGCTACAAACTAAGCAGAGCTTGTACTATAAAAGCTAAATTGACTGATAGAATGCTAATATAATTTTTTTAATATATACTTATTATACATAGAAAATAGTCAAAACTCCAAAACAAATATTTGCAGATCATACAAGCATTTGGTCCGAAGCCGAGACCTCATGGACAGCAGTCGTGTACGCTACCATTGCGCCAACGAGACATGTGATACTTTAATTATATACGTAAAAAGGTACAAATAAAACTTTACTCGTGTATTGTGTTCAGGATTTTGTTCAGAACTGAACGACAAAATGCTGAAGTAGAATATAAAAAACTAAATTGTACTGATAAATCTACTACTAATAAATCTATCAAAAACCATATTACAGGGCACAAATTATTGAACAACGCCTTCATTCTAAAATTTTAAGTTTAAATATTGTTTATTTGTCTATATTCAGTCTTTAGTCTTTCTAACGCTCCTTTTAAATGTAAACCTAGAGCTGTAATCTCCATAAAGGTTAAACAAAATTACAAGCCGATGTGCTACACGAAGATGTTTCATAGTTTGTAATAATGTGGCAGTCATCCTAGTAATTGATGTAGTTAGCGCTTGCAGGCAGTGCTTAATTACGTGTCAGTGGGAATACGTAATTATCATGTACACTTGCCGCTATAGGGTGGTTTTTAGACTGTAAAGAAAAACGTTTTTAATTATTTATTTAATTTTATAATATGCCTATAGTTGTTCATGACGTTAGTTCTATTATCGCTTCTTCATCATCAACATGGTTTTTAGTATTCAGACTCTGCCCACTTGGAGATCAGTTGGTCGTATGCAGGGTGTCCAAAGTTATTGTTACTATCTGTATTTGAGACCTTGCTCACTCGTTTTTGTTATCTGAAAATATTTACTTTTTCTACTAGTCTGAACACAATGATAATTTTCAAGTTCAACTTGAATCAGGCGGTATATAAAATAAAATCATAAAAAAGCTAGTACGTATTATTTAGATAGAAATTTTAAAAAATACAAAAATTTATAATGATAACTCAATTATATCGTTACATTAAAAGTAATATTATTAACACAATAGAACAAGTGTTACAATAATTGGCACTAATAAATCTAGGTAAGTTCGTAATATCTAATAATGTATTTAACATTAGGTATAAATAAAACTCACAAATGACGCTAAAGTAGCAAAAATTTCGAACAAAATAGAAAATGAACTCCAGATTTAGTTCTTTAACTCACATTCACATTTCCAGCAGAGCGCCGGCTTCTACCAAATTTATGTACATACACTAAGATACCCTAAGAAACCGTATAAAATTGTAGGTCAAGATACGCAAACAAATACAGAGTGGATGTAAGAAGGATTTGTATAATGTCAAGCAAGGGTCAGAAGACAAGCTTGAATCGGGTCACAAGCTTCGCTTCTCAAGCCGCGATGAAAGGTTTTACATATATTTAAACTGCCTTAAGTAAATATACAAGTTTATTAACTTATTTTGTGGTTATTGCGTTTTTAAAAGAAAAAATCTAGTTGTAAATTGTCTTGGTTTAAAATTTCATGTAAGAATAATTTAATAGCCGTTATTTGTAAATTTTGGTAAGCACTTAAATTGAACTGCATTTAGCAAGTCGGTCGTTATTTATTGTTTAGGAAATTTTATAATTCTATGAGTTGACAGTAATAATGCTTATGATACAAATTCATTGCTGCTCTCAATTAGGTAAGAGTGTACCTGTACTGTAAAGTATGATACCTTACAGTACAGGTCAGTTACAGGTCTACTAGTATTCTACCACTACCAGATCGCTGACAGCCTCCCGGGCAGTTATCTTCATGTCTTAACTAAAAGCAGACTGTATTTTGAGCTGGTTTGTAATGTCTACAAGTATACAAAGTTGTACAGAGCAGTTATCTCGAACAATATGATAATGCATCTAATTTCTTCCCCAGAATGCTATTACGTCTCTGCAGAGTTTTGATAGAAGTTAAATTTTGGGACCCTTATGGAATCGAGTAGCTTATTATAAGGTCCAGGCAATTACAAGTGTTATGAATGTCTATAGTAGGTCTATCAAAACAGCTGTCAGTTGTAAGGAAGTACCATTTGCTAATAAGGGGCAAGTTTGGCTATTTGCATTGCAATGATACATGTTGCATACTTGATTAAATTAAAGAAAATAGAGTAGTAGAAAACAATAATAAATAAAAAATAAATATTTCGGACATTTAACACACAACGCCATCTAGTCTCATGCTAAGCATGGCTTGTGTTATGAGTACTAGACAACTGATATAAAAATATTATATACTTTTTGTGTAAATACATACATCTTCATCACACATAGAAAACTCACAAACTTCGAAATAAATATTACAATAGTTATTAATTTTAAACGTCTCAAACAAAATTCATATTAAGTATCAAAAACTTTCATATTTATGAACAAAACATGTGTACATTTTGTTCGAGAGAAGAATGATCGTCACAATAGATCTGTACAGGTTGAAATGATACTGGGGTTTTATAGGCCCTTCCTCTTTCTTGAATATCAAAGTAGGGATCATAAAGTTGTGCATTTCTATTTCACTGCCGCTGGGAACTAAAAACCACGATGTCATATGTATACTATAAAGAACTGAACTCGTTTCTACTTTGTAAGAAATAGACAGTTATACATTTTAGTGTTTTTTTATATAGGTGTGCTTCTATTTCATGCGTTTCTTTATTTTGTTTATCAACTAAATGTGACTGTTTACACAGGCATGTTGAAAACTATAGATTTGGCATTCATTTTTAAATACAACGTAATCCTTTATTTAAAAGTTAGTGTTTGTTAGTATTTATCAAATGATACTGGTTTTCGAAAATGCCTGATTTTTCCTAACAATTTTTTTATGTACTTTACTTTTATCGGAACGCTGTTATTGAACTTTTAGTTTGACAAAGGTGATCATAATAAATACATAAACGTCCATCAACTTGAAAATATTACGAATGCAATAAATAAATAATGAGTCACATTGACAAAGAGCGCAGAGAAAAAATAAACGACAATATGGGGTTCTGAAATAGGCTAATGTACGACGTATTATCATGAATAATAAAAAAAGTACAGTTGTGTATCATAAAGTGATGCTATAGAAGTAATAGGAGGAAAAATGGCTAGGAGCGTTGGGCACGTGCTCCGGTACTCTGACAATGAATTTATCTCGATGTACCGAGTTTACAATCACTACAAAGTTGTAATTGTGGTACAACATTGTAACGATAAAACTGCGGTTTTTTGTGTGCTTCTGCAAATGTGTAAGCTTACCAATTTACGAAACCCGAAAATGTAGTTAGTTAGGTATATTTATATTAAATGTATTAGTTGAAACTTGTTGTGTGTTGTGTCTTTAAACTACACCAGTCGTAGTCATGATTAAACGTGATCTGTAGAAAATCCATAGAATAGTATGTAACTACCTCTGCTATTTTGGTAAGTAAATCTTGTCAGTCAAGCACATTTTAAGTCACATACACAAGGAATAACAAAGGTTACTTATCTTTGTTAAATATTGTGTCGTATTCTTTCGTATTTCTACAATTCTTGGTGTTGAGCATGAATTAAGGCGTACAAAATATAATAAAAATTCTAGATTCGATTTAAATGTGAAAACTTTAATATTTAATCATTGGTCTACGTTCATTTCTTTCGTTAAGGATTCCTTTTATGGAGAGCAAAATCAACATTCATTTTATTTCTTAATTTTCTGAAGTGGATTTTCTTTTAATATTTTTAATTAAAAACCATAATTTGGTACTTCTGGTGATTGTGAAATCATGTTAACGTCTATGCCAAATACAAATTCTTAAAGCAAGAACCTATATTTACGTCAATTATATTTAAACCATGTAGTGATAGATTAAAAATATGTAGTGTCATCACTCCCAGTTATCCTGTTTATATCGTAAGTAAACTAAGTTAACAAATAACACAGTACAACACTGAAAGATAAAATACAATTTGAAACAAACCCTTTTACAAACCCAAACACACCAGACCGACAGATCCAAACCGAACAGCACAGTATAGCAGACCAAAACTTTCTACGAAAGAAAAGGAATGCGTCCGAAAGTGTTAAAGGCTACTGATGATAATATTTGAAATCACGATAGTATCTATAATAATAAAATTGTCCCAGCTTGAAATTTAATGATTTTACTACTCTTAAATTTTGATAAAGATATATTTTCGATGCTATCTTTGCAACCGAAATAGCCATTAACCATCGATTTATGTCGGAAGCTCGCCATCGAGTAATGCTGCTCATATGTAGCTACAATACATCTTGCTTTGTCCCATTCAATGTGTAGACGACGAAACGGCGCTGGCATACTGATGTGTTACTTTTAAAATTTATTGCTGCAACCCCTTACCGAGAGCTGCGAAGATGTCGATAGTTATTTTCCCGTTTTTAACAGTAATTTCCGCAGTAGTACATTCAAACAACAACTCTATGAGTCCGAAAAGATAAAAAAGATTTATTAAGCACTAATGTTTATTCAAATGTAATTTACTTCCATTTAAAAGGAAATCTGATACCAGTTTATGATATAAGAGGTAAACGAGTAAAATTGTTCAAAGGTTTGTGTTTGTACTATTATCTAGGACACATTTCATTAAACAGTATACTTGTTTCTAGCATCATTCACACTTTCATTTATAAATATTATTACTTAAAAATGCGCGATAAATTGTAATTAATAACCCTTCTCTTTTCCTCTACTCTCAATAACAAGTGCTGGCCTCGAAAGTCACCGTTTAAGAGTGACCGACTAGCTCTCGAACTATACGATTCGGTTCTTCCATTTTGTGACGAGCAGTCAAAACCTGAAACTCGCGCACGTGTTTGTAAGGCACTATGGTCCCGGGTTCTTAAGCGGGGCGTGAAAAAACATCTTCCTAGACCACCATGTCACCATGCTGCAATGTCAACATTCGCAACCATCACACTTAAATTCTGCACATGTTTCCTATCATTCAGAGTATAGTAATTTTGGCAACTTTTACTAAAAATGACATGTATGTTTTCACTGTTATCTTATTCTCCAAATGTAACAAGAAGATATTTTCATCGACAATCGTACAACGTCTATACTAGCACTATATAGCTTCAATGGTGAATAAGAAGTAATGAGTTTTCTTTTACATCACACCTGACTTTTGCGTTCGTAGACGTCTCGTAGACTCCACTAAACAGGATTAAAATCTATTTTTATTTCTATTGCTTTACTTACATTTACTCTTATGTTACTTTTAAACAGGAAAAACGGTTTTGCTTATTATTTTTAGTCATTTTATGTCAAGTGAATTTTTGTGTTTCTCATCTAATTCTAGCTTTGACTCAGGTGAAAACGATGAAGATATTCGCTAAATACAGGAATAGTTAGTAAAATACACGAATGTTCACCTAGAAATTAATTTAATAATAAATGTCAAGCAAGGGTTTTCCCTTGCTTGACATTTATTATGTATATTATATGTATATATGCTAAGGAAATTCTATCATCTACTATTAAAATTGAGCTTACAAACTAATAATACAAAAAAGGATACATACAGTAGAACATAGAACCTTATCCTTTGTTGAAGTCGGTTAAAATAAACAAACAAAATATGCATTAATAGTTATATTTCATAGCAGTTCACAACAAACGTAGAATTTTACTATTGATTGTTCATTGTTTCATTTTCTTTTTGTGTTATTTTCTTCTTAAGGGCATAATCTCCAATCTAATTTATCTTCGTGTATATCTCTAACTTGTACTCCACAAGACACAGCACCGAGCGGCGACACCATACTGACATCATGCCATTTGTAAACTATTTGTATGCGGGCGAGTGTGCCAGCCTCACTTTTCTTACTTCGCAGTGACGAGCGACCAACAACACTACCATCTTAACGTGTTTTCCTCTAACAAAAACTTAGAATTTAATGTTGCATTCCTTCACACAGTGTCTTTGTGTCGTGTCACAATACGGACACTGTGTTTGTAAAACTTGGTGGTTGGAAAACCTAAGTTTATTCCGTCACATTGGTATTTATGTGCCGTTCGAATATCGCATGCATGCTCACTGAATTAAATTTTGCCAGCACTATCTTCTCGCTCGTGCGCTTGATACGTTGATTGAAAGGTATTTACGTACGTGATCGCTGCTTTTGCAATGATCTATTTGTCTGTTAGTTCTGAATTTCCGATATGAATTTATTTGTTTGTGATTTTGATAAATTAAATATTATTTTATAGCGTTTGTTCCATATACATTTGTTTTTTTTTAAATCTGAGGCACAGCATATTTATTAATTGCTTAAGTTATTGTTGTTTCACCAATACAAGTAACAACTGAACATTATCTCCCTTTGAGCGATATAGAGAGGTTCTTTATCAAGTTAATTGACTAATAGCTAATGTCTTAGAAGTTAAGTTTGCCGATGTATTATTACGTGCATAAAATTTAACAACTAAGCAAACTCGTAATTCAACAACGTTAATAAGTTTAGTTTTAGCGCACAAATAAATGTAATCGGATAGAGTAATAATATTCAAGTTATCACCATTGTTATCTACGAAATTGGCAATGGTCTGTCGTGTTATGAAGAGTATAAACCACAGTAATACAAAACCGTTGCAACGTTCGATGCATTTTTATAGTCTGTGCAATAAACCGAGGCGGGTGAGACGAAAACGACAATAGCGCACTTAAGTTGCTCATAAACGGTATATCACATCCTACCGAACAATGTTATTTATATAGCTGTATTGTAGAATATCTCCTGATTTGAATAGATACAGAAGAATTTCATAAGCATTTTACGTTTTATGTATTCAATTTTTCCAATGAAATTAGTCATACTGCGGGTATTGAAGAAGTTTTGGGGACGAATTTCGAAGACATCTGAATTGTGAATGCATAAAGAATTTGGGTAGTTGCTCCAGGAATATAACGTTGTCTGTTCATTGTACGTTGTGAATGTAAATGATTTTGATTGGAGCAATGATAACATATTTAAATACTACGTTAAATTTATTTTACGATATTAGAACAGACAAGTAAATTTTAACCGGGTCAAGAGAAAACAAACAAAGAAGCTTGCTATAAGTTTAAATATTATATTTTATAGGAAGAAATAAAATTTAAGTATCGTGTTTTCTCACTATGCTAATGTTTGTGATACGAATTTTTATAGATGGTAAGTTATAAATCTGTGATTTCTTAGAGTAAAAGTAAAAAATATGTCATATGTTAATCCAGTTTTGATATTGTGATTTTGATTTTAGTAACTAAGGATTAGTAAAGCAAAATTGAAGTAGAGTGCAACGAACAACGGTTATCTATTTAACTCAAGAATTATTATTAACAAATAATGTGTGAATGAGAGGAATTATACGATACTTCGGTAATTAATGTTTCTGATTCTTATCTCGCCACGCCGCTTCCTACTTCGCCTAAATGTTTATCTGAGTCTGGGTGTTCTTTGTGCTTATTGCGGGAATTGCCTTTATTGAAGAGAAAATAAAATGATTAGTTTCGATACTCCCTGCATTATTATGCACAGATTGAAGATACCTTTTTGATTTTAAACTATAAGATACAAATAAAAATGTAATAACCAATTAGAAAAGGTCATTTCAATCCAATTCAATCATTGATTGTTCTAATAATTTTTAGTCGAAGTGCCGCAGGGTATCATTACATATGATGTATATTTGCTTTATTGTTGGCTATATTCCAACTGACATTATCACATAATGGTGCAGATGTTAATATTATTTGCTATATATATACTCACGGGTTTAGTGTTCGGTTTTAAATTTGCATTTATTGTTATGGTAATTACTTTAGTATGGTTGTTATATGAATATTACTATTACAATAAGTAGTAATAATTTGTATATCAACCAACACGGGAGGTTATTTAAGGAACCCCTATCCATGTACTTATATCTGAGTGATAAACGCTTAGAGGGCAACTCACTTTTATCTTGTGTTGACAGTGTAGTTTGTTTCTGTGTTATTTTGTAAATCTGGTTTTATTTGTAGTAATATTTTTTTATTGAATAGGCGGCAAACGAGCAGAGATATCAACTGATGGTAAGCTACTACCGCCACCCATGGACACCCGCAACACCAGAGGCGTCACAAGTGCGTTGCCGGCCTTTGGGGAAGGGGAGGGAGATGGGGGGACGGGTTGGGGTATCGGCCTCCGATACCCTCACTCACTCGGTGAACACAGCGCAAGCGCTATTTCACACCGGTTTTCTGTGAGATCATGGCATTACTCCAGTCGAGCCGGCCCATTCATGCCGAAGCGTGGCTCTCCCACGATGAAATCCTCTAAAGTGATGTTTATAAGAACTTGATAAGCATCGTCTATTATACCGGCTCTTTCAATTCAGGCACTAAATAAATTTTCATTTTCATCCGTTTTAAGAGGGGCTTTGTTTGTTGTACTTTGCTTATATATAAATTAAAATGGTATTTTATTATTGTTCTGAGCTTTATTGTATGATATTTATATAGCTCTAGTACTAACTAGTGTTATTAACGTATTGATACTAATTAGTGTCAAACTATCAATATTGCACTCTTAGCCAGTTCGTCCGCTTAGCGTATCATGCAGATACGCTAAGCGGACGAACTGGCTAAGAGGGGATCGGAAACGATAGTTTGTGGACCGGAACCACTACTACCCCTGCCCCAAACCCAAACAAAAACATGGCTGCGCACCGATACCGAAAGAAAACACAAAATAATATGGAAAAACATTAAAGGATGCAGGCAAACAAAAAAGTGCAGTTTCGGTAGCACCTAAAAGACTTGTCCGCAACCTGATTAGACTAAAAAGGGACGATCTCAGGAAGGTCACAGGTATCCTGACAGGGCATTGTCTCCTGAACAAGCACCTATTCACTATAGGTGTAACAGATAGCCCTCTGTGCAGGGGATGCATGGAGGCAGAAGAAACGCCGCAGCACGTTCTCACAGAATGTAGAAGTGTGGCAGACCAACGGGCGGATATCCTCCAATCGGCATCACTCCCGGAAGCATGTAGCAACCTGAAAAGGCTGCTTAGCTTCTGGGACAAACTAGGTTGGCTGAAGTAGGAAGGTGACAAATTCACGTACAACGGCCCAATCAAGAGGCTAAGTGCGGCAATGGCCCGGTAAAACAAATAAACAAACTTGCTGCATGATACTTAATATTGAGAAATTATCCTCGCAAAGTCATATAATGGGCGAAACTCTACCAAAGATATACCGAGGTTTCACAAAAAAGTTTAAGTTTAAAAGTGATTTTACCATAGCTTAAATCCAAGGAGGTTTTTCCAGATTCTAGAGGGTCTGATATTAAAAAGTCGGCAACGTACTTGTTAAATAATAAATAAATATTTCAGACATTTCAATTTAGCTTTAAACTAAGCAGAGTAAATATAAAACGTAATATAATTAGACTTCAAAGAAATTTTAAGAAATTTCTTACAGAAAATGATAATCAATACCTGGAATATGGTTGCGGAAATTCAGTAGCACTTAGACATCCAAAGCTAATAATTGAATTGTACTCAGGAATCTGCGGCTAACCATCATATAATAGTCCGTTGCAGTTGATTTCAGGGGACCGCGGCCGAAGTGCACTTGCAGTAACTTGTTCAAATGTTTGCCTAGAGATAGGAACACTGTGCGTTTGAAAATTCGAAGGACAATATCAAAAATGTCTAATGAAATAACTATCTTCCTACTAATATTATAAACTCGAAAGTTTGTGAGTATGTAAGTGAGTATGTTGGTTGCTCTTTCACACAAAAACTACTGAATGGATTTTGATGAAACCTTACAATAATATAGCTTACAAATCAGAATAACACATAGGCTACATTCATAAAGATACTAGCTTTGCCTCGCGGCGTTGCCCACGGTTATTATCGTTCCGCGGGTAGCACCACGTGGTTCAGCTAGTAGGTAATAATACAACACTATTTTTGTTCTACTTGCTACGCTTGAGTTTGAATAAAAATCTAATCCAGTTTCAGAAGTCTCAAAGAGCTATATTTTATTACAACAGTCCATGGGCGGCGGTAATCGCTTACCATCTGGCGATACGTATGCTCATTTACCCCCTATATAATAAAAAAACATAGCATTTTTCGCAAGGATGCCTACAACTACTGTATTTATGTATTCTAAAAAGACCATTGGAAGAGAACGGGAATCAAATCGGCGAACTTAACTACCTTGATATTGCATTAACATTACAATTACAGAACTTGTCGAAGTTTAAGTAAATGATATGGACATCGAGATTTATTCTCACTTATCTTAACTCATGGTCGCTCTATTAAACCAAATGCTCAGAAAGTTTGAGCGCGCAGGTCTAACGGTAATCAAACTAAGAGACAAGAGTATACGGTGGGATGTCTCGGTATCTTTGAGGGATTGTACATATATATGAGTCAAGTTAGTTCAGCCGCTGACAACACAAACTAATGAATTAGGAAGTTAAATTACTTGACCAATCTTTGAGTAGGCGCTTTGATTGAATCGCATAGGAGACGACATGTAGGTATTGGTCATCGTATATATTATATCGACATAAGTATATAAATAATAAAGTATAGCAATAAATTTAATTCGATTGTTTAATGAGTGAGTGACTGAGCGAAGACGAATTGGTAATGAGTATTACATTAATGTTTTTAATGTAGAATATTTAATAAAAGTAATCTTAAGATGTATGAGGTACCAAATACCTTCGTACCAATAAAATAGGCCATACTTAATAAACTTTATTAATCATCATAGAATATTATAATAATAATAATCACTTTATTGTACACTAGATTACTTATAAGGGTAACACAAAACTTCGAGGTACAATTGGCGGCCTTATCGCCTAAAGGCAATCTCTTCCAGGCAACCAGGCATACATTTATAACAAGACTGTTAATATACCTAAACCTATGTTTATTTTTAAGCATATATATATGGACTTACAATATATGCACATATTATAAATCAATATTATATTATACCCAGAATAAGATCGTAAACTGATCTAATCCGAGAACCCAGCACAAAATACTCATTACGAAAAAGTTGAATTTAACTAATTTACAATTTTCATGCCTGTGAAATAATTTTCATTCACAGCTCTCAAAGAATTAAATTTGGAGGAAAACAAATTGTAGGCACCAAATTTATTTATAAAAATAAATTAAATTAAACGTTACTTTCATGAAAATAAACATTTTTCAAATTTTCATCTGTTTGTTTCGGCTAATGTTTGTTAAGGCTGTACCAATCTTGCTGGATTGGATAGATTGGATATAAGTAGTAACTAAGGCTTTTTTTTTAAATATTTTTGTACCTCCGCGTTACCAGCGTTGTTGTAAAAGTACTATATATTAACAAGAAACTGTATAATGTTATAATAGATAATTTTAAAGTATTAGGAAAAGGCTCAGGACTTGGAGGATCAGGAAAGTAAGTAACAGTAGTAGAAACTTATTAAATGTTAGTAAATGTTTCACCGTGGGAGAGCCGCGCTTCGGCATAAATGGGCCGGCTCGACCGGAGTGATACCACGGCCTCACAGAAAACCGGTGTGAAATAGCGCTTGCGCTGTGTTTCACCGAGTGAGTGAGGATACCGGAGGCCCATACCCCAACCCCTCCCCCATTCCCTCTCCCCATCCCCCAAAGGTCGGCAACGCACTTGTGACGCTTTTGGTGTTGCAGGTGTCCATGGGCGGCGGTAATCGCTTACCATCAGGTGATGCGTCTGCTCGTTTGCCTCTAATTCAATAAAAAAAATAAAAAAATAAATATCTATCTATATATATAAAAATGTAATGTTGGTTTGTGTACGCTTCAAAAACTCAAAAAGTTCTGCACCGATCGAGCTGAAATTTTAGAATGATATATAATCCGCATCAAGCAGTGTTATTGTTATATACTACCTCATATATAGTGAGTACATTTGAAACTCAAAGGTATGTAATGTTTCAATCGATACATTAAGACCGTCAATGCACTTCACCTGAATTGCAGGTGTTAATTAACCACAATAGTCACTTTCTATTAGGCGTAAGCAAATAATAATAATAATATACCTTTTTATTGTACACCATATTAACTACAAAGGTATCTTAATACTAAAGACGACTACGTGTAACAGCTTTATCGCTCAAAGGCAATCTCTTAGAGGTAACCAGGCAAAATACATTTGTCTATGTTAATACAAATAATATGTATTTAAAGAATTTAGAATTTAGAATTTAAAAAGTAAAATATTCGCAATCCTACACACAAATCCAAATTCCATTTTATACAAAACACTTTCCATTTGAATTCACAAACTAAATTCACAAGTTTTGCATACACTGAATATCTGCGTCGCGTTTATTGAACGGAATCGAACCGGCGACCGATGAATCGACAGTAAATTAATAATCATATTACTTTTTCAGTGGAATGCAAATATTTGATGATTGCGTTGCGGCGAGTGGTGGGTATTGATACTGGGCGGACGTAGATACTTTAATTTACTGGAAGTACTTTAAAATAAGCTACCGATTCCGTGACTTAAGTCGGACTTAAGGCAGTTGAATATGAGAGTCTGGGTTTGATTTTTATTAAATGTTTGTTATTTATAGGTTTGAATTAGAAAATAGGAATAAGTTTTAGCAGTTGCGTTATTAGTTTTTTTAAGTATTTAATTAACCGCCTTTTAAAATACAAAAAATGTAAAATACAAATACGGTATATGTACCAAAATATAACTTTTTTAATTTTTGTCTGTCTCTATGTCTGTGTGCCTGCCTATTTGTTCTGACCTGTCTTATCTCTGGACCGATTTTAACGGAAAATAGCTGATGATATAATTAGTAACTAAAGTTGTTTTTTTAGACTAGGTTTGCCCCGCAGCGTTCAAAATCGGTCAAATCCAGCCGCTTCAGAGATTACAAATAGACAGACAGACAAAAATATTAAAATATGTTATTTTATTAAATGTACCTCATATTCATACATATTATGCGTTTAGTAAAAAGCGGTTATTTTAATATTATGAACAGCCACACCAATTTTATTTATTTGTATAGATATAGATATAATTTATGTCAAAAATGTATAATGATTAATACGATGATGTAAAAGGGTAGCCATTGCTGAAACACACATTCACTACTTAAGCATTACATTTAAAAAAAAATACACACTTACACATTTTTCCTCAAAGAGTCTATCCTTTCGAGGAAACACTTAAACGCCTTATTTAAAGGCATTACAAATATAGATAAATGTCTACACAATTCAAGAATTACGTACATGACGTACCAGGACAAATTCGTAACTTTCATATACCATTTTACTGGATATGTCAAATGTCGATTTAATATTGAATAATTTAAGAAACATTATAAAAATAGAATATAGTTTAAATCTGTGGATGTATGAAATATACATCAAGTTTTTTGTTTGTTTTATAATTTTTTATTCAAAAGTTTGCATCTAGTTTTTATTTTATTGGTATATGGTGGACTATGCATATGCCATGACTACGAGGTCTGTTTACACAAGTCAATGTAATGGTTGGAAAGTACTAATAGGTGATTTTTTTTTTAAATTAAATTTATACTCGGAAGTCTTCTTTGCAGCACAGTATAGCACAGATATAGGAAAAATTGTGGAAAGCATAAATTTTTCCACAAATTTGTTTCGGAATCTTCGGAACCCTCGCTGCGCGAGTCCGACTCGCACTTGGCCGGATTTATGAAATAACGTTATTAAATAATATATTTTAATAAATTTTTGAAATACACTAAAGTGGTAATAGAAAACAACACGTATCAATAATGTACAATACAAGTACAAAACTAACATTGAAAACATAATCTTCACGAGCAGTCGATTTATTAGAGGTAGAAATGGCTGTGAGACAAAAAGGGTGAAGTATTATTATTTATTAAATTTTGAATAGGGACTAAAATTAATGAAAAGAAAATGATTAAAGTGAAATCAAAATTTTATCAAGAAAATCTAAACATATACTAAAATTGTAAGGGTCTATGTCTGTACATTAAAATAAATATATTGAAGAAAAACTAATAAAGGCTGTTTTTATGGAAGAATTATTGTTTGTTTGTATGTGTAGTTGTGCACGCCTATCTCAAAAGTGGCTTCTTTAAGTATTGTGGTCAGCTTCACTTGACATTTAGTCTTTATTTTATTTCCATCGGTTGAAATTAGTTCAAAGAATCGCTAAGATAACTGACTCATATGTAGGCGGAGTCACAGGTGAAAGATCATATTAATACTAATATAATAAAGTTGAAGAGTTTGTTTGTTTGAACGGGCTAATCTCAGGAACCGCTGGTCCGATTTGAAAAAATCTTGCAGTGTTGGATAGTCCATTAATCGAGGAAGGCTATATATATATATATATATATATATATATATATATATATATATATACATATATATATATATATATATATATATATATATATTTTGGTTGCGTGGGTCAGCTAGTTAATTATATAACTCAATCCCCGTCCACTGCTAAATTAAGGTGATCTCTAAAAAGCGTTAACTATACCACTCTTGGGCAGTTCGCATCCATCCGCTGCCAGCTACGTTTTTCAAATCGTCAGTCCATTACACAGCCTAATTGCGGTTTCCACTAACTCACATTTTGGCTCCACCGACAATTGGTTCATCTGGAGACATGACCGACTCATTTCCTAAAATAAGACTTTAATAATGTGATACTCTGAGGTGGTGACCTCAGAGTATCACATGTCTCATTTCACAATTTGTTAAACTGTTCTTTCATTTAAAATAATAGGTTGTTCAGTCAACCGTTCAACATCTATACCTATAAAAGTCGGTTAAAAAGACCGTTAGCTGGAGGTGTTGGGCCGTGTGAATTGCACTAAATTATTCCCCACGGTCTGCCGCGGGTGGGTTAATGAATTTATAATCAAATTACAACACTGCTCGGCCCCGTGAGAAATTTCACAGATAAATCTTTACAATGTTATTGTTTTATTTGTTGGAGTACTGACCCTGGTTTACTTTGTTATTTTTAAGTGTGAACTTGTGATATTGATTTTTGTTTTCATTGTTTTAGCGAATAAATTACAATAGAACCTAGAATAAGTTTAATTACAACAATTTTAGAATGAACTCAAATTGTCTCTTTTTAATGGTATTGGAGGCAAACGAGCCGACGTATCGCCTGATGGTAAGCGATTACCGCCGCCCATGGATACCCGCAACACCAGAGGCGTCCTAAGTGCGTTGCCAGCCTTTGGAAGAATGGGAAGAGTTTTTGGGGGAAAGGTTGGGTGTGGGCCTCCAGTATCCTCATTCACTCGGTGAAATATAGCGCAGGTGCTATTTCACACAGGTCGAGCCGGCCCATGCAGGCCGAAGCGTGGCTCTCTCACGGTGAGAGTCTGTGTACATTTTTGTATACTTTAATTAAATTTCAGATATAATAATACGATTTATAATACACATTTATAACTTAGTTAGCAAGTCAGTGTCAGCGTAGAGGCATTTCATAAGTTATATAGGTATTAAATATAAATCGTGTCCTTAATTCAAATTTATACATTTCAATAAAAAACTGTGTACTCTATTTACAAGAGCAAATTCTTATCTATTTCTGTCCCAACTAGGAATTTCAATAAAACCATCCGAATATTTGAGTCGACTGCCTCTACTACTTCTAGTACGTACACAAAAGGCACATTACTTATTATCTTACATGTGTAACGGAGCCTTTTAGCGAAAATATTCAGTAAATATGAAGACACAGAGAATGGCGCTCAGATTACGGTCATGAAGATCGCGATAACAATCAGTATCACTTTTATCGCGAAGCTCTAAGATAAAATAACCGTGGTAGAGCTACGCTTCGGCATGCATGGGCCGGCTCGACCGGAATGATATCAAGGCCTCATAGAAAACCGGTGTGAAACAGCGCCTGCGCTGTGTTTCACCGAGTGAGTGTGGAAACCGGAGGCCTTACCCCAACCCCCTCCCCCATCCCCTTCCACATCCCCCAAAGGCCGGCAACGCACTTGTAACGCCTCTCGTGTTGCGATTGTTCACGGGCGGCGGTAATCGCTTACCATCAGGCGATACGTCTGCTCGTTTGCCACTTATTCCATAGAATATATATGTATATGTATATATTGATATTGCAAATAATTGTATATTTATTAGTGTCAAATTTATCACCTAAGAAAATATAGAATAGCACAAATTATATAATTAGTGTTGCTTTCTAGAGGCAACCAAATTGTATTCCGCATGAAAAAATTACCGTAGTCTTTAGCATTTGAATTCCTTTTTCCAAATCACGTTTATTTAATCTTTAAACAGAAATTGAATGACAATTTACAATATTATTATTTAATGGTCATTCATTGTCCCTTCGCCGAAGCAATGGCCAAAACAAAGCACGCTTCTGGCTAAAACAAATCTTGTCAGATTGAAATGTTTCGACAAACACTAAACGTGTAATGAGACCGTTTCTCTGAAGATATTGTTGGAGCATTTCGTTTATCGCTTTCCAAATTTGATGGATTTCAACACAGATCCAATTTCAAAATAAAATACGATTATTTGATTTGGACAAATCTGTTTTCTAAAAGAATTAACATTGCTGAATTATTATTTACACTTAAATTGAAGTTTATATGTTTATACTATACAAATACGTAATAAATAACAACTGCTTAAATAAACTTTTAGTCAAATATCCTTTACATCATCACTTGACCTAAAAAACTTCACATCCTTCTAACGCTTAATAAACACGTGGACCCAAACAGGATACATCCAAATTTATAATTAATTCCTCCAACTTTATTACACTCACTAAGGCTGTAAGCCGAAAATATTGAAAAAAAAAGATCCGATCACCTTTTTACGACATCGTAAGCGGCCCCATTATAGGGGTCACTTGATATGGGATTTCAATGTGAAACTCGTCATTGCGCGGATAATATTTTGGGCCGTAACACTAAAATAAAAATGGTTGTAAAAATCATGACGTGGAAGTCTATAAAACTGTATAGTTATGTTTAATCAAACTTTATTGGAGCGGACATGGAGTTAAAAGTTTTGGGTTTAAATTTAGAACGTGTAAAGTGCAGTTTTCATACGTATTTCTTGAATTGAATGAAACGTGTGTTGTTGGGGAACAGCTACCTTTGCTGTCATTTCTGCACAACAGCCCAATATTAAATACGTGTGTCATTTGTTTTAATTTGACTTATTAGTTCTTAACAGCTTAATTTATTCTTGAAGTTCTAAATTCAAATTTAGTGAAGTGCGCCAGTTTTGATGGATGTTTATCACTTAGAAATTAGAAAAAAGATTGGTTGATAAAATCCCCATAAACAGGAGAGCGCAAGCGATAAAAAAAATATAGATCATGGTTCTGCAACTCGTTGGCATTCATTTACTTTTTCATTTACATGAGTATGATTTAAGCCCCTTTTATGTAACTGTACAGAACTCTTTAAAATTTTTGGGCACTCACTAACTGGATTATTTTTAATCCTGTCCTACCTCGTTCTAAAAACAGAGAGTATCAAAATCGAACATCCAACAAAAAACCGTTAACGTTAAAGTGTGTGCCCCATATTGTTCGACGGACGTAGGGTTGTCACATATTATTAGTTGATGTGAAAATACTTTCGTCACATTACCAAAATCGATCGTGAAAAATATTAAGTAATATCCATTTAATGTAAAAACACTAGCGCCTAGAGAGGAGTGTCTAGAAAACTGTGGTACTTAGTAATTAAAAAATATCTTATTTTCCAACTAATCGTCAGATTAATCAGATAAGGAGAGTAATTTTAATTCAATGTTTATCTTAAACAAACAAGTGTCAAAAATAATATACAATATAACCGAAACGAAACACTAATAGGTACAGATATGGTACAATTCAGACCTTCTCTAGTCCGTTTGTTCTAAAATACAACGCAAATCCGACAGAGCTGACGCTCACAGCAAGCTAACTGAGCCGACAGAAGCAGTCGCCACCCCTATTCCGACATCACACCCGCGAGCGATACGCAACGGCGCGTGATCTCGCATGAAACGAACGGATTTGAGAACCGCCTGAAACGTTCCAATCCTAACGCAAACGTTTGCCCAAGTTTTGCACTCAAAAGAATATGCTATATTGGTGTTTGAGAGTGATATGGGCGTTTTTCGAATTCTACTCTCATAACTTCAGGTTTTCGGGCGTGTAATTCTGAGTTCAACAGCTCGATGTACCAATATTTCTGTTAAAGTGGAATTGGAAAATATTCCATTAAATGTTCTTTAACTGACTAAGAGTAATACAATACAAAACATATCTTTTGAAGGTAATTTATACAAATGTAAGATAAGGTAAGATATATTAATACAAATAATTGGTTCACATTCTTGTGTCACGTTGTTCCTTATGATGATGTTTCTTTTATAAAAAATGTGTTTTGTAAGAAAGGATAGTTAATATTACGCTTACATCAATAGGAGCCGGGCATAGTTGAAAGGAGACGGTGGGTCAGCTAGTCACACCATAAATCAAATACAGTTATAATCTTTCTTCATCAATTTTAGGCGAGAGTATGTTCGCTTGTTGTTGATTTTATTATTATATTTTGCTTTCTTGTGTTAGGAAAATACGGATTCCAGTTATAATTAAGATATAATTAATGCTTTACAAATAAGTAGAAATAGGTACAAACTGACAGCAAAACAGTTAACATAAAGCATTAAATGGCAAAATTTTGTCATTTCAAATATTTTTAGTAAAAGTTTATAAAAGCCACAAAGCCACATAGGTTTGTATTATTTTAGCAAACATTATTAAAAACAAAACAGAATAATTAAACATACGTTTACAAAACAGAGAAGCGGAAATATAATTTACTTTGATAGATACTTCAAAGCACGACGTGAATTCAGTTGATACAAACCAGATTCATAAATTTTGTGTACCAAATGAAATTCAGAATTCATATACTTCCCTGTATGTATTGATTTCTCTTCATGTGTACTGTGTATGCTTATAATGTTTATCATTTAAAATACTACTACTTCTATTAGTGCCTTTTATGATCTGAAAACATTTTAAAATACAAACATCCTATATTACAGTAAAAATTGAAAAGAAAACATTAAAATAAAAAATATCAAAATATATCCCAGTTTATGGTACACGTTACTAGCAGATTTGTCTATTATTACGTCAGTGGAACTACAATAATGATACTGGTCGTCAAAATTCAGATTAAAAAAAGATACAGTTTTATGAAATTAGAAGGTAAAATGATAGTCCAAATCTTGTTTATGTAGTTAGTTAAAAATGAAGATAAAAAACCATCTGTATATCTTTCTTAAGGGCGGTCATTTATCATGTAGTCTATAAGAATTTTCATCACGTCCCCAGAAACAACGAACAGTGTCCAGGTGAATGTGTTTAACTTTGTAGTTGTCTGCGTGCTGTATTATTTTATGATTTATTACGTCTGGGACCTGGAATGTCGTAAGAAAAGAAAGCTAAATATAAACTTGAGAAGTTACTTAGATTTTGAGATAACAAATTCTACAACTCGATTTTATCACTTCAATTAAATCCGAGAACACCGAGATTATTTGGTGTCAGCTACTTGTTCAACCGGTTTTACCTGAATATCAGTTTTTCTTCGGAGCGATTGGCATCGGACCTCCGTAACCCTCAGGGTGAACTTAATTCGAAGCTAGAAGAAGAAGAACTAGCTTAGATAGATAGATTATATTAGCGGTATATTGGAAGGCACCGAATTCCCAATAACGATTGCCTTAGATGTTCATAACAACCGGAACTGACTGCTTAACGTGTTTTCCGAGACAGGCTTGAAACACGCCAAAAGTCCATACTCCAGCCTGTTTTTAAGAGTTTATTGTAAGAAAAACCAAACAACACTTTTGGCCCAACTCAGGAATCAAAGAAATTAACTGAATTAATAGCATTAAGGAATATCAAAAAAAGTATCATTTTATATTGACACGAATCTTGAATATAGTTAACTAGTTAGTTACAACTTACTTACTTACTAATTCTACTAACTTTGCCATTGAAATTATTAATATTAGCTTTCAATTGTCAACCTCCAATTATTTTGGCAACATCAAACTTCTTTAGACCGATGCTACTAGCTATATATAAATAAATTTATATGGTAAAACGACACGTTACGTCAAACATATTGACAGAGGCCTATGTATAGCGTCGATAGCGATCCTCTCGCTTGCAGGCGATATTAAATGTTTACATTTGAACGTACCCGAGGTAAAAGTAAACAATACTATATACGTACAAACACGGGATTTTGGACCAATATCTCTTAATCTATAGGTATTTTCATGCTCGAAATTTATGCCTCCGTGACATCAAAGCTTAGTATCCGAATTAGTTTCACTTTTTAAAGAGGTTTTTGTACTGTATGTACTGTGAAATATTTTTGGGGCCTCGTTTGAAACTGATGTTCTAGTAACAAAACTAGAATATCAATTTCATACACGAATACGATGTTTCATTTTCCAACCGTCCAGCAGCTTTTTGTTTTATTTTTTGCAAGTGTCACCGATATCTAGTGTTAGATTCTTACATAGTACAAAAACGATTCTTTGTGAAGGTCTGTATTTTGTATGTTTGGAATATCTGTTTAAAAATTAAGATCTGAAAATGCAATTTTATATATCTATTTATTAATACGTGAAGCAAAAACTCTTTTTTTAAAAATATGCGCACACGTATGATATTTAGCACAGATAAAGTTAATACGAAGGAGGAGTACAGAAAACTAAAAGAAAACTGTTTTAATGAATTATGATCGAATTTCGACGACTAATACAAATAAATATGAATTATTGAAATGTATGTAAGCGCATAAATTCCGACCAACTGCACCAAATTGGAGAATTATTTTTATGTGTATGTTATTGTCAGGACAAGATTGCATCGAGAAATTTATATAAAAAAAATCTTGTCTGTAAAGTCATTTTACGGATCATAATTTTACGTGATAACGTGATTACGTGAATAAGAAAACATTAATGAATAATATGCGTCACAAACCAAACGCTTAGGCCGATCGTGCTTCTCTATCGCTTGTTCCGCGCTTTCGCTTGCACGATTGACTCAGGCGGAAAGTGACAATGAGTGAGCGTATCTCATTTTACTCGTATCACGACAAAAAACGTGATAATGAAAGTGTTATATAATCTTAGACCGCGATTGTGCCCTACCTACAAGTTTCTCGGCAAATTAGAAAATATTCACAAAAAATATGACGGAACTAAATTCGCCGGGTCTACTAGAAATTTCAAAAATTTTGTGTTGAACAAAAAATGAATGAATGGAGAATGTGACAACATAAAGTAAATGAATGAAGAAAATAAAATTAATGTTTAACATGTTTTTACTTTTTCAGAATATTTATTTATGTTAAATTTATGTTTAATATATTAGTAAAATTTACTAGCAACCAAAGAATTTAGGCATAATTACTATAAGTGCAGTTGTTTTTAATATTTTAGAAGAATAAAATAGTCATACAGTACAGTCCACGTCATTAGCCTACTGCTGTCTACTACTGAAAGAAGCCTTTACCCAAGAAGCGCCTTATGAACAAGAAATCTAAAAATAAATTTAGAATAACCATAACAGTATAACAACATTTCTACTTATACGTGATATACATAGACGCAGTGTCTAACATTCTCCTTACTAAACGATAACCCTTGTAGACCCTTGTAATAAGGATGCTGAGAGAGCAACTAAGATAATTCACCACATCAATATTGTTTTCTAAACTTTCCTAGAACATTATCTGTCCAAACAACTATGTTAATCTGTTGTCCAACAATCCTTATCTATAGCGACCGCGATTTTAAGCATCAATAAACATTGATATAATTGACGGATCCCCTATTAATATTGACTCATCACAAGTGCGGGACGCTTCGTCTTACAAAACGTCGGTTGGCATTAATGTTAGCGTGAAAGTTTGTATAATTTTCTACCCTGTTCAATTAACCCGGGGCTTAGCGATATAACGTAAGCGAATGTTAACACTAAAGTTACTTTTGTCGAGTTAAATTGTGTGTGATTTAGATTGGTCCCACACTACGCTCGTACGATAAATCTGGTGCGAATTTTCACTGGGCGAAACCTTATAGGTGTAAAATTTTACTGTTTTTTTTGTTTACGTCTCCAATACAATTTGCTTTTGTGAATTGGTTTTGTGATAAAATTATTATAGAGCCGTGTGTCTTGGGAAATGGTTCAAACGGTTTCAATTTCATTATTTTATTATGTAGTATGTAGTAGTAGTAGCATTTAATAATATCTGTCTGTAATAATAGTATCAAGCACTATTTAATTTATTTTTTGTTACTTATGAACGTGGTTTAAAGTTTCGTTAAAAATTATCTAAAATAACTACACACATTCATCAAATTGTAACAAATTCGTCGCCTTTCACACAATTAGATTGAACAGTAATCGAGAAAGATAGTTTTAATAAGGCTGGGTATAGGTATTGGCTGGGTATAGCATTATAAATTATCTTTGAAAATATGGTTGTATAAAGGAATGTATAAGTTTGATTCTGTAGATAGAAATATAAGTGCCCTGGAGACGTAAATAGGCTGAGATAAGTTTCTAGATGGCATTATACGAACGTTTAGCACCTCAATCTAACATTTTGGGGATGAAGACGGGAGTGTGTTTATAAGTATTTATTTTTAAAGGTTTATATTTGCATTGGGCCACATAAAGATGTTTCAGCAGAGATAACAATGTTCAGCAGTTGTCTTTTCTTCTGAACATGATTTCAAGAAATACGATGTTGTCTATTCGTGTAATAAAGTCATACTGCACAGTTTCCTTCTACAAATGTCTGTCTAATCCGAGCACTGTCGTTAATCGTAACGGTTATAGACGAAAACAAAGCTCGGGAGATGTTCTGGCGACTACTCTAAAGTCGATGCACCCATTGACCTCAAGATGCGCTTTGCAGTTGCACAATTGTCTTGGAAATGCACACAAGTACAAGTGTTTGTAGAAAAATAACTATTTAAAAAATATATATATTATAGTCAAAATCTGTTATAGAAGAGAGTACATCTTTCGTTTCTTTTATAGATTATGGGTATATAATCTAAAATTTATATTAACATAGCCGTAATGATTTATTTGTTACTTTTAAATGACTCCAAATTATTATCGTGTAAAAGGCATGAACGTAATGCATAAAGACATGTATATGGCCACGTCGATGAGGTGTATACCACTGTCTTTTAACAAATATTTTTGTAATTAAGATACTAACACCTATCCGGTCATAAACTGCTTATATAATTATGATAAAATTTAATATTCTATTAAAATTTTGTCTTAATTATCTTCTATTTCTATTCTATTTTCGGATTTCGTTTGCTTATTTCTGAATATGCTTTTCCCAAACTGTCATTTCACTGTCATTCCTTCTTATACAATTTACTTGTTCCGATAACCGATCTTTTTTTTGGTAAATTTACCAAAAAATATTTCTAGCTAGATAAGATCCATGAACATCGTTGGAGCCGTTTCCGAAATTCAGATTATATTTATGATACTTGCTCGTTTAAACATATAAGATAGATGTGTGTTCGAATGATTGATATTTTATTGGAATTTTGTGTGTTTTAGGAGTTGTACTCGTTAATTAAAAGTTCAAAGAAAAGTCGAACATGCTGAACTTTTATTTTACTAATGGATTAAAACACATGACTGACATTACTTTTCAAACAACAGAGTATACACTCGCTTTTGTCTTTTACCGAAATATAAGCAACAATGTAATACTGTATGTCGAAATTTACCGACCATTGTACAGTAAAGCTATCTGAGAAAACCTCTGAACTTCAAGTATTTAACTAATCGAATAGCTTGTCTTAGAAATTTCTAATAAGCGTCCGTCGTCAATACTGAACTGTATTTATACAATAATGTGGTCGAATTTATTGATTTTTTGATTTACGTACGTCTCAAAGTACTTCATTCGTGGGTTGACACAGTCATTAACCCTATAGTCGTTCCAATACTTTATTTAACTTTTGACAGATCACGCACATAAAGTTTTGTAATAATTTTTGATACAATGTACTACAGATAATACTGTACTTTATGGGCGGGCTCCGCCTACTTAGGGATGTGTCATTCGTAATTAATGACCACAGACTATAAAAACGGTTTTGAAATAAATCGATTATCGATTATATTAATAAAACATACAATAAAATTATTGTGATTATATTTTATATCAAATCACGTAAAAAGCTTTATTATTTTGCATTAAAATGCCCTAAATGTCTCTGTTTCAATGCATAAATAATTTGCGTAATGAAAACAGTTCCATCGTACTCGTACCTAGTAATGGGATCGAATGTATTCGCCGCAAATTAATGAATCTAAAATAATTGTTTAGACTAACTATAGTTGGTTCAAATAAAAACTACCTGCGGTACTTACTTGTAATGAACAGGTACAAAATGTTGAAATTCGTAGTAATTTACGGATTAAAAATAAAACAACCAAAAGAGGTACTGTAATACTAATTTTAATTATAAAGAATCGTCTTCTTCGTATGACCAGGAATCATCATCACTTGAGTTCTCAGTAATATTGATTATCATTTCTTGGATAGATAAATTGTCGAATGCAACATCCCGATCCCAATCCGACATTATCACCTTCTTTGTTTTTTCTACAACATTCGCCCAGTTTTCTGGAGTTACTTTTTCACACGCATTTTTCAGTAAATTCAGTATTTTTCTTTCGGTGAAAGGAGGAGTTGTATTGTTCCTCGCAGCATATCCTTTAACTTGTGCCCAGATCATTTCAATTGCATTATATTGGCAGTGATATGGGGGAATTCTGAGGACGGTATGCCCATGCTCTGCTGCCATTTCATCTATGACGTATCGTTTTGGCAGCTTCTTTGTTTTTAATATCTTTACTAAGTCTACTTTTAGTAGGGACTCATTCACCTCTTCGCCATTGTCACGGAGCCAGTTTATAATTTCATGTTTTTTGTTGGCCTGCGTTGGTATTTTATTAATTTGACGAGAGTGATAAGGTGCATTATCAATAAATATTATTGATGGCTCTTCGAGTGATGTAAGCATTTCTCTGAACCACTTTTCATACACGTTCGAATTCATCTCCTCATGATAATCTCCTGTTTTCTGAGATTTAAAAGCTAATAGAGCGCCTGGCACAAATCCTTTTACTGTTCCTGCATGACAAATAATCAGTCGTTCGCCTTTTCCCATTGGTACTGTAGAAGTGGAGCCAACGGTGTTGTCAGTCCAAGTTTTTGACAGCGTATGATTCGCATTGAGCCAAGTTTCATCTGTGAAAACAACATTCGACCAATCTTTTTTTTTTTTGCTTGTCTTAAAAAATCGCATCTATACAAAGCAATATCATTGCGTTCCATTAAAATTTTTCGTTTGTCACATTTTTGGAATAACATTCCAATGTCTTTCAATACCTTTGTCAGAGAAGATTTTTGACCACGGAACAAACCACTATTTCGAAGAGATTGTGTTAGTTTTTTTAATGTTGGAATCTCTTTTCTTTGGTAATAGTCGTATATATGACGACGAATAGCATCAGCGTCAAAATTGTCAACGGCTGTAACTTTACTAGGCGGACGTTTTTTCTTAGGTGTAGATAGCTTATTCTGTTCCATGCCACTGCTGCCGTAGCCTTCTTTTGTTATTTTTGCCACTGTTGGAGCACTAATACCTAATGCTGCTGCAACACGGTCTCTAACTTGAGTCACTGGTATAAGAGGCCCACCATTACGGCTTTCCTTTTCAAAGTATTCACGAAGTCGCAAGACAAACTCTCTTGTTTGTCCTTTGAGTACTTTCTTTTTTGGCATTTTGACAGTAACGAAGGCAGGAACGATACGCTCAACTCAACCAAACGTGAGAATTCACAAATAAATCAATACGGAGGAATATAAATACTCAACTATATTGAAGGTTACTCATTGAAATACTGTAGATTATTTTAAAATAGACATAGAGAGATTTAATAAAGATCATCAATAGTTTAACAAATACAATATTAACCACTGAATTACAACACAATACAATAATACATTTTGAAAATTCAGTTCCTTTTATATATTTTTTCATGACATAGAACCGTCATATTTGAACAACATTCTTTTAATCCATTTCTTCTTTATTTTGACAAAGGAGGTCGCACATTGAAACACATAGAAATATGAAGTACGAAATTATCTATAAAATAATGAGTTTGTTAAATCGATTAAAACTTCTTAATGCATAAAATCGATCGATGAAAGAAATCGAATAGGTAACGGGTCAGGGTATCACTATTTGATTAAGTATTAGAGCTGTCAAAAGTTAAATAAACTATTGGAACGACTATAGTAGCCCAATCTACGTCGTTTTGACGTATAGGCCGAAGAAAATTTTCTGTTTCTTTCGTACGCACGATCGGATTGGTGCGAACGTCCGAACCAACTTAGTAGCTGCCGAGGTCTATCCATAGACGGCTGTGTTACTTCGGTAAGTGCCGCCATTTTGTAGTAATAACAGTATTGCACGTCTATTTGACGTATGTTTGGGCTTTATGTTATTTTTGCAAATATTACATGTTTCATTTTGTTACATTTTTTTTAGTAAGAAAACGGTTTTTTTTGTAATATTTTACTATTATATATTATATTTTAGCCTAAAAGACACAATAGCGGCTCGTCAACAGTTAAACCAGGATGAAATATCGGCTATACTGGAAAATGAAGAGAATTATTTACCACATGACACTGACTCTGAAGATGAAGATTGCGTGTCCGAAGACGATGTACGGAGTGATTTTGAAGACGAAATGGTGGACTACATAGAGGATATGAACCCGGCGAATAGGCTAGAGGCGGATCTTGCGACCGGTGACCCTACTTCAGAAGTGGCTAATCAGGAGGTAACACCGTCGACTTCACACAGAATTGTTACTTTACCTCAGCGTTCAATTCATGGAAAAAATAATATTATATGGGCAACAAACACAAAGAATTTATAAAGAAATTGAGCACAGACTTAACAGCGCCATGGATGCAAAAACGTTTGGAGGCACCTACTCTAAAGAGGACATTACGCGATAATATCACAAATGTTTTGAAAACTATGCCTCAGACTGTAACAGAAACTTCCTGTGATGAACCAGAACCAAAAAAAGGCGTTATTGTGGGTTTTGTTCTTATAAAAAAAAGAGTATGACCAAAGCACAGTGCTCAAAGTGCAAAAAACCTGTATGCGGGGAGCACAATATTGATATTTGTCAAGATTGTATATAAAAATATTTTTTTTACATTTTAACTATTTAGTATTGATAAGAGTTAATATCATTCTAAGAAAACAAGCTTAATTTTAGTTGATTTTGGTAAAATTTATAAAATTTTAAGAAAAACTAAGGGGATCTCATTTTTTGTTAATTTTTTCTATGTTCCTAAAGTTATTATTGTAAAATAATAAATAAATAGTAAACTTTGCTCAATTGTCATTTTTTTATTCCATTATACCCCATTTTCATAAAATAATATAAAAACTTAATAAATATATAAAAAAATAAACATATATAGCGATTTAATATTTACACGTCTTTTTTACGTATGATTGGGCTTTATAGCCCCTAAAATATGATTGGGCTTCTAGGGTTAAAAATACCTAAAAAGTGTTACCATTTCAATTCATATCAAAGGTGTTGTAAGAGCCAACTAAGAGAGTAAACTATGCAAGATAACAAAACTACAAGGAAAATTTTAAACAAATCCTATATCACACCATTTGACTAACGTGTATAGTGGGACATAACTTGTTACATAACGTGGTTCAAATCGACCGAGTTATCGATATAATGGCGATGAATATCGATATAATGGCGATGCGTCCAGGTACATTTAAGAGATTGTTGTCAAAGAGGCTGGCATTGCTGTAGTCTCTGGATCTGGGTTTTTTCCTGCATGCTATATTATGCTTTTGTTTGTGTCTATTTAAGTATGTATGTATGTAACGCGAGATGACCGTTGGTTCTTGCACTCAATGTTTGTTGTTAATATGCGGTAAATGTCGCTGGTGTCATAATTGCTACTGTCATGTGTCAATTATTTAATAATTATATATTGTGTTGTTTATTTACCTAAATAAATAATAAAAAAAAAACCTACATGGAACGGTCCTTTCTGTGATCCACAAATTGTTGTTCTGAGTCTGGGTGTTCTTTGTGTCCGTTTTATTAATATTTATATAGTAGGGGACTGGTGGGCGACACAGGATGTTAATTCTTAATGCGGAAGTAAGAAAAACTAACCTCTTTTCAATGATAAGTCCAGATCTAGCAGTGAGGTAATAAGGGCTGTTGATGATGAGAGTCACTTACGCAATTTTCCTCTGAGCGTATTAAGCGTATTTCCGTGGGAGAGCCACGCTTCGGCATGAATGGGCCGACTCGACCGAAATGATACCACTGCCTCACAGAAAACCGGTGTGAAATAGCGCTTGCGCTGTGTTTCACCGAGTATGTGAGGATACCGGAGGGCCCATACCCAACCCTTCCCCCATACCCTCTCCCCATACCCCAAAGGTCGACAACGCACTTGTGACGGTAATCGTTTACCATCAGGTGATGCGTCTGCTCGTTTGACCCCTATTCAATAAAAAAAACAAAAAAGCGCACATATTTTGCCCATTATAAAATTAGCCCCACCCACATATTCAGGAAGCCAGTTTACTGTCTACTAGGGTAAAATTTGATTACCTGAACGTTACTAGTAAGACAAAGCCTGCTAACTAAATTTCGTTATCTTTTAACGAAATTATAGATTAAATCTAAAAAAATCAAGTTCCAGACTGTTATGAAAGAATGTATTTAAGCGTAAAACAATTTTAGAAATAACACATTCTAAAACACTAATTAACTAACATGAAACGATGTAATCATCAAAGCTACAAAACTGTGCTGAAATGTAAAGAGAAGCTAATATACAACCCCAAAACATGAAAATGTCGTGTTTGACAAAATAACTCTTATATTTTAATTTAACACTACGAACGTAAAAGGTACTACAGAAACATGAAATGGCGTTAACTTCAATTAAAGCTATGAAAAACTGTGTTATATAACTAATAACAAATTCGTGTTGAAGGCGTAATACCAACCCTTCGACGTATGAGCACGAACAACATGAAAAGACAAACAAAAATGTAACTTAGCGTGTTAATCTTGTGGCTGACTTTTCTATGTATATTTGCTAAATATTTTTGTGCAGTTGACAAAAATAGTAATAATATGCTTTATTGTTTCCTATTTTGATGTGTTTATTTACGTTACGTATCGTGTGAGGTTTTATAAGGCATAAACATTTGAAGCATAATGCATCATTTGAATTGTTTTTATGATGTTTATATAGAACTGAGGGCGACAATTAAAGCAGTTATTCCTTTAGTAATTCTACTTTAAAAGCGACTTAATCAAAATAAAATATTTTTACAATTAAAAATAGCGATCACTTGGTAAAACGAAACCCGTCGGACATTCGTGTCAAATGCACGACGACGCTCAATTAAAAACATAATTGAGTATTTCGGCGCTTCGAACCAAGCGAAGGGTGCGAGCTAAAAGTGAATTGACACTTGTATTCTTGAAGTTTAATTATTTATTGACCGACAGACGATTATGGCTAGTTATACATATCTTACTTAACCGTATTAAGGCTACACTTTTACAATATGTAGTGTGATTTCTTTTGCTTGTCCTTGTCATCAGTCATAAATAATTAGATTAGCAGTGAGGGTTCTTATGTCATAATTTTATACCATGATAAAAATATGATATGAAACTGACAAAAATATTAGCATGGAGGGAATTGAGTCTTCGGTAACCTTACTAAGTGATAGTAATGAAATAATTACTTATATTTCTGTAAGGTTGTGGAATTAGGCCAATGTGTTCCAAAGCATAATTCTTCTACAATTAATATTCATTTGACACAATTAAAAATAAGTTACAAATGTGCTTCACAGCGGCTACTATATCTCAAAGCTACTAAGCACTTGTCAGAACACACAAAACTTTACCAGACTCCATTAAACTCAGAAATGTACACTGTGATGTTTACCTGTACAAATAAATCCTTGATATCACAAACAGAATTGTTTTTGCTTATTCTACCCGGAGAATTTAATTGAATTCTCTTAATTATATTAAATCTTGGATAAATATTATCTCAGTGTTTTGTATAACTTAACGAAGTTCCGTTCAAACTTGATCAAATGTTAAAATTATAATATTTTTGAATTTTGCTACTTTTAACTTTGTACTTAATTTAGCTAAAACAAAGTATCCAATACAAAAATGAAAAGGAAATTATGGTTAGTTGAACAAGTTCTCTACACGACGTAGAGTATGCTTTCCTTCATGTATACAGGGGCAGCAGAAGACTGATTCGGACCAGTCGGAAATTACCAGCTACACTTGTTTCCAAGTTGTATGCATACCGTTTCTTCTGGAAAAAATTATATTGAACATGAGGCGAGACCAACCTGAATTATTATATGCAATTGAAAATGACAGATAGATAGGACAGCCTAAGGATTAATCGTTATTGTCTATAGCCCTAAAATTCGAAACATTTTTCAGTATTCCTTATCATATTACACACGTACATGCATAGTTGAATATTCTTTATTCAACTATGAATATGCAATTCAAATAAGGAATATTTAACTATGCATGTACGTGTTTTGTACTTGTATTGTGAATTTGAAATACAATAGAATTTTGTTTTAGTCCAATAAATTTTACTAATTATTTACGAAAATTTTACGAGACCTGAATTAAAAATATCTGTTTGTTTACTGTTTACATTAATAATGCTATTTAAGCTTAATGTTGCTTTTGTTGCTTAAAGTTTTACTTTGTATTTAATAAGATGTTATCTTTTAAGAATTTTTAGTATTGGCAAAAAGAGAAAGTAGTCTGAAACTATTATTAATTAATACTTTCACAGATAGCATTATTAGTCCCAGACAAAATAACGATATTTAAATATTTGGATAACTTTAAAAGACATAGTACAATCTGTGTTTTTGTAAATAAGTCTAGAGAGTATAGAAAAACCTGCTAAGTGCTAGTCGGCCTCACGCACCGAGGGTTCCGTATAAAGCTTTTCGCAATTTTTTATTTATCTGTGCTATAAGACGTTGCTTCGTACCAAATTTAAAGATTCTGAGTTCACGGAAGTATCCTGTTAACGCGTTTCTGAGAAAAAAAGGGTCATGACCGACAGACGGACAACAAAGTGGTGCTATAAGGGTCCTGTTTTACCCTTTCAGGTACGGAACTCTAAAAAACTTCAAGTGAATGTGAATAAACAAGAATATGAGTAATAAATAAGGAAAATTCCCAAAAAATACAAAAAGAAAATATTATATATATAACTAGAAATAGTTTAAGCAGAGCGATTCGCTTAACCAGTGAGGCTTAATTTTAATATACAAGTGAGAACAATCAAACAGTAACAGCCAGTAAATATCAGGATACAAGCGCAATGCGCAGCGGGTTTCTATGCAAATTTCATTTACCCGTAATCCACTCAGCGAGATTGGTACTGATTGATAGGCGCAAATTGGAAATAGGCTGTAGCCGAACACCCGCCGCCGGCGTGACAATCGGTGTGCGTGGCAAAAAGCCGCGCTGACAGACTTATTGGGTTACCACTGGACGACATGATTTTTTTCTAATAAGGGATATCAGTGTTATGAAATATCCACATCGAGAATAAATGCTTGTGGAAGAAGTACTACATTAACATGTATTACATAAAATTGACATCAAAAGTAATTGTTTCACCGAGTGAGTGAGTGACCCTCTCCCCATCCCCCAAAGCTCGGCAACGCACTTGTGACGCCTTTGCAGGTGTCCATGGACGACGATAATCGTTTACCATCAGGCGATACGTCAGCTAGTTTGCCGTCTATTCCATAAAAAAAATGTATTTCATCAGGGCCCGTAATCGTTAATATCTACAAAATAGAGGAATTCGCATATGAACAATTTTAATTAAAATTAATAGCATAGGAAATAATGTTGACATTGGAACGCAATTTAGGTAGCTTAATTAAAATTTCCTCTAATAATGTTGTTAACGCAGAAGCTTTTTGTACGAGCTGTTACAATTTTGTATACAGGGTAGTCCATTTTGTTTGTCACGTTGTCGCCTCCGGCCGTTCCGCCTTATTTGTTCCGGCTTGACCGGTAGAGTGTCAGATTCACGTGTATTTTTTTGGCAAAAATAAGTAAAAAACGCTTTTTATTTTTTCGTGGTGCAATTCTCGTTGTTTAATTATATGCAAGTTACTTCAATTACAAAGATTTTTCAAATAAACTTAAAAGAAAAATAACCTGTCATCTAAATTATGGCAGGTTAAGAATACTACATTTCCTTGTAGTTTAGGGATGAGAAGCTAAATTATAGTACTTGTTGATAATAATAGTACTTCCAAGATTTGTAACACAATGAGTAAGTTTCAAGTAAATAAAAACAAGACAAAAAACTATTAATTTTTTTTGCTATTAAAAACATAACTGCTTCTAGCTTAGATTAAATCAATAGTGTAATACCAAGTCGATTTAAAACGAAATATGTAATCTTAATTTTAAACCAAACATTAGAAACAAACCAATGCAACAAATCAATCGCATAGCAACGACTATACATAAAACTTTTCCGATAACAATAAAAATAAAACTGGGAACATTCTCAGTACATTGGACCGGGAATATACAAATTGTATGTCCTGTTCCACACGGCTGGTTTCGTACACGCTTGACACCTGTACCTGTCACTATCGAATTGGGGAAGACATATGGACCTGCCCGCTCCGTGTGCATGTCCGGAGAAGATTCGATGAGAGAAATTGTTGAGCTAATAATAATAGGATTTATCGTTTTGGGGTATTTTATTGAACGATTTGTAGTATAAGGATTCATTGAATGTTCTTATTGTTAAAATGATATTTTTTAACACTTAAGGATTTGTCACACATACTTCTTGACTGTGACATTTAACCATCCTCTCCATACCTATTGGATGGTTGTGGTATAATATTTAAAAATATACACGACTAATTTATGTTTTATTGGAATAATAATAAATCATTTTAATCAAGTAACACTGCCCATTGTTATGTTATTTAAACTTTGCACTGATGTATCTGTACATGAAATCTTAGATTTTGTGCCTCGGTGGCGCAGTGGTAGTGAATGCGACTGCTGTACTCGAGGTCTCGGGTTAAAATCCTGGGGCGGACCAAGTGTTTGTGTGATCTACAAATATTTGTTTCGGAGTTTGGGTGTCTTCTATGTATAATATATATGTATTTACAAAAATAAGTATATATGTATCAATTTCAGTTGTCTAGTACCCATAACACAAGCTCTGCTTAGCTTGGTACTAGATGGCGTTGTGTTAGATGTCCGATTTAATTATTTATTTTAGTATTTCAAACGTCTAACGAGTCGGAAATTAATACATACTTGACCTTAAATTGCAACAGCGCTGATGTACTCTTTTTTGCCATTCGATTGAATTTGGCAATATAGAAAACATCGATAGATATGTAACAATTAAACCATTATAAAACAAATCAAACTTATAATCTTCACCTGTTGGATAGACTAGTTGACAACGAAATTGCTGTTCCGATATCATAAAACTTCCCTTTGATAAAAATATTACTCATTATAACTTCTGCGTACACAAAACTCATAGTGATCTCGGGAGAGGTATCACATGAACGAACTTGGAATAGATGTGAAAGCAATTTCCCATCTTATTACGAACCTTAATTCGTTTTGCACCTGAGTTGACATCAAAACTTATAATCAGGAGGTAATTACCGGTATAATTACAACAAAATTTGCTAGAAATTTCAAGGCGATCATTTCTACCATCCCCAAGGAAACCGTTTGAAACATGATAAGTCGTGTACTGTTAAATTGGACCTACTATGAACGACGACGCTTTGATAATTTTCATATCAAAAGAGGGATTACTACATTTTGTTATTGAATATAGAGTAATCATTAAAGATTTATATTTAGATGGAGTAAATTAAATTTGTGTAAAGTTGAGTCTGAATAAGGCGGTAATTTACATAACATCTTTAGCATGATAAGAATTTGAATAGAAATTAAATATTTCAAATCACTTTGTTCAATAGATTTAAAGATCGCAAGAGTATTACAGTAAAATATAAAACAAATCTTTTAGAGGCTACTCAAGAAAATATTGAAGATCAAACTCGATACGAAGAAAGAATTAATCCCGTAGATAAACAATCAACGGAGAAAGCAATAACAATATAGATTCAACAGACTGAATTAATATCAAGTGGTGCAGAATATTTTGAACATCTGGAGAGTGTTTTGTTTCCACAATTCCGTTAGTGAATGGCTAAGACCATCAACTACAAAAGCAGGGTTTTCTTTTCTACTAATGAACGATCCTTATAAAGGTGATTCCAAATACTTTTCGCTGATTTAATTTAAAGTATTTGTTCAAATAAAACTAGATATACCGTATTTGTGATTCCACAAATGCCAGTATTGTTATGATGGATTTTATTTATCAAAAAATTTACATTACAGTATTTGTTTAATGTAGTAGTAAAGTGTTCTTACCATCAGGTTGCTAATGCTCTCTGTCTAGCTTTCACTTACCTGTAACAATACAAAATTAAATATTAAACAACATCATAAACAAAATTATTCATAAATCATAACGTCAAGACTGCTAACAATATTACAAAAAAATCTATTGAATTCTCCTTGTAAAGCATAGGAACAAAATCTTCCTTCAAAAACTTTCTCATGTTACAGGGAAAAAAATATCCTGTTCCCAGGGTATTACGCAGACGCTCTAACATCCAACTTTTCACAAATTCCCAAAACTTGTAAGACAAACGCTGCTCCTTTAACATTCGCACAATTACCTGCTACAAGTTGGCGAATGCAAATTTCTGCCATATTTATTTTAGCTTCCCTTCTGTTCCGAACTTTCTTATAAATAACCTAATCAGGGTCAATCCATCAACCTGTCATTCTATAGAGAAATATTTTTCTGTTATTGTAGCACCTTTATTCAATAACAAATTTTCAATATAAAACAAAAAGCTTTACGAATGGATCTCCAGTTTACTATTACTCATTTAGAGCTGCCAAAAACATCTGGCGTGATCCTGCTTACGTGTACACACACGCAAATATAACTATTTTATATTGTGTGTTCTATGTACTAGCTTATGCCCGCGTGTCAACTCGCATGTATGTCGTATACCGCGGTAAAAAGTAATTTAGGTATTCTGATGTATTGAGCTATATAACTATGTATGGAGCTATATATGTGTAAAAGAGTAACAAACCGCCATACGTCCTTCCTCACTAACTCTCGCATTTAAAATAGTACTATAACAAACACACATAAAGGTAGTGAGCAAAGTCTCCAATATTGCTTTAAGCCGATATCAAGTTTTTTTTTATGTATATATTTTATGGAATATGGGTCAAACGAGCAGATGTATCGCCTGATGGTAAGCAAAAACCGCTGCCTATGGACACGCACAACAACAGAGGCGTCACAAGTGCGTTGCCGGCCTTTAGAGGATGGGGATGGGGAGAGGTTGGAGTTTGGGTTTATGGGCCTCCGGTATCCTGACTCACACGGTGAAACACACCGCAGGTGCTGTGTCACATCGGTTTTCAGGTATCACTCCGGTCGAGCCGGCCCATGCATGCCAAAGCATGGCTCTCCCTCGGTAATATTGTAATAAAGTAAATATTATAAGTGTACTTTAGAAGTAAGATTCTTTAAATAATATATAAGCTTTTGTCTGCAGTTACGTTCGCTTACAATTTGGTCCTTTTATTCCCCGAAAATAGTACCTTTAGCATACTCACTATGACTACGTGCATGATTTTTTCTGTTAAGGAGCTAAGGCGTACAAAATAAAAACACACTATGGTATTTTTGGAATCAGTTGAGATGTATAAATTCGAAAAATGATGTTCGAATGTCTGATACAGTGTCTAGTAATCTAAGTCAAAAAAGCTATGGAGTACTTTGGCAATATATTTTTATATTCTGTATCAATCTCAATGTTAAGAGACATACGACATTTTTGGTAGTAGGTACCTATACTGCTGTAATATTATTATATTTAAATTAAATAGACCACATGATTTGAAGCTATGACTTGCTTTTGCTTATATTCATCACTCATATTCATTTTTATGAAACATCAAAAAGTGTAACACCATAACTCAAAGATTTGAAAAAAATTGCTTTTGACAGAAATTATTTTACCTCAACAGGTTAGGGCTTCAGGTTAGTATGCTTAGGTTGCGAACATGAAAAAATTCACGGGATATCTTAAAGAATATTCATCCAAGTGCGGTAAGCTCGCTACAAATTCAAATACCCCAACGATAAAAACATTTTTGATCTCGATTTTGTTGAGATCTGTAAAATTTCATATTTCTTAGACTTCGGTAACGTTGGAGATAAGATTATGGATTTATTTGATTCAATCAGTGAGCTTGTGAGGGCTGTAAGGGGTTCTGAACTAACAACTGTTCTTAATCCACTCTATCTGAGTTCGAATGCCGCCCAAACGGATTGGATTACCTTTACGTACTTTATCGGACTTTTTCTCTTTAATATTAGATAACTCAAAAGGTTCGACACCCTTTTCGGTTTCTGTAAATTCACATCTTTGTTGATAAACACAATGTGCAAAAATATATGTTCAAAAATATATAACATTACCATTAGATTCTTTGAAAGATTTGCAATTTTAAATTAAAAAAAAAAATACTATATACCTACTTCAAACTTGATGATTATTATACAGAACAGTTACGTATTAAAATATTTAAAATGGAATAGAATGGAAAGTATAACACAATGCACTAGAATGTATAGTAGCACTAAATTAAAGTGCTAAACTGACTGGAACCGAGTACAAATTTTTAGGATCTCGTGCTCCTATCCAATCTTAGGACAAAAGGTTTAAGAGAATAGTTTAGTTGCAGCAACGGATATTGTGAGCAGGCAGCCAGTATCCTTTATGCCTTTTATATCCCTCCCGTCACAAACATTTAACACTGACTTGCAGACAGTAATATCGAGGCTTGTACAGATAAAATCTAGTGCGTTTGAAAGAGGTTTTCTTTTATTTGTGAGTGGAAATGGACAATTGCATAGAAGGTATAGGTGCAGAAATGATGTTCTGTTCAGAAGTTTTCGATATAAATGAGTTTGTTTGTAATGAAGGTAGAGACGATTTTGTTTTGCGATTTTTCCGACTTTATCTGAAAATATATCCGAAATTTAAATTTGATTTTGTAGCTTAACCATCAATATTATAATATCGAAAGTAACTCTATCTGTTTGTCATCATTTAACATTAATCGTTGCACCGATTTGAATAAAATTTGGCGTTGGCATACTTAAGAATTGTACAAAAACCTCTTCAATGTGCACCATCTAGAAAATATGTGATTATTTGAATCACGAAACATTGTAAAGAAATTCAAATAAATACATATTTAAGTTATAAAAGTAAATAGTTTGCGTTAAATATGTCTGTTTGCATTCTGAAAGCATTCCTATCTATGTACCTAGTATAATTTGTAATATCATCATCAGCCTATTGTAGTCATCTGCTGGACATAGGCCTCTCCCAAGGAACACCACAGAGCCCGGTCTGTCACTTTTTGCAACCAGTCGCTGCCAGCCCTCCTATGCAAGTCGTCCCGTGATCTAGCCAGGGGGTGTCCCACACTACGTTTGCTTATTCACGGTCTCCACTCCAGAAGGCGCTTACTCCAGCTGTTGTCAGTTCCACGACCAAAATATGTGGTTCAACTTCTTAACTGCTGCCCAGCCCAACTGAATCCTCCTATCGGCTTCCTTCTCGAAGTTGTGTTTACCTAACTGCTTAGTTGCCCGAGATTGATATATTATTTGACAACTTCGAGAGGCGTGCCATCAATGATTACTTATCCCGGAACGACCAGGTCAAACCTGACCTGGTCCCGGACCCGAATGAATCCATCCGGAGACCAATCCATTGGGAGGCTTCATATAAGCTGCACTTAAACTTCATGCAGCGGTTCTACTATGACTACGATAGAAGCTTAATAAATATTAATATGAGATGTATTCTCCGTTTATATTGATGCACCGCCTGTTCCAGTCCAGAGTCTTAAAGACGTCCTCTATGGCATTTATAAATAGTTTCGGGTATATCAAATCCCCCTGTTTTACTTCTCTATGCAAAAGAATCTGTCTTGTTTGAATGTTCTGTACTTGAACGGAGATAGTGGCGGTAACGTACAGGCTCATTCGTCGTCATTCTGTAATATATAGTGCATTAAGCATTGATATACCTATATTATTTACAATATGAATATAATAGTAAAGTATGTTTAAATAAATTCACGTCACTAGACTTTCATTAAACAATTATTAAGAACTTTCTAATACTAGTAGGTAATACTATATATCGTGTAGTTTTGAATATAATTCCAACTTTACCCTCCCCAAAGTATTAACTGAGAGCCAAATAAATGGATACACTAAACTAATGTAACCTATAAATTCTATTAATACAGGAACTGCAAAATTAGGTGGCTCCTTTGGGAGCAGGACAATGTTAGAGAAAGATCTCATTGCTAATGTAAACTCACGTGTTGACTAAAATCGTCAAAATTTTGCAAGTACTTGTATAGTTATAACAAATTAGTAAAGGTATATTTTAATGTTAAGATTGCATTGCTTTAGTTCATGAATCAAAGTTTTAGGGACTAGCCAATAAATGTCTTCAATTAGAACTGCATCTTGATACCTTGTATTTAAATACAAATTGCATTCCATTATGTTGTATTCATATTTATTAGTGTAATAAATGCCGGCGGTTCCGATAATAATTGTCAGGAAACGAATAGAAAGCTAATTCAATGAAACTAATAAAATTATCATTACTACTTAAAATGATGACGCAAAAAAAAATACGCAGACAAAGTTATTTGAAACAGTACGAAGATAAACAATTTCAAGAAGCAGGGCAGTATACATACAATAATTGTTTATAGATATAACCGCCTCGGTGTTTCACACACGACAAGTACAACGGCCCGTGTATCGAGTTGGTTCGAGTTCGCAAAATTCCTGCCGCGTAAAGCATGTCGCACCTAACTTAATTAAATTCTATTATACTACCAGCAAAGATAAATAACTCCCGCCCCTTAGACTCTCCCGAACAACTTGGAGAGTTGAAATTTAGAAAGAATGAAGCAATTTCTTTTGTTGAAAACGCAGTTCAACGTGAAACGAACGTAATTGTTGTTGGTTCTGAAAAGTAAAATGTTGCTACTAGTTTTAGATCTTTTGGTGACTTCAAATGAAGTATAATGCGATATTGGTTTGAATAAAAAATATTTATAGTAGTAAGTAAGTTACAAAAGTAATGGCTTGTACTACTTAACTAAACTTGGCATGGAGATATTTGGATTCTTGAGGGAGGACATAGGCGATCTATTGCGTTTAGCAATATACATGCGGGCGGAGCTTAACTTAAATACTCGTATGACGGTTACAGATTAACTTAAACAGTTTTGTTTTTCAATAACTTTTCAAGCAAGAGATATAATGTATGTTGCTTATCGCAATAGATCGCCAATGTCCTCTTTCAAGAATCAAAATATCTCCGTGCTAAATTTCATTATATATATTTTATATCATCTATAAAGTGCTGCAGTGGTTTAACCGTGAAAGGTTGCCAGACAGGAAGACAGAGTTACTTTCGAAAATATAACATTAGGATGGATTGGAAATATTGTCCATCAATAAGGCATAAAAATCCAACATACCATCTAGAAACTCTTAAAAAGAGTGTTCCAACAAAATCTCTCTCACTTTAATCACAGCCTGATCGAATTTCCTGTCCGCAAAGTTTCAACAGGAAGCGGAAACTTTTACGCTTTACATTGCTGTGTACATAAAGTACTTTGCGCTCAAGGAACATTGTCTGCTATCCGATACTCGTAATGTATATTAATTATTAATTTTAATGTACTCCGACGTGTTGTTGAAATTTTGATATTGTTTCATTTACGTACACACACATAAATATTAATTCATAATTATCAGGTTTAGAGTAAGTGATACGAGTATCATGGAATAGATTTAATTTTTAAAAAGAACTTTAATACCCCGATATTTAAAATCACTAATGCGTGACCTATTTATCCAATCGACCTAATTTGCTTACAAGACACGATCGTTATAATCAACATCACAATTGAATGAACGAATGAGTGAGTAATTGTCATCCAACACCTTCACATTTGAACTGAGAATGCAAGTCAACCGTTGGATGTGCGACGACGGTGTAAACACGCGTAAGTACTAACGCGATTAGATACTCCACCCTCCCTTCGTTCACTCACTCATTCATTCCCCCTTCCATAGCCCGACGCGCCCCGGACATGAAACCGCGCTAATAAGGAACACTCCACTTGTAATTTCCTATTTGTTTCTATTTACATGTTGAAGTGTTGTTTTCGTATTATATTTTTGAAGTGATTACTGGGTGTGTGTGATTACGAAATTTCAATGTTGAGGCTTTCATTATATTCGGGTTAGGGAAATTGTTTTCGTGTTTTGTAGGCTTTATGTTTAGTTATTTAAAAGTTATTTGTGACTTGTTTTCTAATAGATATTTATTGTTTGTTTTATTTAACTAATTTAGGCAAAGTTGAAAAGATATTTTACAGATTTAATTTCTTCCCTTGATCTGTTGTACACAATGCTAACTGTATATTCTATGTATGCGTGTAGAATCTTAAAATGTAAATAGTGAAGTTAAAGCTCATTTAATTTATAATTTGCACTAGAATATTGTTACTTCACAACTGATAGTCTCACCGAAATTGTTTAAGCTAGTTATAATAAACACAATTATGAAGCAAAAATACTGTGAAATAATTTAAAATACTCAAAACGTTTTCAATATCAATTTTAAACAAAAATAAATAAAAATAAAAAGACAGGTAAACAAACAAAAATCTCTAATACTGTGTTCAATTTTAGATCATAAAGTAAACCTTTATACTTACAAAATGGGTCAAACTTTCCCAAAAATGTTATAAACAAAAGCCAGTATTGAAACACTAAATGGTTTTGGCAGTAAACGGCAGCTTTGAAAGAGGTCCCGACTCTCGATTCTAACGTTCTTAAGCCATACGGAACCGCGTCACGTAGGTAAGGTACCGTCGATAAATGATTATTGCTATGGCAAAGGCACCAAACCACTGAAACCTTACGAACCTATTTGGTGGACGCGTGTTGGGTTTTGTCGAGTTACTTAGTGAATAAAGTTAGTGTATGTTATTTAACTATTTCTATGTCTTTGCGGTCTGATTGTTAATTTATCTATTTGTAGTTTGATATTTTATAAGTAGCAAAACGTGACAGTTTATAATAACTAATTAGATATTTCAATATTCACATACTTACCACCTTTTTTTATGTAAGCCTAGATAAGTATATTGACCCATATGGCCCCTATGGCAGCCTATTGAGATGTTACCGCATCACACAGAAAACAAATACAAGTCATCTACGGAATTCGATGTGGAAAAGTACTTCCATTCCACTAAACTGTTAGTGAGTATTTTATTAATAATATTGACTAAATAGGTAATATAGATATTCGACAACAACCGGTTTTATGCTGCCTACATGTAACGGTCTCCCGCGACTGATTGTTTTGAAGAGCCTTCGGGTAGGCTGATGTCCAGCAGTGGACATATTTCGTCCGAGATGATAATGATTTAGATAGTCCATAACTATTTGTAAATAAAACAGTAAAAGCTACTAATTATATATTTGTTAAGTTCCTTAAACATGTTTGTAAACTTTTTGTAGCAAATTATGTTTAAATAATGTAAAACTTTTAAAATAAGGCAAATTAAATCTTCTATAACAGTTTGTTATATATTAACCCTCAGTACATTTTCTAAAGTTATGACGCTAAATGTAAGCATAACAAGTTGGAAAATGAACCACGCCAAACTTTTACTAGTCGTGTTGTTTTAAGCAAACATCTCCGCATACAAGACCATGAATGAGTGCCCATGAGCATATCATTTTACTGCGCATTTTTTAAAATGTTATCCTTAAATGCTGAGATATGATTGAATTTACAAAAAACGTATTTTGTTCTAAATAAAACCCGTTCTTCTCTTGAAATTTTTTGATGCAATATGTTTTATTGTTTCTGGGAAATAATATGCTCACGATAGGTATTTATTACATACATTTATTTGCCTGACGTATCAATCAGGTTTGGGTAGTTACAGGATAAATACCTCATTTAGATTCCGATGGTAATCAATTTAAGGTTTTTAAAAATGTTTAAATCAATTTGAATATAAGTACATACATAAATACAGTCGCACTTTTAAACATAAATAAATAATAACTTTACCAGTTATAAGTCCCATCAAATGGAAAGAATGAGTAAAAGGTGATTAACGAAAAGGGTTCATCGAGTGAATGTTGGTAGGAATGCCAAAGAGGACGTAAAAGGGACGATACCGACCATTATTGGTAATTTGCAAAAGGATCATGTGTGTGATGTGGAAGAAGAATTGAGAGAATCAGATGATACGATAAACTTATCAAAGGTTTTATAAAAGTAATAAAACATACTTAAAAATATAGAGCCACAACAAATAAAACATCCGCCTATTACGGCAGCAAGCGTGGTCGTACTCAAGTTTTATCAGCTGTGAATTTCCCTCATAAATATTCGATTGGGCGCCGTGCCCCGGGCTCGGGGTCTCCCCCTTCGTAATATTGAGATTCATAATTTGACCCGCAACTAACTTAGCGATCCACTGAATTCGTGAAACACTAATAAGCCAATATAAATAAAAGTCTGAAAGACTTTTAAGGTTTGTTTAAATCTCCTATTAAAAATATTAAAATTGAAATATAAATTTGTAAAATTTTGTGATAGATCTATCACAAAATTTCATAAAAAGTATGTGAAAACCGTAGTAGAGTATTATATTTCAAAAACATTGAGACGAATTGACGTATGTTTTATCACTCTATTCAGTACCTTACACTTTGCAAACATCCACGAAACGGACATAAAAAACACCCAATTTAGAAAAACAATTTATAGATCACCTAAAGTTTTGTCCCACGTAGGATTTGCAGAGGAAAAGGCGTGGTGACCATTTAAATCACTAGGCCAATCCGTAATAATTCTGGTAAATAACAAAAACGGGTATACTGGTATGGCATAATTTTAAACGTTACAGAGTAAGAAACTTTGAGGTGCTAAACTTAGGCTCACGAAATAAATAATGATACTGGTTTTAGCGTACTTAATCAATTATGTACTAAGCGCCAACAAGAATAAGAAAAAAAAATGACGTAAGCCTTTACAACGCGGTAAGCAGAACGCTCGATATTCAGAAACTATGTTCAAGCAACACTGACTCCTTTAATTTTGCATTCTTTTACCCTGACTCCGCCAGTCTCTCATTTCCGACTTTGTTAAGTTTTGTTAAAGGTATTCAGACAATTTTTAAGAATTCTGTGAAATAGTTCAAGTTGTCAACGAATGGGAATTAAGAAAAAGTTACTTTTTGTTTGTCAGAATCATATTTTTATCTGAGTCGAAGTCTAAAATGAAATATTTGTTTAAATATGTCTGAACAGTTTGCGCTAATTTTTAAGCTTTAAAATGTGTTTGATTATACTTACCAACTCAAGCTTTTCCCGCGGCTCCGCCCGCGTGTATGTTGGCTAGTGCTGTAAATAATAGCCTATGATCTTCCTCAAAAGTATCTCGATGCTAAATTTCATTGAAATTGGTGCAGGGATTTAAACATGAAAGCGTCTTTACAGAAATGACGTATTCGTAATGCATGAGCTCGCGTCATCCCCATGGCCGTGAGTTTTACACCGAGGCCCTCAGCCTAACTTTTGAAAGCGTTTGTTATTAAACGGTGAAGGATAAATATGTATAAACAGAAGAATATGATCAGAATTAAGTTTAGCTATTATTATTATAAAATGGCCCGTAAAATGGTGCAAGGATGTATTTAATAAAATACGGAGTCATACTATTATCAAATATTTAAAAAGGTTTTACGTTTTACAGGAATTCGGATAAAATTAGTATGGAAAGTTGAAATATATCCCACTATTAAGTATGTAAGTACAATAAATATACTTGATACTTTTATGTCTATAAAATATCTACCAAACACAATGTATGTTTGTTTTCCAGTTAATTTGACCTTACACTTCATAAGTAGCAAAAAAGAGAAACAATTGCCAAAAATTTCTATTAAAACTTTATTCCGCATAACTTCAATGTTTTACGAAATTGACTCCACGAGATTGCCTCTCGGACGGCCGTAATAGGCCATATTCTGGGCTCTGACGATTCAGGAGATGTACTTAACAAATAGTTTCACGAGTCCAAAGCGAGTGATGAGCTCATCTCTTGAATGATTTCACTGAGAGTTGAGGGTGGGAGTAATAAGAACAATAACGAAAACAAACAAGTATATACAATACCAAAGATCTAAATTTTGTTTACAATACCTGTGCCTGGACTTTTCATGGTTTAACAGAATTTCTAAACCAATTTTCATACTACACTGCAAAATTCTTTGAAAATTTTGACTACAGTCAAAATTTTACAATAAATTTATTTAAATAATGTATATTTTTGTAATCATCATTTAACTATTAAACAAATGAAAACATTGACCAAACTAAAGTGAAATAGTTATTGAGTTTGGTAAATTGCTTTTTGAGAAAGGTATCTCAAAATCCAAGAAACTTAACACACTAAACTTTGGTCCAATCAAAACTTAGAACCACATAATAAAACAGCACAAAACAAACAATAAACAATGACCGCGACCAACATTTGTCAAGCGATAAAAAAGTAAAACCATTGAGAGTGGCGAGAATAAGCACCACCTAGGAGGCGTGACCGGCCAATTTGGTAGAGGAGCCTCGAGGGCCCAAGAGTAATGCCTCTGACGTTCACATAAGCACCATGAAATTTATCGACCCTACGTGCCGGACAACCAAAATAAAAACAAACTTACCAAGTGTCAAAGTTCGTTTTACCCACCACCGGCAGCTTTTATATTCAATTACAAAGGGCTTGAAAATATTTTTGGGGATGTACACGATTGTACATTGTTAAGTACAGATTTAAATATATTTCGTTGAAAGTTGGGTGTTAAATTTATTAAATACTTTTTCATTTAAATTAGATAGTAAAGATTTAATTACCTATGTTATATTGCTTGACCATCCATGTTTAGTTTTATAGATTGTAAATTATATAGCTCTAGAAAAATCTGATGAACACTACCAAAAATCAAAAGAACTATCAATAGTAAATGTTAGTACTGTTAGATGCGATTACGGTTATCCCTACCTGTTTAAAGTTACAATACCGGTATGGCGCTGTTTACTTAAAGATTAAGTAACAGTTTAATAACATTTGACTGCGTTTGGCTAAGTGATCGCCACGCCGCTTTTTACTACGCGTTTATGTTTTCCACAGATTGTTGTTCTGAGTCTGGGTGTTCTTTGTGTCCGTTTCATAGATGTTTGTAAAGTGCCCCGCGATGCAAGATATATATTCGTAATGCAGGAGTCGTCTTTTACAATATACTCGTATAAAAATATCAATATGTGAACCACCATTTGAAATTCATTCGTACATGCAAACTCATAAGCATAATGATTCTGAATTTCCATTTAGAACACATCGAGAGTAATCCAACGTAACGCGCAATAAAAGTTCCATTATCACCCCGCTATCGAACCTTAAATTTTTTATAAGCGTTATCCATCGCCTTATTATTTACTGCTTCTTATGGAACGTCTATTTTTATTCCAGCAATGTTCAGTAAACAGCGTATTGCTTCGTTTATGAAAGTTTTCATATCGACTTTTATCGAGACATACAATTTTATATGGCAGGCGTATTACACATCCACTAATATGACGTGGCCTATAAAATGTTTTAGGTTTTGTGTATTTCCTTGGAAGTATCGTTTTTAGGTATCAGAATTATGTAACTTTTAACTAATATTATTTATAAATACTTAGTAATTAAAATTTCGTCCATAATTTTAGTTACATGTATTTAATGACATATCTCATGAATATAATAAAGGTGAAAGTACATACATTTTTTGTAACGCTTTTACGCGAAAGCTACTTAACCGATCATAATTAGAATTTATACTCATATTTTTGGAGGTATTAGAAGTAACATAGGATGCTTTTTATTAAATACGAGCGAAGCCACGGGCGAAAGCTAGTAATATTTATATTAATACTTGAGACAAACTTCTTAGCACTCCATGGATTCACCGTGCGGGTGCCGGGTCCATCGTGTGGCAGAGGGAGAAACTCAAAGCAGTTCCCAGGACTTACGACCTAGGTGTAGGTTTAAGGAGGCCCCCTTTAAGATGCGCATCAACGCTCACCTTCACTGCTCGTGTTTCCCGCCTACCTAGCCAATTTGGTAGGAACCTGTTAGTGCAGCCTGGGATACTCGTTCTAAAATAGAACTTACTGCAGATCTCGACAGGCCAAGGTCTTTCAGAAGGTTATAGAGAGATTTAGCTGGTATACCTCTCGCTCCTACTTCTACCGCGTATAAATTAACCACATAGCCATTTTTGTTTAGTTCAGTTGTTAGATCGTAATATTTATTTAATTTTATTGTATGGTCTTTAGGAATATTAGTTTCCCACGGAACAGTAAGCTCTACTAATATTATGTGTTTAATTTGTCTAGAGAAGAGGAATATGTCCGGTCTGGATGACGAAACACCAACATCCTCTGGGATTTTATAGTGCTTATCATACGTATCCATCAAAATAGTCCAGTCAGGTGCAGTATCTAGGATTGAGAAAGGCTTGCTTTTAGATTTGGTAGCTGAGCCATCCTTTATAAAGTTAATTTGTCGTTTATTTGTAGTCAATCCTTTTTGGGCTTTAGCTACTGAAAGACTTACTGCTTCACGTATGATTTCTAGTACTCTATCATATCGGCGTGTAAATTGTACCACTTTTTACGAAATTTGCGCGGATCGAGGAGTATGATACTTTTTACACTTATAGTTTATAAAGAGAATGCATTTTTTTTTAATTATGCGTAAAAATACATAAATTAATGAAAGAAAAAATTCCACACACTATCATGCGTATGACACACACATACACAAATGTAAGTAGGTATGTCAAAGTGAAACAAAAATAATGATTATTTTTTGGCTCAATTTAAAAATATCAGGTTCTTTGCACGCAATAGTAGAACAAAAAGACAGATATAATAATCAAACTATATCTATGAAATGATATTACGTCTGAGAGAAACTAAAAATAATATCTTTAAGGTTAAGATAGGAAAACTGAAGTTAATACTAGACTTCACTGGGCCGGTCCCTCGCTCTCATTGACTCTCAGTTCTCTAAAAGTGTCCCTGGTAACTTTCTTTTTTTTTTTTTTTTATTGAATAGTGGGCAAACGAGCAGACGTATCACCTGCTGGTAAGCGATTACCGCCGCCCATGGACACCCGCAATACCAAAGCATCACAAATGCGTTGCCGACCTTTGGGGAATGGGAAAGGGGATGGGGGGAGGGGTTGGGGTATGGGCCTCTGGTATCCTCACTCACTCGGTGAAACACAGCGCAAACGCTATTTCACACCGGTTTTCTGTGAGGCCGTGGTATCACTCCGGTCGAGCCGACCCATTCATGCCGAAGCATAGCTCTCCCACGGTTACCTTATGGAAGTTAAGTTCTAGTAAACTACTGAAAAACATGCGTAGGCATAAACCTAAATGTATTTATGTTTACTTTGAGACTTTTCTCACTGCAATTATGGATAATGGCATCAGAGACAAAGAATTATATAATCTACACTAATATCTAATCTCAGGAAACGCTGGTCTGATTTAAAAAAATATTTTAGTGTTGGATAGTCCATTTATCAAGGAAGGCTATAGGCAATATATCATCACGCTAATACTAATAGGAGCAGAGCAACAATGAAGATTTTTTAAAAAACGGGGGAAAATTTTCACGCTACGGGCAATAGAAGACGCAAACGAGGTTGCGTGGGTCAGCTAGTAATTTAAAAAACTATTTGAAAACAAGATACTGAATGAAGCATTTTTAAAACTCACCATTATCTTACTAAATGTACTTTATTGATAATAAAATCATACTTATGTTTTTATATCTACGCGAAATCTTCTAAACGGTTACATGCGGGAAAATATTTGATTCAATATATTTTATTATTTCTAAAAGCCGGGACGTCCGCGCCCCGGGAACTTGGCATCACTACCGTCCGCCCCGCACTTTTATCGTCGGATAATTGAATTTCCGCACTCCGCTACAAACAGGAAGTTCCGCTGGTTTACGTTCAGCGCTGAATATTGCATCTATCGTTGATGGAGTTATTATTTTCAATATGACGATTAAGCCCTTTTGGTTGGTAGTTAAGATATAATTGAACTGAGTGCTTTGTTCGAGATAGTTTTCCGTGTAAGTGCATGTCATCTATGTAATCCTACTAATATTATAAACGCAAAAGTTTGTGAGTATGTAAGTGAGTATGTTTGTTGCTCTTTCACGCATAAACTACTGAATGGATTTTGATTAAACTTTACAATAATATAGCATATACATCAGAATAACCCATAGGCTACAATTTATAAAGATACTAGCTTCGCCTCGCGCCGTTGCCCGCGGTTATTGTCGTACCGCGGGTAGCACCGCGGGATTCAGCTAGTTATATTTATTTCTAGGTCAAATATTCAACGATTGCAGAATAAATAACTTTATAACTGTCGGTAAATGTAACTGCTGTTGTTGACTAGACGGTAAAGAGGACAATTAAGGAAGAAAAACTAAATAACAATAATAATGAAACCCCTTAGAATCACTACTAAACTTAGAAAATACTCAATTTTAACATAATTTTCGAAGGTGTTCAAACGGGTGTCATTTAACCCTTTTACAATTTTTGCTCAGTGTCAAATACTTTTTAAATATAAAATATTCTGTAAAGTAAATATAGTCATAAAAGTGGACATGGAGAATTTCAAAATGTTCTCAGCTACATTCAAAAGTAAATTACTAAATATAGTTGCAGTCAAGTTCTGTAAAACAGTCCACTATCCCATATTGCTCTTTACAGATCATTTTTACCAGATGCATACACTCAAAACATTGGCAATACGTTTATATTATGTGTATACGTTACCAGAATATTTTTATAAAAACTTTTCCAAGCGATGTTATAGGTAACTTGTGCCGTCACAGGAGTCCCGTGCCAATTGCCTCTGAAGCCTCTTTAAATAGTTTTTGAAGGCTTTATTCGCCGGGCCTCCTGCTCGTGACTGCTCTCCCCCTTCATCCTCCTCGTACCTCCTCGAGCTTCCTAAGGCTTCCGTTCTTATTTACACAAGGCAAACCTTCAAAGTCCCAACTTGTTCGGTACTTTCCGCGAAGCTCGTCTTTTCAATTTCCCAAGCAAGTAACAGAAAAAAATAAGATTTATAATGCATTACTTTTATAATTTAATTAGGATTCTTTATAAAATGATTTTAATTAATATTTTGAATAGTAATAAAATCACATTCATTAAGGCGTTAATATTATGTTTTCTTTTATTTTTCTATAGTATATATGTTTTTAGAAATATTTAGGTATGTTTATCATGTAACAGTGTAGTTACTACAATACATGCTTTACCTATGCTATGTTTAGATGACCGTATACCGTATACCGTAGAAATTCTGTTAAGTTATCTATAAGCATTATAAATTTGCAAACTGTAGTTATAGTACATGAACTAACTTCTAGGAAGCTTTAGTGTTGTCACCATCATTAGAGTTTATTAGCTTTATAATAATAGTTACGCAACTATTAATAAAGGAAATTCTTATATTAAGTCATGTCTTTCAACTTTATCCATTCACGGTAACGTCAAATTTGTTTTAAGTATCTTTGTTTAGCCTGTTTTATATTAAGATGTCACTTACTTTTGTTCGTTGAGTTGTGTTCTCTTAAGGATCTTCTCAAACTATTTGTGAAAAACAGCAAATAAAGCTTTGTCAGTGATAGTCGAGTGTGGTGCTCGACAATACGCTTCTGTTCATTTCCGCTGAAACTCACTTTAAGGGTTGCAGGTTTGTTAAAACACACCAACTTTTAACGGCTACGTATTTAATTCTTATACGTTTCTTGCTTTTAATGTCCTTTTGTCCTGTTACATCATAAGTCTGCTTTCAGACTATTTGTTTATTTAACAGTACGATTTGTTACATGTTGATTTGTTTTCTTTCAAGTTTTTATTAGAATGTTGACAAAATTATTAGTTATGGAGTTATGTTTATAATTTTATCCAATCAGTCATGAGAAGGTAATCCAATTATGACATACCCAAAAATTTCTTCCACATTACTGAAGCGCGACCCATTTCCCACATTAATATAATTACGTCATAGATGTAATTAGATTTATATATTTAGACGACAAAGCGAGCTGTATCAAAGGAGCCCTTTGACTATTCAGTTGTGCCCTCCCGAATGAGAGGTACTGTAATCTGACCGAATATCTGACTGCATTTACCGGTGGACCTATCAAAAAGTTCCAGTCGTGGCATTATTCGACTTTGACCAATGTCGCGTGCGAGCTCGGGTGGTCCACCTCTCGCCCCCTCTGATCCACCCGTAGGAATGTAAGTAGATAGACAGTAAGTGAAATGCGAAGTGACTTTAATTATGTATATAAAGTTATTAATAGTTCAAGGACAATCCAGTATAGCATTATGTAATTAATTTCTGTAATTTGTAGTTGTTATGTTGTTACTTTTAATACTACATTTTTTTTTAATCTACTTGAAAGTCAACATTTACCTTACGATCGTTCACAATTTTTCTTTTATTTCTTGTGATTTTACTTTTGCTTAAGTTACAATTTTCCAAATGAATATTCATGCATTACAAAAATTATAAATGAAGAACATTCGAGACATTATTATTGCAGAAGTTCAAGTAAGTCGGCTGTATATTCGTCTATAAAATTGCAAAAGTGTACACCCAAAAGTGAATGATATCAATTCTACACATAACTAATTATGCTATATGCGGAAAGCACCAAATGGTGAATACCATAATCTAATAGGTAATTACATTTTCGAACCGTTTGGGGTCGAGACGCTAGGTTCATGGGGTCCGAGTGCTCAGGTTATGTTTAAATAACTAGCTAAGCTACTGATTTCCGCTTCTCGTGACGTGCCCGGCCTTTTTCTAGCACAAGAGTTCGTATTGCCATTCAACGTGTCAATGCTGTCAGCCTTTTAAAAACGCTACCAGTAGGCGATGATGCGAAGGAATTGTTTGACGCTTGTATGAAAATATAGTTGTTTCTTTTCTATTAATATTTCCTAGTATTTTAATTTCATATTAAGATATAAACACAAACAGTAAATTTTGCAAATTGCAAAAAGAACTAACGTTTCGCTTTTTTTTCGTTTCCTTTCGCTTTGTATTTCAGGTTCCGTAAAAATATATACTTATATATAGCACATTATTATTATTGATTGCCTCTGCAAATATTTGTTTCGGTGTTTTCTATGTATGTGTTTTTTATATATGTATGTATTTACAAAAAAAATAATTTAAGTATTTAAATCAGTTGTCTAGTACTCATAACCCAAGCTCTGCTTAGCTTGGGATTAGATGGCGTTGTGTGTCAGATGTCCGGAATATTTATTTATTTAATCGTCATGGTATGTAATTCTCATTTAATGTGAACGTATTTTTGAATTTTTTTTCTAGTTCTAAGAATAATTATTGAATACTTTTATAAAATAGTATATATAAGCTATTTTTATCTTCTTCCTATAATTATAAGTACTTGCTTTAGAAGCTTCTATTACTAATGTCAATCACACTGAACATTTTTTGTTTTTAGGTCTTAAATCATTTTAAAAATGTGGTACTGAGTTTATTACACATTACTAATTTATATTTGAAAGTATTTGTTTTAAAAACAGCGTATGAAAGTTACTAACATATAATGAGAACATGTTCACTTACTCCACACTTAATTGTGAATTCCAAGTCACATTCACAACTTATCCATTCATTCTCCAATACACAGTAAGCTCCAAAGTTTCCTGTTTACCAATTAAAATTTCGACTTTCAACCTCCCCGTACACCAAAAGGGTTAAGGCTGAGCTGTTTTCCAACTAGTAGACACGCGAGTTAATAATTCCCTTTATAGTGGAGTAAGTTGCTTACAAGCTTTGCGGTGTCTAAGTAACTTCAGTACGGTACACATTAGCTGGTCTCTTTAAATATTTGCTCGGTGGCTGGAAATTATTTTAACGTTAAATGAACACGATTTGGGTTTAAAATTAGTTTGATGGTTTGACAGTGTGTAATTAGTATGTTTAATAAGAGCTGACTTTCTAGAATTTAGTTTGAGAACCGTATTAATTTCCATTGAAAAAACAGAAAAATATACAATAAATAAAATTTATAATTGTGTATTTAAAAAGAATACGGGTTGTTTTACTTTAACAAAGGTAAACGTAAGCTTTAAAAACGAATATTAAGAAAAAAAATCAGATCAGCCTATGTTTGACTTGACTATTGCAAATCAAGTAGCTTATAAGTTTTAATACCAAAAAAATATTTAAATATTTGCACAATGTACAATCCTTAACACGAAAGTATGAAATATTTTTTACATTTCTGTAAAATGTATTTCTATAATCTTTCGATCATAAAACATTATATAGATTACGAAGGAGATCAGGCCACTTTAGTAGAAAAAAAGTAGACAGATGGAAACATGAGAGTTTCTAATCCACAATTACACACAGACTTCGGTAAGAGATTTAGAACAAAATACATAATCCTTTAAATGCGGATAAAGCCGGTCGCGCAGTGCAACCACGGGAGACATATAAAAGGTTACAAAATTTAGTACTTCGATTTTACGATATTGTTTTAGTAAATGTTGGATATTTTAAAAAGGAGGTTTTGAGCATCCGAGAGTTAGTGAATAATTTACTCTTTCTTTTAGAATTAAGTTCTCAATAATCAACAGATTTGCTTAAGAACTTTTTTCTTAAAAAGGTATAGTTTGAACTTGATTTATCTTAATTTCAGATATTTCTAGATAATAAGAAAAACGTTTACAGTAAACATGTTGCACGATAGGTTGTATTTTGACTTGGAAAACGAGTAATCTCGTATTTGGAAATATCAGTAATCTAAAAAAAATATTACTCCTACCCTACCGGTCACACATTCTGCTAACAAAATATAATTGGCAATGTTTTCTGCTTACTCCAATGATACAGTGTATACTTTATATATATATTTGGTGATTGCATATTTGATTTAACTAAAATATCGCTTTTTATTCTTGAAATGGTGTTGGAAATACAATAATTATTCAAATTGAAGATTTGGTTGGATTGCAGTAGATAACTTAAGTCTCGCACAACAAAACTGTGGAATAAACTGTCGTCTGTGGTATTCCCGAACCAATACGATCTTCAATCCTTCAAGAAAAGTGCGTACTCCTTCTTACATATATACCTACGAGTATGTATAACTTTGCGGTGTTGCTTGTGTAAGTATCGAGAGTCAAAATAAAATCTTGGAGCATCTTATGTTACAACTTTGACTCCGTGCCTATTAATAACATTATATTTTTGGCATTGATCTCAATTCAACAAAATATGATTTTATATTCACTTGATTGTACTATTTTTTTTATTACTTTTTAAATAGCATTAATGACATAACATTTTCTTTACACTCTTAGGAATTAAATTATCATGTTTCAATGTTAAAATCCAAACAGAAATAAGTAACTAATTATGGCAAAGGACAATATAACATTAAATAGGAAGCCCTTTTTACAAGGATCTCATTTGTGCATTTTTTATGCAGTAGTAAGTGGACATCGGTTCTTATTGGCGCTGGATCTGGGCCGTTTGTCGAAACTCAAACGAACACTCCTGGGAATTCGGCCGAACTCAGATTTGCTCCGCTCAAGCATCGCGGACCCTTGAAAGTACTATCGCTTACTAAATTTATTGTGAAACATTGAAACAAAATATATGAAACCGTAAATAAAATATTCAAATTGAACGTTACGTTGGAAGTTCGACGGATCTCATTCATTATTAATAATATAAAGACACTAGAATTCATTTCTAACAACTGACTATGGTTTAACTTCTTCGATATTAGTGCAGTGTCCGCCTAAAGTAAAGTAAAATTTGATTGTTATGATCTAAATTCCTATTTAATCATTAAGAACATTGATTATACATACAATACACTCGATTAGCAATTACGAACCAAAAACGCACAGACAGAAATTAAGAAATTGTTTTTAACCGAGGCAAACGTCAGTATACTCTTCAATGTCTTTTCCGCAAGCAATATTTTTTCCGAACTAAAAACTCATGAAATATATTTACTCTTATACCTATGATAATGTATACTTAAGCATTATATAGCATAATTATCATTAACCAATATTGTCGCAAAACTTTTCTATAATTTATCAAAGAAGAAAAATAAATGTAAAAATGTTTCAAAATGTACTCAGTACCCAACGAATTACTTGAGCAGTAATATAATATTTTATATCAAACAGAGCACTTCCGTGCACGACTGTACGACGACATTGTTACTGGCGACTCGTGGAACTAAAGATCCACTTCTATTTTCCGATAGGGCGGGCATAGTATCATTCAACTTTTTTATTATCTCCGAACAGTTCAGCGGACGGTACATTCTGCTTTTATCGATTTGTCCAGTCAAATAACTCGAGCACATGTATCTGATACGAGTGAGATCATTTTGTGGATGTTAGGTACAAAGACATTGTAAACTTACAACTTCTAGCAAAAATATTTAAACTTAAAAGCAATTAGGCTATGAACATAATAATGCAGACTTATAGGTTAATCATACGACTAGTTCAAGTGTGCTGCACTGAAAAATGCCTCAAATTAAAGGTTTGCGTGTCTCAGAATAACTAATCAATTTCGAAAACTTAATTGAAATAACATTCAAAGTCATTCACACAAAGCTTATCAATAAACCAAACAAATTCTCAGAAACGTACTAAAACTGATATAAGGACCTACAATTTATCAACCAAATGCTTGCGTGTAGACTCACTATTTACGATAACCTCATCGAACACTAAACCAATTACGGGTTCCCGAGTCTTTGACGTGCGCGATTCAAATTCAATTTGCCAACATTTCGCCACACTTAATCTGAATAATGAATCCAGCTAATTTTAATCCTGTCCATCGGCGCGCTGCTGAAGAAAATCTCGTGATACCAAATTGGATTTTTTGTAATGAAAATTGAGTTTTATGGGACATTAGGGCTAAACTCATTCTTTGAGAAGGGATCGAAATTTTGTCATTCGAAAAGCTTTTGAAAGAAATCGTTGAGTCATTTCATTATAATTATACGCAATGCATTATGAATTGCGCTTACTGGTTGAGTAAAAGAGAATGATCTTTAAATTTAAATTTAAATCTATTATATGGAAGTAGATAAATAACAAGAAGAAACTGCATTATAGAAAATTTTCTATCAAAAATATAAATTAAAATAAATGGCACTACATTATTTCGTGAAATATCATTCAAATCAGTAGGTTTCAAACATCGAAAGTCAATTTTGAGGAAGGTCATCACCATGTTCAGTTGAAAATACTCGTAGCAGCAATATCGCATAATAGGTAGGAGTTGGGTTTGATTGGACTTGATTAGCATCTGCGCTTGTGTGTGCAACACAATAGTAATGACTGTACTGCAGTCTTTGACGTGCAGCAACGTCATGGGTTACGGAGTTACGGTCAAGTGAACGTGTAAAGCTGATTTGAAGTGTCACATGTATAGGCTTATATTGGAATAAGGTTTAACTGTGGTTGGTGGATATGTTTGTGCGTGTGTGAAATTTTAATCGAATATTCGTTTTTAATTTGTTTGAGTTGTTAACGTTTTATTATAATAATGTGTTTGTTTTAATATGATCATGTGTTATTGTTTTATTTTCGGTATTTTTTCCCAGAGTGAAACTTAGGCCTCTTCTAGCTGCAAAGTCCGATGTATAAAAATATCTGTTAAGATTTACTTACAAAAAAAAAAATATCATTTACAACTTCACTTTAGGTAATTTGGTTCTATGTCTTTGGTTAGGTACTTATTTTGAATTTTGTACATTGTATAATCATTGGATACATATCAAGACTTAGGTAATAATATCTTATAAATAGTTAGGTTATGTTTGTTGTTACTTTATGTTGTTGTTCGTGTGCAAAATTTTCCATGACGTTGATGATATTTAACGTCTTAGAGAGAGAGCGAGAGAGAGAGAGAGAGAGACATAATGGTATTGATAAACAAATTTAAACTGTAACAAACCGATACGATATACCTATTTTGTTTATAGTTTCCCAGGAAATATAAACGTAAAATGGACGTATAGACAAAAAAATTGCATTCGTTGAGAGTAGACATTTATTATTTTGAATTTGTTTATTTACAAATTTGAGTAGATTTTAAAATATTATTTTATTACAAATATTTAATTTGTAATATTATCAACCACCTTTAAAGGTTTTGCCAATCTCTAGACCAATAACAACTTGCCAGCTTCGATGGAACTTACAACTTCAAAATGGCACATATTCATAGTCGTAAATGTTACGTTACATAAGAAACGAAAACCGTAAATAAACTTAAAATCTTAGATCAATAGTATAAGTATCGAAAGCAAGACTACCACAAAAGATATCGAAATTTGAATATTTACTTTGAGAAAAATTTAAAGACTCCCAACTAGTGGCGTGCATCATAATGTAGATCAAATTAAAAAGCCGTCCTGCCGGCGCTGGCGGCTACATAGGGGAGTCTTCGTATTCTATCTCTAATTAGAGAGAAGGTCGCGTTTCTGGACGCTCTTTGCTGTTTGGTACATGTCACGAGAGCTCAAGAGCTTTAGATGTAGTATTTTCATAAACTATTCTCCTTGAGCTAGGAATGTTCCTATACTAATAACACATAAAGAATACTATATGCATTTATAAATTATCATCAACACTGACACAGATAAGAACATAGAAAATGATCATAGTCTTGGCCATAGTAGTGTCCCCGCTGTCTCTAGTTAGGTCAACCATTTGCCGTCCACTGCTGAACGTTGGTCTCCCCCAAGGAGCGCTAACTGTCTCGGTCTTGGGCAGTCCGCATCCATCCACCATCATTTATTATGATTAAGTTTAAGGCAAAGTTAATCATAATAAATAGTTAAGAGAAATTAGACCACTTATATTTTTAAGGTTTTTTTTTTATTCTATATTAATATAATATTATATTAAGCTGGAGGGTAAGTTTGATTGCTGTTTCGGATGGTTGAAAGTGATAATCTCAGAAGTACAAGCTCGATTTGGAAATTTCTTTCAATATCAGATAGTTTGATTATTAGGAAAAGCGTTCGATGCTGAGAATGAAAGGAGCGGAGTTTCAATTAAAAATATTGCAAAAAATGGGGAAAGTTATTCCTTTTGTGAATTTCCATATCATGCGCTGCGTAAACGATTAAAGTTTCAGAGATAAATAATTTATAATAGAATTGTTCACCTTTCAAAGTTTAAAAAAAAATCACGGCATCAATTTATTACTCTTGTAAGGTTGGCTCACTATATGTGATTATATTTTTTTTTTTTTTTTTTTTTTTATACCTGAGCTACCAAAATGACTCTGCCCTGCCTGATGGAAAGCACCAGCAGAATCCAAGAGTGGTGGTCACCATCCTCAATGCAAACAAGGACAGTGCAGCATGGTGACCAGAACTATGGCGGCCTAGTGATATGCTTTTTCACGCCCCTCTTAAAGGACCCGGGATCATAGTGGGACGGAAACACGTGCGCTGGTAGTGAGTGCGCTGTATCTGTATGGACAGGCCGACTCAATTCTATGGTCCTTTCTTCAAAAGGCCGACCCAGATCCTATACTGTACTCGCATAGATTTTTATTATTTTGTAATTAATCAATGTTCACGGCCTTAAAAAAGACACCTCTGTGGTTTGTTTCGGCATTTCTTCCCATAGTGAGTCTAAGGTAATGCTGGCCTTTTCTAGCTGTAAAATCCGACGTGTCAAAATATCTGTTAAGATTTACTTACAAAATAAATATAATTTATAACTTTTTTACGACAAACAAATTAGTTCGCGTTTTTATAACATAACGCTACTGGAGACGTAGGCGAGGTTGCGTGGGTCAGCTAGAAATGTAGACTTAATACACTAGAAATAAGGTTCATGGTCATTAAAAATGTAAGTAAAAACGTTTTTTAATTGTTTTATATAGTTCCTGGTACACTTGTTTGTTTGTTAGTTTAAACGCGCTAATCTCAGGAACCGCTGTTCCGATTTAAAAAGTTCTTGTTGTCAGTGTTGGGTAGTCCATTTATCGAGCAAGGCTAGGCTATATATCATCACGCTAAGACTATTAAAAGAAAATTATTACGCTACGGGCAATAGTAGACGTAAACGAGGTTGCTAGGGTCAGCTAGTTACATATAAGCTGTAAAATTATTCTGCACACTTTATTAATTCGCATATTGTACTGGCCCTCAAATTAAAAGAAAATATAATACGATATTGCTGCCTAACAAAACATCGCTCTATAAGCGTTGCATGCACCACAAGCCAGCCCTAGGGCTCACTGCTTCCACTACCGTGCGGCTAAAGGATTATCAAAGTAAACAAAAGCTATAGGTATATAAACTTAATTCTTGAGTTTATTATTCAACATATTCGTATGGTACTAATTCCGTTTTGGGTACCTTTTGTTATATGGACAAATAGATATTTAAGGAAAATATTACTCTAAAAAGCATTATACGGATATTTTCCTATACTGCGTAATGTATTTATCTCATGCCTCTGTAGCTAGACACAATGAATATTATATTATATTATAATTTGTTTTTTTGTATTTTTTACTCGAGTTTTATTTTTCTCGGTTTTTCCTAATTCCCGCTCTGTAACCTTCAGAGAAAAGGAGGTTCGGATTCCCTGGAATTTAAGAACACTGTGTCGCCCAAAACTTTTATGAGTATTGTGTATGAGTTGCTGCTTGTTTTTGTATTATAGGTATGTTTATATTTGAGTCTAATTTATTTATGTATCTATCTAAACTTTTTGCTACAACACCTGTTGTGCCTATAACTATTGGGATGGTTTCTGTATGTGTGTTCCACAAGCGTGAAATTTCTGTTTTTAAAGAGTGATACTTGCTGAGCTTCTCTATTTCTTTTGGTCCTATGTTATAGTCTGATGGTACGGTTACGTCTATTAAGTATGTTTTGTTTTCTGTTTTATTTACGTATATTATGTCTGGCCTATTGTGTGTTATTGTGACGTCTGTTTGTACCGGTATCTCCCACATTATCTTTGCAGATTCGTTCTCTTTAACTTGTGGTTGTGTGAGATGTTCTAGCCACCACAGTTTAGCGACTGGGATTTTGTGTTTTTTGCAAAGGCTCCAAAATATGTACTGTACAATGTTGTTGTGTCGTTTGGTGTAATAAGTGCCAGCCAATTTTTCACATCCCGAGACAATATGTTGTGCGGTCTCGTCTTTTACTGAACATAGCCGACACTTACCATCTACTGCTCGTTTAAATATGTCCCTTTCATGTTGCCTTGTTACTATTGCCTGATCTTGTATTGCAAATATGGATGACTCTAATGTTGGTGATACAGGTTGTTTCTTAATCCAACGGAATGATTGTATCCTATCTATATTTTCCTTCTCTAAAACCGATCTATAAAACTGGCCATGTAAAGGTTTTGATTTTATTTTATTTAATCTAGTTTTTACCACTGCTTGTTTGAGTTCTTTGTCTGTGTATTTTGTGTTCTGTCGTAGCCCTATTTCGGTCAAATTTAATTCAATTTCTTTAAAAATAGAGTATTTCTCTTTATGGCTATCGTGTTCTACTATTGTTTGGAGTATGTAGTCTTTTTGTGTTTCTAAATATGTTTTGTATTTAATTATTTGTGTTTTGTGTAGCATTTCTATGTTTAGTAAACCTCGTCCACCTTCTTCAGTTGGTAAATATAGTCTTTCTATGTCTGCTTTTTGTGCGTGTGCTTTATTTATGGCTAGTAGTTTTCGGGTTTTTACATCTATTTTATTGAGATCTATATTTTTGTAGTTAATAATACCAAATGTGTATAACAGAACTGGTACTGCGTAGGTATTTATAGCTTTAATTAGATGCCTGGCGTTAAGGTGTGTGTTTGTGATGCATTTTATTCTTCTAAAATATTCTCTTTTAACTTGCTCCCTAATGTCGTTGTGTTCTATTTTTCCTGCTTCATTAATGCCTAAATATTTATATGATTCATCTTTTTTCAGATGTTCGAATTTTAATCCGCTTAGTAAAATGTGTCCTTCCCCTCGGTATTCATTCATTCTGCCCGCTGTCAAGTGCAACACATTACACTTGTTCAAACCGAATTCCATCCCTATATCTCTAGTGAATATCTCTGTACTATCTAGTAAAATATTTAAACTATTTTTATTTTTAGCATAAACTTTTAAATCGTCCATATATAACAAATGATTGATAACTGATGAATCTTTGAGTGTGTAGCCCTTAGTGTGGTATTTATTAAGAACGTTTGATAATGGGTTAATTCCTAAACAAAAAAGTAATGGTGATAAAGAATCCCCTTGGAAAATTCCACGGCGAATATATATGTAGTCGGTCGTCACTGAAACATTCTCACCACGAGCTGTCATGATCACCTTCCAGCTGGGCATGACTTTCTGTAGAAAGCTTATGATAATATGTGGACATTTATACATGTTTAAAACTTTTAGTAGCCATTCGTGGGAAATACTATCAAAAGCTTTGCGGTAGTCAACCCACCCCATGCTAAGATTCTTCTGGTACTGATGAGCATCCTCTAAAATTGCTTTATTAATCATAAGGTGATCTTTACATCCCCTAGCGCGGCGCCTACATCCTCTCTGCTCTGGTGCTATAATGTTATTATTTTCGCAGTGTATATAGAGCTCGTTAGCTATTACAGAAGTTAAAAGTTTGTATAGTGTGGGTAAGCAGGCTATGGGTCTCCAGTTTTGAGGATCTTGTGTGTTTTCATTTTTTGGTATCAGAATTACCTGACCCGTAGTGAACCAGTCTTCTATTGTTTCGGTTTCGTTGAGTATTCTATTAAATATTTGAGTTATGTATGAGTGTGTTTTTGTGAGATATTTTAAATAATAGTTTTGGATTTTATCAATGCCTGGAGTTTTCCAGTTGTGTGTTTTACTTAATGCTTCTTTTACCATATCTAAGTTAATTTCTTCAAAGGTGTGAGTATTTATGGTGTTTGCTTTATTTTCTTCATCAGCGATCCATCTTGCATCTCTATTGTATGTTATTGGTTGTGATAGAATAGATGTCCAGAACTTTTGTACTGCTTCTTTGGTAGGAAGTTCAGTAGGAGCTTTTAGATTTCCATTTAGAGATCTGTAAAATGAGTGTTGGTTTTCATTGAACATTTTATTCTAGTTTTTTCTATTGTTCATATCTTCATATCTTTTAATTCTGCCCGCTAATGCTTTAACTTTTTGATTTAAAATTTCTACTGTGTTGTCATGATCTAAATCTGTAAAAATGTTATATTTGTCGTATAGCTTGTTTTTAATGTTTAACATTCTTCTACTGTTTGCTCCTCTTTTTATCTCTATTAATCGCCCTAATTCCTTTCTAATATATTCTAATTTTTTCTTTATTCTTAATTTCCATGGTGGTTCTCGTTTAGGCTTAATTGTAGCTGGTGGTGTGTATGCTTTTTGTCCATTAATTGTTATTAACGTTTTGGCTGCTGCATAGATTGTATCGTTTAATTCGCGTAGTGTGCTATGTGTATTTAAAATGATTGGCAAGTAATTGTTGATTTTGTGTAGATTATTAATATAGGTTTTATTGAATCTAGGTTTTGGGAGGAATTTTCGATGTTCGAGTGGTACCTCTTTTGTTTCTGCAAGTGTTTGTAAAAATTGAATAATTATCGGGTCTAGGTCCTCAATGTTTTGTGTGTACGGATTGTGTGTTTGTTGCATCGTGTCCTGCGTCAAGTCGTCTAAATCAGGGTGATGAAGAGTTTCAAAACCAGTTGGCTGTGAATAGGAAGAACTATTGAAATTTTCGTGAGAAAGTGTATGAGGTGTGTAATCCGTGTGTTGTATGCCTGATGTTTGTGTGTTTGTGTCTGTTTGATTCGGTACGACTGATTGTACTTCCCTATTTTGTGTATCTGAGTGTATATGGGTATCTGCAGGAGTGTTAGATTGTTCTGCTTTCTGTTTTATTAGATCTAGTACTTCGGTTGAAAGCCAGTTATGTGTAATGATGCTACGTGCCTGGTTTGAAAGTGTGTTACCTGTGAATTTATGTATTTTAGAATTGTCTGGATTTCTTTCTTTAAACAGCTTTTCGAGACGTTTTATAAAACCTGCTCCTTGTGATTTAGCTTTATAATAACAAAACATTAGCTCATGAATTTCGGCTTTGGACCACTTTCTTCGTGCATCATTAGTGTTTTGTGAACTGGTAGTTGTCGTTTCCGGTGCACGGGCAGAACTGACTGACTGAGCTGATGTGACTAAAATTTGTGTGTTTGTGTCTGTTTGATTTGGTACGGTTGATTGTATTTCCGTATGTTGTGCATCTGAGTGTATATGAATATCTGCTGGAGTGTTAGATTGTTCTGCTTTTTGTTTTATATGATCTAGTTGTTGTGTTGAAAGCCAGTTATGAGTAATGATGCTACGTGCCTGGTTTGAAAGTGTGTTACCTGTGAATTTATGTATTTTAGGATTGTCTGGATTTCTTTCTTTAAATAACTTTTCTAGACGTTTTATGAAGCCTACTCCTTGGGCTCTAGTTTTAAAATAGCAAAACATTAACTCTTGAATTTCATCTTTGGACCACTTTCTTCGTGTATCTTGAGTATTTTGTGAACTTGTCGTGGTCGATTCCGATGCACCGGCAGAACCAATGGGAACGTCCCTATTCTGCGAAGTGTCATCGGCATCTCGGTTCAGGTCGGCTGTGGCATTTTCGAGTTCCCCGGCCCCCGCCTATATTATATTATATTATATTATATTATATTATATTATATTATATTGTTCTAGCGTTTTAGAGACAACAAAAATAGTAAGTAAGTAGTAGTAGTAATAGTAAATGGCGGAATGTGACTATGCTACGAGTATGATATGCGACTGCTGAATTTGAGGTCTCGGGTACGATTACCGGATCGGATCAAATATATGTCTGCAAATTAGTATTTCGAAGTTTGGGTGTTTTCTATGTATAATACGAATGTATTTACAAAAAAAAAGTATATATATGTATTTATATCACTTGTTCTAGTACCTATAATACAAAATCTGCTTAGCTTGAGACTAGACGGCATTGTGCGTTAGATGTACGAAATATTTATTTATTTAATAACAACTAAACACATCGCACAAACGGTCTTCTAATTTTAAATTTAGCAGAACCCGTCTCGTGATGGTTAGACTATATATATATTAACTTCATAATTATATTTACATACATTAAATATATGGAATCTAAAACTAATTACTTACGGTAACATAACATAATAATGAAAACACAAAATTATTGACCCTCTCCAACATACAGAGGCTTCTATAATATTGTTTTCCCATCAATTTCGTACATAAACACATCACGACATCAATATTCATGAATACCCACAAGTCATTACAAGCGGTTTATACGTGTATTAACGCTGTAACTACTTCTGTGTTATAAATGATTAGATTTAGTTATTTATGGATTGTATCACAGCCATTGAACTTGTTTAGTGAAACTATAATCTAGCCATTTCTAGGCTGGTTAGGTTACAGTTTTTAGTCTAGTAATTGGCGTCGTGAGTCTTTGGAGACTGCCGAGAGAAGTGAAAACTAAGTATAATAAATAATATTTTTTAATAAATAATAATAATAAATATTTTCGGACATCTAACACTCAACGCCATCTAGTCCCAAGCTAAGCAGAGCTTGTGTTATGGGTACTAGACAACTGATATGAATACATATATACTTTTTTTTTTGTAAATACATACATATTATACATAGAAAACACCCAAACGCCGAAACAAATATTTGTAGATTACACAAACATTTGGTCCGACCCAGGATTTGAACCCGAGACCTCAAGCACAGTAGTCGCATTCACTACCACTGCGCCACCGAGGCAGTTGTGTATGTTGTGAATGCGTGCGATGATGCGAGATTAACGCTTTTTGTTCACCCAAAAAGAACACATATATACACAGTATATATATATATATATATAGCTCATTAAAGCGTCCGGTGACGATGACGCGAATTCCATGATTTTTGTTCACCCAAAAAGTGTTCAACGCACCTAAAGAAGTTTTCAGTACAAACATTGTATGATCAGCACTTATAAAGTCCGTGTCTGATGATGGATATGTAAATATGATAGTCTAGTTAGAGTACAGGTTCTGCCTAACTTAGGATGAACGGCCATGTGTTAGATAGACCTGTGAAGTTGTTATTATTACCCACTTTTCATTGAAATTGATAAGTGTGTTTTTCACTTTTAAAATTTTTATGGAAAAGGGGCAAATGAACATATGGATCACAGTGACCCTAAAAGAGGGGATTGGGCCCCCAATAATCTCATTCACTCAGTAAAGTTTTTTCATAATAAATGGTCTGATGTAATACATTGTAAAATGTTCTAATTTGAATGATTCTAATCTTATTGGATACTTCAAAGCTTGTATAAAAATAAATTTAATTTATGACGTCTGAATTGAGTCGACGTCAAATGAATACTATTTGAATATCGTCAATATTAGAATATGCTTCAGTGAAGTTTCTAAGATATTTAAGTTTGTTTAAACAGCCATCAAAAAGCCTAGTAGGCTAGCTAGGACAAGGGCAGATAAGTTAGTTTAAACAGAATTATGTTGTATATATTTAAAATAGCGATTCCTTAAAGTTCGCAACTTCTAAGCAACAACAGGGATTTCCAAAGAAAACGGTTCTTAATTCACTTGAACGTCCTTCTAGCTTTTTTTAGCGTTTAATTAAATTAGCTATTGGTGGCACCTGAGGCTGCCTTTGTTAAAACGTCCCAACGAATTGTGTCTTCTTTGCTAAGTGAAGGCGGAACGAATTTACACCACAATGTAATTTAATTAGAAATAATTGACAATTTACCTACAGAATTATCTATTATGTCCGTTAAATGTTTTAATGATTCACATCCCGATTAAGACTTATAATGTTCTCGATTTTGTATTGTTTAAAGTAAAAGTGCGAAAGTTTTTATAGTTCAATATATAATTGTGTCAAAACTTTTCTGTAAGTACTTTTTCACTAAGCTTAGAGAAAATATGGTTGTGAAATTAATGACTTTTGTTAAAAATGTACTATCCTAAGATTCGCGACGTCTAATGTCAGTCGGTATACGTTACAGTACAGTGTTAAGTTCCTCAATTTTCACGGTTAATGGAAGTGCAGGGGGCTATAGTGAGCCGATGTTCCGCGCAATGCACTCGATGAAAGGAGACATTTCGAATTACCCGACATAACTCTGTGTTTAGTCAAGCGTACATCGCTTGGTGTACGGTGTAATTGGTGCCTTAGTGGCAATTTGCTGGAGACAAGTAACATATTGCACGTTGATGTATATTATTTAATTTTTTGTCTGGTTATGTAGGCGCATTTGGTTCGCGTTCTAGCCTGGGACGTCATATGTAAACATTTAGGTAAATTTTATTATGATAATTATTGTTTGTTGAAGTTTTACATAATAGAAGAAAGATTCTTAAATCTAAACTAGGAAAATGGAACTGGAACAAAATTCGGGGAGTTTATAAAAATCAGTTAAATTTTCCTCGTACCGTTTTGAGGTTCGATACAAACCGTATAGCTCAAAACTCATCCAAGGCATGAATAAGACTTTGTTTTCAGATTATAACAATCTACAGCTGACAATAATATACTCTACATTATCCGTGCAGAGCCTTAAATAAAATACCGCAGCACATAAACAACTCGATCACATTAACACAGCCATCAGTGGAAGCCTATTTAAATCTCAAGAATAGAATGCAGCGGGTATTGTGTGGGACAATGGTACCGACTAATGCTGTGAAATGAATTGAGAACGGGACAAGTTCCCTGTGACTCGAACATAAATAAGCATTTTCAAGAGATTACGCTACGGTGTGAGTGATGATCGGAGACGGAAGGGAACTTATAATTAATAATTTTGATTTAGGCACTTTGTTTATACTTACAAGTTTACCATCAGTTAAAGTGACTTTAAACAGCAGACTTACCTGAAAAGAAAAGAAAATGATGAAACGTTAAATAAGCTCACAGTATTGTAGAATTAATTAAGTGTGCGAAGATTTATTATTATTATACATAGAAAACACCCAAACTCCGAAACTAATATTTGCAGATCATACAAACCTTTAGTCAGACCCGGGAATCGATTAAGAGACCTCAAATATAGCATTCGCATACGCTACCACTGCGCCACCGAGGCAGTTAGAGCACATTATGGCGGTCTACTGAGATCTTTTTTCACGCCCTGCTTAAAGGATCCGGGGTCATAATGGGAGGGAAACACGTGCGGTGGCAGTTAGTTCCATGAATTGACCGCTCACCATAAGAAACAAGAACCGAAATGTTACATTCGAAAGCTATGTCTACCACTCTAAAAGGGTGATTTCGAAGGCCAGCACGTGATGTCCTATAGAAGAAGGGAGAAGAGGATATAAGCTATATAGATTCAGACTAGACTAGATAAAGATTCTATCGATCGTCGAAATAAGACGATATCAATAACTTTTTGAAGACTTGGTTGTTGAAACTAAAGCCGCCTAATTTGACAAGAAGTCTTTATACCCAACTACGGTGAAGCCAAAAGTAAGGGTGATAGTTTTGATACTCTATGTATGTTTGTATATTCCACCATAGCGCCTAAACTACTGAGCCGATTTGACGACGACGGTGAAACAAGCGACATAATTTTTATCAAAGAAAGTAATCTGGTTATAGTTTTTTTAACTTTTCCTTGTTGCCCTAGATGTGAACTTCTCAAAAACGTAATATATGCTTTGCTCTTTCGCTGTTCTTTATTAAATCTACCACTCTCTATTTAATATGGCTTCACAATAATTAACATAGCCTCGCCATAACGTAAAATGCAGGCGTATGGTAAATTATAAGTAATTATGAACAATACAAGCCAGTCGTAATGAGGCCTTCTTACGGGAGGTATTTACTTGCATGAGATGATATTAATGAACATAAATGTAGATGAAATCCTTACCTCCTTATAATATAAATACGAAAGTAAGTTTGTTTGTTAGTCTTTTGCTGTTTGAATACGTAACTCAAAATCATCATGAACTTTGAATAAACTTTGTCAATGATACAGGAAAAGACATATCAAATCTTTTATTTTAAAAAAGATAAGTAATTTATTTACCTTTGACGATACTAGAAGTTATTCTTAATCGCACTTAATATACATACTCGTATATTACCGTGGGAGAGCCATTTGCTGCTCGTTTGCCCCATGTTCAATTAAAAGAAAAAAAACCTATTTCTTACCATGACACGCAGCAGCGTAAGTCCAAAACAAAATGTTTGAGGCAACGTAATACCAATATAAGGTATGAATTTACCGAGATGTCCCGTGGGTTCACAATAAATACATATTTCATGAAGTGCCATTGAATAACAATTGTACGAGCTGAGCTGAGCTGAAGCCGAAGCGGGCCGCGCAAGCCGCCGCCGTGACACATATTAAAATGGACCGCCTTTAAGTGTATTACATTTTTACACGAAATGCGTTCTACGTACATTGTTTTATTTTGTTCGGTTTTTTAAATTCGCATAGTTCATTGTACAGTCAGTAAAAAAGGAATAATATATGTTCGAATTAATGATACGTTTTGAGTGACTGTTCTTTTTTCACTTTTTTAAGTAACTGTAGAGTTTGGTAAAAAAATCAAATTAGTTGAAATCAGATCAAATTTGAATTGTATTGAAATTTTCAGACCGGAAAAATGAGTTCCAAATGTGCGACTCGGTAGTGTTCTTATCTCTCTCTTAAATCATAAAGAAAGATTTGATTTCTAATTTTTAATGCAATTTATGTTTGTTCGTATTTTGAATGCCATTTTACACAACAAATATACACACACATACAAATAAATAAGCATAAATGTTGTTACCTATACATGGAAATAACACATATATATTATTTATACTCGTACATATGTTTCATTCAAAAGAAAGTAAATTTTTGATATATTAACAAAAAATCCTATATATAAATATAGTTTGTCAATAAAACAAACATTTTAAACTTCGTATTCAAACCATTTCACATTTGTAACCAAAAAGTTTTGAACATAAAAGAAAACAGACTATAGCCGTGTTCGTAAATAAAGGAGATATTTTTATGCACCAATGCAACCTGTGTTGGTCAATTTACATATTTTACTCTAACAAAAATGTGCACAAGTTTATTTAACCCTTAACCACTGACGTACGTATATGGTACGTCACCCAAACGGTTTTTCGTTCAAAACTTTAGTTAGCGCGGGAATTATTGCACGCCCTTTTTGGTAGTTTCCTAATCGCCAATGACGCGTGTGCGAGGGTGGGGAGCGGACGTCTGCCACGTTCCTAAGCAGGCGAGTTTGACCATCAAACGTATGTGGTACGTAGCGTCAGTGTTAGTGAGACTATTTTAAAAATATTTATTTGTGTTTATCGACAGATAAAATGAACCATAAGAGGCTAAATTCTTCTTCTGTGCCATCTACATCAAAAATTAAAATAAAAGGGAAATCCCACCGGAGTTCCTTTCCAAAATCCGTCAAGTGCAGTCATCTATATATGGTTTCACGAAAGAACTTACTCTATTATCTTATGTCCCAAAAAAAAAACAAAATCGTCTTGATGATATCATCGATGCATCATATAGAAAGCACTGATTCTGGTAAAGGTATTCCCGAAATAATATCTTTTTATAACTCGTCGAAAGGAGGTGTTGATTCCATGGATGAAAAGTGTGCCAATTACAGCTGTGCAAGAAGGTCTAGACGATGGCCATTGGTAATTTTCTATAGGATTCTGGATATTGCTGCTGCTAATTCTATTATAACGTCAAAATATAATTCTGCGGATCGCCTAATATTCATGAAAAACCTTGGAAAAAGCTTAGTAACACCGCACCTAGAGCGAAGGTACACAACGCCGCAACTTTCACATGAGCTCTCATTGGACGCATCTTAGGCAAGGAAAAGGCAAATACAATCGGTCAACCAAGCAGGGAATTTGTTAGATTTGACATCATGAAAAACTTTCAAATTTGTTTCAAACTGAAACTTCGTAAAACTCGGTACGACTGTCAAGCTTGTCATAACCCAGTCTGCTTGCAGTGCTCGAAACCGACCTGTAACAATTGTTGTTAAAAAGTGCCTTATATTGTAATTTATGGCAATTGTGATTTTTTTCCAATTAGAACCATCCTTAGTAATTAATAAAACCAATAGAAGAAGTTACTATTTCTAGAGAATATTTTTGTGTTATTTTTTTTTTAAATGTCTATGTTATTTTGCTTACCTCATGGTTATTGATTAATAAAAAGAATTCTATAATTATTATTACAGTTTTTTTCCTTATTCTTATTTCATTTGAATGTGTCTAAATAAAAGGATTGGAGTAATCATCAAAGTTTCAATTTTTTGATGCATCAAAAGGCCTTCAAAGTAATGTACGTATACTATACGTACGTCAGTGGGAGCGTAACAAAATCACACGTCAGTGGTTAAGGGTTAAAATAGGACAAATATTCTATTTTTAAAAATTAATATCTACGAAATTGAGATTTTTTCATGTTTTTTAATAATGAGGAATACATGCATACATTTAAATATGAACCTAATCATATCGAATTACAATTGATAATTTTAATTTGTTGCTATATAATTTTAGAGGTCTTACAAAAAACATTCTATTCATTTCTTCCTTCTTAAAAACTACCAAGTTTGATATTGCTTGGATTTTTGTAAAGCTACTGTATAATTTTAAGAAGCAAACCAATCAACCTACTGTACTTGAAGTGATAGAACTTATATTTCGGCTATCAACTCAATTTTCTAATGAGTAGTAGAGTTACTATTTATAACAAATTAATATATTAGCTTCCATACCAAACAACCACTATGGTATCGTCTTCAGGTGCTTATGCATCACTGGACCTCCGATCTCGCACTCACCAACAAAACGTGACAGCTCAAATGTATGAATGAATATAGGTTGGTCTTCTGTAAGAAGTTGTTCGTACGTATCCGGCAACGCACTTGTGACGCCTCTGGTGTTGCGGATGTCCATGGGTGGCGGTAATCGCTTACCAACAGCCGATACGTCTGCTCGTTTGCCCCCTATTAATAAAAAAAAAGAAAAAAAAAGTTAGTATGTCCCAGTTGAGCTGGCTCATTCGTGCTGGCATTAGCGTGGCTTTACGATCTTGGAACGTGTTTGTATTTCATTATCGTTTTTGATGCACTACATTACTAAATAAATGAAATAAAATGAATACATTCTTTTAGGTTGATATTTTAAAACAAGAAACTGCATCTAAATCGGTTCAGCCATTCAGGAGTTATGATGCTACATACAGACACAGACAGACATAGCCGTCTCACTTATATCACCCCACTTTTTGCGACGTGCGTTTTAAAATCCTTTGCTCAAGCTGTAGTTTAATTTGAGTGCAAAGTATTATATTTTGCAGAAAATCATGTTTGATGTTATCATGAAAACGTTCACCCAATAAGGTAAGTGTTCCGTCGAAGCATATTTATCTCACCTTACCAATAGCCCATTTCCATCACTTCTACACACTACCTTTGTACGCCGATACCCAATACATAAAGATCACCAAGTTATCGGCGATATATCATGAGATATTACCAGTTATTGTGTTACCAGTTATTGTGGCTGGTCCGGCTCAGTATCTGGGTTCAACTGCTCGCATTACTGACTGAGTTATTTCTGATTATATATAAGCAAAATAAGAGTGTTAGTTATGGGGGTAAATATGTGTGGATTATGATAGCATTTTTTTGCACATTTACGTTGATGCAAGGTTTGCAGCTCAATATTCGTAGTGAATATTTATGTTACGTTACATTTACAATAACTTTTTTTAATCAATTAGATGATTCTAAATTATATTATTATTTTCGTCCATAAGGAGATAAACCGTCGAAGTACGATAGAGATAGTACATAACCACGTGACTAAAGTGCCACCGCAACTTTAAAAAGCATTGATAAATTATAATCATTTATATACAAATCATAATAAAGTTTCATTGCTTGCGTCACTAACAAAGTGTCATGTATGTAAGGTACAGTTTAAGCAATAAGTTACCATACGCGTTCAGATTGTTCAGGCACATAGATATTATCAACATCATCAGCCCCTTGGTGTTCCTAAGTAACACCACAGAGCCTGGTCTGTTGATTTTTGAATCCAGTCACCGTCAATTCTCTTACGTAGGTCGTCCCAAACATAGATGTACATAATTATATATCATGAAAAACTGTAGTTCAGAACTATAATAGTATGGCGACATCCAAATATAGTGCCAGAAGAAAACACATTACAGCGCCATCTACTGAATATACACCAAACGACGGAGTAACGTACAATACTAAGAAACTACCAATACTGCATCCTACAATAAAAGTTCTCCCACTGATTAGCATATATACAAACTTCCCAACATCAACCATCGTACAGTGACCCGCTAGGCATGATCACCTTCCCTGGTCGGCGGATCCTCCCTTTGTGTTGGAGGGACATTACAACCGTTCCTCCATAATAGCAACATTCTTTTTAAAGTACCTACTCTCTTTTTAGAGATGAAACATTTCTCTTTAAAAATAACTTCGTGCCGGTGTAGATGCAGTCTGGCAAATGAGTGCAAAAATGAACACAACTTTAAACTGTCCACTTCATTTTCTACATTGCATAAAAAAACATAGATAGAAAGTAAATCATTATGTACACAAAACCTTATCGTAACTGGCGAAGAAAGGTTTACTTAGAATGCTTAAAGCTAAGTGCTTGATGGGTAGAGTTAGCACTAAACACGAAAACACGATCTCTGTGATCCCTAATGTAATGATCACGAAAATACATACTACCGAAATGAACTCACGGCTGTCACAAACGTTGAGAGCAAATATTGAAAGCAAGATTTTATTTACAGACATAAATCACCAGCATATTATAATTAGATTCATTTCCAAATACATTTTTTTTTATTAATTCACAAAGAGCTCTCATCGGGCAATAAATCAATTAAACCATCGACCTTCAGTTATATTAAACAGAATTCAATTAAGCGAAAAAAATACGTTATTAAAAAGGTGGAATCGATTTAAAATGGCGACACCACAACTAATCAGGATGCGGAGCGCGTGATTTATTTCGCGTCAAAGTTGAAAATTAATTCACAACACCGCTAGAGGCGGTCGTCGTGAGTGTGTGGCCATTATACAAGCGGAAGGAATAGCGAGTAGAGACTAGGCGATTGTTTTAGTTAGTTTCAGTTAACATATAACTTCCACTTACGTTTCCTTTCGCTTCATTACATTTAGATAAATAAATCATCGCAGGTACAAAAAACATCACTGCAAATAATAAAAACTATCTTTTGATTAAATAAATACGTCACAAAATACCACAAACCGCTTAATTTAAAGCTCGACCGTGCACTCCGGTGACAGAAACTCCGGTGTTAACATTGCAGCCAAGGAGCGACAAGCGAAACAAAGCGGTTTCCACAAACCGCATCCAGGTAATTCAAACTCAAAAACATCCATTACATTTAAACGTAACCCAATTTGCTTAGTAATAATGGTTGAAAGAGCACTTTAAATTGAAACTTTTAATAATCTTTTTTATATTGAATACGATAAAGTCAAAGTCACAATTTATCTAGCTATTCATTCACACAGTATTCGGTGATGGCAACTTCTTCCTGTTTATCATGGGTTCTCCCTTTGATGGGATCTGATGTGGCTAGCAAAACAGAATTTAGTTTTGAAAATCCCAATATTGCAGAAAAATCTTATTACGCCGCTATAGTGTGAATTTATTTATTTATAAATCAAGACTACTGCTAAGCTAACATTAAGATAGTATAGCTCCAGCTATGTAGGTGATATGAAATAGTTAATATCAACACAACCTCATTGTAAAAAAAAATGTTTATGAATAACGATCTGAACAGTAGTACAAATATAAGGAAGTGTGTTATAGACGTGTAACAGTATAACGGAGTGTCGTTGTATCGTGTCACGTCCTGTTGACGTGCTGACGGCTGACAAGCACCGATTTAAGGATTATGTTCTACAGCTTACATCATTTTTCATACAGAATGAGTACTGTGACGTTTGGTATTTAAAGCTACTAGATCGGAGGTGATTATTATTTTTCGACGTTAAATTAATAAATTACATAAGGTAACGGTTTTTTTATATTAACGAATTTAGACGTAGGTAGTGGGATATAATTTTTTCAGTATATGTAGGATGGAATCACCATCAATAAAGGATTTTCAGTTCTAAGTCGAAATGAAAATTCAGTTTTGCTTAGATTCCTTTTCGTGATATTTTACAACAACTCATTGAAAAAAAATAAACAAAAACAACCAATGGAAACATAGTACCTATATAAGTAAATCAAATGATATGTACCTAATTAAATGTGATTAATGAATAATTATTCGTAAGACTCAGTTTTATTATAAAAGTATAGTATATAGTAATTTACTTACCTAAGAAAGATTGAATACAAACAAACAATATAATAACGTTATTGTCACTCTTGTGTACACTACGATAATAATTTCAGAATTTCAATGAAGTATAGATTTAAGCAGCAAGATTTTTTACTTTTTATTTAAAAAACTATTTCTACCTGACTGTATTACCATCTCCACAAAAGCAATAAAACATTCAAGTTCCCATTCTGCATATATTCAAATTAAGTGCTGCATTAAATGAAAGTGCTATAACAGCTATTATCTTGATTTAAACAAAAGCCACATTGCGTGCAACACTTTCGAACACAACTAGCATGACATTTCAAATTAACTTGATGTGTTGAAGCACTCAAAAAATTATACCTTTAAATTAAACTCGTTATGAAAGTTTATGTGTGATATTCAAAACGTAAAATTACTCTTAACAATAAAGTATTTGAAAAACGTTTTTATGATTTTCTTTATCCTATTTCACTTGGTTTATTAATACGAATCTATTGACACATTATACTTAAATAAAAATCTGTTCGTTCAATAGTTCACAAACATATGTAGACTATTGAAACTATTCCCCTTCCTTTTGGCTTCGTCATAGTATGGTATAAATATAAGATTATAAAAGTTTCTGGGGATTTAGTAAAATGAAACAATTCATATTCTTGATATAGAACACTTATTTACTCATTCACTCCTCAACAAAAACTACTTGATTTGCTGCCAGCCATTATGAGGTGAATACATCCCCTCCATAATGGCAGCCCGACATCAAGTCAGTATTTTACATTTCTTATTTATTTAATATGTTTTAATAATTTAATTAATTATATGTTTGACTTTTGGAATTATCTGCATAATTATTACAGCTCTGTTATTCGCACCTAATATTCAATTGACATATATTCCGGCAGTCAATTACACAATCACAACTATATTTTATAATTAGAATTACCGTTAACAATTATATTTAACAATTTTAATGTGCTGTTTATTGTAGATTGGGAGTAAGAGCTTACACAACCCAATGCAAAAAATACCGTTACAGTCTTTACCATCACTACCAAATAAGAGTTTTTTGAAGATCCGTGCGGTCGACATGTGATATTAATTTGATGATGAAACTAGTTTAGGGTAAAGCAATCAACGCCAGAGAATAAAAAGACGATTCTCATTCATAAGTATACGGGAACACTGGGGTGATTGGTAACAATAGTCAGTTTTCTCGGCTTTCGAAGCTGAGAAATCCCTACAAACCATCATAAAAGGTCTTACGGAATAGATTTTAACATAAAAAGCGAATAAAATTTCATCAACTAGTTTCTTTATAAAAAAAATCAGCTGATACTAGTCGAACTAGTAGCTGACCCCAAATTATTGGGAATAGTAAGGACTAGGAAGATATATACAAAAATATTATTCAGGCTACCATATTCACAGACATATCAATTTCACAGGAATTTTCATATTAAAATAAATATATTTCAAACCTGCATAGACTTAGTTGGTCAACAACTTTTCCTATTAAGTATACCAAACTATCTAACAAAATAAATATAGTGTTTAGATTGAAATGAGCCCTCTCATGTCGCATTTCTGTTTTTCTAACATACGTAAATATTATATGCGTTTGATGTAGATGTTAAAAGATATGTTAGAAAGAAGATTAAAGTAAATTAAACTACAGGTATTTAATATCATTTCCAACCAATGTTGAAATTTGGTTACTAACACGAAAATTTATGTAATAAAATTATTGCACTTCACACTAAAATTCCTTTTGAGAGATTTAGCTTAATTGCTTTTCAATATCCGTAGTTATAGTCAGCAATCGGTAACGTGGAGATAATAATTAATTTCATATTCTTTAAAACCTCCTAGAATCAAAGTACTAGTAGTTGAACGTTAAATAATTATGGTTAAGTATGCTCAGAATTAGGTTTATTATAGCCATCAGTTTTGATATTTTTCTTATTATATCTTTGTTGTTTAGACAACTCCCGCACTAGGAATAATTCCTGTATCGCGGGGACTTTACAAACATACATGAAACGGACACAAGGAACATGCTGACTTAGAACAACAATTTGTGGATCACACATTGGCAAAGTAGCAAAAGGCGTGGCAACCGCTTAACCACTAGGCCAAACGTGCAGTCAAATCTACTTACATAGTAAAGAATAATGGTGCAAGTTAACTTACAATACAGATGCATTCAGACACGTTTGCATCGCAATATTTCCACTACATTTTGTACATAACAAATCATCTTTTTGGCTTTTTAATGTAAAAGCCGTGCAATTGTTCGAGCCATAAATAAAAATTGTTGCGAAAACACCTCAGCAGTTTTAATATTTTAATCCCCGCTGGGAGGGAACATAAATTTTGTTTGGTTATTTGATCACGAGCGGTATTGTAGGGAATGTGGATTTTTGATGATTGTAAGTATATTTTAAGGTTAGTTCATTTATAAAGTACTTATGGTTTACGTGCCTAATATTTGGCATGCCAATTTAATGTCGTGCAAACTGCGAAGCATCTTTCCAATTTTACTTTTTTTCTTCTTAAATGGATTCAATTTAAGGATTACTGAATTAGAAATAGTCTCTATTGTACGTAAAGAGATTACTTAAATTAACTCCTGTCCACTTTTTCGCCTATTACCGAAACAATGGTTGCTAATGTCAATAGATTTCAACAATGCTTTGTTACCGAATTGCGCGAGTTTTCAGGGCTCGTTGACGATGAAATGCGGTGGTTTTATCCGCGCTGCCGATTCTGGCGCTCGCTAATAAATCAAGGCATTTTGTCAGGTGTTACAATTTGTATCGCCTGTGCTTCGGTCTGAGAAGATTTTCATTTTTTTTTGTGCCACCCTGTTCACAAATCATCACGATTGTGGAAAAGTAATTGTTTTTGTGGTATAGGCGGGTTACTGAAAGATTTATGTGATTGTACACTTTGATGTTTACAAATGTTGACAGTTACATTGACGTGCTGTAAATCAAAACTTGTTCAATATTGTAACTGAAAATAATTTTTAAATCCTTACTGCTAAAAGAAAATAAAATCGAAAGGGTGTGAATATCAATGGTTGTTAGAAGGTTAATATTAGAAAATATCTTTGCAAAGAATAAATTAATCAAAGTTAACCAAGCTTTCTTTTTTGGTTTGGTTTTAACTAAACTGTTTTTAATATATACAACTTGCATCAAGTAGTATAAATAAAAAGAAATACTAGAAGTAGACACTTGAAGAAGACTCATTAAGGTGTTCGAGGACAGATTTTGTCGTATGCTAATATTATTTTTTTTTTGTCACTACTATTATTAGTTTGTTAATTAGGTAATTTTTGACACTTTTCTCCCGTACTGGGTAATAACTCAGGACCTGTGTAGGTAATACAATATCATTCTATATAGTAACATTATATATAGTCAGAAAACCGGTGTGAAATAGCGCTTGCGTGTGTTTCACTGAGTGAGTGAGGATACCATCACCACATCACGAGGGATGGGGAGAGGAAGGATACATCCCTCTCCCGTTCCCCCAAAGGCCAGCAACGCACCTGTGACGTCCTCGGTGTTGCGGGTATCTATGGGCGGCGGTAATCGCTTCCCATCATTTGATGACTGCACGGTTGGCCTAGTGGTTTAAGCGGTCACTACGCCGCTTGCTACTGCGCCAAGCGCCGTGGGTTCGAATCCCACGTGGGACATCACTTTGTGTGATCCACAAAATGTTGTCTTGAGTCTGGATGTTCTTTGTGCCCGTTACATGTATGTTTGTAATGCGGGAGTTGTCTTTTTAAAGTGAAGTGAAAAAAATACGTATGCTCGTTTGCGACCTACTCCATAAAAAAATAAAATAAGAACTGAATAGCTTTCCCTTGTACATATTATTCTTATGTATTTATCAATACGATACTAATTAATTATCCAAATGGATTGATTGTTTTTTTGACCGTATTATCAAATTTATTGTAAACAAAGTTTGTCACTAATTTAATTAATTTAATGTGGAAGAAAAATATCTTTAAACAGCATACTGAGCACATATAAACTGACAGACTGAACGGGAGTCAAAGCGTAGACCAACGTATTTGAGTAGTGGCACACGACAGCAAATATTTAAAGTTACATAGAATTGTGGTGTTTGCTGTGCAGCTTAACCATTCCTATCCTATGTTTATATTAATGTGATCGAGTCTCGCTATCTCCTTTAATTAAGGTTTTTAGTCTATTTAAAGTGGTTTTTAGAATTAGTATGATGGAATAGAACTTCCGTGGTATTTGCTAAGTATGTGTGAAGAAAACTGAATCCAAATTTTGTCTACATACTATACAAAAAAAATTACTAATAAAACGGATAGAACCCGATTAGAATTTTCTAAAACCTTATCTAGTTTCTTAAGTTTAATATCATTGTAATATAAGAAATAGAAACACCTGATGAACAAAATAAATTTCAATAGCTTTTAAAAGTCCACTGCTACAGGACAAGGATTCTCCGTAGAAAGGTGGAAATAGAAGAAAAAAACATAGATATATAACAAATCATAGATAATATTGTCCTTATATCTAACTAGCTGAGCACCGCGGAGTTACCCGCGGTACAAAAGTACCAACTTTTTGCCAGTGAAAGTCCCGTCAAAATCGATTTAGACGTTCCAGAGATTAGCCGGAATAAAAAGACAGTCAGGCGGACAAGCAGATAGACAGAGAAAAATTAAAAGAAAAAAGATATTTTGGTATATGTATCATGTAAACATACATATGCATTAAGTAAAAAGCGCTTATTTTAATATTAGAAACAGACATTTCAATTTTATTCATTTATCCTATACAAATGATAAAATATATATGTATAGATAAATATAAATTTATAACATAATTTAATTAGAATTTCTGTTATTTTGTAGAACATCAATCGAAATGAAATAGTTATCTATAGTCAAAAGTATGTCCACTCTACGAACCAATTTCTTTTTCACTATAATAATAACAAAGCATCGATTAGAAGTTCATACACATATGTTATTCGATATGTCTAAAACACATGTAAAAAGAACCGTCCGGAGTCCACTCCAGATACTTTCATTTATAAAAACAATATGAAATAAAGTGGGCGAACCAACAACAAAAGGATATAGAGAGCTCACAAAATGAAAGCAGACCTTCCTATTTCTTCCAAATATACTCTATTATACTGAAAGGATTTAATATTTGTCACAGGAAACTGCCTTTATTTACACCATAGGCGTACATCCGGCGGACGGCAGTCTCATTGATTCCTACGAGGGCGGGTAGTTGGACTTGGTATTTGTAACACTTGGAAATATAATTTTGTATTTAATATTTAACTTGGGTACGGAAATAAGATATTTGTTTTGTTATTGGTTGTATTTTTTGTTCGTTATTATGAATATATTTATTAAGTTTTATGTTAGGACAATAATAATGTGTTCTTAATTTATACAAACATTATTTAATACGGTTCATCAGTGGTGGTAAACTGCGTGTGGAAAAAATGGCGTAACGCAGGCAAGGCAAAGTTTTTTTTTCATAGGAGAACTAAGCTTTGGCATGCATGGGCCTTGACCGGAGTAATACCACGGCCTTACAGAAAACCAGTGTGAAACAGCGCCTACACTGTGTTTCACCGAGTAAGTGAGGATACCGGAGGCCTATACCCCGTCCCCTCCGATTAAGGGGAGGTCAACATTACTAATATATCTGCTTCCATTTGTTCAAAAGTATTGATACGATTACATCTTAAATATTGGAAATATGTTGTCGTGTGTCTCTACAGTGTTTTCACAATCTAAATAATTAAATTTTATCAAAATACTGAAATTGTATGCAATGCAATAATTTTTAAATATAGCTTGTTAATTTCTCTGTCGAAGCTTGAAGGCGTTTTGTCTTAGTCTAGTCACACAGCCTGAATAGTTTTATTCGGTACGAAATAACACAATATTATTATTAAATTGTATTACAATAATTCTACGCTTTATTATAGCTAAAGTATTACTACAGTCACGAAACTTATTATAGAACTTCAGAGGAATGCACGTACTTCCTAAAAATGAGAAATGTTTAAAAATCGTTAGGATGGATCGTCCAATAGCCTTCTCCGGCTCTCAGGAATTCATTACGACGACAGAAATTTGTTTGCGATATGAAATTCCTAAGACTCCTTCGCTATTTCCAAATAATTCACGGCATGCCAGTGACCAGGTTTATGTACGAAGTATTGTATATGTATTTTATAATATGTGACATTGTTTCCTGTTGTAATAAAACTTTTTATCTAATGCTACAAAATTATTTGCATATTTTGAACTATATGTGAATTCCGTCCTGAATAAAATAAACACTGAGATAAAAATTACTTTTGAAAATATTTAATTGCTGTATGACTCCTAGTATTATTTTTATTACAGTATCAGTATTATCTTGAAAATTCATTTTCTCATATCTAGATCGATAATCAGATAGTGGTTTCACTATCGAAGCCTACACTGCCTGTCTTGCACATTTATAAAAATCACTATACATGATTTGTTATGTATAAATTGTTCATCTATTTTAGCACTAATTTAACATACATTGAATCACACTGGCTTGTCTGAAAGACAAAATCATAAAAAAACCACTTAATTAATATCAAATACAAACGAAAGAGTAAACATTTAAATTTTAATTAAAACAGAATAATAGATTCGAACGCTTCAATTGTATTGTACCGTAATACATTCTCAACTTCAATTGTTGCCAGGTGAATTTAAATATTTTACACTTGAAAAGAGCCATCTGAAGTCCAGTGCTTTAACAGTCTCGAACAATGCTGTCAAGTGTCGATATTTTATTTTATTAGTATAGAGTACAAAGATCCTTGTATGTAAGTCCTTTCTTTTATGTTGTATCTGTAATCATAATTTCCGTGGGAGAGCCACGATTCGGCATGAATGAGCCGGCTCGACCGGAGTGATACCACGACCTTACAGAAAACCGGTGTGAAATAGCGCTTGCGCTGTGTTTCACCGAATGAGTGAGGATACCGGAGGCCCATACTCCAACCCCTCCCCCATTCCCTCTCCCCTTCCCCCAAAGGTCGGCAACGCACTTATGACGCTTTTGGTGTTGTGGGTGTCCATGGGCGGCGGTAATCGCTTACCATCAGGTAAACAAAATGGACCTATTAGTCTAGCTAGTTATTTAGTGATACTGACAGCTCAACCCCAGATTTCGGGTTTGATTCCTAACTATTATAAATATTTGTGGGATAAGTATGATATTCTGTCCGGGTGTAATTTATCTATAATGCGCTTATATTTAGAATAAGTGTATCCGTAGTGTGGTTAGCACAGACTCTGCCTTATTTGAAATCTGACAGACTTGTGTCAGTTGCATGGATTTTTCTCCTATTTATCTTTGGGTTTGTGTCAACGCTAATTAATGTATTTTCTCGCTTTTCTTTTTCACCTATGAGATTGGAGCTAAGGTTTGGACTTGGATAGCTCATTCACTAACACCGGCTTACTATAAAACTGTAGTTCTAACGCCTAATAAGAATCTCCCTTGATTCAATATGTGAAATAATCTAATTCATGAATTAAATTTTAAAATCACAGGTTCATATTTTTACAGGTTGTAAACTTTAAACCTATTTTAGACCTTAATATAGCGTTCCGTTCTACAGTTGTTTTTATACTTTGGTATACAAACTTTTTTAATTTTATACTTTAGCCTATACACAGCGGCTGTAAATAGATCCTGAAATTTCACAGCTTCGTAGAGTTTCAGCTATTTATATAATAAAAGTAAGTTACTATAAATACAATTTTAAGTTATTTGGTGTCATATTTAGTAGAATTTATTTTCTATTTTGGTTTGTTGAGAATGTGTTTGAACTAAAACTTCTTGGAATTATATATTTGGAACGAAAACTAGTTTTTTTTAAATTTAAGTTTATAATAGAAACTAGCTTTTTCCCGCGGCTTCGCTCGCGTTAAGAGGTGTTATTATTAATTAAGTATAGTTTTTGCGGCTTTACTTTTGTTTAGCGTGTGTAAAAAATTAGGGCCTACAAAATTTGGCAACAACATAATTGGAACGCCTACACGCAGAATAAGCTTATGATAAGGCAAACCTGGCGATTTCAATGAATTTAAAAATTCTACAGGGTAATTAGTAGCGTCAAGACGCAGGTTCGGCCTCACATGGAATACTGTCCTCATCTTTGGACAGGGTCACCCCAATACCAGCTCCTCCCTCTGGACCGCATTCAGCGGAGGGCGACTCGTATCGTCGATTGCCGGATCTTTCAATAGACTCTCTAGACTCTCTAGCGCTGCGTAGAGATGTGGCTTCGCTGTGCATTTTTTACCCCATTTACCATGGGAGTGCTCCGAGGAATTGTTTGGATTGATCCCTGCCGCATCTTTCCACCATCGTCCTACGCGACGGAAATTTCATCCCCAACATCTAGATGGTTGGCAGTCCACAACTGTGCGATTTTCCCGAAATTTTCTGCCACGCACAGCAAAACTGTGGAATGAGCTGTCGCCTGCGGTGTTCCCGGACCAATACGACCTTCAAACCTTCAAGAAAAGTGCGTACTCCTTCCTAAAAGGCCGGCAACGCACTTGTGACGCCTCTAGTGTTGCGGGTGTCCATTTTCGGTGGTAATCGCTTACCATCAGGTGATACGTCAGCTCGTTTGCCCCCTATATAATAAAAAAAAACTGTATTAACCACATTATCAATCGAAGTATGGACCTCTTCTTCGCCCTCAAACGACATGAGCAGGATATCGTTGATAGCTGCTGCTTGATCGTTCTTTGGAGTAAGTATATAGCACGCTCACATAACCATTCAATAGGCTTGTCATGTATATGAATATCGTTGGATAAACTTTAGACAGCAATTCTTGAACCGTAGTAACAACTGTGCATAATTCTTCCGGGATGGTTATCATTTCATCAAACGATGGAAAATCACCATTACCGATTTTAAGATGGAGATCTGAAAATCTACCAGCAGACTCATCCCCGCCCAAATGTGCTCTCATATTTTTGAGGCCACAAATTAGATTTCTTAATGCACGACTTTACTTCGTCAGCTCTGGTTCCTTTTGGTACCACTGGTAGAGTCTGCCGAAAGTCTCCGGCCAGCAAAACTGTTACGCCACCCATTAATTTTGTATTAACCCTTATATCCCTTATTGATCTGTTTAAGGATTCAATACCACCTTTATGTGCCATAGTTATTTCGTCCCACACGATTAGTTTTGTACTCTTTGAAACTTCAGCCAAATTACTTTGGAGATGTTGCAAATGGGAGTCTCGACAGTGATTAAATTGAGTGGTAACTTGAAAGTAGCATGAGCAGTTCGACCACCTCCGAGTAATGTAGCAGCTATTCCGGACGACGCCACAGCCAAGGCAATGCCGTGAGTACTTCTTACTTTCGCCAAAAATAAATTAATAAGGAAGGTTTTACCAGTTCCACCTGGATCGTCTAAGAAGAATATTCGACCGTCATTTGCATCTACACTTGTAAATTTTTTTTACACACGCTAAACAAAAGTAAAGCCGCGAAAACTATACCTAATTAATAATTATACTTCTAAACGCGAGCGAAGTCGCGGGCAAAAGCTAGTCGTCAAATATAATCCGCTAGATATATTATCTATGCACTATGCACAAAAATGGTTAATTCAAAGTTCTCTCCAAAATAACTTAATGTAGATGGCGCTAGCATACAGAAATGTATATACCTTAAACTGAAAAGTTACTAACCTTATATAGCCTGCATCTATAAATCCTTTCTTGGGGGATGCCTACGTTATAACATCTACCTGCATGCCAAATTTCAGCTCGATCGGTTTAAAATTGACAAAGTTTCATACAAACTTTCATCCCCTATTTTATCCCCTTGGTGGTATAGTTAATCAAAATCCTTTCTTAGAGGATGCCTACGTCATAACATCTACCTGCATGCCAAATTTCAGCTCGATCGGTTTAAAATTGACAAAGTTTCATACAAACTTTCATCCCCTATTTTATCCCCTTGGTGGTATAATTAATCAAAATCCTTTCTTAGAGGATGCCTACGTCATAACATCTACCTGCATGCCAAATTTCAGCTCGATCGGTTTAAAATTGACAAAGTTTCATACAAACTTTCATCCCCTATTTTATCCCCTTGGTGGTATAATTAATCAAAATCCTTTCTTAGAGGATGCCTACGTCATAACATCTACCTGCATGCCGAATTTCAGCTCGATCGGTTTAAAATTGACAAAGTTTCATACAAAGTTTCATCCCCTATTTTATCCCCTTGGTGGTATAATTAATCAAAATCCTTTCTTAGAGTATGCCTACGTCATAACATCTACCTGCATGCAAAGTCTCAGCCCTATCGGTTTAAAATTGACCAATTTCCATACAAACTTTCATCCCCTATTTTATCCCCTTGGGGGTAGAATTAATCAAAATCCTTTCTTAGCGGATGCCTACGTCATAACATCTACCTGCATGCCAAATTTCAGTCCGATCCGTCCAGTGGTTTGGGCTGTGCGTTGATAGATCACTATGTCAGTCACCTTTGAGTTATATATATATAGATAAAACTTTTAGTAAGTACATGCATACAATAATTTATTAAGAAATGTTACATTCATAAGAAGTCCATAAGACAGATTTGAGCAGAAGCGATTATAATTATTTATATTTGACTTTCAATATGATTTTATAAATTACTAGCTGACCCACGCAACCTCGTTTGCGTCTTCTACTGCCCGTAGCGTGAAAATTTTCCCCCGTTTTTGAAACATTCTTCATTGGTGCTCCGCTCCTATTAGTATTAGCGTGATGACATATAGCCCATAGCCTTTCTGGATAAATAGACTATCCAACGATTATCTATTCCAACGCACATACGCAAACTGTTTTGATAGATATGATGGAATTTGAACTTTATGAAATAGCAATATAGCTCAAATTGACTTTACGTTTTAGTTAGAAAACGTTTGTATGGGAAAAAGAAAAGGGCTGTTTTTAGGGCTTTTCCGGTCATTATTCGAATTTTTATCGCCGTAAAAACCATCCTTGAACTTCAACAAACATTTCAAAAAAAGAATTGGCCAAATTGGTCCAGGCGTTGTTGAATTATGCGCTTACCAACACATTGAACGATTCATTTTTATATTATAGATTATATATTAATAATGTTCTCACAGCTATCATAATAGATCAAAGGTAAAAAAAGACATATAAATATTAATATTCACAAACAAAGTTACTTTTTTTATGTAATTGGGGACAAAAGAGCCAACGTATCACCTGATGGTAAGCGATTCACGCCGCCCATGGACGGGTGTCCATGCAACACCTGAAGCGTCACAAGTGCGTTGCCTGCCTTTGGGGGATGGGAAAAGGGATGGGGGAGGGGTTAGGGTACGGGCCTCCGGTATCCTCACTCACACACACCGGTTTACTTTGGTAATATTAAAGTAAAATTATAGCTATTTTTCTTAGATGTTATTGGTCACATTTGGGTGGCGTGGATCTAACTGTCGTGTTGATATAACACGCTTACAGATTACCAAGAAAGACGTATATTCTGCTTGTGTAACAAACATTGTAAATATGCGATATACGATACCGATTCTTGTATAACATAACACAAACCCTAGAGGCTTATCGTGTTATGCCTTAATATATCCTTATTATAATATTATGTCTTTAAGAGATCGCCATGAGCGATAAGACCGCCAATTGTCACGTTTGTGTATTGTAATTATCTTTTTTATGTCTGATGCGTGCACAATACAAATAAATAACTTTATATCTTGTCTTATCTTATATATAAAATTCTCGTGTCACAATGTTAGTTGCCATGCTCCTCCGAAACGTCTGGACCGATTTTTATTAAATTTTGTGTGCATATCAGGTAGGTCTGAGAATCGTCTAACGTCTATTTTTCATCCCCCTAAATGTTAAGGGTACCCCTAACTTTTTTATTAATTTTTTAATAAATTTTTATTTTTTCATTTTTTATGATACAGCATTAGAAAATACATACAACCCTGAATTTTCAACCCTTTACGATCAACCCCTATTTTACATCGCGATTTTTATTAACCCACCCCTAAAATATATATTCCTTTTTATGGCAAAGTAACGTTTGTCGGGTCAGCTAGTTGTTTTATACGATTTATACGATTAAGAAAAAAAGGCTTAAATCATCTTAAGTAGATAATAGTGTATTACTTCTTTAAAATTTTTACATCAACTAAAATTCCCAATATCGATATCTCGGTACATCCCTACTCCCATTACTTCAACTTCAATTAGATGATATCTGACGTTTATAGTTCTTTATGCATTCAATGAGTAAGATTATGCTCTCCAGAAGTGAAATAATGTCATTTAAACGTGGGTCCAATCATTATTCCCTTGATACTGGCGTAATGAAAATTTTGTAAAGGTTTTACGATCGTCCGACAGTACTTTAATGAGCTATCTTCGAAGGTGTACGCTTTTTTGAGGAGAATAAATTCTGTTATATACCAACGTTGTTCGAGATTAGGTTATTTGTGTAAATTTTATGGAGAAGTGATGAAATAATGGAAGTGTTTTATGACTTTTAGGTTTCTTTTTATTACCAAGTTAACAATAGGTATACTGACTGAATTAAAGATTTTATTGGTGGATCTAAGTATGTTATTTTGTTATAAAAGGTTTAAACGAGTGGATAGTACACTTAAGGAATGGTGGCTATCACCATCGGTATTCTTGCAACTCAAAAGTCACAAGTGCGTTGCCAGCCATTGATTTAGAAGCATGCTTTTTCTTAAAGATATTCTTAAAACAAAAGCTTAGTTAAAACTGCTTCGTTGCTCTAGTGGTTAGCATTAACGGTTGCCAATCAAGAGGTCTCAGGCTCGATTCCCGGGTCGGGCCAATAGTGTTATTGGATTTTCCATTTAAGAAATTCTTGATAATAAATAAATAAATAAATAAATAAGTATTCCGGACATCTAACACACAACGCCATCTAGTCCCAAGCTAAGCAGAGCTTGTGTTATGGGTACTAGACAACTGATATAAATACTTATATACTTTTTTTTTGTAAATACATACATATTATACATAGAAAACACCCAAACTTCGAAACAAATATTTGTAGATCATACAAACATTTGGTCCGACCCGGGAATCGAACCCGAGACCTCAAGCACAGCAGTCGCTTACGCTACCACTCGCGCCACCGAGGCAGTCAAATATAATAGCCCGGAGTATGGAATATTGACGATGTTTCATATTCGTACCTCTCAGTTTAGTTAATAAATATTGTCCAACTTGTACGTTGCCATTGGAGGCAAATCTACTCAATAATAAAAACATCAACAAATTCTGTAAATAATAATATTACATTATTTTATTTTTTATACATGAGTTCTGCCCTGCCTGATGGAAAGCACCAGCAGAATCCAAGAGTGGTGGTCACCATCCTCAATGCAAACAAGGACAGTGCAGCATGGTGACCAGAACTATGGCGGCCTAGTGAGATGCTTTTTCACGCACCGCTTAAAGGACCAGGGATCATAGTGGGACGGAAACACGAGCTCAGGTAGTGAGTTCCAGATTTTAACCGCTCGGCACAGGAAGGAAGAGCCAAATCGATGAGTGCGAGGGTGTATGTCTTCCACTCTAAAATATGACTTTCTAATCACAAGAATGTGAAGGTCTTTCACCATTGAAGCATTTAATAGTAAATTGTTAATGTAGTCGTTTACTACATCGACGGAAGTCCATTCAACTATTCATCATTTCCACCCAACATCAAATCTGAGATTTCCTACACTAAAACTTTTATGCTAATGAATTCGTCAACATTTATCAATCAATCTTAAATTACCAACAGTTAAAAATACAACAAAAATGGTGACTTACTGCACTGGCATAAGACACAAAGTTGCTTGTAAGAAATACCTTATAAATTGCAAATACACCATTCCGCAGATCGTAAACGTCGTAACTCGTCCGTCACATAAACAATACTATAGGGACTTGTTTGGTATAAAGCATAGAAGATAAGCGATTCATGAACTCAATAACAATCAGTTGATCATAAAATTACATGCCTTGAAAAACGAACTCGTGTAACATCGTGTAATAGTAAATACACTTAGTGTTAGTTAACATTAAAAAACGGACACAGAGTTTAGGCCAGATTTCATACAATGATCATTGTACGAGTAGATGTCCTACGACATTATATACATCATGCGAAAGTTGAAGATAAAATAACCTAATTCACATTCACATAGTTGTAAAATGTATATAGTATACAGGTGCAAAAGTCCCTGCTGTCACTGAGTAAATAATAGTATTAATTAAACACTATGATAAAATTCTAAACTTTAGTAGCAGTGGCGGGGTACATTGCTCGTAGACAAGACGGTGATGGGGCCAACAACTTTTGCGATTACGTACTAAAAACGGAGCGTAGGCCCACTGCAAGGGCTGACGAACTGATGAAGGTAGCGGCAAAGGTGGTGAAACCATTGGATTCGGGTGGTACAGGACTTATTGTTATGGAGTGCCTTGGGAGAGAAGTGGTCTATAACCAGCAGTGGAAGTCTTTCAGCTGCGATGATGATGATAAAAATATTTACTGACATTACTTATATCTGCTTTACTAAATTGACAGTAACATAAATATGCTCAGAGTAAAGTAGTACAGAGTTTGAACCAGTATTTTAACTGAACCGCTAGACTTTACAACTTGTACCAGCTGCGCGTGAATCAATCAACTATCCACTATCCTCTATCATTTACTTATTCAGATTTTATATGTCGCCGGCATCGGACCGAAACTTTATGTACCATCAGCTGAACGTTTATAGAACATGAACTGAAATGTGATCCGTTTGTGAGACAAAACCTCATTTTTAGACACGTACAAAAGATAGAGGTTTTCTTGGAGACTTGCTATTTTTATTGCTTTCTCTTTCGAGACATACGTTCCGTGCAGTGGTAATGATTTTAATGGTATTCAGATAAATTGGTATTGGATTTTAATGCCACGTGTCTATTTGTGTTAATTCTTCTTCACAAAAAGATATCATGATGTTCTATCATGAGAGCAGACACATTTTAGCAATAAAATAAATGTACGATGTATACGGTAAAACCAAAAATGTGACAACTTTGAACCACTATATTGAGTGTACAAACAAGAGTGCACTAATGAATTGCAAACCTTTATATAAACTTAAATTCAGGAATATAATATTCACTTTCCGAAGAAATATTTCAATTACATAACACGCCAATTTTCGCCATTCAACCAAGCAGACGTTGCGACATGCGAAAATTCAAAGCCAAAAATGAGCATCAAAGGGCGCGAGCATGCCCTATTTATGATTAGGTCGTGGTACTGCTTGGCGCATACCAATGAGCCGCACGTCATCCGTCATACGTGTTCCGACGATCATCGGGAATCAACGTGTAATGTATTTGAACAACTCAATGAGCTTTAGCAACGAGTACTTAAAAACAACCACCTACGGAAACTCGAATCAAAATTAATTGTAAGCCTGCCTTGTTTATAAATATTGTGGCTTCATTACAGAAGTTCAGCTTTTATGATAAATAAATTTATTCCAAGTAAAACATGACATTATTAAAATAGTAATTAATTTTTGAAAATTCCAACAATTTTCATAAACGCCAAGATATTTTACAGCATTCGAGAATTTGCCTCGTAAAAACCATAGGACACTTCAGGGGGCGTTTAGTGTTTTATATGCCAAAGGGATTTATGTTATTACCGTCCATATTTCTGCGGACTGAAGCCGCTGAGAGGTCACGAAATCTTGCCGAAGGGTATGATCGTGTCTATCAAATGGGTGCGTCCCTCTCGCTCTTTCGTGTTGCTTTAAAGCGATGAATATGAGAAGTTGTATTCGGATCACGTAGGGTGCGCGGCGTGCGCGGTGCTCATGAACTGCGATGCCAAACCTCACCAGATACACCGTTAACAATGAAAAAATTCTCTCCCTGCCAGCCAAGGTGGAAGAGTTGCGATGACAAGTCCCAACAAACTTTGTAATCAGTTGTAACAAATTTATGTGTCGTGCGTGAGAGAATACAGTTTCGCTTTCTCCAACAATTGTTATTTGTTAGGAGAACGTTGCGGACGTTAATTGTCAGTTGGATGTTCTTGTTTTATCATAATTATATATTATGTTAAAACTTCTCGTAAATCATTTTTAAGTTTGAAGTGGAAGGTTTTCATAAAGGATTAAACTTCATGTTAGAATTATCTATTCAGTTTCTACAAAACGTTTAAAAGACAATTTTTGAAATATTATTATAATACGAAACAGCAATATAAGTAGCAGTTACGAATGCTGATGAAATAAAGTTCAGAATTTAACAAGTATAAATAAAGGATAATAAATACTTAAGTGACCATAATATTCCGTAACACATTTTATATGTGGTACAAAAAAACCTACAAGATTATATTTAAGAATATTTTCACAATATAGGTCTACTATTTTGAAAAACTATTAAGGATTCCTATATTGATTTTATTATTATTTTTAATCTGGTCATGTTCTACTTAGTCATAATACATGTAAACAACATGAGCGTTGGAGTAGTGAAACGTTTCTGTGTGTATTGAATACAATCACACTAGTACAATAAAGGTGAAAGTAAGTTTGTTTGTTAGGTTTTCACGCGAAAACTACTTAACCGATCATCAAGAAAATTTGTACACATATTCTTGGAGGTATTAGAAGTAATACTTTTTATTAAATACCAGCAAAGCTGCGGGCGAAAGCAAGTATATTATAAATGTTTTACGAAGATTTCAATACAAATATTAATATCTTTAATATAACATTCGTGGACCTCAAGTTTTAAAATTCAATTCTATTGAGCCTCATTCTGTGGCATTCGATGTTATTACTTTGACTTGTAGCGTGCTGAATTAGCAGAACAAGGTGTGGTTTCCATCGTCACCCAGAAAATATAAAATATACCTACTACTAAAACTACAGAACTATAATGTACAACCTATATTGACATAACCGATTAGAATATAATTCTATAGGCACGCGTTTGAATAAAATCATTCCTTATTGAATTGAATTATGTACATTTTAATCTAAAATACAAAATAACTTGTTAGTTAAAACATTGTCTGTTACAGCATGGCAGTTTATTACTGATCTTTGGGACTAAATGTTTCTTCGTATTATGTATCCCAATAAATATGTTTATTAGGTTATAGTACCCCTAAACTATATTTCCGTGGGAGAGCCACGTATCGGCATGAATGGGCCGGCTCGACCGGAGTAATACCACGGCCTCGCAGAAAACTGGTGTGAAATAGCGCTTGCGCTGTGTTTCACCGAGTGAGGGAGGATACCGGAGGCCCATACACTTACCCGTCCCCCTACCCTTCCGCCAAAGGCCGTCAACGCACTTGTGACGCCTCTGGTGTTGCGGGTGTCCATGGGCGGCGGTAATCGCTTACCATCAAGCAAAACGTCTGCTCGTTTACCAAATAATCAATAAAAAAAATAAAAAAAAAAAAATTACGTCATCGATAGCTCAGCATCACATGAAGTTCTTGACACGTATTATTTTATCTTCAGAATTTTAATCTAACTAAACTACTTGAAAAAAGTTCCGACTTTTCAATTGTAACAAAAAACTAGCTTAATGTTGTTTAATTTATTCCCAAATGATGAGAATATAACTTAATGGCAAGTTATTTTTCCGACACACTTATGTTACGTCTATGTATCAATTCAACTGAGATTATGTAAAATATGAACTTTCTGTTACTGTATGCATATATTTCTTAGATACTGTAATAGACGGATGAAGGTTATAGAAAATATCAAAAATCTTAGTTTAGCGTAAATTGTAAATATGTTTTTAGTTTCTCGAAAGTTAACTATTTTTCTCTTCTTCAAAGCTTAATAAACAATCAAGGATTTAAACGTCCATTCAGGAGTAAATTGCTTTGCGTTGATTTATCAAAGAGTTAATTGCTTGTACCAAGAATTAAAATTTAAAATGGCGCTCGTGGTCCAAATACCTAAACTTTATATAGATATAATATTTTTAACGTATAAAATATATGACTAAATAATAATAATAATATAATAATAATAATAAACTTTATTTGAAAAACACAACACACAACCAAAATACAGAGTTTCAAACACATTAAAAAATACAAAAAAATAAGATTTTAACAAATACTTCTTTTTTTTTTATTTTTTGAGACTGCAACATTTCAAACAAATTCAAATAAATGTTAAGTAATTGCAAATATCAGGAAATATCACAAGTATTTATAACGGTAGTTAACGGTATTATTTTTACAAGTTGTTGCAAGTTACTGTGGCAAATATAATTAAGTTAATAATCACAAAAAAAACCTTTAGGAATTAGACCAACTAAAAATAGAAGGAAAGCAAGCACCACCTTTCAAATAAAAAAGAATCATCAAAATCGGTTCATCCAGTCGAAAGTTATGTGGTAACGAACATAAAAAAATACAGTCGAATTTATTAGCTCCTCCTTTGTAAATAATCGTATAATGCATTTTTTAATTAAGGATTCAAAATAAGATTAACGGGACTTTTGGCTTAGTGTTAACGGTTATGACTCTTTGATCAGATTTCGTAGGATTCATTCCCATACAGAATAAATACTGAGTGATGTACATGATTGTCTGTCTATTTTTAACTTTAATTTTATCTATACAAATAAATTAAATTGAAGTGTCTGTTTGTAATATTAAAATAACCGCTTTCTACTACATGCATATGAATGTATATACGGTACACATACCAAAATATATATTTTTAAATTTTTTGTCTGTCTGTCTGTTTGTTCCGGCTAATCTCAGGAACCACTGGTCCGATTTAAAAAATTCTTTCGGTGTTGAATAGTCCATTTATCGAGGAAGGCTAAATATCATCACGCTACTACTAATAGGAGCGGAGCACCAATGAAGAATGTTTTAAAAACGGGGGAAAATTTTCACGCCACGGGAATATAAGACGCAAACGAGGTTGCGTGGGTCAGCTAGTTTAAAATAAATTCATAAACATAAAAGTTCTCAAATTATATTTTAACGCTAAAAATACAAAAATACATTTTCCTGACTGGCCACACGGCAAGTGTACTAATAACTAAGATACTATAAATGCCTACTTATAGTTGACTAAAATAGTTTCTTTGAAGTATACTTAAGTACTCATTTAGATATTTTTGTACCCGCTTGATGTGGGTATCTCTGTCCTGTTAAATAAGTGGATCTAAAAATGATCGTTGGCAAACTGTTTTAATATGTTTCTGTAGACAGACGAAACAGACGCGTGTATGTGTGCTACAAAAAATAGTTTTTTTATTTATTATTATATAGGGGCAAACGAGCAGACGTATCGCCTGATGGTAAGCGATCACCGCCGCCCATGGACACCCGCAACACCAGAGGCGTCACAAGTGCGTTGCCGACCTTTTAGGAAGGAATACGCTCTTTTCTTGAAGGTTTGAAGGTCAAAACAATAAATAGTAGGTACAATAAGGAAGGTTATAGTACAATAAATAGAACAATATTGTTTATTCAGTATACAGAAACGGCAAGCAACTTAAATACTTTCCATATTCAAGTAGCGAAAAGATTTAAAATCGGCAAACGGGTAAACTCATGCAAAACAAAGTTGATGCTGAACTGTTAAGAATGCTATTCTGCTTAGTTTTCGTATTTCTTAATACAAGTTAATGTTTTATTCTGGGGTACACGCGCCAGCGGATAGAACACATCAATTAAAAACTATATTATAGCTTGCCTCTGTGGCGCAGTGGTAGCGTATGCGACTGCTGTTCATGAGGCCTCGGGTTCGATTCCCGGGTCGGACCAAAAGTTTGTACGATCTACAAACATTTGTTTTGGAGTTTGTGTGTTTTCTATGTATTTACAAAAAAAGTACATATGTATTTATATCAGTTGTCTAGTACCCATAACACAAGTTCTGCTTAGCTTGGGACTAGATGGCGTTGTGTGTAAGATGTCCGAAATATTTATTTATTATAATAATTTGTATACAGGCTGTCGTTATGAGAAATTTCTTGAAGATGTGTAAAATTTTATATTAAACTTGCATACCTAGTATGCGAGTAACAGTATTTTATACTCCATACTATCTACAAAGAACGATCGCATTTTTAAGAAAAATTATCACCTACAGATTTTATATTGAGCAAAACACTACAGAAAAGTCTTTTACACTAGTTAACTGAAACCAAAAAATTTGAAAATCAGTCTAAGAAAAATAATAAGAAAGGTTAACAAAATTTATAAATTAAATTCTTAGTTGTCAGACATACATTGATGATAAAACCGCGCTCGCTTATACATACCACCACGACATAAGCTAAGCTCAGATGAAAGAAAGTGCACCTAAAGCGAATACGTGGAGTCAATTTGTGAATAAACTTTCCCAGTTGGTTTGGCACTCCGATACCAGCTAGACTACTTTAGTAGATTTAACATAGTCCTTAATGTGTACATGGAGACAGCTTACTTACTCTTACCATGCAGTTTTGTTGGCAGAGATTTTAGAATTAACATATTTTGTGTTTTACTTGTCAACACACGATTGCATGATACATGAGTTCGCAATTCTGCAACGGATTTGGGGTTTTAAGAGGTTTCTGTTAAATATTATTATCGCTTTTTACATATTTAAGCTTTACTAAGTTATATTTTGTAACTGAAAAAAGTACTGTTCTATTTGTGTTCTAGTGTATTTTTTTTTCAATAACACCAAAACCTACTAGTTATGAAAAAATAATATCATGTCACACTGTTTAACATTACAAAATTGTTGCTATTATTCAGTCTTAAAAACAAAAATAACAAATTATCAAATAATCATTCTTAAAAAGTTCTTTAAACTTTGATTAATAAATCATATTCAATCATATCAGTAACACACGCCACATAACATAATATTTTTGTATTTTTAAGAACCTTTGCTGGTAAACGATGACGGATGAGCAGTATTGCGTTTGTCCCCCACAACCCCACAAACATCTTACAAGTTTTTGTTCAAATGAGTATTGATTTGACTTTAGTACATATTCAGATTTTGTTCTTCTTGATTTTTATCTGTTTTAGGCCAAGTAGATGTTCTCGTTAAATGTAATTGTTGATTATTATGATTTCTGTTTCATTTTGAAGTGGCATTAGACTGTGTGTCCATGTCACGTGACTTTAATCGATTTAGCTCCAAAATACTACTCATGGTGAAGTGATGAAATATAGGAAAAGAGAAACATATGATGTATTTTAAAGTAATTCAAAAGCAAGTTTAAAGTAAATATTTCTTGATTTACTGTAAGTTCATTAAAAAAAATGATTTGAATCAAAACGAATCAGGAAAAAACAAGTATACAGCTTATGTAGTTTGTGAATATTTGTCAACATGAATTCAAGAGCTATGTTGATTTATATGAAAGAGTAGTTAGGATAAGGAATTCCTACTCTATTTTTTTCTCTTAAAGTTGATTTTACCAAAACATATTCAAAAATCCTACATGTATACACAAACTCTGTTCACTACTATTAAAGTCTTAAAGTATATACAAAACATTTTAGGGCAAACTTTATAATATTTGCTTGAAATTTATAAATATACCCAAATCCGTTTTAACCAGTGGCACGATGCTTAACGTACTGACACGTAGCCTGCTAATACAGTCATGAATATTAATGTGCGTCACTTTATTTGCCTATTTATTAACAGCGACACCGATAATAGCGTGGTTTGACATGACGTGTTTTGTTAAAGGCAAAGATTATATTTTATATAATAATATAATATTTGACGCCTCTCACTCAGACGCGGTCACTTGATCGTTTATAGGAACTAATGCTATAGTAATTAGAGTTTTTTTAAAGAGCTGACAAAGTAACAGGCGCCTAACCTGATGGAGAGTGATTGCCATTGCCTATGAAAACCTGCAAATCAGGAGTCACGACGTGGGCTTTGAGGAATGAATATGCTCTTTTCTTGAAGATCGTATTGATCTGAAAATATCGCAAATGGATTCCATTTTAATATTATAAATTCGAAAGTAAATCTGTCTGTCTGTTTATCTGTATGTTATGCTTTCAAGGCTAAACCACAGAATCAATTTTTAATGAATTTCACATAGAGATGTTTTGATTCTTCAAGAATTCTTGAAGAAGGAAAGGCTACTCTTACTACTCCTAGCATATGAGAGAAATTATGTTTTATAGTTGTATTACAATGCAATACAATGGATCTGTATACCAATTTAGGATTATTTTCGAAGAGATGATGTTCCTTAAATCTAATAGTAATGTACATTCAAATTACTTCAATAAGCAAAAGAAAATAAGTCAAGCCATACAAACAAAAGTATTCCAAATATACTTAAGCAAGCATATTTTAGCAACATGTCACATAAAATCAGATAAAAATAATGTTGAACTCGTGACAAGATTAGTTTCAGTTGCGAACACAAATATACAAACTCCATAGCGAAGTTTATCTATTTCAGAAAGTTGACGAAAAAATATTATAAAGTATTTTGGGGACTACGTGAGACCCTTAGGCGCGGGAACAAAGATGTTAAGAAACTAAAAGTGATTTATTTTTTCTTGACATAAATACACTGCATTCATTTTTGCGATCGCACTTATTTATCACTTTTTTTTGATGTAAGGGGAGAAACTAGCAGATAGATCACACCATGGTAAGTATAAACACTGGCAAATCACAAGTGTGTTGCGCCTCTTCAAACTTCTCCTAGAACCATGTTGAGGAGTCCAGTAACTTAGAACTTAATTGTAATAATTTGTTGAAAACAAAGATTTCACTCCGGTCAAGCTGGTCCATTTTTGACACAATCATTTATGATTTGAATTATCATTTATAACTCTTAATTGACTGCTTTAATCCTTTTAAAACAAATGTAATAACATTCATGTCTTTTAATAAATGTCCACTAAATTGAAACTATTAGTCTTGCCTCAAAAGTCTAACTTCTTAACACCCGTTTCACAAGAGGCTTAGCCGGCCTCATTATAAATCACTGACTATTCACCTAACTATACAAAGTTATTTGTCCTAGACTTTGGTCTGATTTGCCCTCTGGGGACGCCGTCTATCTCTGTACAAAGATTGTCATAGCGCTGCTTGATTTATTATTCTGTTCATCCTGAACTTAATATTTATGGTAAATAAAATGTCTTTTCAATTTTAATTTATAGATATTAGGAGTTATCAAGTAAGTGTTTATTACTTGCTATAGGAATATAAGAAGTTTTGTTTCTCTCGTGAAAAATATTACAGAAGAATTAGATATCTTTATAAATGTATAATATGTTTCAATAATGGACGGAGTATTTATTCCATTACCACAATTTTCACGTAATCGTAGATGTTCTTATTAGATTAAATCAATTTAGCTTAATATAGATTATTTAAGCCAAATTATTAGTAGTAAGGGGCAGTCACTTTCTGCTAACGGAAGTACCAATTTATAACAACAACACATAATTAATACAGTGCATTATGCTACTAATACAACCAGTCAATGTAATACGAACCCTAACTCTATCATGATAAGAGTTACCTTATTTACAGAAGCTTAAGAGTTCATGAACATTAAAACTATTGTAAACGAAAGTTTGAGCCACGTTTCCAGCAAAGTTACTATGTTCACGACACCTATCAATAAGTATATTGATTCTGTGTAAGCACCTGTGTCGTAAAACTTTGATAAAGAGGATTTTAGCATAATTCGATGAAGTTTTTCTCTCAAAGTTTATTTTTGCTTTTAAGGTCTGCGCTGATAGATTTTGTTTTGTAATTTGCTGACATGTTTCATCTTGGTAAGTAATGTCTGTATTTGCACTTGGTTGTGAAGTTTTGTTGTCTGCTCTCAAGTATGTCTAGGGCTTAGATTTTACTTTAGACCAAAACCAAAGGTAGTAAAAAAATACAATACATATAGTGGAACACAGAACCTCTCGACGTACTTATTCTTCTTATGAAAGAATTAAAGCTTTGCAAAAGATTTTAATTCAAAAGTGAATAATTATGCTGCTATGGAAAAACAGTCAAATAGGAAGGCATTATCAAAATGAATGGAAATAGTACTTACATCGTACAAACAATGTTAGCAAACTGAAATGAAGTTCGCGGAATCAACTTTAAATACAGACCGAAAAACAAACTGGCAGGAATAGTGTAGGGAGGAGAGAGAGTTCAAACAGAGAACAACAAATGTAACAGTAAATTACACAGCGATTCGGTTCAAACCGGTTTCAACCGGCATACGCCGGTTATTTGTTCAGATGCAATCTCTTCCCATTCCGAGTATATGATTAAAACAGTGCAGGATACCATTCCTATGGGAAATCATCGGGGCGAACGCATTGCATAATTAGCAGTCGCACAAGCAGTACGATAGACGGTGACTATTTTAGCGTCGCACGCTTTTATTAGCGGTCAAGGGATTTTGATTTCTAAACATTATTTAAATTCGTAAATCATAGTATTTGTAACTTTAATATAGATCTAAGGTATATCCTACCAATGTATTCTCTGTATCAGAAGGACCTAGGGCGCCTCAATCAACCACACTATTCCTATTTTTCGTAAAACTTCACGAAGGAACGATTTATATATGAAACATACAGAAATAACATCTAGACTCAGTACAATAATTTTTAGATTACACAAACTGATATCCATATGGGATTGTTTGTGAAGTAAATCAGAATTTCCAAACCAAAGTCTTGTGGCTCTTTTTGTCTTATGGAGCAAGTCTTTTAGCTCCAAAGTGTAGTCATTCAAGACACGGAACAAATATACATAAAATATTTGTAGTCGAGATTTTTTGGTAGTTTAGAATATTAGAAGGTGATAAGATATCGAAGACTTTGTTAATGACCCCCTAGTAGGAGCCACAGAAGCGTTTGTGCAAATGTTCCGAGTGGACATTCCACATAAATAAGTTCAGTAGCAAAGGGAAACTGAAATAAAACTTTACATATTCCTTGTATGCACTTTTACTTTAATTATACGACTGTCCAGCTAGAATTTCCACTTTTATTAATATTTAAAAGTTTTCAAATGAATACGAGTTTCTATTTGAGAACGGATTCGTTTATGAATTCGTTTGACAAAAGTCTTTTAGTTTTTCTTTGTTGATCTGTAGCTCTTGCATAATTAATGAGACATTGTTGGCACTATATTAGTATTTTACTGTGGTTCCAATAGTTAAGAATATTTTATAATGTTATGTTTTTCTGCAAATAATAATTATATAAGTATTCACAGAATGTTATTGAGTAGAGAAGCTTTCTTATGAACGTCCGGAAGGTATCCAAAAATATTTAGCGGTATACATATTTCGGTTTTGTGGTTTCAAACTGGTTAAAGAATGCAGCAGTCTATTAGAGCCACTGCAATTACGCTTCTGAAATCCTCAAAAATGTTTAGAGGGCAAACGATCCATATCGCCTGATGGTAGGCGATTACCGCCGCCTATGGACACCTGCAACATCAGGGGCATCACAAGGGTGTTGCTGGCCTTTCGGGGATGAGGAGAGGGATGGGAGAGGGAGGGTTTGGGTTGTACTGATTTTTTTCCTTTGCCTTGCCTAACAGGGTCCATAATTGTTTCCTCTAACAAGTTTCAAACACATATACAATATGAAGTGCAAAAAACGACTTGAATTAGAACTGTAAATCCCACGTACAAAAGATTATTAAACTGATAGACGACGTTGTATTATTTATTTATAAATACTCGTATATTCCTGAAAACGGATTTATAACGAGTGAATAAGTTTATGTAAGCTCTTTAATAAACAATAATATTTCTTCAAACCTTGACATTCACAAACAATACAGGATAAGCATAAATTAATTTTAAAGCTTAAAGCTTTGAAATACGCCTAAACTCATCTTGGAAGAATAGAGTTGATGTGTCGCTTCCACGCCCAGCATTGGCCGATGAGAGGTTGCCCAAATTAACAGTGTCAAAAGAAGTGATTAAAAACCCGAAGTGTATCACAATAACAACGCCATTAGTGGCAGGCGCTTACTTGAGACATTTAAAATTTAAAGATATACAAAGATGGCGTTTTGTACTAGTGGTAATGATTAGTACTGATTGTAAAAGAAGTATTAAGTATTAAGAAAAATATTTATAATACTTTATTATTTCAATGAAACTTGAAAAAGTATGATTTTAGAATTCCATGTGATGATTTTTGATGAGAATATAATAACGATGACGGAACGAACGATAAACAAATTATAAAAAAACTAACATCTATCACTCAACGCCATCTAATCTCAAACTAAGCTTGTACTATTAAAGCTAGATTGACTGAAAGAATAGGTACTAATATACTTTTTTATAGCTTTCTTGTACTATTGGCACTAGACAACTGATATAAATGTTATATATCTACTTGATTTTCGTAAATACGTTCATATTATTCGTAGAAAATATCCAAATGCCGTCCCAAATGTTTGCAGGTCATACAACAATTGGAACGACCCGCAAATTGAACTCAAAACCTGAAGCACAGCAGTCGCATACACTACCACTGCGTCATCAAAGCAGTCAAAGAATTTGTTCCTTTCAATTTATATAATTTATTTTAGTTTGCCATATCTATAAAACTATATTTTACTAAAAAACCTTTCTTTTTTTCTTATCCTCTGGTGTTATATAGCTTATAAACTTCCTAATTAAAGGGATTACTCAACATTAAATTTTTTTTTTTGTTTTTTTTTCTAAACGACTACCGCATTAGGAATACACATATTGTGTTGCGGGGGACTTTACAAACATACATAAAATAGACACAAAGAACACCCAGACTCAGAACATCAATCGGCACATTAGCAAACGGCGTGGCGACCACCTAAGCTTTTTTTTTTTTTTTTCTTTAAAAGACAACTCCACCATTAGGAATAAACATCCTGTGTCGTGGGGGACTTAACAAACATACATGAAACGGACACAAAGAACATCCAGACTCGGGACAACAATTCGTGGATCACACAAAGTGTTGTACCGCGTGGGATTTGAACCCAAGACACTTGGCGCAGTAGCAAGTGGCATGGCGACCGCTGATACCACTCGGCCAAACGTGCAGTCATGATCATGCAGTCAATCAATTAATTCGTACTAGTAGCTTGAACAAGTAATAGTTATAGATTGTCTAGTTCAACTAATACAAACTATTGAACTTCTCAGTACAACATCTATAACGCAATAACGTATAACATCTAACCTAATTCCCATACATACGAATTTAGTGACATCAGATATGAAGGCAGTCGTCACACCGCGCTGTCAGACCGCTAATTATAAAAAAGAGAATGTCAGTAACTTCCATGATTGATGATGGCACAGACAATTCCATTCATCATAGTTAATTTTATTGAAGTGTCGTGTGTGATGAATTAACCTAACTGTGCTTTCTTTCTAATGAAACGTGTTCGTTAGCGGTAATGGAGTTAATTTGTGGTGCATTTTGTTTTAGCGAAATGTCCTCGCTTATCGCCGATCGCTGACAACTAACTTCTATGTATGTGTGTATCTATTATCAAGTACTTTATTAAAATTAATTTTTAACACAGTTACAAATTTTCGTAAGTTGTAGTTTATTCATTTTATGTAAATAATGTGTCTTTAATTAGTTTAAGTTATAGACTACTGGCCCGTGTAGAAAAATGATGGGTCATGTGAACCACCAGGTGACCTATCTAGAACGATAGAAGAGCATAAAATAATAACATTCAGCACTATGCCGTCACTTGTAAGCTGTCCAACTGAGTGCAGGTGAGAATTCAAAAGTACCGGTAGAGTGGGTACATTTTGGTCATATATTTTTGTACGGCATTCTTACCATCGATAGATACATGAAAAATAATAAGAAAACGCGCAGTGCCGTAAAAAAATGATGCGCCACAAAGTCGGGTTTTTATTTTTATTTTCCGACAATTTCGAAGGTAAATTTGGTCATTTGATTTTGTACGGCATCAGTTTCGCACTATTTCAATACTGCTTCTAATCCATTATTCCGCAACGCCGTACAAAAATCATGCGACAAGGGGAAAAAATCGAGGGTTGCAACCCCCTTTCTTTCCGTGGTCCAGGGGGTGATTTGACACAACATAAAATTAATTTATTTTGTAAGCATTTTATGCATAGATAATATTTTTTCATATGCCGTACATTTTCGTTGGTCCAAAGGGGAAAAAACTGAAAAAGAAAAAATCTAAAAGAAATAATCCATATAACGAAATTTAAGGTGAAATTCATCACGATATACGATAAGACAACTATGAAATTGGATGCAACGTCGTTTCCCCCTTGTTTCCGGGAGTTAAAACAACATATGAAGAGAAGTACCTACATAGCACAGATTTGGTGTAATGCCTACAAACAAATAACGTCGATCTTGTTACCAATAAGCTATGAATGGATTGTCAATGACGGTCGGTATGATTTCGACTGGTTCCACGGCGAGGAATGCCCCCAAAAAGTCTGTGACATAACGGAACCGGATGAGGAATCAGGCGAAGAAGATGAAGACGTCATAGGTAAATAAATAAATCTTTAATCTGTAAGTATTTTATTTATATTTACTACTTTCTTAGATAGTTTAATGATAATTTATTAGTTCGCATGTCAAGCAAAATGAGTAAATATGTAGACATTCAACATCTGTCACTCGACTTTATTTGATGTCTATTAATTAAAGGTGATACAATATTGCTGACATGCGATGTAGTAAGTAAATATCAATATTTACTTGAAAAAGGTCATAGTTTCAATAGATATTCTTATAGACATATGTCTTTTTAATAAACAGCATTTTTGTTTAGTCACTTTCCAAATCATGACAGGAATCGTTTGTCAAAATAATGACTGCCTCGGTGATGAAGTGGTAGCGTATGCGACTGCTGTACTGGAGATCTAGGGCTCGATTCCCGGGTCCAATCAAATGTTTATATGATCTGCAAATATTTGTTTCGGAGTTTGGGTGTTTCCTATTTATAATATGTATTTTCTCTTCTTGTCCGGCCTTTTCCCGTTTCTAATCGGGGTCGGCTCTCCTTATCCTACTCCAGAGACATCCGTTCTGGTTCGTCGTAGGGTCCACCTTATCTTCTTCGATATCTTTTTTAATGGTCGACATCTATGTAGATCGGAGTCTGCCATGTCTTCTTGGTCCCGACTCTAGTTGCAGCACCTTCTTGGTCATGTGTTCGTCAGGTCGACGCATGACTTGTAATTTGTGACGTGATATTTATAATATGTATGTGTTTACAAAAAATAAGTAGATACATGTATTTATTTAAATCAGTTGTCTAGTACTCATAGTACAAGCTATGCTTAATCTAAGACTAGATGACATTGTGCATTAGATGTTCGAAATATTATAAGAGTATTTTTATCAAATATGCATATAGCAAATGTAACAGTAGTCCTACATGTAGCTTTAAAAGCGATGCTCCAATGACTTTTATAACCGTAATTAATATTAATAACAAACCCCTTTTTAATGTTTTCATAAGAAAGGTTACCACAAAGAAAATATACGGCCTCTTTAAAAGGGTTTTTATGTAATTGACTAGGAAATGCTTCAAGAAGTGGTTATTAAAAGCACATTTATGTTGAGTGTGTAATTAAAATGTCATCATTGACTTTAAACACAGTTATTAAATGAACCTAAACATATATTTTTAATGATGTTATGGTGTAATGATAATTATGTCATCAAGTACCACATTTAACCTTATTTCAAAGCGGTAGTATCGTAGTTTTTTGTGTTATTAACACTTTAGCCGATGACTTCATCTAATTATTCGGTATTTCGGTTATCGTGGTATATTTAATCAAAACCTTATTAAAATAAAATCCCCTTTTGTTAAAATTAGTTCAGTGATTTCGTTACAGGCAGACATACAGAATTACCCTACTTCTCATTTTGTTTTTAGTAGGAATTATAATATTTATCGAAATTGAATGCGGACTGCCTAAGACCGGGTTAGTTGGCTACCCTTTGAGGAGAGCCTCCTCTTATCCATTTTCAATACATATGTTTTTAAGAAATATACAACTACAATAAATTAAATTAAACAATTTATACAAAATAACTGCAAGTAATTAATTACATACACCTCTAACTACGACTAAATGTCATCACCATACTGCCTATAACTCGATGAAAGTCTAACTTTCATCCCGGAATCGCTGCTTAATGATTCGCATCACTTTGAAACTATGCCGTACTGCACCAATCTGCATATGCAATCCGTGCCTGACAAGTGATAAACTTCATATTAATAGACCAAGTCAGAAATGTCTCTATCAGCTAATGTCTAACAAATGTAGGACTATCGCTTTGAAAAGGTTGAATTCGACATCGACATCTATTTTTTGTATGTATTTTGTCAACTCTCATTTTGAGTATAAATCTTCATAAGTGTTTCATAACCAATTTAATCAGTACTGTTTCCACTACTCACTACTACTATCTGTATCTTATTTACTGCACCAATCACTGGAATATAATCTATTATGACAAAGGATTATGACAAAATGTTATCGCTCCAGTCTCCGTCTTAACACTTTGTAGCTTCTGGTTTGAAATAACAAACAAAATACTCGTAACTACAAGGGGTGAAAGACGCTTTTATTCAGAAAAGTGTCGATTTTGCTTAGAGGTGCTCGATTGAGGCTTAAGATAAGATCTTAGGTTCAAAGTATACTCGTTATATATTCATTCCTGTAATAATTTAATTTTTCATCCTTTTTTTTTATTTTTTTAGAAATGGTGCTATAAAAATGCTGCGATCGCGTGAGAGAACATTTTAAACGATATTCAAGGTCAATAAATTATGGTTTTAATCTAACTGGCAGGTGTCCTCTAGAATGTTTATTTTTTGATAATAAATTTAAGATCTTGGGTACATGACTGGGATTTACAAAATATGGTCTTATTTTAAGCTGCTATTTAACGTAAGTATTTGCTTTAACAATAAATAAAAAACAGTAATTGAATTTCATTCGTTAATTCATTTAATCTCGATACACAAATAACGATATTACGAAAATATTGCTATATTTACTTCCAAAGAAAGCGTAAAAAAATAATTTATAAAAAACCAAATTAAATTTAAATATATGAGGAAAGATTGTTGTTCAATAAACAAGTCCGAATACCCAAGCTTCTAAGTTAACTTTGTCTCAGAGTCACAGTCGGTCTTAGACGTCTGCTGCGAGTTTATACGTCAGGAATAAATCAGGTGAGGTTTAGATAGATGCAACTAAAATCCAGCAGTGATCCGGCATTTAACGGCAATTCTAATGTGGGAACTCTAGGCTATAGTGGCAGCAGAATAAAATAACGATACCAATATACTTGTATGCATTTTGAAAAGCATGTGTTAAAGTTGTTAAGTTTTTAAGGTTCCAGGTTAAAAAAGATAAAATTAAAATGTAAAGGGTTTAATTTCAAGTAGGCTTTTTCAGGCACTTTTGAAATCTATATTAATTCTATGGAGAAGAACCGCCAACAAACGCCAGAAGAAAAGTAAAAGAAATATAAAATCTTTCGGAAATGTATCACTGACTTCAATGCTTCGTTGGGTATATTATGATTTGTTGATATTTAAATGAAACTAAACGGAAAGTAAACCTTCCCAATTTATAAAACATATTTTAAATGACTGCCTCGGTGGCGTAGTGGTACGCATATGCGACTGCTAAGCTTGAGTTTGTGGAATCTACAAATATTTGTTTCGGAGTTTGGGTGTTTTCTATGTATAATAAGTATGTATTTACAAAAAAAAAAGTATATAAGTATTTATATCAGTTGTTTAGTACCCATAACACAAGCTCTGCTTAGCTTGGGACTAGATGGCGTTGTGTGTTAGTTGTCCGGAATATTTATATTTATTTATAAATATCGGTTCATAGCCGGTGGATATCTGAGACAAAATATAAAAAGTTTTTAGAAACCTCATGAACGTTTAGAAATAGTTAGTTTTGACTTGTTTATTCCACTATCAAGAATATTTATCGCGGGTAATGTTCAAGTGCCAAAATCTACAAACCCTTGAAGGTGTTAAATTCAAGTCAACGCAAAACAGTAAAGCGTCGCCTTAGTTGAGCTGTTTTAGGGGATATTCGGCCTTATTTGTCCTTCTAAGGTCAACAGTATTACAAATCTATTGATCATCTTCCTATGTAGTGTATGTCCTAATAGTTATGGACACCTAAAACACAACATCATCTAGCTTCAAACTAAGCAGATCCTGTACTACGGAAACTAGATTGACTCACAGAATTTTGCAAAAAAATACATACATAGAAAACACCCGGACTCAGAAATAAATATATGCAGATTATACAAACACTTGACCCGGGAATTGAACCCGATATCTCAAGCACAGCAGTCGTATAATAGTCACCGCTGCACCAACGAGATAGTCAAATGGCAGTTGATGGCGCTGTTGTTGTCAGTTGTTAACGACTGAGTAGAGTGACATTTTGACTGCACTGATGATAAAGTTGGTTTAAACGGTCGGTACATAGTTATCTACTCACTCATAGAATCAATCCCCATACGGGACAAAACTTTGAGTGATCCACAAATGGATGTTCTGAGTCTGGGTGCTCTTTGTATTTATCCCATGTATGTTTATTCTTACAATATATGCTATATGGATGTAGTCTTTTTCAAAAGAAAATAAAAGAGAGTTTCAGATAGATGTTGCTGCGGGCGTGTTTGCGGGTATCCACGGGCGGCGTTAATCGCTTATCATCTGGCGAAACGTCTCCTCGATTGCTCCCTATTCAATAAAAAAATATTATATATATATTTTTTTAAAGACAACTCCCACATTAGGAATAAACATCCTGTGTCGTGGGGGACTTTACAAACATACATGAAACGGACACAAAGAACATCCAGACTCGGGACAACAATTCGTGGATCACACAAAGTGTTGTACCGCGCAGTAGCAAGCGGCATGGCAACCGCTGAAACCACTCGGCCAACCGTGCAGTCATATTACTGATATAGTTTTACTATTACAATGATATCCACTGATTATTCTCTCAATACACAAATAAAAGGCTCCAGGTTATAAATTTAAACGGCAAAAAGAATTTCTATTCATCGTCTCCATTGAATGCCTTTTTTCTACAATCTCAGGAAATTCTAACACTTTATTGAAGAAAATTACGTGAAATTCGTAACACATGTGCGCTTTTGAAAAGCTAACCGAAGCACGATCGTTTGTAAGAAAGATTCCCTAATGAAGACGGGGGTGCGACGTTCAACACCTTTTTGTTTAACACTGAGACTGTATTTTAGGGCTTTAAGAGCTCATTAAATTAAATGATAAGATTTACAATCGTTACAACTAGTTTTTTTATCGATGTACATTTAAAAATGCCTATAATAATAATTATAAACGCTCTATTTCGCGTTGTGTTAAAATTTTCTTAAACTATTAAAAAAGTTATGTGCAAAACCCCTTTTGGTTGGTTAAAGTTCTTACAAGTTAGCGAGTTGAGATCTAAGAAATAGTAATTGTAACTTGTCAGGTAATTGAGGCTCAGGGTATTTAAACTAAAACTAATTTTGTGACAGTTCTCTCGCGATTTCACTTTATTATTTTGAGCGAATACCTATTTAAAGAGATGTAATTTATTGAAATTTTATTATTTTAAACATTTGCATATGTAAAGTAATATAGATATGTTCGGTTTAGGTTATTCTATGTTTTAAATTCTTCCATCGTGTATATTCCACGAAAAAGTAAAAGGTATTTAGATATAAAACCTACCAATAGCGATGTGTGGGAAGAATGGGCGTTCAGATTTTGAAAATTTAAATATCGCGACTTCCACATAACATACTACAGCGCCGTCTACCGAAGTTACACTGAACTACAGAGTAACGTACCATACGAAGAAATTGCCAATCCTGTATCGCGCAATAGAAGTTCTCGCGCCGATTATCATATATACAACATCCCAACATCAACTGTAGGGCAGTAGCCCGCCAGGCATGAACACCTCGCCTGGTCAGAGGATCCTCCCTTTGTGTTGGGTAGAACATGACACTCGTTCCTCCACATCTTTCATTTCCATAAACTTATTGCAATGTTTAATGGATAACGCATCTGTTAATTCGAAGAATTTTTTTTTTGTTTTAATATAAAATTCACATTTCAAGTTTACTTCGAATGTGCGAAACGAAAGGAAGATCTAAAAATAAAATTAAAACTTTGTTCTTATTTTTGACCAAAAATAAAATTTATTTACTGAATAGAGTTTCTACCGCCATGTGAAAAAGAATACACGGAAATATTAAATCTGAATGAATCTAAAAGCACGTGTTAAAATCTCCATTTGGACGACGCTGCGGTAAACCTATGATCTCAAAGCTCTTTGATGCAGCGCTAAGCTTGTTTCCGAATGAAATGCGAGGATGTGAACGATTTAAACTGTATTTTGTATTTGTTGATTAGTGATTTATAATCAGTAAGATCATTCCCACTGCGTAATTTAGTAATTTTTTTAATCATAATTTTGGTCTAAAGGTCAATTATCTTAATAAGAACTATTCAAAATTCAGTTTTGAACTCAAATTTTCGACCTCACAAAAGTTTTAACTATGCTATAAATCCTACGTGGGTTGTAATGTGATTATTTTGTATTATAGCTGTAAACTTGAATCTGTATTCTAGTCTTACCTTAAGCTAATCGGAGCTAAAAATTTGAACAAATTATTATCCTTAAAATTGGCCTTGTGTTTAAATGCTAGGAATCTGATCCATAATACTTAAAACCACAAATTTTTAAAGTACATACTTACTGAACATCTTCTCATTTGAATCAGAAGTTAACTTACCTGTAAAGAGATAAGAATATTAATTAAATAAGTAGAAGAACATTGAATAATAACATTCAGGTTTATCTAACTGTTGTATAAGTATGTAGGTATACAAGTTTAGGTCGGTACCTTATCAATAATTAACCAGTTTGAATATAACCATTGCTTTATTCACTCGTCCTACGTATTAATATATAACACTTACATATTTCAAATAAAATACCATTCAGCTATTTGGACGTTAAAGATTATTAATTAAAATCAAATTTAGTTAGTTGATTAAAGTCTTTAAGCTAAGAAAGAAATGTAAATGTATTTATAAATATATTTTCAAAGTGTCCCGCTGAAACATGCTATTTGATTAAGTCATTAAGCATTTCACTAACAGTTGCGAATTCAGTAGTGTTTTGTATTTAAAATTGTGGTACGAACTGACAGCTATCAGTTTGTTGGTCGTTTAATGGCGTATTGTATGCGTATTGGTTTAGTTGGTGTTTTGTTGTCATACAATACGTAATTTGAAAATATTATATACAAAGATAAATACTTTTTATTGTACACCATAATTATAAAACATATAATTTAGAATAGAATATAAAAACAGTGGAACAATGGGCGGCCTTATCGTAGTCTGCGATCTTTTCCAGGCGACCTTTAGATGGACTATAATTTAAATTAATGTGTAGTTTGTAATGTACATTTTCAATTTACGTTTAATAACTAATATTATATAGTATAGTTACTCTTACATATTCATGGATTTACTATTTAAATAAATTCAAAACATACATACATGCACATACCTATAGGCATACAGCATATTAGTTCTCATAGAGATTTATAGTGACCCTTGACGAGTTTCTTCAACGAAGACACGAAAGGAGAGTAGCATGCAGCGTATTGTAAGGTCAACTCATAAATAGGAAAAAATCTTTGTATAATACTCAAATTGTTGTTCTAAATCTATTTATTTTAAGTTTCCCCACGATTAAGAATATCGTATGAAAGATGCGTTAATTTTTTTTGACGTATAACTCACGGCGCCGTTTAGCCACAAGCTAAGCAGAGCTTGTGATATGGGTACTAGATAACTGATATAAATATATAATACTTTTTTTGTTGTAAATACATACATAGTATACATAGAAAACACCAAAACTCCGATACAAATATTTGCAGATCATACAAAATCGAACCCGAGACCTCAAGCACAGCAGTCGCATGCGCTACCACTGTAGCACCGATAATAATTTCAAAACAATATAAATAAAATCTAACCATAAAAATTTCGTATTAGGTAATCTTTATCACTGCATAATTATCTTTATTTTTTAATCATCATCATCACATTCACTTGATACACAAATCTATAAACAAATACTATCTGATAGTTTAAAATATTAAAAGTATGACGTAACAGCATACACGTGTATGTACAAACCGGTCACTATGTAAGCTCATTGAATTCCTTACTTAGAGAGCTGTAATGCTCTTAACACACCGTACTGATGTTCTGTATAACACTATAACAGCGGAGCTCCAACTTGTATTACGATTATTATATCTTTTAACACGTTGGACTTATAGCAGTATTGTGGTAAGTAAATAAATCACCTATGTTTTGGTGAAATGATGTACGTATATTTTGTATTAAAGGTCTATCTATAGGTTGTTAATTATTAAAAATTTAAGTGGTGTTTTTAGTGGTTCTACAAGTACCTACTTTTCTACTATTTTGTTGGTTGCTTTGGGAGTTTTAGTTAAAACAATTTATTAAAGGCCAGATAAAAAGAATGCATATGTTTCGTCGTAAGTTGACGTACTTTACTTAATTATTGATCCGGTAAAAAAAATTTCAACTTTTCAACAGGTGGCCTTACTATTAGGCCAATGTAATTTTCTCTAGTTGTAACTAATTAATAAAATAGTTTATTTCACGACGAACGTCAAAAAAAGCATTTAATAATAGCACGACCATAATACATATCAAATCAAAGAAGCAGTAACAAATTAATATTAATTGATTGGTATGGTCAAAGTGCTACAAAATCGTAGACCATCTAGTTTGTTAGGTTTTCGTAGCATATTGTATTGATATCGGCTACACCGACGTAGCTTTTACTTAACTAGGCATGATTATCTTTCAGTTAGAATACAATGATTATTAATTAATATTACTTGTAGGAATAATTTTAACAGTAGATTAGAGCTTAGAAAATGGTAATGGATCAACTCAATCAACGTCTTCGCTGAACAATATTTTGTACTAAAATGTTACAACTGACATCTTGAAAGGACAAACTGTGAAGCGTTCGTTCGACCAAAGCTGTGCTACGTCGTCGTTATTCAATTTACATGCAAATGGTGGGTGGAGGTGCTACGAAGGCTGGAGAAGGGATGGGGTGCGACCGTGCCAATAGTACGCTGATGTATCGCATCAGAACGTGTCCTGTGGATACGGTGTGTGGTCTGATGTAGGAGTTACGGCGAGTTTTGAGTTCGGAATTCTAAACTTTGGTTAGATGTTAAGTTTGTAATCATTAATTCTATTGAATACGGAATGCACGTATGCTAAATTGCGTTATATTTATATGTGTTTTTTAAATGAAACCCAGGATTAACAGCTACAAAGTTTTGTGTATTTAGAAATTCGATAACCGTATATTAGTAATACTAGCAGCATATACCAAGTACAGGTAAAAGTTTGTATAAAAAGATTTATTGAATATCTAATGACAAACCCATACCAAATACATAAAATGAGAATATTTATACCCGTTTACTAAAATCATTATAATAACATTAATAATAGTAATTTTGATTTGGATCTGTTGTACATATTTAATCAATATCTACGGTTTAAAACTGAACTGCCCCTCCTTCTCTTACATCTTAAATTCACATTACAACGCGTACAAAATATGACGCCACAGTGGATGTCCATGATATTGATAGGTCACAGCGGATGGGGCCAAGATTTTTAATAATATCTTTGTTATATACAGTTTTTATCCAAAGATATGAAAATATATTGAAACTTTGAGACGGTTTCAGACGTATGTTTTAAGTTTATCTATTAGATAACTATTCTAACCATTATTAATAAAAATGAGTGTTTTGTTTGTTTTTTTTAGTTATCATGTACGTAGGATGCGTAATAAGCCGATTATCAAACGCCCCGAATCTACATGACAATAAAGTGTGCTGACCATTCATTTAATTTATAAGGTTTATTTATTGAAGGAAAGTCTTTTGTAGTTCCTTTCTCCAGGTGCTTATATACCTATTTTAAAACGCATAAAGTTGTTTGACTAAAATTTCGATTGATTCTCTTTCTGCCAAATTTTTACTGCGAACTAAGTGTATTTTATAGACTGAGAAACGAATCAGCCCAAACTTACGTCACTTTAGGAAAGATGTTTTTTTTAGGATCGGTAGTCTAAAATATACTTAGAAAGGAATGGAAACTCTCTAAGCTGAAAGCGAGGCCGTCTTACAGTTAACAGGTATCAAAGGTGGAAATAATCTATGCTAATTTACGTCATTTTAGGAAGCCTGAATTTCATATATTATAATTTATAAAATATTTTCTAATGAGCCAGATTATATGACGGCCGAAACTTCCTCCCAGACTCGTTTTAAGTTTATTGGAACTAACCCTTCTGCTATATTTGGTGCAGATATACGCATCATATGTATTGCTATGTAAGTTAGCGTAAGGTGAACCCTTGCTTACTTCTTAATAATATAGTTTTTAACTAACAACATGGATAGATTGGGATCTTTGACTATTACTTTGAATTCGTAAGTACAGTACATACATGGGTCGGCTCGACTGAAGTGTTACCACGGCCTTACAGAAACATGGTGTGAAACGGCGCTTGCGCTGTTTTTCACCGAGTGAGTGAGGATAACGAAAGCCCATACCCCAACTCTGCCCCCATCCCTCTCCCCATCCCCCAAAGGCCGGCAATGCACTTATGATGTCTCTAGTGTTGCGGGTGTCCATAGGCGGCGGTAATCGCTTACCATCGGGCTATAGGTCTGCTCGTTTGGCCGCACAACATAAAAAAAAATACTCAAATTAATTCACTTCATCCTATAATGCCCGCAATTTCCTCTCACACATTCAATAAGGCTTTGGTGTAGAACATCATTACGGACAAATTAAGGGATAAAACAGTTGTGGTTGACCGTGAGCTTGTGGCTGACGAAGGATTGCTTGCGGTCGTCGCGGAAATGGCAGGTGGCGACGCCGATCACACTGCTGTGTTGTGCGGTTGCTTACGAAATTGATTTACATTGTATGCACTAGTTTCATGCTGACGCTTTTGTTACCCTGAAAAGATTTCCTACTTAAGTGTCAATGATTCAATTTTTGACGTATATGTTTTTATTCTTGACTAATAGAGGGGAAGATACTGCAGCAACTTCTGAAATTATATTACTGAAGAATATAGTAACCATTTATTGAATCTGGAAGTACATAAAACTGAGAAGTTTTCATTTTGAGTACAATTTATTTAAAACGGCTTTAAGCTGATAATAAATATAAAATGTTAGTAGAACAACAAGACGAAGATCTGCCGATATGCGATCATATATTTTAATGGTGATTGAAAATGAATAGCCATAAGACTAGTCAAATGAGAATAAACAATTCATTTACCTTTTACATATCAAGGATTTTATAGTATTTAAAAGTAAAGTTTATGCTTTAATTACTCAAAGTTTTCTTATATTAAACTTAATTTAGTGCACGTAATTTAAAGATATTATTAATTAGAGTTTTATCCTCAAGAGACGATCACGTTAACACCACACCGGTGTCGTTGATCCATGGGAACAAATAAGAAGTTTGACCATTTCATTGCAAACAGCAAAACAGTTGATAACGGCTTTTATTAGGGCTTATCGTCACAAGAACAACAACATCACAAAACATTAAACGCACACACTATACTAAAGTAATTTTAGGTAAAGCACTCATCCTTTTCTCCTTCTTTTTCTAACTATTTGTTTTCTACAGACGCTCTCGCTTACACACAGAGCAAACTATAGCTCTAAAAGCCAGGAGTTGCCTCAACGGTCTTCGTATATTTGGAGCATAATACATTGGTTTAACGGCAAACGTCTTTATTCCGAGAGCAGCTGTTGGACGCGACTTGGACATAAAAATAAAATTTAAGCATTATGACCGCGATCTTGTTTGTTCTATGATTGTTTTCTGAATGTTGGGAGATATTTAGGTGAAAAATTTAACTTGGACAACACATTTTGCCTATAAAGGCAGATGGCGTAGTAGTATTGTAAATTTAAGCTGGAATTTTATTGTATTGATTTTATTGATTTCATGTTGACACTATGTCAAAATAACTTAAAATGTAGTTTATTGTAATTGAATTTAAGTTCAAATTGCCAATAACGTATGCATCATATCAGATATAAAAATATATAGTAGTACTGTAACTAATTGCAGGCTACATGATAACCATGCCATTTGTAAACAAAAACTACTAATATCCTGATGTCGATCTCCGTATAAGTATCTTTGTACAAATGTTTACTGTAGTAGTGTGCAATAAGGTTTTATAAATAACTAAAAATATATTTTCTGTAATTATATAAATAAGTTGCATTAATTCAAAGGTATAAAAAGAAATTGATAAAATGTATATATGACACCTGCATCATACTTGATTAATTCTGAACTATATTAACATGTTCTGCATAAATCTAACAAGATCATTCTGAACGTGCTTCATAAAAATGTAAACCAGTTACTAAGATATTTATTCATCAGCAAGGTCCATTTTAGCGTGCACTACCAAACAAAGAAAGGTTTTTGCAAATGGTGTGTGAAGTGATTTAATCAAATTTATGTCCGTCTTTGCTCCGTTTGTCTTTATGGCTGTGGCTTTCTCGGAAATAGATATTTTTAAGTTGTTTAAGACCTCTCTTAAGACTTCAGGTCGGTTGAACAGTAAATTTGTATTACGTATCTTGGCTTGTGTTCATATGGGAGAACTTATTGTTTTAAGCTTACTTTCTTGGCAATGAGAACACTGTTTATTGGTAAAATGTGAAAGTACACTGAAAATATTTAAGAGTATTTTGACTGACCGTTGGTCCTTTCGTATGTTTGCAAAGGTGCAACAATGTCGGAACCTAGTTCCCATAGCCGAGTTGAATTAAATACCTAATAGTTTTTAAGTGGTTGATAAGAAGATTGGTTCTAGTAAAGCATTACCTCATCTCCTTCTAGATGTAACTTATAATGCAAGAAAATTTAATATACTACAGATAAATTAGTTTACAATCAGAAAAAAGATGCTGCTAGAATTTGATGGTTCGTTACATTTAAAAATAAAGTTGATGAAGGTACATACACGACGTTGGATTGTGTATGGCACTAAGGCAAATAGCATGTGTCAACGACCAGTGCAGCTTGGTTGAAACGTGAGATAATAAGAATGGAACGTGCGTATTTATAACGGTCTAAGGAAGTCCTTAGGTTGCACTACATAACTGTTACCAGTGGTTCTAGATATATTTGCTAATGTATAATTCATCTATTGTGAATAAGGTTATAAAGACACTTACAGATGAGAGTCACTGGAACTCTATAAGGTGTCCTTCTTTGCAAATTAGTAAGGTGTGTTTTTTGCTATTTGGAAATTGTTTCTTCTCCAAAAATATCAAAAACGTTGTAAGCCCAAATACTAAGCGACCCATATTTTATTTCAAACTGAATATTTAAGGTTCAAGTCGTGAAATTCCGGTCGACTATTAGATGTGGGGCGCCCTGTTATAATTGCGTTTCGCAACAAATTACAACTTAGAATGAGGCAGAGACATGGGCCAAGTGGTTTGAAGGCTACGGTGTGTACGTTAAGTGATGCTACATGCATATACAGGGTGATGTAAGAAGTGAAAATTATTTTTACAAACTGGGACTGAGACTGTTCATATAGATTAACTCACTAATTGTTAAGCAAAGCTAAGATGATACATTCTATATCTAATAAAGATTAATACTGATAAATGAAATCATTCACGTATTTAACATGACATCGTGAAAAAGATTTTGTAGATAGTGGAGATTTATCATTCGAGTTGCTTAGATTTGAAATGATATCTGATGTACCCCTTCTTAGTTAATTTTGACGATACCATCATCATCACCGGCCTATGACGTCCAACTACTGGACTCGAGTCCACAATCAGGAGAGTTTTAAGGTCATAAGTCCCCACGCTGGCCAAGTGCGGGTTAAGGACGGACAAGACAACGTTGTGGCTACGTAATCTTGCTGTTGGATGTTTTGAAGCCGTCCAAATGCCTCCAACTAAGCTTCACGACTGTTATCCTATAATAACAACTGGGACCGACTGTTTAACGTGACCTCCGAATCACGGAGACGCTCAGGTACTGACCGCGCAATCGTTGCTTAACCTTTGTGATTGTTTCTAATCACCGATTGCAACTGGGCTGTGAGCGCCGATGTTAAAGATGCAAATTTTAAGTGTAACTTTACATTATTAAAATCCAAATTGAAATTATTTTACATAAAATAAGAAAAATAATCATAATATAATATCATATCCTTTAAAATAACTCTTAATTTTAAAAAAACTACTTAATTTTTAGGTGGAAACTATAATTCCAAAAGTATATTCTTCTCAAACATTAAGGTGCCAGCGAAAACTAACACAGATTACAAAAAAAAATTAAAATTCTTACCAATTTAAAAATATTTTAAGTAAATATTTTCTCTAGTAAATCTCTGTGAAACAACGTTATACAAATCCTCTTTACACATGGCCCTTACATAATGCTTGCTATGCATATCTAGTATATATCTATTATTCAATACTATTATTGGGCTAAGCGTCACTTTTTATAATGAAGTGACATTTTTTAAGCTAAGTTTTTAAGGTTAGCAATAAAACTCAACCCGTTTTAATAACCGTAATCTTCCAGGAATATGTAGGAATAAGTTACAAACACAATAAATCTTTCATAATTTGTTACTTTGGCATTTCTTTTAACTTTTTTTAGTTTTCATTTTTTTTATTTTTGTTGCTGAGAGAACATTTATTAAAAAATAGCAACTCAAATAATAATAATACCGCTTAATTATACACCAGATTTATTGCAACGATAAATTGGAAGGCTATCTCTTGTGAGCCACCATAGCACTAACTAATAATCCTGCTGCACGAACGACTAAACTCATATCTAGACACTACCTCAAAATTCAAATATCCAAGTCTTCAAAGCGGGTTTGAAAACCTCAGAAGCTCAACAATACAGCATTTGTGTCAAGTATTTCACACAATAGTATTTACAGATGAGAACATATTTGAGCACAAGTTATACATCCTACACGTGTCGCTAGATAATCCGGTACAACACTATATTGTAGCCGGACAATAGACGGAAACAATATACTCGGTTACTGTAAGCTGAGAACAATCTTATGATGGCACAGACAATTTCACTCCTCAGTACCTTTAACTCTCGATTTATTAAAAAATATTTTTCTACCTCCTTAGTTTTCCTTACTAAAGGTGCTCTGTTAATTTTCCTGTGCGACTGATAGACGATTACTGATTACATTATTTTCATTTTTTTACATTTACATTCTGGTATGTGATAAGATAGATGAATGCTTAAATCTTAAATACAAACATATTAATGACCTACGCAATTTCTTTTGGATTTATTTTCTACAATAATCGGCACCTATTGGTTCAATGTCAACTATGTAATGATGTTGACTGTCTCATTTTAAGCATGTCGGTAAAACACACATATTTTTTTATGTTTTTGGGCGCAAACGGGCAGACATATTGCCTGATGGTAAGCAATTACAGCCGCCCATAGACACCGGAAACACCAGAGGCGTCTCAAGTGCGTTACCGGCTTTTGGGGGATGGGCAGAGGGATGGGCCTCCGGTATCTTCACTCACTCGGTGAAACACAGTGTAGGCGTTATTTCAAACCGGTCTTCTGTGAGGCCGTGGTATCACTCCGGTCGAGCCGGCCCATGCATGCCGAAGCGCGGCTCTCCTACGGTAACTACGAGTATATAGTGTCGACTATATAGCTACGTAGTTAATCGTGATCAAAAGTGTGACACGAGAATTACATATAATACGAGTAGATTACACAACAAGTGAATAGGTAATATAATGCAATGCGCATTTAAAGTTTTTCTCTTTAACCCATGGTAATCCATAGGCAATAAATATTTAAAAACAGAAATATTAAAGTGCATAAATACGGTACTATGCTTCTAAATATTTGAATAAAGCTGATTTTCAAATTTAAACCTACACATATTCATACAAATACTTTAAGAAGGAAAGATATGGTACAAATTTTAAAATATTATTTTCTATATCCATTGCTGATTATTTTTTAAGTATATTGATAACTTTTCTGGTACAGCGTCAATGAATGGTTCACAACATACGGTAGTCGTCTGCAGTGCATCAAGTATTGATGCAATATTGAAGATTTATGAAAGCTGCGCTGCGGCAGAAAGGATATGTACATCCAGCTCAATTGCATGTGTTATGTTGATATATGAACCATATACAGTATTAGCATATAGAAAGATATTTGAAAGTTTCGTTCGTAAGATTTAAATATTTAAGAAGTTCTGCAATGTCTTTTAGGTTTTACTCGCATATCAATCCTATTGGTAAGCCTGTTAGCCCACTGTAGGTGACATATTAAAAGTCTGTTGCTTTCAACATGTTTATTAGATTCAAATTATATTCATGAAAAAATAATTACTGATTACACATATATTTATTGCTCCGAGGAATTGTTCGGATTGATCCCTGACGCATCTTTCCGCCATCGTCCTACGTGACAGAAATTTCACCCCCATCATCTAGATGGTTGGCAGTCCACAACTGTGCGATTTTCCCGAAATTTTCTGCCGCGCACAGCAAAACTGTGGAATGAGCTGTCGTTTGCGGTGTTCCCGGACCAATACGACCTTCAAACCTTCAAGAAAAGAGCGTACTCCTTTTTTTTTTTTTTTTTTTATTGAATAGTGGGCAAACGAGCAGACGTATCACCTGATGGTAAGCGATTACCGCCGCCCATGGACACCCGCAACACCAAAGGCGTCACAAGTGCGTTGCCGACTTTTGGGGGGATGGGAAAGGGGATGGGGGGAGGGGTTGGGGTATGGGCCTCCGGTATCCTCACTCACTCGGTGAAACACAGCGCAAGCGCTATTTCACACCGGTTTTCTGTGAGGCCGTGGTATCACTCCGGTCGAGCCGACCCATTCACGCCGAAGCATAGCTCTCCCACGGTATAAAAAGTCCTTCTTAAAAGGCCGGCAACGCACTTGTTACGCCTCTGGTGTTGCGGGTGTGCATAGGCGGCGGTAATCGCTTACCATCAGGCAATACGTCTGCTCGTTTGCCCGCTATATAATAATAAAAAAAGCAATCTGATTGATAGAATCATATTTGAATGATTCCTTATGTGTTTTATGTACATAATTTTGGTAACCCAATTGTTAGGTATACCTTTATGTATTCAACACTACTTACAAAGGAATATAAATAATCATTATCATCAACAGCGCTGAATAGTATACTTTTATATATATATATATATATATATATATATATATATATGTATAATAAAGATATCTCCTTAGGAGTAGGTTTTAGCTTAGTCTAGCCTACTACGCTTGCCAGAGCGTTTTATTTTAAGTTTTTCGTCTCTCTGCAGTGCTATTGTACTGCATAATTTGCTCTATGAGATGGTTAGTGTTGGTGACACTCAGTTTTTTTAATCACGGACTATAAATAATAAAAAGTACAAAAATAAAGCTATCAATTTCAATACGTTAACCGCACATATTATCAATGAATTGTAAAAAAAGTAAATATCCATCTGTGTCTCCAAATTTGTTAAGATCATTATTTGCTTCGTCCCATGGAATTAAATACAACAAGTTCGTAACAGGGTAGAACGGGTGATATATTGCATGAAGTGATCAAGTGGGCCCCACCTGACCTCCAATATGTTATCGGCTGAGGACACGAACCCCCGTGTATAAGTATTTTATATAGTCTTTTCTGTAACAGAAGTGCCATTATAAATTTAGTAGCCGTAACAAAATAATATTTCAAATAAGTTATTAAAAAGAATGTAGAACGGTAAGCTTTTATCATAATTAGATAACGATTCTTAGGACCAAATAAAGGTAACTGCAAACTGCCTCGGAGGTGTAGTGGTAGCATATGCGACTGCTAAGCTTGAGGTCTCGGGTTCGTTTCCTTCGAACAAATCTTTGTGTGATGAACATGATTGTTCTTTTTGTGAGTGTAATTTATCTATAATATGTATGTATTCAAAAATATATATCTAAGTATATTTATAAGCACTCTGGTTACTAAAATACAGGCTTTGCTTAAATTGGAATCAGATAACAGTGTATGAATATTTAAGGACATTACTAAGCTCTCATAATATTCCTAATGAAAGTTGGCATCATGAAGTTCGTGGGTTTCAAGAAATTACACAAGAATCTTTGATATCTGTACTAATAATAAAGCTGAAGAGTTTGGTTGTTTGTTTGAACGCGCTAATCTCAGGAACCGATAATCCGATTTGAAAAATTCTTTTGGTTGTGGATAGTCCATTTATCGAGGAAGGTTGTAGATTATATATCATCACGCTATTATTAATGGGACCGGAGCACCAATGAAGAATATTTCAAAAACGGGGGAAAATTTTCACGCTACGGACAATATAAGACGCAAACGAGGTTGTGTGGGTCAGATAGTATTTAATAAATCTGATATTACACACACCCAGACAGTATATGTATTAATGTAAAAACAAATCCTTAATTTAAGTAAATTACAGTATAGGAATGAAGTAGAATATAATAAAGTATAGAAAGAATAAGATAAGAATGAGTATTCCTTCGAAAGCGTTTCGGGAGCCACTTGAACATGTTCAGATATTCTTATACATGATTATATTTGCGTCATCCAAATATAAATCTAATACAAGGATTTTGAAAGCGCTCCAGTATATTGATTTGCTCCACGGTGATATCGAGAGAGCTAATATCAGCATAATCGAGTATTGGAACAAGAAGCGACGAGGACAATAAAATAATAATACTAAATAACATTAAGCGTCCGAGGGAGAGCTATGCTTCGGCATGAATGGGTCGGCTCGACCGGAGTGATACCACGGCCTCACAGAAAACCGGTGTGAAATAGCGTTTGCGCTGTGTTTCACCGAGTGAGTGAGGATACCGGAGGCCCATACCCCAACCCCTCCCCCATCCCCTTTCCCATCCCCCAAAGGTCGGCAACGCACTTGTGACGCCTTTGGTGTTGCGGGTGTCCATGGGCGGCGGTAATCGCTTACCATCAGGTGATACGTCTGCTCGTTTGCCCACTATTCAATAAAAAAAAAAAAAATTAAGTATGCAGGTAATCATTGGTGATCAAGTACTGACAAACATTATGTTCGATAGTTAAACCTTCGAGTGTTATTGCTAATTACTAAATATGAAAAATAGACATGTCCTGTCCTTTAATACGAATACTGTCGTGATTGTATTCATCACACGAAGTTAGTTCTATGTTATATTCATATGTGTTGTGCCCGTAATGCTGTCGGTCTTGATATTTCCCCGATCGTGTCGGTTAACCGTCCCATCGAATTGTGAGTGGGAGGGAACAGAGAGTGCACCTGTGTTTGCGCCCACACTTGTGCATTTATTATCTCCTGCGTAGTTGACTGGTCTCCATTGAGACTAGCCGTGGCGGTTATCGGCTAGGAAAACATTATTTTTAATTAAATAGTAGTAATAATATGTTCATTCGTTATTTGTATTGTATGTTTATGTTTTATTTACAAAATCCAATATATTTGAACCTACCAAATCTTATTTCTACATCAAGGTCGACTGGAAAAGAATGCCTCAAGGCATCGAGTCCGCTTTTGTACAACATGTGCAAAAAGTATTAAATAAATTAGTACTAGATGGGAATAGTACCCATGGCCTCCGAGTTAGCGGTCAGGATTACTATAAGTAAGGTATTATATAAAAATAAAACTTCTTCGGCAACTTTATCCTGAATCCTTTTAAGTAATCTTATAAAAAAATATCGACATCGTAATTTGTGGTAAGTTTTGTTTAATTTTCACGTACATTGAGACATAATTGTGTAAGGTATTAGTTACTTATTTAATAACAGGAGACCAGACAATTAGCATTGTTAATTTAAAAATGGCCAGTTCAATTTAGAGGGCGTCCTAATTAATTGATCTGGAGATTCGCGGAAATTGCGCCTTCCCCTCCGCTTCGTCTTACAGCCCCCGCCCGTGTATCTTTGGCTTTAATTTGGAATTGTTAGCGCAAAGGGAATGCAATTTACGTAAAATAATTGTTTGATTTCGAATATTCGTACCCTTCCAATGTAATTCGGTTTATGAAAAAGGTTTCGCGATCAGTTTTTTGGGCGGGCCCCTAATGTAATGAGGTCAGCTTGGACATTTATTACATACGACGTACATTATTAAATTATTTGATGGAAAACGAAGGAAATATTTTATAGAGCACCTTTGTCTAAATAAGAAAGTAGATGATGTAGCGAAAATAATATTAAGTACGAAGCCGGACGCAGTTTTGTAAGAGAGGAAAATATGTCGAGAAATTATCTTTAGATGGGAGTTTTAGGAAATACGAGTAATATTTATAAACTCAAGTGCCTGTGAAAACGTTTAAGATTGAAAGTTTATTTTTAAAATGTGTGTTTATTACAAGCTTTTATGAAGTTCCAGATTTTTGTCTGTAATTAAATCTTGCGAGTTAAATTTAATCCACTGCCCGATTTCCGACTGAGCTGGATTTTGAAATAAACATTTAGTTCTGATTACAATACAATTATTTTTATAAAAAGTTGTTAAGCTATTGCATAGCTTTTATCGCGGGCTTTGAGCGTGGCGACCGAATCAAGAAATTCCGTAACGAAAATAAAACCTAATGTGGCGACTTCCACATACAACACAATAGTAACCTACTACAGCGCCATCTGCTGCTACCATTCTCGCGACGATTATCATATGTACAACATCCCAACATTAACCGTTGGGCAGTGGCCCGCCAGGCATGATCACCTCGCCTGTGTTGGTGGGACATGATACCCGTTCCCCCACACCTAACACCCCCACTCCACCTACCATGTAGTTTGGCCGAGCGTTCGCTGTGTATATGATACGACTGTACAAAGCTCGCACTTATCGAGACGAGCTGCTCCGAAATCTGACGAATACGTAAGCAGCTTTTTGTAAGAAAGTGTATTCTGTATATTATATATATTTATTTATTTATTCGTTATTAAGTATATTACATATATAGGTATCTATCATATCTTTTAATGCCACACTCTTTCCAGATATTTAGAGGATATCAAGTCTCAAACTTATGATTTTTTTATTCTGTTACCATAAAGCTATAGTTTCAATGATGAAAATTCCTGAATAACCTACATGTATTGTAAGATAATAAAAACAAAAATATTTTAAACGATATTAACTTCTCATTTATTCAATAAAAGAAATAATTAGTTTTCTTATCGGCCACCACGCTCAAAAAGTGTTACTTGAATTAATTTCAAAGAAAAAACTTGAATGAATATAAAAAATACTGTATAAATAAAAAATAAATAAATAATTATAATTGCATAAGTTGATAAAAAATGCTATGCAATAGCTTTACCGCGGCAGACCCCGAGTGCCACACGCTTTTTTTATTATAAATAGTTTATTGTAACTGTAACTGTTTGTAAAAGAGAATTAAAGTCTAAGAAACAGCCAAGTCTGGTACTGGTAGAGAATAATTCTCTATTTACGACGAAAAAGGCCCTATAATTTGAATCAATGATGTCGTAACGCAAACTAATACTATATATAAGTAATTAATACCGTTACTAGGATAATTCTAGCCAAGGGTAGTAACAAAATTTACTGCTGCCTACATTCCTTAGAAGAAATTAGAATACTCGTAATTTAAATTGTGGTACTATATTCTATCTCGAGATACAAGCATAAATATATAGAGCTGACGAAACACCTGAGATGATAATGTATGCAAATTACTGTTAACTTGGCGCGAGCTCGGCTGTATCAAACTTGTTATTTGTGTGTTTTAAGTTGCGATGATTTACGGGTGCCGGATTGCGAGGAGTGTATGGTGGGGCAGACCCGCTAGCTTGTTAGATAAAGTATGTTGGAAAGTTTGATGGTTTAATATTAGTTATGTTTTTTATAAAAACACTTCGCGTTTGTTCTTTGACTCTTACAACAACAACCACTGGTAATGCCACAAAGTGAAGCTATTATCAAAAAATAACCTAAATAACTCCTTTTATATCAGCTATTCGTTAATGAAAGTTCTTTCTTATTCAGTCCAGCCGCTCCAGAGATTAATCAGAACAAAAAAATAGGCGAAAAGACGTATAGACAGAAAAAATATACTAATATACAATGAAATTTTATTTATAATAATAATATAATAATAATAATAATTTCTTTATTGTTTCAAAGCATACAGGTACATGGTTTGATCCCTAGATCCCACACTAGGATTCCCTGTGTCGTGGGATCCAGTCTCTTTCCGTCCGGTTGCCATCCGATACATCATTACATTAAATTAAACAAACGAAAAAGAAAAAGAAAGAAAAAGAAAAAAGAAAGAAAAAGAAAAGCCAAATACAACGATCGGAGCAAGTAACTGTTCCTAAATAGATTAAAGTTTCGTAGAACACAAAGCTCCTATGATCTATGATTTGACTTGATAATGATTACTTGCACCACTGAACCTAATGGTTTGAATATAACTTACATAGGGAGATGTATATACGTTTGTAAATTTTCAGGATTTTAGGAGTAGTAAATAATTCTAAAAATAGAAATCTTATGAAAATTATAATTTAACAAAATGTTACGTTTAAAGAGTGAGATACTTAATCATGTATTCGTTTTTGGTTGGAAATATAATTTACGATCTCTGTCTCAACAGTGTAAATCAGTAACCGGAAAACAAGTGGGCTTATATGGGGTATTGTAAATCACCGAAGCCTCTCTCAGCTTATGTAACGGGATCGTAGTGATTGAGAAGCAGCTGTCTTTATTGGAGATTACCATAAGTCTTAAAACTAAACTAATGGAATAATTAGAAAAGAAATTAATATTAAAAAAAACAATGTTCGCTACATAAAATGTCCGTATGTATCACGCGTTAGTGAAGCAGTGTTACTGTAATTGGTTCTGACTGTAGCAGGTGTTGGGCCGTGACTTACGGTGTTTCGTGCGGTGAGCGAAACTCGGAACTTGTTGTAACACGATTATGTCGCGAGTGCTGTAGTTTTAAATTATCTTGACGTTTGTTTAAGCTCTTTTGAATATTAATGGTGGGTTTTAATTATGCTTGGAAAGCGTTTTTAGTTTATTAATACAAAAGTCATTGAGCACGCCATTTGAATTTATGTTCACCGTTATTTTTTGACTTACTAATTACTATTGCTGTGTTAATTAGTCTGTAAATTGAACAGTTGCATTTGCTTGACCTTGAAGATATAAACAGCGAGGTTACCCATAACAATGATACGTGGAAATAGTCACAAAGTAGGTAATATACTATTTAAAGGATTAGTTATAGTTCTAACATTAACATGATCAACATATCATAGTGTCATCTTCCTATTTTCTACAGTGAACCATAATCACACAATTACGTATTTCTGGAAGGTCTTCATGACAGGCAGAGCCGCGAGCAAAAGCTAGTATACAAAAACTAAAGCTTGATTATAAATTAACAATTTGTGATAAACAGGATAATAAAATAATAATTATTAAAATAATTTTAAAATTCATGAAATAGAGTAGGTATTGTTAAAATGAAAAATTAATAAGGAATTTAATATAACTTTAATCAAATGTTAATAACATTTAGTACCAATAAAATATCCAAGCATTCTCCAGTAGACATTCCAAAAACAAATCTACTGATCGTCGATACCCGGAATAACACAACGATCAACAACAAAATTAATAACATCCGACATTCTAGAGATAATTATGATAGAGAATAGGCTGACCACACTAAAGCGAATTCTCTGGACCCGACGTCAGTGTCAGCCACCCGTGTCGAATTTAATGAATGCTTAGCGATAAATAATAGAGTTCGTTAGATGAATTAATCAGATTTCGGGTGGCCATTGTGACATTGATTACTGCGCTACAGGCCTCGTGTTTTGCGACTGAAAATAACTTTGAGGCCTGATTTATTTCAACTGAGATGTTGTTGTGCTCTTGTTTTCCTGTCTCGAGTTAAAGTGTGCAGAGATTTAACCAGTAGTAACTAAAATGAACACACGATTTGTACAGATGATTATAACAATGGCAATGTACTCATTACCTTACTGCGTCTTACCTTTTCACAGGTTGTAAACAATAAGAATGATAATTAAGATTTCTGGTTACGCTTTTTATAAGACCTGTTTTAGGAGTTTGTCTTTCAAAAAGTTCATTAACATAACAATACTAATACAGTATATTTAAATTACTAAAATCTCGATAAAATAAACCTTTTTCTCAATTCCTTTTCAAGACCACTATCGTGTTTCTACCTATTTTTATACTTCACTTAGGCAGGCATTTAAATAGTTAACTTTAAGAATAAAATTTGCTTTGCAAGTCTTATAATAAAATTATATCAATAATAATAGGAGAAATAGAATAAAATAGTTTTCCTATAATATTTGGCAGAATCGTGCATCGAAGTGAATTTTACAGTTGCAATAACATCACGTAACAAGGACATTGCGATTTTTGCAACTTTCTTTACGAAATTTTCAACTTACGTAACGTTATTATGTCGAGTAAAGGGCGCTCCACTTTGAGCGGCGTACAATTCTTGTTTCACTATAGCACTAGGTTATACGCGGTATGGGAACGCTGCAATGCACTACATCCAACCGTCTGGTGTACGCTCCCCTTGACCGGTCTAACTTAATAATAAAACCTCTTCGTTGGCTGTGACATTTCGTTTATAGAGTTCAGTTTTTATTCCTTTAAATATTTTTTGGTTAAGTAATACTGAGTTCAGCTGTATTATTAAAATGTATGTACTTTTTGGGAAGACGCTGTTTTTACGAGTAAGCTATTCTCCGATGCAACATTGTAAGTCTGTTTAAAATAAAATTTTAATACACAGCTAGTACCTACTAACTAAACGAAGGCAGAGCAACCCAATTTCATTGCGAAGAAGACCGAAAAATGTCTGGATGTTTTTCGAACTACAGAACCACTCCATTACGAAGAAAACATTCGCCATCTATTTTTTTCCCTACTCTAGTTCCGCGCGTCTCTCGAAACGGAAAATGTTGCTTCCTTCCTTATTTGTCTAAAACTGACGTGGACTCCAGAGGGGTATCGGAGTAACTTTATTTAGTTTTCTATTTCAATGTGTACCTACATCGTGTAAATGAAAAGGGACGAAACCGGTGCATTTGTCATGTGTACGGATATTTTCGTTTTGTGGTAGATTTATAGTCCCGCGACTTGTGTGAATAGATTATTCTGTCGTCAATAGAGGTTTCCTTAGATTTATTTATTTCTTAGTGTGGGTGATCCACGACTATTTCATAAGGGAAATATGTTGGAAAAGTGATGCGTGAATTTTTTATGTAGGTATCCTCAGTACGGTCCGTTTGGTGAATACGGTGGACTTATTTTGTACGTCCATTTTAGTGTGAAACTTTTTTATTGTCGACACCAACTTACCTATAAATTGAATTACAATACCATTCCTTGGTAATAAATATCACACAATCTACAATAGCTTCTGGGAATCACATACAATTTTTATTACAAATAGGTACAAAATTGATGTCTACTGTTGTATAATGGAAATTCTCATTCAAAGTACAAGGTTTCATATTGGTAGTCAGCAACTGGAATTATAAACTTAAATTAACAAGTTGAACTGGATTTAAAAAAATATATTAATAGAGATACTATAAACACTAACACCCATTCAATTTAATTAATTTATTATACCAATATTTTTTATTAGCATAATGTCAATACAATATAAATTGTTAGTAACGGCATACATAATGTTATATATTATGATAATTTTAAACCCAATGACAAAACGAAGCACTGTTTACTGTTAAACTTGTGTACACCTGTCAATCAATTGTGTAATTGAATGACAGGTTTACTGTATTGTATTGTTAAGAATGTATTTTGTATTTTTTCGATCTGTTATTTGCACTTACTGAATAAAATAAAATAAAAATATTCTATCTTATACGTGTATTATAATAGAAAAGTATCATGTAGTAGAAATTTAAAATTTCTCTCTTTTTTCTTCTATTAAGATTTATAGAGGTTTTATCTAGCACTCTTTCAAGTTCTTGACACTTTGATCTATTGATTATTTTTTCAATATTTCTATAATTAGTTCAATTCAGACTATTATGTCTAAATCACCTAATTATATCCGTAGAACTTAGATCTGTTCCGTTGATAAAAAAATTTCATAGAGATACCCAGGCATCAGGTAACGCGTTTTGACTGTACGGTTTCGATTTCAATTCAGTTAAGGCTTCCTGCGAATTTCATTTCCCATTAGCAAAAACCTGATATTTTCATTCAGCTGGATGTTATGTAAAATAATTGGTTTATTTTTTTTTGTTGTCCAATCTGGCTTCATCTCAGACCATTGGGTGGTCGTATTATTTTCAGTCGGTACGTAATATGTTATATAATATCTTTGCCTCTTTTAATGAATATTACAGAGATAAAATATACCATTAACATTAGGTTAATTTATAATTAGAAACCGATACCTCATATCATTCAATGAAATTATTTCTAAACCGGTAATCAAAAGTATAAAAAAATAATTGAAGCAAACTTATTTATATTATTATTATAATAGGTCCTTACCTATGAAATTGCGTTTCTTCAGTACTGGTCATTTCAAATAAAAAAAAAGTTTGTAATGGTTCTGTATTCTAAATTCAAATTAATTTTGTTTTAAAACCATGACATTCTATTTACAAAGTCAGTCTTTTGTTTTTTGATTAGCGTTGTATTTTCATTACATTTGAACATTTTTCGTCATAATGGATACTTTAAAAATTCGTGTAATTATGGAATATGAGTTCCGGCGTGGCACCAACGCGACACAAACGGCACGTAACATCAAAAACGTTTACGGAGAGAACTGTACAAACGAACGCACAACCCTTTATTGGTTTTCCCGGTTCCGTTCTGGAAATTTTGACTTGAAAAATGAAGCTCGTGGTCGTCCGGAGACTTTGGTTAACAATAATGAATTAAAGGCGATTGTGGAAGCTGACGAAACTCAATCTACAGCTGAGCTAGCAGCAGCTTTTAATGTAAGCATCAAAAAAATATTGATCCATTTGCGACAAATTGGCAAGGTAAAAAAGCTTGATAGATGGGTGCCCCACGACCTTAACGATCGCCAGCGCAACGTACGCGTCGTGACCTGCCTTTCGCTGCTCAACAGGCAAAGAAATGAAGGAATTTTAAAACGAATAGTTACGTGCGACGAAAAATGGATTCTGTTCGACAATCGAAAGCGCTCAGCAAGTTGGTTAGACCCTGGTTCAGCACCAAAGCAATGCCCTAAACCAAAATTGACCCCTAAAAAGGTGATGGTCACTGTTTGGTGGTCTAGTGCGGGTGTGATTCACCACAGCTTTTTACAAAACGGCATGAGCATTAATGCAGATGTGTACTGTGAAGAACTGGAGAGAATGATGGAGAAGCTTTCACATCTGCAACCAGCTTTCGTCAATCGGTCGTCCCCACTGCTCCTTCACGACAACGCGCGACCCCATACTGCGCAACAGACAGTCTCCAAGCTGCAAGAGCTGGGGTTGGAAGCTCTCTCTCATCCGCCATACTCACCAGACCTTGCACCTACCGACTATTACTTTTACCAAAATTTAGACAACTTTTTAGTGGGTAAAAAATTCAATTCCCGAGAGGCAGTACAAAATGCCTTTGAAGAGTTTGTTGCCTCCCGTCCAGCTGATTTTTACAAGAAGGGTATCAATAAACTGCCTATGCGTTGGCAAAAATGCGTCGATTGCATGGGTGATTACTTCGAATAACAGAAATAAAAAAGTTTGAATAAATAAGTACTTTCACTTATTGCATACAAAACGGCAATTTCATAGGTAAAGACCTAATATTTGGAATACAACTCCAAAACATTTTATCTTCAATTTTTTTCGTTTCGCAATTCACTCAAACATTTGTAAAAGTGTATTCGAGGAAAAACTCAATAACCGTCAAATGTTTCAATAAAGTCAGACGGGGACACCCCGAGAATTTTTCGAACAAAACCGACAAGATTGGCCCAAGTGTACTACCTTCTGAGAGCATGACCGTTTCTACTACGTTTCTCCATCTGTCGCAGCCGACGCGTAATGCACATTTAATCTCCCAACCACTTCAAAATCTGCCAAAATGCTTTATTGCTCTTGAACAAGTTCTCAAGCTGGCTCTCGGCGCTCAAGATAAAACTTTACAGGCATAATGAATCTTAATCGCGCCGCCAATTTCCAAAATTGTTCGAGAGTTTTGTTTTAAAATAAAACTTGAATTTATCTCGTTTGCTTGGAATTAATTTTGCCTTTTGTTGTTGTTAAATCATCGGTTACCTGTCTCTTAAGATGGGCTGTCGCAATATAAAGCTCTAATGGGAAGCATGAAAATTATAGCGGAGCTTCATTTCGCTACAATTTATAAAAGGATTAACGTTTTATAAAATACGACGAAATAAGTTATTTATTTTGTTAGGGTTAAATCTTTATAATAATAACGAATGTGTTCTACGCAAGTGTACATACGTGTGATTGCATTCTGTTATAATCTTAATGAGATTTATGTAAAATTAGGAAATTGAGTACACAATTAAGAGAGTCTAGATGACAAACCATTTACTGCGAGAGCTATAAATCCGAAATATCAAGTCATGTAGTATCTTAGGTCCCTAGACTTGCCACGTACGACTCCGTAATACAAACCGGCTATCTCATTGGATCAAGGCTAGAAAAACTTTTAATCCCTAATATCCTTTCCTAGGAAATGAAGTTTAAGCTCCGTACATCCGCAGCGTTGTGAATGAAATCGGACTTAAATCCTTTGGGGGCAGACGGTTTTTGAACCAAAATAGAAAGTAATTTTGTGTTTGACAACATATTTTAGTTCTATTCATCTGCTGCACAAGATTTTACTTACAATATTGTAAAATGCTTTTAGTCTCAAACGTAAACTATAAATTAATTGCTACTGTTGAAAAAAATTAGATACACCTTTTGATAGCCATATTAATTATTATTGTTTTGATACTTATTGCAAGTTGTCACTTTGTATCTTTTTTTCTTAGATCTACATATCCATATAAAAATAAGCAGTGTCGGTGTTCTTTCTAAATTAAAAAAATAACAATCAACTATTTTTTAAGTTAAAATCGACAGTTCTAAAACATTTTTTAACAAGAAATAACTTAGTACCATAATAGTAAGTAAATACCAGATTGAGGATATATAAGATACATTCCTTCGTATAAGCACAAAGGAGGCAACTGAAATTGTGCAAGTTTGTGGGGTGCGGGGTCAGTCAATAAAGCTCTAATAGGGATTTGGCAGAACTCATCTCATTAGTTTAATTGCATGAAACGGCAACCGAATTGCGATAGTGACATAACTGTGGTGAAATTAATTTACTAAATACAAACTTGAGGACATCACTCAAATTGATCGCTTATTTTTGTGTGTATAAGATGAAGATTTTGTTTTTTGTAATGATAATAATAAATAATAAAATCGAACGTTCAAAATCTATTAACGAAGTTTTGTTATCCATTACAAAAAATAATGTATTCTATACTAGCTGACTAACCGAACTTCACATCGCCTTATTATATACAACAAGAGAGATATAAGATAACAAGTTTACTTTTACTATACCGCGATGTGAGCGTGACGGGCAATTTATTCACACCTAATGCCTGATGGTATTAAAAAAAATGCTTATTATATTATATATTATATTAGTAATATGATAGAATAAAAATGATGGCATAGGTATTATAGGATGATTTAAACGACTCTCAGTACACTGTGTGTAGTTTAGAAGATGAGTTACTGATGTGACGTAAATTTACTCGTGGGATTGTCTATTTAGCTTAGGTGTATTGCTAATATACTTATAGTAATTTGATCCCAAATTGATTTCAAGCTAGAAATAGGGCATTGAAATACAATTAACACGTTGAATTACAATAAGAATAATAAATGTCAGTGATTTTAAACTTGTAGATTTTAACCCCCGACGCAAAAAAGGGGGACGCAAAAAAGTTTGACGTCGATGTCTTTCAGTCTGTGTGTGTGTCTGTTTGTGGCATCGTAGCTTTCAAACGGATCGACAGATTTTGATGGCATTTTGTTCATTTAAAAGCCGGTTTCCTTGCGGTAGTTCTTAGCTATGTTTGGTTAATATCGATTCAACAGTGTAGGAGTAGGAGTATCAGCTCTTTTCCAAAATGATGTAAGGCATTTTTGGCGTATGATTACTTGATTAAGTGCTTCACGCGTGCAAGGATAATCGTTAAATGACAATTAAACGATAATTGCGACCAAAGGGTTTCTTTTAATTTTAAATGTATAATTATCTGATAGCCAAGTGAATTTATTAAAATATTGGTAGAATGCCGAATAATATTTGTTTGTTACTGACAATTCGATACTGTAGTTACATAATAATGTCTTATTGAAGAAAATATTACAATCGCATACTTGTTTCATGCACTAAAAGGGTATCTTTGACTCTCTCGAAAGTTACGATAGACTTGAGTAATTATAGTTTTAGTAATATTGTGTTTCAGAGCGATTGTGTATTACGTTTCAGTCTATGGCGTGAGACAAGTCTTGGTAAATCGATACAATTTATATTGTACTGTGTTACAATCCCATTCAGATTTTAATTAATTGTCAGAAACTGCGGACTGTTTGATTGAAACACTTTGAAGAACTTGTTTGACATTGTTTGGACAGGTTTCTGGAACAATCCGTGTCTATTCGGATTACAAGCTTCTTATAAGTAATTTGGATTAATCAGAACACGATTTGTCATAAAAGTTAGACTTGTCTACTCCTAAGTCACTCACTGGATTAATTTTGTTAGGTTCGTTATCAGTACAGTTGTTTTAAAATAAAATTGTTTGAGCCTAATATACAAAGTGTGTTTACAGTAAAGAAAATTAGGAAAATCATGACTTCAGCTCATCAACCTATATAATATATCAAAGAAACCACCTTACCAGATGAACTTAAAAATCCAACTTGACATACAAACACTGGTCATTGTAAGAAATGTTGAATTTTAAATTGATTTAGAAAAATATTTTCTCTTGGAAAATAGTATGGAACGATGGACTAAAACCGTGGTTTCGCTAATTGTCTTTGCTGAAGATGCACCTTGTATAATTGTTGTTGATTTCTATAGAACACAACAACGCTATCTATCATTAGATTCGACATTCAATGTGATTTTAGATATGATTGAATTAATGTCTCAGTCAAAACCTGAATAATTTGATACCTGTAATTATCATACCCACTACTATCTCAAAGCCCATTTGAAGACGAGTAATATCATTCTTGCTGAGATTTCCGTATAACAATCTTAAGTAGACAGACATACAAGTCTCAACAAATCCAAATAAGATCCTGTTATTTCGGTAGTAAATTTCAAATGGATTATAATAGATGTAACAGCACTTTGAAGTTCCAACGCACTGAGAGGGCCGATTTATATGTGTCCGCAAACAATCTAATTTGCATGAACAAGGCAGACGGATGGTGTAATTTTCTCAGTCTCATATTGTGTAAGAAGCTTATACTGGTTTTATTAGGTGTTACTTGATCGCCTTGAGGCATTATCATTTAATGATGTTATGGAAATGCGTTAGCGGCAAATTGTTTCTCAAATTTTAGAGTTACTCATTTTTATCTGCGATATTTGCCTAAAACATTCAAGAGTATCTGCAACTGAGTAACTGCTTTTTTTTTTAATTTATGAAATAGGAATAGATAATAAACTAAAATAATTTTTTTTGAGTGCCACTAGTGCAATGACCAGACCATGGACACGGTTTTACACACGTAGGCAGAATGTCCAGTGTGGGGGTGGCCGAAGGGCGATCTCGTGGCGGCCGTCGGGGTGTGGGTTCTCTCGCTCAGTAACTAACATGACCAGGGTTTGAGCACAGGAGGAGGTCATCTATAAACCGTAGGTGGCCCGTCGAGATTCCAGGGATTTTCTTTCGAGGGTGCACCTGTTACCCCGAATTTTAGTACCCTAGACGGTGTGTTGTTTTAGTCGGTTCGAGTCCGACGATTCCGCCACTAGTCGGTAGTATCCCGGGAAATTTTCGCACAAAAAAGGTGGTTTTGCTATTATTGTGAATCTTTATGCAGTTTCGATTACTTTGAAGACAATTGAAAATAGGACCTAATTACCTAAAGTTATGTTACGTAATTTTTCGCTATAGAAAGCTATTAATATAAACTCGAAGTCAAAAGCACATGATCGGTTTAAAGATGCAGAGTGACATAATAAATGTATAGGGTATAATCAATGGTATTATGTAAAAAGATTGGGTAAATGTTACAATGGAAATCAAGTGTGTGTTTGAATATTTAAAAGAATATTTAAAAATGGCTATTTACGATTTTTCTGGAAACTGGTACCCTCTTAAATAGTGTTATATAACTTCATGGAACTTACCGTAAACAAATACATAGTTCAACGCAAAATAACACATGACGTCACCCCGCTTACAAATACAAACACATAGGTATATGGGTTATACTTATAGCTCTACATTGGTTCTCCTAAATAATAGTACTGTTCTTATTTCTATTGACAAAAAACTCGTAGGTAATTTATTCAAACTTCCTGTACTTTAAAAAGCTAAAAAAAAAGATATTTTATAGATATCTTGTAGCGATTAAAAATAAAGTAAAAACAAAAGGCTTACTTTTTAAAAGAAGTCAATCTGATCATGTGAGAAATGTTGCTACGTACTTTAGATGTAAATAAATACGCGTAGCATTTAATAAATCTTGTTACGCATCCCCTATTTCGCCGGGATTTTTCATCTCAACATAATGTCATTCATATACCTGATTCTGCCAGTCGTCATGAACGCACGAGCAAGAAGTTGTCACGTTGGCACGTGTGGTGAAGCGGGACAGATTGACTAACTTCACGAATGCAATTTTTAAAGTTCAAATTTAGCACATAATGAATTGACTCGATTTGAAAATTTTAAGCATACTCTGCTATGGATCTTTGATTTTTATTATTCAGTGTTTACCGGTTTAGTATTGTTTAGGATGTGGGTCCATGAACGCTGAAAGGTAACTGGCGTACGGCGAGTACGGCAGCAACAGGCTGTCGAGTAGGCGGAGCTTCCGCTTGACGTTTCTGCGCATGCTATCTTTCGTTGCTATGACGACGCCTTTTTCGGTGTTTGTAATTGCGAGAAACTCCCGTGGAGGTTTTCGAATGAAACTTTCGGTTCTGATTGACTAGTAATGTTCATAATTGTGTTCGCGGGCATTTTAGGGCTTACACCTATACATGGCTTCGCAAACAAATTCGCTTTAGTTATACAATTTCATATTTACAATTATGGAATCCAATATGTATAGTTAGCAACCAAATACATCGGTTGAGTAAGCAGGTTTTTCAACTCTTTCAATTTACTACTACTTTAGTATGTTTTTTTTATTTTTTTTTTATTGAATAGTTGGCAAACGAGCAGACGTATCACCTGATGGTAAGCGATTATCGCCGCCCATGGACACCCGCAACACCAAAGGCGTCACAAGTCCGTTGCCGACCTTTGGGGGGATGGGAAAGGGGATGGGGGAGGGGTTGGGGTATGGGCCTCCGGTATCCTCACTCACTCAGTGAAACACAGCGCAAGCGCTATTTCACACCGGTTTTTTGTGAGGCCGTGGTATCACTCCGGTCGAGCCGACCCATTCACGCCGAAGCATAGCTCTCCCACGGTAAAAATATATACGATATAGACATATTCATTAGTATAGTATCTAATTTTATAATTACTTAAGTAAAGAAAAACACTAGAATGTATTTCAATACGTTATAATGTATTTCAAAATGCGCAAGCTGAAAAATATTAGGATTGCTCTAAAATTGTTTTAAATATTTTGATTGCTCCTCAATAAACATAATACTGTTATGTTATGAAGGGGACCACACTTTTATATATTTTTTTTATAAGTGCCTGCAGACATGTGGTATTTATGGTCTCTACTTAGTAATTTATTGTTGTAAAACACTACGAATAGTAATATAAAATCATTAGCTTTGCTGTGTTTTAATTATGGTAGCTAGCATGATATTATTTAATATTAAATGACTGCGTGAATGCTGCTCGCTTAAGCGATCTACTTCCACTGAGTATTGTGGATTCAAACCCTACAAAGGACAACAGTTTTTGTGATCTTTTCTGAGTCTAGATATTCATTGTTATCATTTCATATATGCTTGTGAAGTGTGCCGCGCCAAAGGATACATTCTTAGTGTAAGAATTTAAAAATAAAACGAAATAAAGAATTACATATTTTTTCATCTATTATTTCAAAACCAGTACAAATTTCGAACAGTCAATAAAATATATCTAATTCTCGTACATTCTTTTTAAACTAATCTCAATCAATCATTCAAAACTCTGTCTCTCTACAAAAGTTTTAATATATAAAGCTAAAGCTTTCAGTGAGAGTGAAACAAAACTTTATGCCGTGGTGCTCTTAAGAGCGAGCAGTACGAATAAGCCATAACCCAGAGTGGTTCCACTTTCTAAGTGACATTGACCTGTGTTCATGATAAGACATAGTGCAATATGTACTTACTTTATTTTGGTTGGGGAAATTACAAGTTGAAATCATGTATAAAATAAGCTTTTGTCTGTGTATTAGTATTTTCGAATAGTTGCCTTTCGCAGTGAAGAGTTTGTTTATATCATTCGAACGTAGAATTTATAGAATGACTAATCCTATATGTAGCTGTAACCACATACATTTTAAAGAAAATCCTTCATTCTTTTATCCGAAAGAAAGAAATCTCACTAGTAGGAGAGCAAATCTCACTACTCGACTCGAGTGAGTGAGGACATCGGAAGCCCATAACATCTCCTCACCTCTTCTGTTGCGGGTGTTCATGGGCAGCGGTAATCACTTAACATCAGGTGATACATCTGCTTGTTTTCCCCTATTCCATAAAAGAACTGTACTTTAGTAAAGTAATAGCGTAAAAATATGTTACATAAAAATCAACGAATTGATTAAGTTACTCGTATTATAATTCTCTAAGCTACTTATTTTTCAAGCATTAAGTAATAAATTCTATTCCCAATAACCACTGATGATACAATGATACTTTCTTTAAAATAATTCTGAAATTTATTCTTAAAACAGTACATCTGTTGCCAAGTGAACTCTTTTATAATTTTTCAATTGTACCACAATTCCAATAAATGTTTGGCCTCATGATTGAAGTCTGATTAGATCAAAATCCCTATCGAGCTGTAAATATCTTCTAATGTTATAAACTTCATTCCTAATAAAACAACGAATAAATATCTTGGCTCCTCAAGTCCGATTTAAGACTTTTCACCTTTCTAAGAGACAACAATTAGTGATCGTTGCCGTCTAAATCTGATACGGACATGATAGCAATTAATTAAATAAGTTAATCCTTACTCGGATTACAAAAACAACGGCTGAGACCCGGGGGCTTGTATTTTCTTTTTTCCAATTAGAGTCACGGCATCCGGCTTTCCTTGCGTAGATTATTTACTAGAAGATAAAATTAGCAAATATATTTATTTTGTTTATATTTTTTCCTACTTCAAAGAGATAATCGGTGCCAATGATGTCGACTGCATTGGTCATACAATAATTGCAACTTTTGTGTTTCTTCTCTGTAATTTTTCTGTTTTTTTTTTGTTTGTTCCTTTATATTTATGTATTTAAATTAATTAATATAGGTCTTTAACTCGTAATTAGCATGTTGTGTTTACCTATGTTTGTTACACATTATTGAGATCTTTATTTTAGTTTTAGTGTAAATAAATGTTGGTGAACCTAAAATACATAAATAAACTTGATGACCCAGCTGTTGAATTATTTCTTAATTTTTCTCAAAAGGAATACAAGTTTTTGATTCACGTATTAATGTATAGATAACTAGTTGTGCCCGCTACTTCATACACGTAACATTTGAATTTTCAAGTTATCTTGTTTTTTTTTAATAACTTGAAAATCTTTTGTAAACTTCCCTGGACTACGACAAACATTTCAAAACTAAAATCAGCTAAATTGGCCTAGCCGTTCTTGAGTTTTAAACAGACCATATATATAAGATTATCTAGCTCCTTCACCTATCAAGTTAATAGTGATCTAATCGTCAAAAAACATCATACTAAGTCCGAATGTTTATTCGTGATTGTGGTTTATGTCTAATCATTTCTTTTTCTTTTCAATACGTCCATCCAAAGGTTGCCTGGAAGAGACTACTTTTAGCAATAAGGCCGCCTATTGTATATATTCTCTTGAAATATTAGGTGTTATGATTTATAATTGGTGTAAAACAAAGTGTATTCCATTCTATTCTAAATATTTTAAATTTACAGCTCACTTTTAAAATATCATGTTTTTCCAATAAAAAGTACATAACTAAAAAGAAAGCCGCAGATATCAATGAATTTGAAAGAAAGCCACAGCTAGACGTAGGCCACTTCAAAAACAAAATTGAAAATAATCGCTAACATATTAAATAAAAAGGGCTTCCATCGTTTCGCCTTTTAGTTTTTTTTAAAGTGAAAACTTCTTTAGCGGCGCTGTGTACTTTTTTGGAATAGGTAAAAATGTATAAACTCGCGTCAGGTCACGTGACAGGACAGGCGGCGCAGGGCGCTTGCGCGAATGTTCGTGTGTGTATGTAATATAAATTGTCATGTTTGTGTACGATAGCGCAATAAATGAATATTGTATTCCACCACATAAATAATAGTACTTTTATACTGATAATGAAAGCAATTCGTACAAAATTATTCTCTAACCATTCCAAAACATCAAAAATGCACAACGTTAATATTCAAGTTTTCACTTCTGCCGGCACTCCCGGAGTGCAACCCGTCGATTTTTTTTTATCTTATCATCATATCAAAGCCTTAGATTATGTTCAAAAATGATAAAATAAAATATATACATTATTTCCTACTTTATTTTAGTACAGAGTTGTTTTACAACTAATATTTTATTATCATCGTCTAATCTTTGATAAAAATAATAACGTTAAAATATTCGCATAAATATATCAGAAAACAAACAAAATATGAAAGGATACAATATCTATAGAATTTATGTAAATATTTTACACACTTTTCTATTACTATATTGTATAGGATATAATGTAAACCAATTTGTTTTTACACAAAGAGGTTATTCAAAAATAGCAGATCATACAAACATTTAGTATAATTTTATGATGTAAGATGAACGGACTTCTTGCAATATATAGTTCGCTGTGTAACCGAACCATAGCGCGATTTAAAAAAACGCACAACGCCATCTATCGAGCGCGCATGTAATGTCACGTGTACTATTATTTTTGTCAATTCTATTATGTATCGTCTTCCTAGCGTGAGTCTATGTTGAAACATGTACTGCAATTAATTGAATTATTAAAATAATCCAGAGATTTAGGAAACAAAACATAATAAGCATTGCAATATGCGTTTTTTGGTATAATGTTCACATCGTGAGCGCTTGAACACTAACTGACACGCATAGTATTGTACCTGCGCATTTAAAATAAAAATTTTGTAAAACACTTTATAAGTAAACGTTCTTACAAGAAAAAATGTAGAGTAAAATAACTCTTAAATAATATAGAAGGAGCAATTATTGTCATTCATTTCATTAATCCAAAATCTTATAATTAATAATTATTTCTTTAATAAGGAATTAAGTCTTAGTTACCTATGAAAACTATGTAATCATAGAAAACCATCGTCATTATTACAAGACCTAATAGTCCTTTACTAGCTATGGACCTTTCCTTTTTTTCAAAGGAGGTTTTAGAGCATGTTGTGCAATGTAACGTATTGTTTTACAGAGCTATTCCGACAATTGCATTTACATTCAAAATGATCTTAACAAAACAGACAAATATTCCAACTCTTTCATTTATTTCACAGTTTTCTTCTATTATTCTTATTTAAACTGTATTTCAAGTTTTCATAACACAGAAGAAGTAATTTCTTAGGTCCACACAGAGGGTGCCACAGCCGTGTCAAGATGTTGCACAGCCATATAGAATAGAATAGACGCCAATTCATCGCCCCGCCGCGTACCTTTACAATTTGTTTCATATCCTTGTTTTCTAGTAGTAAATTGCTGCACATGATTATGACGTTAAACACTACCTGTGACTAACATGTTTGTACGTGAGTATACTAGGTAAATATAGGTGTAGAAGTTTCCAAAATGAAGTAAAAAGAAATTTCATTCTCTGTTCCATTAAATGAACCTTTCTATTCGACCTACAAACTTTTTACAATAATATTTATTTTATTTTACAATGATTAATTATTATCGACTACTAACAACAATAAAATATTACAAAATGAATCTTGACATTTTCATCAATCATAATTGTTCAGCACTGTAAAAACCTAATTACTTTTTTCTTCCGCCTGATCCTTCACTTTCTACAATTACCTTACTTATAATCTTCCAATTTTCGGTTTAAAGATCTTTATTTTCTCATTAATACAATCGTCACTTACATGAGAACAATTAATATTATTGAACAATTAAATTCGATGCAGGTGCTGTAAAAATAATATTCATTCGTTAAGCGAACGAGCTCTCTGCATTCTAATTCTTATCTAAAATAAGTCTAAACATCAAAGATAAACTAAATGACTACAATCACACATAATAACAATCATTCATGTCTATTAAGCTTTAAATTGACGTAACTTTAATTACACTATCATTCGTAAAATAAATACAACTCCGTGACTGCGAACGATACAAACAACTCAGACGATTCCTTAGGGACTTCGTTCACTGATAAGTACAAACACGCAATACTTAGTGAACAAACCCTAACAAACTATATTAACTTAAAGTAAAAAATCTTATAACTTGTTCCAACTTGTTTTTAAGACAGTGTCATTACCAGTAACCCGGGGATCCGGCACAGGTAAGATTGCTGAGCTTGGTACCTCACCGAAGAAGTTTCTTCATGGCCGATAAATTACTGAGTCACTTTTACAGCTCAGGAGAACATACGGCTAAACTTCTACGTATGCTGTCTAAGATATAACAAGATAGCGTTTCGACTTATGCAAGAATTTCGATACTGAGATATCAGAATATCGTTACTTAAAAGTATGAGCACACATTTATCATTTAAATTGTATTAAATGTACGTATAAATGACGTACTAAAAATACAGAAAGTCACCACCTCAATTTATCCAAGTGGTGACTTATGAGTCGACTTAGGGAATAAACTACACGTCAAGCGTAGGACAACATTACATATCGCCAAACAAAAAAAAATCTTGAAACAAATGCTATGTCAACCAGTCGAGTCAGAGTGATATATAATATTAGGCTAAAACCTCCTTTCGAAGGAAAAGGCCTATGTTCAGCAATATATTATTACAAACTGTTAATACATAAATTAAAATTTAAACGTAAATATCTGCATGCGGTTTATTTTGTGGCTCTTAATTTCCAATGAAAAGAAGGACAGTTGTATTTCTTCATTTTTAATATTTCAATCCAAATGAAATAAGGTAAGATACTATTACAAAATTGTTATGGTTTGGTCGTATTTTTTTCAGGGTTTCAGTACTTTATTTTTATTGTTTTAGTACTACTCGCTGTCGCCTCCAACCTGGACCGTAGGATAAGCCCCAGTTGCATTAAGTGGATAATCCCTGGGTTCATACTTTCATCTGTTTAATGGATGCACCGACAGCCATTTATTGCCGTTAGGCACTTTTTACGTTCACTCCTGGTGACGCTATTGAGTTGAGAGACAAACGTTTTATATTATGGCAATCGTTTCGAGGATTAACTTTCAATCTTCATCACCCAAAAGTGTAATAAAGAGAAGTGCATCTTTCAATGTCCCTAATCACATTATGACTTGGTTTGTTAGTTTTAATGTCTGTGATTTAAGTAATTTTAGGACTTCGATAAATGATATTATAAAGAGTATTTAGAAATAAAATCAAACAGAAGATCCAACTAATATACCGTAACAGAATAAAAAAAAATACGGTTATGTTACCCCCGGACTTTAATACATATTTTTCATAGAATTTTGTAGGCGTAAATAATAAATAAATATTCTGGACATCTTACACACAACGCCATATAGGCCTAAACTAAGCAGAGCTTGTATTATAAGACAACTGATATAAATACATATTTTACTTTTTATTTTGTAAATACAAACACATTATAGATAAAAAACACCCAAACTCCGAAACAAATATTTGCAGATCATATAAACATTTGGTTCGATCCGAGAATCGAACCCAAGACCTCAAGCACAGCAGTCGCATACACTAATGCTGTGCCACCGAGGCAGTCAAAATGTAAAATATTTATAATATGTGAAATACGTATTTTACCTGAATATACGAATGTTTTTTTTTAAATACATTTAAAACATATATTTTATGCGTGAAGGACTTTTCCGACATAAATAAAAAGAACACAAAGAAAAAAGTGTATAGGTACAGTATATACATGTATGTAGTACATGGTAGTCGAAACTTTTGCTATTTTTTTTTTATTAGGTATATAGGGGCAAAACGAGCAGACGTATCGCCTAGATACCCGCAACACCAGAGGCGTTACAAGTGCGTTGCTGGCCTTTCAGGAAGGAGTACGCTAATTTAATCATTAAACATTTGTGAATCCAATATGTCATAATTTATCGTTGCATTCTAAGGCTGACGCCCAAAGAACTTCAATTCTCGTACTTACTTTGAACATTTTTTTGACTAATGAAAGTGAACTCACTTTTAAAGTTTAGATCGAACTGGAATTGAGACCTACAGAAGTTTCTAACTGTGGTATATTAGTGGTAACTATGTGCAATAAAAGTTCTCCAATGTTACAAACAAGTACACTTCACTAGTTTGAACTCGTATATATTAACATAGTACAAATATTTTAATCATTGCTGTATAAAGCACAGATCTATCTAGAGTCCTTTTATTTTAAACTAGCTGACCCACGCAACCTCGTTTGCGTCTTCTATTATCCGTAGCGTGAAAATTTTCCCCAGTTTTTGAAACAATCTTCATTGGTGCTCCGCTCCTATTTTTATTAGCGTGATAACATATAGCCTTCCTTGATAAATGGACTATCCAACACTGAAATATTTTTTTAAATCGGACCATTGGTTCCTAAGATTAGTGCGTTCAAACAAACTTTTCAGCTTTATATATTAGTAAAGATAGATAATAGGTATAGATCAACAGTCACATTAGTGTCACCAGTCGGCTTTTTTCTTAAATATTTAAACATTGTGTCGCTTCGAAAATCTTTCAGGCGATAATTTGTTAAACTTAAAGTATACACTGATTGTCTACATACATTTTAACCATACAATGCCTTTCAAAGAAGCAATGCTAGCCGTACGCAATAATTCTGGTTTCTATCAGTAAGTAAGTAAACGCATATTATGTTTTGTTTCCTAAATCTCTGGATTATTTGAATAATTCAATTAATTGCAATACATGTTCCAACATAGACTCACGCTAAGAAGACGATACATAATAGAATTGACAAAAATAATGGTACACGTGACATTACATGCGCGCTCGATAGATGGCGTTGTGCGTTTTTTTAAATCGCGCTATGGTTCGGTTACACAGCTAACTATATATTGCAAGAAGTCCGTTCGCTCTACACAAATATTATACTAAATGTTTGTATGGTCTGCTATTTTTGAAATAACCTCTTTGTGTAAAAACGAATTGGTTTACATATATACTATATAATAATAATAATAGAAAAGTGTATAAAATGAGTTTCTGTCTGCTCATAAGTATGCTAATGACAAAGTGAGTTTCAAATGTGTGATCATACAAAGATTTCCATCCACATTATGTTTCTTTATAAATAGCTGGAAGAGGAAGGTTAGTAGTTTTGTAATTGATAGATTTCACGTATTTGTATAAACGAAATTGAATTTTAAATAAACAAATATTGTAATAATGTTTTGTTGAAACAGAATCGCATTGCATAATGTTGTTTGTATTGTATAATCTCAATTTTTTTAGGCTTCCTTATTGTGTTGTCGTTACCTTTTCAGTTCCATTAAGTTTTCAAAGACTTACCTGTAACAAAACACAAAAAAAACATTAAACAATGAAATAAAATTTGTTGATCAAAAACATAAAAGGAAAATTCTGTTATTTAGTTTGCTGTTCACTTAGATTGTCCGTATTTTTATTCTCTGAGAGGTTTTTGATCAACATCTTTTGTTTTTAATTTGATTTAATGGTAAATGTACCTATAGCTTGATGTTAGAGGAAATATGAAATGGGCTTTCTGTTTCCTCTTGTCCGTAATATACAATCTAAGCTTACCTTTTGTGTTTATTAAAAAAGAAAGCCGTGACACTATGTTTTCGTTGATTAAATTCTGTGACAATAAAAATAAAATACCAAGTGTAATTTTTTTGAATAAGATTATATTTTTAATGAAATCGTTTAACAAGTGACTTAAAACTTTAACTATTATTATTATAATACCTAGTCCTGGAGTTGGTACCATAGACCTGAGTTTCCTTTGTGCGGAGAGGTTTATGTACAATAGTGGATTGCTAAAGACGACGATGATAATATAATCGATGACTTTCAATAGTCTACTGGAGGGATGGGGTTTTTCAAAGACTACAAAGACAAGATTAGGTAGCCCAATTACTTTGTATGCCCTGAAAATCACGATATATATCTTAAAGATTTTGAGGGCATACAGTTAAAATGAAACATTAAGAATATACCTAGAACTGGTACCAGAGCAGGAGCTTCACAAGGCAAAATAATAATAAAAAATATAATAATTCACAGCAGCACACAGTGAATATTTTGCTCCGGCGAGTCATTTGTTACAAGCTTATTAGTGCTGCCCTCCGGGAGCGCTCAAGATACGTTGTCTAGGGAAACTGGACTAGATATAGAGTTACTTGATATGGCACTTAGGAAATGAATAAATGTAGAATTTAAAGCAATATTTTTTTAACTTTTTCATTTCATAAAAGTATTTTCTTTTTAACCGACTTCATAAAGGAGGAGGTCGAATACTTTATTGTTTTTATGTTTATATATAGTATATTAATGTAATAAGAGGCAAACGAGCAGACGTATCACCTGGTGGTAAGCGAATATCGCCGCCCATGGACACCCGCAACACCTGAGGCGTCACAACTATGTTACCGGCCTTTGCGGGATGAGGACAGGGATGGGGGGGTTGGGGTATGGGCCTTTGGTATCCTCACTCACTTAGTGAAATATAGCGCAGGTGCTGTTTCACATCGTTTCTTGTGAGGCCGTGATATCACTCCAATCGAGCCGGCTCATGCATGCCAAAGCGTGGTTCTCCCACGGTTCAAAAATTTCTCTCCTGTTCGTTATTTATCGATTTTAACTGCAAGTACTATTTCATAAAAAATAAAACTGTGTCAAAGTTTGTTTGTTTACATATAATACTTATTTACAAAGCAAATATCACAGTGGCAATGAAACAAACTGTACTGACGCTAAAATACAGCAATAATATACTTCAAAAGCGCACTATATAACAGCTACTGATTTAACTGTCAATCAGGGTGTTTTATTTAAATTTTGCTTAATTTTGACTATACCTTGCACAGTTCACATAAACAATAGATAGGGTTTGAACATAACTTGATAATTCATGGATTGTGAAATAACACGGTTATTTTAGTAAACTTTCAAGCCAAACCAGTATTATTTTTTTTTTGATGAACTGGCAATCAGCCGAATCACTCGGATCAGCTATTTCTGCCAATGTCAAATATTTATCGTCTTCAATTATCAAGTCTTCGAGTCTTCAAGTCGTCGTCGTGATGAAATTAATGATAAAAAATATACAAAATGTGGATGAAATGAAATGGGGACCGTCTTTCGAAAAAACAAAAAGCGATCTCCAACCATTCAATTAATAATACATAATAATGTGATAGGCTCATATTGACACTTGACATAAGATTATTTATATGAAAAGGTACTATGTATGAAGAGTTATTGTTTGCATGATCATAAAACTTTTGATTGACTTAAACAATTTAAGAGCCACTTCCAGTGAAGTATTACTCGCAGCTAGATTTTAAATTAGTCTGTTCGTGATTCTAAGCAGTTTGCATATCGTTGTAATTGGTCATGATTGATGGATGAATGGATGCCTGTCAGCTAAAATAACTTCTTCCTAAAAATACTTCTTTCCTAAAATAGCCATTCAAAATGGAAAGGTTTTTTTTTGACATGGCAAATTTTGTCGATGTCGACAATTCTGCCAATGACAAATGTATGACGGAAAAAATGTGTGTGGTAATACACAAAATAAACTGAAGGTTATTACCGCAATGAATGGAATCTTTTGTTAATTTTCAGAGAAAATACCAAGAAGGAGGAAGAAGAAAAATAGGTTAAAGCTTATTGGAATTACAGCGTATAAAGATCATTAACGCCTGAATAATGGAAAGTTTTATAACGGCTGATTCACTACAAAATATCTCGTTATGGTCTATTGAAATAGACATTCTTATTGAAATGATTTTACCTTCTTTCAATAAATAATGTTTGTTTTAATACATCACAATATTGTAGTTTGGCACTCCTTGGGAGAGGCTTTCGTGAAGCAGTGGAAGATAATATATGCTGTATTTACTAAAAAGAAATATACGAGATCGTTTTTTGTTTTTTTCGAAAGACGGTCACCATTTCATGTCATCCACATTTTGTATATTTTTTATCAATAATTTCATCACGACTAACAAAACACGATAAAACTATAAATATTTGACATTGGCAGAAATAGCTGATCCGAGTGATCCGGCTGGTTGCCATTTCATCAAAAGAAGAAGAAAAAATATATTGAAACCGGATAGTTTAAGTTTAATAAAAAGTAAAATAGAAAGTAACAGTGACTTTAAAGTAAAGAATATTTTTGAACAATTTCCATCAAGCGCCGACAGTCGAGAGTATAAATTATAATATATTAATTTAAAATTTCTTATTTTTTCACTTTTACTTCTTCCTGATGTAGTCATATAATAATTAGCACTAAGTGGATTGTAAATATTTTATTTGTAATAATTTATTTTTCACGGAACTAATATTTCATGTTTGTATTTTTATTACTTTGATTAGATTATTATCGAAGCAAGTCGAAGACGAATTGCTTTTCAAACAATCTTGTCATCAAATAATTTTCTTAATCCAATTAATCTTATTTGATCTTCATTACTGTCTATACACTCAATGACTCATCAGTAGCCCCATACTGTGACGTAATTCCGTGCAATTGATGTTCATTACCTAATTCGTACCAATATATTTACTAATAAGGTCTATTATTGTTTTTCAAATTATTTCTACTTATTTATTACTCTATAGAGAGTATTTCTTATTCAAGTATCTTAATAGATACGACTACATTGAAAAATAGTTTTAATCGCTCTCAGTTTTTAACTGACTTCAAAAAAGAGGAAGTTGTATTCGAATGTATTTTATTTCATGTTTGTTACGTCATAACTTTCGACAGGGTAAACCGATTTTGACTTTTTTTTTTATTTGAAATCTGGTGCTTTCCGCGTTGTCCAATTTCGAACTGATCCAGGTCTTAAAGTCGGTTTTATTTTTGTTAAAATTTGTGATTATGTGCTTAGTTTACCAAAATATGATTCACTTTATTTTTATTTCGATTTTGAAGTATTTTTTCTTAATCTTAATACGACATTAAACACTAATGCAAGTTAAAGCCATGTCTCGAAATTAACCTAAACGATGGCAGTAAAAATCTATACCAGCAATGCTTCACTATTCACCAGCGAAGACGTATAGCAAGCTTCTATTCCAACGTCTTTGAATCTGTTTTATGGTGGAAACGTGAGTCCAAGGCGGTACTTAGCCGATCGTAAATCTAGCCAGACGATATACCTATTTTATATACTTAAACTTTGTTGTTTATATACATCTGTATACGTAAAGTATTAACGGACGTGGCATTTTATTAACAAGAATTTGATTGGAGTTGGTTGCCAAAAAACGTAATGTCTATAAGTTTTTTGTTTTAAATATATTGATATTTGTATTTGTGCAATATTTAGTCATTGTTCTGTAATGCAGGTGAAATGATGACATTTATTATAATTAGTAGATGGTAGTGGTAATAAAAGTTAAATCGTTTTCAAAAAAGGTTGAACCGACTTCAAATAATACCGTGTCATTGCATTGCATTTTTTAAGCATTTCGTTGCCTTTTTCCGAAACTTACAAACACTTTTCGAACAACAAAAAAGTATTTGGAAAATCCGTGTATAATGACTGAGTGATGTTATGACTGACTGTTAAATTATAAGAATTGTAAAAAGAAGCAAAACACGATACATCACTTTGGCGCGACTCGGGAATCGAACCCGAGACTTCTTGACTGGCAATTAGCTGTATATGCTAGCCACCAAATCAACGAAGCAGCAGCAGCAGTAAATAAATAAAAACACAAGTAAATATTTCGGATATCTAAACCATACGCCATCCAGCTCCAAACTAAGCTACATTTTGTACTATGGATACTAAACAACTGATATAAACACATTTATATTGTTTTGTAAATAAACACATATTATACATAGAAAACACCCAAACTACGGAACAATAATTTGGTCCGACCCGGGAATCGATATCAATCAATAACCATATTGTCATAGTTGGAACATACAAGCTTAATAGATTATGCATGTGCTACATTACTTTAGATTTCATCATTTACAATTACTTTGATTTTCATATCACCCAAACCGTTCCACTGAAATGAATTTCGCTACAAACTCAATAAAATTTACAGCTACACTTTCCAATAATGTTAACAAAAATAAATTGACCTCGCTTCAAAAGTGGAATCGGGTTTTAAAATTGGTACATTCTGCCTACCCAGCACTGAAACGAGGCGATGTGAAAAAATCGCAGGTACCGTTCAAAGCCGACGGGTTCAATTTTATTCATCTTTTTGCAGGAATCGACTGTGGCGCGGTTATTATTGTGTTTTATAGAGGAAAAAGTAATAATGCTGCAGAGAGTGAAAAGGGAAGTACAATTTTGGAGGGATATTTAATTTTGTGAGGGAAGTTGTCACTTTAGTAGTTTGCGTTCAACGTCAAGAGTGAACGTCAATTGATTTTAAATCTACTATAAAACAAATCTACTTTTAAGTTGAGGAATATGGTTTATATTGTTTGCATTTAAAGTCTGCCAGCTTTTGAATTGGATCAGAAATATCGTAGTAGATAATTCGTTCCATAGATTCATCTTCATCTTTTAAAAAGAGAACTCCTGCATTAGAAATACATATCCAGAGTCGCGGGAGATTTTACAAACATACACGAAACGGACACAAAGAACATCAAGACTTAGAACAGCAATTTCTGAATCACAAAAATTGTTGTTCCATGAGGAATTTGAACCCACAACACTTGGCAGAGTAGAAAGCGACGTGGCGACCGCTTAAGCCACTAGGCCAACAGTGCAGTCACAGTCAGATTGGTGGTGCGAGGTACAAACTTCTTAAAAAGCGGTCTGCAATGCAGTTTCATTATGCAAAATGTTTGAATCGTGATGGAAACCTGCGACAGTAGTTGGTCCAATAATTGCACTACCCGTTATATAGGTAAGATATAGAGAATATAGAATGAAAATAAATCTTTATGCAGTACCCAGGGATGAAGCCCTTCAGAAATATTCTGGCTTCATTCACAAACATCAATAATCAAAATTAATATCGTGGCCTTTTTTGCAAGTTACACCGAAAAACGTGCCCTTGGAAGGCTTTATTAAACTTTGGGAAAAAGTAATACAAGTTTCCGATACGGCTATATTATTAGTTTCCCAACAAGATCGACAATCTTAAGCGAAGGTCGGTTCACTTGATAAAATGTGGCTGACCCTTCTTTTCCTACAATTCGCCTGCGTAGTTTATCGCAGTTAGCATTTTACCTTACACGAACGGAATTAGGAAATATTGAACCACTTAAGTATAACCTTTCTACTCATTCGTTAGGTTGGTAATTATAGTACCTTGGTATAATGGATAATTTAACAATATGATTCAAGAAGATATAGAGTGTGGTCAGTAGATCTTCACCAGTGGCATCTCCAATCATAGAACGGACCCGTTGCTGGACTATCTACTACTTGGATAATCCAGTACATACTGTGGTGTCTGTTTGTTTCGATCTATGACTTTTAACTGTAGCTTCTATTTAACGTTCATAAATGTCAATTAGTGTCTTAATTGAATAAATGTCATGCAATCTAGCCTCTTCGAAGTACTTCATGCTCAGTATGGTTTCTACATTCAATACTTACAATATCCCTTATCCTAGATTGATCACTGAATCTATTTCCTTACCTGAATGCTGAACTAAACTTTTTGCACTGAGACTGCAACAAGCAATTCAAAACTTTTCAACGCTATATATTTTACGTATTCTTAATTAAATTAGAAGAAAGAGAACAAAAATCATGACAACGTTAGATTATTTAATATCTGTGATACAATCAGGTTCTTGAATTGTTTTTTAATTTAGACTAGCCTTAAAGTGAAGTATGTCCTTTCTTAACAATCAAAGTGTCTTCATGCCGAACTTCATTGAAGTCGTTGCAGCGGTTTAGCCATGAAAGCATAAAAAACAAACAGACATAGTTACTTTTGAAAATATGACATTAGTATGTATATACATATGCCATTTGTTTTTTCAAAAAAGCAACTCACAATGCAGTAAGAGCTGACTTACACTTTTCTTTAGCCAGAAACAAATGTTTTAAAGACATTATACGATTTAAGTTATGATCATAAAAATTGTCACCAAGAAAGAATACGAAATTAACTCAGTCACTTAGGTTCAGGTTCAGTATTGTTATTTTTGTACAATTAGAGAAATTCAGTATTTGTTAAGTTATGAGTGTTCTAAACATGAACAACAATGTAGATACAGACAGTGAAACATCTAAATATTAGATATGCACATGGCATGTGCCCAATCCATTCTAATATTAAAATTTCGAACGTAGCTTTGTCTCTTACGCTTTCACAGCTAAACCGCCGCACCGACTTCAGTGAAATTTAGTATGAATATTTCTACTCTTGAAGAAGGACATAGGTTCTATGCTAGACTTTCATCTTTACCGGAATATCTGATATTCACGCGGGCGTAGCCACGGACAATAGGTGGTGAAAGCATAAAAATATATTTGTTAGTTATTGAATAAACCCTAAGCTCGTGCTCCGGGGAGCACGTTAAGACGTCTGTCTCGGTTGTCATGACATCCATGACAATCGTTATTAGGAAGTCAGTTCCCTCAAATATACTGACAACTAGTTAAATCTTCGAATTCAGTTCACCCTCAGGGTTGCGGTGGTCAAACGAGCGAAAATAGGGGGCAAGCGAGCAGACGTATTGCCATTACCATCGTAAGTGATTATCGTCACCCATGGACACAGGCAAAATCAGAGTCACAGTGACGCCTCTGGTGTTGCGCTTTTTGGTTTCTGGTTATGCACTTTTGGGGAATCGGGGAGTGGTTGGCGTATGGGCCTCCTGTATCCTGACCCACTTGGTGAAACACAGTGAAGGCGCTGTTTCACACTGGTTTTCTGTGAGGCCGTAATATCACTCCGGTCATGCCGGCCCATGTATGCCGAAGCGTGGCTCTCCCATGGTACATCGGTTATTAATCGGAAGCAATGTCTTAGTAGAGTAGTGTCTCGTCTGTTAGAAAGTTGATAGAAAGAATAAATTTAAGAAGCAGTTCTCAGCCATCTCTAATGAGCATCAGTCCCCTTTGTAAAAATAATTGAAAGTTTTATTTAACAATATTACATATGTATGTATTTATTTTTTTCGTACATAAGGAAGGGAAGTAACTTATTCATAAAATTTATCTCGTTTTAGTACCACATCTATAAAACTACTTTAGTTCTAGGACTCTCAAGAACATAAGCGGCTTGTGGTCTGACCTCATTAAACTACCACCACGTAGGTTCCTTGTAAACTCACGGCACAAAATTTTTCATAATGCCACTGGCAGCTGATGCAATATTAAATTTTAAATATCGAACGCTTGCGTCACCCGGCATTCAATTTAGCGGTAAATCTCTGTTGGAAGCTGGGGAACATACAGGATAATAAAATAACCGATTTGATGGCGGGTGCAGAGGTTGCTTTAAGAGATCGTAATATGGTTAATGTCAATATAAGATGGATTTAAGCGATAGTTGCATATACACTCATTTGCAAAAAAAACGGGCGGTTTCGATTTTCTTCCTGGCTGAAAAAAATAAAATACCAAAAAGGTTTTAATCATTTGAACATGTTACTGGCCAGTTATAAAAGTGCCATAATGTTTATAAGAGTACATTCCAAATTCAAATTTTTGACTGATCCTGGTTTTCAAAGAAAACAACTTTTAACTACATTTTGTGGCGCGAATTCCCTATAGTTAATATCGACTCTAATTAACTTTTTGTCAATTTTTATTAAATTATCTGATGTCCTTGACATTTAAAAGTATTGTTATTGCTGTTTAGCAATCTCGAAAATGGTAGATAAAATGATAAAAGCGAGCAAAATTATTGCGCTGCTTGAAGAAGGTTGCAGCCAATGCTTCGTGGCTCAGAGGCTAAATGTGAGTCGGTCGACAGTTCAAAGGACCTGGCAGCGCTATCAAGAGACCGGTTTCGTCAAGAGAAGGCCTGGTTCTGGTAGAAAAACATGTACCGAACCACGGGATGATCGTTTTCTAGTTAGTCAAGCGTTGAGAAATCGCAAATCTTCTTATGTGGACCTCAAGAACAGCCTCGAAGAAGTAAGAAATGTGCAAATTAGTCTATGGACGGTCAGGAGGAGGCTTCTCGCTGCTAATATACACAGTCATCGCCTGGCACGCAGCCCTAAATTACTCCGAGGACATCGAGTTGCCAGGCTTAGCTTCGCTCGAAATTGTGTGTCATGGACTCATGAAGACTGGGATAGGATATTGTTCTCCGATGAAGCCAGGATATCTCTGCATGGTGAAGACCGACGTCGGCGAGTGCTACGTAGACGAGGAGAACGCTTTACAGAGGCATGTTTTGAAGAAATCACACCTTATGGAGGGGGCTCTGTTATGTTTTGGGCAGGAATAAATTCCATGGATCGTACGGAGTTAGTCTTCATCGAAAACGGTACACTGACTGGACACCGATACATAACGGAAGTTCTAATTCCTTATGCACAACCCGCTTTAACCGCTCTTGGCGAAAACTCATTTTTTATGGACGACAACGCTCGCGCCCACCGGTCTGGCGATGTGGAAGCGTATATGCTAAAAGTCGGAATTCGTCGTTTGGACTGGCCAGCTAGAAGTCCGGACCTCAATCCCATAGAGCATGTCTGGGACGTTCTGAAGCGACGAGTGAGATCAGTGCAGCCGGCTCCGCAGACCATCAGAGAGCTAAAGAATGTGATTACCGCGGAGTGGGAACGTATTCCCCAAGAAACCCTAAAAGATATACTCGCTAGCATGCCCAGACGAATGCAAGCCGTGATTTCAGCAAGAGGGAGTCACACTCAATACTAAACTTTTATCTGCTTTTAATGTATTCAAGAAAAACAAAGAAATTAACGCGTTTCATTTTTATTTAGCGAGCAGGTACAATAATAGTGTTTTGAGCTTAAACATTATTTCTCAATAATTTAATCAAAATGTTATGATAAAACTGATGATACCTATTCCTTCCTAATTAATTTATGAAATTCTGAGGATAACAATACCTAAAATTGTCAAACAAACTAATAGTAACTATAAAATAGTTCTTTGCTTAAGTGCCCGTTTTTTTTGCAAAAGAGTGTAGTAACTGCGAAGAGCGTTTTAAGTAGTTCAGAATTTATGTCATGGATGATTTTAAAATGTACTTACCGTTTCAAATATTTAAAACAGATGAATTACTTTAATATGTATATTGTTTAAGTACTCAAAGTTAGACTAGTGTTAAATTTAAATAGTAACATCATCAGGGTTCATTAATGTCTTTTCACTTTTGTTTTCAACCTATTCTGCTTTTATTATAACCCTGATATTTTGAGTAAAAACCCGTCAAAGTGCGTGTTGGATTCGCGCACCGAGGGTTCCGTACAAACATGTAGGTATATTACATAATGTAACTAAAAAAGTATGCGTTTTGTAATTTTTTTTATTATCTGTGCTATGTACAAAATTTCAAGGTTCTGAATTCTCGGGAAGTGCCCTGTAGGTTTTAATTTCTTTGTGAGTGTTGAAAATATGCAACATAAACGACTTATTAAATGATGTAGCCAATAATTTATACTTTTCGCAATTTTCCCTTTATATGTGCTGTAAGACGTTGCTTTGTACTCAATTTCAAGATTCTGAGTTCACAGGTAGGCTTTAATACCCTTGCGAGTGTCCAAAATTTGCAGTAGCTTGCATTGATTTAGAAGTTTAATTTTTTACAGCTTCAAGGTATTTGAGATAAATTTCAGCTTAATACCTCCACGCGTTCCAGAGAAAAAGGGTCTTGATAGACAGAGAGACAGACGGACAACAAAGTGATCCTATAAGGGTTCTGTATTTCCTTTTGAGGTTCGGACCCTTAAAAATGAATGTTTCTTATTAAACATAGAATTATTTATTTTTAGCATATTTTGTCGTTTACAACAGATAAACTATTACTAATGATTTGAAGTATTATTTTTCGTATGTTTTTCTTTAAATTATTTATTATTTCTAGTTTTCTATGAATAGATACGTGGGTGTGTTCAATTTTTTTTATGGAATATTGAGTAAACGAGTAAACGTATCACCTGATGGAAAGCGATTACGACCGCCCATGGACACCCGCAACACCGTCAGAGTGCTTTGCCGGCCTTCGGGGTATAGGGGGGAGATTGGGGGTTGGGTTATGGGCCTCCGGTATCCCCACCCACTCGTTGAAACACACTGCAAGCGCTATTTCAAACCGGTTTTCTGTGAGGCCGTGGTATCACTTCGGTCAAGACGGCCCAATTATGCCAAAGCGTGACTCAAAGTTACAGACAAATGTTTTTTAATTATACTCATTTTACCTTTTACACAAATTAAAAGTGTTTTTTTTAAACAACTTCTTTTTAAAACTGAATTTAACAGACTTACTGCTACATTGTACTACAAGTGTTTAAATCTAATGTGTTTCAAAAATACTTCTTTAAATTTTACAAATAATACATCAAAATTGGGGTTTCATCCGAATGAACGAATTATTTTACAACTTTTTAGTTTAGGTTAGTTAAATTTCAACTCTGTTGAAAAGACATGAAAACTTTTAACACCTTATTACACTAAAACTTTTAGCTTCTTCAAATAAATACGAGCCATTTATGCACGTGTATCTCGAAAATATAAAAACGGTATTCAATATTCGAAAACAATTTACTCGATCACTTGGTAAGTTGTTGCGAAATCCCTAAAGTTTTCAATACAACAAATCAAAGAGCATTTTCCTGTGGTTCACATAAAAGAAAGTACTGATCGAAATTCAAAAGAATTTTCCTCCATTACAGATATTGTGAAAATACCTGATATTAAAATGTAATAAAATTCTCCATTGATAATATAATTTTGCGGCGTGGACCGAACCTAACGCATGTTGATATATACATACGCCACTTAATTCGTTTTTCATTTAAATATGATTTACTTTTTATTCAAGGATTCGCGTAAAAATCTCATTTCCAGAGAAGAGCAGCTCGTGGATTTTCATATATGTGATAAATATTGAATATAATAACTTAGTCTTATTTTTCCATATACAGGGTGTCTCAAAAGAAATTTTATATTTGTTTAGCTTACTGCGTGAACGCTGCGTACTTGAGGGGTGCGGGGGTTATGTCAATTGGTAGCTTGGCTCTTGGGGATTCAGTCGTTATGGAGCGTTTCTCGGGAGCAGACCGCGCGTTGTGCGTGCGAGAGTTTTACAAGAACGGTGATTCGACAACTGTCGCGCGTAGAAAATTCTGCAGTATTCGAGGTTTTCGCCACTTAAATGATGCGCCAAGCCTTCCTCTCATTCGACATTGGGTTAAAAAGTTTGAAGAGACTGGATCAACGCTGGATAAATCAAAATCCGGGCGACCTAGGTCATCAAGAACGGTAGAAAACGTGGAGAGTGTTAATCAATCTGTACGTGACGACCCGAGCCTTTCAATACGGAAGCGCGCGAGTGCTTTAAATGTGCATATATCATCATTACATCGCATTATGCACAAAGATCTAAAGCTGCACCCCTACAAAATTCAATTGGTGCAAGAATTAAAGCCCGAAGATGCCGGTCAGAGGCTTAATTTCGTAAATCAGATGATTGAGCGATTTTTAACGTTTACCAACATTTTGTTTTCGGATGAAGCTCATTTTCATCTTAATGGCCACGTAAATAAGCAAAACTGCCGCTACTGGAGTTCAGCCAATCCGAAACGCAAACATCAGAAACCCCTACACTCGCCTAAAGTGACCGTATGGGCTGCCATGTCGGCGCGAGGAATTATCGGCCCTTACTTTTTTGAAGACGAAATGGGGCGTACAGTTACAGTGAATTCAGAGCGTTATGTGGAGATGTTAGACAACTTCTTGGTACCTGAACTGCAAAACTTTCCTGGCTATAACCAAAGAACATGGTTTCAACAGGACGGAGCAACTTCACACACGTCCAATATATCTCTGCCACGTGTTCGTGAAATTTTCTCAGGAAAATTGATCTCCCGGAGAGGTGACATAAATTGGCCTCCACGTAGCCCAGATTTAACCCCTATGGACTTTTTCCTATGGGGTTATCTTAAATCTAAAGTTTACGCCAATAAACCAACTTCACTGGCGCATTTGAAAGAAAATATCCGTCACGAAATGGCAGCCATCCCTCACTCCACCTGTCGAGCAGTCATAAGTAATTTTACTGTTCGATTAAATGAGTGCCAACAACGTGAGGGTTTACATTTAGACGATATTATTTTTAAGAAATGAATTCCCAAAAAGTGTATTTTAACAATAAATAAACATTTTTTCTATATACCGCTTCCTTTTTTTTTAATCAATCCACTAAATATGAAATTTCTTTTGAGACACCTTGTATAAAATAGATGCAACTGTGATCTAAATGACCTTTCACAAACATACATGCGACATATGAAAACTGTACTTTTAATGTGTGGCATGTTTTACTATATATAATGTATGTATTTAAAGTCCTCCAGGGATAGAGGAATATAATAATAAAGCGAGAGTTGTTTTTCGTTTTAATTATATACGGATAAAGTATAAAACATATATAAAATAATATCAAAATCACTTAAAGGCTATTTTAATTTCACCAGCTACTGAAGTCATTAAGTAACATAATATCCACTAATACAACATACTTGTTTTTAAAAGCAAACGATCATAAAACAATATCCCGAGTGCCCTCGATCTGTGTCAACAAATTAACACTGTGTCGACGGGCACGTACGCAATAAAGCTCCCTGTGTACACATCCAACTCCAGTCCGAACCGCGCACGGCGCCACTGTCGACCAATCGATAGAATCCGTTGCCTAGCAACGATCATGTTGCAAAATAAACAATCAGATTCGAGCCCAGTCTAGAACAAATTTACTTAGTTATTTTATTACTCGTGTCAACATTTTAGATCGATATTATTAGATTATTTACTTGTCGTGGTATGGTTTTTTGATATACTTTATTGATAACAATGGTTTTGTTGCCACCGTGTACTGTCCAGCAATGTGGCAAAGATTTTCGGAACTCTTTGAAGAAACCAAGCCCCAACTATCCTTATGGACACAAGACGAAAAAACCGCGGGTGGTACCCGCATTTACAATCCAAGGTACTGTTACATTATGATATTATTTCACACAAAATCACTTGAAAACTACGCCAACTATTATGATACTAGTACTATATCCCTTTTTTAAAATATAAATAATGAAGAAATAGTTAGTTTTATGCTTCGATAAAATAGTGAAACCTATGTATCTTCAAAAGATAAGAACACAGTTCTAACTAAGCAACAGGCAACTGGCCCTCATAATATAACTCTGAGGAGGGGAGATCATCAAAGCCCGACAACGCACTTAAGTCGGTGAACCTGATCGGTGGGTTGTCACATACCAGCAGGTGAACTGTTTACTTATTGGCCCTCTAATAAATATTCACCCAAATAAGCATTCAAGATTGCAAGGATAGTTATGATTAGTAATGTATAACGTAAAAGCGAAGGAATGTTGAATACAACTCTGTAGACAATACAACGGCCCATTTTTTCATTTTTAATAACCCTGTTCTAATGCGTTCATTCAGTTTGAAGGGAAAAAGAACTTGGAAGTTAAATAAGCATGATTTTTTTGTAGTTACTATCTAATCGAAACTGATACGACTAATATTTTTGAATAAATTTATAGTTTCCTCTAGTTTTACGCACTGCCGTACCTGCGTGTATATCAATAATCGCAAGTACATAAGTATCATATGGCCTTCCTCGACAATGAAAGTATCTCTAAAATTTCATTGTAATTATTGTAAAAGTTTAGCCGTCAATAACAGGCAGACAGAGATTCTTTCAAATTGATAACATTAAAATATGAATTAATTATTCAATTATAATGAGTGTTCAACTTATTTTTGTAAGTTTAACTAAGATAGTTGCATCTATCTTCTTCTTGTCATTATAGACAACACAACTAATCAACTTATTCTCCATTCTACCTAACGACGTTTACTAAAATAGCTTCAAGTTCAGGACTTTAAACTTCTAAATTAGTAAACTGGTGTAATAAATTTTACATATTGTCAAAAACCCTGGCACATATTCAAAAAAATAATTCAATTCTTATTTTAAAATTAACCTAGACGGTGAAATTAAAATTACGAAAGATTTATGGGTTTTATCAAAAAAAAAAAAAGTAATAAATTTATACATATATTCTGCCAGTATCAATAGCCAACCTCCTCCTTTACGGTTTCAAAGGAATTAAATAAAATAATTTTCAAACGGTCTTACAGCCAGTATCTGATTAGCTGTCTTGCACTTCAAAAGAGATAACCAAAAGTATTTTTATGAGGAAATCCTTCAGACACGATAACATCTATTTTATTCAAGTAAAGGAGTAAATCTGATATAATTTTACTCTGAACACACTCATATAATAAAACTTTCTCGTCTATGTTTATGATCGGATAAATTGAGAGCCAGGCCACATGTCTGTAGTCTAAGAAACTGAAAGAAGTTAAAGAATCGATTTTGTAATGGTATAAATTGCAATTGCAATGTACAAAACCCAGAGATTATGGTTTTTTTGTCACCTGAATAAAGCAAATGTGTGTTGATAACCAAAATTATTACTTGTGTCTATAATTTATACTACAAGTCTGGTTATCACAGTAAAAGATATGTGTAAGAATATTGTTTTCACTTTGCCATTAATGTCGTATCATATTCCTCTTACATAATCAAAAATATCGTTACTAATCATCAAAAATTCTCACAGAAGACAACACCTGTTTACATACCTTAAAGAATCCTGTTGATTATAATATATCAGTCTCTTTTATTTTCAAACTACATATATTTTTGTTTCAGCGATGCAAAAGAACACTATAGTGCTTCCACCTCCAAAGTGTGGTGTTTTCGATCCTCTGCCATTGAAGCCGTCGATGTTCAGAAAGTGCTATCAACGAGGCGAGTTTCCTGTCGGTGTTGAATTTACTAATTGTGGAAAGAAATTAGCATGGAAGGTGATGAACTTATCTCAAATGATTCTCCATTAAATTCTTGTAATTCTTGACTTTTTTAAAGTAGATTTAGTACAGGGCAGTCTATACCATTCCGCGTTGAGTCTACACTAAAAAAAAATCACGACCAATACTACGATAATACCAGCACTGTAGTCACTCTGGCTGTAGCAATATCTGAAATAGGCGCCTTTTCTGGCATTGCACAGGGCATTATAATTACTTGTTTTCTGTTACCTTACGTCTGTTTAAGACCATGTACTGTCCTGTGTACGTCAGAATAAATGATTTCCTTTTTTCTTTCTAAATATATGCGCAATAAAAATATATCATGCTCATCATACAGTTATTTGGCTTACATGGAAATGGAATCGCCAAAAATCTGACCGCTAGTCAGAATCACCACAACCACTAAAGTAACTAGTCGTCATCGAAAATCAGCATCTAAATATTATAATGATAAATAGACATCACCAATTAATTATTGACTACAATCGTTGTGAAAACTTAGTATTACTTCTAAAATAGTTGCAAATAATTATTTTTCTTCGTGCAGGTGCCGATAGAGAAACTGGACTTCCATCACTATCTTCCAATGTTCTTTGACGGTCTCTCTGAATTTGATTACCCTTATAACTTCATTGTTGAGAAGGGTATCAATGACCTAATCATCAAGGGATCCTATAAAGTGTTGCCAGTGGTGCCACAGTTGATCATTCCGATTAAAAGTGAGTTTTTATTACAAGAAGAACTATTAATAAAAAGCGCAGAGCAAACTGTAATTTATTTAGTATAAATTACTAATTTAACTTCTATTAACAGTGGTACTAACAAATCTTCTAAAATTTAATAAAATTACAAACACGCTCTAAAAACACCAGCCAACGTAATAAAATACGCTTTGACTTAGCTCAATCTAAGTAATAAAGATAAACATATCATATGACAAACAAAATTACCAAGATTTGGTGTCTTAAATAATATGCGAAGCACCTTTTCCACAGCGAGAGGTAAATCACACGTTATTAAGAAAGGCCAATATAAAAAAGCCAAAAGCTCGTTCTAACTGTTTCTTTTCCGAAAACATAGGTATACAACTGAAGTTAACCATATTGTCACAGATTTAGTCGATCCTTACTTCAATTATCCTTTGTACAAGTAATCTGTCACATTCTATAGCACAACGGCTGACTAGATAATAACGTACATAACATTTTTTATCGCTATAAAGTACTTCACTGCCAACCGTAGGAGTAATTTTCAGAGCTTCTTCATACAGTATACCACCGACGACGTTACATATTTCATCCTGCATTTTGCAGTCTGCATTAACTCTTAATATCTCGTTGCTAGGGCTTATTTAATCAGTTTTGGTTCAATTTTATCAAAGCTTATTTTTCTTTACATCAAAGGGATTTTCTACGTCAGATATTAAATGCATGTTTCTACTTAGTTACAAATCCGTTTACTTTGTGAAAGCAGACTTTAAGCGTTGAATGTTATATGATTTTGCACAAATTGAAATGTTTCTGAAGGATATTATAAACGTTTACTTGAAGATGTAAACGAATTATGAATATTAAACTGTGTTTTATCATGTCAAGTTTGTTTATGTCGTGTTATGGAATTGAATAGTGAATAAAAATGGGTGTGTAACAGCTATAATACTACATTACGACAAAGTATTTGTATAATAATAATTCAATAACTTGCGATAGCTATCTCTAGCTATTGAAAGTAATAGTATTAACATTTTGTCTACCTAAATTATTAACAATACTGGTCCTGCTATAATTTAAATATTCACCTCCATAAAATAATACTACTAAATATATTAAGATTTTTGTTTGATATTTTCATTTCAAGTGACGGCATAGAGAAACATGTTCTTATATATGTTTTTAGTGTTGTACTCATATAATTAATTTGCATGCTGAATTTATTTTTCATACCAAACAGATTCCGTGATTTGTATTTATTTTATACGTCAAAGCTATATACTCTTAATATTACTGATAATTTATTTATGTATATATTGTTAAATTCGATCAACTAATGTTTATTCACAGATGCTTTAGCGACAAAACATCCACATGTCCTCTGCCACTGTCTCAGATGCATCCAGATGTTAGTGTCCGGATGTGATCGTGTCGGTGAAGCTCTCGTTCCTTACTACAGACAAATACTTCCCACTCTCAATCTTTTCAAGGATAAAAATCGTAAGTTTGGTTCTATTTTTTATAGTTTTAGAAAACTCGTATTTTTTTATATTTATACATACAAACCTTCTAAAGTGACACAGGACTAGTGAAAACATGAGCATAATCTAAGAGTAGTGGCCATCATTTCTTGATACAAATGATGTTTAGTTCAATTTAGAGTATTTAAGTATCGTAACAAACAAAACAAACAAAGTTTAGAATATTAGTGTGATTTTTGTATATAAACACCTGCATCATTATATTTTAAACGTGATATCTAGTCTAGTCATTTGGTATTTTTACCTCAAAAGTTTTCCGAGAGTTTAAAAAATTCGTGATTTTGTAGATTTCAACGTGTAACTTTTCGAATTTTCACTATTCCACCTCGTATTTTTACTGCTTGCGCCGCCATATTGAAAAGTTGTGCTCAATAACAGTTTTTTTGACGATTTTTATCATAAAATCAGTCATTTTACAATACATTATTTATTATATACATTTAACTGTTCCGGAGGCCTGGAGAGAGGCGAATGTTCAACCCATTCCCAAAAAAGGCGACCGCTCCAACCCGGCCAACTACCGCCCAATAGCTGTCACCTCCATTATCTGCAAAGTATTCGAACGGATCATAAACAAGCAACTGGTCCACTACCTGGAGGATCACACCCTACTTAATGATCGTCAATATGGTTTCAGGCCGAACCGATCCACGGGTGATCTTCTAGCGTATGTCACACACCTTTGGGGTGAGGCTATGGACAGGCACGGGGAATCTTTGGCTATTAGCCTGGACATGGCCAAGGCCTTTGATAGGGTTTGGCACCGTTCGCTTCTCTCCAAGCTACCGGCATTCGGCTTGCCCCCCAAACTCTGCAACTGGGTTGCCGGATTCCTTTTTTTTTTTTTTTTTTTTTTTACGTGTGGAAACCCCCTCGGGCCGTCACCCCGCCGGGGTTTGCGGCGGGGCGGTGTGTCGGAATCGAACCGACTAAAACCACACGGTGTGCCAACTCTGCGCCTGAGAAGGGAGGGGTCCGGGAATCGCTGATATTAAAACGACCGGACCCCTCCCAGCGCCTGCCCGCACTGAAGCGGGCACCCTCTGCTGGTAATAATAATCTCAATTTAGGCGACGCACGGCACACGCGTACGTCGCCCCCTCGCGGTTGGCCTGTAATGCGGATGGAGGGGAAAACCCATCCCGTCCATCCGCGGCCACACTCAGGGCGGCATGAGGCGCTGATAGGCGCGCCTCCGCCGCCCCGTGCGCCGGCGGCGGATCGGGTCCGAGTGGAGATCGTCCTCCCGGGCCTTCTCCGCCGCCTCCTTCTGCGAGATTACTTCCTCGCAGAAGGTCGCGACCGCGGTAAAACTGCTGTCGCTACCGGCCATGGATAGTACGACGGCCGGTAGCGACAGATCTCCTCCGATGACTGCAGTGAGGGCCCGGCGCTGATCCGCCCAAGCGGGGCAGATCTCCAGCGTGTGCTGGGCCGAGTCCTCACTGCAGTCGCAGTGGTGGCAGGCGGGACTCAATTCCCTCCTAGCGACCGAGTGCAGGTACTTTCCGAAGCAACCATGCCCGGAAAGCACCTGCGTCAGCCGGAAGGAAAGGGTCCCGTGCTGCCGCCCTGCCCACTCGAGGATGACCGGCTGGAGCGCCTCCACGGTGGCAAAGCCAGCGCGTGGAGCCTCCAGCCGGGAAGACCAACGAGCCATCGTGGCTCGGCGAGCGGCTTCACGCCATTCGCGTACCTCTTCGGGCGGAGCACGATACCCGTACTCCGCCCGATATTCAGCCGCTCGCCGATAAACTTCGGCGAGCACTTCCGCCTCCAAATCCCACGGGGGTGTTCCGGCCAAGGCGCACGCCGCCTCCGTCGACACGGTGCGGTATCCGCGTATGGCTCTGACCGCCAATACCCTCTGAGGCCGCCAAAGGCGTGCCTTATTCTGGGCGGTCAGAGCCGGGACCCACACCGGTGACCCATATAGGGCCATCGACCGGACCACCCCCGTGAAGAGGTTCCTTGTTGCGACGCTGGCTCCACCCAAGTTGGGCAAAAGACGCCCAAGGGCGGAGGCAGCGTCGACCAGCTTTGGGGAAAGCTGTCGGAAGTGCTCGTCGAAGAGCCACCTACCGTCGAGGATCAGGCCCAGATACTTCATCTGGGCCCGAACCGGTACGAGGACCGAGTTGACTTCGATGGAGGCGCCGGGGGGTGGACCACGACGGGGCCCATGAAATAACAGGGCCTCCGTCTTATCCAGGGCCACCCGCAAGCCCAGCGCCTCGATGCGCCTAACCACCAGAGAGACACCCCTGGTGGCCAGGCGCGCCGCCTCTTGGAAATTGGCCCCCCGAGCTGTGACCAATGTGTCATCGGCGTAACAAATTACGCCCAGCCCGGGGGGCAGACGACTTCGAAGGACCCAGTCGTACCCCACGTTCCACAGGAGTGGTCCAAGGACAGACCCCTGTGGAACGCCGCACGACATGGGTCGCCGTCTCAAGACGCCATCTCGATCCTCGTACACGACGGTACGCTCCTCCAAATAGTCTGCCACCAGCCGCCTCAGGTACTCTGGCACCCCATGATACAGGAGTGCTTCCCTGATGCAGCTGAATGGCAGACTATTAAAGGCGTTGGCGATGTCCAAGGACACCGCCAACACCACGCCGCCACAGCCAACCGCCTCTTCGGTCACGGCCCTAAGGCGCATCACGGCATCGACCGTCGAACGCCCCTCTCGGAACCCGAATTGGGCGTCCGACAGGTCGGGCCCCACCTCGCTGAGATGCTGGACGATGCGGGCAGAGAGAATCCTCTCGAACAATTTGCCCGCCTCGTCCAGCAACACGATGGGCCTATAGGCCGCGACCGAATCGGCCGGCCGTCCCGGCTTCTGCAGTAGGACCAGCTTCCCGCATTTCCAGCACTCAGGGAAGCGTCCGGACGCCAGGCTGGCGTCCAAAACCTCCCTGAGGCGGTCCGACATATGGTCGAGGGCTCGGGCCATCACTCGGGGTGGTACCCCGTCCGGCCCGGGGGCGGTGTTCTTGGAACGGATCCGAAGAACAGCCGCCCCAACCTCCGATTCCCTAACGGGCGGCACCTCACTCCCTCCGTCCCCGTCGTCACTGGCCGGAACGGCCATCGACGGGGGCGTGTGCTCCGCCCGCTGCGGGAAAAGGCCCTCGACCACCTGCTGCAGGAAGCTGGGCTGGAGAGTCTCGGTAAGGGGGGGGCCCGCCGTGCGGAGCTTTTGTCGCACCGCACGATATGGGCGACCCCAGGGGTCACGATCGAGACTCTCCAGCATCTCCTTTCTTTTTGCCTCTTTGGCGCGGCAAATGGCCAGCTTCAGAGTTTTCCGCGCTTCGCGGTACTCCTCATGAAGCCGGCCCTCCTCCCCGTCTACGCGGTGGCGTCGCCGCCGGCATCGGGTGTAGGACCTCCGGGCACGAGTGCAGGCCGCACGGAGGTCCGCCAACTCCTGGGACCACCAGTAGACCCCGTTCCGTGGAGGTCGACAACCCCGAACGCGGGGCATGGCCGCATCGCAGATCTGCGTAATCGCAGTGCGAAAGCGGCCAGCCCCCATGTCGACCTCCTCGGCCGGGGCCCGCGGAGACAGCCAAGACTGAACAATGGCCGCCTCCTCTAGCAGGTCCCTATCGAGTTTGGCAACTGCCCACCGCGGAAAGCGGGAGGTATGCCGCGCCACGTGACCCCTACTGGGGCCCTGGGACCGGGAGAGCTCGAATCGGATATAAAGATGATCCGAGAGCGTCTCAACCTCATCCAGGACACACCAGTTCCTTACTCGTGCGGCAACAGCAGGGGTAGCGAACGAAAGGTCCACTATCGACCCCCCCTGCTGTCGCACGCACGTGTTGGTGGCGCCTCTGTTTAGCAAACAGAGGCCCACCGAAGCCGCCCACTCCACAACCGCATCGCCCCTGGCGTCCGTCGCTGGGGAACCCCACGCAATGGACTTTGCGTTGAAGTCCCCCAGCACGAGGACGTGCCCAGACGCTAGTCGCCGTATCGAGGTCTCCAAGTTGTTGAGGAAGACCTCGAAGTCGCTCAAACTCCGGTTGGGGGAGAAATATACACCGTAAACGGTGATTCCCCCCCACTCGGCGGCCACATATCCAGAGCCCTTGTCTCTTAGCGACAAGGGCGGGGAACGGGCCGCCGAGGAGCCGACGACTGCCACGGAGCCGTCCCGATCACCCATCCAGTTTGGACGGGGAGGGACGTAGTAGGGCTCCGCGAGGGTTGCCGGATTCCTGCACCAACGTCGCATCAGAGTACTTTGTGACGGCGCGGCCTCCGACGTTCAGTCGATTAACGCAGGAGTACCACAGGGTTCCGTCCTGTCGCCCACGCTGTTTCTTCTGCATATCAATGACATGTTAGACCTTGGCAACATTCATTGCTATGCAGACGACAGCACAGTTCATGGACGATATATTGGGCGCCCTGCGGCAAAACCGGTAGATGTAGAGAAAAATCGACAGGAGCTTGTCGCTGAGCTCGACCATGTTCTAGGCCGCATTTCACAATGGGGCTGCGAGAATCTGGTCGAGTTTAGCGCCAAGAAAACACAGGTGTGCGCGTTCTCTGCCAAAAAGTCTCCATTCCTTCCCCTTCCGACTTTTCAGAACACTCAACTACCATTACGAGGCAGGCTCGGTGTCCTGGGCATGGACATCTGCTGCGACCTCAACCCGCGCGAGTACGTTGAGAGTGTCACTAAGGCGGCCTCGCGGAAGTTAGGTATCCTTAATAAGGTGAGACGGTTCTTCTCGCCCATGCATCTGTGTCTGCTTTACAAAACCCAGGTTCGCTCGTGCGTGGAGTACTGTTCTCATCTTTGCGATGGAGCCGCGCAGTATCTGTTCGACGCTCTCGACCGGTTGCAGCGGCGAGCCATTCGCATTGTCGGCAGTCCCCAGGCCACCGAGTCCCTTGAGCCTCTGCAGTTGCGTAGAGATATCGCCTCTATGGCAGTCCTCTATCGCCTTTACCATGGAGAGTGTTCTGAAGAGCTATTCCAACTGGTCCCCCCCTTCTCCCTTCCTCTACAGGACAACTCGTGCTGGCCTCAGAAGTCACCGCTTCAGAGTGGAAGACATACACTCTCGCACTCATCGATTCGGCTCTTCCTTCCTGTGCCGAGCGGTCAAAGCCTGGAACTCACTGCCAGCGCACGTGTTTCCGTCCCACTATGATCCCGGGTCCTTTAAGCGGGGCGTAAAAAAGCATCTCACTAGGCCGCCATAGTGCTGGTCGCCATGCTGCACTGTCCTTGTTTGCATTGAGGATGGTGACCACCACTCTTGGATTCTGCTGGTGCTTTCCATCAGGCAGGGCAGAGTCATTTTGGTAGCTCATGTATAAAAAAAAAAAAAAAAATATGCACGAATTATGATATTGTATGCGAGAAGCCGAGGATCGAACTAAGTGGCGTGCAGCAGTGGACTGCGATAGGCTGATGATGATGATATTGTTCATTAACTGGAACCAAATTAAAATATATCACAATATAATTGTGTTATAGTATGAAAACTCAATTTTTGTCATAATATTATATAATTTAATGTTTGTATTTAAACCATCATGCTCATAAATAAAAAAACAATAAGAAACAAACATTCAAATAAAATACCCGCACACATCACGTAAACATTTCGACAATTTATAACAAAGCAGAGAGAACCGCAATTTGAACCTTTTAGCTCATATATTTGTCGAAACCAGAGGGACTACGATAATGACTAACAATTTACAAAACATTAGCCTCAGGTAGACAGCGAGACGCAAAACGGCGCACCTCAACCACAACTATTTGGTGACGAGAGGAAAGTTGACTTGATTTAATTTGTCGTTGCGACTTTAATTACGCGTTGGAAGTTATCGTAAGCTGTAATTACTCCTGTAAAGACAATTTCGTATTAGTGTACAACTAATACGAAATTGTCTGTACAAGAAAGGAAAAGAAAAAGGATTGAGACTATAGAATTTTTAAAATCCTAGTTTCTTCGTGGATACGTATTAGATTTAACATAGTTTAAGAATATGTTGAAATTCACTAATGAACACAAAGTCAGATTATAGACATTCGTATATAATCTCACTTTAAATTCATTATTGCATTCTACAAAGATACAGTTCAAAAAGCAAGTTACGAATTTCAAACTTTAAATGGAAGTTTTAACGTCATACAAAAATGACATTAATTGCATATAATGTGTAATATCTGACACCTCACCCTATCTGGTGAATTACTATAGAACGCTGCACCTGCCATGCGCTCATTGGTCAAATTAAATAGCATCTCGCTTCTCCAACTGCTTGCTATACAGTTTTGTTTCTTCTCACAAAATTACTCCCAAGATTTCGCACATCAAAAAGACAAATATTATCATACTGTCCATCCACCTCTCTCGTACATTTAATTGCTTTGCATATCAACATAAATTAATTATCATCATGTCATTATTAACACTCTGAAAGTGTAAACAACGTGACATGAACAAACCAAACACGTAGTCGCCGGTGTGAAACGGTAACAAAAAGCCTGCAAGGAACTCAGTAACAATGCGGTATTGGTGTCAACTGGCGGTGAGCCCGGCCGTCACACGCGAACACCCGTACATCCAAAAACAGCCGAAATTTCACGCCACATGTAATTAATCTACTCGGATGCCCCGACAAGTCTATTAGGTTGAAAACAATATCTTCCTCGCTCGTACTTCACGTGTCAATTAGGTGAGCATGATTGATGACGCAAATCTGGTGTAGTCTCCGTTGCGTAATTAGGTTTTGAATTTTGAGAGAAAAATGGATGTGCTGCTTAAAAAATGTGATTGAAGAGAATGTATGCTTTTTTAACATTTACCCTTGTTTAGGTTCGAAAAGGCTTGTCTTAATTTATCATACTAATGACATGACAAATAAATATATCTCATAGAATTTTTAAAATTCATTTACTTAAAGGCATACTTTACTACGGCTAATAAAAAAATCAACAGTTTAGTTTTTGAAACCATGTGAATTAAGGAAAATTATAGAGTTAAAATAAACAAATAATCAAAATAGGTCAATGATCAATATTAGTTTGTATTTAATACAAGTTTGAGCTCATGTTCACTGGCTCACAAAGTTTCGGATAGGCTCTAGACTACATCAAAGGCAACACACGACGGATCAAAGCAAGATGACTGTATATCTCGATTAACCTAAATGTTTTATGCCTCAATTTAGCGCGTTTGAATATATTGCTTATCCTACTAATATTAGGAAATAGAATGCAACTTGGCACAAACGAGTACGATCTAACAAAGAACACGGCTAATTTTTGCCCCGAAAAAAAAAATGTTCCCATGACAACAGCTGAGAGTATTAACGCCGGGTACAGTTAGTTTAAAATACTATAGGTGTCCATCTAAAGAACAATTATGTGATTAGTTCCAAATATATTTAACAGGTAATCTAGGCGCTGGCATCGATCATTCGGCGTCACGTGGTGAAAATGTGGCCGATCTTATTGAAGAGACTTTGCAGATGTTGGAGAGGTTTGGCGGGCCCGATGCGTTCATTAACATCAAATACTTGATACCGACATACGAATCTTGTGTACTCAACTAGTCGCACTTAAATGCACTTAGGATATTTTATCTTTTTTTATATGGTGAATTTTGTATAATATTCGAATTTGAATTGTATCGTTGGCCTAATGTTTATTATAAAGCTAGACAAACGGGTGACTGAACCCGATTTTAAAGAAAGTTAATTTGAAGCTAAAGATAATTTTGTTTGGTATTTAAAACACCAATCGTCATATATCTATATAAGATTATAACATTCTTAGCTTATCTAACATTTAGTCAAAATTAGTTTTCAGTGCGATTTCAGACACAAATATCAAAATTAATGCTTTTGCATCTTTTAAAGATACCCCCGCAACGCATGACAATACGATAAACACCATTCTGTGCCTTTTATGTAGATTGGATTGACTTCCATTCCAAGCCAAACAATTTAAAGTATTTTACGTCTGCTTTTTACAAACGGAAGAAATAATTTTCGTCTTTGAAGTGCTTTTGAGTATTCGCACTTAGAAAGCTGCTCATCATCCTAGAATAAGACATAACTCACGTCAAGAGTAACGTAAAAGAAGCAGTTGTAATGTAATTAAAATAATGGAATGGAAAACTCTCGGATTTGAAATGGAAGGTGCAAAATGTCTGGGATTGAATTGAGAACATTCACACCTAGATATCTACTTAATATTTGTAACTATATCATTATTATTGGAGAAGTATCAATATATTAATACGCAAAGGAAAAACTCTGTACGCCTTTTTAACGAAATTTATAATTGGTATAAAATTAAGCACAGTTAAAGTTAATGCAGAAAGCTAAAATATATAAATTTTGGTCGAATTTCGACTACATGGCCACCAATAATTTAATTAGGCCAACGATATCATATTTAGATAATTCATATCATTTTGTAGTAATTGAATTAACTGAAGTATTTATATTTAGACACTTCACGATATTTCTAGCCTTATTGAATAAGTCACCTATTATTACTTTTGATCTCAATAAAATATATGGTGTTAGCTTGTACATGTGTTTTACTTGCTGTCGAAGCTTGCTATTAGGAATTATAGAAGGTTAAAACTAATTAGGTAATGATATTATGCATTTTTTTAGTTTTAGTGGACTTCATACTAATTCATAGAGCACCACGAGCCACCACACGGACGAGAATTGCCATAGAGTCTTCTTTCGAAACAAACATTTTTTGCGGGAATAAATCTTTACACGTGTTGTATGTGTGTGTGTATTAAAGACTTACATACAAGAACAATCGCCTGTTACTGCGAACTTACAATAACAATTCAAACTAAACCTTCAAAATTTCATACACACAAATAAATTGTGTGTCGTTACAGTGTAACGTGTAAGCGCATTTGTGCTTATACTTCGATAGAGGGGAACACCTGCTCATGGCTACTACCTACCGTGTTGCTATATGTACTGATGTAATAATAAATATAAAAGTATATTCAAAAGTTTTGAATTAAATGGCGTCTAGATAATGTCAAATTAATATTAGCATCAATATTTAGTAGTGATTTTTAATTACTCAAACACTTAAATACTCGTGCATTTGCGTCTCGTATCAAGTATTATTTGAAATACTTGTGTTTATTGATTAGAGCTAAAGTGAATGTGGTTAGAAAATAAAGTGCCATGCCACGAACAAATTAAAATGCCTCACATTTCAATTAATGTTGAACACAATTCAACTTCAAGTTAAACATTTTTCAACTGTCTTAGCTCTATTACCGTTGTGTATTGTGTTTGTAGTCTTAAAATATGTTGAACTATTTAAATTAATTGTTTATTTGTTAATTATTATGTTTCAAATGTTTTTATTGAATATTGTTGGACTCGGTAAGTTTGTATTTTATTACTTTGTTACGTTTAATAAATTATGAGATTTGTGTGATAATTGTTTTATTTATGAATTTGAAAATGGAAACCTATTAAAATTGTAAGTTAGTATATTCACTAGAAAATATTTTTGTTGTTATTGTTGTAACATAATATTGTACCTTAGATATCGTCTCCTTCACTGAGAGAGAATAATTTTACTTTAAATATTAACATAGTCTCTTATTTATCTAAATCAAATATATAAAATTCTCGCGTCGCGGTGTTTGTTACCAAACTAAGATTTTTATTCAACTTTGTGTGCATATCGATTAGGTTTGAGAATCAGTCAACGTCTATTTTTCATACATCTAAGTAACAAGGGTGACCCACCCCTTAATATTTATTTTTATGGCAAAACAACGTTTGCCGGGTCAGCTAGTAATATGTAAAACTAGATATATAACTAAACGATTAGTGCAGGTGGTCGAATTGACAACAATTATAGGTGGATACCTACATCTCAAGTTCGTAGCCAACTGTTTGAGTACCTCCCCTTACGATTCAGAGGTGGGGAGAAGATGTGGCTTCGGTGACTTCACCCACTCGCATGCGAAGCAAAAAAAGATAATTTAAGACTACTTTTCTATGAGCATTGCCAAGGCCCGAGCAACCTTCGCACAGTTGCGGCCCCTATGGTAGTCATAGACATTGACGCGTAGAGTGATCCGTTCTGCTATACATAAATATAAAAATATTTCGGACATCTAACACACAACACCATCTAGTCCTGAGCTAAGCAGAACTTGTGTTATGGGTACTAGACAACTGATAATAATACATATATATTATACGTAGAAAACACCCAAACTCCGAAACAAATATTTGTAAATTACACAAGCATTTGGTCCGACCCAGGATTTAACCCGAGATCTCAAGCATAGCAGTCGCATTCACTACCACTGTGCCACCGAGGCAGTATCCAGTATACATATATATATATATATATATATGCTATGAAGTTCACCAAGAACATCTCCCGCTGGCTCCAGGTCTTTGGAAACCGTTGTCTTCATCGAATTCTCGGTATTTACTAGCCCGAGAGAATCTCCAACGAAGACCTCATAGAACGCATTATTATTTATCATAAAACAGTTTTTTTTTTTCTAAAAACAATGTATTAAAGAATTGTTCCCATTTAGAAGATCTAAAAAAGTACATGACAGCATAATTATGTCTATCTTTTAAGATTGGCTCATCTTTTTATGTTAACAGTTGTTTTTACGCTTTATATTATCATGCTACGGGCAGTTGGAGACGCAGACGAGTTTGCGGGGGCCAGCTAGTCCTACTAATATTATAAACGCGAAAGTTTGCATGAAAGTGAGTATGTTTGTTGCTCTTTCACACAAAAATGACTGAATGGATTTTGATGAAACTTTACAATAATATAAGTTATACATCAGAATAACACATATATTACAATCTATAAAGATACTAGCCTCTTCGCCTCGCGGCGTTGCCCGCGGTTATTGTCAGTCAGTACTAAATATTACCGTGTAACAGATTAATTATGTTAACAAGTATTATTTATACAGAACAAACTAAATATTAGTGTCTAATATCACGGAATGCTCATCAATAATGTAACACACGATCAACGTTCTCATATTATTATGCAAAATAGTTTCAACTCGAAATATTTCATCAGTAATTACACATCGATGAAGTCGTGCCGCTAGGGAGGTCACAGTCAATATTTAGATCAGCCGGGCCGAAGCAATTTACAATGTGTGAACCATACGCAGAGGGTGCTATGTATTCATGCAATTTGCATGTACTGCCTCAGTTTGGAGTGAAACGTATGCATGTTATGTAAGATTTTATATACACATATAGTTGATTTGAATTTGATGGGCTTGGATTTTGATATGATGTTGTGGCCGTGTTTTGGAGAGGAAAACACATTATTTATTCATAAACACACGTATGATAGACCTGTAGGTCAAATGGCTAGTGATCTTGACTGGTAAGGAAATAATTCGGCAACTAGGACCACCCAATTAATTGCAATCGCAGTCGCTGGAAATCCGAAAATTTTGACTATAACTATATTCAGTTAACCAAAAAACTGTTATTACTTTGAAAAGTTAGAGTGTTTTAACTTATTCTAATAGCAATAATATAAAATATACTTTATAGTATTGCACTTACTTATAAAAGACGTTTTATTTAGAGGCCAAAGAAGATTAGCTACTACAAAGTATTCAACGTATAAAGTTATAAAATAAAATGCAGAAAACAAATATAGCATAAATGAGCTCTACAATATTGGACAAGGCCATATGAGATACGTGACGTCAAAGTAATACAGGACACTATTGGTGCTCTTGTAGCGATATGAGAACTGACGCTCTTACCCTTTACTAACTTATGCTTTGAGTTCTAAACGTTATGAAACTGTTCTGTAAAGTTATAAGGTTGGTATGGCTTGTTCGTCGAGAGAAAATTGCTTGGGTCGTTCGTTAAGTTTAATTCTTTATTCTGAAGAGCATTATTCGACTGCCTCTATGGCGCAGTGGTAGCGTATGCGACTGCTGTTCTTGAGGTCTCGGGTTCAAATCCTGGGTCGGACCAAATGTTTGTATGATCTACAAATATTCGTTTCGGAGTTTAGGTGTTTTCTATGTATAATATGTATGTATTTACAAAAAAAAAGTATATATGTATTAATATCAGTTGTCTAGTACTCATAACACAAGCTCTGCTTAGCTTGGGACTAGATGGCGTTGTGTGTTAGATGTCCGGAATATTAAAAAAAAAAAAAAATAATTACACTACAGAAAATCTGTAACCGCATCTCACTACTACTTGGTTTTTTACAACACTCGTGATGAATTTTTGGATGATGAAAATTACGTAGTGAGCGAATTCTATAAAATCTCTCTTTTTCTGAATTATACTAAACTGTAGCAGATGAAAGTTATAGAAGTATTAAACAAAGATGCGATATTATAAATACATATAAAATCAAATACATAAATATGTTTACGGAAATTTTAATAGGTGCCAAGTTCATAAGGTAGCACTGGGTGTGATTACAGGTTAAATGATATGATTATCAACTGCCCTTTTAGTCTGATGGTTCGTAGGTTTGAATCCCACGAAACCGAAAGCGATACTTATAAAGTTAGTATTAAAATAAAATATTTTCATTAACAGTAAGCACGCGACAGCTGTAATTATATGAAAAGCTCATTTTCTTTACAGTAATGAAACACTGAAAACTAGTAGAATAGTCTTGGAGCACAGTCTTCACGAAAATTACCCCCTTGATTGCTGCCAAGATAAATTATTCGTGTCTGTAGTCACTTGAAACGAAGACGAAGACTGGATGTGACATTTATTTTCATAATATAGACATGTTACGTAGAACTATTATGACATCAGTTGTTCGATAATATTAGTTTCCACCAAATTAACAGTGGAAACAGATTTTATTAACGAATGAGGTTTGTTATTAAACTTTCACAATCCAAAATACTGATATTTTATATTTTTTTACGTTATATAACAAATATATTCTGGTATCGATAAATATTTTAATTGTTTTGCATTACTCTTTTTTGCTTATTTCTGTTGTCATTAATTTTAGAATAGAACAAAAAATAGATGCGTATAGAATAAGGAATGTCTTCTTTTCTTGTCATCTTTCGAGGAAGGAGTACGGTCGTCTTTTTTCCATAATAATGTTTTATACCTGTATTTAAAAAATATATAAAGACATGCTTAATGCTATTTAAAGTATATTTGTATATATATATGTATGTATGTCTGGTTATCAGGAAGAGATCGCCGTGAGCGATAATACCGCCTATTGTTACATATTTTGCATATTTTGTAACTCATCCTATGTTTTGTTTTGTAATTTTGCATGTATACAATAAAGATATAAATAAATAAAGATCTATGATGGTAGTAGCGATAGCCACTATTATATACGTAAGTAGAATATAAAATGCAGTTTACAATTTGCGAAACCTAATATATCTCTGCCAGTCCCTTTAAAGATATGTACGATATATTAGACATTTATTTCGATTAAAATCAATACAAAATATAATGGAAGTAACTAAAGTCCACTCCAGTGAACAAATGTCTTCGTACCTTTGTTATAAATGTTGAGGGGCTAAAAAGGTGTCGCCGTGAATCCAGACCGCGTCTGCAGCGAACTGATAAATATACTCCTAAGACGGTCGGTCTTTGTGCCATTTATATCAATATACGTTTACTTACACGCCGAAATTCTGATGGAACTTGTCATTCATAAGCCATGACGTTTTGTTTCCGTAAGGAGTTATTGGATTCTGTAAATTTTAGGTTGTTTAATTATTGCATTTGAATACATAAAGTTTACATAAATAGGTTTTGACATTCGCTGACAGAGAGATATTATACAAAATCTGAGTCTGGAGGCTTTTGGTTGTGGTCTGTAATGAGTGTGTGCGTGTGTGTGTGTGAATCTGAAATCGGAGAGTTAAAAGATTCTTATGGGACCCTTTGTCTGTCACGACACAGTAGTGTTGATATTTATGTGGTGGAAACAAGCGTGGAACTCGTCATAACATATTCATATATAAAAAATACTTTTTATAACGTTTTCTCTGTATCTTTCAGTATTAATTAGCTTTTTACCTAGTGCTGGTAAAAATTCTATAACTCCGTCTTTTATAAAGATTTCAAAACTGAGTAGCAGTTTTTTTTAAATGTATATCTAAAATCTTGTTGTTATAACAGGTAATTGACTTTCAAAACCTGTTTGCAAAAACTCTTCAACACAGCAAGGAAAAAAATGCTTCCTTAAAATTTACATTCGCAGTGCACATACAGATAAAACGAATTTAAAGTCCAGACAGAATTATCTCTTTTTTCATGATCCGATTTCGTACCGGTGTCCTTTAATGAGGACATAATGATGAAGAATATGATGCTGCAGTCGCTCCCTGATATTAATCGGTGCAATTTTTCTCCAAGCGCCTTTTAGCGACGGCTGGTCCGTTTTGTTACTTCCTTTGCTTTGACTGTTTGGTTCACTAAGTTTAGTTAAAAGAATGCTACTGCAATATTATTCTATTACCATCTACCTAAGTAAAAATAATTTTCTTTTCAAATTATTATTTTCGTTCCTACATTAAAAAACAAGGTCTTGAAAGTATTTTTCAGCCTTCAAAGAGTGATACCGCAAAATATATTTTCAGATATTGAGTTTCAAGAGTCTTTGGGGCAGTCTGACTCCCTTGAAGATGCGTACTGAGGTGGTGAATAGGGGAATGTTCGATAAAAGGTTAAAACTCTATCGGGCAGGAGGGATATAAAATAAATTCCGCGGACCACTAGGCCGGAGATGGACACACTCCGGTAACAAAAGTCACGTGCAGGTTTTTCCGACATCTTCGGAATAGAGGTAGCCCGTGTGCTGTGCTTTAAGGCTGGAACGTTTAGTAGGGATAAAAAAAATACAACAATTTACTCACTACTGACGAAGAAATGAACGATAGATGTTACCAATTCTATAACAAGCTCATAAACAAAGAATTTTCTAGTCAAAACCGGATATTTTACGAACCTGTTGACGGACCGGTACATGAAGTTAAATGCGATGAGGTGACTAACGCGGTGAAAAGATGAAAAATGCCAAAGCAGTTAAGCCCATTGGTGTACCCCTAGATATATGGAAGCGGCTGGGACGTATAGGTTTAGATTGGTTGACTAGGCTTTCAATATCATCCTCCGAACGACGAAAATACCGGGTTCATGGTGACTCAATCGCCTTGTACCTTTCTATGAGAACGAAGGAGATGTCACATAATAAGAAAATTTATAAGGCATTGATAGTGCAAGTCATTTGCACTGATTTTCATAAGTCCAAACCAATTTGGGTTCACATTTTCCGCATCCACAATCGACAAGCAGTCAGAACGCTAGTGGAGAAACACCGTGTGAATCGAGACGATCTGCATTTGGTTTTATAGACCTTGAAAAGGCTAAAAAAATACTACAGGTTTCTCTCCTAGTCTTAAACTGGATCTCACAGAATACTATAAGATCATTTTCATATCTAATTTCAACTAACGAAGAGCAAAATCTAATGTTCACTAAAATTTGATACAGGCAAAAAACTACATTCTAATTTTTATGTCAAATAGGTTTACTAATTTAAATAACTAAAATTAAAACTATTTTTTATAAAATTTCTCTCTATATTTACTGATACAACTAATTTCATAACGTATATAATAGTTTTAGATTAAATATAAACCTGATATGATTGGTGAGAGATTGCAATTCATTTAAAATGCATGCAAAAACATCACACAAATAATACCGCAAAAATCTCCTGAATACACTCCAATCAAATTATGATACTCGAATTTCAACGCTTGATTTCATTCAATTTGATATGTTGCGAGAAAATAAATACGGAAGCCCACGTTTCATGTTCGTTGCGGCAACAGAGTAGTTAGATTGAAATGTAAATATGATTCGAATTCAAATTATTATTAAAATCCCAAGAGTCACGGTGCACTTACAGTAAATTGTATTGTATGCAGTAGGCCTTGACTGCCTCGATGACGTAGTGGTAGTGAATGCGACAGCTGGGCTTGAGGTCTCGGGTTCAAATCCTGAGTCGTATCAAACGTTTGTGTGATCTACAAATATTTGTTTCGGAATTTGGGTGTTTTTAATGTATGTAGGTATATATGTATTTATATCAGTTGTCTAGTACCCATAACACAAGCTCTACTTAGCTTGAGACAAATAAAAAAATTGTAATATCAGCACCTTTATTGATTCCTTGGGTATTGCTGTATAATAAGCTGCACAGGACAGTAGTAAAGTAAACAGAAAGAAAATTTGACACGAACCTTATACCCACCCGTCAGGCCAGCGTGGTAATTAGGCCAAGACTTACTCTAGAGGAGATATCTTTATCCAGCAGTGGGCTGCTTGAAACTGTTCATGATGACGACTCTTTTCCTCTTTCGTAACCCGGTGTTAAGAAGTTATTTCCTTGCATTTAATTATCGACTGAGTGTTTTACCTAGAGAAATCTCTCTCCCCTTACTCTACTCTCTAGGAAGACTCTACTCCATCCTTCTCCACTTAACTCTCTAAAAGAACGCAAATGTGCATAATATATCAAATGAGTACTCTTATTATATTATTAAAATTGTGATGATTTTCTATGCCATAGTTCTGGGAGTGGGGACTCAAAGTGTAACGATGCACTCATGGTTCCCGACTTTTTCGACTTTTCCCTTTACCTACCAATTCCAAAAAACAATGAAACCTGATCATTTAATAATAGTTGTTTCGCTATATGTACTATAATAAGCTAACACTCTACCCATATCCCAACCGGGAGGGGTTGCCCATCCTCCTTCCCATTCCCCCAAAAGCCGGCAACGATTTGTGACGCATCTGGTGTTGCGAGTGTAGGTACATGAGCGGCGGTAACCGCTTACCATCAAGTGATACGTCGGCTTGTATGCCCACTATTCCATAAAAAAGTCCAATTATCAGAAGCCAAACAAAACGAACAACACCTTTTGTAGTAGAAAAAAATAATTAAGAAACTGCCTGAGATGTTTACCAACAATTTAGTATTTTTCTATCGAGTTTCCTTCGCGAAGTAAACAAATTTGCAGATTTTAATCTTATTTCTTTTTGGGGTACCATAAGCTTTATTTGTTTCTTTGAAGAATTATTCTGTTTGGTTTTGACGTTGAAATGATTGGAACTGTATTGACTTGGCATTTAAATTGAAAATTGAAGAGAATAAAGGCAGCATAATGTAGTCTTGACTTATTTGTTACTTGTAACAAAGCCATGTTAAAACTTTAATCTAAAGTCCGTAACAGTTTAGTACTCAATTACGAACTAACAGGATATTGGATATACAAAAGACCTCCTCTGAATTTTATAATATTAACGAAAACTAGTTATATTAATCAAACAAACGTTTAGCATGTCTAAATCAACCAACTCGAAATAATTATATATTATTTCGAGTTGATTAATTTAGTTGCTTGATATTTATTTTGTTACTTTGCTTCTAAATAGAAAAGAAGCAACAGGGGTCCCACACAGGAGTGTCATCTACAAACTGTAGATGGCGAGTTACGCCGGAGCTCCCAGGATTTCCTGTCGAACATGCACTTGGTTCCCCGGCTTCTATTACCCGGTACGGTATGCGGTTTTTAGTCAGGTCGAGTTTGACATAGCCACCAGTAGGTGGCACATGAGGGGATTTTCGCACAAAAAAAAAACAATATCCAGGCATTGTTCCTTTACAGTTAAAATTTACAAGTTGATTGAATTTATAATTCATCTTTTGAAATTTATTTGTACGGAACGTCTGCAAGCAACAGCTTTTTTATAAAGAAGAAAGCAAAACCGAATGCCTCGCTAATTGAATTGCAATGCGAGTGCACAATTTTCTTTTGATAAATCTTTTATAAGCGTGCACATTGAATATTTGTTCCTTGGACCGAAAGACGGGCGTGGTTGATGATTTGTCTTTCTCTTTTTATACAGTATTCCTTGAACATTTGTAGTGTGTTTTGCAACTTTAATTTATTAATATGATTCACTCGATTCAGTTACTTATTATTCGTAAAACATCACATGTTTATTGACTGCCTCTGTGGCGCAGTGGTAGCGTATGCGACTGCTGTGCTTGAGGTCTCGGGTTCAAACCCTGGGTCGGACCAAATGTTTGTATGATCTACAAATATTTTATTCGGAGTTTGGGTGTTTTCTACGTATAAAATGTATGTATTTACAAAAAAAAAACAGTATATATGTATTTATATCAGTTGTCTAGTACCCATAACACAAGCTCTGCTTAGCTTGGGGCTAGATGGCGTTGTGTGTTCGATGTCCGGAATATTTATTTATTTATTATTATTATTATTATTGTACTGGATACTTTTAAGTAAAATTTGAAGCTCAAAATCACAATAACCTTAAATGATATAAAATAAGTTTTTTGTCTCATTTTCGGTTGCATATATACTTAATTAAACCTCTTGCTATTTTACGCATCATTGTTGTATTTAATTTATTTATGCAGTTTAAATTTAAATCTGCTTATTTTTTCATTAAAGTTGTCTTTGGTTAGCCATCAAATCCTTTCATATTAAGATTCTCATTAGTTAAAATAAAACAGAAAATCCAGGGACGTTTTTAACAAGCACAGCAATAAAGGCCAGTACAGCATGGCTACAAATAAATCGTGGCAGCCGAGGTATCTGCCACTTAAAATGGCCGCCTGTTACAATGTATTGTACTGCAACGAGTGTTCGTTCTTCTAATGGGTGGTATTAACTTCGATGTGGTTTGTCTTTATTACGTTTCAGAGCTTATAAAACGGCTACTAGGCTAGGTTCTGTTAGTATAGTAAGGAACTAAAGAACAAACTGATGACATCGACAGCACTTTAGATGTTGTTGTTATTGACAACTAAGTAAGTGGTCATTTGGCTTCACGGTAGGCCTAGTGGTTTAAGCGGTCGCTAAATTATTGTTCTGAGTCTGAACGTCCTTTGTGTTAATTTCAAGTATGTTTGTAAAGTTCCCCGTGACACAGTATTTATTCCTAAGGCGGTAGTTTTCTTTTCTAAACAAAAATAAAAATTATTCACCATTCCCACAATTTTTTTTTATTAAACGTAAAAGGATGTCAAAAATATAATTTATATCAAAATTAATGCGTGTGCCATTAATTAATTTTTAATAAATCGTTTATTTCATGGTTCGAAATAAATTGTATATTTTCTAGGCATATTGAAAACGAAAATATTAAAGAAGAGACAATAGCAACAAAAAAATATTGTTAAAAAGAATCTATTGATGAGCGTAAAACATACATCGCAAATGTTGGGGTAACATATCTGTCATTTTTACTGACTATCATTAATTTCAAGACGTCTAACTTTAAGAACTAAAAACAATAAAATTATAATACTACATTAAAATGTTGTTATTTTTAAAATAATTAATACTAAGCGGTCGCGTGTTTGTACCTGTCTAAGTGGGTACAGTAGTGCCATTCTATTCCAGTTAGGTGTAAATGTCTGCCACTTTTAGACTATTTTACAGCATCGCCTAGACAAATTTTACAGTGAGATAAGAAAGAAACAGGACAAAAGGGGCATTACTGCGGCTTGTGGCTCTTAATGTGGATTACGGGGGAACGAATGACGGGGTCGATGTGACCGCGCTTAGTCGCGAGATAATCGAGATTAAACGAATTTCGTTGCTACGGTGTGATTGCGGTTTTAGAGTTTATAGCTTCTTTAAAATATGCTGGTTTTCGTAAATTGTTCTAGAATGTAGTACAATACTTACATACCGTTATTTTTACAGCTTATTTATACAAAATCCTACTAATATTATAAACGCGAAAGTTTGTGAGTATTTAAGTAAGTATGTTTGTTGCTCTTTTACGCAGAAAGTACTGAATGGATTTTGATGAAACTTTACAATAATATAGCTTATACATCAGAATAACACATAGGCTACAATTTATAAAGATACTACCTTCGCCTCACGGAGTTGCCCGCGGTTGATAGCGTACCGCGGGTAGCAACGCGGGGTTCAGCTAGTTTTTATTTATTACACAAAATTTGCAGAAGCGAATTTAATGCCAGAGGTAGGTAAACATTGCTCATCAATCTTAAGGTAAATAATGAAATGAACAAGGAATTTGCATGAAAAGTAAACAAACGAATATATTATATTAAGGATGTACAGGTGCAGCTTATTATAAATACAGGGTTTAATAATTAAAGATTTATATAGAGAGGGTAAATAAGAAATTTAATAGAGAGTTATAAAAACGCTTAAAAAAATTTTTTTGATATTATGATAATAAGATTAGAAAACATTAAACATTGCGGTAAACTTTATAGTCCACGGGCCCACGTACAAGGGATTTCAGTGATTAATAACAGGCTGAAAGTTTATACACAGCTTCGTTTTGACGAGACACCCAACTTTTATCATTGGACCAAATTTTGATAGTGGCAGGAAAAAGCGGGATAGGGAGCGAAACACGTCGATTTGATGAGTGTCCCAAATTAATAAATAACAGTTTCTAAAAATCAATACTTCGAGAAAATACGATGGAAAACTGAGAAAAACTTATGGCATACAAAGTGAATGGTACCTTCCCGAGTGACCCCCAGCTCTAACATGTCAGAATGGTGACTTGAAAAATTTTATTCATTTTCATTAATAACAAACATAATCTTGACAACTTTCGAGTGTAGGTCTCAAAAAAATTACCATCGAATTTGTATGCCGATGCATTTTTTATGTAAAATATATATTTTGCAAGCCCCAAAACAAAAATCAGTTTGTTATTAATGAAAATGAATAAATTTTTTCAAGTCACCATTCTGACATGTTAGAGCTGGGGGTCACTCGGGAAGGTACCATTCACTTTGTATGCCACAAGTTTTTCTCAGTTTTCCATCGTATTTTCTCGAAGTATTGATTTTTAGAAACTGTTATTTATTAATTTGGGACACTCATCAAATAGACGTGTTTCGCTCCCTATCCCGCTTTTTCCTGCCACTATCAAAATTTGGTCCAATGATAAAAGTTGGGTGTCTCGTCAAAACGAAGCTGTGTATAAACTTTCAGCCTGTTATTAATCACTGAAATCCCTTGTACGTGGGCCCGTGGACTATTAAATGTAATTACTACTTTTGTAACTGGTCATCCATATTCCTAAAGTCATAATATAACCACCCCATTCAATAATACCTACAATTACTTTCAAGAAACACCCTCCACAGCTCAAAACACAAACGCATAGAAGGGTGAAAGCACCGTTTATTGTCCGTGTTTAATTATTGTACATCTCACCCCGTCACCGTGACTTGTCTATTGATTTGCTGTCAAACACATGATCGGTTACCGTTCGCATTAATTGTTTCGTCGCTTTGTGCTCACTATGTCGTTGTAATCCTCCAATAATTGCATTGGGATGTAATTATGTTGTGGAGTCTAGGTATTAAGGTAGAGAAAAGACGATGATCGAAGACGATATAGGCTTTGACAGTACATTATCACTTGTTATATACTAAAATAATATTATAAATTATTCTAAACATTCACATACTTTAACTATAATACATTGAGAATAAAGAGAATAGTTACTTTGTGTAAAGTTGCGAGTTGTAAAATGCGAATGTTGAGATGCATGTGTGGTGTAACTAGAATGGATAAGGTAAAGAATGACTACATCAGAGAAAGCCTGAAAGTAGCACCAGTGCCTGAAAAGTTGAGAGGCAGCAGGTTAACCGAGTATGGACAAGTGATGCGTATAGATGAGCAAAATGTAGTTAAGAAAGTTTTAAGCATGGAGGACGACGGATATGAGAGTAGAGGACGACCAATGAAACAATGGATGGAATGCGTAAAAGAGGATTTGGCCAGAAAGGGAGTAAGTATGGTCAAAATTGGGAGAGTCGCTTCGGCATGAATGGGCCTGCTCGACCGGGGTGATACTACGGCCTCACAGAAAGCCGGTGTGAACAGCGTCTGCGCCTGTACTTTGTGTCTTTATTAGGCGGGGTAACAAATTCAACAGGGATACCCCTCTTTCAAGGTTCAAATTGCATAAACTGAAATGTAAATATTCCTGTCTATAAATCAGGGTACATTATTATAATATATCGTATTTAAAATTAGTAGTCTAGCACCAGATATATCCATTATTACATTTACAGAACCCTACATAAACTTTTGTTTTTTATTGAATAGGGGGCAAACAAGCAGACGCATCACCTGATGGTAAGCGCTTACCGCCGCCCATGGACACCCGCAACACCAAAAGCATCACAAGTGCGTTGCCGACCTTTGGGGGGTGGGGAGAGGGAAGTGGGGGGGGATTGAAACACAGCGCAAGCGCTATTTCACACCGGTTTTCTGTGAGGCCGTGGTATCACTCCGGTCAAGCCGGCCCATTCATAGACTAGTTCCGCACGCGTGTATGTTGGTTAAAAAATGGGCGACATCCCTCCTCAGGAATCAAAGTATCTCTCTGCTAAATTTCATTCAAATCGGTGCAGAAGATTAGCTGGCAGTATGTGAGTTTAGTTCACAGATACGTAAGTAACTATATGTGTTTATACTTACACACATAGTTCCTTATGTATTTCTATTATCAGTATGGACAGCCTTAGCAGAATATTAAATAAAAGAACCATGTAACATCACTTTCATAATTTCAAACGTGAAGCCACTTTTCACTATTCATTATCCGTTCCACCACCCTATTAGATAAACGCTTGTCAAATCACCGTTTCCATCTTTTACACTACAAGAAACAACTATTACGTTTTTCTCCACCTCCCCGTAATATTTAACTCTCATCTGGGCAGAGTCCCACACGTGTCGAGGTTGCGTTTCCGAGCCGCTGAGCCGAGCCTCAAGACAGGCGAATCTCCACTACTCATATCGCATGGAAAACACATAGTGACATGAGATCTATTTTTTCTCTGTTGAGTAATATTTCTGAAGTAAAATCTTGTAGGTTAAAAGGAAAGATTTCTTTTTCTGCTTGAAATGTATAAACAAATAAATGTAATGTTTACTTACTAATAACATAACTGCCTCGGTGGCGCGAGTGGTAGCGTAAGCGACTGCTGTGCTTGAGGTCTCGGGTTCGATTCCCGGGTCGGTCCAAATGTTTGTATGATCTGCAAATATTTGTTTCGAAGTTTGGGTGTTTTCTATGTATAATATGTATGTATTTACAAAAAAAAAAAGTATATATGTATTTATATCAGTTGTCTAGTACCCATAACACAAGCTCTGCTTAGCTTGGGACTAGATGGCGTTGTGTGTTAAATTGTCCAAAATATTTATTATTATTTATTTATTTATTATTACATTACGATGACATAAATATGTTACTTAAAATACAAACATAGTTGGTTATAGCTCTTGTAATCATTACAGGGTTCTCCTGTAAGTTTGTTTGTTTGGACAATGAGCAAACGAACAGACCAATTAGCTAATATAAGGAACTGTCTGAGTTCGAGTACTCTCCTTCTCACAGGAGCGAGAAGTGATCTTCAGGTAACTGTTTTCACTCGCTAAAAACTAGCAAAAGAATCACTCAAAATCAGACCGTAATATAACTGCTATGGGTACGGCACATACCTATTTGTCAAAATGAGGCTTATCCATGTTAAATTCAAATGGTTGTATATATATACTGCTAGAACTATAATTTCTCCAATCAATCTTCTGGTATTTCTTTTCTTCAAATAACTTTAATTCTAAAGAAATAACATGACTTACGATAATTTACAACCAATAAACATTGGCACAATATTTACAAGGAGCTTTGAAATCTTATTCCATCGCTGCAATGCAATTTACAGTCTTAACACCTCAATACGTTTTGTCGATACAATTACCTAGAAATGGCAAGTTGAAATCGTTAGTGACATTTAAGTTGGTTCCAATATTTTCTTTAGCATCGCAGGATCGATAACATCGCTTCAGTGGAATCAAGTAATGATAGATGGAAAATATCTGTCAGTTTGCGATGTTACTACAAGTTCACACTCTTAATTATTAATATTTTTATTATTATGTATTTCAGAGATGTTTATGTGTTCTTGAAGTTAAATAGTCCTCAATAGATGTGTATTTGATAAGTTTTCATAAAATTTCTATTATGAAGATTGAATTAATAATAATAATAATAAATCTTTATTTCTCTCACAAAGGTACAATTAAGTTACAGTTAATCTAATTAAAATTAAAAGGATTCTACATTTCCTTGGTGAGAGCTGGAGTCCGTACTAGGCTCTAGGCCTGTGTCACAGATCTCCAGGCCCCTCCCTACGGCCGACAAAATATTTATTTAATTTTATTAAATATACTTAGAAATTATTCAGAAACAATAAAAAATAAATATAAAAAATGCAGCTGCACCTCCAAAAACAAGAAAAGAAGAAATACTAAGGTAGGTACTTAAATTCTATACAAAATTAAAATTAAAATTATCACTAATTTAACAAAAAAATTAACAATACTTAAATGAGATCAAAATTCTAAGGTATTTAGGTTTGTGTGTAGTAGTGTAGTATGTGCATGTGTGTGTGTGTGTGTGAGTTTTAGTAAATTGTGCAAAATAAATGTGAGTTTAAATGGAGTTGAACGATTATAATTATATTATTGGCGTCGCGTGTATGATGTGTGTATGGTGCAAGTTATGAAAGTTTGTGTATGTCTAGTGAGAGCCTATGAAAGTATGTGTAAAAGACTTTCGGTTTCATCATAGTTCAAACTAATAAGCCAATTTGTGGTGTCTTTTTTGCATTCACGGGTTGTTAGTGGATATATGTAGATATGTTTATTTACTACGTTGTACAAATAACTGCTAAGGAAGTGGAAGCTTCTTTGTGCTAGGCTAGTGTGAACTAATTTGGGAGGGAGAATAGCATGTTTACGTCTAATGGTTTCAATATGATCCGGATTGTAATATGTCTGTGAGTGTGTGGTTAAAACCGTAGTGCGAATGAATAAGGCTCGGACCGAGAGAACACCGCAAGTTCTTAACAGGTCGGCTGTTGGATAACGGAAAGGCAGTCTCCAGCCCACCTTCAAGAGTGCTCTTTGAGCACGCTCGAGTTTCAGAAGGTGAGTTTTGGCGGAACCGCCCCAAGTAACAATGCAGTATTGTATTAGGGATTGGCAAAGGGCTAAATACACATGACTTAGCACTTTATCATTCGCAACGTACCGCAGATGTGAGAAAACAAATATCATTTTTCTAAGTCTAGAAGTGAGTGTATTTATGTGTGTATTGTATGAGAGTACATTATCAATTTCAACACCTAAGTATTTAATACAATTAGTGGATTTAATCTTAGGGCAGTCGCAAGTTGCCTCAGCTGCCAGATCACATGAGTGAGCTGTTATGTTATGTGGTGAAAGTGGACATTGACCTCTTTTTGTAAGTGAGAAAGTGATGTATTTGGTTTTGTCAATGTTCAGTGTTAAGTGATTTATGTCCAACCATTTGACAACGGTATTGATGCCTAACTGAGCGGAGGTGAAAACATCATCCCAGGTGGAGCCATGAAATATCAGGGCGGTATCATCAGCATAGGTGAAAATACTACCATTGGAAAGGCTGAGACGGCAGAGTTCGTTGATATAAATCACGAACAATGTAGGGCCAAGAATACTGCCTTGAGGCACGCCGTAGGTTATAGACAGCTCGTTACTAGTCCAGTCCCCTATTTTCAGATATTGCCTTCTACCACTAAGATAGCTTTCGAAAAGGGAAAGTTGCTCTCCTCTTACACCAATACGTTCGAGTTTCTCAATAAGTACAGGGATGGATACCGTGTCAAAAGCCTTAGCAATGTCGAGAAAAATTCCAATAACCTTTTGTTTTTGGTCCAGCTTGGTGATGATTTCACTGGTAAGGTCTAGCACTGCATTATTGGTGGATATACCCGTTCGAAATCCGTATTGCGTGGAAGAGAGAACACTATATTTTTGTAGGTACTTAGTGAGTCTATTATTTAACAACCTTTCTAATATTTTCGAGAGCGTAGGCAAAATAGAGATAGGCCTATAATTATTTAGTAGATCTTTCGCTCCTCCTTTGTGAATCGGATGGACTATTGCTATTTTAAATGCATTCGGAAAAGTACCAGTGGATAACGCTAAATTACAAATGTGTGTAATGGGTGGAATTAAAATAAGTTTGTACTTCTTAAGAAAAGAGCCTGATATATTGTCCGAGCCCACTGCACAGTCACTCCTTAAATTATTAATCAAAATATTAATCTCTTCTTCATCCGTTTTTAGTAGGCCAAAGGTATGACTGGTAGAATTTGTGTCATTAGGTATCGGAGGTGTGTGAGAGTGCGTGGGGTGTTTTTCTGCTAAGGACCGACCAATGTTTGCAAAGTATGTGTTGGCTACATTCACCGAGCTTTTAGGGTCTGTGTATGACAGAAGTTCTAGTGCACTTGTTTTTTTAATGTCCGTGTGAGTTATAGATTTAATTGCTTGCCAAAGCTTTTTGTTGTTGCCATGTGCGTTGTCTATTTGGGTTTTATTGTAATTTATTTTGGCGTTTTTTATCAGCAGTGAGCAATAGTTCTTATATCTTTTGTAAACAATATTGTTGGTCTCATTTTCTGGGAACCTTTTCGCTTTTAGGTGTAGTCTATCGCGATTTTTTAAGCATCTAAGAAGACCCGTAGTCATCCAAGGTTTTATCAATCTTTTACGATTTGGTAGAACCATAATAGTTGTATTGGTGTCTATAATTTTATTCAATGTATTTATGAAGTAGTTGGTGGCTTCATTAACGTCAGGATTTGAATAGATAGGATCTAGGTTAATTTTTAAAAGATCCGCTTTAAGGTTATCATGATCAATTACACTATGTGTTTTAGTAACTCGAGGAACAGACTTTGGACGATAAGAGGGCTGATAAAAGTGTAGCACAGTGTCATGATCAGTAATCGAAGTATGTGCAATATAGCAGAAAGAAGAATTTTTGGATTTAATAATTACGTGATCAAGACATGAGCGGTTTTGACGTGTATGAAGAGTGTGAGCAGGTAGCATGCCGTGATACGCTAATAAGGTAAGGTATTCAGAAGAACGAGGATCATTATTATTGCAAGATATGTCTATGTTAATATCTCCTGTCAATATAATATTTTTATACGAGGACAGAGATTTTAAAATTTCATTCAAGGAATCTAAAAACTTAGTGACATTTTGATTAGCAGGGGGACGGTAAATCGCAAGCAGTATTGTGTCCTTATCAATTTTAATCGATAAACAATTCGCTTCGTGGATCTGAGGCTCGGTTATTGTTAATCGTGATGTGCAGTGAGAGTAGACCACTATTCCTTCATTCTGTGTGAAATTACGTGTAGTGGCCACGGAATTGTAACCGGGTATGGTAGGTATGTGAGGAGATTTCGACAACCAGCATTCACTTAATATAATAAAATCCCAGGAAGTCTTACTTCTGTGTAGAAGTGACATCAGGCCATCAAAGTTTTTACCAATGCTACGTATGTTTTGGCTTAGTATCTTGATGGAGTTATTGTGGGTTTTGGCAATATGATAAGAATCTTCAATCATGCAAGTTGATACATCAGCAACCGACAACTGATCTAAATCAGTGTTAATAGAGTTGAGATTATCGAATTTTGAGCTTTTAGAATAAGGGACGAGATACTAGGGAATTCGCTAGGTTTTACGAAGATTGTACTCAGCATAATCCGCATATTAATTGAGGTATTACCGCGTATGATAGATTTACGCAAAGATGGATTAATTAGACATAAATCGTGTGTGTATGAAGTGTAATGTACTATGCAAAGAACAGTGTGGTGTGTGTAGTAAGTAGTAATAGTGTATTGTTGTGTGTTGAGGTTAGAAAAATATAAAACATAAAACAAAACAAAGGCATTTAAGAATAACAAATGAAGAAATAAATAAGCATATTGGAAGAGGATTCCTACTTGCTCAGGTAGTCATTGATCTTGGTGGAGATTGTCCAGGTCTGCTTCCGAGTTTATAACAATATATCGATCACCATCTGTTTTTCGCAAAAGAACTCTTCCAAAAAATGTCCAGCAGTACTTATAATTTTGGTTTTCAGCAAAACGACGAGCCAGGTAATAAATCCGTTGATTTTTTGGGGTAAGTTTCTCTGATATATATATTGGTGTACTATGTCCTTCAATTTTTAAATGCGATGTGCTAAGTTTATTTTGTTTGTTAGCATTGTTGAAAGTACGAGACTTTTTCAGAAAATTTTCTTTCGTTATGATAGTTGTAAAATCAACAGTTACTATATTCTTGTTTTTATTAGTTGTGCGGTAAATATCCTTTATTTCGTTACTTTGTATTGAGTGGCCAATAGCTTTAGCCGTATTAGTGACAATAGTACATAGGTCATCTTTGGTTTCCTGTTGCTTTGGTGGAACATTCCTAATTTCTATTTTTGTTGAAAACAATTGTCTTTCTAAGTTGTCAACTTTATCTTCCAGCTGTTGTATATAACGGTTGTCCTTTTCACGTTGGAATTCCATTTCTTTATGTTTAGTTTTCAAATCTTCGAATTCTTTAGACATGAAAATGATTGAATCCTTAATCTCTGAATTTTGTATGATGATTTCGGAAAGAGCTGCTTGGAGTGCTGTAAGCTTGGTTTCAGATTTCGCGGAGGATGCAGTCAGTAAGGAGTGCAATTGCTCAAAACGCAATGTGTAATTACAGTCGTCACGTTTGCGCTTAGTACGGGTCGTTACGTTATTGTCTTCGTCCATAAATGATAGATCTGGAGAAGATCCCAATCCAGCTGGCATTCCAGAAATCGAGGTAGCACCCTTGATATTCTGTGTTACGGGAGTGCTTGGTGGCGTGCGTTTGAGCGGCATTTTCATTAATAAAATAAAGTGTACCTTAAATGTTTGAGAGTCGCTTCCCGCTTGCTCTTATGAATCGTGGCAATCGTCAAATTCGGAGCGATGGTTAAGCGCAGGTGCGGCGCCCGCGTTCTTAGAATTACACTGGATTTGGAAACAACTTCGGTATAGGTACTGCGAGTGTCACCCGATGATTTCCGACGACATCCGACGACACCTGTTGCTCGGTGTATACGATAACACACACTTATATCGACAATTTCAAAACTTTTTGAGACAGTTATTTGCTAATATTGCGAATATACTCAGATCCTATAAAATCACAATGAAATTTTTTTCACGAAGTGTTCAAGGAGTTCACTATTTTATTTAAAGTTGGTTTTTAATTGCTAAATGTTAGTTAAAATTTACATTTGGATTTTTAAAGCAGGAGCGCACAGGAGTACGTGTTTACGCGTTCGTGGCCGCGGGGCGAGAGGAGTTTGGATTGGAGATCGTTTTTTGTTTTTTCGAAAGATATACATTTGTGTATGTTTAATTTAATCACGACGAAGAAGACTTAAGATTTAAAGACTTTAAACACTTGACATTTGCAGAAATAGCTGATTGCCATCGACTGGCTGCTATCTCATCATTAAAGATCAATCAAAAGAAAGAAGATTAAATTGTTTCTCAACGAATTCAGCTGAGTAGAGTTTTATACATAAACATATAGTTTTATGTATAAAATTTTATCTTATGTCCAGCAGCGGACTGCAACAGGTTTACATTGATTGACAAGATATTTTTTTTAAAAAGAACTTATGCATTGCAACTTGAATAGACTGTGTCAGCGAATCTTAAATTTATATTGTGAGAGAGCCACGCTTCGACATGATTGGGCCGGCTTGACCGGAGTGATACCACAGCCTCACAGAAAACCAGTGTGAAATAGCGCTTGCACTGTGATTCACCGAGTGAGTGAGGATACTGGAGGCTCATACCCAAAACCCCTCCCTCTACCCCTCTCCCCATCCCCAAAGGCCGACAACGCACTTGTGACGCCTTTGGTATTGCGGGTTACCAAAGGCGGCGGTAATCGCTTGCCATCATGTGATTCGCCTGCTCGTTTGCCCCCTATTCCGTAAATCAAAAAATAACAGTCACCAACGTCACTACACAACACTGGCCATCAGACACTTCTGACTTGGATTCCTGAATTTTAGTTCAGAATAGTAATAAAGAAATAAATTACAGGTGAAGCTAATGCAAGTATACCGGTAGTCCTCGGTAGTCTCTCAAACCTGTTTCGTTAAAAGCATTTTAACTAACATCAAAAAAGGAGGAGGTTATCAATTCAACTGTTTTTTTTTAATATTTGTTGCCTCAACTGGGTGATAATTCTTTTTTAATATGAAAGCTTGTGCTAACCGTGTGATCCCTTTTCAATTTCGTCCAGTTCTTAAAATCGTTTTTATTTGTGTTAAAATTTGTCATTATTACTATATAGTTTTAGAAATATTAACAGTTTAATTTATTTCTAAACGATAATATAACGATAATCTATATTGCATTTTGTCCGACTTCTATTCAAGAATATTAAGTAGGGTCCATAAGGATGTCACAACCCGTCCGTCGGTATGGCTGAATAATTTAACTAACTGCCAAGACGGTACACATCGATAAACATCGATGTTACAGATTGTTTACTTTCTTACCTAAGACAATATTGTATATTTCTACAAAGTGAAAGCAGAGAGTATGAACTTAAAATATTACTGGGAATATGCTTCATGTTAAAATGTATGGTTGTGAGGATATATTTAAGAATTTGACAGATTTTAAACCATACTAATTTTATAAATTCGAAAGTAACTCTGTCTGTACGTCTGTTACGCTTTCACGGCTAAGCCAATGCATCCATTTCAATGAAATATCGACATGCACGAGAGAGGAGCCGCATGCAAAAGCAAGTTACTTACAATAATAGTTTGATATATTTCACATTCGATTGTCATACTAAAAATAAATAAAATTGGAGTGTCTGTTTGTAATGTTAAAATATTTGCTTTTTACTTAATGCATATGTATCGTAATGTATATGTATCGTTTTTATATATGTACTAGCTGACTTATAAACTTCGTATGCTTCTCTTCGAAAGAAATATTTTTTTCCCAATTATTAAATTGTGATATAAACTATCCTATCTCTCAAGTTGGATCGAACTGCACATTGTGTGCGAATTTTATTATAATCGGTTAAGTGGTTTAGGAGTCCATTGAGGACAAACATTGTGACACGAGATTTATATATATTAAGATATAAAAACGATACGTATCGTTTTTATATATGTACATAAAAACGATACATATACCAAAAAAACTATCTTTTTATTTTTTGTTTGTCTGTCACTTTGTTTGTCTGTTTTCAGCTAATCTCTCAAACGGCTGGACTGACTCCAAGGGGACTTTCAGTAGCAGATAGGAGATGATATGAGGAGTAACTTAGGCATATTTTTTAGACTAGCTTTGACGCGTTACCCGCAGTTGTTGTTGTACCGCGGGTAGCACATGTGGGGCTCAGCTAGTTATATATATATATTGTTATAGGTATATTTATTATGTGGGTATATCAGAAGCTTTGTGTTATCTATACAGCAACGTTTCTCGAGCCAGTGAAGCAATTATTTCGATATGCAACATGCTCTAACCGCGTGGTACAACATGCAGATAATTGGTCCCAGATAGGTGCCAATTAAACGTTCGATACAAAGAACTGACGAAGCTTAACATCGTGATCTGGATCTTAACGACAAATATAGCTTTAAATAAAGCACCTCTATCTCTTTTATACAGGTTGGAATTTAGTAATGCCACTTGAAGGAAAAGTACTCTTAATACTGTGGATAGAAAATTTTACGCAAAGAAAACATTCCTTTATTTTTAAAAAGAAAGAAAACTACATTCAAGGATTTCCAAAAATTCGCTTCCCACACCCAAGTATCGAAACAATTTAAATCTGTAAAAATTACACCCTGTACTTTTTGTATCGATCGTTAGGGTCAATTATAACGATGAAAAACTAACTTGATAAATCAAATAAGAGGAAAACGTTCAATGGATTAAATTAAAGTACTTTTACTCAAAGATCTATCTGTTAACTTGTGTTAGTAATTAATAATTATCACTGACGTCATTTATCCACTAGAATGACGAAATTCTAGTTAGATAAGACGATTTCAATTTGCACGAGTTTATAATCTTAGATGCGACATAACTGCCTGTAAATATTATGATAAAATGATATAAATAATGGATATATCTGTGTGTACTATCTTCACCGCTTGGTAGTAAGTTAGTAAGAGCCGACTTCAGCTCAACCGGAGTGATACCATGGCCTCACAGAAAACCGGTATAAAATAATCGTTGTTGAGCCAATCTCAATGACTGCTTCGGTGGCGTAGTGGTAGCGTATGCGACTGCTAAGCTTGAGGTCTCGGGTTCGATTCCCGGGTTGGACAAAATGTTTGTATGATTTGCAAATATTTGTTTCGGAGTTTGGGTGTTTTTTATGTATAATATGTATGTATTTACAATAAAAAAGTATATAAGTATTTATATCACTTATCTAGTACCATAACACAAGCTCTGCTTAGCTTGGGACTAGATGGCGTTGTGTATTAGATGTCCGGAATGTTTAGTAGTTTAGTAATCTTGGCCACGGGCGCGTTACAAGACCTTGCATGTTAACTAATATGAAAAGCTTTGCAATAAATAAATGAAAAACATAACGCCGTAGCCAAGCGATCTCGAATAAGTAATTCACTCATTTTACCAATTCCAATCACATGACAATCAATGCACACTGCGACGAAAAACTTATCGACGCACAACAGGTAACAATTACTTTTTACTTTTCACTATGTGACTGAGATTACTACTTGGAGCACCCGAAGGTCTTAAAACATTTTTTTCTTTAGATAGTCCATGTGCGACAATTACGGAGGCGACAATAATCGATTAGAATCATTTGACCCATGTACTCATTTACACCCTCTGTCAAATATCTTAACGTAAGTTATGACTTGAATATTTTTCAATTTACTCTGATTAATATTATCACTAATGGCACAAAATAATAGGTCAATATTTTTTTATAACCTCCTTCTGTCAAAGGTTCGTAATCGAATATTCAATAATCCATTAAATGTAATATACTGACAAATATTGTAAATTTCAATGACACTCTTCAACAGAAATACACAAGCCCAGGGCAAACTATATGCGCTATCTAGGACATGGTAAGGTTAACCGGGAATTAGGTCACCAGGTTATCTGTAGAAACCTAGTTCATACCGCTGCAGTATTTAGGTACGATTGAAAAGAAATGAAATGAAATCATTTATGAAATGAAATCACTTGTAAAATTAAATCATTTATTCTGCAATCAGATTACATGAATACTTTTCTAGTTATACCTACTTGTCTGAGCAGATTAGTTTATTTAACTACTTGGAGCACGAGTACATCATAGTACAGTAGTAGCTATATACTGTCTCATTGGTCTAGCAGTTGACGTATGCGACTGCCAATCAAGTGGTCTCGGGTTCGGAACCCGGGCCAAAAGTGTTATTGAGATTTTCTGATTATAGAAATACTTAATAACAGCTCAGAGTTTGGAAGTCGGGGTCTGAAGCCCGTGCCTCGGAGAGCACACCTAGCGGTCGGTCTTGCGCCTGATCTCTCCCTAGTCGTGTCGGTTAACCATCCCATAGGATTATGATTGAGAAGGAACAGAGAGTGCACATAGTGTTAGCATACACAGCACACATAATGAGGTAAAGTTTATAAGGTTATAGGCAATGATCTCTGGATCTTTTGAACTAACTTTGAAAAATCTTTTAATATATAAAAGCTACATTATTTGTGAGTTTCACAGCAATATTTATATTATATAACCAAAGTATGGATATTGTCATTTCTAAAGTTGAAAGTACAAAGTAATAATAACTCACTATAAGTTGGAATTTCAAAACATATGTCAATAAATTATGTTCTGAAAAATCAAAATTTTACATCAACATGACAGTTGTTAGGTTAGGTTAGTAGCAAAATGGTTACCTGCTCTGATACTAGCTTAAAGTAGATTTAAATATACCAAGTTATTATCAATAAAAGTCAAATACTACCTAAAAATCGAGTTCTTGAACTAAAAGAATCGATTTCGATATCAGCATGAATATCAAAATCTTATCAACAAAATTTTTACTATTTTTCTGTGAGGTAACCGAATAAATAAATAAATTGATATGCATTAACAAACATAACTAATACTGATATACCAATGCGGCTTCGAGCGCACTAACTGGGAAAGGAGATAAGACCGGTTCAATGAACTTTATATCTCTTATTTTCTGCCGTTTGTGCTCACATTATATGAATCGCAACTCCTTATCTCATAGTATATGGCTGAAGTACTCGAAAATCAATGCACGCATTTTTAGATCTGATTCCAGGTCAGTATCGAAAAATTTAAGCAAATATCATACCGATCCTGAAACTAGAATGATATCTCGATAAAAACTCTTGAATTCTAAACGCAAGCTATAAATTGAGTTAAATCAATTTGCAGGTAACGAAGAAATCACATATTCTTTTCAGTGAAAATACGGTCACTGTATTCAGGTCAGTAGACGAAACGATTCTCTTAATTATGTATCCCTGGTACAAACACGCGTCACCGCTAAACCAATTTATTTTTCAAATGCCGCGCGCTTGATGACCTAATTTATGTCCAGGTGACCTGCATATATTAACCAATAGCATTCAAGTATCTGTCAATTGGTTAACTATATTAACCAATGGTAAGGTTAGGCGTGGCTGGGCATTTTGCCAACTACCTCCTGCATCTTTCTGCCTACTTGTTGATATTGCGGAATATTTTCTATGGTTGGGCGGAGAGTCTTGCTAATGGTTGGCAGGCATTGTCTGTTACTACTGAATACCACTAAATCGTTGGGTGTTTGGTACTATTATAGAATACTGAATGGTAGGAGCGGTTTGGCTGCGGTTCCGTGAAATATTTTCAGTGTTTTATACTATTGGTTAAACGAAGTAATTGGCCAACACATGGACAGTTTGAAGTCGTCTCTCACACACTCATAAATAGTAGCTATCTATTAGTACATATGAAAACATTAAGAACTTTGGTGTAAGTACTGAATACGGTTTAATTATAAGTACTGAGTAAAATCTACCAAAAAATAGTAGTACACATTTAAATTTTTTGTTTAAATTGGTAGGCGTAAATCCACTAATTTAATTTGTGTTATTTATAGCAATCAGATAAAAACTAACTACTAGATTGCTTAAATTAAATAATATTTAACTATCCAGGTGCCTAACCAGGTCAGTCTTTTACTATTTTTCAGCAATATAATAATAAATAAATAAATAATAAATAAATATTCCGGACATCTAATACACAAGGCCATCTAGTCCCAAGCTAAGCAGAGCTTGTGTTATGGGTCCTAGACAACTGATATAAATACTTATATACTTTTTTTTGTAAATACATACATATTATACATAGAAAACACCCAAACTCCGTAACAAATATTTGCAGATCATACAAACATTTGGTGCGACCCGAGACCTCAAGCTTAGCAGTCGCATACGATACCACTACGCCACTGAGGCAGTCAGTTCAAATATGTCAGTCATATGTCATACAAGTAATGCATAAGTTATATCGTCTACCAAAAGATTTTTTTATGCTATGCATGCTTATTATTATATGTAACATGGCCTGGTCCCGTTACCCCAATGAACTATGAAATATTATTGTTCATTGAACTTGATCAAATTACCATAACATTTATGAATAAATTGATTTCATTCCAACTGGTCCAGGTTCTTATTTTTTTTACACCAAAATACCAGTTTTATTATTATAACTTCCACCACGGAAACCTAGGAGGAACAGTCTTCTACTTTTTTCTCAATTTAAACTCCGACCTGGTTCATGAATAGAAGCCTACCAAATTACAAAACTCAATTTCACAACAACTCAAGACATACTCAGTTCAAAACTAATTTCAAACAGAGAAAACAGCAGAACAGAATCACATTACAAACTTAACATAACTACATTTAATTTCAGTTGAACGTCGAACCCGATGCCTCTTGACTCAACTCCGAGTTAAATTAAAATTCATCTTAAGTTAGTCTGAATTTATATGATATCTTCGAGGAAGCTGTCACGCGATACCATTATTTCTATTTGCTGTTTTTTTAAATTGAAAACCGGTTTAATACGGAATAAGAATTCGTTTGAAAAGTAAGTAGGTACCTACTCAAATGAAATCAGAGGTCTTAAAGCATCATCGCCTCTATTATCTGAAGTCACTGTTACGTTAACAAAAATACTAACAAGATACGTTATGTCGCTGTATTTAGATTTTAAGGGATTAATGAGCCCATGGGTAAAAAGTAAGTTGGTTACTTATTTTTATGTGCCCTTTCAAGGGACAGTCCACCCCTACAGTTCAGAGGAATCTTTAGTAACCAAACTAGTGAACTGACATCATCCTAAAAGAAAGAAAAATAATTTCTTGACACCGGTTTTTCGAAAGGTCATGGTATTAATGCTATCATGCCACTTCATATGTTCGTCACATATAGTATCAACCTCACGTGGTTAAATTGTTCATCACATACTCGCTCGAGAACCCTTCTTTCTAATCAACCTATAAGTTAGTAATTGGTTCACCGGAGATAAATCTAACAAGAGAACTAAATCTTTTAGGGTTATATAACGAAATTGCCTTGTGAAACAAAAAGCTTTCAATCCAAAGTAATATCCAGGATAAACAAAGTAATAAAACACGGTGATATTAAACAATCTTGCTCAAGATGTGTTCAAGACTTATCATGCATACACAAATTATTTATGTAGTAGGTGTATATATGTGTGTAGTAGTTCAGCTTTGTACTGCGACCAAGAAGTGCCATCTACCGCGACATTCTTTTAAACAAACGCTACTAGATGGTGTAAGTTATAGGAGATGTATAAACAAAAAGGAAAGCTTTAATAATAATAATAATTTATTCACTCTTTTTTTTACATAATTCCTATGAAATCCAAGACTTCTGAGCTAGGTAAAAACCTTTGTTACAGAAGTCAGTGTCCTCTCACAATTTGGTTGAAACACTTAGTGAAAAAGAGAATTAAAAAAAAATATTAAAAAGGAAAGGTTTTTCTACAGGACGATGGCAGAGCTATATGTTTATTATGTACTGTAGCGACTAAAATGCTGAGACAATTTTAAGGAATAAAGTGTCGATAAATTTTAAATTTTTATTAATTTGATTGTTATGTACAGGTTGGCAAGAACACTGAGGAGGATATAAAAGTTTACAGAAAAAACTTAAAAAACGTTGGGAAAATTTACGGCAAAAGCTGCAATGCTAAAGAATATTTGTTTGTCAACCGTAAAATATCTATGATGAGAATGACGTTTTGTTCTATGATATACTTAATATTATTTCAAATTACTTATTTTATATGTATATATATATATTCGTGGGCACAATTTACCTCTATTATAAATATTTATTCATTATATTTCAAAATGTTTATATCAAGTATCAGGCAGTAAAATCTGAAATATATTTAAACCGCTTGTCGGCGAATACTTGTACCATTCATGAGGATCACATGCAAGCCATTATTTTGTTGAGGAAAAGCTATGGGGTTACACTTTTTATACTGAAGCTTGAGCTTCGCTGCATCGTTGTAACTAATGCTGTTTTTTTAAACAAGCCAGTTTGTTCTTTACTTATTTTAAAGTAAAACATGCTAAATTGTTTTGATCCTCATTTAACATTTTTAGGGTTCTATAGTTCACGTCTTGAAACTTTTATAATTTCGTCATGTGCGTCCGTCCAACGAGCAGATGTATCGCCTATGGTAAGCGATTACCACCGCCTATGGAAACCCGTAACACCAGAGACGTCACTAATGTGTTGCTGGTCTTTGGGGGATGGGGAGAGGAATGGGGGAGGGGTTGGGGTATGGGCTTCCAGTATTCTCACTCACGTGGTAAAACACAGCGCAGGCGCTGTTTCACACCGGTTTTCTGTGAGGCCGTGGTATCATTCCGGTCGGGCTCGACCGGCCCATGCATGCAAAATCGTTGCTCTCTCACGTATAAACTTTATAAACTGTTAGTGTTACAATGAATGTGTATTTACCACGACAACAAAATAAACGCCTGCCACCTTCAAAATATAAAAATCTTTATTTTTTATAACCTGCTTTTGAAATTAAAGATAATACACCAAAAGTTTTTACTAATTAGAAAAGTTATCTTGACTAAAATTACTTTAGTATTATTAGATTAAATATAAGCCTTTTGTGCTATTTAAACGGCCTTTACTACTGCAAACACAGACATATAAATAACCTTTTTATATTTACTTATGTTGCATAATTAATTCCTTCATGTAATATTTTAAGCCAAGAACTTCAGGATGAAGTAATTTTAATACACTAAAATTATAAATACGAAATTAATTATGTCTGTTACGTTTACACGACAAAACCGCTTTAGAGATAAACTTTAATTTTTGAGGAAGGAAAGAGGCTACTTTTATTGCGATACATTAACAGGACGTACACGCCACAGGAACCGCAGTCAAAAGCTAGAAGTCATTCATAAACATGAAGTAAATAAGATATTAAAGTATTAAGACAATAATTTCATAACAAAAATAAATATTAAAGACACCCTACCCACTCTACATTAAACATACAAACGTCAATAAATAAAAAAAACAAGTAATATCCTAACAAATAGATATTACAACATTATCAATATGTAACTTAATATTCCTTTGTTTCAATATATCAAATGTAGTTCCTAGTAGATCTCAAACAAGCCTATATCGAGACTACAATTCGATATGCTTGATAGCGTACACGATTAATATGGGTAACGAAACGATTGAGCAACGTTGGAGATGGAAACTTGTATTTGTGTCTTCGACTTCATTGTTGAGATTTGCAAGCTTTAGAACTACGTCCAGTAAATCATATTCTTGTTTAAAATTGACAAACTTTCATAATTTACAAACCGAATCGATCGGGATGGAATCAAATCGAATTTTTAACGAAAATATAAGAATTATGTTTCGTTTTTTTTGTTTAGAATCTATGGTTTATCACGCTTTAATGCTTTCACTCCATTCCATGGTTGCCTGTAAAAAAATACATCTGAGCGATAAGGTCGAGATTGGCACCTACATATTTCGTTTTGAGTTCTTTTTGTAATGAATTGATGTACAATAAAGTTATTATTGTTAAAATTGAACCGACTTAACCGGAGTGACATCATAGTCTCATGAAAAACCAATGCTGAGTGATTTTGTTGTTCTTTTTCACTTTATAAGTACATAACTATGGAGAGAGAGGGTATTGTAAGGATTGAAGAGCAACTGTGTCTTTTTAGTTGCAGGTATTCACATCGATGACAGTGACCTGCCTGCTTTTTTTTTTTTTTTTATTGAATAGTGGGCAAACGAGCAGACGTATCACCTGATGGTAAGCGATTACCGCCGCCCATAGACACCCGCAACACCAAAGGCGTCACAAGTGCGTTGCCGACCTTTGGGGGATGGGAGAGGGGATGGGGGGAGGGGTTGGGGTATGGGCCTCCGGTATCCTCACTCACTCGGTGAAACACAGCGCAAACGTTATTTCACACCGGTTTTCTGTGAGGCCGTGGTATCACTCCGGTTGGGCCGACCCATTCATGCCGAAGTATAGCTCTCCCCTCTCTGCTTCCTATACCATTAGATTTATGAAATTATTTTTCCGAAATACCGGTTTAAACCTAGTTTGTAATGCAGTTTCTATACCATACTTTCCATAAAAGGTCTAAAAAATGTTTCTGGTCTGTATAATAAATCAATTTCTTCTTTTCCATAAAATCAGAAAACTATAAATTAGATATCCCCATTCAATAATAACGACCAAAAAATTACTTCGTGGTAAAGTTTAGCAATGTACAATCATCACACAAGCATAAACGTACGTCATGCAAGCGAGACTATGACACAGTTATTCACAAGCGTCGATTTTGACAGAAACCGATTCGTACGTGTATACATGCTCAAATGGAGATCGACTAATAAAATTGTAATAAATATTAAAGTTTCAATGGGTTACAAAGTAATGCTTCTATTTTCAAACAAAACTTGACCTATTTGATCTGAATTGCTGTACATCAAATCAACCACCAATTTAGCGAGCGACTGCACACAGATTCAATCAGCCACATACATTTTATTTCCAACTCATTTCCTTTGTAACGTGATTTGGGATAGCGTCTCAAGTGGCGATGTTATTGTAAAATATTTCAAATAATATTGCAAATGTAACCTTTATTAGATATACAAACTGACTGATTAACAGAGAAGGTGAAATCTGACATCTATAAAAAAGATAATATTTTGTATGAACAACAAATTGATTATTTTGTTTTTTAAATTGCGTCGTTCACTCATTACTCATGCATGACTTTTAAATAGACGCACTTGTGACGCCTTTGGTGTTGCGGGTGTCCATGGGCGACGGTAATCGCTTACCATCAGGTGATTCGTCTGCTCGTTTGCCCACTATTCAATAAAAAAAAAAGAATAGGCTTTTTCATACCACATATCGAGATCCTGAATTTACGTCTTTTAGCTAAGGTTCTGGTTTCTATTAGGCAACCGCCCTGTTATTTATAATACTTAAACTTATTTAATCCAACCTGATTGCTAGCCAAATTAAAATGAAAAATTAAACTATCCTCTGTACATAACTGTAATCGCATTAATTTAAAGATGTTATTCACGTCGTTGCAACTTAATTTTTATCCGAATACCCTTATAGTTGATGAAGATAAAAACTTTAATTTATCCTATTTAAGATTAAAAAATAAATATAAATATCTTTTAAATATCTAGTACTCAATTATGTCACCGGCACATTATTTATAAACCAGCTTATTCCACGTTTAGGGTCGTAATCTGTCTTTGATCCGTCACCCCCATGTCAAACGTATCTCAAGTGTTGATTGATGTAACTGGTACTCTAAATATCAGAATACCGTCATACGTTAATATTGTATTATCAAATATTATATTCTAATCTAATAATACATTGATATGTTGAAACCCAATGGCTTGTGACATATGAGTATTTAGTAAGATTGTTGAGTTTATTTACTGTAAAGTAAGGGAGCATTATGTAGATAATGGAGGGGTTTGTTTTGTTAAGAATACATATTTAGTCATTATAATCTTTTTCTGTGGTGAAAACACTATGGGTCATCATCTCACCGGCGCTTGACGTAAAATGGGAAATGAACCGACTTGGATAACACGAGGTTCTTTCATCTTCGTCTGTGAAAGGTATTACACAGTTCTTAAGTAAAATCTAAGAAGGAAGTCTCTGAGCACCCGGCAGACCTTGGTCGCTATAGCCAGCTATCACATTTACATTTCTTTTAATTTCATGTCAAAGAGAAAAAAAGAGCGTACTCCTTCCTAAAAGGCCGGCAACGCACTTGTAATGCCTCTGGTGTTGCCGGTGTCCATGGGCGGCAGTAATCGCTTACCATCAGGCGATACGTCTGCTCGTTTGCCTTTTTTTGCCTTTTTTTATTATATAGGGGCAACTCCATATGTCCTTTCTTACATATTTATTAATTTTTAACACGATGACTTTATAATTACACTAAAGTTCTAACTGCCTGTAAATTTCTAATTAATGAATCTTTAAAAACCTGAATTGTTTAGCTATATATTTCCTAACAGTATTCGTTTCAATTAACTATGAACAGAATGTACGCACAAAAGACAGTCGTATGTCCGCTCTGGGGTGATAAATAAACCTTTAGTACCACCGACACGACAACGGCACGAATTTAATTATTTGTTTGCCTTAACATACTTACTATTTTCTTTGGTTATAAAATTACAGAAAATAAGTTAATAATTACAAAAATACAAATAACAAAAACCGTAAAACGAATTTTCAAATATTTGTAATATTTAAAACGTTGTTCGGAAGTCAATAGATGTGGCAGATCCACAGTATTATGTAGGTATAATAAATTTCGATAATTTTAAAGATTATTCTTACTCCATACTATTCAAATGTAAATCTGTCTGTCTGATGCGACTTGGATGAAATTTATAATGGAGGTTCTTTAATTCTTGAAGAAGGATACCGAATTAACTGAAGTACGTAAAGCTATTAAGCCGTAAACTATGTGTAAAGAGATATGAAATTGCATTATTAAATAGTGGTCCTTCTCTTCAAGTCTGAATCAGTTATTTACCTTATAAATCGTGCCATGTAAACGTCCCTAGGGTTAAATTATTCGGGATCCAGCAGCGGGGCGTCAGTGCCATTGACAAAGGTCATTCATATTGTGCTTCACGCTCTGCCGGCCGCACTAATTCCGATTATGTCTATTTGTGTCCATAGCTGCCTCTGTATGTATACCTCGGGTAGAATATTGTCTTGTGTTTCGTGTCTGGTGTACAGATATACAGATAAAGATATAACGATACAAATCTAAGACATTTAAATGAAATTTTAGATACGGTTCTTTACAGCAGATTGTTAAATTTGACAAATGAATGAATTAATGTTTACAATAAAGTATGAAACGAATAAATTAGGAGTAATACGTCTATCCTTAACAAATGTTTTTTTTCAAAAAGTGATCATTTTCTTAAGCCGCATTGCCTTCATATTATAAATGACTATATTTTTACGTAATTTTTTTTTGTTCTATTTGTGAACTATATTCTGCAACATACTGGGACATTTAGTAGTTGGCTGGTCGGGGTTTGTCATGACATGCTCGGAATGTGGCCTGAGTCACATCCTCCTTTACTTTACTGTGATTTAAGTATGTCCTGGGGCATTTCCTCCATCAAGACATTCGCTAGGCGATTTGGGTGGTTTGTGACCCTTTCTTTGTAGGTTCTTGTATGTCGTAGAATTTCTTGTTTGACAGTTTGTAATTGAGGTCGTGATGTAACTGTTCGTTTGTCACGTACCAGGGAGCGTTGGTTACCATTCGCAGCATTTTATTCTGAAACCTCTGCATTGTTTCAATGTTAGAGTGAGAGGCTGTCCCCCACAATTAAATACCATAGGTCCAGATTGGTTTTAATATAGCCTTGTCCAAAAAATGTATCAATATTTTATGATAGTTTAAAAGGTCAACAGCATTGCAAATAGATGGAAAGTTATATATCTAGGAAACGTAGTACGGTAGTCCAAAAATCGACTATCTTAGGAGAGACCTATTGCTTGTAATAGACTATCTATCAAAGGTTGCTGATGCTGAAAATGATAATATTCCGATATTCATAAAAGACGTTATTGGTGATTAAAAGTGTCCGAATATAGTAATACACACTCAGAAGTACTTGTGCTACAAATACGAAAATCTCCACATAAACCACCAAACATGTTAGGTACGAGTATATAGATTGGGTCACTAGTCGTATAGTATCAAGGAGGTCATCAGAAATTGCAATACGAAATAGAACAATACCAGATTGACCGCACACGTGCATATGGATGGTCACTAATTGGCTTGTTAGGTTTCTAATTGGCATAACAGAGAATCTAAATATACTTATAGGTATATGTATGCATATAGAATTCGAACACCGCTGGTTATCGCTACGGATAGTTGTAACCCTGAAAATTCAGTCAATTTTGATATCACTTAGTAAAAAATTGAAGTTCTACCGTACCACAGAGCCTTGAAGCCAATCCCATCTTTTTCTCGTGAATAGGCCTCGAGGAGAGGAGGAGTATGCATTTGGAGGGGTGTAATGGTTTTTAAAACTATGACGATTAATGACAGTAAGATATTGTGTTTTTTTAAAATGTTATTAGATTTATAAATTTATAAAATAAATAATACAAATATAGGTTCTGAAATATTAGGTAAAGAATTCTGTTTTCCGTCCTTGTCAACAGCACATATGTACCACAAAACATAATGAGGCATATTTTTACCCGACTGGGAAAGAAGGGGGTTATGTTTTTCGAGTGTATGTATTAAAGTATGTATGTATTTATATTTTTTTGGCACGCCCTAGAGCCTAAACGGCTAGTCGTCTTTTGATGTGAGTGGTGGCAATAGATTCATCTTAGTCGTGAGAGTGACACTAGGCACAAAAAATTTAAAAAAATAAAATAAAAACCGATTAAAAAAAAAGAAGTTCTTCAATGAATTTAACACAGATGGCAGTTATTGACGCAGTCGATTTTTATAAACATTTCGTTACTAGTATATCATCATATAATAATAATAAAACTTAATTTGATTTAACGCAGCACACAACCAAAACACAGCTTTTCAAACACAGTAAACAATTTAAAAAAGAGATTTTGACAAATTCTTTTCTTTTTGGGACTGTAACTTTTCAAACGTCAATCAAAGCTAATTTACGTGGCATTGATTACGTGTAATAATGTGCACTATCGCAAGCATACATAACTTTTGGATTTTACAAAATAAGTTCAGACGACGAACAATAAATTCATCCACATAACTTGTACACAACAAATTTAAGCCTCAGAAACTGACTAATATATTATTATTGTTTCATCATCCGAAAAATTAAAATCATTGTTTTGAAATACCTGACAAAAACTGCTTTCCTGTTCTGACTTGGATTAGAAAAACTTTGTTAAACTTAAGTAATCGTTAATTTATCATGTCTTGTTTTGTCATGTCAGTACATGTCATTAAAATGTAAATCGTACTTTTTCATATCAAATCATTAATAATAGCTTTAAAAATTCTCACGAAAACAATAATGTTAACAGAAAGTAATGATAGCTTAAATTATTCTTATTACTTTAATGACGTATGACGTACTCGTACTTAAACAGCCATGTCTAGATAATAAATATAGCCACGTCAACAGCCAATTACCGAAATATTTAACATGAATAAATCAAAGACATATTCATGTCATATTACGTCTCGCTAATCGTATTACCTGACACTTGTGCTTATACCAATATATATATTTATGTATATATATGTGTTTGTATGTGAAAGTGTACGTAAATTTATATGTGTTTGGGTATGAAAGTGTACGTAAATAAAACTATATGTGTGTGTGCGATGACGTTGATGACAGAGCATTGTGGTGGTTTAATCATATCAAGGACTCATTAATTATTCCCGTGGGGTATGCATGCCGATTTGATGTTAATGAATAGGTTATTGTTATTTATGAATTTCTAAGGTGGTTAGAGGTTATTGTTTTTGGACGTAATGTTCTATGAATAGGTAATAATGAGATGAGTTTAGAATGAAAACAGAGGTCTATTTGAATTGCATTAACATAGAGCTGCTTTTTTACAATAATAATAATAAATATAAATAAATATTTCGGACATCTTACACACAACGCCATCTAGTCCCAAGCTAAGCAGAGCTTGTGTTATGGGTACTAGACAACTGATATGAATACATATAAACTTTTTTTTTGTAAATACATACCATATTATACATAGAAAACACCCAAAATCCGAAACAAAATTTATTTGTAGATCATACAAACATTTGATCCGACCCGGGAATCGAATCCGAGACCTCAAGCACAGCAGTCGCATACGCTACCACTGTGTTAGTATTAACCGCAATATCCGACATACATGCGAGTAGTTTGACTGCACGGTTGGCCGAGTGGTGTCAGCGGTCGCCATGCCGCTTGCTACTGCGCCAAGTGTCGTGTCATTCAAATCCCACGCGGTACCTACAACACTTTGTGTGATCCACGAATTGTTGACCCGAGTCTGGATGTTCTTTGTGTCCGTTTCATGTGTGTTTGTAAAGTCCCCCACGACACAGGATGTTTATTCCTAATGTAGGAGTTAAAAAAAAAAAAGTAGAGCCCCGTAAAAAAACTAGTATAATAATACGTAGGATGTAATTTGACCATTTATCTACCAATTTCATAGCTATGACACGTATAAAACTTCATTTCACGTCGTTAGTGAAGCTGATAAATGTCTGTGACTTACTTGTACTCGTATCTACTAATCAACCTCGTAGATAGCATTAAAATTTAAGATGCAACGCAGATATTGAGTAATCTGTACTTCTTACAGTACAGTGAGAACCTGACAACCCTCAACTTACCTGAAACAAAGGAATATATATGATACACGGCACAGTAAATTCTAATTTATGTTTTTGGATCATGAGTAGTTCGTAAGTTGGTTTCTGTATGCTTCATATACTATATGTAGTTTGAGTTTATTTTCCGTTTTGAATGTGATTTTTATTTTTCTGTAATCTTTTATATTATGCCTAAAGCATTCTCTACCAGTAGATCGATTGGGTGAGGCAGAGAAATGATGTGATTGCTCTTATGAAATTGGCTATCACAAGTTGGCAGTAATCAAACCTGTGCGCCAATCTAACTTGTCTGCAGACGGTATATTCAGCTCTTAAATGTTTTAACTTCAGATATTCTTTTTCAATGCATTATATGACAGTAACCCATTAAAAATGTTTAGAGTTGCTTTCTAATCGCTAATTAGTTAGTCTAATAATAATGCCTACAATCAATGATACGTCTCGTGACCTTACCAAGACATAATCTTTACATATTCTTAAATGTACTCGTAATCTCCATAACCAAACGTGAATATATTATGTTACTTAATACTATTAAAGAGTTGAGTGAAGAAGTAGTTTATTTAGTTAACTTAAGTTACCCTTTTGTACGATATTATGAGTATGATATTGTTGAAATGCTGGTTTTTTATTAAGTGTAATACGATCAGAATTCTACCAATTTCTTTTGACAATTTAATTTTCTGACTTCTTTTTAAATACAAAAGGGTTATAAACATTAATTCAAATTTCAAATATTGTAAATAAATTTGATATTTTTTTAATTGCCTTCTTATTGTTGTTATATTTTTTAAGTTAACTTAAACATTATGAATAGTGCTTAAATAGTCACAACACATACATATAGATGTATGTGTTGTGACTATTATTATACATTTACCAATATTCGAATAACATTTAAAAAGAAAATTACATTATAAGTCCTAACCCAACAAAAATGATCCATATCAGCATAAAAATAACCTTAATTTAAAACTGAAGTTTACGTCTTCCAAATAGCAAGCGAAAACTAAAGGGGGTCAGATAGACCCCAACTTTTAGATGTACGTAATAGAGTGTCATTTTGACGTAATAAATGATCGTGCTCAGATCCCGTAGGTGGAATTTACCGCAAGCGTGTTTTTGTTCTCACTACATCAGATTACGGCATCATAATACGAATAGAATGATAATGGTTTTGAAACATTTAGAATGTTTTGTTTATTGTTATTTACTCGTGCAGCTTTATTTAATATTTATATCAAATTTCCTACTCATTAAAAGGTCTATATTTAAAGGACTATATTTTTTCAACTATGGTTTTGATGCCGTTACAGGGCAAATCTATTAGCATCAACCAGGGAATTTATAAACTAAACCTAAAAAGTGAAAATTTAATAAGAAATATTTATTAAAGGATTTTAATAGATTTATTGTGGATTCTATACATGGCTCAAATGATCTTAGCTCACATACCTGTTTTATCTAATATCTTTAGGAGAGCAATTCTTCTAAAAATATATATATTCTGAATTTCAGAAACGGTTCTGGGAATTAAATCGATCTAGCTAGGATTCATTTTTAGAAAACTTACCAAAAAGAAAATACCGAGCTAAGGTCATCGGTCATCCAGATACACGCTATAATATGACATAACTAATTGACTTCAAAGCTTCTATGTGATGAAGATATTATAATTAAATTAAATTGAATTGTTTTTATAGGATAGTGGGCAAACGAGCACACGTATCACCTGATGGTAAGCGATTACCGCCATCCATGAACACCCACAACACCAGATGCATCACAAGTGAGTTGCCGGCCTTTGGGGGATAGGGAGGGGGATGGAGGGGTAGGTTATGGGCCTCCGGTATTCTCACTCACTCATTGAAACACAGCGTTAGTGCTATTTCACATAGATTTTCTTTGAGGCCGTGGTACCATACCGGTCGAACCAGCCCATTCATGCCGCAGCGTGGTCCTCCCACGGTAAAACCACGGTATCTTTCTTCATATTCTTATATTCTTCATATACTTTAAATACTAATGTCATAAATTTTCTCGGTGACGGTATCATGCATCTTTTGTCCTCATTGTTGTCAAAACTGACATCATTCCTTTTCAAATTATCATCATTCAAATGGGTAGTTACTGATAATTATAGTTTTATTTCAACTCTACCTAATGGTTCCCTGCACAGTTGTTTGTAATATATAATTGCAAATACTTTCATATTATCCTTCTCATTTTAATAGATTTCCTGGACATCTATAAATAAGAACGAATATAGTGATATTGCAAAAAGTCGTTATTTAATAGCCTAAACCTATAGACACTTTTCCGTATGATTGCCTTACATACAAGAACAACATTTATGTTGCACAACCTAATTAAAACCTACTACCAAATTGTTTAAATGACTTTTCATTTCCTCAAACAAAACTCTGTGTTTCGATTAACTAGAAAATTAAACCCGAAAACAAACAGAACCTTTACAAAACAAACGTTATTAGGTACATCAAAAACATACAACAAAATGTTAAAATCTATTCGTAATATTCTCGCAGAAGGGTACAGGATGGAACTACAAAGAGCAGGAAATTGCCTATCACAAGTTGGCAGTAATCAAACCTGTGCGCCAATCTAACTTGTCTGCGGACGGTATATTCAGCTCTTAAATGATATATTTTAATAGTAAAGGGTGAGATATGGGATGTAGTTTTAAGTGGTCAGTTAAAAGACTATCATTTTCGTTAATAAGATAGCACCTAATACTCGTATTAGATAAAAAACAACAAATAAAAACCGACTTCAAGAACCGGACCCAAACGAACGAACGTGTAACGAACATGAAAAAAACAGTTTAATTAAGAACATACTCCTTTTTTAAGTCGAATAAAAATGGTTATGTATTTGCTTTTAGAGTTTTATGATAATTAACATTAGTGAGAATTTGTATTATTGTATAACAAAAGAAAAATCTTAACAGCGGAGTGTCCGCTGTTAAGATTATTTTTTTCCATTATTTTTTTACTTTCAAACAAATCACCAAAAAAAAAGAAATCTGCAATGCATCAAAGTTCGTCACAAGTCCATATCATTATATAGCCTATAAAATAGCCTATCAACTCGGCTGTAATCAAACCTGTCTTCCAATCTAACTTGGCGGTGGACGGCATTCAGTTTAATGAGATATTTCCAGAAAGTGCCCGAGCAAGGAATAAAAGTTGTACGTTGTGACAAAGTTGAATTCTTCAGTTTGGACCATATTTAGTTGTCATTTCCTTAGTTTCGTGATTTGAGTCAAATTTTGAGTTATTTTCTATTATATAACGTTTAAATGCCGATATTCTAATAAATTTAAAATATACATGTATAAGAAAAATTTAAGTGCAAGAAAGTCACCAGATATAAGTAGATAAGATCGGTAATCCTTTTGAAACGTCGGGATAAATAAGGCATCGTGGTCTTTTCAATAATTTTATTGTCCTAATAGTACATAGAAAAGAAAAGAACTGTGTGTTAAAATCGTGAAAGTCTAAAAACAAATATTTTCATAGTTTTTTCGTTGGCTCCGAAATATAACTAGGTAAAATATAATTTCACTCAAAATTTTCTTACTAATATGGTCACAATTTTGATAGTTTCGATTTCCTTAAATCATTATTTTTTATTTTATCATTATTATTGTATTGGCATTTCTAAAAAAGTCATGAAATTTTAGACTTTTTACAACGAAGTCTCTATAATTTCCGTCTTAAAACCTAATCAATACATGTCATCTATTCTAAAGCTGCACCTCCATTTAGTTACCTTCCAATACTCAATGTCACATCCAGCAGTATCATCTCTCTAAGCCCCAACCCTTCAAATATTGACAAACTTTTCGCGAGTATGGCGGTGCTGCTCGCAAACTTTTAAGTGTCTTAGATAAATTAAGAACTTAGTTTAATATATTTTATAATACTTTGTCGATCAAAAACTGATCCCTGGGATACAATTTTTAACCAATCACCAACTAGTTGTAATTTTGATGCACGAATTTCAGTTTCTTCTGCTTAAGCATGTATGCATAGGTCACAGGCCTAACGTGTATAGAACCCACTAATTTTTGTTATTATCCATTTTATAGCATTTTAGTTGGTTCCAAAAAGAAAGGAGTCAACCATAAATACTAAAGACTATAAGTTATAAAATACCTACCTATATTTGTTCATTAAGAAAAAAAGACAAATGTTTATTTATCAGTATCAAATTTATGATCTACCTAAATGGTTATTTTTAAAGGCTTTGTATATTATTCGATAAAAAATGCAAATACTTTAAACGATTAAAATTATTAATATTTTGTTTTCTACCTTATTTGCTATGCTCTATTTTCTGCAATAAAATCCAAAATCGAATAAAACATTACAGCTTCGCGAAACTAGCCAAAAGTTTTATCTACACATCTTTCAAAATGATGTCGGGACGCCGCCACAGTTTTTGCATGTTCGAAAATATAGTGAAATAGTTTCACCGAATATTACTGGTCGTATAATGGTGAGGAATGCTTTTGTACCCGTGGCAGCCCCGCGATGACATATTGGTGAACGTATAGCTGGATCATATACTTAGTACCGAAGCACCCTACCATTTGTTACTCTAACACTCGCGTCAGTGTTTTTTTTTCGTTTTTGTACTGAAATAAAATTCTTTTTTCAAATACTTAAATTGTTTTTATTTTGATGGGCTTGTTGGTCTGTAGGTTAGTTATCCTGACTACTACGCACCAGAGATCGTGGGTTAGATTTTTATTTCGGTCTTGTGTGAATATACAGCATAATGAATTAGACGGCCTTATACGAGATGTGGTAAAGTTTTTTTTTATCAGTCACGTTATTGTTTTTGTTTTATTGTTTGTAATTTTTCTTATTTATCTTATCTTATAAATCGTTAGGAAAATAGGCGTATTGTCACTTTAAAATACATAACAATAAACTAAAAGTTATGTTCAGTACTATGAACTAGTGTACCATAACCAATCATTCCAAATGAATACTCGTATATGCATACGATTTCATGTCAGTAGTCTAGAATATTTTCCGAAGGTAAATGTTTTATGGACTGGACAGAGCAGAATATTTTATTTTACTGGATCATGAAAAATAAAAACGAGATACAACCGGCATTGTCTCCATGCCCCGAGCCACTCAATATCGACTTCAGTCGAAAATCCTTAGTAATACTACAGCTGGAATATTCAAATACTTTGCCATATCCGATAATACCGCTCTCATGCAAAATGCATACAATATCATTCTTTACTTCATACGCGAATGCTTCCCTAGTGTAATTCATGTAAAACTGGCTTTATTTGAATTTTATGCGTCCGAAATTTGTGGTTTATTTTCTCCTTTAAATGATATACTTTTGTTATTGGGTACTTCCCCTTTTTAATGTTCCGATTCGTTGTTAAAATATGAATTGCATGTAGAAAATATGAGATGCTTTGGTTTTAGCTTTTGTTTGCTATTCCTGAAAGTAATGGCATTATTGATAATAGGTACTAGTTGTCGGCATTGGACCATAATTCAATATTCTTATTTTTTAGCTCTGTGCACTCCTTCACATAAACTTTAACTATGCCAAATTTCATACTCCTCCATTCACATAAGTTTCGTAAAAGGGGTACAAAATGTTTGATCGCGTATTTATCTTATAAATATAAAAATAATTACCAAATGTATTGCTAAACGCAAAACTCCAGAACCACTCTAACAATTCAGTTCTGTTTTTGTAATATTTTCGTTAAAGGACAAAAAAGGTCTTTATGGGGTCTAAAAGAGGGTTTTTTCTTTTCTTCAGCCAATTACTTTTGATAGAACGAAGTCTATTTGGGCAGCTAGATCTGATTTAAAATATAGACATGCACGTTTATTTTTGTTATAAAGAGTGAAAATTACCATACAGCTCAATGATTAACCATCTATTAACGGCATATAACAAATTATTGTGGGTTTTAACCCCACATCGGACAACACTTTGGTGTTCCAAAAATTATTGCTCTAGGTCTTAATGTTGTTTGTGGAGTTATTTATATGTTTATGAAGTCCCACGTGACACAGGATTAATACTTTCAGGAAATGAAATAAAACAATAACATAAATCAAAATTAAGTAAAATGAGCAGTAGAAGGATAATTAATTGTTTTTTGGCTCTTTTTGAAACAAATTTATCTTCAAAAAACTATGCTAGACACGATCGCAATAGTAAGAGGCAGTACATACCTAAAATGGAGGTAACAAAATTATTATTTTTATATCATTCTCTAAAATTTTCCTTCCATTACTTTCCAGCTACGCAAATAGTAACAAACAAGATATTTACAACTCAATTATAAAAGTAAATCTTTAACAGAGTAACGTTGTTAAGCATTTTATTATCCACTCTAAAACATCTTCCATTTAAGCCATTACAAGAATAGGTTCATTAATGGATTCTGAGGACGTTTAACTTTACTTTTTACTGTGTATTTGAGATTGAAAGTCAATCCTCGAATTAATAATTCTTTTTAATGAAAAATGATGAGGGCCAACCTGGAGGTTACTGAAGTGAAGAGGGCAGTCCCAAGTAAATGTAATGTTTCAAAACTGTTAAAATGATCTCTGTTAATGCAGAAATTAACGGGTTCATTATTTTATACCCTCAAACTATCCAATAGTTGTTCTTTGTCTCCTCTTCTTTATAGATAAAGAAAGTACTATTCGGCAGGGAACTATTAAACGCTATTATAAATATTGAGATTCACAAATAAATAAATTTTGATGAACTATTTATTAATACGTTTGAGATATTCTCGTTATGTATTTATTCAGCAAATGTGACGTTTAAAATACCTAAGTTTCCACATAAAAAATAGAAGAATTGCTGTTTTTTTAATGTTTTAGTTAGTTTTACCCGCAAACCGTCAGAGTCCAGGTTTTCATTTCATTTTTAGGTCAGTCCTCAGACCTTAAACGCACTGTGCTGTGAAAATCAATTAAAAAACCCCAAGATTCCATTCATTTGCTATGTTGGCACCACATAAAGACAATTAAATACGAGTAGAACAAGGTTGCATAATATACGAGTACATAGTTTTAGCTATATAGCGGGATTTATTTGCGATAAAACTATTTAAAAGTTACGATCAATCTTCTACGGCTAACCTGAATATCTCGGAGGTGCAAACTGAGATGACTTACATAATCCGAATTCTTGTCAACACACAAGTAAGCCGTTACTCAATCTAACCAAACCAATCACGACCCAATCTATACACAAACTACAATTCTCAGGGGCGAAGCTTACGCCTAAGCACGACGTTCACACCCTGTTTAATTTGACCACTATTATTTTGAGAGAACCACTAAATATGTAAGTGTTTATTTTTGTTAACCATAGGTACACTAATATTGACCTTAGGTAAATATATTATATTAAAATTTGCGCTATAAAACAAAACGTGAACTCAACAACATTTTAATGGTGTCGTTTACATCAGGCCAATTAAGAATCTTATCTAATTGGGCAGCTCTTATTTCTTCAATAATATTTTTCAATAAATTAATAGCAAATTGCAAAAGAATCCAAAAAATTAAGAAGTTAAACCTCGGCGATGCAAATTCTACCTTCTTTTATGTTTTTTCATTTAAATTCAGGACATCAATGAAATAATTGATTAACATTAGAATTATTTTGAGAATTATTATCATTGTTTTTAGGTTTTTTTATGGTATAGGAAGGCAAACGAGCAGAGGTATCGCCTGATGGTCTCAAGTGCGTTGCCGGCCTTTGGGGGATGGGGGTTAGGGGTTGAGGTACGGGCCTCCGGTATCCTCAGATATCCGTATCTACGATAAAACACAGTGCAGACACTGTTTCACACCGGTTTTCTGTGAGGCCGTGGTATCACTCCGGTCGAACTCATTCATGCTGAAGCGTGGCTCTCCCACTCCCGCTTATTCTTTTTAATTTTACGGAATAGCAAGTTTACGGAAGTTATATGGGATCTTAAAGGCTTTTGTTCTGCTAATTATTATATATATATATTTATAAATATATATATATATATATATTTACCTATCGATAATTATAAATCAAACATAACCCGAGAAGCCTTTAAAACTAATCCCTTATTTCGTCAAACTTCCCAATTAAAGTCATACAACTTCACAGTTGAATGGTTATTCGCAAATTCGTAGCATAGTTGGCTGAGTTAAGGCTCCGTTATTCAATTTATTCGTTATAAGGCCGTCAGTTCATAAAGACTGAGTGGGGGGTTACCTTGGATACAGGGAGGCTGTTGCCATTGGTGATACCAGTTGCCTTGGTATCCACCGAGCTCCTGGAGTGTGGTACAAGTGATTGAGGTAAGCTTTAATATTATAAACCGAACTTTTTATAGATACAAAACTGTTATTTTTCAAAGTGTCTATTTTGTACCAGTAGAATATTTCATTCAAACTGGAATCGAAATTATCTAACCAATTTTTAGGTTCAAAGCCCTGCCTAAAATATAAAATTTATGGTTGAATCAGGATTATTTTTAGCAACAATCAACTGCTCTTACTTAGTTCACTATTTCTCTACCCGTTTTTTTTGTAGTGGATCAAAAAAGCAAACATGTCATATGATAGTTAGTGACTGTTGCGGTCTATGAACACTTATTACTCAAAAATCACAAGTAAATCTTCGAACACACAAGAAAATTTTTCGTTAAAAAAAAGAATAGCTTTTCTTTTATTACTTGTACCAAACACTTTGATCTCAAAGTCCTCATTACGAATTGAATAACGAATAAACATTGCTATCGCTGTTTATTGGACATTATTTATCGAGATCTTCTTCGCCGCGGGCTTCTGTTTTTTGTTGTATTTATTCAGTGATCACATCTTTTTATATGATTTCTCTATTTTGTTGATTTTGTATGGTTACCGACTTGAAAATAAAATACGTAACTTAAAACATTCATAAAGTGAGTCTATTTGGTTTTGTTTTGTTTTTCATTTTCACACTTATACCTATGTCTGTCTGCTACGGACTATAAGAAACGCATGAAGATATCAAGTTCAAATTCATATTATTATTATAATATTTAAAGTACTTTTTTTAATTCATAGGGATTAAGCTAGTAGATGGGTCACGTCCGAATGGTGACTAGGGCCGCTCAAAAACACTTGTAACTTGACATTACTCTCAAGTTACGCTTCATGTAGAAGTTTGAATTCCAGTAACACTGGTTATCTATGTGACCGTGAGAAAGATACTGTAAGAGTCTCAAATATTTTACAGAACATTTATTTAGCAGAAAATATAACCTTGAGGCATATATATAATGTTTAAATGTATCTTCAAGTATTGGTAACCAAATCAATCTTTAAACGACCAATCAAACTTCAGCAAATTGAGCAAACGTTTTTATAATGTTACTAATACAAAGACATGGACCCAGGCAACATTTTACATAGAATCAACCACCAGGACAAAACAACCTTATTATAGAAATAATGTAGGTGCTTAATGTAAATAACTATATTTCGTATAACAATTGTGTAATATGCACCAGAATACTTTTTTCTATATTGTTTATTTGAATAAACCAGCTTTGCCTACTGTCGATGGCTTAGCAATATCAAAAACGGCAAAAATATATTAATTTATATGATTTCTAAATAGAGTAGAACTACAACCATATTACAAAACTGTAACACCCAACCTAATGGTATCTAACTTAAAAGGTCAAATAATTAAAACAATTCACAATCGCCATCTAACGGATTTTCCCTGCAACTACAACATAGGGTGGAAAGCGTGGTACGAGCGAGCTTTATGATAACGTTTAACAAACGTAGGTGTCGCTACTATAAAGGTGGATTCTTAGTTACCCGAACGAGTCCCTGTAGACGAGATTTTTGAACAGATGGCGCCCCAAGCGAATAAAATAAAAAAGTCACGGTAAATTATGGTATTTAATTCTAATCCGTAAAAGCGATTTTATTTAAAGTCCTTACAACTTTAAAAGGTCATAACTTCTTGCTTTTTCATAAAAGAAATTAGATCTATTTTGTAGGGCATTGTCAGAGCAAAAAATAAATAGTCTAAATTACGCGAGACTTTGAAAAGCAGAGATTATTTTACTTGCTTCTGAAATACTTTGTAGAACATTATTATCCTTGAAAAAGGGGCCTTAACGAGTTTCCTTTCTACGAATTTTTCTTTCAACTTGTGTGTAATATTACAAAGGAAAAATCTGAATACATTGTCTCGGAGTTTCAAGAGGACCTTTGAAAGAATAGCGATAGATAATGCTTTTAAATTATCAGTTTGGACCCAATCATAATTTTATTCTAATATTTTGTTTAGACTTATCGTTTTATAGGGTAAAATCGCTGATTAATTAATGGAGAAGATCGAAGATTTCGTTTGCTATAAATTGAAGATGCTGGAATTTGCTGTAGATAAAAAATTAAGGATAGCAACAACACATATTATGAATTCATACGTCTTATTTCTTGTCCAACTGCGACGAAGAACAGGAAAAAGATTTGTATTTTTTCTTTATATCTGTAAATGTATATTTGTATGTTCTACCGTATTGCCTAAACTATTGCATAGATTTCAATAAATGAGGTCTAATAATGGCCCAGGTGATATGGGCTACTTAAATTTCAAACGTTTTTACGTGGTCGAGTTATAGTTATTAAAACTTTTGTTGATTACTTATAGTTATTGAGCTTGTTTTTCACCACTGACGTCAACGATGAAGGATTTACTTCACACCGATTTTCTGTCAGGCCATGGGGTACCATGGCATGGCCGGATCAACTGGAGTAAATACTTCCGTCTACCTGACTGATATGTATCTAAGCATAGCTCCCCACATAATATCAAACTCAAATAACAAAATAAGAATTGGAAAAGAACAACGAAATAATTTATTTAGTTGCAACTCCTGAAATTAATATACATAGATATAATATCCAATGATAATGTGCTCATGTAAAACTCATACCTTATTTTGCCTAAGGGTAGCAATTGTACGCCAATAGTGTCAGAGATTATCGGAGGACGATCGGGATATCCCCTAGAGCAGAACGCTCTCGACCACGATGTCACGGACTGCAGTATCACGAGACTTCGGACACTATTTTCCAACACTTTAAACTGTTTATTTTGTTATTGGGTTTCGAATTTTCGATTCGTATTGAATGTGAATTTGTTTGGGGCTTACGTGCTGGTGGATTGAAAAATATAAGGCATGTAATTCGAAGGAATAGTGGTAAATGTAACATTCAGAAATAGTTTTAACAGTAAAAGAATTGATGATATAAAGATATAAATATTTCGTAAAGTTTTTTTGATTGATTGCTATAGGATCGGCATCCTATAGCAATCAATCAAAAAAACTTTAATTTTAAGAAGACCTTATTAGATACTTTAGAGACTGGTGAGTTTAAAGATTATCTATCACTCTTGTTTTGTTTGCAACAATGGACGTCTCACGGAAAGCTTTTCGTGCTATGATTTTCTATGATTATAAACGAGGGTTAATTATTTTTTATTTAAAATGGTGATGCTCTCAGTTTCCGTATGTTTCTTTTAAACTTAACAAGTTCAAAAGGTGAATTAATGAAATTGTTTATTTTTCTATTAAATTAAAATTTTACACGTACATTATTTAAGGCATCAATAATCCAGAAAAAAACAAATCTATTCATATTACATTTAGACGCAAATCGGATCATATCATCAAAACAAACTTAGCTAACCATTGATTGAAATTACAAATTCTGTACATGATTTACGTTCCTTATCACTCAGCCCATAAAAACGAAAAGCGAGACCACACATCGTATATAATAAAATTCAATCCTTGACACTAACCTATAAAGAGAGCTAAAAAACCTTATGCAAACTAGCGTCGGGCCCGCACTTATCGCGAGACTGTTTTTCCCTGCTGTCCGTTCGCCGAAATTCCAAGCGTGTCTCGCCGACATAAATCCGCGTCCAAAACTGCCCGAAAGCGTCCGTATGAGGTCGAATGCGGCCGAGTCACTAGCATTAGTGTTGTTTGGGCGATTAGTTTTTTTAAACATGTCCACTAATTCATTTTTTGGACTTTAGTTTCGTTCTATAAGTTGAATTGGTTTTAGTAGTACATTGCATTTACAATGTCTCAAATTCAAAAATTTTAGTTCAAATTAATATTTGTTTTCCAACCCGTCTAATCGCGAGTGATGATGAAGATAGCAATAGTAAATGATTATTTTAGATATTAAGACTATGTTTGTCTGGTAAAAAAGATGCAAGAAAGTTGCTTTCAGACTTTGAATGGTCCCACAAATATCGCATGTGTTTCTAGATCAATTTTCCTGAAAGTCTTGGTGAATTCTTAAACGATACTTTGTAAGGTGCAAAGCTTTAGAATATCTCATGTAGTAATTTGACTTAGTATATTTCTCCTAGAACAGAAGGGACAGAGGGGTTTTTGGAAAAAAGTAACCTGAATTAGATCTGATTTGATGTCAGATTACAGTAGGTTTTATCTGATGCTCCGCACGCTATGTTATCGATGTTATCGTTATGAAAATAGCAGCCTTCCTCAAGAATTAAAGTAGAGCTGTGGTTTAACCATGAAACGGTAAGAGACAAACAGATGGAGTTACTTGTAATTTAAAGTATTAAATAATGATAATAATAATAACTAAATATGGATTGCATAGACTGGCCGGAACTGGCCTTGGAGAGAAACAATTGGATTGTTGCAGGGGATGCCTTTGCCCAGCTGTGGGACATAACAGGCTCATAAAAAATCAGAATGTATTGCATTTTACTAATAATGAAACTGGTCTTTTTTATTCAGACCACTACCGCACTAGAAATAAGTTCTGTGTCGCGGGGGCTTTACACACTCATATGACACGGACATAATAAACACTCAGACTTAGATCAACAGTTTATGAATGACACATAGTATTGTCCCATGTGAGGTTTGAATCCTACTGTGTGTAATCACCTACTTAGCGAAGAAGGAAGCGGCGTGGTGATCACTAAAACCACTAGGCCAACCGTTCAGTCAATATGTAGATATCACAAACCAAAACGCTTGTTTAAAGTTAGTTCGTCGTTTTTGTGACTATATGTCATAGAGACCAGATAATATATTTAGGACTTTAGATCTGTGGCGACTTCCACATACAGCGCAACAGGTGTTGATACTTCAGCGCCATCTACCGCAGATACACTGAACTACGGGGAAACGTACATCACGAAGAAACTATCAATCCTGAATCGCGCAGTAGAAGTTCTCGCGCCAATTATCCTACATACAACATCCCAACATCAACTGTTGGGCAGTGGCCCGCTAGGCATGATCACCTTACCTGGTCGGAGGATCCTCCCTTTGTGTTGGTGGGATATGACACTCGTTCCTTCACAAGAACTACAAAGCGGCAAAATAAACGGACAAATGCAACTAAATCAATTTTCAACCAAACCAATTGAATGTTATGAAAGCCGCACTTGGAAAGGCTTTTTTGGACATTTCCTATTCAACAACATTTAGGTTGAACCTTATTTTAAGTGCCTTGATACACAAAATGTAAATACACATATATATGTACTGATTTGGGGCAGCCTTTTAAATATTTATTTTGGTACTAATCATGAACTGAAAAATCGAATGGTTCATGAGATTCTAAAGCTTACTGGATAAATGTATAAAAGGTGTTATTTTTACATATCGACCATCTAATTTTTACAAACTAAAGCAAGAGATTTCAAAAGGTAACATGTCTTTCTGAAGTGGCCACTTCGTGTTGAAGAAGTAGTTGCCTAACCCTAATAGAGCAATTCTAGAGCTTATTCCAAGAGTAATCTTAGCAGGTGGATATTATATTGGTTGAGAGTAATTATGAACATGCATTAGAAAAGAGCTTAGTGTTATTCGAAACATAATTTTATTTGAACAGATCACAGTACATTTATACTACTTAGTATAATTCTATAGAATAATCTTGAGTTAATTAACCAATTGTATGAGACTATTTAAAGAGAGGCCTATTTCCATCAGTGCGCTGTTAAAAACTGATGATAATGATTGGGTAAATTAGTTCAAGTAAATTAGTTCAACCGTTAGAAGGACTAGTTTCGATGAAATATTAGGTATAAAAATGTTCTAAATATAGCGCTTAGTGACTTGTACTTAGTTTAGGAAATTTTAACAAATCGCTGACCTTAACGAACATAAAAATGATATAATATGAGACTTTTATCATTTAAAAAAATATTAAAACACGTCTATTTTTCGCCAACTACGTACCGACCGTATCCGACACGTACTGACATTAAACTTGACACTCCAGATAGCACCGTGTTGACAAAGGGCGGAGCTGTAGTAGCTAAGCAATAATTAACTCCTGACATTTGTTGTTTAAACAAAGTTCAGATTGACACTTCCGAAATACCTTTTTTTTATATGATGTTCCGTAATGTGGTTTTGTGGACTTGTTTAAATTGCTTAATATCAAATTAACCTACAAGTTTTTTTTATGTATGGACCAGTCAAAATGACTTTACTCTGTCTGAAGGAAAGCATAAGCAGAATCTAAGTGTGGTGGTCACTATACTTATAGCGAATGTAGACAATGCAACCATGTAGGTGACACACCATGGCGGCCTCGAGACGCTTATGCATCATTGAGTTTCGTCCGGTCTCGCACTCAACAACGAAACACGAAAGTACGCATGCTGTCATTTTGGATTGATTTTCTGTGCGAATGTAGTACCACCCCGATCAAGCCGGCCCGTTCGTGCTGAAGTAAGCGTAGGTCTACTACCTATATTTCGCTTAACTGAAATATGATTAAGTATAAGGATAGCAATTAGGGGATTAATATTCAAGATCTAAAACAGTCATATTGAACAGCTATCATTTCGCTTGTATTGCAACACAAGAAAAAGAATGACGATCTGGGGAAATTCAATTTAAACTTCTCGCATTTAATTTTCCACTTGCTATGGAGGAAGACCTATTAAGATAGGTTACAATATGATATCGATAATAAGAATTCATGAGCAAAAATAAATAAGCTTCAGCAGTTTTAATTCAATTTTAACTTTAAAACGTATGTTTTATCATATGATGAAAGGCATAAATTCTTGGTGTCAAGTATCTTAAAAACGTTAATTTACTAGTTGTCATAAGTAATCTATTTTTTTAAGATTTATGAATTTCTTTTAACCCTACTTGATCATATTACTGCTATTTACCAACAGTGAATCATTTTATAGATTATTAGCTGACTCACGTAACTTTGTCTTATTCTTATTCCAATAATGGTCAGCTCCTATTTGTATAAGGTTGGGAAGATTGGTTAGATAGTTTTGGAGTTCGTCGTGAACAAAAACAAAAACTATAATTATATCTGTTGCTATAAATTCACTCATAACCTTAGTTGAGACGGTTATAAATTATATTAAATTAACTTAAACACAATTTATCAAATATTTGTTGCGAAAGATAATATAAATATCTCAATATTCATACCATATCATTGTAAGCGTTCAAACACTGCTTCGAAAGCACTTGCTTGAGGTTATACGAAGTAGTGAACCAATTCACATTTGTCGACCATGCTTTTAGCGGTGATAGAATAAATGTGATATTAATATAAGATAACAGAAAGTGTTGGAAAATTAATGATTTTAAAATTACATACAGTTACTTTTACGGCGCTTTAAAGACTCTCAAGAGAGTATCGATACGCTTGTGCCATACGATCCAGACTATCTTGTTTCTAATGGCTAAAAAATTCGTCTCTTTTTCTGTTTTAAGTTCGATATAAAATTATTTTTCTCTAAAATAAAACATGGTATTACTCTTAATAACAATAACTCTTTATTTTTATTACATAGGATATAAATAAAATGAAAACAATTTCAAACATAAACTAACAATGCTCCAGGACCGTATCCATTTACCAAACCACCTTCTATTAACTGTAGTACCAAAATACCAGGCTAACAATCTTTATATGTGATAGTTCTAAAATGCCAAAAGCCAGTTAGAAAATGCCAAACGGCAGACACAGGGCAAACATTTGTCCTCTTTCCCATACCTCTTTTGTTACCCCCATTGTTGAAGGTACGCTGACTTGGCAATTTTCTTTATTCAATCAGGACCGTACACCTTTTATACTGACAATAGCTGATAATACTTCGTTGGGCAATTCTTGTGTAGTTTGTAATTGTCTGGAGAGGTTCACTTTGTTAGATTGTAGTAGCAGGTTTTTCTAGGTCACTATTATTTTACAACAGACTTGATAGCACAGTATCTTCCATTCTTCTTCTATTCTGGGAGATTCTACTTTTAGTTTATTTATGTATATATGACTGTCTCGATGGCACAGTGGTAGCGTGTACGACTGCTGTAAATGTTTGTATGATCTGCAAATATTTGTTTTCTGAGTTTGAGTGTTATCTACGTATAATATATACGAGTATGTATTTACAAAAAAAAGTTAATCCATCTCGTTTCAATCTAAGCGCTGCTTAGATTGGAACTAGATGGCGTTATGTGTAAATAAATATTTCGGACCTCTAGTACGAAACATTTATAACAGCTCAAATAAAGAGCTAGGTAGTAAAGGTTGTGGCGATACCTTGAACTAACAGTTTTCGGTTTCAGCATCAGGAAATGCAATTGCAAATGCTATATAACACTCAAACTATGTTGTGTTTAACTTGTGTATTTTGATGATTGTTCGTTGGCAGAAGTCTGAATCTATCTACATCCCTTTGTGTGTTCCATCCATTTCGACACTTTTAAAGAACAGTAATAATATTTTTATCTAATATATTTTTTTACTTGTACTGCATTTCATAACTATAAATATCTGTTGAAAATTGTATTCATCAATGCCGTATTACCAACACCAGATAGACACTCTCTTTTAGAAACTTTTTCTAGCCAAAACTCTAGTCAATAATAATAAATCCACCTGAATAACAACGGTTCCCGGATCCCTCCCATCTAAGGCGCACAGTGATACACCGTGTGGTTTCAGTCGGTACGATTTCGACATGAGGATAAGAATTAGGAATCAATCCTAATTTTATCCTCTCCACAACAAAATATATAATGTTTAGTGTATGTATGTATGTATGTACGTGTATGTATGTATGTATATGTATGTATATATGTCTATATGTATGTATACGTGTGTGTGTATGTAAATACTTTATTATTATGTAATTTAATATTCATTTCCGATCAATGTGCATCTACCATTCTTGGCTCTGCATCACCCTAAGGTCGACTGGTAGAAAATGCCTACGGCATTAAGTCCGCCTGTGCACCAATTATGCATGAAGTCTTAAATTAATAAATAAATAAAATTAGCAAATACCTACCGTCATGATACGAAGCATCATTTTCTGTAGCAGTATTATGATTAAAATAAGCTTACCGTATTTCGTAAAACAAGCAGTAAAAAATTTAAAAAGAAAAAGTATAACCAAAACAAAATGCCAAAGGAAAGGTGGAGAGGCAAAAGAGCTTTTATAGAGCAACTTTGGCGTTCTATGTCGTTGTAAGAGCATTTACTAGGTATATTTGAGGTTTGGAACTAGTGCCAGCAGTTCAGGTATTTCAAGTAGGAGCTTGATTTAGATTTAAAGGTTTTGTTTCGAAGTAAGTATTCAGCACAAGTCAAAAAACACAAGAAAATACTAGTTATAATTTATTTATAACTTTGTTTTCATTTCATTCTGTCTTCTTCTTTTTTCGCTATCTTTTTGAAATAGAGAGATATATGAGTATGGATGAAAAACTTCTTGAATTATGGTATATCAAACAGTATTGCCTTCGGCATCGTCTTCAAAGTATGTTTAAGGCGATGCCGAAGGCATAAACGCAAGGCCATAAACGTAGTTTATGGGTCTAGCCTATAAAATAAGCTATTTCAATCATTATTGAAATTTCCAAAATTTCATTGCCATGTTACTAATTATATATTATGTCCATTTCTCTCATAATATCCTAATATATAATATATAAACTATTTTCCTGCCACCAAAATAATTATCGCAATAATTTTAAATGGTTTACAATTATTTACTTTGACTGGCTTAATATGTAAATTGGCGTCCGCCAAAACTTTCAACCCATATTAGAGAAAAGTAAAAAAAACTGCGCGTCGAGAGCAAAACATCGTCGACAAATACCGTCTCCGTCTAAGAACGATCTCCGTAGATATGCAAAACACAGTCCTTTGTAACATGATCTTATTGTGCTCACGAATCCACGTTGCCACAGTGAATACGAAACGACTTATGTCGATTTAGAAATTTATTAGAATGCCACGAGGTTTTGTCATGCGAATCGCGAGTTGGCGATGTGCGGCACAACGAGCTATTGTTGCATTATACGTTGCATTCCAAGGTGGGTAGTTCAGTTGATATGATACGAATCACGGATAAATATAACTACAGACTGTCTACGACTAATGTTTCGAAAGATAATCTGTAAGACATAGAGACTTTAGAGCTGAAATGTGTGAATATGCATTCAATCGAAGTAAACAACTGTTAAGCATTAAATAGTTATAAGCAAAATCCTAAATAAATATTATTGATTTAGTTTTCTCAATTCCCGCGGTTGGCTTGGAAATTATTTGAGGTATCATGTATACATATATATATACGTATATAAACTCCGCCGAAGACGGTCCCAAGCCCGGTTGAGAAAGGAGGAGGGTAGGCTGAGGAATGACCACACCAACCATAAATGGTCAACGTCGAATATCGGGCGACGGTCAATTAACCTGATTCGAAAACCATGCGAAAGTAGGAAATTACTCTCGCAACTCGCAATTCTGTCACACAGAACCGGGGGCCGTGGCTTAACCGCCTGGGCCAAGAGGTAGAAACCCTCTATATAAAAGTCTCCAATCCTAAAGTGGGAACATGCTGAGAGGATGCATGGCTTGCGGAAGAAAAGTCACTAGTGCCAACTTCGACGGACCTGGCTAACGTCGTCGTATGGAGCCTTCCTGGGGGAATGGGCGTCACCCTCCAGTGCTGACGCTTTAGATCGACCCTACTCGTGGGAACAGTATGATGAATAATCCAGAACCAAATAAAAACAACAAACCAAACCCAAGAATGGTACAACAACACCTAAATAAAAGCCTGTTTATCAGGCAAAGATGTAACTCAACACCATCTTTATCTGAGACATCACAAGATGTAGAAAGTCAAAGTAGCTTGCAAAATAATGAACAAGTTGCACAAAATACAGAGGAACGAACAAAACAGGACAGCGAAACTTGGCAAAACGACTGCGTTACTACTAAAAGAACTAAAAGAAAAGAGACTAGCCCAATATGTAATGACACCAATAAAAAAATAAAAAGCAATATAATGTTCACCTTACCAACACAGAATAGATTTGAAATTCTAGAAGATGAACAACTACAAAAATCAAAAAAACAAGAAAAGGAGTACGTACCTAAACCTGAACCAATATTTGTCACAGGAGTATTAAATGTAACATCCCTTAAGGATGCGATGAATAAGTTTTTAGAAACCAACACATATACTATGACCACACTCAAATCAGGTCATGTAGTCAAAATTATGCCAAAAGACATTCAAACTTACAAATGTATTAGAGAAAACTTTATAAACAGCAACATATCACATTATACATATCAGCTAAAAAATGAAAGAGCATACAGAGTTATTCTACGCGGAGTACATTCTTCAGACGACACTACCCAAATAGTAACAGGATTAAAGGAAAAGGGACATGAAGTCAGGCAGATAATAAATATCTTACATAGAGCTACAAAGGAACCTCTTCCTATGTTTTATGTAGATTTGGAACCCAAATATAATAATAAAGACATCTTTGATGTTAAGCATATCGATAATATGAAGATAAACTTTGAAGCACCATATAAAAAAACCAAACAAGATGTTTTACAATGCAAAAGATGCCAGAGATTTGGTCACACAAAGAATCTGTGTTTTAGACCGTTCCGATGTGTTAAATGCGGCAACGACCATCCCACGACCACATGCCTTAAGTCTCCAGATACCGTAGCCACTTGTGCGAACTGCTCTGGAAATCACCCAGCCAGTTACAAGGGATGTGAGATCTACAAACAATACAAAGAGAGAATTCTAAGGCCGCTGTCAGGACCAAAACAGAGAAAACAAGTGGACCAAAGCAATGAAAGTAACATGAGTAATCATAACTCTGACATTATAACTAGAAATGCAATTAACAACAAACACAATACTAAACCACCACATGGAGAGCACTCATCAAAGAAATCTTACTCGGAAGTAACTAGAACACAACTAAAACCTACCACACAGATTGAATGCACAACAGACATCATGAATATTACACGATTAATGGAATCTATGCTTGACAAAATGCAACAAACTATGATTGCAGTTATGGAAAATATGATGGAAAGAATGCTGAATAGTATAGTTCAGCTGGTCAGTAGCCTTTCTAGGAAATGACTAGACGCATACTCCGAGTCATTACTTGGAATGCCAACGGCTTGACGCAACGACGTCAAGAATTTGAAACCTTCCTCAACACAGAAAAAATTGACATTGCCCTTATATCAGAGACTAGGTTTACTGCCAAATCTTACGTCCATTTTAAGAACTATACAATATATTCCACGAACCATCCTACTGGTAATAGTCATGGTGGCTCTGCAGTAATTATCAAAAGTAATATCGATCACTACCAGCTGGATCAATATTGCACTGAAAAGGTACAGGCCACTTCTGTGAAGGTTGTAGATAACAAAGGCGAGACAACATTCACAGCTGTATACTGTCCTCCCAAACATAGCATATCTGATATGGAGTTCGAAGAGTTCTTTCTGACATTAGGAACAAGATTTATTAGTGGTGGCGATTGGAACTCTAAACATTTACAATGGGGATCCCGTCTGATTAATCCAAGAGGCCGACAATTACATCGCACAACCAGCAAAATGAAACTAAAAATTCTAACTGGTAACAAACCAACTTACTGGCCAGCAGACAGAAATAAGATAACCGGATCTGCTCGACTTCTTCATTGCCAAAAACATTGACTTAAATTGTACGGACACTGAATCTCTAGACGACTTAAGCTCCGACCATACACCAGTTATCCTTACAATTAGCACGTCCGTGGCACTGACTCACGCGCCTGCACGAATATATAGCTTAAAACACACAAACTGGGAAGTCTATAAAAGTATCATTACGACGGGAATAAACCTGAAACATAAGATTAAGACAGTGGAACACCTTGAAAATGAAATAGAGAACTTAAACATAATTATACATAGAGCCGCTTATGAATCCACTCCTATGACCAAAGGAAAGCCATTTAAGCAGAATGTATATCCTAAAAGTATTAAGGAAAAGATACTAGAAAGACGAAGACTGCGTAGGAATTGGCAGTGCACTCGATATCCAAGGGATAAGACACTCTTCAACAGATGTTCTGAAGAATTGAAGATCTTGATAAAAGAATTTGACAATAATAATCTTCAGAACTACTTAGCATCTTTATCTCCTACATCGGACACAAATTACTCGTTATGGAGGGCAACTAAGAAAATGAAGAGACCTTCAATACAAAAGCCACCTATAAAAAATTGAAATGGAGAATGGGCCCGATCTGATCAAGAAAAAGCAACTACCTTTGCCAAGTACCTGAGCACAGTCTTCCAGCCTCTTCCAGACTCCTGTAAGCACCACTCAAATGCAGTGAAAGAGTTCCTGAAAATGCCTGTACAAATGTGTCTGCCCCTAAAGGCCACTTCCCCTCAAGAAATACTGCAAGAAATAAAAAATCTGAAAGAGGGTAAAGCTCCAGGTTACGACCATATCGATGCCACGCTTCTGAAACATCTGCCACATAGAGGACTTATGGGACTAGTCAAAATTTTTAACGCTTGCCTTCGACTTGAGTACTTTCCTGGTCAGTGGAAAATAGCGCAAGTGATTATGGTTCCTAAACCAGGGAAACCACTGCAGGTAACTACTTCATACAGACCAATAAGTCTACTACCAGTGGCTGGCAAACTCTTGGAAAAGATACTGCTAACCAGAATGAAGGAGCATCTTAATAGCATTATCCCAAACCATCAATTTGGATTTCGAGAAAATCATGGGACAATCGAACAGGTACACCGCACTGTTGACACTATTAGTAGGTGCTTAGAAAACCACAAGTACTGTTCTGCTGTGTTCTTGGATGTAAGCCAAGCTTTCGACAAGGTATGGCACGACGGCTTGGTCTGCAAGGTGAAAAAGTGGCTGCCCCACTCATTTTTAAAAATCATCGTCGCATATCTCAACAACAGAAGCTTCCAAGTAAGATATAATAATGAATGCTCACAGCTCTATGATATTAAGTCAGGGGTCCCTCAGGGTAGCATACTAGGACCTGTGCTATACCTAATCTACACCGCAGACCTACCAACTAGTGATAACACAATTACTGCAACATACGCTGATGATACGGCTTTATTATCAACAGGCATAAATCCTGAAATAGCTTCAACACAGCTGCAGGCTCATCTAAACGAAGTGGGCGAGTGGTTCAGGCTATGGAGAATAAAAATTAACCAGACTAAATCAGTCCATGTAACCTTCACTCTTAAGAAAGAGACGTGCCCACCTGTAACTTTGGATAACCAAGAGATCCCTCAACAAGATCATGCTAAATACTTGGGAATGCATCTGGACAGAAGACTGACTTGGCAGAAGCACATCTGGACTAAGAGAAAACAACTGGATAGTAAGCTTCGAAGCCTCTACTGGTTAACTGGACGCCATTCGCAGCTAAGTAATACCAGCAAGATGATGATATATAAAACGATCATAAAACCTGTTTGGACATATGGGATCCAACTATGGGGAACTGCAAGTAACAGCAACGTAGAGATACTGGAGAGATTTCAGAGCAAGGCATTGAGAACTATGTTTAACATCCCGAATTGCATAAGCAATAAATACATGTATCTGGATCTCAACATCAAAACAGTTAAACAGGAAATAAGTCAGTACAGCATCCTATATCAAGATAGACTATCCAAACATCGAAACGAACTGGTGACGGCATTGAGTGGAGGAGGTTGCCTACAACACACGCGGCTTAAGCGACATGACATTCCCAGTCTCAGCAGCCGCTTTACATAAAAAAAAAAAAAAAATATTAAAATTGAAACAAAGGGTTGGCTTATTGTGAGAAAAACAGATTGCCAAGTAGCAGAATATACAAAAAAAAAAAAAAAAAAAAAAAAAAAAAAAAAAAAAAAAAAAAAAAAAAAATGTATACAGTGGATCTTACCTTTGATAGGAGCGTTTGTTGAGTGAATCGGACATTCTTAAACATCTTGTCCCAATAATAAATTTTATTTTTCTAACTTAAAATATACTTTAATACAATATTTTCGTTGTTGAAGTAACGTGAAATAAAGATTATATAGAAAATAAACACTTTTGAACAAAATGTTCAAATTCAAATGGACATAACATCTGTCCAATACAATACATTTTAAATTATTACTATCATCAATGACTACCAACCCTTTCTTATCCTCCCAACGAAGCTCATAAATATTCACCATCCCAACAACATAATTCAACTGGCCAGAATTAATAGGATCTGCCACAATAACAGGGTGTAGGGACCACAGGCCGATAGTGATTCCCATGTCAATCGCGGGACCTGAACATTGACAATGACAAGTTGAAGATTGCAATGGTTGCAAATCCCCCGGGCACCGTACAGAAATTGATCGGAGTAATTTGCCAGCGTTCGGCCTGAAACGGTACGCCGATCCATCTTAGTAACGGTTCAAGTTCTAAGAATGCGGCGAGAGGCACATGTCTTGAGGCTAGACATAAACACCTAATTTGTACATCCAGATTCCTTAGCAATTTATAAATATATAATTGCATCAGACAAATATATGTAAAACTTTCTTTTAACCTACCACAAACAATATGAATCACTTGAAAAATAAGTTAATAAAAATATCACAGAATAATGTAGGTATATGACAAAGATAAAAATAATACAATCAAGGCAGTTGGAGAACCTTGAGAAGTTTGCTTTTTTCCTTTACTTGGGATACTATATAAAGCCCGCTTTCCGCTTCGCTCATCACTCACACCTTGTTTCTCGAATACAATTGCCAATGATCCATAAAACATATAATTCAAGAAATACAGAGAATCGTCACACGTCCTCAATAAAAATATACCAATTTCTTTTGGAACGCAGCTAGACAATACTTCGTGCACCCAAATACTTTAACGTATTCACGTTTTGTATATTTTAGGTTTATATATTTATATTTTTCTTTGCCAGTATATGGCACGTTTACATCTAAATCTTTTAGAATAGAACACTATTTTTCTATTAAGAAATTCATAAATGAATTGTATATTTGTTCTTCTGATATATGTAAGACAAAAACCTGAATTTTCATACATATTTCCACTACTATTTTTTCAGGAATTTCTGTTAGGTTTACTCTTTATTCTAGTGCTGTGTTTGATAGCAAATAATGCTGTATTGTTGGAGAGATTGATATCGTTGCCAAGTTTTAGAATAATCTAAAATTCTTTAATATTCTGGAGTTAGTTTTTCATCTAGTTTTATTTTTGTAAGCTATTCAGTACAACTTTTCAGCTTTAATTTGAAGAATAATATTTAATAAAAAACGTACACTTGATTATATTACGTCTTTACCTATGAAATTGCCGTTTTGTATGCAATAAGTGAAAGTACTTATTTTTTCAAACTTTTTTATTTCTGTTATTCGAAGTAATCACCCATGCAATCGACGCATCTTTGCCAACGCATTGGCAGTTTATTGATGCCCTTCTTGTAAAAATCAGCTGGACGGGAGGCAACAAACTCTTCAAAGGCATTTTGTACTGCCTCTCGGAAATTGAATTTTTTACCCACTAAAAAGTTGTCTAAATTTTGGAAAAAGTAATAGTCGGTAGGTGCAAGGTCTGGTGAGTATGGCGGATGAGGGAGAGCTTCCAACCCCAGCTCTTGCAGCTTGGAGACTGTCTGTTGCGCAGTATGGGGTCGCACGTTGTCGTGAAGGAGCGGTGAGGACGACCGATTGACCAAAGCTGGTTGCAGATGTGCAAGCTTCTCCATCATTCTCTCCAGTTCTTCACAGTACACATCTGCATTAATGCTCATGCCGTTTTGTAAAAAGCTGTGGTGAATCACACCCGCACTAGACCACCAAACAGTGACCATCACCTTTTTAGGGGTCATTTTTGGTTTAGAGCATTGCTTTGGTGCTGAACCAGGGTCTAACCAACTTGCTGAGCGCTTTCGATTGTCGAACAGAATCCATTTTTCGTCGCACGTAACTATTCGTTTCAAAATTCCTTCATTTCTTTGCCTGTTGAGCAGCGAAAGGCAGGTCTCGACGCGTACGTTGCGCTGGCGATCGTTAAGGTCGTGGGGCACCCATCTATCAAGCTTTTTTACCTTGCCAATTTGTCGCAAATGGATCAATATTGTTTTGATGCTTACATTAAAAGCTGCTGCTAGCTCAGCTGTAGATTGAGTTTCGTCAGCTTCCACAATCGCCTTTAATTCATTATTGTTAACCAAAGTCTCCGGACGACCACGAGCTTCATTTTTCAAGTCAAAATTTCCAGAACGGAACCGGGAAAACCAATAAAGGGTTGTGGGTTCGTTTGTACAGTTCTCTCCGTAAACGTTTTTGATGTTACGTGCCGTTTGTGTCGCGTTGGTGCCACGACGGAACTCATATTCCATAATTACACGAATTTTTAAAGTATCCATTATGACGAAAAATGTTCAAATGTAATGAAAATACAACACTAATAAAAAAACAAAAGACTGAGTTTGTAAAAAGAATGTCATGGTTTTAAAACAAAATTAATTTGAATTTAGAATACAGAGCCATTACAAACTTTTTTTTATTTGAAATGACCAGTACTGAAGAAACGCAATTTCATAGGTAAAGACCTATTACTTTTCTTTAAGCGAATGGCTATTTATTAAATTATGCATATTATTAATAAGCCAATTCATGAATTATTTCTACTTAAAGTCTAAAAGGAATGTCGACTCTAGTTTTATATTGTTTATTAGTTTTTTTTAAAGAATTTTATTATACCTAGAGACATAACAAAAATATCATCAAAGAAACCTTATCAACAAAATTAATTTTCTAGAAAACTTTAAGATAATTATAACCTCAAAATCCGGGTGCACTACGTAAAACCCATTAACAGTTTCAACGAAAGCAAAAAAGTTTAAGCCGCCATCGTTTTCATAAGGGTATGAAAACGATGGCGGATTTAAAAAAATATATTAAGCGACTGGCGCGGAGCTAGAATAGACTTTAAAGTTGAAACGTCAATTTTACGGAAGATTTCGCATAATACAGCTTCTATACTGGCTGCGCAGATAGCTGTGCCCGTAGATTTGCTTGCATTTTATATGATACGTTGAGATTGACATTTTATATTGTTCATTGAAACGTTAAAAATTTATTTTATGTATATAGTGGATTCTACTAATCCCGGGTATATGTATACGATAATTCTTTCTTTTTCTTTTCGTTTTTAAAAGACAACTCCCGCATTAGGAATAATTCCTGTACCGCGGGGGACTTAACAAACATACATGAAACGGGCACAAAGAACATCCTGACTTAGAACAACAATTTGTGAATCACACAATTGAAGGGTGGTTGCGGTCTAGTCAATTTATTTGTTAATGACTCTTTAATAAATATACATTTTTACTCAACTGTTGATATTTTTTATGTTACTTCAGATGTAAATGTAACGTTTGTTGTAATTTTTTTTTCTTACACTTTATTACACTAATACACTTTACACTAATATTATAAATTCGTAAGTAACTTTGTTCGTACACTTTTACAGCTAAATCGCTGCACAGATTTCAATAAATTTTTGCATGGAGATAGTTTGATTCTACTCTTAACTCAACTAACACGCGGGCTGAACCGCACAAACCGTGGGAGAGCTATGCTTCAGCATGAATGGGTCGGCTCGACCAGAGTGATACCACGGCCTCTTATTTTCTTTAAATTGAAATGAGACCTTCAGTACAACCAATTCAATTATAAATTATTGAAATGGGTTCCCGAATGGTAAATTAATCGCGTAATATAAAAACAAGCACAAAATTATTTTAATTGAGAATCATATTTTTGTAGTTCGTTAACAACTCCTACCGCGGGAGAGCTATGCTTCGGCATGAATGGGTCGGATCGACCGGAGTGATACCACGGCCTCACAGAAAACCGGTGTGAAATAGCGTTTGCGCTGTGTTTCACCGAGTGAGTGAGGATACCGGAGGCCCATACCCCAACCCCTCCCCCATCCCCTCCCCCATCCCCTTTTCCATCCCCCAAAGGTCGGCAACGCAATTGTGACGCCTTTGGTGTTGCGGGTCTCCATGGGCGGCGGAAATCGCTTACCATCAGGTGATACGTCTACTCGTTTGCCCACTATTCAATAAAAAAAAAAAAAAACAAAAAAGTTAGTGTACAATAAAAGAACATGTTTCTCATTATTTTTTTTTAGTTACCTAATTAAAATCTATTTCATTATTTGATGCATTATTAAATTTGTTCATTTATTTGTCTCAATGAGCTTCATAATAAATTCTACATCATAAAGATAGACAGTCCTTTCCATCATTCAGTAATCGAAAGCGTGTCGTATCGGCCACCGTCTTAAATACTAAAAGATTTTATAAGTAACGAGAAAAATTGAACTAAATTGCCTCTACTAGGAAAAATATGTTGTTTTTCCTACTGTAATAACTACTGTTTGATTGTGTTATAGTTGAAATAATTATTAAATTTTTGATCCATAATTTTAGTCTTTCTATTTGACTTCTGTCTTTCTTTTTAACTGCCTCGTTGGTCTAGTGGTGGTTAGCGTAAGCGACTGCAAATCAAGAGGTCTCGGGTTCAATTCCCGGGTCGGACTGCTGTTGGGTTTTTCCTACAAGAAATTCCTAATAGCAGCCCGGAGTATGGAAGATGGCGGTGATTCCCGCCCGTGCTTCGGAGAGCATGTTAAGCCGTCGGTCCCGGTTGTCATGAACATCTATGACAATCGTTATTGGGAAGTCAGTGCCCTCAAATATACTGACAACTAGTTCAACCTTCGAATTCAGTTCGCCCTCAGGGTTGCGGAGGTCAGATGCCAGTCGCTCTGTGTAAAAACTGATATTCAGGTAAAACCGGTTGAACTGGTAGCCGACCCCAAATATTGGGAATAATAAAGGCTAGGAAGAAGAAGAATTTTAGTCTTTCTATTCATGTGTATTTTCCATGAGATTGCATGGTTTATGCAATTTCTGAGTTTTTTTTAAACAGCTCCTGCGTTATTAATAATTCCAGTGTCGCAGGGGACTTTACAAACATACATAAAATGGACTCAAAGAATACCCTGACTTAGAACATCAATTTGTGGAACACACATAGTGTTATTCCATGTGGGATTTGAACCCACAACACTTGGCGAAGTAAGGAACGGCGTGGCGACCGCTTAACCACTGGGCCAAACGTGCAGTTACAAATTCCGTGCGGTTACAACACACACAATTAAATTTCTTTAAAACTAATGTTTGTACAGTAAGAATACCTTTTACTCACTTTATTTCCAAAATTTTATTTTCCAATGACTTATTGCTATTAAAGATACGAAAGTATACAACGTACCTATATAAAACAAATAAATATCTATGAAAAAACTAGGGAAGAACATTAATTAATCTCGTGTACTAAATGAGTTATTAGGGCAGCCAGCTCCGACATTTTATCATAAAAGATATAATCCCGCCTGGTAATCCCTCCCGCCCCTCACAGATAGCGATACCATACGATATATACAGACGGGCGGGGATGGTACTTGTATGGAAGAGATAGTGAATCCTTATGTGTCATGCTATATAATCCTATCGTTCACTTGGCCGCAATAAAACCAATTCTAAAAATATGAAACAGAAAGTTTATATTTGAATGATCAGAAAAAAAAGTAAAGTAATTGTTAAAGACTACAAAAATATGATTCTCAATTAAAATATTTTTGTGCCTGATTTATGTTACGTGATATCTTTGCCATTCGGGAACCGATTTCAATAATTTATAATTGAATTGGTTGAACTAAAGGTCCCATTTCAATTTAAAGAAAATAACCTCTGGGAAATAAATAGTAAGGATAGGTACGTATTTTTGATATAATTTCTAACTTCACTCAGTTAAAATGTTTTATTATTATGAAAACAGATCACCTCAAAAAAATTTTTAAAAAAACTAAAAGATCGTTTTTATAAATAAACCAAAATAAAATTGTTCAAATTAACAATAGAGTGATAACCAAAACATTTTTTTTTATGTAGAGCAGGGTAAATATTATGATAATGTCGCATTATATCATGACACATGACGTCTACGTCAAAAATACGTATGTATCCTTACTTACTTTTACCTTTTTTTTCTAATTATTGTATTGTTGTTGGTCGTCGATAATTCTACTAAGTTTAAATTATATCTTGAAGTGGGTTAAAATCAATTCCAAAGGAGTCGGTTACAAGCAAACATACAGGTGAAGCTACTAAATCCTCCATAAGCGCAAGCCTGAGGGTGACAAGTGAGGCCACCAGTCAACCTAGCAGGAGCAGGCTGAGGTGGCAGCACGAGCTTTGTAAAGTGCTCGCGCCCTTTTATAGAATAGAAATATTAGGGTTCTTATACAGGAGGGGGCTACCTACAAACAATGGGTGGCCCGAGGTACGTTGGGGTTCCATGGATTTCCTTTCGAGAGTGCAACTGGTTTCCCGGCTTTTAGTATCCGAGACGATATGTGGTGTTTAGTCGGTATGAGTCCGACATAACCAGCAGTAGTATCTGAGGGGAATTCCGCACAAAAAAAAAGATAAAGTTAATAAAAAGCGTATAAAAACCATTTGCATTAATAACAAAAGTCGCATCTACAGTAATTATTTACATTTTTATAGAGAGGCACACACCACTAAGATCTTGCCATATCCAGCACACGCTTCAATCCCGGTATGCCCCTATCAAACGCTCGTTTGCACAAAGTATATACTCCAAGTATATCTGGAATGGTTGCGAACACCGAGCTGAACGGTTTTCGGAACACTTTTTCCCTATTTCCGTAGGAATAAAAAGGAGTCAAAGAGAACTTCATAGCTTCTGTTATACCTTATAGCTTTTTAGATCGTACAATGCAGCAGCGAGGCAATTTTTCTAAATCCTTTCTTGTGTAACTTTTTTTAAGTATTGTGTCGAGACTTTTAAGCACATTTTTGCTTGTTTTGTTCAATAGGTTCAAAAACCTTCTATAGTCCTTCAATGGCCTACTATACCACAATCAACTGACAGTTTTATTATAGAATTCGGTAATAAACACTTGATGACTTGTAACTTTCCAAAACCCATGAACATCTGTGACTAATTCATGGGTCACCAAAAAGTTACCGCTCTTTAAATCTCGCTATTTAAAATCAAAAGGAGAGAAAGTTTGGCCTCTGGCAACCAGTGTACTATTATGGTCAGCCATAGTAAATGTAACCAATCTATAGCTGTCTACTGCTGGACGAAGGATTTCCCTAAAGAGCACCAGCTATCCCAATGTTCGGCAGTCTGCGTTTTCCGCCACTTTCCTAAGGTTGTTGGCCCGTTAAACCGCAGGGCGCCCTACACTACGTTTGCCCAATCACGGTCGTGGAGACCGCACGAGTCTGGCACGTTTCGGCTCCAGCGTCCATCAGTTCGACTGGGTACATGGCCAGCCACTTTAACTTCACTTCATAGTAATGAATGTTACTTTGTTCGAGGCTTAGTTTTATTATTCTCAAAAACCGTCCGTCCGTGGGAGAGCTATGCTTCGGCATGAATGGGTCGGCTCGACCGGAGTGATACCACGGCCTCACAGAAAACCGGTGTGAAATAGCGTTTGCGCTGTGTTTCACCGAGTGAGTGAGGATACCGGAGGCCCATACCCCAACCCCTCCCCCCATCCCCTTTCCCATCCCCCCAAGGTCGGCAACGCACTTGTGACGCCTTTGGTGTTGCGAGTGTCCATGGGCGGCGGTAATCGCTTACCATCAGGTGATACGTCTGCTCGTTTGCCAACTATTCAATAAAAAAAAAAAAAAAAAAAAACCTTCGAATCGTAACTTCGAATTCCTTTAGGCAACTCATTTCATTTTCAATACCATTAACGTGTTCAGTAACATAGCCCATAATAATTACAGTTAATAGTACATATATACGAGTACATACGTACGTACACAATCAAATTGAATTACCGTCATAATCCTGTAAATCGACGATTTTATATTGTTTCAGTTCAAATCGTTTTATAGTTATTTGAACGGCTTGTATTTTGGCCTCCATGTTAACTCAACGTTAAAATATTCTGTGTGTGTTTGCTGTTCACGATATGATATTGATAATTTGAACAGCAGATCTTTTGTTAGTTTATTTGTAATGGAAACATTGTTTTACTATTATTTTATTTAAGTAATTTCTGTTATAACTCTGTTAATGTGTTGTCTTTTTTCATTAATGATTTGAGTATAGGTACTTTATGTAGACTTATTAGCATTCTTGGGAACTTCCTAGATTGTACCCGATTCACACAAGGAACACACAACATTGTGTTGAGACGAACGGACTAAAACATGAAATCAAAATAGTCGAATCATCATAAATAATCATCCTAACATCATTATTTCTCCAGGGCCCATACTAGATTATCAACAGCCTGTAACGGTTCCTTAAAGACAAAAAAATCGCTAAATATACTAATATTGTAATTGCCACAGACTGTTCCATGTATCTTTGTCACTATTGTTTCCAAGATTTTAAATAAATACCTGACTTTAATTACATCTGTTTATATACAACTTTGCTCTCACTACCTCATCCAAACTCATTCAATATACAGCTATCTCGTCACTTCTTACTGGAGGATTACCTCTCCGTGTAACTGGGAGGAGTGACCTTGAAACCCTCAGACGCAATGCAGGTTCTACACGTACCTTTATAATACAGTTCATGTGTAAAAGGTATTATTATCGTGACCCTAATGCTGTTACTCATTTTTATATTATTGACTACTTTTGTACAGAATTAAATTTTGCTTTGGACCAGGATTAAATATTTTGGGTTTTTCATGATACATATAATTAGAAAATTGAGAAAAACCCATGGTACATACATATATTTTTAATTTTAAAATGATTGCAAAACGACATCTGTAATTTTATAAAACATGAGTCATTCTCAAAGGAGCTATAACTTACTTTACTAGTAAACATATTCTAGAACAGTTATATTAGACTAATATATTAGCCACTCACACAATAGTAATACGTTACTTTAAATAATTATTTAGTGTATTACAACTATTACTTGGCGTTCCACTACATGTCAGTAGCTTGACTTTTATCACACCAAAATTTTAAAATCCGTGAGTTCGTTGAAAGCAAAATTGTTTTTAAAGATATAAAAGAAAATTTCACGAAACGCTCATCAGCGTCTCCCCTCAGACAGAATGCTTTCATTACAAAAACTAATGTATGCAAAACACCGTTTGAACCGTTTGAGACGTTGGAAGTCATCAAACCCTTAATTGAGGCACCTGCAGTAGCAATTACCTTAATATTGAATATTACATCACAGGCAATTAGAACGCAAATTACAACCAACTGTTTAAACAAAGTGTTAAATAAGACTTTTTGAGAACTTACCGCATACAATTTTAGTTGTTTGAATCCCGTCTTAAGGGATTAACTTTATGAATGAGACGATTAATTTAACTTTCAATTCGAGCTTTGTTGGTACAAGATCGAATTTACATGAATTTCTGGAGTTCTTCAAAGGAAATGTTGGTTTATTAAATTATTAATTGCCAAATAATACTAAACATAAGAATTACAATTGAAACATTTATAAATGGCTGGTTTCGTTTTATTTAAAGTTGTCATATTAAAAAGAATAGAAGAAAAAAGTAGTGTTAAAAGTTTGTGAGTCATTATGCGCCACCGTTTAAAAAAAACTATGCTGAGGTTGTTTCTCAAAAGCGATTAAGCCGTTTATCGGGTGGCTCACCTGATGAGATAATTTAGTTAATATCGATTGCCCTGTAGGGGATTAGTCGACGACAAATTGTCCAATCAATGGACAGGTAATTGATTTCAAGCAGCTAATATCGGACGCTAAGCTTTTGTTAAATCTATATCGTGAGCTTGAAATTTGGTTTAAAATATTTTGCTTAGAATAATGAATTACAATTTGGTGACAAGTACGAAATTTACAATGTATTGAGAAGAGCTTTGTTGTAAAATGTCGTAACCGACAACGTATTTAGTAGTTTTCAGCTCATTAATATTCTAGCTAAAGAAAAACACATATCTATATTTTGAATACTTTAATAGACGTAGTACAACTTAAAGATGGTAGATGGATATTATAACTACAGCATTTTAAACCACGAGATAAAGGTTTATTGATTGACTGTTTTTCTTGTAAGTTTTATTTAATCAAAAACTAATAAAGTAAACAAAAAATTAAATATTACATATCCAAGAATACTAAATTCACCGCATTATGAATAGAACTTAAATTTTCTAAAACGCTCACATTTCATTTCATGCCAATTGAGAAGAAAATTCGAGCTGTAAAATTTGGAATGAAATCCCGGTATCTTAGTAGTGCCCCATACGTTTTCGTGATAAAAAGATACTAAAAATTAAATTGGATTCATCTTTGCGGCAAATAAATCTCAGCATTATCATATATCTTTATTTAACTCTTTTCGTAGTTATTGAGCTCATTTACCAGGCTTAACGCACGTCTAAAATATTTGCAGTAAGCAAATTTTACCAAACCATAATTCCTATTTTCTTAATAATATTTAAGCTGCCCCATATCTTTTAATTACCACTACTTATAAAACATCAAAATGATATTATACAAGTTTATCTAAAAGCTTTGTATTATCAACTGGAAAAAATAAATGTATTGGGTTTTATAATTTGAGCAAATGCCATAAGTGTATTAAAATATTTTATTCGAGCGGTAAACAAATAACGCTCTATGTCCTCTTAAAACTTAATAGTTATAACAAGTCCAGATATTACTTCACAGGTCATTCACTAAGGTTACAATAACCTTAGATTAGCAAAGGTGACCTTGACCCTGAGTACTATTCTCCTTGAAACTTAAATCAAAAGGCTGAATGTAAAATTCTTCGTTTTGATTACAAATTAAAACGGTTGAGCGGAGAGGATAATTCGGGTCTTAGATTTTATACTAACGTATACATAATATACTTTTAATCAAGTTGGGTGTGTATATATTGATGTATGTTAAAGTTACGAGAAATAAGTAGTGCAAGGAGTACTGTATTGATCCGTTTAACACCAAAATGAATGTAAATACAATTCAATGTAAATACAATTAAAATACGCCGTATGCTAAACCTTAAGTTTTTTCAATGGTTTTCAATGTTTCAAATTTACTTGTTTGTCTTAACTAAAACCAACAATGCCGATTATATAACTGATCTGAAATGTGAACTTTTGTGGCGATCAACTAAAAAAAAGCCATGACATATTTATTCGTTTTCACTTCTTTTTTTATTATATTTTGTATAGGGAGCAAACGAGCAGACGTGTCGCCTGAAGGTAAGCGATTACCGCCGCCCATGGACACCCGCAACACCGGAGGCGTTACAAGTGCGTTGCCGGCCTTTAGGGGATGAGGAGGGGGATGGGGTATAGGCCTCCAGTATCCTCACTCACTCGGTGAAACACAGCGCAAGCGCTATTTTACATCGATTTTCTGATAAATTAAAAAAATTATTAAAAAATCTTTACAGATATTTTTACACGTTGGACTTTACAGTTAGAAGAAGCCGGCATTCTTTAGACTCACTCTGGGAAGAAATGCCGGAACAAACCACAGAGGTGCCTTTTCTAAGTTCGTGAACATTGATTCAATATAAAATATTAAAAATCTATGCGAGTACAGTATAGGATCTGGGTGGGCCTTTTGAAGAAACGACCATAGTAATTTAATCCCTTAAATCAAAGTAACCATGAAACTTATATATAGTAAAATTTAAATATGAACTAGATTTCTAGAACTACGATACGTTACATGTTTTTCTAACATCAAGACTGTTCCGGGAGGTAAATTCGAGTGCACAATTCTAACTTTCCTCTAAACTGCAAACTTTAAAAGTGTAAGTCAGCAACTTTAATACCTTTCAACATGTAAAAAGCAGGTTATCTAGAAACATTTAAGAGAGCGTGGTAAAACGTTCTTTCACGAAATTTCAATATAATGTTTAAAATTTTAGGTCCATTCCAAAATTAAATTTGAACTTCAGTTAACATTGTGCCTTAACGTTTTAATTTGTTCCTTTCTAAGTACTGGTTGTTATAATTATGTCTGTGCCTTTGTCCACATTTTTCATCTCACAAATATTAATAAAATATCTGTCCAGTCCTGAACGCAATAAAATACGAAACATAGCAATAAATCAATATTCAGAACGCAATAAGCCAAATAAAAACACACTTAAGGAAATAAAATATAGCATATTTGTAGCCATCAATTTTATGAGACCATAAAAAAGCAAATTCGTTTTGACCGTTGAAAATCCTTGGAGGTAAGTTGCGACCCTTATAAAACCCAAATAATCTACTAGCAGTGGATTTTCTGCGTACTAAACAGACCTAAGTAAACTCGAGGGATGAAACAATTTGTGCACCCTAATCAAATAAGTGTAAAAGGAGAATTTAAAATTTCTACCCAGAATTTGCATAATGACCCGCTCCTTGGAATAATGACTCAATCTAGAGGCAGCTTTATTGTACGTATATCTTTTAATGGCGTAACGGACAAATGAGATGACGGGTCGTCTGATAGGATCTGACTACAATAAACTAAGGCAACAGATTCTTAAGGGGATGAGGAGAGAGGTCTTATGCATCTAGTAACCACAGTCATTGGAATAAAGGTAACGAAAAAAAAACTGTAAAAGTGTGTTATCTTTCTTGTCTAATTGATACATATTTCCCCATGGTTATTCTATGAAAGTACAGTCATCTACACAATATTAACTAGAAACAACTAAAACTCAAAATCATAAGTATATTGTAATTTGTGCATAATTTATTGAGATTAGTCGGCGTTATCACTTGTGCACCTGACTGTAGAAATAAAATACTCGTGAGCACGACAGGTGAATATTAAGTAGCGTTCAGTTACAGAAATTAAATGTACTAATTAACCAGTTAATGCTACGGTATTATGCAAGATATTTTAGGGTTGTATTTCTTTGGCAACAACTTTATTCTCTCGTGAGGGTTATGTCACGTCTAAAGTGTAAGGGCCATTTGTGTTTCTATTATGTATTCCATTATACAATTTTGGATATAGTATTTTTATTAATAAAAAAATTATTGAGTGAACAATACTGGTAAGGTATTTTTTGGTGCACTATTTTCAATTATTTATAAGATGCACGATATAAATATATTAATTAGATGTATATATATATATGTCAGTACCTATACTCGTATAACATAATCTTGGCCTTTCTCGTTTTCTCTTGCTTGCAATAGATTGTCGTATCTTATCAAGTGGTAGACCATTTTGCCTATTCTATTGTCTATAGTATTCAACAAATAAACCATTAACAATTTACGTTCAGCAATACATTTACATTCTATAAATTCAGTGTCAACCAATGAACCATGCTTTTCAGTTATGAGTTACGTATACATGTGTGACATAAATTTGAATGACAATCATTTCCCGTGGTCTATAGCTGACTGGGCAAATGACGAAAATTATAAATCAATTTCGTGGTAATACATTGTTGGTCACAGGAGTTTAACGCGGGATGTGACCGTCTATCCTGACGTGAGGTGACGTGATGTACGGCTGAGTAAACGGTGGTAAATTACGAGAAATCGTAGCGTATTTCATCTTGATATGAATTTATTGAACATAATTATTTATGTAGGTAAATCATCTTTGTGATCTTCCTTGCCTTTATTATTGCCAAAATTCTCTAGAAGAAGAAGTTCGGCTAGTACTAGTTCAACCGGTTTTACCTGACTACAGTTTTTCAATGGCGACTGAATCTGTGACTAGCATCGGACCTCCGCAGCCTTGAAGGCGAACTGAATTCGAAGGTTACGCAAGTTGTCATTATATTTGTTGTTGTTGATCTTCATGACAATCGGTCCAACTTCCATTTCTGGACAGAAAAACTCATCAACACTTTTTGGCTGGACTCAGGAATCAATTCTTAGATCGGTCGTCTCATACGCTAACTTGTAAACCAACGAGGTAGTATTTATCTAAGAATATACAAGTGTGTATTCGTGTATTCCGTTGTAGAGTAATGCGTAATCATCAAGTTACCGAAAATAAACCCTTCCCCCGATCTAATTCTGGGGGTATCCCTTGATTTAAAGCTGTAGTCCCTTATTACACAAAAACTTAAGCTCAATGTTCTCAATTATATCTCTTATAAGGTTTATTTAGTTTATTATTTGAAATTGTAAGGTTAAGACTCTATAAAAGAAAGGAAAAATAAAAGATTTTATTTTATAAAAGCGTAACTTTGAAGAGGAATTCGTATTTTATAATATTTATTCAACATCTTTAAGGTACAAACATAACTTTAAAACAACTTTGTTAATATTTCTTTGTTTAAAAGACAATGTAAAGTTATAAGAGACAACTTTTTTATTCCACATTTACCCTTTGGTGTTAAAAATTTGATAAACATTCAAAAAATATTTCTGTACCTTCTTATTTATTTAGCGGCACTCTATTCCAAGAGGCACAGTCTATAAAATAGAGGCGTCAGGTAAAATTTACAAATTTATTGTCCCCACAGAGTTTTAACCCGAGAACTGGTTAATTCATAAAGGGAAGTTGGTACTTGCTTAGATGAAGGTCTCGTAACAACATTGCCAAATTAAAAGATTTTTCGTTAACTTTGAATTAGTAACAGAGCTGCCACTTCGAAATTACTATGTGTCTAACTTTAGATAGGACCAGTCAAACTAAAGTGAATATTATGCGAGTTATTCTACCTAAAAATCGAAGTTTAGCCGCATCATGGTAGACTTAAAAGCCGACCCCAATCTAATTCTGGTAAAAAAGTTTGGAGGTCTGATATTAACTAAGTGTATAAATGACTAATTACTAGCCAAACACAGAGTTAATAGTTCTTCCCTATTAACTCTGTGTTTGTAAATTCCACAATTTTTGTAAAAACTTTTTGCTTCAGGTATTGATATAAGTTGAGGGTTTTCTGTTATAATTCAAAATTCCCAAAAACAAAAAAAGTGTCCACTGTATTAAAGCATATAATATTGAATAATCATAAGCATAACACATGTTAAGGAATGTGTGGGGGAACGGGTGTCATGTCCCTCCAACACAAAGGGAGGATCCTCCGGCCAGACGAGGTGATCATGCCTGGCGGGCCACTGCCCAACGGTGATGTTGGGTAACAACAGTATATATGATAACGGAGCGAGAACTTCTATTGCGCGATTCAAGATTGGTAGTTTCTTCGTGTTGTACGTTACTTCGTAGTTCAGTGTATCTGCGGTGGAAAGCGCTGTAGTATGTTGCTGTTGAGCTGTATGTGGAAGTCGCCACAAATGTAAATTTTATTTTCATATAAACACAAAACAAACTTCAAGAGTTATCTTAGATCTCATATACATCATAGGCCGGTATTTATTCACAAGACTTCGCTTAGAGCTTTAAGAATGTGAGAACTAAGTGACTTAATGTTTTAGTAGTGGACAAACACTTGGTGGAGTTATTACCGCTCGCAAAGTTTGCTTCGGTTTTAAGTTTAAATAATTTTGTAGACCACTTTAAGTAAATACACTCCGAGGTACCGAGTACAGACCGGCCCACCTATATAACTTTGAAAATTATTAAGTATTAAATATTTTTGTTCCATATAAATTGTGAGACAAAATATCAGAGGAGGTAAATTTATGTTTTTGTTTATTATATAAATGGAAGCTGAGAGAAACTTTCTTTTTGTTACTTACCGAGGGCACAATTTAGGTGTGTACTGTAAACTTTGTAATGATTTTGCCAGCAGTAACTTACCTGAAATAAAGAAAGGGCTTAATTAATACACGTCTTAATAATACGAAAACTTTGGAAAGGTCTACGTAAAATGATGTTCTTAAGGTAAAATAATTTTGCGAGGTTATTCATCTATACATTTCGGTACAAATAAATAAATTTCAAGTGTCTGTTTGCAATTTCAAAATAACAGCTTTTCACTAAAAGCATATGAAAGTAAATATGGCACTGATATTTTTAAAAGAAAATTTAAATTTGTGTCTATCAGTCTGTTTGCTTTGGCTAATGTCTGGAACGACTGCACCGATTTTAACAAGACTGCCATTGGCATTTAGCTGATGAGATAAAGAGTAGCTTAGACTACTCTTATTTTAGACAAGTTTCACCCCGCGCTGTTATTCGTCATAGTTGTTTCAAAGCTACAACAACAAATACAGGGCGCAGATAGTATTCTAATATATAAAGATGAGTTGGTTATACCATACATTACTACATATTTTTGCTATTTTTAATTTTCGAATAGTAATGTCTTTGAGTTTAGAGTCAAATACTTACCTTGTATAGTCATAACATCATCAGGGTAATTTGAATGATAAAATCACATATATTTGGATGATAAGCCTAAAATGCAGGCTAAGCCTACCGAGTACTCCATAAACCTTGACTGTGTCTTGAATTAGGGTTACCATACCGCAAAACTAAGGGTTGGGGGGGGGGTTTGTTCTCAAGGTGAAAACAAAATACTATCGTCTCATATCCTTTTGGCTGCTGTTATAAATAAATTTAACACACAACGCCATCTAACTTCCAAATGAGCAGAGCTTGTACTATGAAAGGTTGATTGACTGATAGAATATTAACACACTTTTAAATTATCGAACCCGAGATCTTATGCACAGCAGTCGCGTACGCTACCACTGTGTCCTTGAAGTATTCAAATTGTATATACGTACTTATCATGGACACATAAAGCTTTCTTATTTTAAGTAAATACCTACTATTTACTTAATTTATATATTTAAAATTACTATAAATATTAGGTAAAGGTTGTTGTGACAGAGTATCCGAACCAATAAAATAGTTCAATACCTTTTACAATCTATAAAATCCAACAATGTCTTGGCATAAAAGGTAACTTGAAAGACCATTCACATTGTTGTAACCTTGAAAACAACCTTAATATTTTTTTAATATATTTGATTTAATGTTGCAATGACTTAGCTTCAAAGCCTCTAAACAAGTAAAAACTCTAATAGATTTGATTGCACTTCTAACTAAGAGACTGGAAAGTGGTGGGTTTTTGGTGCTTATTATATTAGAAAAAGTGGGAGAGCCATGCTTCGGCATGCATAGGCCGGTTCGACCGGAGTGATACCACGGCCTCACGGGTAACCGGTGTGAAACAGCGCCTGTGCTGTGTTTCACCGAGAGAGTGAGGATACTGGAGGCCCTACCCCAACTCATTCCCCCATCCCTTTTTACATCCCCCAAAGGCCGGCAACGCCTCTGGTGTTTCAGGTGTTCATGGGCGGCGGTAATCGCTTACCATGAGGCGATACGTCTGCTCGTTTGCCCACAACACCATAAAAAAACATTTAACCTAATGTAAAGCATGAGTAGTATTCAAGAGTAGATTTAAAGTCTCAAAAAAGTAAAACCTCTAAATAAAGTTTAATGGACTTTAATGCACTTCTAACTGTGAGTTAAGGGCGACATAATCACTTTGTGGCTTAGTCATTAAATAAATAAAGAAAAAAAACTCTGATTTAAAGAGTAAGTGTTGGAACTTTTTGGTTCCTTTTTTTGGACCTGTCAATGTAACTCTACTCTGCCGAATGAAAAGCATGAACAATATCCAAGAGTAAGAGTAGTGGTCGCCAAACTCATTGCGAATGCTGATAATACTACAATGCAGTATAGTGACTCACACTATGTAGGTCTATTGATATGCTTCTGCATCATTGGGCCTCCGGTCTCGCATTCACTAATGAAACAAGATAGTATGAATGCTGTAATTTTTGGTTAGTTTTCTATGTGAATACCGTCCTCGTCAAGCCGGCACGTTCGTGCTGAAGCCAACATGGATCTACTACTTTGATTTTTGGCAAATATTTATTTTTATAAGAAAGTAAAAAGATACAATCTCATCTCAAGATTTTATACATGGTAGTTGATCCCAAACTAGGCAGCATTTATGCCATGGTAATCAGCACACTGATTCATATTATTTAATATTTTTGATTATAATCACATTGTTAATAACTCCCAAACGAACAACAAAAATAAAAATTATCGTGCTCATCATATATTTGTCCTGGATGGGAATCAGACACATGACCTTCGGTGACCTTGAAGACAAATACAATTGCAACAGAACCAAAAAGTTTGAATGTCATACTACGAGTATTTTAATGAAAATTATTCTTTAAAGTTCGAACACACTCTATGTCTTTTGTAAATGGATTCCTAAAGATAACAAAAGCGATGCTACCAGACTAACCGCCTATTACACAGTGAAAAACAAATGCAATTTACGTTCGACGTACTAAATTGGCGGGTACGGACGTTATTACAGCTTTAGCCACAATTACAGTGTAATTGAAAACGGCGTGCTCGTTACAACGCAGTGACGTGCCTTTATACAACTGTGAAATAATATATTTTAGACGATGATTATTGGTTAGTATTGTTTTGGTGTTGACTAGGCAAAAAAAAATCATACTGTGAGCGATTAGTGACTATAAACTTTTTAACTTTTGACGGGTTTTCAGTTTTAGCGTCCCATTTTAGAATATTTTATACCCACTCACAGAATATTAACCTGGAATGACAACTTTCGTGCTGATGAGTGCAAGACCGGAGGCCTAATAATAAAGAAGCATCACAACAGGCCGCCATAGTTGGGTCAATATGCTATATTCTCGTATTTTCTGCATTCGCAAGGAGTATAGTGACAACCACTCTTGGATTCTGTTTGTGCTTTCCATCAGGCACAGTAGAGTCACTTTGGCAGACTTATAAAAAAAGTTGTTGATTTTCTTTTAAATAATAATAACTCAGAAGACTCTGACATTCTAGATTAGGGATAGATTAAGACTTCATTTTAAAAATATTACTAAAATAAACTGCCTAGGTGGCGTAGTGGTAGCGTATGCGACTGCTGTGCTTGAGGTCTCAGGTTCGATTCCCGAGTCGGACCAAATGTTTGTATGATCTGCAAATATTTATTTCGGAGTTTGGGTGTTTTCTGTGTATGAAATGTATGTATTTACAAAAAATAAGTAAATATGTATTTATATCAGTTGTCCAGTACCCATAACACAAGCTCTGCTTAGTTTAGAATGGCCTTATTTGTTAGATGTACCAAAAATGTTTATATTTATTTATATTAATTTAGGCTTGATAGTTCCCTAGTAAAATAAATACAAAGGACGCGGCAAACATAAATGAGTAGTGACAAGGTAATTGCCAGTCAATAACGCCCTTTTAGTGACTAAATTTTCTTCGTTGCATATTAAATATATGTGGCAATAAGCTATTGTTACATTAGTCGTTTGTCAATTTTGCGTTTATTTATTTTATTTATTTATTTATCTTTATTGTATACACAAACAAAAAAAAAACAAAATAATAAAATGATTAAAAGTATGACGGCGCATCACTTATTTTATTTGGTAACACAAGTGTCGGTAGTTAGACACTGACGCAACACCGAGCATTGGAGCTTGCGACCGATGACAAAAGGGATGGAAATCATTGCCACTTAAAAAAATAATAATCACGCGTTAAGATAATTGATGGTAGTCGATTATTTTATGTGATTAGTTGCGGGTAACAGTGACTTTGATCTCATCCCTAAAGAACTGTGGGTAGTTATTAATTGAACGCAGCCGGAGATAGTTATAAAATGGAACGCAGCCGGAGGGCAAGGATTATCGTTTAGCTTCTCGCAGTAGCATCACATGTTCGGTGGAGTGTCGTACCTAAATTGTAACCTGTATAACATTATTGATTATCGTGACTGTATTTCACTATGTATTATCATAAAGTGGTTATGAGAAAGCGATCGTGAGGAAAACCATTGCTATCATTCTCCTCGCTCGACAACTCACGTCTACCCTCATTTAAGAAAATATGGAATCTACCGGCACTCCTTAACGCGGGGAACGGAATCCCTAAAAGTATGTAAGGATGTATAACAACATTGGCGGTCTTATCGCTCACGGCGATTTCTTCCAGACAACCATAGCACGGACATTGGGCATTTCAAAATTCAGAGTACCTTACACACAGGTAACACATTAATATTTAAAAATATCAATAGAGATCCATATACAAACATCCATACTCATTATTTGTATTTTAAAAAGTATTGTTTGAGATAATTTTGTAGCTATAAGTATAAGGATATATATATAAGTATAGTATATGAGACAAACTTCTTAGCACTCCATGGATTCACCGTGCGGGTGCCGGGTCCATCGTGTGGCAGAGGGAGAAACTCAAAGCAGTTCCCAGGACTTACGACCTAGGTGTAGGTTTAAGGAGGCCCCCTTTAAGATACGCATCAACGGTCACCTTCACTGCTCGAGTTTCCCGCCCTACCTAGCCAAATTTGGTAGGAACCTGTTAGTGCAGCCTTGGATACTCGTTCTAAAATAGAACTTACTGCAGATCTCGACAGGCCAAGGTCTTTCAAAAGGTTATAGAGAGATTTAGCTGGTATACCTCTCGCTCCCACTTCTACCGCGTATAAATTAACCACATAGCCATTTTTGTTAAGTTCAGTTGTTAGATCGTAATATTTATTTAATTTTATTCTATGGTCTTTAGGAATATTAGTTTCCCACGGAACAGTAAGCTCTACTAATATTATGTGTTTAATTTGTCTAGAGAAAAGGAATATGTCCGGTCTGGATGACGAAACACCAACATCCTCTGGGATTTTATAGTGCTTATCATACGTATCCATCAAAATAGTCCAGTCAGGTGCAGTACCTAGGATTGAGAAAGGCTTGCTTTTAGATTTGGTAGTTGAGCCATCCTTTATAAAGTTAATTTCTCGTTTATTTGTAGTCAATCCTTTTTGGGGCTCTAGCTACTGAAAGACTTACTGCTTCACGTATGATTTCTAGTACTCTATCATGTCGGCGTGAGTAATAACCCCTATCAAGCAGCACCCTGCAACCTACCAGTAAGTGCCTAGCAGTACCTACTGCCTCACCACACGTATAGCAAGATTTTTCAGATGCTTTCCCCCATCTCACTAGGTTACTTTGGTCTGGGAGGGTCATTTGGAAGGCATTCAGATAGAATTTTAATAGGGCAGGAGACCAATCATATAGCAAGGTGCGCCATTTCAGGGCTAACGGGATGCAGAACTCACCTATAGTTAACCACTCACTTTGCATTTCTAGATTCATTGCATGCACTTTATATTTATCATTTTCATCTTGTTGTATAAAGGATTTTATTAGTATAAGGATATAAAAAATAAGAATTTCGGTAATATCTTCATATTTTAGGAAGTTCTAATTTTACAGTACATTTCATGAAGTTGTTTTCGTACTGAAACGTTGGATACTGATGATATTGATAAGACATAATATAATATACTAATAATATACATAAATGAACTTATTTAATTTAATTTATTGTTATTTCGTAGTTTCAAATGTAACTATTTATTCAATACCTGGATGTAATTAAATAGAACGGAAAAGAAAGAAATTTAAGTATACTTAATTTTTAGACCGCGGGAGAGCCGGCTCGACCGGAGTGATACCACGGCCTCACAGAAAACCGGTGTGAAATAGCGCCTTCACTGTGTTTCACCGAGTGAGTGAGGATACCATAGGCCCACACCCCAACCCTTCCCCCATCCCTCTTCCCATTCCCCCAAAGGCCGGCAACGCACTTGTGACGCCTCTGGTGTTACGGGTGTCCATTTGCGGTGGTAATCGCTTACTATCAGGCGATACGTCTGCTCGTTTGCCTCCTATTCCAAAAAAAAATGACTAAAAACATAAGCCGTAAATAATGCATATAATTATATTTATATTTCCTAATTCGTTGTGCAAGTGTGTGCCGTCCACTCGACTGATGAGTGCTCAACTCGAGAAGTGAGGGCAGAGCTGTGCTTAGCGAATGTTCATCGTGAACGTTTCTAGTCTTTGTAGTGGCACTATTTGTAAGCGAAATGTTAATATCAAATTAATTTTAAGAAATAAAAAAAATCATGTCAAGTCAATTCCAGTCTATATAGGTGCTAGCTTTTCTAGCTATATTTTAAAATCCTTCTGCCATAATTACTTTAACTTCAATAACATTGGACTTTCATACAAACTACCATCCCCCGTTTTAACTCCAAAAGGAGGTTGATTTCTAAATATACATTATTAGTAAACCTCCACACCATCATATTTTAAATTTTAAGTCTCTTACTTCAAAAACATTACACTTTCATACAAACTTCCGACCCCCGTTTTACCCCCCTAGGGGTAGAGTTTCATAAAATCCGTTCTTAGCGGATGTCTACACTCTTTAAGGAACCTACCTGCCAAATTTCAAGTTTGCATAGTTTCTGAGATTTCGTGATTAATCAGTGAGTGGTATTTCGCTTTTCTATGAATATATATAGAGTAATACAACATAGTTAACTTTTATTTTTTTGCGTATATGTATACACGCATGATAACTGACAGTAGCTGACTGCAAAGAGTCAATGATCGAAATAAGTAGTGCACAATTGGAGAGGTCTATATCTTGTGGTGGACTGCCATAGACTGATGATACTAACTGATGAACCTTTATTTTATCTATTTTTATGATTTTGGAGTACCTCAGAATGTTATTTAATGTTCTTATAGTTTGGTCAATTTCAAAGACGTAAATTCATTGCATTCCTTTGTATGATTGTTTATGTTAGACTTGAGTTCAAAGTAATAATTGGCAGTTAGTCATTTCAATAACGGTCCAAAATAATATACCTCTTACTATAAAATAACCAATATATCAATACCGCGTCCTCCCATTACTTAGATCACCCATTTTAGTTACAAAGGAGACGGATGCAGCCGTTCCCCCACAAACTTTCCCTGGAACAAGCGAAGGGTTTAATTGTTTTCCTGCACCACAGAGAAGCTGAGAAAACGCGAGTAAAACGCGTTTGTAACGTAGAGTGAGCTTGTTCCACTTTCCCGAGCCCCTTTTGTTTGAAGTACTCTAATTTTTAATTGAATGTACAGGTCGGAGATTGCTTAAAAACTACAACCTGGGAATAAGTGGATTAAATTATACGACGTAGACGTAGGTTATATAAACTTTAGTGTTTATTTTACCTGACTAGGTATTCAACACTCGTGGTGAAAGAGGTTTGAACAAACAAATCAGTATTCAACTGTTTTATTAAATACATAATCGAAATACGACACAACATAATTTAAATTCTGGACAATTTGCAGAATTGTACTAGCTTTCAATGCCACTACTTGAGTTTTACCAATTTTATTATTGACCATGGATACCCTAGCGACATATTATCGATATTTGTCAATTTTCTTGTTGCTTTTTTCTGAATGAGTGCAATTACCTGAAGGCCCAATATTTTTGGACTTATGCAAAACGGAATGGTCGATGACGTATTTGACTTTCTTAAGTTGCAATTATTTATAAGCCGTGGTAGTCACTTACCACCATGTAATCTGTTTGTATTTTCATATGAAAAAAATGAGACTGTAAAATAACATATATTAATAGGATAAAATTGCAGATTAACCGGTAACCTCGCCATTTTCTACTGCGTTGAGTATTGTATGATCAAACCACGAAATTAAATACAATTACCCTATACTTACCATTAAACGAGAAAGTCTTGTATGTATATAATCTGAATCTCAAAAACGGTTCTGAAGAGCTGTTCCAACTGGTCCCCCCTTCCCCCTTCCTCTACAGGACAACACGTGCCGGTCTTGGATGTCACCGCTTCAGAGTGGTAGACATACGCTCTCGTACTCACCGCTTCGGTTCTTCCTTCCTGGGCCGAGCGGTCAAAACCTGGAACTCACTACCTGCGTACGTGTTTCCCTCCCACTATGAACCCGGGTCCTTTAAGCGGAGCGTGAAGAAGCATCTCACTAGGCCGCCATAGTGTGGGTCGCCATGCTGCAATGTCCCTATTAGCATTGAGGATGGTGACCACCACTCCTGGATTCTGCTTGTGCTTTCCATCAGGCAGAGCAGAGTCATTTTGGCAGCTAAGACATAAAAAAAAAAAAAAAAAACGAATCCAACGATTTTCATCATATTTCGTTTTTAGTAACGAGCAAAACGTGGTCATCCAGATGCTAAAAATAACATCAGACATTGTCAGCAATAAACCTTCAGAAATTGGATTAAAAAAACGTTACTTGGTTTAGCGTTTAATGTGAGAGCAACGTAACACCTCATGAACCATTTAAAACATAAACCTTAGTCTAAACATAAATCCATTAACAAAATTTTGCAGGTTATGTACACTAAACGTAAATATTAATTATGCATGAGTTTATACAAAGTTTCAACATTGTTTTGTTGTTGAAAACATCTTAAATACAGAGGAACTTTTAACTTTAGATTTTTAAATTCAGCTTATTATATTTACATATATTAAAGTTTGTTAAATTTACCATAAGTAACACTAAAAGGAAACACGTATAAAAAATATATCAAACAATTGAAAATCATCATAAACCAAACTAACAGAAATGGTTTTCAGTTTCTAAAACAATAGATTTATTTTCCAATCTTCACTCATATTGTTTACCAAGTTTTCATCTCGCCTTCAAATTTTTTATTAAAATAACGTAAAAAAATCCCAGTTATCTTACCCCAGGACTCTTGATAAAAGTGAGTGACTCTTTGAGACAGCGCTATAAATTGTAGTAGACGACGTATCTTGAAATTGTGTTGGCGAAAGTGACTTTTAACGGGCAACGAACCCAGCAGGGGCAGGCGCGTTGACGCTCACTAAGCCCCTTTTTGTTACCAGATTAATGCAGGTCTCCAGTATTTGCAACTTCACAGCCAAAATTTTAACAAAATTCGAACCGAATCTGTGATATTTTAAATTAATGTTTTTTTTTTATTTTAATTCAATATTTTAAGTTTTTACTTGCGCTTCGTGGAACTTTATACAAAATTTTACATTTTATTAATTAATTTGGGTTTGCAAAATAATACTTTTTCCTAAATTAATGTCACTCTGCCTGTCTTTTTCTGCTAACTCAACAATGGCTTGCCAATATTTCGTGATGATCACTTAAATAATCAGTTCAAAGAACGTAGTTCTAGAACCAATCAGCTTAAGTACAGTAGCGTGTACTATATAACTTCAGATGCACAAAAAAATTAATTCAAATGTGCTTAGACATTCAGACATGCAGATTCGTATAACTGGTTCAAAGCGACCAATAGTCTGGCTCGTTGATTAAAAGACCCAGTTAGTCAAATGTGATGTACATATTGAGAATCATATAGATTTCAGTGCATTGTTCAATTGATATATTTACCAACCTTATGATATATGATATATTATGTTTGACTTATATAGTGAAATTATTCGTATCACTAAAGATCTATTAACTGTGAAAGAAAAAATACAATTAAACATGTTTTACTACCTATGCGCAATACAGGTTGCTAATAACATAATATTAAAATTAATCAGAAGAAAATAGCCCTTACTCAAACACACCACATAATTTAGAAACATATCCCCCATAATTCCATTTAACATAACACAAAACAAACTACCGGAGCCAGATTATAATTAATAAAGTTTGACAATAAATCATGTTCCTAAGGAGTGGCATCAACTGCTTTACTTGGTAATTTAGTTACATAAGATACTATCAGGGTATAAGTTAATTCAATTCTTGTAAGATTTAGAAATGTGTAATATATTATAGTTCTGCACACAGCGACAATATTTTGGTTACTTAACTCAACTTAGTAGATGTGAAATATGAAGAAAATTACATGTCATGATGCCAAACTAAGATTTTTTTTAATTGTATATAAGTCTCCATTACCAAAATATAAGTAGATAATATATGTTTTTTAGAGAAGACCTTTTCAAGGCTCAAATTAAGCAAGACTATTCAAAAGATGTAGAAGAACACAGATCGAATTACTTGAATTCCTAAAATTATTTGTAGTAAGCGGGTAAGAATTGCAACGCTTCACAGTGTAGTTGACTGCTACTATAAACAAATAAAATAAAGTAATGCAGAAAGCCAAACATTGTTACATTTTCTTCTAAAAATACAAGTTGGAGATTTAAGTGGTGATTAAATTGAAACGTCTGGTGGAGAGCCATCGATCAACGTAGACGATGCTTGCAGCTCTGAGGACACGGTCATCAATTTACTTGCTGCTAATAAAACAACAAAGAACAAGGACAAAAACTATTTTGTACAAATATATATGATGAATAGGTTACGTATATTTATTTTGGCTGGATACGAATGGGCTTTTGATAGTTGCTGGTGGAATGTAAACGATAGTTTTGCCTATTTTTGTTGGATAAAGTTGAATGGAATAATTCACTGTCTAACATGAAATAAATGTTTTATTATGTTTTTTACTTAAACTTTTAAATAAAAATATTTGGTCCGTGTTATGTGGTAGGTAAGACAAAATCTCCTTCCTACGAAGAGACCTATATCCAGAAATGGACTATTGAAGACGTGATGATGATGATGACCATTCAAGCAATATGCTGGTGTTTGCTAATATAAAAAAAACCTTTTAAAAGAAATAGTACCAAAAATTTAAAACAAAAATGTTAAATATCGATTTACTGGTTACATAAATTAAGCAGTTGACATAAAAAAAGTATATTTTCAGTAGTATTTAAATGTGATCCTACATTTCTGCAGCAGGTTGTTAGCACAAAATTCTAAAGAGAGTCGGTAAAAAACTAAGTTTTGAAGTCCAGACGCTGAAAGTACCGCATCTTTCAACTCTATATCTTTATCATACGACATACAAAGCGATCCATTCCAGTGTCCCGTGCCAACAAATGAAATTTTCGATCGAGACAAATGACTGTGCATTACTCTTTTTATATGCTCCAACAACAATGCTGCTTTTGAACAACGCGCAGTGTATCGTAACAAATATGCAATGATTTTACATAACGCCATTTTTAAGCAAGTAGGTGGCGGTTTATTTCTAAAGAGTTTATATTTATTTCTACACTTTCTTCGTGGTTAAAGGCGACAATTGACAAAAATAGCTGTTCACGTAGTTACTATGTAATATAACTTGTTCAAGCTAACTTAGCAGAAATGTTGATTGCATTGTTACAAAGTAGAACTTAGAATTTTGTTATTTTTGATGATGATTTAAAAAGCTCTAACTTTTTAGAGTTCGGTGATGAATAAGAATAAAGTACCATCTAAACTGTACAATCTATGCACCGAGCAGCACTAAACGAGCATGTGCTTGGAAAGTGGATTTTCTTAATTTGAATGTATTGCACTGTAACACAAAAAGTAGTATGGTACATTTTGGTTAGAGGATTGGTATGACCAGTCCATGTAATAGGCACACAAAACCTGATCAATTCAAACTGTTGCTATATTATTCAATACATTTTTATAACCGTGGGAAACTAATATTCCTAAAGACCATAGAATAAAATTAAATAAATATTACGATCTAACAACTGAACTTAACAAAAATGGCTATGTGGTTAATTTATACGCGGTAGAAGTGGGAGCGAGAGGTATACCAGCTAAATCTCTCTATAACCTTTTGAAAGACCTTGGCCTGTCGAGATCTGCAGTAAGTTCTATTTTAGAACGAGTATCCAAGGCTGCACTAACAGGTTCCTACCAAATTTGGCTAGGTAGGGCGGGAAACTCGAGCAGTGAAGGTGACCGTTGATGCGTATCTTAAAGGGGGCCTCCTTAAACCTACACCTAGGTCGTAAGTCCTGGGAACTGCTTTGAGTTTCTCCCTCTGCCACACGATGGACCCGGCACCCGCACGGTGAATCCATGGAGTGCTAAGAAGTTTGTCTCATACAAAAATGACAGCCCGGAGAGACGGGATGACGCTGGAAAGACAGATGACTGGTGGAAAGACACCTGACTGGTGGAAAGACATCTGACTGCTGGAAAGACAGTCGAGGGCAATGGCCTAGCAAGCCTAACCCGGGAAACCTAAAAGCTAAAAGTCCAAAAAAGAGTAATACCCCTGGGACAGTCCGAGAGGGGGGGCGGAAGATCTGTCCACCGATAGATAGAAATGACGACCCCGGCGATAACACAGAACTGAAATGCCCTAAGTGCGGGAAAACTTACAAAAGACGAGCCTGGTATCTCAAACATTTAAAAACGCATGATAAAGTTGAAGCACGACAGCCGTCGGTCAGTACTTCAATAAACACTGCGGATAGAGTTAACCCTCATACATCCCAAGGTGAGCCATCGTGTGAAAATCACCAGGAGTCCATTGCCATCAGGACACGTCTTAGCATTCCTAGTCTAAAAAACTCGACCTGGAAAGTGCATGATGAAAACTTGGCAATCCTGCTAGAACACCCGGGATCTAAGCAAGACTTGAACAGCCAAGTAGAAACTTTTCAGGACACGATATATACATACTTTTGTGAGCGCTACCCACCACCAAATTTTTATGCGCAAAAAGATAAAGAAAACACTTTTAAATCGAAAATGCGGAGAAAGAAAAGAGAGTTAATAAAACAACTTCGAAAAGCCAAGGCCATGGGCGATAACCATCTAAGTCACCAACTGTCTAGGGCATTAAGATCGATCCTTAAATTAATTCAAGGAATATCGCTACAAATCACAAAAAATCGCGATAATTTTAACAGAGCTAAACACGAAGTAGATTTTGATAAAAACCCTTTTCAATACTCGAAAAACATTTTCAATGAACAAAAAGGTAAGCTTCTCTTGACCAACCAACAGATTTACGACCACTTTAAAAGCACTTACCAAGTGCCAAAGCGCGGGAGACGGTATGAGGATCCAAACATCCAAAAACCTCATTATCCTCTTGTCAATTTTGAAAGTTGTCCACCTACCCTAGAGGAAGTTGACCATCAAATTAAAAAGAAAACATCCAAGCCAGCTCCAGGACCTGACGGTATTCCTTATATAGTGTACAAAAAATGTCCATCGGTTCGTAAACATCTCTTAAACGTATTTTGTAAAATCTGGTCAAAGAAGCAAATACCAACATCATTTGGCAAAGCAGTTTTTGTCCTCATTCCAAAAAAAGACGAAGTAACTCATCCAAAAGATACTAGACCGATAGCACTAACCAATACAATTTCCAAAATTTTCTTTAGCGTACTACAAACAAAAATGACAAAATTTATGATCAGCAATAGGTATTTCAGGCCAAACCACCAGAAAGGGTTCTTGCCCGGTATTTCTGGCTGCCTGGAACATAACACATTATTAGCGGAAAGTTTGAAAGATGCCAGAATGCATGAGAGGCAAATTACGGTCTGTTGGATAGACCTTGAAAACGCATTTGGTTCTGTACAGCATGAACTAATGATCTTCGCCCTGAAGTGGTATAACTTTCCTACTGTGGTTATCGACATAATCACATCTTATTATTCTCAACTACAATTTGCCATAGCAGCAGACAAGGAACACACAGAAACATTGCATTATAATGTAGGGTTGTTCCAAGGCTGCTGCTTGTCACCAATAGCTTTTAATATAATTATAAATATTCTTATAGATAAGTTAATAAGTCATGAGAAAAAATGGGGCTATCGGTTTAAAATAAACAACAAATACACAGAGTCCATCTTAGCCTTTGCAGACGACCTTGCCATACTGACACGTAATCCAAAACAATGTCAGAAGTTATTAATTGAAGTGGATGAGTTTTGTACATGGACTGACGGACTGAGGGCAAAACCAAGTAAATGCCACTGTTTATGTCTGGGTAGACGGAATACCAAATATACCTCATATGATCCGGGACTCTCAATAGGAGGACAATGTGTAACCACGATTGCTGAAGCAGTGCCTTTCAAATTTCTTGGTAGAAAGATTGATTACAAAGGACGTACACCATCCTTAGAGGTAACTGTCGAAAAATTTTCTTAGTGACTTGAATAAGGTAGACCAACAACCATTAAACAATATTAAAAAAGTTTGGATATACGACAATTATCTTACGTCGCGTCTGACTTGGCCTTTCCTTGTATATGACATCGGTAAAAGCCTCCTGGCAAAACTAGATGCAAATGTCAAGAAGATATTGAAGTCATGGCTCGGAATTGCACACTCAGCTGACCCCTCAACTCTATTTAGGGATCAAAACAGTTTTGGGATGAAATTAAAGAAGCCATCTGAACTCTATAAACACCTCAGAGTGACCAAAATGCATGTCTTGGGACAATCCCAGGATGAAATAGTCTCATCACTCCCAAAAGATAAATATGTTACAGAGCTTGAGTCAAGACTTCAATTCCATAAACAATTTATGGCTGGTGCACAGTTTAATAAAGTCGGGCTGGGTTTCGCAAAGAGGAAGGGAGACCGAGAAATAATAAAATCCTTTATACAACAAGATGAAAATGATAAATATAAAGTGCATGCAATGAATCTAGAAATGCAAAGTGAGTGGTTAACTATAGGTGAGTTCTGCATCCCGTTAGCCCTGAAATGGCGCACCTTGCTATATGATTGGTCTCCTGCCCTATTAAAATTCTATCTGAATGCCTTCCAAATGACCCTCCCAGACCAAAGTAACCTAGTGAGATGGGGGAAAGCATCTGAAAAATCTTGCTATACGTGTGGTGAGGCAGTAGGTACTGCTAGGCACTTACTGGTAGGTTGCAGGGTGCTGCTTGATAGGGGTTATTACTCACGCCGACATGATAGAGTACTAGAAATCATACGTGAAGCAGTAAGTCTTTCAGTAGCTAGAGCCCAAAAAGGATTGACTACAAATAAACGAGAAATTAACTTTATAAAGGATGGCTCAACTACCAAATCTAAAAGCAAGCCTTTCTCAATCCTAGGTACTGCACCTGACTGGACTATTTTGATGGATACGTATGATAAGCACTATAAAATCCCAGAGGATGTTGGTGTTTCGTCATCCAGACCGGACATATTCCTTTTCTCTAGACAAATTAAACACATAATATTAGTAGAGCTTACTGTTCCGTGGGAAACTAATATTCCTAAAGACCATAGAATAAAATTAAATAAATATTACGATCTAACAACTGAACTTAACAAAAATGGCTATGTGGTTAATTTATACGCGGTAGAAGTGGGAGCGAGAGGTATACCAGCTAAATCTCTCTATAACCTTTTGAAAGACCTTGGCCTGTCGAGATCTGCAGTAAGTTCTATTTTAGAACGAGTATCCAAGGCTGCACTAACAGGTTCCTACCAAATTTGGCTAGGTAGGGCGGGAAACTCGAGCAGTGAAGGTGACCGTTGATGCGTATCTTAAAGGGGGCCTCCTTAAACCTACACCTAGGTCGTAAGTCCTGGGAACTGCTTTGAGTTTCTCCCTCTGCCACACGATGTACCCGGCACCCGCACGGTGAATCCATGGAGTGCTAAGAAGTTTGTCTCTCTTATCCTACTATTGCCTACTTACTTAACTCATCTGATTTTCTTATCTGATTCTTAAGTAACTCGGATAATGACAATAACTGAGTCACTTGTTATGTGTGAGGGTTTAAAATTATAGTCTGCAAAATCAAAACCTTTTAATGCACCTTTATCTTTTTCTAATTTCGGAGATAAAGTATTAAAGTATATACACGCACAAAATTTGGTTTTCTATTACAATTAATGGAACATGGCACATCAATAAGAATATAGATGGAATAAACATAAAATACGAATATGAAAATCATATACTATGTTTTATTTGCATAGAGATGGAATCTTCTAGACAGAATTTCACAGATGTGTAGTCTCACACATATTTCCAACTGAATTGATTTAGCTGTGCGATAGAATATGTAAAATTTACTCGTCTATTCCTTGAACTTGGTGAAATAATATGAAAAAAGCTCTCAATATATATCATTTTATTACCGAAGTTACACAAAAGAACTTAGAATGCACAGCTAAGTAATCTAAGTTCTAAAATAAAATCAATTGTTTAAATCAATCTAATAATCTTCTAAGATATATAAGATTTATAATATAATCTTTTCTTATTTAAATAGTAATTTAGGTAAGATAAGATAAGTTTATTGTATTATTTTAATCAAATAATATAATTTTACAAATTGCTTAAGCATGGGAAGGTTAACGTTTAAAAAGCTTAATAGGTTGAAAAAGACTTACTATATAGTCGGCAAAATATGGGTTTCATACTCATGTACCTCATTGGGATTAAAGACGTTAGTTAGTATTTACTGTCGTATATTATCGTGTTTTGCTTATTATATTATGAACATAAACGACAAACTATTTAATTTTTAATGGGTAATGTCACAGTATTAATTATTTACGTATGCTATCACTTTTATTAAACTTTTAACATTTAAAAAAAGTCTTTAAATTTTTAAATATAAAATAAATTTAACGTATTTATTTTTCGATGGATCCTTCAATACTTTCATGTTTGAAATTTACATATTTTTACAAAATTCACTTTGAGCCAAGTTCTGTAACAGGATTATGTCCTGCCTTTTTGAACTTATAAGTCTTCGTAAATTGTATGTTAATTTACTCAGTCGAGACTGTAAGATATTCAGAAGGGACAATGTTGTCGGAATATTCTCGGTTCGTGGCGACATCTTGGACAACTCGCAAACTTGATTATTGAGGGCGTAGGAAGGGGTTAAGAGGATGCTGTGATAAAATACATTGAGCTTTATTATATATTCTAGATAAAGTTTTAAACCTATATAAAGTAAGTATGTACGAAGCCGAATTTTTTTAAGTATAGAAATAAAATCAAATATTAATATTTTTCATTTACACTGCCTCGGTGTCGCTGTGGTAGTTAATGCGACTGCTGTGTATAAGGTGTCGGGTTCAAATCCTGGGTCGGACCAAGTGTTTGTGTGATCTACAAATATTTTTTTCGGAGTTTGGGTGTTTTCTAAGTATAATATGTAAGTATTTACAAAAAAAATATGTATATATGTATTCATATCAGTTGTCTAGTCTTAGTTTTTTTTTTTTTTTTTTTTTTTTTTTTTTTTTTTTTTTTTTTTTTTTTTTTTTTACGTGTGGAAACCCCCTCGGGCCGTCACCCCGCCGGGGTTTGCGGCAGGGCGGTGTGTCGGAATCGAACCGACTAAAACCACACGGTGTGCCAACTCTGCGCCTGAGAAGGGAGGGGTCCGGGATCGCTGTTATTAACGCAAACCGGACCCCTCCCAGCGCCCGCCCGCACAGAAGCGGGCACCGTCTGCTGTTAAAATCTCAATTTAGGCGACGCACGGCACACGCGTACGTCGCCCCCTCGCGGTTGGCCTGTAATGCGGATGGAGGGGAAAACCCATCCCGTCCATCCGCGGCCACACTCAGGGCGGCATGAGGCGCTGATAGGCGCGCCTCCGCCGCCCCGTGCGCCGGCGGCGGATCGGGTCCGAGTGGATATCGTCCTCCCGGGCCTTCTCCGCCGCCTCCTTCTGCGAAATTACTTCTTCGCAGAAGGTCGCGACCGCGGTAAAACTGCTGTCGCTACCGGCCATGGACAGTACGACGGCCGGCAGCGACATATCTCCTCCGATGACTGCAGTGAGGGCCCGGCGCTGATCTGCCCAAGCGGGGCAGATCTCCAGCGTATGCTGGGCCGAGTCCTCACTGCAGTCGCAGTGGTGGCAGGCGGGACTCAATTCCCTCCTAGCGACCGAATGCAGGTACTTTCCGAAGCAACCATGCCCGGAAAGCACCTGCGTCAGCCGGAAGGAAAGGGTCCCGTGCTGCCGCCCTGCCCACTCGAGGATGACCGGCTGGAGCGCCTCCACGGTAGCAAAGCCAGCGCGTGGAGCCTCCAGCCGGGACGACCAACAAGCCATCGTGGCTCGGCGAGCGGCTTCACGCCATTCGCGTACCTCTTCGGGCGGAGCACGATACCCGTACTCCGCCCGATATTCAGCCGCTCGCCGATAAACTTCGGCGAGCACTTCCGCCTCCAAATCCCACGGGGGTGTTCCGGCCAAGGCACACGCCGCCTCGGTGGACACCGTGCGGTATCCGCGTATGGCTCTGACCGCCAATACCCTCTGAGGGCGCAACAGGCGCGCCTTGTTCTGGACGGTCAGAGCCTCCACCCACACCGGTGCACCATATAGTGCCATCGACCGGACCACCCCCGTGTAGAGGTGTCTTGTTTCGACGCTGGCTCCACCCAGATTGGGCAAGAGTCGCCCAAGGGCGGAGGCAGCGCCGACCAGCTTTGGGGCAAGCTGTCGGAAGTGCTCGTCGAAGAGCCACCTACCGTCGAGGATCAGGCCCAGATACCTCATCTGGGCCCGAACCGGTACGAGGACCGAGTTGACTTCGATAGAGGCGCCGGGGGGTGGACCACGACGGGGCCCATGGAATAGCAGGGCCTCCGTCTTGTCAAGGGCCACCCGTAAGCCCAGCGCCTCGATGCGCCCAACCACCAGAGAAACACCCCTGGTGGCCAGGCGCGCCGCCTCTTGGAAATTGGCCCCCCGAGCTGTGACCAAAGTGTCATCGGCGTAACAAATTACGCCCAGCCCGGGGGGCAGACGACTTCGAAGGACCCAGTCGTACCCCACGTTCCACAGGAGTGGTCCGAGGACAGACCCCTGTGGAACGCCGCACGACATGGGTCGCCGTCTAAGGACGCCATCTCGATCCTCGTACACGACGGTACGCTCCTCCAAATAGTCTGCCACCAGCCGCCTCAGGTACTCTGGCACCCCATGATACTGGAGTGCTTCCCTGATGCAGCTGAATGGCAGACTATTAAAGGCGTTGGCGATGTCCAAGGACACCGCCAACACCACGCCGCCACAGCCAACCGCCTCTTCGGTCACGGCCCTAAGGCGCATCACGGCATCGACCGTCGAACGCCCCTCTCGGAACCCGAATTGGGCGTCCGACAGGTCGGGCCCTACCTCGCTGAGATGCTGGACGATGCGGGCAGAGAGAATCCTCTCGAACAATTTGCCCGCCTCGTCCAGCAACACGATGGGCCTATAGGCCGCGACCGAACCGGCTGGCCGTCCCGGCTTCTGCAGTAGGACCAGCTTCCCGCATTCCCAGCACTCAGGGAAGCGTCCGGACGCCAGGCTGGCATCCAAAACCTCCCTGAGGCGGTCCGACATATGGTCGAGGGCTCGGGCCATCACTCGGGGTGGTACCCCGTCCGGCCCGGGGGCGGTGTTCTTGGAACGGATCCGAAGAACAGCCGCCCCAACCTCCGATTCCCTAACGGGCGGAATATCGTCCTCTCGGCCCCCGTCGTCTCTGGCCACTGAATAGGCCATCGACGGGGGCGTGTGCTCCGCCCGCTGCGGGAAAAGGCCCTCGACCACCTGCTGCAGGAAGCTGGGCTGGAGAGTCTCGGTAAGGGGGGGGCCCGCCGTGCGGAGCTTCTGACGCACCGCACGATATGGGCGACCCCAGGGGTCACGGTCGAGACTCTCCAGCATCTCCTTTCTTTTTTCCTCTTTGGCGCGGCAAATGGCCAGCTTCAGAGTCCTCCGCGCTTCGCGGTACTCCTCATGAAGCCGGCCTTCCTCCCCGTCTACGCGGTGGCGTCGCCGCCGGCAACGGGTGTAGGACCTCCGGGCACGAGTGCAGGCCGCACGGAGGTCCGCCAACTCCTGGGACCACCAGTAGACCCCGTTCCGTGGAAGTCGACAACCCCGAACGCGGGGCATGGCCGCATCGCAGATCTGCGTTATCGCAGTGCGAAAGCGGCCAGCCCCCATGTCGACCTCCTCGGCCGGGGCCCGCGGAGACAGCCATGACTGAACGATGGCCGCCTCCTCTAGCAGGTCCATATCGAGCTTGGCAACAGCCCACCGCGGAAAGCGGGAGGAATGCCGCGCCACGTGACCCCTACTGGGGCCCTGGGACCGGGAGAGCTCGAATCGGATATAGAGATGATCCGAGAGCGTCTCAACCTCATCCAGGACACACCAGTTCCTTACTCGTGCGGCAACAGCAGGGGTAGCGAACGAAAGGTCCACTATCGACCCCCCCTGCTTTCGCACGCACGTGTTGGTGGCGCCTCTGTTCAGCAAACAGAGGCCCACCGAAGCCGCCCACTCCACAACGGCATCGCCCTTGGCGTCCGTCGCCGGGGAACCCCACGCAATGGATTTTGCGTTGAAGTCCCCCAGCACGAGGACGTGCCCAGACGCTAGTCGCCGCATCGAGGTCTCCAGGTTGTTGAGGAAGACCTCGAAATCGCTCAAACTCCGGTTGGGGGAGAAATACACACCGTAAACGGTGATTCCCCCCCACTCGGCAGCCACATATCCAGAGCCCTTGTCTCTTAGCGACAAGGGCGGGGAACGAGCCGCCGAGGAGCCGACGACTGCCACGGAGCCGTCCCGGTCACCCATCCAGTTTGGACGGGGAGGGACGTAGTAGGGCTCCGCGACTACGGCAACACCTATCGACCACTGCGCCATGGTTTGCAGGAAGAGATCCTGCGCCGCGGCGCAGTGGTTCAGGTTCGTCTGGACAAGGAGGTTGGAGACTTGATCCATTTACTGGATCGTCTCTACAACCTCCTCCATGGGCGACGACGTGGTCGCACGATCGACGTCGCAGGCAGCCTGGGTCGACAGGCTAGCCCCCGACGTCTGCCGAGAAGCTTTTGGAGGCTTACAGCCCCCCTGCCCCATCTGGTGATTGGCGGGCTTATTGCCCGCCGCACACACGGGGCAGTGAGGGGCGGCAGAGCACTCTGCCGCCTTGTGCCCCGGTCGACCGCAGCGGAAACATAATCCGCTGCAGTCAAAACAACTCTGGCACTTGGTGCGAGTGTGTCCCGCGGCAAGGCATTTGTAACACCTCATCGGCCTCGCGGCCAGGACTGTGATCCTGGCACTCACGAAGCCGATGAGTAGCCTGCCGGCATCGGCCAATATTTTGGCCGACGCCACGGGACAGCTGACCCACACTGCACCAAGGCCTCCTGGACCGGGGCGGATGGTGCCGACCCTGACGCTGTCCGCACCGCAACTCGCCTTCTCGCAGATTACGGCGCGGCCATCGTCAGTCGTGACCGAGTCGTCCAGGCCCGAAATGCGCAGCTCTGCACACTTAGTGGGCCTGGCGATCCTCACACCATCCGTGGCTGCGAAGACAACCCTCATTTTCTCGGCAACGGTGTCCGCCTTTTTTGCGCCATCGGCCCCTGGGAACTCGAGAACTCGAGCTCCCGTTTGGGCCTTGCGCAGGCGGACACCGGCCGTTTCAAAATCTCCGGCGAGACTGTCCCGGGCCTTCTTGAAGAAGGCCGCGTAGGACAGCCCGCCGGATGTCGCCTCCGGTGACAGGGTCACCACTACAGCCGCGGTTTTCGGCGGCTGCAGTTTCCGCGGCTTGCGGCTCTTTGGGGTGGCCCCTGCCACCGGTGGCGCCTGCGGGCCAGAGGCCGCCTGTCGGGCAGCCTTTCTGGCCCGCTTTCTCGCCTTCTTTGATTTTGCCCCTCCGACTACCTGCCAACCCTCATTGGAGGGGGCAGATGTAGAGGGGCCAGGCAGAGGTGTTGGAGTGGGGGGCATAGGTGTTGCAGCTTTTGCTGCCGCCCCCCGCCCCGTCCTCGGCGCAGCCGTCTTGGCCGGAGCCGGAGTCCTGGCCACCAGCCCTCGAGCAGCCGCAGGGGCCGGCGCTGTTCTCGTCGTCGACGCGTAGGTTACGCGACCCCCTACCACAGGAAGGGGGGTCGCCGCCGACGACGCGACCCTCCGCTTCGGCGCCGCAAGCGGCGGCCGCATAATAGGGGCCGCAGGCAGCCTCGCCTCCAGGCCGGCCGTACGACCCTCTATCATGCGCCAGCATGCGTCGAGGATGGCAGCCAGCTGGGCGTCCGTAATCCCAGTGCCGGCAGGGGACGGCTGCGGCGCAGATGGGGCCTGCTGGGATTTGGACGCGGCCCGCTGGGATGTTGACGGGGCCGGGGCCTCTCGCTCCGCCCGGAACTGGGCGAATTGAGCGCCCAGCTCAGCCACCTGCCCCGTCAAACGGTCGTTGACCGTCTGGAGGCGGGCCACGTCCCCAGCCAGGGTCTCCACGACCCCCGCCACGGCAGAAGAGGAGTCCTTAAGGGCTCTCACAAAAGAGCCCTTAAGGTTCACGGACTTGGTGGCCACCTTGTTAATTATGGCCACCGCCGCGTCCGCCGTCTCCTGCAGAGAGACCGATGATTGGGGCTCTGAATCCCCATCCACCGGTCCCCTGATCTTCAGCAGGAGACCAGACATCTCCTCCTCCGCCTGTAGCTCACCGTCAGCCCTGGCCCTCCTGTAGGATTCCGCCTTGCAAAAGGCAGAACCCGACGAGGCCGAGGCTGGAGTGCGGGATCTTCCCCTCTGGCCGCTCCCAATTTTAGGTGGCGGCAACATCTCCTGGGACGTGTCGCTTTCGCCGCCGTCCCTGAAGAGGCCGCGCTTGCGGGTCTCCGAAGCCTCCGTCTCCATCAGCTCCAGTTGTCTAGTACCCATAACACAAGCTTTGCTAAGCTTGGGACTAGATGGCGTTGTGTGTTTGATGGCCGAAATATTTATTTATTTATTGTAAACTTAATATACTTCTGCATATCGGCACACTTAATACCTAAGGCATTCTCCGTTAGTACACCTTAGAGGTGTAAAAAAATTGTAAGAAAAGGCACAGAAATTACATATTAAATAAGAAAAATTAAAATAAAAACAACTTACAAACATACAAAAACTAAATAAATACACGTATCGATTTAGTTACATTATGATCTAATATGGCACGGTACAATTTGGAAATGGTATTCTTTCCTATGTGCCCCCCAGAATTATGAGAGGAGTGGGTTTGGACCTATGATCACCTCACTCATTTGGCAAAAGAACAAAATAATTTCATAACACCGGTTTCATCTAAGGTGATACATGTGTACCGAAGCATTGTTTTTCGACTGGCAATTTAAGCGTATCAATTATTTTTCGTTTCACAAGATTTATCCGTTTGAATATGGATAAATCTAGGAGGTAGTAAACCTCGTTCTAGGGCATCAAATTCACGTGGAAATATTCTCTGCGTTATCGCTTTAGGTAGATTTAATAATACACATACAAACATCAATGAAGTCGAAAGAAAAGATAAAGTAGTGGAGGATCAGCCACGTGGAAAAGATGGATGGAAGACGAATAACGAAAATAATTTATCAAATGTATGTGAATAGGGGATACGAAACCCAGGAAAGTCTAATGCGGAGCTAATGGAGTCTTAAAAGTAATAAGTAGGCTATGAATATCATAATATATGTTAATATTTTTGTCCATAAAGTAATCTAACGAGTGAAGAAAACAAAAAAATAATGAAATAAAACATATTGTGTACATTTCTAAAATATAAAACCAAAATGAAATCTCGAAACCATATCTATTGTTATAGTAACCATAGATCTGGTTTACAGATTTCATTTTGTCAAAATAAAATAATACAATTTCAATTTGTAAAACAATCTATGCAAAACCACATAAATATTTCATAAAAAAATAACACAAGGATGAACAAACCAACTAATATGTCTACAAAAATACACCAGATTTATTCAACTCAACATTTTTGTAACACGAGTTAATGTAAAACTTTTACAAAGAGAAAAAGCCTTGCATATTAATATCATGAGGGGTTTTAAAGAAAAAAAGAGCCCAGTTGACATTTTGTCCACGGCCGAAGCTCGGGCACTTCACTAATGAATGCAAATTTCATCAAGCCGTAACACACGCCCCTCATAATAAAATGTTTAATTTAAAAAAATATACAGGCTTAAGAATAATGCTACGTTATTAAATGATTGTACTGTGTTTATGAATTATAGGTATATAATAGACCTAGCTTTTGTCACGCGTGTATGTCTGCTATCGCGGTGAATAGAAGCCTATGTTCTTCCTCAAGAATCAAAAAGACCTCCAATGTAAATTTCATTTCATTACAGCTTAATGTTTTATTTTTTTACGGAATAGGGGTGTGGAGGAATGGGTATTATGTCCCTCCAGCACAAAGGGAGGATCCTCTGACCAGGCGAGGTGATCATGCCTGGCGGGCCAGTGCCCAACAGTTAATGTTGGGATGTTGTATATATGACAATCGGCGCGAGAACTATTTATTGCGCGATTCAGGATTTGTAGTTACTCCGTGTAGTGCGTTACTTCGTAGTTCAGTGTATCTTCGGTAGATGACGTTGTAGTAGGTTATTGTTTTGTTATATGTGGAAGTCGCCACAGAGGCAAACGAGCAGACGTATCGCCTGATGGTAAGCGATTACCACTGCCCATGGACACCCTTGTACGGCCTTTAGGGGATGAGAAAGGGGATGGGGAAATGGGTTGGGGTAGGGCCTCCGGTATTCTCACTCACTCGGTAAAACACAGCACAGACGCTATTTCACACCGTGTTTCTGTGAAGCCGTGGTATCACTCCGGTCGAGCCGGCCCATACCTATGTGTGGCTCTTCCATGTATGAATCAATGTAAATCATTATTGACAGGTAATGGGTAATATCTTTCCTTTCATTTCCAGCCGTTCATATATATATCCGTTTTTTGTGTTCAAGTTGAACTATTCTTAGTTTAGACCTAGATGACGCTTCCGTATTATTTTAAATAAAAATACTATATATTTAGAACTAAATATTAGAGCAGTTGACATTGTAATACCGAAGCAAATTGGGGGTTTTCTATGTATTATATGTATGTATTTACAAAAACAAAAAAGTATATAAGTAATTATATCAGTTGTCTAGTACCCATAACACAAGCTCTGCTTAGCTTGAGACCAGATGGCGATGTGTTTCAGCAGATCCAATTAAAGCCATGTAGTTGTTTATAAGCGTATATGAATAATTTAAAAATAACTCTGCAAATAATTAAGGATTATCTTTAAAACTGTCTGGAATCAGAGCACACATCTGTTTGTTTTACAAAACAAATTTTCAAACCATAAATTCTTTAAATTAACCAATAACAAACATACAAAACATCTGTATATATACTCTTATCATTAAACTAAAACACACCACACTCCATTACTAACGAAATCCATTTGAATGCACCTGTATTCCCAAACCGCCCCATTAGTACCTAACAACTACGATATACATTAATGATGATAATTATTTTACCAAGTATCTGAACAAAACTTGCACGTACTTGGTAATATTTAAATTGACAGTAATGGTGTTTAGAGTGTAACATTTCATAAATATAATTAGCGTTTATATTATACTCGCTATATGAGAAGGGCTTGATAAATGTACAGCACGAAAGTTCCTCATACTTAATGGGTCTGGTGGTTAGTGATCCTGATTATTATGCCAGAGATATGCGATTCTCACATGGAATAAATATTTATCTGTGATGTAGAGATACAAATAAATAAAATTAAAGAGTTATATTTTTAATAATCATAAATCTGAACTAGATTTTTGTCTAGTTATTAATTTAATCAACATTAGCCGTTAGTTATGAATGAAGTTTATATTTTAATGAAACCAGATGTAAACGAAATCTGTCCTCAACTGAATGAGGCACAACATTGGTCCTAACTCTATATCACACAACTTAGCAGCAACATCAAGCTAAAACCCTAGCAAGAAGAGGAAAGCTGACTCGGATTAAACTTTGAATATGTAGGAGCGACTTTAGCTGAGCCACACTGTCGCGTGCCGTCGTGTTCAGACACTGCTGGCGATCGCCTGTGTTGAATAATTTCTATTGTGTCTGTTGTGCTTGCTGGTTTGACTGATTTATTTCATTCAAGGCTTTTAATTTTTATCCATACTCTATAAATAATTTTATAAATTCGAGTAACTCTGTCTGTCCGTCTCTTACGCTTTACCGATGAACCGATTTATGAAACCCTTTAGAAATATATTAGAGAAAGTAGGCTAGCATTGAAGTAACGACATCGGTGGTGCAGTAGTAACGTATGAGAATAATGTATTTGAGGTCTTGGTTTCGACTCCCTGGTCGGAACGTATGTTTGCATGATCTGCAAGTATTTGTTTCGGAGTTTGGGTGTTTTCTATGTATAACACGTATGTATTTACAAAAATAAAGTATATAGGTATTTATATCAGTTGTCTAGTACCCGTAATACACGCTCTGGTTAGTTTGGGACTAGATGGCTTTGTGTGTTAGATGTCCGATATATATAATAGGTCTTTACCTATGAAATTGCGTTTCTTCAGTACTGGTCATTTCAAATAAAAAAAAGTTTGTTATGGCTCTGTATTCTAAATTCAAATTAATTTTGTTTTAAAACCATGACATTCTATTTACAAACTCAGTCTTTTGTTTTTTGATTAGCGTTGTATTTTCATTACATTTGAACATTTTTCGTCATAATGGATACTTTAAAAATTCGTGTAATTATGGAATATGAGTTCCGTCGTGGCACCAACGCGACACAAACGGCACGTAACATCAAAAACGTTTACGGAGAGAACTGTACAAACGAACGCACAACCCTTTATTGGTTTTCCCGGTTCTGTTCTGGAAATTTTGACTTGAAAAATGAAGCTCGTGGTCGTTCGGAGACTTTGGTTAACAATAATGAATTAAAGGCGATTGTGGAAGCTGACGAAACTCAATCTACAGCTGAGCTAGCAGCAGCTTTTAATGTAAGCATCAAAACAATATTGATCCATTTGCGACAAATTTGCAAGGTAAAAAAGCTTGATAGATGGGTGCCCCACGACCTAATCGCCAGCGCAGTGTACGCGTCAAGACCTGCCTTTCGCTGCTCAACAGGCAAAGAAATGAAGGAATTTTGAAACGAATAGTTACGTGCGACGAAAAATGGATTCTGTTCGACAATCGAAAGCGCTCAGCAAGTTGGTTAGACCCTGGTTCAGCACCAAAGCAATGCCCTAAACCAAAAATGACCCCTAAAAAGGTGATGGTCACTGTTTGGTGGTCCAGTGCAGGTGTGATTCACCACAGCTTTTTACAAAACGGCATGAGCATTAATGCAGATGTGTACTGTGAAGAACTGGAGAGAATGATGGAGAAGCTTGCACATCTGCAACCAGCTTTGGTCAATCGGTCGTCCCCACTGCTCCTTCACGACAACGCGCGACCCCATACTGCGCAACAGACAGTCTCCAAGCTGCAAGAGCTGGGGTTGGAAGCTCTCCCTCATCCGCCATACTCACCAGACCTTGCACCTACCGACTATTACTTTTCCAAAATTTAGACAACTTTTTAGTGGGTGAAAAATTCAATTGCCGAGAGGCAGTACAAAATGCCTTTGAAGAGTTTGTTGCCTCCCGTCCAGCTGATTTTTACAAGAAGGGCATCAATAAACTGCCAATGCGTTGGCAAAGATGCGTCGATTGCATGGGTGATTACTTCGAATAACAGAAATAAAAAAGTTTGAAAAAATAAGTACTTTCACTTATTGCATACAAAACGGCAATTTCATAGGTAAAGACCTAATATATATTTAAAATAAAAATAGGTAAAAAAACTTTTTAAGTTAAACGGTTTTATGTTAAACATACATTGCAATGTTTAAGATAAATGTACTAAAAATAATAAAGAATATGACGGAGTTCTTCTAGATGCATTAAAAGTATCAGTATTTATATTTAATGCTAATACCTCTATCATTATACGTGTATTAATAGTATTCGCATCTTAGAAATGACTTCAACAGGGGTGTTTTAAAAAAAAAAAAGTTACAAAACTTTAGTCGGATATATATTGTGTTATTTCACATTGTTCGTCAATTTTTCCAGTCCTGTGTTTCAATTCCAAGGCTGTGTGTGGGTAACAGAAACCATTTTATTTACAAGTAAACATATCAAGCTTGACATGAATATTAAAGAACACAATTCTTCCAACATATTCCAAACAGTGACATTTATACTAGTAAGTTGAAACCCAGTGTGTCCTATTTAGACTCTAGGCTGTACCGTTGAAGCCGAATAATGTCTTTTGTACAACTTTCTACTAATACACACACACACAGACACTCGGACAAAATTGAATTAAGCCATTTTAGGATCTCCAGAACTTACAATAGAACATAAAATTTTTCATTGAATTTTTAGTAGGTTTTCTATACTAAAATAATTTAGAATCACAAACTTTTGAAATGTTTAAATTGAAAGTAGTCCTACATAAAGTTATACTAGTTGCGTCCTGCGGTATTAGTTAAGATATTTTTCACTACCTATTTTCCTAAAATAAATATAGCTTATAACATCATCTATCAGTCAGTGAAAGTCTCGTTAAAATCAGTGCAGCCGTTTCTTTAAAAGTTATTTTAGTAAAGCGAACACTCTCTTTGTAACTTACAGGCAACACATAAACATATAATAATTTATGGGATAATGACAAATTAAAACACACATATTTAGTATAACATGTGTTTTACCCGACTATGGTAAAGCCAAAAGGAAGGCACTCTATGTACATAAATATATTATATTTCACCGTAACGCCTAAATTACTAAACCAATTTCAATAAATGAAGTATCAATAGATTCATAATAATAATACGGGTGGCTTGGGCTATTTAAATGTTATTAAAAGTTTTTACGAAGTCAACAATTCCGGGGATATAACATCCCCCTGGCTCACTCCTCGATGCGCTGGTGTGGGCCTCGTTTGCTAATTCTGTACTTGGACAGCACTTGAATGTATCGCCAGTCTATTTGGCAACGCTGCAGTGACTCCAGATCATACCAGATCGCGATCGAGTCAAAAGCCTTCTCATAGTCCAAGAATGCTAGACACAGGGGCTGATTATTTTTAATACAAAATGGTTAGTGTACTGCCTGATTTCAAGTGGGAGTACATTCCAGAACAGTACTGCTTGGAAGAAGAACGAATAGTTTACGAAGTCTGAATTGTGGGAGGGACATGAGAGAAATGGATTGTTATCTGAGTGAAGATTTCTGTCATGATTGGAAGACAGGAAGCGGAGGTAGGAAGCAAGGTAAATAGATGAGGATGGGGCGGTGAGAAATGAAAATAAAAGGTCAGAGCTCTCTGATTACGGCGCAGGCAAATGGGTAACATATTTAGTTGAAACAGTTAGAACGTAAAGCAGAGACATGGTCATACTTGAGAAGATTGAAAATGAACCGAAGGCGGTCACGCTTATTGAGGAGGTCATTTATTTCTAAATAACATACATCTCCATAATCGATTAACGGAATGATTAAAAAATGCATAAACGTGGTTTTAATTTTAAGAGGGAGGAAATTCTTGAGGCGATACAGTGTTCGCAGGTTTTCAGTTACCTTCTGACTCACGTGAGTAACCTGATCTTGCCAATCTACTCAATCTACCTGAGCTGTTTATAGTTATTGAAATTTTCTTAAAATAATAATCTACAGTACAAAACCAAGTCTAAGTATTCATTATCTCTTTAAGTAAGTATTTTCGTAATTTAAATGAAAAAAGGGAAATATGGAAAGGCCACTAAATTGGAATTATAGTCTCTAATACTCCATAACCTACTGTCATAGTAACTTTAATTCATAATGTGTATTTCATACTAAATAATGCTAAATATTATCAGTACCTATATATTAAAAAGTAAGAAACAAGAGATCTGTTAGCAAAGACGTCTCGAATCGCTGGTTTCTTGGCGCATTACCCCACAATCTTGAGTGCTGAGCATCAAAATACATAATACATATTGCCGAGGAACAATAAATAATTCTGACGTACTTTCTGCCCCTTATAATGACTGGCAAGTCGGCAAATTTCCTGCGGGGACTATCAGCCATCTTTAAAATTAATTGAAACGTTTTTGATGTAATCTCTCGTAATAATTCTATCGTAACAGGCCCGTTTTGGAGATTAACTCATATAAATAAGTAATAACTTCTTAATAGCTTTGGCAGTTGTTAAATAACAAATTTGGTTACAATGCTGAATAAAGGTCATTTTGGGAATTGTTACCCGTTGGTATTATTTGATTTTACATTTTGAGTTTACGCAAATCTATAGATATTATTTACATTTATTATTGTCGTAAAGTTTACTTTCCACACACACAACTGATTCTTTCGAAGGTGGAAGTTATCAGGATAAAACTGAAAGATGTATTATATTACTATTTTTATCAAGAATCCATATTGGAAGCTCGGTGCTGTTTAGATTTAAATAACGGTGCGTAATATTTCAAAAGCGAATATTATTATATCCTGATGTACGACCTAACTCTTTTTCTGTGTCTTGTCTCTGAATTGAGAAGAAAGTTTGATGAGTAGGATAATCAAATAATTGAAGAAATACAGCGTTCTAGCTGGAACTGCAAATATATTACAACTCCCAACCCCGTATCATAAATTTGCTACAAATGCGTAAAAATGACAAAAAAATATTTTATCTGGTCTGAAAAAAGTTACGAAAATGTAATCAAAATGAATCGAATACAAAAAGGAATCAAAAACCATTTCGAATTCTATTCAAAAACTAATATATCATCAATATGACCGAATAGTGTCTGCAAAATTCTGATTCTGCAAAGAAAATGAGGAATATTACATAAAAACCATTTCACGGCATTTAGCTCGCAATTCTATTACATCATTACATATTCACACAGTCATGCTGCCATAGAATGTCGGGGTGGTATTACATCAAAGAGAGTATTCGATCAAGGCGGGTGGTTGTGTATTTTTTTTTCTTTTGGTTCATTTACCACGGGCCATACGCTCGCTTCGCCTTGTTATATTGCTGGCTCAAGCTTTGAATGTAAGCGAATTATTAGTATGTTTTATATTTCAATGTTTAGACGGACACTAAGTAAACTCCTCTTAATTTTATATAAAGTCATCGTAAGTCATCATTATCATACATTAAATGTTAACCTTGATCCATTTCTTGCTTTTGTAATGTGTGAACATTTGCCAAGCAACCAAGCAGATGCAGAAAAGGCACATTTTTATGGGCTGATTGTTTACTGATATTAAGCTAATTTTAATTTCAAAGTGTATTTTATTTTTCCTTGGCATGAAAATTCATATGAAACAATATAAAAGAAGTATGATACACCGAATTTTGCAAAACTAGTGTCAGTGATTGGATTTATATTTCAGCTGTGTTTTGTATGAATATATATGAACCAAGAATTGACTCCAAAAAATAGCAGATCTTTTTGTAAAATTCTTCCAATGACAGTTACGATAAAAATAATGTTTTATCGTAGCTGTCTTGATCATGATTGTGATCGCAGTTGTTATTGGTATGGTACTTTTAAAGTTTCAACTTTCGTTATAAAGATGAATAGGTATTCATTAATAAGATGATATAATTCCAAAAATAAAACAAGTTGTCTGAAACCTTAAGTACGAAATTTTTCATTTATTTAAAATGTTTGGTTGAGCGATTAGAAGACAAGTTGTTTTAGAAATTCAGTTTTGTAACGTATTTCAAGAGTTGCAAGTATATCATCTATCAAACTTTTCTCAAAAGCCAATCATCATTTAATTTTCTATGCCAAAAACTTTAACCATTATTAAAAACTTATCGAAACTCATAAAGATCAATCAATCGCTGGCGCTTTCATCTCGAACCATCCCGTTAATGTTCGGTTTATGTAAATATTATGAGAGTTTAACTATTCACTTATTCACTTAGCGTCAGCTCTCTTGGGCTGTCTTTTTGTATCGGAATACCTCCCTTCCTTTCTTCAGAGTTAAAATTGTTTTTTGTCGTGCCATCCAACTTTCCTAAGTCGATTTAAAATGTACTTAAAACGATTAATTTGAATGGAGTTAGGGGTTTGTGTGACAGTGACAGTCGAATTTATTTCAAAGTAGACATTTTTGTTTCTTAATTTTGTTGGGAGCGCTGTTTGTCGCTCATATCTTTTTTGTTTCTTGTACCGTAATAAAGGTAAGGAATCAAAATAAAAGAGAATTTTATTGTAACAGGGTACAAACTGACAGAAACTTTTTAATAACGAGTTTTTGTACCACTCTGTTTGTAATTTTGTATTTCGAAATAGAATTATGGCGAATAAAACAAAAGTTATAAAGCTACATTTATTGTAGAACGTATCGTTATTGATAATAATACAACAAATAACCAACTGTAGACTTTCGATCGGCTGATAGTTTGGTTGGTTTCTCCTATAAATCTTTACACTGATATGAAGATATATGGGAGTGAGCACATTTTAACGATTCGGTATCGGCTGACAACTGCCTTCGAACTAAACTATCGGCAAGCTATCGGTAAATTAAAAAGTTTGTAGTCTGCGGGGTCTCTAATACTCTTAGAAAAAAGACGCATTAGATCAAATTATGTGAATTGTTTACGTATCCCTAAACAAGTTAATCAAATACATGGAACAAAATCTAGGTGGGGTACTTTCAAGAAAGTTTTGAAAGAGGAGTATGAAATTAGGCAAAGTTAAAGTTTGTATGAAGGAGGAGTGAAAAAAGCTAAAAATATTATTATGAAGAATTTCGATCACTAGGCTACAACTAGTTAAAAAGAATTTGTGAAATTAGAAATTCAGTAATGTATGTGAAGCTGAATCAAACGAAACAAAGACAAGAAAACATATTTATATTCACAAACACGTATTTTCTAATATAGTTACCAAGTAAAATGGTAAATACTAAAGCAACTTTGGAGCCTTTGAAACAGTCGAATATCCCCTAGTAGATATTTTTATTTATGAAGAAAGAAATCTAAAGAAATATCTGTTCCTACTAAATACTATACTAATTTAAGATATTTGTTGCAATTTGATCACTGATGATTATGTTGATAAATCGAAACAAATGGTTACAAAACAGCTTCCTATTTGTTTTATCTATCTAAAACATTACAACTCTAGTTACGTATTCGTTAGCTCTCTTAAGTCCCGTTAACTTCGGAGCCTCACTCGAGTAAAATTCAGCACACGTTCGTCCACATAGTGTGTCCACCTTGCGACGTTCGCTTTCTTACCCGGATTAACTCGAATTAAGATCCAACGTATCTTTGTGTTTGCTAGACGTTGCAACAGATCTCGTAGGGGCACGCTGAGTGAATTTCAATGTCTGCGAAATCTTGGCGTATCTGAGTTATACACTATTGGTCATAACCTTTTTAATTCAATATTTACTTAAATTAATGTTGAAGATTTGTTTTTGGTATTTTCTAGAATGTTAGTCCAGTTAGCGACGAAGTATTTTTAAAGATCAAAAGTCCACAAAAGATGGAAAAAACCTTCCACTCTCCCACGTAAATCTTTTTTATTGATAAATTATAAAATATGTTTTATTGATAATAAATATATAATAATCGCATGTTCATTTGCCTATTTATTAAATGTGTATAAAGCAACAATAATGATTCTACATCGTAAATGAACTAACGGTTGCACGCTGACTATTTCAATAATTCGCTAGCAAACATTTTGTGTGATGGCCGAGCATTGTTTATGCTCTGAAAATGTATTCCTACCGTATAGTACTGATTATGTTTATTAAATTGTAGCTAGCGATGATTTTGTACAAGTAAATGTGTATCAGAATGGGTTTTATTTAGTAGAATTTAGTAGCTTTTTGATAAATTAATTATTGTGTACTTTAAACGTTTATTGCAAAATAAACATGATACTCGTATAACGTGAAATGAAGGTTAAACTTAAAGGATTATTTCTGCCTCAGAGGTATTGAGATGATACTAAAAGAGCACCAAATTCATGTTATGTCTCCGTATCTTTATTCATAAACAAGTAATGAAATGTTTGAAAAAGAAACCCGACAGCGTATAATTTTTTTTATGTTGGTTTTTTTTAAATTTTGATATACTCAGTATGTCTCTCACGACTAAAACAAATATATTGACACTACTCTCGAAAAACATAACCCTCCTTTTTCGCAATCGGGAAAAAAAATCGAACAAGACAAATCAAGCTGTATTATTAATAAAAAGAAAACAAAGGCTTAGTTCCCCAATACATTATTCTCTCAAACACAAAACAACATTTTAAATACGCAAAGATCTTTCTGGTATGCTATAGATAGGCCACATATGCTTGTACCCGGTGTTACGTATTTTCGTCTGCACTCGTGCAAGGAAATACTGTGAGAAAATACCACATCCCTACAGGTGTTTGCAACGCGATTTTATTTTTTCGCCCAACCGCAGACCGACTGCATTTCTCAAAGCATCGCCCTGTTTTTAGTTGATTTTTCCCCGAAGTTTTTCGTGGAGCATAGCGATGTGTAAAGTTTCAGTAATGATCTCGTTATGACGAGTGTGACTCCGTAGTGGTTTTGGTTAGGTGTCTTTCCTAAATAGAGACATAGTGAACTTGGCTTGTTATGCAAATTCGAGTTTTAAAATTTTTCAGTCGTCTGGAACAATAATGATGGAAATAAACAATGCAACTTCCGACTATAAAAAATATGAAGTCATGATATATTAGATTAAAATATTGATGAAATCAACTATGTTGGAATAATTAATTACACTTAGTGAATCTGTGACCACAATCAGTGCTGATACCTGGTCGAAACGTTATATATTATACTAGCTTTTGTACGCGGTTCCACCTTCTTGTATCTTAATTATCGCGATAGAAAGTAGCATATGTTCTTCCTCAAGAATCAAAGTATCTCCATGACAAATGTTATTGAAATGGATGAGGTGGTTTATCCGTGAAAGCATGACAGACGGACAGAATTCCTTTCAAATTTATTATAATAAATTTGAAATAATAATATATGATAGATATAATTTAATAATGCATATGACGTCATTCAAAGTTAGTATGTTAAAATACATATACATTAAAACCCAGAATTTCATAAGTCTAACCAACAGAATCCATACGTTTTGAAAGTAATTCATATTTCTAACAAACCTTACGCCCTAATATAGATCCCTTTTTCGTCGAAATCTATATTACGATAAAAAGGTTTGCCTGCTTGTTTCCCCATTTGATTTGTTTTATACTTCTACCGTATCTCCTCTGATTTATTTACCCATTCAAACCTTAAATTTAACTTATAAATACCCTAATTTTTACCCAACAAATTAACCTGATACAATTTCAATTCATCCAATAAATGTCAACATAAATCCGTTCATCTTGCCTGAGACGTCTCCCGCAACTGGGTAGCCAAGAGACGGTTATAAATCTGCTGTACGTACCACGAGCCATAAGTGACTGGTACCCATCACACCGAAGCGTAAGCATGGTCGATGGTACAACAATTCATTGGATAGTACGCAAGGGACTGGGTAGTTAATCTGTTATCAAACGTTCACGTCATGGTAAGTACTCGATACGAAGGTTGTACTTTAAGGATTTGTAATTAATGATCGGATTGTACTCGTAACTATGGTATTGCCTACCATAAATGGTCATCGTAATAATTGGTTTATTAATCGTTTTCAAAGGAAATGGGATTTGATTGAGATTGGGATAAAGTTATGTAACATTTTGTAATGACTACATACTATATAAACTAATTATAAATGATTAGAAAATGAATTTTGAAATTAACACCATGTTAATAAATATTTTGTATTCATATAAATATGCTTAATAGGATAAAAGAAGGCTAGACCTCTTTTACAGATTATAAAAAGTCTGCATTACAATAAAAACCATTGAAATTAAACTTAGTTTTTTATACTGTTGCTATTTTAAGTTTAAAAATGCAATAGAAGTTTTAACTTCATAACGGCATTTATATCGGTTAATAGAATATTTTAGTATATCATAATTTTGTAGTCTTTTTTAAACTTTGACTTAAACTTTATATACTTTTTCTCGTTTCCATTTCATAGAATTCACATTATGTTTTGTATTTTCTTTAATTATTTTCTTATAATGAATCAAATACCTTAAAATATCAAAATGAGGAATAAAAACTTCCCGAACATTATTACCCTTATATTACCTTGCCAAACTAACAGTGTTTCTACATGAGATGTAATATTAGCAACTTTCTCTTACATGAACTGAGACACATGTACTAGCCACAGGGTAGACGCCATAAATCTCCGGAGCCACGTGCACCGCTCGGCGAACGTCACATGAGCTACCGTGTTATACGATATTAGGTATTTAGAATGCATCAAATACCGCTGAAGATATTTCATAATGCGAAAAATATAACATACGTATTTTGGAAAACCAACAAACGATATTTTAGTTTTACTTATGACAGATTAAATAGTAACAATATTTAGGATTTATACTGCTTAAGGATCTGTGTACAGTGGACCAAATGGATTCATGACCCCCCTTAGAGTCATTTTCCTACAATTATTCTATACCATTAGGTTGAAATTAGCTTGAACATACATTTCATAAGTGACGAACCATTATCATTCTACTAGACACTGACAAAGCCATGACATAGACATAGACGTATACTATGATAAGTATTGCACGAAAAAGTTTGTTAGCCAGTGAACGTCCTTATCTATAGGTATATTAGGAAAGATTTAATTGTATATTTGTTTGAGACATAGGATTGACTTTATTTCGAACTAGCTGACCCCCGCAACCTCGTTTGCGTCTTCTATTGCCCGTAGCGTAAAAAATTTCCCCCGTTTTTTAAACATTTTTCATTGGTGCTCCGCTCCTATTATATAAACGAAAAACGCAAATATCTTAAGGAAACCTATTTAATCGGTCGGTAAAAATAAAATCGGTCTAGTACTTTTTGAGTTTATTCGTTACATACAAAAATACAAATCTTTCCTCTTTATAATATTAGTGTAGATAGTGTTGATAATGGGTAGACTTGAGGTAGGAGGGTAGAGGTACCGTAAAGGTAGCATAGGGTACTGTAGAACAAAAATAGATAAGCATTTATTTAACAGAACGAAGTCTGTCGAGACAGCTAGTCATACATATTAGTAAAATAAAACAGTAAAATTAGAGACCTTTGTTTATTTCATATTATTAAATTAAAAATAATGGCATTCACTTCGTAAAGCGAATAAAAAAGAAAACTTCTCAATAGTTAATTTTTGGGTTATAATGGTTCCAATTGTTTGGGTCTGTAGGATTACTGGTTAAACCTAAAACCGAGTGTAAGCGCCATGGTTTTCAATAACGTCTAATAATCGATTACGCATAGACCCGATTAGACGACTGCAAATGTCACTTCCCCTCATGAAATCCCAGATTTCGTTACAATGCAGCTCGATTGCTTCTTTAGTCCTCTCGTTCCTGTTATCCCACATTTGAACCATCAAACCCCATAAATTTTCTATTGGGTTAAGATCTGGTGACCTAGACGGCCATGGAATGAGAGTAAATTCATCTTCAGGCTCCGTAAACCAATTTGAGACAATTCTGGCAGTATGCATGATGGCTGGATGTATGCTCGACAGTTATCATGAACATAGGAGAATACTGGCACATCTTCACGGGGGTAAACTGTTCGCAAAGTCGGTAACATTGATTCTTCCAATAAATCGACATAGCTGATAGCGTTATGACGAGGAGAAATAGGAACACGTTCGCCTATGTTTCCAGGATCCATCCATGCCCACATGTTAGCTGAAATACGGCCAGATGATTGGTTAGGCACTACGTGGTCTTCTGTGTATCGTGTGTTATCGTAACGCCACAAAGTTAAGCGACCATGTTGAGAAGAGCGAAATGATTTTTCGTCTGTAAAGATGGTGTTTGTCCAGTCGAAATCTAAATAATTACGTGCAAAATTCAATCTCACAGTTCTGTGTGCATCCGTGAAATAAACTTTCTTAGCATAATGTCTGTAATGCAGCCCAGTGCGGTGCAAATTATTTCTAATTGTTTCTAGACAAACGTCGTAACGTGCTGCAAAATATCGGGTACGAGTAAAAGGATGTTCTTCGTAATGGTGTTGCATTTCCGTTCTCTGTTGGTTTGTGATTCGACGAACCCCATGATTATGTCGTCGTCGGTCTTCAAGGATACCCTCTTCAGCGTTCCGTCTGATCCAGGTTCTGACCGTGTTACGACTTATATTTAACTCACGTGATATTTCTCTAACGCCGCAACCTTGCTCACTGAGCACTACAATCCGAGCTCTTTGTTCTACCAAATTGGCCATTATACGATTCGTTTATAGATATAAATATATTCTTAGATTTTTATTTTAATATTTTCAGATTGACTACTACTTGACATCTTACACATAATGTCATTTCATTTTACAAATTATAAAGCTTTTTCTTCGCAATGAAAAGAGTTTGGATTATAAACGATTATATTATTTGAAATTCAAATAAGACTGCTGTATCAAAAATATATCTTGTTCAGTGGTGACAAAGGTTGAAATTGAATTGATATTAAACCCGTAATGACGAATTTATGTTTATATCTAAAACGTAATATGTGCAAATAGCGAAGTAAACCTAACTACATTTATGATTACAAAGGAATAATTGTCAAAGTGGGTCACCTTTCAATTTGGTCGATAGTACATAAACAAGAAAATATTATGTTCAAATACCAATAAAGCAGATAATTGCAATGAATATTCATCTGGTATAAAAATTGTGCATTTGCAAAACTAAGGTTAATTGAAACGATCCCATTTGTTTCCCAATCAGTCAAACCAATTATAGCAACAAAGGTAGAAGTTAATTTGTAGTTAAATAATAGCTTATTTCAGCATGTGGTAGATCCAAATATACCGCGTCAATTAGAAAAAAAAAGTAAGATGGAGTAGTAAACGAAGTATGAAGTAGAACATTGTATTAAAGTTTAACTTGAGTAAAAAATTGGTAATTTGGTTAAACAGACAATTGAGATCTTTAAGTGGCTAATGTTATCTGAAGCAAATAATTGACACTGCACTGTAGCGTATATAATTGGTACCTATGGTGGCCAGGGACTGTTGAGTTTTTGGGAACTTCTTTCTTAGCGTACATCTGATGTCAAGAGATGAACTCCAACATTTCGGAATATCATGTAGTTTTATTCAGTTCGATTCCAATTATACTCAAAAACTTAGTCGTAATTATCTTTATTCAACCTTCACAATTTAACCGCACAATTTAGGCATACGCATAAGTAAAAATACTGGCTATTTACTAAATTATTTTCCTGTTCATACCTACTAAGGCGCTTAAAACTACATTTCGTGCATTCATGCTTTCATGTATTACATGGTGGTAGAATAGGACAGTATACGTCTAGACCGTCAGTAAAGGCGTGCATCGCTGATGTCGTGTTGCGACATGACAAACGACTCAATGCACACATGGATGACCCTCAAGTAACCGCCTGGCCATGAAATATTGTTGGCTGATGTTAGGACATCTGTGGTTGAATTTGTATTGCTGTCATGGAATTAATGTTGTTTGTCTCGGAGATAAGTACTAAGATTACATTAGAAGTTTAAGGTTTCACGTAGAAACCAGTATGTCATAATCATAAAGTATTTGTTACGAAGCCTTTGCTGAAAAAATTAATATATTTCATCAGGAAATTTTCAGGAATGTAATATTATGATCATTCCAGTAACATTTCTCTGTCGCAGTTGAAAGATATAAGTTGTACTTGCATGTATGTTGTTATTTCATGTATGGTTAACTGATATTGGACTTTTGGAAGGCAGTATTATGAATATATTAATCATTCATTATATTAATCAATCTGATTTCGTTGCCACAGGTGATCTTGTTAGAAGATTGTTAACATAAAGTCGATCATTCTCAATTCAAAACTAAATTTATTAACTAACTAGCTGACCGACGCAACCTCGTTTGCGTCTTTTATTGCCCGTAGCGAAAAATTTTCCCCCGTATAGGGTTGATTTTTTACACCATGTGTCCGAAAAACCCCAATATCTTACGGAACCCTATTTTTTTCCAAAATAAAATATAGCCTATAGATTTACCATAGCAGCGCCATCTATTGATTACTTACTCAACCCAGTCGAAAGGTATCGACATCTGTTAGAATCATTTGGAGTTAACAGATAATTGTGACTGTCAAATAATAACAGACAAATAATTAGCAATAAATTAAAATTGCGACTATAATTTGAGATTTAAACTATCCTATCTCTCAAGTTGGATCGAACTGCACATGGTGTGCGAATTTTATTATAATCGGTTAAGTGGTTTAGGAGTCCATTGAGGACAAACATTGTGACACGAGATTTATATATATTAAGATTTACAAATTAAATCTCTATTAAAAAAGATCTTAAAAAATCTACAACAACTAGTTAAAAAGTGCTCACAAGTAAACATAAAATTTTCCTAAACTAAATAATAAAACGTAAAATCAAACCGAGTTTGATGTCACTTTTACTAACCAATCTGAATCTAGTATACGGCCGTAAACACGAGTATTTACAAGAATGCCATAAATGTTAGTGGGCACTTAACTAGCGTCCTGTCTTAGCACACCAATCTATATTCAGGGTTATGCAGCTTTCCATTAGCATACATAAACACGTGTGTGTAGACTGTGATGCAATTGTTTAGTTTGTGAGCAAGTAGACTTGGTCTTAGATACAGTTAGCAGAAATGGTGATTTAAATTTAAAAGTGGTACACAAATCTCATAGTCATACCAACAGCAGACTTTGTTGTTATAAGGAAGTGCCTCAGCGTTTTGTACGTGGTCTTCTGCATTGATTTTCTGTAATTAGTTTAACTTTATTTAATTCATAGAAGTCCTCGTCACCTTTAAATTTTCTTGTTAATAAAGGTACTTGAATGTAAACAAGGTACTATACACATTAAAGTTATCGTTTACGAATTTGGTGATAAAACTCTTCCTTGAGTAAAAATAAACAAAAGATTTATATGTAACTAACTTTTGTTTTTGGTTTCACCCGCTTGTATTTTGGTTATCGAGATAGAAAGTAGCCTATGTCCTTCCTCAGGAATCAAAGTACCTCCATGCTAAATTTCATTGAAATTGATGCTGTGATTTTGCCGTTAAAGCATGACAGACAGACAGAGGTACTTTCGAATTTACAATATTAGTTTAGATTAAAGAGGAAAACAAGCATAAATTAAAAAGGTAACCTATTAGTAAGATTTTAGTTTCAAAAATAAAAGGGTATGATAATTGACTCGAGTCTAAAACCATTATTAAATTTTGCACGACAATAACGACGTCATTAACAACTATTTGATAATCCCTTCTATCAAATATAAGTTATCAGTTTAGCTACTGACCTTACCACACATATATTATAACGCGTGGGTGACAGGGCACGCCTAATTACCTCTCCGGTCAGACGATTGATTGAAATTATGTAATGCTTGATTGATAATCTGATGAGGTATCAATTGCTTGTACGAGATTCGGTTACGTACTGCGTAAAATTAATATTGGGTTAGAGTTATGTTTCTGGATTGTTATCGTGTTATAACAGTATTAATTTAGAGTTTAGATGATAAAACGTAGGAGACAATATTAAAAAAGTAGTAGGACCGCCTTTCTGTATGTGAAACACTTGTACAGGCTTCTTAATTAATTATCTATCTTAATTAGGCGTTATTTAATTCCTTTAGTATTTTGTTATTTGTAACTTTTACTTTATACTTAACACCGTGTTGTTAGGTGTTATTTAATATGGTTAATGTTGTATTTACCTGTAATGGGTATGCACACTAGATAATATTTATTTCTCATATTTTAAAAATTATTTCATATGCTTGCTGTTGGTATACTATATATAAATAAATAAATAAATTTATTTATTTATTTTATCTCTGTAGTGAACTTATAGTAGGCATATACATTCTTACATCAAGTAATAGATATAATGAACATAGTCTGTAAGAAAATTTATGGTAACAAACCAAATGAGTCAAATTTTAATCGAATAAACGATTTGTCAAAATTATTCATTTTTATTATTAATTTCGTTTAATCGATTCTGAAACTATAACTACCCTTACCATGATTTTTTCAATGAGTTCACCCCCAGCAACATTTGGCTTATTACTTTAGTATATATATATCCAATTAATTCATTAACTCAGTGCCGATTTTGAATTGAATTTCCATTATTATCCAGAGCGACTACAATGCCATTTTAGCCAAAACACAATACAATATTGATATAAATATATAGATATAAACTGTTATAGCACATAATTCATTTTTAGACTCACATATCGTTTCCATACCTTCCATTTTTATGTTTATTTATTCCAATTAAAAAAGGGAAGGAAAAAGTGAATTAAAATCTATTCCAAACCGTCTGTACAGCGTCGTAGAGTAGGCCTATGGGATGCTATATTACTAAAAGCTGTTGATGATTACAAACTCAATTAAATTCAAATAAAAATATTCAGAGCTATTTCTACAAAAACCAAGTCAAGCATCATAAAACGACATCCAAATAGCCACTTGAATCGGAAACAAAAACTGTCGCGACACGCTGATAAAGCGAATGATGGCTAATGCGAAATCGATGGAACTATAGTTGACGGTGTGATGAATGTTTTGCTGCTAGCACAGTTATGCCACTTATCAATTACCTAATGTGTACGATTGGGTAGAGAGGTACAAATTTTGTCATATGTAACTATGTTTAAAAAATTGTCAATTTAAATTTTCCGTTTTTTATTTCCTTAAATCGCAAATGTTGTACCAAAAATAAGTAGAGAAATATTGAATAATATATTTGTGTTCAAGACTGAATATATTGTTAAGACACTGTGACCCACAAATCTGGTCTATGGTCTGAAACTTCAACGTGGTTCTCATAGAGATAAATATTCCAGAAACATTTGTAATGAAGATATTTTGTCTGCTCATTAATTTAAAATGGGAATAGATAAAATGAATGTAAAGAAAACCATTAGGTACTAGTTTTTCTTAACTATTTAAATTTACCGCGTAAACCGCAGACATTTGTAGATGACATCTAAGAAGACTTAAAAAAGAGCACGAGGAAAAGTAATCTAAGAACGACAATACTGTAAAATAAATATCTACACCTGAAATAAAGGCTTTAAATGTTATTTTTTTGTCTTTATAGGTGAGTAATAAGAGTTATTTGAAATATTGAAACAAAATCCTTGTATTTACAATAAGTTTTGTTAATAAATTGTTTTCTCTTTATAGAAAACGTAATTGTGTCTTTGTTTCATAATAAACTTATTATATGAATACTAAAAATACTAAGAAATTATCTATTGTATTGTAATAATTTGTATTTAGGTCGGATAGGTTTTATTCAGAAGAAAATAAATCCGTAATAGATAAAAGACCAGATATTTTATCTTATTGTTATCCGCGAACCCTTTCAACTGCCAGCGAGCGCCAACTACACAACAGTCCGGTAACTAGGAATCAATAGCAGCATGACAAATGACGTAGCTAACATTTCTGACGTGACACGGAGGCACGACAGCGTGATGGATACCAACAGATTACGGTTGTTGGCAAATACTAGTATTAGATGCAAAACTGCTGTTACGTATAAATACAAGATAACTCAGTTTTTCTAGTATTCGTAGTTTCAGTAGCTTATTTAAAAACTAACCTTCAGACATTCGGCTTTAGTTTGCTTTAGTTTACAGTAATCTTTGACTAAGATAAAGTATTTTTAGTTCATTTATTTAGAAAACCAATAACTACAATATCGAGCCAATTACAGGTTTTCACGAATTGCAACACGACACTACAACAATATAAAATAAAAAATACTGCGTACATCATTAATTTAGGTGTTAAAGGGATCAAAAAAAATATTTGTCTCTACATACATACATACATACTTCGAAGAGTTAATTTTTGACCCAATTTTTTTATTAATTAAGTTATTATTGTCATTTCTGTAAAATGTTCTAATCTAATAGGAAACCAAATAAAATCTATCTTAAAAATTACTCACTGCATAGCCCTTTACAAGTAATAACGATAATGATACTTTCCTAAGTGAAATACGTACCAGTCGGGCACAAAAGCTTCTCAATCGTAAAACATTAAAGTTGTGAGTGTGCGACAATTCGCCCGGGTTCCGTACCCGTGCGTGAAATAGAAACAAACACTTCCTGTAGGCTCGGGTTATGCTTTATTGTCTTGTTAGTAAACTTTGTGGTGGGGACGTCATTTCAGGTTACGGTTGGGCCTTTAAAACCGCGACAAACTCGACTGTACAAAAAGTTGGTGTGTTTTTTGTGGTTTGTGTTTTGTTTGTGGTTTGGACAGTTGTAGTCTATTGGAATGATAATTTATATGTTCCGAACATTTCAATATAGTGGTTTTGCAATAATCAAGTATTTTGAAAAGTTTTTCTATGTAGGTATATAGCATTTTTCAATGCAATAGTGAAGCCTCTTAGAATCGTTAGAAAATTTAGAATCGTCAATAGGAAATGGTGGAAGCTTAGGTATGATCCGTGAGAATGCTTGTTTGTTACTTTAGTAAAGTCTTTTATGTTGTAAGTATGTAACGTGTATGTAAAAGAGTGAAGATAATTATAAACGTGAACTGACTTACCATAAAATAGACTACATACTTTTAAAATATTCCTGGTGAGTTTAGAGAAGCGATTAAATAAATATATTACATGGCCCCACTTGTACGGTTTCCAGTGGACGAACAAGCGAGCTCTCTTTATAGTAGACCTTAAGCCTTGTATAGAATTGTGATGTATAATAATATGGAGTTAGTTTTTTTATTAATCTCAGACCGACTATATTAAAAAAGCGATGAAGTAAGAAATAAGAGAGATTATGGCCAAGCTTTTGGGAATTATGTAATAAGCGTATTTTGAAATATAACACAAGGATCACCTGATATAATTTGATTAGTAGTGCCTATAGGCACATGCGGTTCAAGAGTTACAAATGCGTTGCCGTATTTTGAGCTTTGCTATTTTTTCTTAATAATGTTGCCACATTTTTCCAATAATGTTGCCATATTTTCCTAATGATGCATCTCAATAGGCCGCTATAGCATGAGTTGCTATGCTGCATTACTGCATTGTTTGCTTTCGCAATAAATATTGTGACCAACTTGAATTCTAATCATGCTTTTCATAAGTCAAAGTTCCATAAGTGACTCTCAATTTGGTAGGCTCCAAAACCACCTGTCCAGAGTAAAAAGCACGCTCGTCTTTACTACGTTATTCTGAATTATTCTGCCTATAGTTGTTGAGTATGATAATTTGAGGTATATCACAGAGATAAAATAAATGTACGGCTGGATAACAGACGCAAAAAAGAAAGTTTTGAGATCCAACTCATTATAATCCATTCATCCATCATTCACCATCATTATAGCTTTATAACACCAAATACACAGAGTTTGACGAGAATGTGATCAGCATATTTTTAACTTTTGGAATGCAATTTATAAAAATAATGAATGAACAATCCTTTACCTTTGATGTATTGTGAAAATCATAAGTTTTCCATCCAGTGATTTTGTATCAATTTTTTTTACAATGAGAGCAGCGTACGCTTCCCGCTTCGAAGTTGTGTTTCTGTGAGTATATCTGAAAAAGTCCAAGGCCTTCAAGGTGAGCAAGTGCAAAACCGTCGATGACTTCAGAATCCAAAAATCATTTCTGGATTTTGCAAGAGGATAATGATCCTAAACACCGAAGTCGGCTCCGCAGCACTTGGAAAACAGAACATGGTATAAACGTGTTAGATTGGCCTTCACAATCCCTTGATACCAATCCAATTGAAAATGTTTGGGCGTGGATGAAACTTCAACTAAGGGCAAAAATTTTATTGACCGTCGCTGACCTTACTCGCGTGGAGCTTTTTACCTCGCAGCTATGCTGAAAAATTGATGATATGTCTACCGCGAAGATGCCAAGCGGTTATCGACAATAATGGAGATTGGACAGCAATAAAAGACTTAATTCATTACAATTTATCGGTTGATATTTCTAAGGATTTCATTAAATTTTGCCGGTCACGCTCTTTTCGAACATAGTGTATTTAACAATGACTATTAACAGCAAGTTAGTAGTTTAAATTTCACATACTAAGTTCGAATTCTTCAAACATGATTACGAAATAAATTCTATACTTATCACAAAATACCAGCACAAGAATAAACTTATGACACTTCGGTAACCACAAAATATGTCGGAATGAACGAAAGTTCTCACTTTAGTAACTATTATAAGTACATAACACGGCTTTTAACAACAATTATGAAATTATCGGTTTAAACACGCAATGTAACTTAAACACTTCAATTATTAACTTTCGTGAAACTACACCATAGCTTGTTATTCGTGAATTATTCGTTTGTATATTATTCAAATATTCTCTTGGGATTGAAAATCACTGTCGGTGTTTTACGAAGTCAGTTTATCTGTACATACTAATAACTGAATAACCGAGCTTTACTCGGTTTTCTTGTGATAAATTTTCCAAAATATATCATGTTTATTGATCGATTTATGACGACCCTGAAACTCTCAGCATACTGAATTTCACAAAATCATTGGAGCCATATTTATATGAAAATTTCTCGTTTCAAGGTATTACATAAAACGGCAAAGTTTGTATGGTTGTAGGGGTTGATCTTTGAATCTATTGAATTGATTTTGAAAATTCTTTTACTCGAAAAAATCTACATTATTTGTGAGTCTCATAGGTTATTAAATTAACCAAAGAAATGACAAATTGATTTTAGGAGTCATCCAACCCAAATTCCGAATATGCATGTATATACATTATTTATCCAATCTTACGAAATGCAGGTTAACTAAGTAAATGTAATATTCTTATGTCATCCATTCTCAATAGTGGTGTTAGAACGTCAGAATAGTTCGCGGTGTTTCACGTCGACCGGAAGGAATTTGGTCACTGTCCTATTTCAACCGAAATCTAGAAACAGGCGCTTACACGCTATGAGCTATTCGTGATAACACTTTTGAGAACCTTATATGAAATTCATACTCCTTTACTTGAAATGTCTGTTAACAAAGTGATAGATGTAGACGCTCGAAAAACAAACTTTAAAATAAGGTCAATATAATAAAATTGAAGTGTCGATTTGTAATTTTAATTAAATCAATTAGTTTTTCACTAAATGCATATAAAACGACAACAGGTACGTCAATAAAAAAAAAAAATGTCCGTCGCTTGATCCTGCTAATCTCTAAATCGGCTTGACCGATTTGGAAGGGACTTGGAAGAGGAAGAAGAAGAGAAGACAAATAGCTGATGATATAAGGAATAACTTAGGCTACTTTTATTAACCGACTTCAAAAAAGGAGGAGATTCTCATTTCAACTGTATTTTTTATTATGTTTTGTTACCTCAGAACTTACAATTGGGTGAACCGATTTCAATTTGGGCCAGTTCTTGAAGTAAGTTTTTTTACTAATATTCTTTCTTAATATCGTTAAATTGCTATAAAAATAGTGTTATTTAGAAATGCTGCAAACAACATGACGATTGTCAAAGCACAAAATTAAATCACAGATTGTTAAAAAACCAAGTTCAAAATATAATAAAAAATCTTGCATTGTTTATCTTAAGATATGTTTTTATACTAACTTCGCCCCGCTGTATCACTATTGTTGATGGTAACACCTTGGGGAGCAGCTAGTTACTAATAATGCAAAAAGACTGGTGATGACGAATGGTTTATAAGACTCTGGTGGCCTCCTAACTATAAGATAAGTAAGATTGTGTGCAACATCGTGTTATTTTTACTTCTTTTGAATTTTTTTTTAAGGATAAACGGACTCGACCAAGACGGTACTAATCTCTTACAGAAGACCAAATTCCATTCGGGCTGTCGTGTTTTGTTGGTAGGTAAGTGTGAGACCGCAGGTCCAATGATGCAGAAGGACCTCAATAGACTGCCAAAATACGGGTTATACTGCTGCATTGTTGCGTTGTCGACAACACCATGAGTAAGGTGACTACTACTCTTCGAGTCTGCTGATGTTTTAGATCAGACATATTATCATGAGATTGTAGTGAGAAGATTAAGGTCAGTTTGGCAGGCTCATATATATATATATAAAAATACTGTCTTACTTTTTGACAGTATTTTAGAAGTTTCTTTTTTTTATTATTATATAGGGGCAAACGAGCAGACATATCGTCTGATGGTAAGCGATTACCGCTGCCCATGGACACCCGCAACACCAGAGGCGTCAAAAGTGCGTTGCCGGCCTTTTAGGAAGGAGTACGCTCTTTTCTTGGAGTTTTCGGCAATGCATAAAATAGAATCTTTATTTTTGAAGTAGGCTATGTTATGTTATTTTATTACTTCACGTTTCAAACACACCAATCACACTTCGACGCGCGCTTCACAAAATCCACCTCACACGAAAATATGTTGTAAATCTTTTTTATTACCACCCAACATACAAGGCGGTTTACATCTTACTGTCAACCACCTAATGTTACTTTAACATCATTATCATATTTCGCTCTATTACAAATTATTAGAAAACAGCCCAACCATGAGTCTACTTTGTGAAGTGTCCTACAAAGTCCAGCTGTATTGTTTTTCGGTCGTATTTTATGCAGAATTGTTCCTGTGCACGTCGTTTTGCAAAGTGGGATGAACGTCCCTTTTATCATAATGTTGTTTAAAAAAAATTGTAGAAATATTTTGTTTGAGTCGAGTTGCTGGCGCGTGTAGCGTACTTTATTTTAATGCTGTGGTTGGTTTCTGACTGCGTAATGAGATATGCTGGCGTGTGTGAACAAATCGTAAAAGAACGAAGTGTAAATTAAAGCAGCGCATGGTGTAAAATGCAGTAGCAAATATATATATATATGAAATAAGATGATGAGATAATAACAGTAATAGAAAGATAAGCAATAGTATTTAGATTTTTATGACATAGAAGTACAGGCGAGCAGGCGGGTCTCCTCGTGGTAAGTAACTACCATAGTTTCTGGCATAACTGTAACTCTAGAATTACAAGTACGTACGTTGAAGAGCATTTTGAAGCGGAAAGTTTAAAGGTCCAGTCTCTACACTCATTCGATATAGAACAAGAAAGATAATAAGTTAACCGCACGAACGCATGCACACATACACGCACGCACACACACTCAGTGTGAATATTTACCTATAAAAACTTTAGACATAATACGACGTTAATAATACCTACAATTGATATGTTGATCTTCTTGATATTATATAAGCAAACACTTAGACGGGTGATTATATTATCTGACAGAGCTAGTTGGTCAGGTTACGTATGTGATTAGTGAAGATTAGGCCCATTTGCTGAAAATTTAACGAACTGTTTAGATTCAGCGAATCGAGCTAAGCTTAAGTGGTTCATTATTAGAGTATTGTTTATTTATGTATGTATCTAGGTGATGGTATATAACACTAGATAGTATATCAATAAAATAAGGGCAGGTGAGAAAGAATATTTTATAATTACGAAAACTTTTACTTTTGCGTTATGGGCAAGTCTTGTGATAGTTTAAGCAATATTCTTCCTAGTGTTGATATAAAATTCACTTGTACTTTTATTTTCAGTTTTATCAAGTATCGACAATCGCAAGTATAAATTATACTTTTTATTTATTTTGCATTTCATTGAAATTTTCAATATTAAGCCCCACCTTTTAAGTTCCCTTTAAATCCCCTTGGATACCACCTCCTGGTGGCATATCGGACTCGAACCGACTAAAACCGCACGCCGTCTTGGGTACTAAGAGCCGGGGAACCAGGTGCACCCTAGTAATGAAAACCCTGGAACTCCGACGTACCTCGAGTCACATAGTTTTTAGGTGGCCTCTAACTGTGTGGAAACCCCGATGTTCCCGTGGCGGGCACGCTCCGCAGCGTCCGTGCCGCCACCTGGGCCTACCATTATTTTATCCTTCTTTTTATTTTATAGGGGGCAAACGAGCAGACGTATCGCCTGATGGTAAGCGATTACCGCCGCTCATGGACACCCGCAATACCAGAAGCGTTACAAGTGCGTTGCCGGCCTTTTAAGAAGGAGTACGCTCTTTTCTTAAAGGTTTGAAGGTCGTTCTCCTGAAGGTATCCTCATGTATAGTGTACTAGTCGTAATAGTAGTGTAGTAGTACACATCCGACGATTGTATGGTAACTTTGCTTAATTCGAGACCATGGCCTTACAGGTGACCCTTACAGGCCTTACTGAAAGCATTGAGATCGATCGATACATAATGTACAGTCATGAAACAAATATGGTAAAAAATATCGTTTATCTATTTCTTTATTTTTAAATTTAATTTGATAGCACAACCTCTAGAAAAGTTTTCCAAATATCGTATTAATTAGAAACCAATACGAACACAAGGTAAAAGTGTAGGGATCATTAATTTGAAGAAAGCGACTCATCACCTGTTCTGAACTAACAGTAACATACTGTGGGGTAAGTTGTATCAAATAGACATTGAGGTCGTAAAATGTAATAAATTGTAAAAATATTCTTTAATCTCCTTTTTTTTTAGTTTTTGTCATCGTTAGAAGGAATATTTTTTTTTTTTTTATTCACCTAGTTCCAATTTTAAGTACAACTTTTTTTTGTGCAGAATACCTCCTTATTTCACCGTAATGTCGGACTCGTATCGACTAAAACCGCACGCCGTCTCAGTTACTAGAAGTTGAGGAACCAGGTGCACCCTCGAAAGAAAATCCCTGGAACCCCTACGTACCTCAGGCCTCGGCTAGGGTAATAGATTTTGAGGGAGGACAGGATTTTGATTACACCTAATACAATTGCAACAAACTATTAAAATTCTTGACAAATTATAAAGATATCGCAAACAAAATATTTAAAAAAAGACCCTTGAAAATAGAATCTGATATTATTTAGAGGAGATTCTAATGTCATTAACAATCATCAACAACCCATAACGTCCCACTGCTGGGCTTGGGTCTCCTTTCAAGAGAGGGTTAAGGCCATACGTCCCCACATTGGTCGAGTGCGGGCCGGGGATTGGCAAGACAACGTTGTGGCTACGTAGCTTGCCGTTAAATGTTTTTAAGCCGCCCAAAACCCTCCAACTAAGCTTCACGACTGTTTATCGATTCTCACGTAGTTTTATGAAAAAGAAAACCTCTCAATATTCTCGCATATAGACCTAAAATTTTTAACAACGTTGGTTTTTATAAAACCCCTTTCAGAGAATAAGGCAGCTATAACAGGTAATGAGCCAATGTTCTCCATTTAGTGGTCGAGCACTTTCTTTTAACGGTTATTGCACACGGGGATAGTGAGTAACTGCATGAGGAACTTAAGTAGACGTACGGAAAGTAGAAACGGTAATTTTAAATAAGAAAGTGCTTTATTATCATCAACAGCCTTTAGTAGTTCAGTACTTTATATTTAAGTGGTATTTATTTGAGTAGCCTTAAGTGTGGTTCCGTCCCTTAGAAATTACCAACGACATATTATGTCTAACAATTTTTTAAATTACTCGTAACATTGAACATTGTTTTGATTATAATAACTTAACTCAAATTGATTTGCAATGGTCTGAAAAATACATCTATTTTTAAAGTCAAAATATGAGAAATGTGTGTGACACATTTCTCACATTTTGAAGACAGGTAGGTAATTGTTGAAAATCATTTTGCTGTGATATCAAGGATGTGTAAGAAGGATTGTTGTTATTATAGAATACATTTGATTAATGTGTTTACATTTTCTTTTTTGGGCTTGGTAGCAAACGAGCAGACGTATCGCCTGATGGTAAGCGATTACCGCCGCTAATGGACACTTGCTACACCAGAGGCGTCCCAAGTGTATTGCCAGCCTTAGGGGGATGGGGAGGGGGATGGGGGATGGGGGACGCTCATTCATTCGGAGAAACACAGCGCAAGCATTGTTTCACACCAGTTTTCTGTGAGGCCGTAGTATCACTCCGGTCGAGCCGGCCCATGCATGCCGAAGCGTGGCTCTCCCACGGTTAAAGTATATGTTTGTATATATTATACAGCACTAATACTATCAATAAATGACTACATTGATAAAACATCAATCTATGTATGTTTATAATATTAATTTGACTAAATATCAAAGTTTCCTCACTGTACTATGAACAGCTATCTCCAATGTCCTCTGTATTGCACACAAACCCACATTGAGTGCAGAATCTACGAATTTCATATAACAAGTTTAGCACTTGGAACTAATGACGCGTAAACTTTGCTAACTGACATTAATATTGAACGCTTACGTCGAAATGTATTAGTAAACTAAATATACTTGCGAACTAAGTATATTAAGTATATCGGGGTTGTACTTTGAACTATTATGATATATTCGATCAATTTATTCAGGACCGATATGATTATGTTATAGGTATTTGGTAAATGTAATGTTAGTACAGTAATATTTCAACGTAACTAGATAATTTAAAAACTGTGTTACCTTATACTATATATTTAATCCATCTTTGGTGAGATCTTACAACATACCTAGTATTATAAAGGCGTTTAAAAGATGTTCAAATTAAACCCTTTATAAACAAATTTATTTTTTAATATCACAATGATGTAGCACAGGTACTTTTTACACCGCTTTATGTTAATTTTGAAAAGGGTGAATTCAGTTCGGAACCATAAAAATCAATAGCTGGGTGAGCTATTTATTTACGCCTCGAACTGAGAAGGGATGGCAAATCTTATCTATGGTAACAAGTCAAAAAGGCCATGAAAAAAAATTGATGCATACAAATGCAAAAAGAGAATGGACGACAACATGTTCCACTATATTAATATGATTATTGTCACTAGTACCTATTTATATTAATCTGGGCACCTATCTATTTTAATAGAGCTTTTGATTAGTCTAGTTTCTTGTAAAAATATTCTTCTTCTTCTTCGGGGTCGGCTACCCCAATTAATCTAGAAAGAAGTTTAGTTTCACCTGTTTTACCTGAATATCGGTTTAACTCAAATCTGTAATAATATTAATAATAAAATTTAAAGAAATCTACTGTGGCAGAGGTGACCTACCTTTTGATCTTCATTGTGTCTTGGGGTAATCCTGGAGATATTAGGGAAGAATAATAATAAATATTCCGGACATCTAACACACAACGCCATCTAGTCCCAAGCTAAGCAGAGCTTGTGTTATGGGTACTAGACAACTGATATAAACACATAAATACTGTTTTTTTTTTTTGTAAATATATACATATTATACATAGAAAACACCCAAACTCTGAAACAAATATTTGCAGATCATACAAACATTTGGTACGACCCAGGAATCGAACCCGAGAGCTCAAGCACAGCAGTTGTATACACTACCACTGCGCCACCGAGGCAGTCAATCATCGATGTTAAATCATAACAATAGGTATTACGTTCATATGAAATTTTAAGAATAATTTTTAAACAGTTTACAGACGATAATGGTGTTTTTAACTCATTATAGATTGAACTTAAAAAAACTACTATGTGTGTGTGTATTTTTATACATAATCACTTTATGCACAACTAAGCATAAAACTTTTCGGACAATCAGCCAAAGTCATAAAATATTCTCATAAGATATCGACATGAAACCGTCTTCCTATCTTCGCTTATATTTTGTTTGATTAAACAACTGGAATATAAAGTTTTATTGTCCGGCCACTTTTATTGCGCTGGCCAGTCCTTATCGGCTGCTTCCATGCAGGCGCGTTATTACCGAACCTTAGATAGGAAACTTGAATTGTATTTAGGGTATCTGGATATTTGTAGATTGAACTTTGGTCAATTTCAAATAATACTAATAAAGGAGGCTTACTTAAGGTTAGATTTTCAATCATGATCAATCACCGATCTAGGCGGTGGTAGAAAGTTTAAAACATCGATATTTTTTTCTTTTTTATGTTGTTCCTTATTGTCATTTGTTGTTTTTTTAAATCTTTATATACCTATTAGAGGCCTTTATTACATGGTAATATGTTATTCCCATCGCACCTTATCCTATATTACATCCCATTTAATATCAGGTTAAAGCTTTTGATTCGTAAATATTTTAAATAAGTCAAGTGCAGCATTTGAAGTTGGGTTTCCTAAAATATTGATAAACAAACCAATATTGTGACTATATAAATTGTATCTAAGAACTGACGTCTCCCTTTGTTCGATACTTGACATACTCCGTCCGCAAGTGTTGGACATCATCAAGAGTCCCGCATATTTCACAATTTGGTGTATCTGCTTTCTTCATAAGATGTCCAAACTTCCTAGACGAATAGTGTCCATGCGCTACAACAATAATATTATTGTTCACTTTGCTATTAAAGAACCAGGGTACGCGAGATGGCTAATGCTATTATTTTTTAAACCAAATACCCTTTTCTCTACTTCTTTCATCAAAATATTCTTTTAATTTATCATATCATTTGTGGATTTTGTGGCTAATAATAGTTTTTTTTTCATTCATTTCAAAATAAAAAAACCTTTTGTGAATCGAATTTAAATCTGAGAATACGCTCCAGTTTTAATAATGTTTACGAAATTACACCCACAATTCAATTGAAACACAGAATTGGTGAAAATGAATCAGACGAGACAGGCGAAGAACAGAGAGTTACGTAAAGTTAATAAATTAAATTCAAAAAATATTAAATGAAACTCTCATTGACAAACACATTACAGTTTACTTTTTGTATGAGTGTGAGTTAGGACTGTGTAGGTAGCTGACGTAATAACTAATAAAATAAGGTAGTTTATGTAACCAAGGGGTAACCAATGATGAAAGTAATATTTCGAAAAAGTTTCAATCTTAAATTCATTCCAGTTGCCACTGATTCAGTTTACACAGTAAATGAAGTAATACAATTCTTTTACTATGAAAATCTGAAAGATGATACCGAAAATCAAATCCTATCACAGATTAATATATAGAGGACAAAGATAACTGAATCGTGGGCTACTCGAGTCTATTCATTACCGTCTATGGAGTCCGCAACTAAATCCGCTCGGATATCGGGTTTGATTCCCCGTTTAAAGTCGAATAGGCCGGAAATCGATTGCTTTCGAAGCTTTACGTTCGAATTGTAGGCGAAAATTGCATCGATTCAAAATTGCTAGATGTGGCATCTACATTTCTGCTATAGTCTTCAAAACCTATTACCTACCTGTATCTATTTTCTAATCAAATGTCCGTGACCCTGGTAACTCAAAAATAAGGTAAATAAATTTCTAATCTTTATCTTCATGGTCACTTGACACCAGATCCAGTGGAAGATAAACACATACTTATTACCCAATAAAGAAATACACTTCAGTTTTATTTATTTATTTATTCAATGCTTGTACAAGGTTTTACAATAATTGCTGATGGCACCCAAACTAAGCTACGCTTGTATCTTGGGCTGCCACAAAATGGCTGCTTGGAAAGTGAATACTCGTACCTTCGCCCATGGAAATCTGTAACTCAAAAGTCCCAAGCAATACGAAGTATCAACAGACTATATTATCGTTTACGAACATAATACCTTATCCAAAGTACCAATTGCTTTCAAAGCTCTATGATCGGTCTCTGTGAACGGAAATAACGCGCTTAATAGATTCGCTTCGGCTCACAAGTGCGCTGACAACTGTATAATCTATTTATGAGGAAAACTGCCCGCTGCCACTGTTTCAACGCGCACCAGGTTTGTATGCGAATGCACCAATACGCCGGCATTGAATCAGTTTTATGCTTTACTAGGGTTTTATATATATTTTGCGTTAAGCTGTACCATCTGTTATTCGGTTTAAGGGTATTAACACACTACGACTGATAATGCTGGCTGGCAGGGCTGTAAAAAACTGTAAATATGCTCGATAAATAATGTATATTGCTATAAATGGAATTAAAACCGAATAAAACAACGTTGAAACTTCCAAAGATTTTTTTTATTGTATTTTTTTTTTTTTTTTTTTTTTATTTTTTTTTTAAGACAACTCCCACATTAGGAATAAACATCCTGTGTCGTGGGGGACTTTACAAACATACATGAAACGGACACAAAGAACATCCAGACTCGGGACAACAATTCGTGGATCACACAAAGTGTTGTAGGTACCGCGTGGGATTCGAACCCACGACACTTGGCGCAGTAGCAAGCGGCATGGCGACCGCTGACACCACTCGGCCAACCGTGCAGTCAAAATGTATTAGAACTTCTTTTCTACCAATATTTGATTTAATTTTTACTTTGACAATCTTGAAATTTAGGTGCTTCGCAGCATTCCGAAATAACACAATTTTATTGCAAGGCAACGATATTAAAAAAAAATACGACTTCGGGAACGTGACCAAATTGAAATGGCACCACACGGGAAGTACCAGTTTTCAAATAATAAAATAATTATCAAAATCAATTCACCCAATCGAAAGTTTTGAGTTAAGAAACATAAAAAAATGAAGTCGTATTGAGAACCTACCCTTTTTTGAAGTCGGTTGAAGCAGTAATACCTGACAAATACGGAGCTTATCTACATACTTGTTCAAATGTTTAATAATTGTTATTATATATACTATTTTAGAAACAAACTAAGTGACTAGATTGCATTAACAAATGTAATTCTAAGCCAAAAGATTAATTAGTTCAACTATTAAGTTTACAGTCTAATAAATCTACAGTTGAGTCCTCATTATCGTTACCTCTGCTTAAGAAAAGAAGATCAAACACAAATTGAATTTCGCACAATATACTATAGCAAGCCGATGCATCGATCGATCGATGTTCATTTGCAAGCTAATGTTTTATTGGCATACACTATTGTGCTTTACTCTAGTCAAATATTAATTTGAAACCAACATTTGAAATATAATTTATGTTACCCCATATCGACGATAACTGTTATTGAAATATATTTTGTTTCGAAAATGGATTCGCAGTTTGCGAAACCGTAACTTTTCATCCATTCAGAGTTGGTAATTTAGATTGGGCACTAAACAGTTTTAGATAATGGTATGTTTAATGGTTTAATAGGCGAGTGTACAAACTTGTAATAAATTCAATAGTATTTAACATACACAGTGAGTCAAATATCACACAGAGACAGTATAATACGAGTATAACAAATTTAAAATTTTAACCACGGAAATGTATTTTAAGTTACTAATAAGTGATTAATCTTCAAGAAGTATCTAAATACAGTAACATGTCAACATAACAAAACATTTGTTGAAACTTAAACACAAACAGTGAAACAAGTCTATTTTTGACCGCCATCTATTGAAGTTACACTAAACTACGAAGTAGCTGTAAATCTTACAAATTCAATAGTTCGAAAAGTTCTTACGCCAATATCAAAATATTAGGCGTCAAAACAAATAAAAACAAATTCTAGTACGTTTTCTTTTGACTGCCTCGGTGGCGTAGTGGTAGCGTATGCGACTGCTAAACTTGAGGTCTCGGGTTCAATTCCCGGGTCGGACCAAATGTTTGTATGATCTGCAAATATTTGTTTCGGAATTTGGGTGTTTTCTATGTGTAATATGTTTGTATTTACAAAAAAAAAGTATATAAGTATTTATATCAATTGTTTAGTACCCATAACACAAGCTCTGCTTAGCTTGAGACTAGATGGCGTTGTGTGTTCGATGTCCGGAATATTTATTTTTTTCTGGTAGGAGACATTTTCAATAAATCATATGTTTTATATACCAGGATAGTTCTATGTTGGAGGCGCATAACATCTATTCCCCCACACATTCATAAATAAGAATATCTAGGACTTATCTGAAAGAAAAATATACATTATTATCATCAGCATTATGCATTACAAAGTATTTGGAGAACTAAATACACATAACAGTATTTTTATACTCAAAAATAAAAACTGTACATTTTTTGAAAACACTTTCTAATCTACAATTTTTAGTACAAGTTTACAAAAATGAAAAAATATAAAATTAAACTCCTACTTTCACAAAAAAAATTCAGGTAATATTTATATTACGAATAACATTTTAATAACCTATATCTATAAATCATTTAATGCACCATTTACTAAATAGAGATTCCCGTAAGTACTCACGTCAATAAATACAAACTTATTCCTTGCTCCAACAACAAAACATCAGCATGATTAATTAAACAGCACTTACGAACTCCAAATGTACAGGCGAAAGCACTTACCTGAAAAAAGAGAAACGTAAATTAAAAACTCATTCAGTCATCAATCACTGAATGGTGTTCTAGTACTTATTATGTCCAATAAAACGCATTTACAAATTGTTTTCTCAAAGATGCGATTGTTTTTGTAAAAATAATGAAATTTAAATTTGGAATCCTAGCGGTAAAATATTTCATATTTACAAAATATACGTAACTTTTTTCTAAAGAGGCGTACATCCAGCAGTGGATTAAAGGCTTGAGATGAATAAATTATTTAGTTACTGAATTACATAAACTGTTGGTTACACTCTCAACTTTGCCTTTTTCCTTCTATATACCTTTTTTATTCTTACGTATCACTTGCTTTTCAATACATCCATCTTTATCGTTCATATTTCAAAACTCGCGATTAACGGCTATGGAAGTGACTAAATTAAAATTAACAAAAGAAGACCATTCAATAAGTCTCTATCTAACCTATTTGGGTATGAGGTGTGAGTGTTTGGTATCCAAAAATACACATATGTATGTATAATACAAAATATCTATACAATCATTTGCCGTTTATTTCTTATTATTTTTGCGACAAAATGGTAAAGTAAAAGTAATTTGAGAGAAAATTTTGCTTCAAAAATTTCTTTAACCCCTTTCAGCCAAATAACAAGCGTAACGTATAAATTTTAGGTGCAAGTTACGTTGGTCTTACACAAAAGCTCTCCACTAGCACAAATGTGTAAATGTGGCTTTACATTATGATGATTTATATCGCTGTTGCAGCCCTTAATAGGTTCATTCGAATGTTTCGGCTCCATGTTTTCCAACTATCAAAAGTGTGTTGGAATTGCACTTTTATCTCTTAGGGATAAGGGGTGAGTACCAACTTCGGTGTGTTGTGTGCCTTGCTAGAGTAAAAGTTTTTTTTTTGTAACATTTGCATAATTTATGAAAACGACGGTATTTAACTGTACTTCAGCTGGTTTTTAAAACAGCTGAGTCGTTATAAATTGTTATGTAAAGTGTAACAACAATACTTGGTTTGGACTATTCTTCGTTATATAAACCTTTTAAAAATTTAATTATAAACAGAAAAATAATTGCATTGTTTGAAGTATTCTAGCTTACTCAGAAGTGAAATGCGTAAATGCCGTATGTACTCAAAATTAATCTTTTAGATTAGCTGAAGATTTAAGAATAATTGATTGATAAATTAACAACTAGACGTTTTTATTGTTGCTGACTTTCTTTTTTATAAAATAACGTTGTATTTCAAAATTAATAAAGAAAGATTTTACTACACCGATCTGATGCCAGAAACATAGTTTCTCATAAACTTATATTTTGATAACTGAATCATCTATACATTCCGAAGATTCAAGGGTAAATATTAAAGAGGTATATTCCAAAGACAGTAACTAAAGACATTAGTAGAAGCATGACCTAAACAAAAAGCTTTTAACTTGCTCAACTTATCTATATCTAGCAATTCGGGTAATGTGAGAACTGATACGAGTTGTTTGTTTAGTTGTATCTCTTTTTGGCTCTTTGAACGACTATCGAAAAACTTACAATTTAACCTTTAGGCCGCCTAAAGTAAATTACCATCTAACGAAACCTTTTGAAAAGAACAACATCATTGGAATTGCAAGTTACGTTTTTAAATAATCTCCTGTCCAGACGTCGAATATCACGGCAAAGAGTAATCTCTGTCTTATCTCAATAACTAAATTATCTTCATGCCAAATTTTATTGAAATCTGTACCGCGGATTAGCTATGAAAATGTAATACGAGTCTTTAGAATTTATAATGTTAGAATGGATTGGAGAACTCAAACTTGATGCTTCAAACTCACTACTAGTTCTTTTGCGAACGTCTGTGTTTGATTGATTAACAATAGAAATGACTAGTAATCGTTTTGATTTGTGGTATATTTGTATTGAGAAAAAACCCTGTTTGGTTACAAACATAAAACATAATGTCCTAGGGTTCGAGTGAGACAATTTGGGTCTGTTTTTTTAGCATTCAGTCATTATTGTGAAAATATGCAAATAAATGTGGTTGTTTATCGTAATGCATTACGTAATATTTTATTGCTTAAAAATATGTTATGAAAAGTATCTTTTCAATATTTAAAATACTATCAATTTTAAGTAGACGTCTGTCTGTATTTGCTGCACCTACGAGTATTATAAGTAATTTTATTGATCTTTACATAAAGCATGAATTTATTTATTTTTAATATATTTTAATATGCATTACAATATGCAATCAAAATTTACGTCTTACCGTGGGAGAGCCACGCTTCGGCCTGCATGAACCGTGTCGACCGGAGTGATTCCACGGCCTCACATAATACCGTTGTGAAACGCCTGCGCTGTGTTTTACCGAGTGAGTGAGGACACCGTAAGCCCTACTCCAACCCCTTCCCCCATCCCCTTCCTCATCCCTCAAAAGCCAGCACTTGTAACGCCTCTGGTGTTGCGGGTGTTCACGGCGGTATTTGCTCACCATCAGGCAATACGTCTGCTCGTTTGCCCCGTATTCCATAAAAAAAAAACAAAATAGTGTTTATTTGATGAATGGAAGTCAATAAAAGTTACGGTGATCATAACAATCGTTATAATGAATGTGATACTATGTCAACAACATAAACAGAGTAATTAAAATGTAATTTTGACCCAATTATTGTCATTTTCATAGTGATTTATGTTTTCTGTTTATTTAGTTTTCATAGTGGTTCCTGCATTTCATTGAATGCTTTTAAGACGATAAAATTTTAAAGCATACCTGTAAATAAATGCACTATATCGTTCTTTGGACTATCGAATATTTTTTCGAACTATTTACCAAAGGAATACTTAATGTATTAAACTAATTTTACAGATAAAAATGCTACTCCTGAAGAATTGCTATTCTACGGCATGAGTATACAAAAATAAAGTAAAGTAAAAAATATAACAAAGATCGATGAAGAGAAGTACACTAAAAATTAGGAAAATACATAAAATTTGGTCAGAAATAATCAGACAAAAAACAGAAATTACGAATGCTTTAACACAGACCTTAAAATTAAAATGAGATAAAATGATAATAGACGGAACATAAAACAACATCTTGAATAAGACCACCAGAAAAGAGAAACGTCTGTAGACCAGCAAAAAGGTCAGCTGATGATATCAATAAAACAGCAGGGCGAGATTGGATGTCCCTCACCAAGGATAGAGGATTTTGGAAGGCGAAAGAGGAAGCCTTAACCCAAACGAGATCCACGTCGTAAAAGATAAAGAAACTAACAATACTAACACTTGATTTAAGAGTAAAATGTAATAAACTGACACATCTAACAATCATTTGAATTAATAAATGTTTATAGTTATTATTATTATTGAAGGAAACAAATTATTTACGATCGAAAATATATGCTAAAACTAGTCACAATTGGAAATTCCAAATGTACAGCATACTCTTAACAACATAAACAGTTAACGTGCCACGAATGCAAATAACTTCACCACTCAGTCCACTAATCATTCTAAATATACAGTAACAAATTTGATAATAAATGTATGGTCGAATGAATGAACGAACTACAACACGTTCCGAAGAATTGCATGCTACCCGCTGATGGAGCCGAATAATATTTTGAGGAATACTATTGCATTAGTTAATGCACAGGTAGATGTGAAAATCTGGACAAAGACGTAAAGAGAATTAAATAGCCAAAGTGGCATATTAATCAAAGGTCTGAACAAAAAGACATGATCGTTAACAATATTGATTCCTATTTATTATAAAATCGGCTTTTAGTACCAGTACTATTGAACCAAATGTATGTCAATATTCATATGTGACCCAAATATTGACTTACTATTGTAAATTATATCAATCGTAAATAATAGTTTAGGTACCGCAATAAATATTTTCTAAATTTTATAATTTATGGGGATTGAAATTATATGAATATGTCGTTTAACATTATCGGCTCTAATAGGCTCCTAATAAAAGCTAAAATAAGTTTCATAACTTTGCAGTAAATAGTAGTGGTCAATTATTTTTCCTGTGATGAGACCCAGAAACTTCAAAATTCTAGGCATTGGCCAAATTTTTGGACATATTTAAATATTATCACAAAAAAACTTCTTAGGTATAATCTATTCCATTTACTTCTAATCTGTAACCATGTACATTAATCGCGTTCTGAATAATGTTCAGTTTGCCTGAAAATTTTCGGATTCCGTATAAATTGTGATTCAGTGAGGCCAGTTGATATGCAATACACTTATCGACTATGTAGCTTTCAAGATAAACTAGGCTAAGCGACTGGGGCTAGATAATTCCATTTATACGGTTTACATGCGTTTGGAAAATTATTAACCAAAAGTCGAATTTACCATTGTATCGCTGGATTCCGTTTATATTTTAGCATATGTTTACTCATTAGATGAAAAAGAATTATCGGCGACATCATATTGTTATTTAAATTTGAATTTCAGTTTATTGTGTTTTGTTTAAAATACAAGAAGTTTAATTAGTTGGCATGAAGTATAGGATACTTTTTATCAAATGCGGGCAAAGCCACAGGTGAAAGTCAGTAAAACTATAAATCTTCTGAGATTACTTTTCAACAACTTAATTGTCTATTATAACTTTTCGTCTTATTTACGGTTACGTCAGATTCCTTCGTTGATGGCTGCTATTTAGAAAGTCAGTGATCTGTTGGATAGTCCCTCCGAAGGTAGTCCATTTCCAGATGAAAATTTTCTACTGTTATGAATGTACGTACCATAGCAAGGAATCATACCGCATTACCAAGTGTTATTAATCATAACTAATGTAACTGGTGTCGACTGAATAACATATTAGGGAACCCTTATCAGTTTGTTCGTTGTAAAAAAGTAATTACTTACACAATAATTTTCACAGTACATTTACCCGAATGACCTTTATGAGTAAGCTTTTCGTGAGTACTAATTATTATTCCTGAATTCTATTAATCACCTGTTATAAGTAGTTGAGATTCTTAAAATACTATTTTAAATTTGTATTTTCAGAAAAAAATAATCACAGCAGTATTTATAGTAAGGTATTTTTTTAAACTATATAGATGATGTAATATGTTTTTCTTCAACACAGAAGGTGCAAGGTGTTTAAGAAATGGTACTGAAATAATAATTCCGTGAAACTTAATTGTTGTTTTTACTATTTTTTTATTTGAAATGCCCCTTTTTTATTCTCTTTTTATCCTCGTGCGGAAATCCCCTCGAATGGTGGTATGTCGGACTTGAACCAACTAAAACCGCACGCCGTCTCAGGTACTAGATGCCGGAGAACCAGGTGCACCCTAGAAAGGACAACCCTGGAACCCCGACGTACGTCCGGCCTCCTACGCTTTGTAGATGACCCCCTACAGTCCCCCGGGGCATTTGAAATTCCCCTGCATTTACTTTTTTTTATTATTATTATGTAGGGGGCAAACGAGCAGTATCGCCTGCTGGTAAGCGATTACCGCCGCCCATGGACACCCGCAACACCAGAGGCGTTGCCGGCCTTTTAGGAAGAAGTACGCTCTTTTTTTGAAGGTTTGAAGGTCGTACTTCAACAAATATTCCAAAAATTTGCCAAATCGGTGTCCAACCTTTCACGTTTCTTAATAAGACTAAGGGACAAGAATGCATCTATAAAATAAATATTCTATCATACTACTGATCCTGCTTTTAATAATTATTACAATAATTATGTTTTGTTATTGTTGATTTGGATACTTTACAGCAATATAGCTAATACATAAAAATAACACATAAGCCACTATTTATTGTGACGATCAAGATACACGCGGTGAGGGATGAGGACAAAAGCGATACGATACGAGTGGAAGATTTTTGCATGATAATTTAAATCAAATATATAAAACCCCCATTGCATAAATCGCAAAAAGATTTAGATTATATAAGAAAACACGTTATTCGTTAACTCAGATCGTATATGTATTACAGACTCACCTTGTTACGGGATATTTAAAAAAAGGGGGGAAAAGCAAACAGCTATACTATATGTGTGTAAATATTCGTTTAGCAGTTTTTAAAAGTCGATTTTGAAATTTTTCCTTCAACTAATTCTCTAAATCCTTAATCAAAATCACGAATATATTCCAACTCTAAGCATTATCACCGCAAGTTGCAAATAAATCTAAGTAACAATTATTTCATTACAAATTGTATTTATTCCAATGTTAAGCCCATGTCAAGGACGGCTACAGTATTGTCCGGAACGTAATTAAAACAGTATTCCTTTAATTTTAATTCACTTCAACCGGCAACTGACGGCGCCTCGACATTACTTATAAAGAATTATTTAATGAATAATCTACTGTAATTACGAATAATATTATCAGCATTGGTTTCTGTCCAAAAATTATTGCAGTGAAATTAATGGAATTGGTAATGAAATTTAAAATATATATATGTTTTTATATTTCGTGAGAGAGAAAGAGTACAACGATATTTTGCTGTGGCTCTGCCCGCGTTTACGTCGGTTATCACGGAAAAAAGAGGCTTATGTCCTTCTCCCAACTTCAATCTGTGTGTATACTGAGATTCATCCAAATCGATTCAGCGGTTTAGCTGAAAATTGTAATAGAAAGACAGACCGACAGCAAAGTGACTTTAGAATTTATAATATTAGTATGGATGTAGAAATCTAGAGTTATTTGACAGGGATTGATTACAGACTGTGGATCTCGACCGATGCCCTGATTATTAGGTCTGGCTTCCGTGCGTATGGATAGGATGTTTAGTTTTATTTGTAAGATTTATACTTAGAAGTGGTACGGCCGAAAAACGTTTCTAATACAAGATGAAAGACATTTACCTAATGCTTCCTAACATCTATAGGTTTCTGAGGGCTTGAAGTTTATCCCATATGTAAAACAACGTTCATTGATCACATGACTTTTATGTTGTTTTGGATCCTACTACTTTTATAAACCATATACCGGAGCACAACCAAGAATCAAGGTCTCCGCCCTTTATGCTATGGAGGAGGAACGTAAAGGGGAGCAAAACCATTTGGTTCCTCGTTGCAAGTAAACATGGGCGGCCCGTGTCAGGAGTCCCCTACTCACTTTTGGCGAGTATGCTATGAACCTGTGCATAAAGTGCATAGTTTGTCTCGTATATTAAACGATAAAAATCGAAGTATATATAAAACATATCCTGAATTATCTTTCTTTAAATAACTCACAAGCTAAATATCACTATACATTTACACTTTTAACAGACCTGAAACTCAAATTGTTGCTCGGTGTTCCCGACATCTGTATATTTTTTTTTTCACATTTTATTCTACATTTTTATAGTTATAGAACCATACGATCTGTATAACATATCCAACGTCCATATAAAAGTTCCCATAAAGTGGATATTTTAACGACATCTCTGTCCATATTACATCAAGGAATTACTTGCAAAACAGTTCAGACCACATCGTACCCGTTCGAGATGACCTCTTATGAATATTTTACATTTTACTGCAATATAATGCGACAAGGCATACTGTTCGTTTCCATTGATTACACAACTGAACTTACGACATTTAAATGAAAATTGCAATAAAAATATTTAGGGTGTTTGATAAGATATCCATGCTCCCGTGTCCTTTAAGCGGAGTGTGATAAAGCATCTCACTAGTATGCAATAGCTCCTGGTCACAATGCTGTGTGTTCTAATAAATATGGTGTTCTGTAAAGTTAAATAAAGTTCTGTTCATGTTTCTAATAAATATGGTGACCACCGCTCATGGATTCTACTTACGATTTCCATCAGTAGAGTAGAGTCATTTTTGAAAAATCCTAAACATTTTAACAAAAGGTAGGGATCAATTTTAAGCATGATAGTTATAAAATACAATGTTTTGTCGCTTACAACATACTTTTCACTTAAGGGAATTTAAAAGATAATTTGGAAACACACAGTAATGTGTTGTGAAGGGAATTTAGAATCAAGTGTCGTCACTACATTTGAGGACTAAACAATGCATGGTCTTTTTAATAATAATTCAATAAAGCGTGTTTCCCTAAGGACGTGTGAAATACTATTAAGTAGATATTGGAATGGAGGTTTTATTATTAATTAACTCTTATAATAGGCACATTACTGCATAAGTACGGGTATCTTTATTTCTGAAGTCATGTTTATTCTATATCACTCTTCAGTTGAACGTAACATAATAATCCTAATAAACCTAAAATAATCCAATGCTGGCCATAAGAAAGGCATATCTCCAAATCGAGGTGTTGGTCTAATATACTAAGCTGTCTAAACGGGTTGGTAAAGAACCTGTTTCGAATTTGGTGTCGTACTTAGATCGGTCCCTTAGTCGCTTACGATATCCATGGGATAAATAGGGCTACCTTTTGAACTATTAATCTGTCACCTCACTAAAAAATTAAAACCTAAAATTGATCAAATAATTTGAAAAACAAGAAAAAATTATTAGAAATTAAGGAAGAGGTATTCCTAAAAAAACCTTTAAATAGTAAAGTAGTAAATCGTATGTGAGCTGTTGATAAAAACTTTTAGACATCTTATCCCAACAACAACATTGCTATGCCCTAACGATTATATTTGTCCTATTTGCCTAGTCAACTGTACTTCACATCTCTAAACGTTTAAATGCACACGATGGCCGCTACTAACTAACAGATATGATAATATTGACGGTATTAAAAATTCACGTGTGGTATTGGAAATAAACTAACCAGAGGCATCGTAAAAGTGCTATAGGCATGAATTTCATGATCTAATTTAGTTGATATTTCTATAAATTTGTTAATGTTATTACAGAAAATACATACATACTAATTTCATAAATTCCAAAGTAACTCTGTCTGTTTGTTTCGCTTTCTCGGTTAAGCCGCTGCGCCGATTTAATGAAATTTTTAGATATTTTGATTCTCGAGAAAAGACATAAGAATAGAATAGAATATACTTTATTGTACACCAATTATAAATTATTTCACTTAAAATTCAAGAAGATGTGTACAATGGGCGACCTTATTGTCAAAAGCAATGTTTTCCAGGCACCCTTCGGATGGACATATTGACCGGAGAAAGAAATGAACGAACTAAAGAGTCATGTAGGTGTAGGCTACCTATTAACTTAAACTTATTAAGCATAAAACGACAGACATCGAGCGGAGAACAAAAGCTATTTTAACATAAGTATCGTAGTAATCAAACTGTGGACGTCAGCGGTTTATTTAAGAAAATTAAAACTATTGTATGTTTTTTTCTATCACATAATATAATATTATACATTCTATTTTATAGAATAATATAAGAGTTTGAATTCCTTACTCACCCATCGGGAACACTACATTATTTCGTGTAGGTATGTGTTAAACCAGGGTATTATTTATTTATTTGATACATTATGCACTGTAGGTGCATTGGCGGACTTAATGCCTAAGGCATTAAGGAAGTAGGTAGGTAGATGCGTTTTGTTAAAAAACCTATTAAAATAAACAGATCTGGCAATATATCAAATACAAGTAATATATAAAAGCTAATTAGCTATAATCTACCACCTTATTTTTTTTATCAGAATACACATACACATATACAAACTTTTACTTTTAATTTTGTGTAATGTATATCACGAATAGCTTTTTTCAAGAAGCTATACGAGGTTTTCTCTTCCAATTTCAATATAAGTTGTACAACCATTACCACAATTCAAACTAATTTAATCAAGTTTAATCTATATGCGCTCCATGCTATATCAAGTATATTATTTGCACCATTTTGTTGATGTCCCCTGAAGAGAGATTACTGTTCACAGTGCAATACGTCTACAACATGGAGATGCAACATAAATGAGATAGAAAGCTCTTCTTTGAGCTAAGACGGAGTTGAAATCTCTGGAGCGAGAAATAACGTGAGGACAAATTAAATTAGGGAGGATTAAGTACTTATTTTGGTCGGAATGTATTTAGCAAATTGAGAATGTGTTTCTTATATTGACGTTTTCTTTCTTGTAGTCTTGAGATAGAAAACTATTTATTTTGTTCATAATAAACAGTGTAAAATAAAAGAGTATCTTACTACGAGCTACGAGAAGGAGTTATAGTATTTTATTTGAATTTATTTTAATGTTGTATTTTTTAACCGAATGGGGTATATAAAATATTAACCCATCTTTGGCTATAGCCAAAGATGGGTTAATATTTTAAGCAGGCTATGTATTTGTTTATATGTTCCACTGTCTAAACTGCTGAATCGATTTTATTGAATGAAGTTTCAATAAGTTCAGAATAATGAAATTTTGACAAAAGTTTTTACGTATTCTGCTGTATTTCCTATTTGCATTTGAAGCATTTTACAGGTCTTTGGACTTGCGAATTGAATCGTAAATTAAAGTAAGTAGTATCCTCAAAAGAAGTTTCGTGCAATTTGAAGAAAGCAGTATTTCTAGTATAACTGTTAGTTTTTAGTTATAATTATTGGCAGTGTAATTATAAAGATAAAACTTTTCTTAAGTCTTCTTTGTAAATTGACTGCAAAACTCAATTCATACTATATTTTACCAGCTCAATACATTACATTCAAATCCCAAAATACATTCATTCTTTTGCGTTTAACGCTCAGATACGCATTGATTTTTAAAGCGTTGCACAATTAATGTGTTCACGGAGCGAAATATTACGCCTCAGCTGTTGGGAGAACATTTTGTTCAGGGATTTTCGGAATTAATGGTTGTGAGCCTCATCAGAAGTACTAAGTAGCTGTATTTATATTTTCTTGTTATTTAAAAACATCGGAAACATATTTTTACAATGCTTACAGATAGAACGGCTGTTTGTGATTGCTACTAATTGTGTTTTCTCTCTCTTGTGGAATCCTAGCTCCATTTCCTTTTTATATCTAACTAAAATTCTAAAAGAATCACTAAACTAATTATTGATTACCGTAAAATGTGATAATCTCTTTAAATATTGAACTTACATCAACATTGTAAAGCGTTTGTTAAGAAGTTTTAATAAAATTCGAGTTGGAATATATCCAAAGAACAATAGCTGTATTTTGACTGTCCACTCTTTTACAAAATATTACATTTGCCGATCTCAGATTAAATAAAAAAAAGGTAGATAACGCACGTAGTTCATGAAAGTGAAGCCATTTTTATAATATTAAGTGTGAGTGGCTTAAGTGTTGCCAATTTTTATTAAAACCTCATATGAATTTCTTATAAATTACAATTAGATTGAACGTATTTATGTAAATTCAGGAGGCATGTATGTGTGAGCAGAAAAAAACCTCGCATGTTTTTTGAAGATTATTTTGTTGTGTTTTTTATATTTTGATCCGTATGTATGTTAGGTTGTCTGTTCGTTAAGAAGTTATGAGAACTTCTAAACTACTTATCATAACATACCAAATGAAGTGTCGTGAATCCAACATGGCGCCCTGTAAATGATGTAAAGTCGTAATTGAAAAATATTAAAAAAAAACAGTGTCGACATGGGTATAAAATTAAATTTACGTTATGAAACTTTAACGCAATACGCATAATAAAAATAACAACCACATTACATACACATAAAAAAGTTAGATCATATTTTCATCTTGGATCACTTTTTCTTTTTCTCACTTTTCCTGAGATTACGGTATATCTAAATACTCTGATAATCCATTGTAATAATATATGTATGGTTTTAATTAATATAGTCAATTAGCATGGAAGATATCCCGAATGTGACAGTATACGTTTAATTATAAAGAATAATCCTTTGTTTTATTTTACGTAATTTTATTAACACTATAAAAGTACTTATACTACTACATAATACTTATGTCTCACTTCCTACTTCTTTATGTGACTATAAATTTACCGCCAAATTACATAGCCACATTTCTTGACTATTAGGGGAAAATGAACTCCTGACAACACTCTCCCAATACGTCTTTTGTATGTATTGCGTGTGAAATGTTATTCCTTCAGACTTTTTGTTCACTTTTGTGTAGATTTTACACCATTTGATTGAATAAGACGGCATTTAGTAGGTAAACTTACTTACTTACGACAACTTGTACGATACTAACGTAAAATAGCGTAGTTTGTTGCAAGCGTGTGCGTTAACGAGTGCTTACTTGGAAGTAGCTGAGTTTTTTGGCCAAGAATAAAGACTGTGCGTTATCTACCTTTTTTATTTGACCTGAGCTGCCAATAAAAACAAGTTAAAAATTGCTAGTATTTTTAATAATAATAAAAATAATTTTGTTTGCTGAAAAATCTGATATACTAATTGTCAATCCATATAATACTTTTAACTAACCAGTATTGTATTAACCCAAAAAAAGAATTAAAAAAAAAACTATACTCGACGACAAAGTCAAAATAAAATTTATATAGCCTATGTATAATGGGCTATTATTACAAATCTATTGACACCTAAAATCACAAAAGACGCTACGGTGTAACATTCAAATATACATAGACAAAGACATGCCAAAAATAACTACCTTTCCTTTTCGCTTAATCGTAGTCAGGTGAAATAGTATCCAAATCCCTATATTTCTCGAAGATACCATTGTCAGCTCTTGATTTATTACAATAAGACCATTTAGACGCATGTATATTCATTTATTTTTTTTCAAGTAATAGGGTAACCCCCTAAAAATATAATAGAGAACCTCCGCTTTTTGGCGTACATTAAGTAAAACAATCTTTGATTTAAAAAAATAAAATTACTGAACAAATTAAAACACAAAAAAAAAACATTCCATAAAGTAATGCATGTCTATATTTTAAACAATGATTTTATTTTAAATTGTAAATGGCATTTGTATTCGAACGCCAGATGGACGGGATGGATGTGCCAATAATTTTTATTCACAGTTGTGCTTTAATAAAAAATAATAGCTTGCCATTAATGTTTTTTTTTTAATATGCGTTGAAAAATCTCATTGTTCAAACAGACAAATAGACTTTTCAACTTTATAGAATTGGATATTGGTTTAGATATATCAGACCTGACATGTTCAAATATTAAAATTGAGAGAAAAATTTATATAAACGAATTTAAAATGCATCCAACCAGAACACACACAGTATTAGAAGCATTTGAGTGAGAAAATTATTAATGCCTATTGATGTGAATGATTTTTTTTTAATATTATAAATATTTGAGTGGTTAATTTAAAGAGCTCTATTCACGATAATAACAATATTAATTTGCTATATTGGATAATTATATGTATTTGTTAGTAAATCCAATAATTTCGTTGTAGTACAATTTATTTTTATCCAGGCACCCTACTAACACACTTAAACAAAGTCGTATTATAAAATCAGTCTTCCAATCGTTCGGTACGTAGCGGTCATTATATCTTACAGCTTACAGAAACAATTACGATATACCACCTGATACCGATAATTCATCGGATTGCCTGCATTCGGCTTTAGACTTTTTAATCGATTTTAAAAACGAGAGTCGCAATTCGATTATTTTTAAGTGCAGCTTTAATGATGTCAGTTGTGCAATAATTTCAACCAATACTTTTTACTGCTTTTAATTGCAGTTCAACAAAAACGTTTCATCTTTAAGAATTTTAAATTAAATAATAAAAATGTAGCATTTGACAATTTGTTTCTAGTTCGATTCAAATTGTCAGCAGGGGCGTTGAATTCGGTACTTTTTAAAATTAATACTATAATTACCTTAACACTTCTATGTTAGAAAACAATCTCCAAATTAAGATAATAATGAATTTTCATTATTTCATTGCGTTATATATTTACAGTTTATATTTCTATACTTTCAAGCCTTAATTTATGAAATACAGAAGACGTATATTGTTATACTCTGTATTAAACATTTTGGAACGAAGTTCCTTATCGCGCGTTGTGAAAGGTGGCTAGACGGAAAAAATTTATACGAAAAAGTTGTCACGACACGTTTTGTTGTCACGACACTTTTTGCTATTTTAAATTATATTTGTTATTAGTTTATTTTTCATTGCTTGATTCACTATTTTTGTTATGGGAACGAAGTTTTAATATTTTTTTATTAAGAAAACATTATTTTATTATTATTTTTTAAAGAATTGGTGAAAAACATTTTTCAATTTTATATAGGTATAGCGCCATCTTTTGAATAGAAACTGAACTTACATTTACGTGTTATAGTTGTCGTTGCCAGTAGTTTAATATTAATAATATAGATGTCGCTGTAAATTAATGATTTTTAAAATTTTGTATGTCAAATATAAATACAAAATATATCAGTAAATAAGTTTAGCAGTGAACTACGATAGGCTGGTAACGACACTTTTTGCTACAGTAAGCTATTGTAAGCCGTGCAGCGTGCGCATGTTTCTCTGTCTGTCTCTCTATCTTTCTTATAGAAAGCAAGCCAGATATTTTCGTTTCGTCTTTCTATTTCGAACTTCGTTCCATCCCGGTGTCCCTTGACACCTCTCAAGTTTTTTTTATACTAGCTGACCCGGCGAACTGCGTACCGTCATTTTTTTTCATAATATTTTACACTTCCGGTTTTTTTAAAATTTTCTTTAATACAAGCCTTATCCTGACAAAAACAAAAACTTTAAAAAACAATTATTCATTGTGCTTAAAATCGGCAGTTAAGCACGAACATACATTAAAGTGATTCATTTTTATTTATTTAGACTTAATATAATAAAAAATAAATAAATATTCCGGCCATCTAACACACAACGCCATCTAGTTCCAAGCTAAGCAGAACTTGTGTTATGGGTACTAGACAACTGATATAAATACTTGTATACTTTTTTGTAAATACATACATATTATACATAGAAAACACCCAAATTCCGAAACAAATATTTACAGATCATACAAACATTTGGTCCGACCCGAGAATCGAACCCGAGACCTCAAGCTTAGCAGTCGCGTACGCTACCACTACGCCACCGAGGCAGTCAATCTAAATTGAGTCTTTGTGAGTTGATTTTGATCAATAGTTAACATGATACTTTTTTAAGAGTAGAAGACCAGGTAAAACCATTACTCAAATAATTCAAGTTTGTTTGTAATTTAAAAAGTTTCCTCGACTTTTCAAAAGATCTAATAATGATAATCCTTATACCACTTGATCCCAAGTCGCAAAATATCCCATCAAAAAAATAAAATAGTTTTATTGAGTATGCCTGGGACGATTTATTTGGTAATAAATCAGTAAGTTTAAACTAGGAATAATAAATATCAATAACCATTCATTAAACTCGTTTAAAAATAAAGGACCCTTGTGAAATTCTTACTGTAATTCCACATAAACACATAGTATAAGTGAGTATGTACATTTAAACGGCTACTTATGTAGGTACTCGGTAGAAAGTTCGGAGGGATCGCACTCGCACCCAACTTCATTATGAATTTATATTCACTCAATAGCCCTTACTTTTGGGACCAACTGTACTTTGTCAATCCCCTGGATGTTTGAAACAGGAGGGTTTAGAATTTCTTAAGGTTGTAAGGCTTTACAAGTGCCATGAGAAATTCTTTAAGTCGTGCCATGTAGGTAAGACTTAAAGAATTTCTTTCTTCTTTCTTTTAACTGATTTACTTATGTACTTAGATCAAAGTTAAGTCTAATGTACTGTTACTTTACTATGTTAGTTAAATAATTTGATTGCCTTCAGGATAAAATTATAGCTAGACCGCTGGAGCAATCATGATAGCTTAAAAACCATTTCATTTCATTTCTAAAGTAAACTGATTCAGTATTTATATATTAAACCAGTCAAACTGAATCCGAAATATTAAGTATGACAATCATGATAGAATTTGAAATATAAATACTGTTTACAAATCTATATCTATACTAATAAATATATGGAATGTTATTAATAGTATCATTCTTAGTAAAATTATGTCTGAAACAAGACTTTATAAATGATACCTTAAACAAAGATTCTGCGAATAAAAATTGTAATCCTGTTACATCTGAGATTCAAATTAGCTATAATAACGTATTTTGTTAAAAAAATTGAATATTTCTTAGTAAGAACAAATTTATAAATATTTTCATAAAATTGTTAATGCATACTTTGCATTTTTATCTCATACTTCATATTTTCAGTTCTTGAATTTATATTGAAATCGAGAAAAAACCATTAAACACGTGTTTTTAAATAAAATACTTTTTCATGACAGTGTAATACGTAGGAAATATTCTTCTGGTAGTATCCGATTCCATGCTAGATAAATGTACTTAGTTTTCGTGTATTTATAATTACGTACTTGATTCATGTATGATTGACTGTATTAACGATCTCTGGACATAAATTCAATATCGTTCAACCACTCTTAAGGAAATCTACTAACTTTTATATAAAGAAAACTAAATTTGTGCGTTCCTTTTCTTTGTGTTACTTTTAATTCAGTTTAGCATTTTTAAACAGTGGATTTACATTTTTATCTACTCAAGACCATAAAACTGAAGTCCACTAGACTCATATCTATACTTCAATACTTTAATATTATAAATGCGAAAGTAACTATCTGCTTATCTGTTACGCTTTTACTGCTAAACCACTGCACCAATTTCAACGAAATTCGTCATGGATATACTTTCATTCTAGAAGAAAGTCATAAGCTATTCTTTACCGTAGTAACCGACATACATGCGGGCGGAGCCCCGGGCAAAAACTAGCACATAATGTAATAATAACAGTTTGTCTGTACTTGAAAGATAAAGGACAAATATTGTTTTCCACACCATCTTTTCCTTACACAATTAATATTGCCTTGGTAAATTAAAACGGTATCTATAAACGGGCTCTCGAGGTTTTTGAATAAATGAACATTCGTTGAGCAAGTTTTTTCTCAGACTAATGAAAATTTGATATTTCACTGTCGCAATCTGGACCTGTGACAGAATTGTTGCGTGACACACGGACTGCCAATAATTATGGTGCAATAGCACCAACCAAATTTATACAATTTTAAAAGAGTCAGGAATTATATCGGAAATTGATAGATTTGTATGAACATTTCTTTATTAATTTACATTATTTCTTAGTTTGGGGTTATTTTGTCGAACAACAATTTAATATAGGTACGTCTAAGTCCACTGACAAAAATATTGAACAACTATTCTTTTGTAATGCTATATTGGAGCTAATTTTGTTGTTGCCCTCGCTGAACTAAAAGACACAATTTTTTTATTGGATTTAAGACTTAATTTTCAATTGCTTATAGTCCATTTTTAGATATCTTAAATCTCAGCGGTCACTGTGATTAGTTCAGTACCAAATTAACGTTAATCAGAGACACACACTTTTTCTTTATTTATTTATTTAAGGTCGCTTTTTAACAGCAAATGTCATTAGCGACCACTGAGAGTACTTAAACTAATTTGTACATATAGACACACACTTGTTTCTTACTTGAACAATTTAATTTACTTTGGATTAACCAAACTATTTTAAATTACTCAATTTAGGCCTTTTCTTTAGCTATTCTTGTGTTGAACGTTTAAAACGTGTAATGTGTGACGTAAAACTTGACATGTCGCGCTAAACTTAGACGTCGTCTAAATACATGCCAACTTAATCACTTAAATAATTATTACTCATAATTTTACATTTAGGGTCTAATTTAATTTTTTTATTAATAAACAAGCGTGTACCTTCGATCAAACAGTGAAAGCGAAGATGTGAGACATCGAAAAATGGACTGTAAGCAAATGAGATTAAACTATATAATACATCAACACATTTTAGTGAATTTTAGTTTAGTGATTTTAACAAGAGAATTAGCACCACTTTAAAAAACTTGTTAATTTTTCTCTTAGAAATCTTATAACTTTCAGATCTTCAGTTATTAAATACTATGATAAATTACTTAGTATTAGAAAATAAAGAATTATCATTCAGATTATACTCGTACTTAAATTAAATATTAAAATGATGTTTTTGATATTTTTCAATCACCACTACTTTAACAAACGTTGTGACCTATTCAGTTTTTAGGTGACATTTGCTATTTTAGTAATCTAACAGTTATTTCATCCTGCCAAGCAAATAGTAAACAATCATTCTTTCGCATTCTTATCGTGGTTAACAGTTATCGCAAACCTTCTGTGAACACTATTATCAATGCTGTCAAACGAACACCTCCTCTAAAGAGTACAAACTATTCCAGTCTTGGGCAGTCCGCTTTCACCCGCTGCCAGTCTTTTTTTCTTACTTTTTTCAAGTCGTCAATTAGTGCATGTCGGCTTCACCAATCATCACTCCAACTATAAATATGACCGGAATAGTTTCATTTTAGCTTACATATCATTTGTGAGACATCCGTCACTCTTGTTCCTGTCAAAATATTTCATTTTAAATTATGTCTTCTAAAGAAAGACTCAGCATGCAATGCAATGTTGAACGTCAAAAAGATTAATTTCATTTGGTAATGCCAATCAAAATTACCATCTGCTGTTCATTGTTGGCCGTGTTTGTCGGCTGTCGATCACTGTGGTTAGCCAAGCGCCCTATTTCTAACACTAAATTATTCATAGCCTGGAAGGCTCTCACTAAGTATCAACGGCAACGGCAGGGGTGTTGGATCTTACTTTGTTATATTGTGTTATATTATTATTAACATCACTAAAATAAAACACTGGCTATTATTTTCTGTTTCCCGTGAGTTTTGTTAGAGGCAAAACATGAGGTTTCTTATAGGATTACAAAAAAATCTGTCCTGAACTTTTCAACTCTGTTTCCTTCTACTCTACCCCTATTTAAATCAAAACGTCCTTTAGTTAAAATTAATGATTTGATTTCAAAGTTAGATTTTTACCGACAACCACAACTATTCGGAGTGGATCATTATTTAGAACAGCAAGAAAATTCATCATTGACACGGAAAGTAGTTACACTCTTATTTAAATATGTCCTGTAAGATTATAAATTAGTCAGACAGTCCTGAACCACACAGGTTAGTACAACCATACGTCCTTAATATATGATTGGTTGTAGACATTAGTCACACAAGTACTTCTAACAAGCTGCCAATAATTTGAACACGCATGCCATTACACTTCAGAGTGCAAATTGTTCTTCAAACACTCTGTGACGTCAACTGTTCAAGGCGGGTTATATTTAGCCCCCATACATCATGCACTTTGTGTTTTATCACGAATAGTGAAGAAATTTACTTTGATATATAAATAGGGATACATAGAAGATTTTTTTTTAAAGAAAGGCCATGACCTGCCTCTTTGGTCTAGCAGTTAGTATGCGACTGCCGATCAAGAGGTCTCAGCTTTAATTCTCAAGTCAGGCCGAAACTGTTGTTGATTTTTTCTTACAAGTCTACTTTAGTTATAAGGACGTAACCACTCTTTGAATAATGGAGTTTATTCCAAATCTTATAAAGCATTATTAAGATTTTATGAAAGTTGAAATGTTTTTGTTATATTAATTCAAGTACCTGAATTTCAGTTCAATAACCGAATATCGCTCGATGTTTTATTTTAGTGTTTTTTCTAAAAATGAATCCGAGTTACATCTCCCATTCACATTTCAATCGATTCATCGCCCACGAAAACCCCCGCATACTAAATTTTATGAAAATCGTTGGAGCCGTCTTTGAGATTCAAATTATAAATATATAAAAATTGCTCGTTATTCGTACGTTAGTTAGCACTACCTAATTTAATACCACTCATAATAATATCTCAAAGATAAAATTCAGTGAAATTTCCACCTGTATTCATTAAAATAAAGTCGATTTAACGGTAGACTCCAGACATTAAGAAGTCATAACTGACCTTTCACACGTTGGAACGAAACGAAGTGATAATCAGGAACCCTAATAAAGACTCACTTGGAAAGATTTAGATGAATAAATAAACAAGGGGTTAATTCAATTTCGTGCCCATACAATCTCATTATAATTTTTATAATAAGTGATAAAAGGTTGAATCATGAACGTTTATTTTCACTTTCACGTATCAACATTATAAAATCTGGAGCTGGTAGTCGGGCCACGTTTTTAAACAATTTTATGCATTGAAATATTGCCTTAAAGTCCAGTTTCGATTTGATTTGATTCAAGATCAGATTGTCTGTATCCAAGACATAAATCTGTTGTAATTTGATATATAAGTAGACATTAGCTCATCAGAGACTTTATGAGCAAGTAGTGAAACCTTATAAGTACTATAAATTTAATATGGTGTTGATAGTTAACTTAGAAATTTCATCCATCATCTAGATGGTTGGCAGTCCACAACTGTGCGTTTTCCCGAAACTTTCTGCCACGCACAGCAAAACTGTGGAATGAGCTGTCGCCTGCGGTGTTCCCGGACCAATACGTCCTTCAAACCTTCAAGAACAGGCCGTCAACGCACTTGTGACGCCTCTGTGTTGCGGGTGTTCACGGGCGGCGGTGATCGCTTACCATCAGGCGATACGACTGCTCGTTTGCCCTCTATATAAAAAAAAAAACTCTGGAATGAAACAAATTTATAATTTGGATTAGTTAAGAGCAGTTTTGTACAGTACAAAGATATTTCAATAATTTAAATACATACTGTTAAAAATCATTAATCAAAACTTTTAAAGTAACGAAACATCAAGATAAATATTTGAAGTGTACACAGACAAGTTGTTTCTCTACACAAAATGGGTACTTCGCTCATAAAGGGTGCCAGATACCGTGTACGAACGTACTTAAGCCTATTTAACATAAATAAATAATACACAAAGCAGTTACGCTTGATTTATTTGCCCCGCAGTAATTTTTGTGGAGCCTTAATTTAATAAATAAGTTACGATACTTTGATGTTGAACTTCTGGAAACAAACATTGGTGGGCACAGAACGCTGTGAGTGAAATGGTAGAAAATTCATTGCCCTGTTTATGATATTATGACAAAAGATTCATTTAAACACGCAATTTCAGTTACAACTCACGCCTTTTCATTCTTATCGTAGCTTTGCTAAATGAAGCACTTGTCTTGCTACCCTTTATTGAATGTTGAAAATGTTTTTGGAATCAATAATCTTTCTATTGATTATGAAATGATTCAAACTTGGAAAGAGGTTTTCTATTGAACTCTTTTTTAGTTTGATACAGAAAGTAATCAATAAACATCATCATTACATATTATAAAACAATTCCTCCACCGCGTCTGTCTGTCTGTTAGCGATAAATGCAAAAGCTACTGCACGGATTTTAGTACGGTTTTTACTTATAGACAGGGGGATTCTTGAGGAAGATTTTTGTATATAATTTATAAAATTTTTGGGTCTGAAAATAATGTTTTCCGCCGCTCATCTCAGAATCATAGACTATATTATATTTTCTGTAATAAACTCGTGCGAAGTCGAGGCGGGTTGCTAGTGTATGTATAATTGTTTCACTTTATTCAATTCAATTTATTCTGGAGAGACTTATACCACTCCTAAAAAAATATTTTGTCTTAAAATCAATTCACTGGCAGTTGATATAAAATAATATCAACCTTACTCAAACCTAAACTAATGAGAATACCTTGTCGATTTAGATTTGAGTTTAATTAACAAATGAAGTTTTTGAATTACATTTCAAGCAACCAATTAAAAAAAATAGAATTAAAAATCTAAGAACATAATAATAAAAAGTATCAAATGGAGAAGCTACATTATTTACACACCATCAAAGACAAAATGACCATAAGTTGACCATGTAACATCTACCATAGCCACCGACAAGCAAGCAGGCTAATGGACTTAGCTACTTTAAACTTTTAACGATCTTTACTTAGAACTAATGCTGCTTTTAAAATGTTCACAGGAAAATGGTTTATATAAACTCTAAGTAAAACAACATTTATTTTCAAAAAGTACGAGACATTACTAACATGAAGCAGTTTGAAAACGAGTCATGTGTTTCTTTAGTTTGTCAAGTTCGTACTTGAAAAGAGACACTCTGTCTAAGAGCGCTGTGAAAAGGCACAAATATATGTTCATTATGATTTAAATTTCACGAATTTTATTTACTCTTGTTAAATACCTATTTTAAAAAGTTTTTGTTTTTGAAATAAAATATAATTAAAGGATATGTACTATCGACCCAGTTGAAAGGTGACCCACTTTGACAATTATTCCTTTGTAATCATAAATGTAGTTAGGTTTTCTTCGCTATTTGCACATAGTACGTTTTAGATATAAACATAAATGCGTCATTACGGGTTAGATGTCAATGCAATTTAAACCTTTGTCACCACTGCAACAAGATATATTTTTGATACAGCAGTCTTATTTGAATTTCAAATAATATAATCGTTTATAATCCAAACTCTTTTCATTGCGAAGAAAAAGTATTATAATTTGTAAAATGAAATGACATTATGTGTAAGATGTCAAGTAGTAGTCAATCTGAAAATATTAAATTAAAAATCTAAGAATATATTTATATCTATAAACGAATCGTATAATGGCCAATTTGGTAGAACAAAGAGCTCGGATTGTAGTGCTCAGTGAGCAAGGTTGCGGCGTTAGAGAAATATCACGTGAGTTAAATATAAGTCGTAACACGGTCAGAACCTGGATCAGACGGCACGCTGAAGAGGGTATCCTTGAAGACCGACGACGACATAATCATGGGGTTCGTCGAATCACAAACCAACAGAGAACGGAAATGCAACACCATTACGAAGAACATCTTTTTACTCGTACCCGCTATTTTGCAGCACGTTACGACGTTTGTCTAGAAACAATTAGAAATAATTTGCACCGCACTGGGCTGCATTACAGACATCATGCTAAGAAAGTTCATTTAACGGATGCACACAGAACTGCGAGATTGAATTTTACACGTAATTATTTAGATCTCGACTGGACAAACAACATCTTTCCATGGCCATCTAGGTCACCAGATCTTAACCCAATAGAAAATTTATGGGGTTTGATGGTTCAAATGTGGGATAACAGGAACGAGAGGACTAAAGAAGCAATCGAGCTGCATTGTAACGAAATCTGGGATTTCATGAGGGGAAGTGACATTTGCAGTCGTCTAATCGGGTCTATACGTAATCGATTAATTAGACGTTATTGAAACCCATGTCGCTTACACTCGGTTTTAGGTTTAACCAGTAATCCTACAGACCCAAACAATTGGAACCATTATAACCCACAAATTAACTATTGAGAAGTTTTCTTTTTTATTCGCTTTACGAAGTGCATGCCATTATTTTTAATTTAATAATATGAAATAAACAAAGGTCTCTAATTTTACTGTTTTATTTTACTAATATGTATGACTAGCTGTCTCGACAGACTTCGTTCTGTTAAATAAATGCTTATCTATTTTTGTTCTACAGTACCCTATGCTACCTTTACGGTACCTCTACCCTCCTACCTCAAGTCTACCCATTATCTACACTATCTACACTAATATTATAAAGAGGAAAGATTTGTATATTTGTATGTAACGAATAAACTCAAAAAGTACTGGACCGATTTTATTTTTACCGACCGATTAAATAGGGTTCCGTAAGACATTTGCGTTTATCGTTTATATAATAGGAGCGGAGCACCAATGAAGAATGTTTAAAAAACGGGGGAATTTTTTTACGCTACGGGCAATGGAAGACGCAAACGAGGTTGCGGGGGTCAGCTAGTTCGAAATAAAGTCAATCCTATGTCTCAAACAAATATACAATTAAATCTTTCCTAATATACCTATAGATAAGGACGTTCACTGGCTAACAAACTTTTTCGTGCAATACTTATCATAGTATACGTCTATGTCTATGTCATGGCTTTGTCAGTGTCTAGTAGAATGATAATGGTTCGTCACTTATGAAATGTATGTTCAAGCTAATTTCAACCTAATGGTATAGAATAATTGTAGGAAAATGACTCTAAGGGGGGTCATGAATCACTTTGGTCCACTGTACAAAACAGACACTTCGTGGTAATTTTATGAGTAGGTACGTTAAAAGTTATAATGTACGAACTAATTGCATAAAATTGCTAAATTTCAATTTTCAAGGTCACTCCAAAACTAAAACCAACAAAAACGATAAACGCTAAATTCGAACAGTTTAAAAATAAAGTCTAAAGTCACGTGGTCGCAAGTTATTCGGTAGGCGTAGCAATACTTCGAAAACTTTCTTGTCTCTTTAGATAGGCAAACTTCGATTAGAAACTAAGCTCTATTTTAGAGTTTGACAAGTGGAGTCCGACTTCATGTTGTGAGAGTAATTGCATGTGACTTTTTAGTTTCGTAGGCATGGATACATTTTGGAAGTTTTCGTAGATATCTTGATTGCATAGAGAAAGTTGTTATGAGTCTGAAAAGCAATTCGAGATCTTTTCAAATTCGAAGAACTAATCGTCCAAACTACGTCCATTTAAAGTACGTTTTCTCTTTATCATTATACATTATACATTTAAAATTTTATCGATAAAGTTCGATAAACCAAAAACTATCTTCTGGAAAATATCAAGTTTTAAACGAAAATTAACAAAGACGAACGAATTTTAGAATTCGAATTAGTATACAAATACCTTTACATTCTTTTTTGATCTTAATAATAAATGACAATAATTTAATTATATTATATTATAATTTAATATTTCTAGAAAAATTCAAACAGGCACTTGTTGCAGTACATATATTTAATTTCAGTTTCTTTCTAAAAATTTCTATTTTCATAGCAACTACTTTTGTAAGTAACAGCCTACGCTTATATATTATTGCACAGTTGGCTGTATATAAAATGTAATACTTGAGACAGGGGTTCGTGTAATAAATTACATTAAAATATACAAGCTCTTCGTACACTGAAACCAAAGCGACCAGCTGATTAATTACCTAGCTCGCCTTGGGCTACTGAAATAAAAAGAAGTATAAACAAATTGAACGCGGTACTTGAATCGATCAAGATCCTTTAATGTGTGCTTTACAATTTAAAATTGCAAGCTTAGCAAATGTATTCGCCAGTTTTTCACTATTAAAACACTATACTTTAAAGAACAATATACTATTCACTTATGTTTGAAAAGACATCTCAATTTCAAAGACTAAAATAATATCACTTGCTTGCAAATTCTATGAAAAATAATTCCATATCCTACAAGAAATACAACTCAAGCAATAAATACATTTCAAAACACTGGAATACTCTTATTTATTTAGAAAACGAATTGATGTGTTAGCAATCCTTCAACTCAGAATATAAATAATGTATTCTAACAAGAACATAACGAAATGGTAATCGAATGTCATAGTATTGGTATTGAATAAATGTGTTTTCTATATCGTAAATCTCAATAAGGCGGTAAAAACAGTTTCACGTTGTAACATTAGTACGGTACGCAAAGTACGAGAGATGAACTAACTTTCAATAGAAATAATTCATACTTATATTATAATTTCCAAAGTAAATTTGTATGTCTGTCACGCCTAAACTAATGCACTGAGTTCAAAGTTTGACATTGAAATTCTTTGACTTTTGAAGAAAGACATACGTTACATCGCGATAACCGACATGAAGCTAGTTTTATTATTATTTAGGGCTCGAGTTCGATTCATGGGTCGGACCAAATGTTTGTGTGATCTGTGTGTACTGTGTATAATATGTTTGTATTTACAAAAAAAAATGTATTTATATCAGTTGTCTAGTACCCATATCACAAGCTCTACTTATCTGAGGACTAGATGGCGTTGTGTGTAAGATGTCAGAAATATTTATTATTTATTTATTTATAATTAGAAAGGCATATCCAACTATAACATTCAATACTAATATTATTGTAGTTAATTATAAAATTATCACAAATGGAAATAGTGTTTAAACTACGAATAGAAGCTGTTATGACACACAAACCTTGAAATTTGTGAATCGAATTGTTATTACAATAATTACTGTAATAGTAATTAATCTTCTGTAACATATTATTTAACCTTTTTTTTTTTTTTTTTTTTTTCCCGTGCGGAAATCCCCTCGGATACCACCTACTGGTGGCATGTCGGACACGAACCGACTAAAACCGCACGCCGTCTTGTTGGGTACTAGGAGCCGGGGAACCAGGTACACCCTAGTAAGGAAAACCCTGGAACCCCGACGTACCTCGGGCCACCTAACAGTTTGCAGGTGGCCCCCGACTGTGTGGGAACCCCGATGATCCCTTTACTGTCCCCTAGGACACGCACGATCCGCAGCGTCCGCGCCGTCACATGGCCCTGCTTCTGCTAGCTGCAAGTTTGGGGGTGACAGATGTGGCCATCTGTCACCCCCCAGGCCCGCGCTTATGGAGGACGGAGATCATTTTGCGATCTCCGGCGCCTGAGTCGCCTGCGGTACCTGGCCCGTTCTCGGGCCCGGCGGTCCGGGAGAGTTCTAAATCTCTCCCGGTCCCGCTCCGCCGTCTCTTTGGCAAGCATAACTTGCTCGCAGAAAGAAACGGCGGAGTTCCAAGCGCTCCCGCTCCGCAACATGGCCGCAATCATGTTACCGAGCGAGAGAACCCCCACCCCGATGGCCGTCACGAGATCGCGCCTCGGCTCCTCCCACGCCGGGCATTCTGCCAGCGTGTGGAGTGCCGTGTCCACGGTCTGGCCATCACAGTGGCGGCACTCAGGCGTTGGCTCTTTACGGATCAGACACAGGTGATCTCCGAAACATCCTTTTCCAGTGATCACCTGCGTCAGCCGGTATGAGAGGGTCCCATGACGCCTCTCGAGCCAATCCCCCATAACGGGTCTTATCGCCGCAATAACGGCGTGCCCAGCGCTCGGTTGCCCAAGTCGTTCACTCCATTCTTCCACGAGGACCTGGCGGAGCTGGGATTTCTGATCATCGACTTCTCGTTTCTCAGGACTCAAACCCAACTCCCGCGCCTCCTTGCGCCACTGGTACAGAGCCGCAAGGGCTCTCGCCTCCAGGTCCCATGGTGGAGTTCCGGCCAGGAGACTCGCTGCCTCAAAGGAGATTGTGCGATACCCCCTTATGATCCTGATTGCCAGCACTCGTTGCGGTCGTCGCAATAGCGCAATATTGCCGGCTCTCAGGATCTCCGCCCATACCGGGGCCCCATAAAGGGCCATGGACCGCACAACCCCCGAGTAGAGTCTCCTGCAGGAGTCATCGGGCCCCCTCATGTTTGGCAGCAACCGCGCCAATGCATTCGCTGCGCCAACCAGCTTGGGGACCAGACTTCGGAAGTGGTATCCGAAGTCCCACCGGCCGTCGAGTACGAGCCCTAAATACCTCATAGAGGGCTCGATGCCGATGCGAATGCCTCCTACTATGAGGCTGAGTCGATCAGGTGGCTTGCTCCGAGGCCCGTGAAAAAACAGAGCCTCGGATTTATGCAGAGCCACCTCGAGACCCAGCCGCCGGATTCGTTCGACGACTTGGGCAACCCCGGCCGTGGCCCTCAGGATTGCCTCACGGTGCGTCCCGCCCCTCGCCGTCACAAGCGTGTCATCCGCGTAACACGTGACGGCGACACCATCTAAGAACGCACCGCGAAGCACCCAGTCGTAGCCAATGTTCCACAGGAGCGGCCCTAAGACCGACCCCTGTGGGACACCACACGACATTTCACGTCGACCGAGACCGGTCCTACTTGGGTAGACCACGGCTCTCTCCGACAAATATGCCCCGACTATGCGGCGGAGGTAGGGAGGCACTCGGTGATACACTAGTGCCTCCCTGATGCAACTCCAGGGCAAAGTGTTGAACGCATTGGCTATGTCCAAAGACACAGCCAATACCACTTCGCCCCGGGAAACTGCTTCCTCCGCCAGAGCCTTCACACGCATGATCGCATCCACGGTGGAGCGCCCCTGACGGAAACCATACTGATTGTCCGCCAGATCCGGCCCTACCCTAACGAGATGCTTGACGAGGCGCCATGCAATTACTCTTTCAAAGAGCTTGCATGCCTCGTCAAGCAACACTATGGGCCGGTAGGCAGATGGTGACTCCACCGGGCGCCCCTCCTTTCGGATGAGGACCAGTTTCCCCGTCTTCCACAATTTTGGAAACTGGCCCTGTTCGAGGCATGCGCTGAACAACCCTCTAAGTCGGGGCTCGAGAGCCGGCGCCTCATCATCTAGAGCCAGGACCCACGCTCGACCGGGAATGCCATCGGGTCCTGGGGCGGTGCTTTTAGCTTTAAGCCGTTGCACCGCCAGCGCTAGTTCTGCCCGAGTGACCTCAGGCACGTCGTCATCATCCACGTTAGGGGCCTCAAGCGTTGTAGGCGGAGCCATCAGTGGTGGAGTGTGCTCCACCAACCGCGATGGGAACAGGGTGCCGACGACCCCCTCAAGCAGATCCGACTGAAGACACCGGGTCAACGGCGGGGCCCACGGGCGTATCTTGCCCCTAACCAACATATTATTTAACCTACGTAATATATATAATTATTATAGCTATTTTATTCATATAACGATTTAAATCAAAACCAGAATCTTCATACTACAGTTCATGAAAGTGAATTAACTCTAAAACTTCATTAAAAAATATACAGAGACTCTTTAAGTGAGTACAATGTTGTTGATTTACTGAGAGTCCTAAGTACGGATAAGAAGGGATTTAGCAAAATTTCGAGTTGAAAAGGTAAAAAGGGTGTTGAGAGTTTTAAGGTGGCGTGGCGTGAGTGTAACGTTTGCAGGTATATTATATTATACTATGACCGTCATAGAATATGTTTTAAAAGAGCATAAAACTCCTAATATATTGCTAAATTTCCTACTAACTAAAACAAAAGATCAACATTGAATTTATAACAAACCACAAAACAATAAGATTTCTTTTGAATTTTCAGTATAAATCAGCTGAAGAAACTTAGTTAACATTAACTTAGGAATACTATTATTTCAGCTTTGTCTCTCTCAGCATTGATAGCGAAAACGACTTATCCTTTTAAAGACCGACAAGTCTCTTTAGACAAGTTAGTATCAGACTGTCACAAAAGTAATTTTCAGTCCAGTATCTTTACGACCGTTGTCACCTTTTGTTTCAGAGTTCATTCACTTTTACTGCAATGGTATTTATTATCATATCGCTTAAGTAGAACATTCAACCACTCAGATGGTACTTGAGATAAAATTAAAAATAGAAGTTTCAGCGTTCCATAATCGTTACATCTTAAGACCAGTTCGGGTGGAATTCATAATGACACTTGGCATAAATTGAAGGCACCACTTGAGCCGCAGCCTGTTTATATGGGATATGAGTACATATATGATGGTAATGGTTATCTAAATACATATCTAGGAAATGCGTTACGTTATTCTTTTATTCAGTATTATAATTTCAACATGAGAAATTGTAACAGTGTATAATGGGTAGTATGATGGTTAAAACCGTGGGAGAGCTATGATTCGGCGTGAAAGGGTCGGCTCGACCGGAGTGATACCACGGCCTCACAGAAAACCGGTGTGAAATAGCGTTTGCGCTGTGTTTCACCGAGTGAATGAGGATACCGGAGGCCAATATAAAATTCTAAAAAAGGTCCAAACAATAAAACCCAAACGGAAAGTGACCAATTTTACTTAACAGTTAATCTGTAATTCGTGATTCAAATCCCTGTCGCGGTCAATGCAACACCGCGCCTATCTGTTTAAATGGACAGAAAAAAGCCGAGGTGTGGCCGATTCCAACGTTGGGAATTGGTTATGTAGTAAGCGGTTAGCGTAGATTGTAAATAATGATAAAACCAATCCGTTTATGAGGTTTCACATCTTAAAACCTTTGTCTCTAAGCCTTTCAAATTTTTAGCATTTAGAAAATTCGAATGGTTAACCTTATTATTTATAGGTGTAATATATTCCAATTATATTTAGGTTAATAAAAACATTAATTTCGTGTTAATTAACTCTGTAGAGAAGCGCTACATAAATAATTCAGCGAGGTCCCCATTTGTTCAACGAAACCCACAACTGTTTTTCGCTTGACATCGCACCAGGCCTTACATGTACGTACAGTCAGACTGCACTTTGCGGCATTAGAAGGACGGAATCCACCAATGGGTATCCGCAAAGCTAAATTGGACTTGGGGACCGGTCACTTGGTTCGTTCCGATCGACTTGTTTCTTTTGCACTCACGCTAAGCAGGAAAATGTTTTAGATTACGAGGAAGGCGATAACAAAGTAAGTAGATGGGATAAATTACATTACAGTATCCTTAGGTATCATTATTTGTTTAAAGATATAAGAATATTGATAACAATAGTATATGTAAGCATATAGATAATAGCATATAAAATCCATGTTTCTAACTTTGATAAATACGTTCATCTCTAATTTTACTTCGTTCTTCCCTAATTTTATTAATTTTATCAACAATATAAAAGCATTCGCTAAAATATCTTAGGTTTAGGTTCCGCATTCATAAAGTAGATTAAGGGCGTTTGATTATATGCATTCAATAACTACGAGTTCTTTATAATATATAATGTATGTTTATTGTCTTTATGTTACAATGTTGCACGAGTATTACAAAGTAACCACTAATAACAGTTCAATTTCCTCTAGAGAATGCTATGATTTTATTACAATTCTAAGGTTCTCTAACTCTTGACAGTAAAAGATTTAGCTTTGGAATTAAACCACAATTCTAAAATTAGTTTTTGTAATCCATTTCCCTCATCTACTATGTTTTTATTAATTTTACACGAGAAATTCGGATTTTCAATTGTAGATTTTTATGATGTGCTGATATGATAAAATTAGTTGTATTTGATTAGTAAAAAGAGGAAGTAAAATTAGGTATAAGTATTTCCTGAATTTACACAGGAATTTGAAGGAATTTCATTAAGGCATTTATTAAAATATTATTAATATCTAAAAAACTATTTGCACATGCCTAAAATTCAACTAGTGAAATATGTATTCAATTGACTGCCTCTGTGGTGCAGTGGTAGCTTATGCGACTTCTGTGCTTTGAGGTCTTGTGTTCGATTCCCGGGTCGGACCAAATGTTTATATGAAATGCAAATTTTTTTTCGGAGTTTGTGTGTTTTCTTTGTATATTGTGTACGTATTTACGAAAAAATGTATCTATATATTTATATTAGTTGTCTAGTACCCATAACACAAGCTCTGCTTAGCTTGGGACTAGATGACGTTGTGTGTAAGCTGTCCGAAATATTTATATTTAATTTTAAAACTACTCTAACCATCGCTTTAGAATGAAAATGAGAGTACAACCAATCTTTTACGTGTTATTAAAAGGGAATCCCTCTTATTAATAGCTATTAGTATAAACACGACTTAATTCATTGTAAAGACAAAATACTGATGCTCCATACACAATGTCAACTACAATTTATTTTCATAATTGAAAACAGTCTGTTCGAAAAATGTTCAATACAATTCGCAGAGACAACTACACTATGCAAGTACAGCCTCTAGAGGTTTGGCACAGTAACTCTGCGCGCCAGAAAGACTTGGAGATACAAATGTACTTCTGCAATATTATTTTCCTTTTCTACTATCCTACACTGACCGATTTTTCGATCTAACACACCGTCTTCGAATATAAAGTTATTTCTATTTGCAAATAAGTATAATAATGATAATATATTTAATTGAAATTTCAGTTTGAATGATTCTAAGCCGTTCATGGAATGAAATTTTTATTTTCTAATTTATTTAACTTGACCACTGGATGTGTTGACATTTCCCTGATTTCCTATTTTTAATTATATAGGGGGCAAACGAACAGATGTATCATCTGATGGTAAGCGATTACTGCCGCCCCGCAACTCCAGAGGCGTTACAAGTGCCTTGCCAGCCTATTAAGGAGTACGCTCTTAATCTTATGACATGAATTTGGTATGAGAATTGATTTCAGCCCTCTCTTGTAAGAAATATCAGATTTCATGGCGTTTTACAAATAAGTGTGTAAAAAAATATTGAAATATGTGCTGTATTACATCCTAATTAATTAATTTACATACACCAGATGGGTGATCATGGCGTTAATGTATTTGCATACGTCAAACAACAACTGAAATAATGTTCGAATACAATAAATAAGATGTAAGAAAAAATGATGTTGCTTGTATGGCGGTCCTTCTATCGTAATAGCATATAAAATCCATGTTTCTAACTTTGATAAATACGTTCATCTCTAATTTTACTTCGTTCTTCCCTAATTTTATTAATTTTATCAACAATATAAAAGCATTCGCTAAAATATCTTAGGTTTAGGTTCCGCATTCATAAAGTAGATTAAGGGCGTTTGATTATATGCATTCAATAACTACGAGTTCTTTATAATATATAATGTATGTTTATTGTCTTTATGTTACAATGTTGCACGAGTATTACAAAGTAACCACTAATAACAGTTCAATTTCCTCTAGAGAATGCTATGATTTTATTACAATTCTAAGGTTCTCTAACTCTTGACAGTAAAAGATTTAGCTTTGGAATTAAACCACAATTCTAAAATTAGTTTTTGTAATCCATTTCCCTCATCTACTATGTTTTTATTAATTTTACACGAGAAATTCGGATTTTCAATTGTAGATTTTTATGATGTGCTGATATGATAAAATTAGTTGTATTTGATTAGTAAAAAGAGGAAGTAAAATTAGGTATAAGTATTTCCTGAATTTACACAGGAATTTGAAGGAATTTCATTAAGGCATTTATTAAAATATTATTAATATCTAAAAAACTATTTGCACATGCCTAAAATTCAACTAGTGAAATATGTATTCAATTGACTGCCTCTGTGGTGCAGTGGTAGCTTATGCGACTTCTGTGCTTTGAGGTCTTGTGTTCGATTCCCGGGTCGGACCAAATGTTTATATGAAATGCAAATTTTTTTTCGGAGTTTGTGTGTTTTCTTTGTATATTGTGTACGTATTTACGAAAAAATGTATCTATATATTTATATTAGTTGTCTAGTACCCATAACACAAGCTCTGCTTAGCTTGGGACTAGATGACGTTGTGTGTAAGCTGTCCGAAATATTTATATTTAATTTTAAAACTACTCTAACCATCGCTTTAGAATGAAAATGAGAGTACAACCAATCTTTTACGTGTTATTAAAAGGGAATCCCTCTTATTAATAGCTATTAGTATAAACACGACTTAATTCATTGTAAAGACAAAATACTGATGCTCCATACACAATGTCAACTACAATTTATTTTCATAATTGAAAACAGTCTGTTCGAAAAATGTTCAATACAATTCGCAGAGACAACTACACTATGCAAGTACAGCCTCTAGAGGTTTGGCACAGTAACTCTGCGCGCCAGAAAGACTTGGAGATACAAATGTACTTCTGCAATATTATTTTCCTTTTCTACTATCCTACACTGACCGATTTTTCGATCTAACACACCGTCTTCGAATATAAAGTTATTTCTATTTGCAAATAAGTATAATAATGATAATATATTTAATTGAAATTTCAGTTTGAATGATTCTAAGCCGTTCATGGAATGAAATTTTTATTTTCTAATTTATTTAACTTGACCACTGGATGTGTTGACATTTCCCTGATTTCCTATTTTTAATTATATAGGGGGCAAACGAACAGATGTATCATCTGATGGTAAGCGATTACTGCCGCCCCGCAACTCCAGAGGCGTTACAAGTGCCTTGCCAGCCTATTAAGGAGTACGCTCTTAATCTTATGACATGAATTTGGTATGAGAATTGATTTCAGCCCTCTCTTGTAAGAAATATCAGATTTCATGGCGTTTTACAAATAAGTGTGTAAAAAAATATTGAAATATGTGCTGTATTACATCCTAATTAATTAATTTACATACACCAGATGGGTGATCATGGCGTTAATGTATTTGCATACGTCAAACAACAACTGAAATAATGTTCGAATACAATAAATAAGATGTAAGAAAAAATGATGTTGCTTGTATGGCGGTCCTTCTATCGTAGTTCGAACATCTGGGACCAAGCCGGTAAATTGCACCCGAGGGATGTGTCGATTCAGTTATACTACAATTGTTGTTTATCCATTTGCGCCATTGAGATAAATAGGAAATGGCTTTTTACTTATTTTTAAGGCATATATTTTGAATTGTATGTTTTGGCAAACTCTGTGTTTATTTTGTGTTTGAAAGATCTCGAGAATATATTAATATCACATTCACTTTACGTTGATTGCGATTTTACACAACTGTGGTGAAAATTGTGCCCGATTTTGTACTTTTTTATAATGGCTTAATAATGGCCGTATATGTACTTTACACTAGGTATTAGGTCCTGCCTATACTTGCTCATCAAACATTACACTGAAATGAAACCTTTCATGTAAATATTTATAAACGTAACCTATTCTATGACGTCAACCATATATCCAAATAAGCTCTAATATATAACAAGATATAAGCCAATAACTCCTCTATTAAAGCAATAAAGATAGCCACGATATTTTACGGTATTTTTACGTTCATCCTCGCAGTTATAATATTTACATTTCATTTTATGATATCGTACAGGTCTGTTTTAGTTGTTTTTATATTTCTACTTTTAATAATACTGTATAATAGACATTGACTTTTGAATTTATAGAGCGGTTGATACACAAATAACAGTTCATGTTTTTGTCAAAGTAATCTATATTTATATTATAAATTTGAAAGTAACTCCGTCTGTCTGTCTGTTATGCCTTCACGGCTTAACCCCTGCACTGATTTCAATTAATTTTTCTATGGAGATACTTTGATTGATACTATTGAGGAAGGATAAAGACTATTTTTATTGCGATTATCGACAAAAGTGTGGGCGGATACGCAAATAAAAGCTAGTAGTTAAATATTACTTCGTCGAGATAGGTGTTTTTTATTTTTTATAAAAACATCTATAAGTTTTTTTAACTTATAAATTAATTCTATCAAATCAGAATCAGTCAGTCTCACTAAAACAGAATTATAAATCAGTACACTTCATAATACAGAAAGATCTAATTACAATTTAGTATTATACATATTGAAGTAGTGAATTATTAATTTATAGTTTCAAAGGAGTTTTATTCTATTTGTGGCAGCAGTGTACAGTAGTATGAGGTAGCACGTAAGCTCGGTGTACTTCGAGATACTTAACTACAAATGGTTTGATTTAAATGTATTAAAGATTCCCAATAATGTATTAAATACTATCAAATTCAAGTGCCGTTTAAATAATTGTTAAGTTAAACACTATTAAGATGATATTATATATATATTGTATTATTACTGGTTAATATTAAAGGGTTATCCACTCTTGTAAATTGTTATAACTATATTAGTATCGGTCAAACTTGCAGCACCGTTTCGCTTCCAATAGCTCTGAAATAATGCCCAAGAATGTTTCAGCTTCTTCGAGAATTTACTATGTAACGTATATTTTCAGGTTGTACTATTACATATTAATAGATGAAGTCGAATCTGAATTCAATTTACCGATATATTAGTACAAAATGGTTTTCAAACCAATTGCCTTAATCTAATATATCGGTCGTTACTTTTCCAATACAAAATTAAACTACTACATTTTCAAGGAAAGGTTTGACAGAATTTACTCGAAGGAACCCAACCTACGACGACGACGAGATACTGTGCAAGTTTTAGCACGTCTATAAAACGCGGTGGCCCACTTCACGCCATCGGTGCAGACCTTGATGTGCTCGTAAACATTAGACCGAAATAAGCTAGCCAATATCAGTTAGTTGAAGGTGCGGCTATAAAGCTTTTCGTTGACGAAATTGAGAAATAAGCAAAATTGGTGGTTTGCATGATTGTTGATAATATTGAAAAGTTTTGCCCAAATTGATCAATCAAATACAGTTAAAATATTTAGTAAATTTCATATCAAAAAGAATGGAAATAAATATTAGAAATATACCGATTTTAATAAACGTAATAGAAGAATATATTCGACTATAGAAAATGAATTTTAATTGATAACATTTTACACACGGAAGAGACCGTAAAATATATTTTATTTTAGTTTTTGAAGGTTCATAACAATATTATATCACATAGAAAATTTTCCATAAACTCTTTTGCAGTAGATGCAAACCGTAATCAATCAATACTAATATTATAAATTTGAAAGTTAATCTGTCTGTTTGTTAAGGTTTCACAGCTAAACCGGCGTACCGATTTGAATGCAATTTCGCTTGGAGGTACTGTCATTCTTAAAAAAGGACACGGGCTACTTTTTACCGATAAATGCCATTTATACATATTTACATTCTTTTATAAAATTTGAAAATTTAAAGTGTAGTTCATGTTTGTTGAATTAAATATCATAGTAGAAAAAAAAAATTCAATCATATTACCAATCCATTAATACCCAATTTATACTCATTGTTATGCCTACATACGTTATCATTTAGAGATTACTTCGACATATGTAGCTAGGTGACCGGGTAATTTGCAAATTGATTCTAGGTGCCGGCTCTTGGCAGTGTTTCGTAGTCTCGCACTATATTTACATAAATTGAATACATGTACATTGCATGTTACATACGTTTATATTAGCCATAAATCGAACTAATAATTATTATTTGTTTAAATAAAATTATTAGCCTGATAGACTGATTCATAAACGCAGGGAATAAAATGCTGTAAACTAGGAATTTTAACAGCTGATGCGGTTTTCTGTACGAATAAAAAAAATCTAGCGATTTCAGGCCTAAAATTAGAGATGAGAGGTAAAAGATGCTGTAAATAGATTGACTGTTATTCATATTAGTTAAATACTCGTAGTTATTAGTTCAGACATTATTATTTAGATTAAACTAAGAAACCCTTATATTATAACATAAGTTTTATTTTTCCGAAGAAGCTGGTTTGGTAATTTATTTCACCCGCTACGAAATATACGTTTGTTCCATTATTACAAGAATATACATGAAAAGAATGGCATTCTAAAAAAAACTCCTGTAACGATTTCTCATTCTATTATCATTAAAGGACTAGTTCTAGTTTGAAGTTTCAATCAGCATTAGTCTATTAGCTTTTTAATTGAGGACTTACCCAATTCATATGTAATTCATGCTCCATTTGTAAAATTACTGTAACTAGTAGACGCCCAGTGGCCAACCATAATTAATTTAATAATTTTTGTTTTTTAGCTTCTACACTTTTTTATATAAACTTTGAATGTGCCAAGTTCATATTTTTCCTTTGCTATTATTTTCGTAAAAAGTTGTACAAAGTTTTTACTTCACGTATTAATGTATAAATTTTCACTCGTGTTTTCAGTTATTCTGGTGATTTCAATATCAATTTATTTAGTGCACTGTACACTAATTTATATAAATATAGTATCAATTCATTATTGTAACATATTATGTTTAATGTGTATTGGCTATTACAAATAGACACTCACTTTCATGTTTACCACACCGTATTTACAATTAAATAGTCCAATGCGAAGTCCTGAAATTGATATCACGTACCCATGCATGATATAGAAGATATTGTTTGGAAAAATTCATATTTCATTTTATCCTTGGCAAGTATCTATACTGACGAATCAGCATTTCTCAGAGCGTACAGATATTTGAAATTTCATATTTGGTAAAAATATTACAAATTTTCTGTCTTCGATGTCAAACAATTTTATTTGCATTCAATCGTATCCAACATGACTTGGTTGTATAGCTTCCGCATCCTTATTTGTCATGCCAGGTATGCATCATTTATTGCTGTCTTAAACAAATACGGCAAAAATGAACTCCTCTTTATTAAAAACCTCATAACAATCTTGTCTACTGCCTGAACAAAACTTAAGCTCTGCTTCAAAATAATATGCAATAAGTCAAGCGCACCCTTCGTTAAGATCGAGGCTCATTTTCTCGAAAACCAATACCATAGCAATATCAATAATCAATTGGTGCATTCTTGGCATCGGTTCAAGTCTATTACGGAGGCGATATAAGCGGTGCACACGCAAATGTATTGGGATCCTTTTGTGAGTCTTGCATCTGGCCTCTATTCTGGTTTTATATTTTACGTTCGTATACGATTGTGTTTGGAAATAAATTGTAACGATGGAGAACGTGAAGTGGTTGGGATTGGGTCAGTTCGATATTGGTTCCCTTTTCTATATTAATTTCGTATTCATGGTAGACTTGGAAATTGTATACCTATGTTACACTACATTGTATATGATCAACTATCTCACAGTTTGTTTTACTTTTGAAGACCAGAACTCATAATTTGTTACTTAATTACCTAAACAGTATTTGGTTAACTCTCCTACACAGGTTGTATCACTAATGAATAGCCTTTAACAGGATAGATTGTATGCTTGATTTATATTGTCTCAAACTCGTAGACAATACATATTTATTGTATGTCTTCATTTAATCAAACTTTAATCATTATCTCTGTCTACTCTTCTTCATTCATCAACTGTTGAGTCAACGCAAGATTATCCCGATGTCTTGAGGGTCACTCGGAAGGTACCATTCACTTTGTATACCACAAGTTTTTTTCAGTTTTCCATCGTATTTTCTCGAAGTATTGATTTTTAGAAACTGTTATTAATTAAATTGGGACACTCATCAAATCGACGTGTTTCGCTCCCTATCCCGCTTTTTCCTTCCACTTTCAGAATTTGGTCCAATAATAAAAGTTGGGTGTCTCGTCAAAACGAAGCTGTGTATAAACTTTCAGCCTGTTGTCAATCACTGAAATCCCTTGTTCGTGGGCCCGTGGACTATAAGGAAATTAAGTGATTTCCATGTAAAATAGACAGTTCATAACCTCAAACGTATTAGTCATCATGACTCATAACATTTTGTCCGTCATAGCTTGATGCAAATTGGAACTTTGGCATCCTTTGTTTGATAATGGAGACAAAGAACCTTAATGTAGTTCTTGATTAAGAGCCATAACTTAGAACAGCTTTTGTTCAAACTCTTCATCTATGGTTCTTGACAAATAATATACTACGAAAACATATCTAAGTATAATAATTATAAACTTATCTTTATTTTAGTGAAATAAGTTTATATTATTTTTATTGCTATTTACTGTGAGTACTTTTAAAAAAGAATAAGTACCTAAAACTATGTTGACAGCCATAATCTTAAAGATTGATATCTTCAAGGCTTAAGTCATATATGTTGAATAAGAACATTCAGTGGGGGGCAAAAGTATACCTCAGTTAACAAAATTATGTCGATTTTTGAATAGATGGTGTAAGTAATGGTAAAGCCGTCTATGCGTTAAGTTTTTTCTACTAATTGGCAGACGTATGGATTGTGACTGTAACCATCCATGAATGTCTGTAATTTGGGAGTCTAGTTATAGATTCAATATCAAGTACAGGAAAATCACACCGTAAATCCAAACAAAAATCTACTAATTGCTTTTTAACTTTTAATAAAAATAAAAAGATTAAAGAAAAACAAATTTGAATATCGAAATAAACAAATAAGTAAAGCAAATAAATAAATTCAGGCCGATATTTTAACAGGTACATTTTCCCGCTTATTCCTTTCCACATATTACAGCTATTATCACCCTTGTTTGCAACGGAAACGAAATAAAAATCCATATTTCAACGCCAAATTTTACACTCATGAAAATTACCTCATATAGCAATAAAATTATAAGCCTCGTCCGTTGCAAATTAATTCCAGGCTGTACAGGAAAGGTTTAAAGGCATTGAATCGCATTTATGTGCGGTTGACAAAAAGTGTATGGGTACCAGTCGACTTACAGACCGACGGGTGGTGCGGTAGTTGAATTATCTTTGATAAGGACTAACGTAGTTCTGTTTACATTATGTAACGAGTTTCTATTTTTTTAGGTTTGTAAGTGGTTTTCTGTAAATTTACAGTATATTAACTACATTTATTTATGTTTATTTAATATTCCTATCTCGTTGCCGTTAGAAAAGTATTATTAGCTGTAATATACGAATAAACCTGTCTTTTTCCTGCGTCAGAACAAGTTCTGTTTCCCAATACTTTTATATATTCTTATTAATTGTTCCGCCTAATAATAATTACATTTTCAAAGACATTCTCAGACAGGTGTCATGTTTAAAGTCATCTACTGTAATTTAGACCTTAAAACCATGATTACATACGGCTTATATTTGTCTATTTCTCCTTAGTCTTAGTAAGTCTTCATAACTGTTAAAGTAATTGTACGTGACCAAAATATATACTGCACTGCACTCAAGTGAAATAAAATAAGACAAAAAGTATAACCTAGGTAGGACTGATAGTCAGTGTTAAGAGTATTTTTTTTATATTTTTAAACAATTTTATATATTGTAATTTTTTTTCTATCGTTTTCAAGTTTTATGCATCCAATAAGAAATGTAATTCTAATGCGTCTATATGCATTCGTGACTTATTATCGCTTGTATAGGGTGTGTCAATAGTTGCATTTCGCGTTGGTGAAAGTCAGAAGTGATTTAAGCAACGGGTTCGGTGTTGCGTACAAAATAAATAATTAAAATGTACATAAATAAAAAAAAACTAGAATAAGAATTGGTATTTTAGTACTACCGAATACTATTATCATAACAGCCTTAGATGTCATTGTTTTAGAGTTGTGGCCATCGAACTAAACGGTTCAGCTCTTCCTTTAGGAACCAAAACCTAAAATTCACTACGGTCTCGGATGCTTTGAACGAAGAAGCGTAGGGGCGTGAAAAATCATCTTACAAGGCTGCCATGGTGTGGGGTATCATGCTACATTGTTTGCATTCGAAATAAATAGGGTGACCACCACTCCTGGATTCTATTCATGCTTGCAGACAGAGTAGAGTCACATTGGCAGGATTTTCTACCTAGTAGTAACTTTAAGAATATAAAAAGCCAACTAAGTTTCTTAAGTAAAAAAAATATATTTCTAGTTAACTAGCTATCAAATTACTTATTTGCACTCAGCAGTAATTTATCATTCTTTACTAGCACACAGCAATTTATCAATTTTTATACTAATCTTGAATAAAATTAATAATAAATAGACAATACTGTTTTATCTCCTCATAAAAATAAATAAATAAATAAATATCTATCCACTAAGAACAAACATAAAATTTTGTATTTATTTAAAATAATAATAATAATAACGTTTATTTCGAATTTAGTTTTTATTTTTTTAGAATCCAATAGTGGTGGTCCTTATATTCATTGCGAATGCAGCATGGTGACCCACACCATGGCAACCTAGTGATGCTTCTGCATCATTGGGCGAAATATATTCCATACCATTGGTTGAAACAAAAATGAACTATATTTATTACTCTGAAATGTTTTGTTTATTTACATATTTTAAATCGCACTGCAAAGGTTCCTAAAGGTTAAAGAAAAACCATAAAATTTATTCCAATACTTTATCAGCTTTTGTAGTGTCGTGTCACGCAGGCCATTCCGATTCTTAATAGGTTTATTCCCCAAAGAGGGGCCACGCACGAATCCATTTTGATATTAGCGATCACACACCCAAATTATTAAGTCATTACTCATGGGAATGCACTGTTCAAATTATGTAACGTAATATAATTGTATTATTTTCTGTTTTACAGTAAAATAAAAATTAAGTTTAAAACATTATACCTACCTTTACGCAGAAAAAACTTATTTTTTACATACAGCAAAGATTACGAGCTATTGCATGGTACGAGTAATAATAAGTTAACACGTCTCACACATCGTAGTCTTATCCCAGTAACCCAGTACATGCGGAAGCTTGTAATTGGCATATAGAGAAACAATATCATATTTATATTGTAAATTTAGCTGTAAGCTCCCCGAATAAAATAAAATAAAATGAGAACAAATGAACCCAACTAACAATCTGGTTATGGTTCTGAAATAATCAGTTTTCATTTAACTAAATATGGTCTTCTGTTAGATCGAGAAACTGAACCTGACAGCCATATTAATTTCAAGTAGATATCAACAAAATGCACAACAAACTTCTTCAATAGGTACTCTAATACTACAAATAAGTGCAGTACCATATACCATAGGATCATATACCTCAATGTGTCAAGCTCAAGGAAAAATATGCATATTTTTACGGAAAAAGTAAACAAATCTAACGCTTTTCTTTCTCTTTGTCGTCCTTAAATACTCGTAGTGAACAACTTGTTCATGTATATAATACTATTGCAGATCTTATCACAACCAGACTCAGTAACATCGTATCCGTTTACATATAATTATAATATTACACTCAGTCGTGAGATCTTCGTCACCGAGGCCCTGATTGTTCCCGGGATCTGCGCGGACTTTTGTTCGCTCTCAGGGTCCTTTGTCGATGGTTCACAATAAAATTTTATCCCGGAAACCTATTCGCAGTTACCTTTTATTATAATGTTGCAGCAGGCATCCGGGGTACTTTTCAGTCGGGGCTATTGTTGTCCGCATAATGGGCCAACCTTTTTATTCCGCTACAGATTTTTGAATGTACTGCCGGCGTTAACGCTTGTATGAAATTCGATCGATTGGATGTCTGGAGTGTTCTTTATTCAAGTTTGAGTGGGTTTTGTTTCAATAGACGTTCGATTTTCAGACTGATTTTTTTGGGTTGCCATATCGAAGAGGATTTTGGCATTGTTGCACAGAGATTATACAAATAAAACACGACGATGTAGAGGTTTAAACGGCCATTACACCGAGTTCTACTGCGCTGAGTGTTGTTGGTCTAACCCCACACATGACAACACTTTGTGTGATCCACATATTTTTTTTTTGAGCCTGTGTGTTCTTTGTGATAGAGGCACATTTCTAGTGCTGGAGTTGTCTTTTAAAACAAGGGATTAATTTAAACGGTTTTTTAAACCAGCTATTATTACTCATTAATAAAAAATAACTTTAAGCCTTTTCATTTGATACCCATATTGTCTGGGTTTTTAGAAATATGTACGTCACTATTTTGTAGCCATTTTGGATTAATAATAATACCGATTATATATAACTCCATTATCATCAAAGCTAAAGGTATATTTCAAATTTCAACACATTAAGAAATCGGGAAGCGGATCAAATTTAAATTGCAAGTTTTGATTACAGACAAACATCAGGACAAGTTAAACTAAATAAAAGCTTGTAATAAAAACAAATCTATAACAATAAACCTATTGCCTGTTTCAAAGATGTATAAATGTATATAGTATATCTCTCTCAATACTCGAATTGAAAAAAGTGATACACATAATATGAAAGTTTTTCTGCTCTGAATTTTATTATTTTTATTTTATGAAGTATATCTAAAATATCCCTTGTCCCTGTATGTTGAATATTCCCACTGGGCGGACGACGACCTGACCATAAGTTGTTTTAGTTTCTTGTTGTGTTTAGTTAACCAAGAAAACTTTTGTGAAGGTTTCTAGAACATAAACGTTCAATAGTGACATTTCCGACTACTCATGAGGGAAATCTTCTTCGACAGTTACACGAATTAGAAATTATGCTCAATTTGCATTTTTGCAAATTCGTTTTTCAGTTCAAAATAGTCAGCTTGCTGAAAAAAATTAAAATGTTTTTCTTTGAAAAAGACTATATTACAGTAAATATTTAAGAAATGTTATTCGTTGAAAAATCTTTGAATTGAAAATATACACGATTGACTTGCTTCAGATGCTTTTTAAGATAGTTTGTAAAGTTCAGAAGTTCAAGAATGTTTGACCAATAATGAAATAAACATAATTAAATTTTGTATTAGAAAAAATATATCTAAAATCTATTTAGCCAGGAGGATTTATCTAGAATAAGATGCTTTAGGTTGTAGTACTTTCATCACTCATCAAAATAGTAAAAAATTGTGAGCATCGCAAAAAAATATATGATCTTACTATGCATGTAATGTAATTCTGTTATAAAATTACCATCCTTAATTTTATGTTTTATCTTTGATTGAAACTATCAAACCAAAACTTTTAACAACGAAAAATTGACTTCAAGAACTGAACCTAATTAAAATAGGACCACACGGGAAGCACCAGCTTTCAGATAGAAAAAAAAACAATAAAATCGGTTAATACAGTCGAAAGTTCTAAGGTAATAAACATAAAAATAATACAGTCGAATTGAGAACCTTTTTTACAGTCGATTAAAAACATATTACCTATATTTTCTTTTGTAGTTATTACTTTTTTTATTACCGAAATTATTTCCGGGTAGCTTACACGTTCGGTGAAAAGCAAAGTTTATTGTTCATTGCGGAAAATTGCATGTACATTTTACAATTTTTTAGGAACGCTTGTCTAGTGTTTGTGTTACTATACGAAATCACCATACAGTACTTTTCTCTCTACATAATTGATTAAAAAAATTGGGGACAAACATTAGTAGTGTATATGTTCTGATACCAAAATGAACCTACAATACATACCCATACTTTAGTACCCAAACTCATCCCAGGAGGCCTATGTAAGAGTCCCTTGGTCCCCTCATCCCCGTCGTCTTTTGTCCGTGTGAAGTAATGAATACAGTTGACGCGCCAAGTTCAGGCGGGATAATGGGTTTATTTTGTTAGCGCCGAATATATGGGTTACGGGATTGGTATATAAAAATATATTATAAGCAAAATATATTGGAGAAGTTTTGTATACGGAAGATGTATGGAGGTGCTTTAGATTTTATTCAATGTTTTTTTTTACATTTACATGTTCAGCTGAATATAGGGTTAGGGCAGCATCACAAAAAGTTTTAAGGTCCTTTAATGAATGAAATGTATGTTTTGTTTAATTTTTATGACGACTTATATACATAGGAGTGATGGACTTGACCAGATAAATTATAATTAAAAATCTTTCAAATAATCTTTCATAATACGTATGTCAGAATTATTTGTATTAGTAACATAAAAGTGATAAAAAACAGCATTGCCAGTATGTAATTAAGTGTAATCAGAACTCCGATGTTTTCGATCTACATTAAAACAATTCAAACAAATATCAACCCTTCCTGCACAACACATTTGCCTTACTTTCTTCACACTGTCCAACCCGCAAACTACCACTCGATCAATTAACCCTCTGAAAGCCGCAATCCACAGCTAATTTTTACACACAAAAAATCCAATTTTCAACGTTGTTGGGGAAGTGCGGATCTAAACAAAACAGGGGCAACCCGTTGGACGTATCAATCAATTACAGAGGCCGACGCCTCGGGCGATATACGGCGCAGATAGCCTGGCCGCACCCGAACCGACTTCTGCTACCGTCCAAGTTAAAATATACATTGTTATATATAACAAAACATAACTCTTTTTTATGAATGAGTCTGTCAAAGTGACTCTACTCTGCCTGATGGAAAGCATGCCACCATATTCATTGCAAATGCAGACAACTTGACAATGCAACAATGCATCATGGTGACCCAAACTATGATTATTATTATTGATTATTAGCTTCTGGTCTCGCACTCAACTAGCACAAATACTGTTATTTCAGGCTTATCTTCTATGAAAGAATGGTACTACCCCGGCCGAGCCGACCCGTTCGAGCTGAACTCAACATGTCTCTACTACCTTGACGCTATTACCCTTTTACTTTTATAGACAAGGTTCCAATTCATTCAGATAGATGGTTTTTGCAAACATTGGCACTAAAATTTAAACTTGGCATATTTTCTACGGGTTCCATCATTATTCACACACAATTGCGTGATGTTTCGAAAACAGTCTAAACTTTACAATAAACTCATTAAATAGAAAGTTACAAAACAGGACATCCTAATTACTTCATAAGATAAGATTACGATTATGGTTCAAATTTAAAAATAGTGTCCATATTGTTCTTGGGCAAATTTATATGTTCATACTTTTTTTGTAAATAATACATAGAAAACCCCCAAACTCCGAAACAAATACTTGGAGATCACACAAATATTTGATTCGACTGTCGCATACGCTTCAACTGCGCCATCGAGGTAGGTAGATATTATTTTTGAACCACACCCCATTAAGTTCAAGAATTAAATTATAGTATTTGAATTTAAGAGTCTATAAAACGTAAAATTTTTCAAACAGTTTTCTCGCTTTTCTGTTATAACTTATACCACAACAAGATCTATTGCTCACAACCCTAATCAATATCCACGCGTTATTTGCCAACATGACGTTTTTATTAAATAAAACGCCTACGCAAACTGTTCACTATCGGATCGTACAACACAAAGAAACGTTACGAATCGACAGACGAACAACACTACAATATGTTGGAATGACAGCCGTTTGATAGAGATAAATTTTGTATCATCATCGTGAGAATTAGTTAACATATGTTTTTGAATGTGTAACATCTTTTTTCTCGCTTTTCTACAACGTGTGGGATGGTTATCAAAATGTGTGAAGAGAAGTCGGCAATACATGCTATTGAAACTGACCAATAACCACGTGCATTCCTAGGTATCATTTAAATATGTCCAAGATAAGAATCCTAATTGAGCTGTTAAATCATTTTTAGTTTTTTTTACAACTCCCGCATTAGGAATATATATCCAGTGTCGTGGGGGACTTTACATACATGAGACTTACTAAAAGAACACCCAGACTGAACAACAATTTGCGGATCACACAAAGTAATATATTATCCCATGTAGGATTTGAACGCATAGCACTTAGTGCAGTAGAAAGCGGCGTGGCGACCGCTTAAACCACTTTGTTTTTTTAACTGTGGAAACCCCCTCGGGCCGTCGCCCCGCCGGGGTTTGCGGCGGGGTGGTGTGTTGGAATCTAACCGACTAAAACCACACGGTATACCACTCTGCGCCTGAAAAGGGAGAGGTCCGAGAACTGCTGTTATTAATACGACCGGACCCCTCCCAGACCACTTAAACCACTAGGCCAACCGTGCAGTCATGTCAGTCAATGTCTCTTCAGAATGTTTTTTTGAAATATTCTTCAACCTGTCACGATTTATATTCGAAATTAATAACATGAACAAAATGCTTCAATAAAAAAGAAAAAGCTATATCTTTTACATGTGTTATTTTTATATGTACGTACTGTACGACACTTCTACTTCACTTCATTGGATTAAAGCTAAAACACTTTTTGCCACTCTTCAAATAGAATTGACGGTACATATGTACACGGTACATTGGCTGTACATGACTAAATACTTTTATATATTTATATATATTTGTATATATGTATGCATGTGTGTGTATATATATGTATCTGTATGTTTATGTATATATTTTATTATTAAACATCATCATAGCTTTAAAACACCTACACGACTTTTTACTTCGTTCATATCTTTCTCCGGTCAATATGTCCATCCAAAGGTTGCCTGGAAGACGACATCCTCTTCAATTTTAAGTGTAAGAATTTGTAATTAGTGTACAATAAAGTATACTCTATTCTATTCTACATACGTACTTAACCTACCTCGATTAATCCTGCCGAGAAATACAAGCAGCAATGGAAAATACTTCATACATTTGCATATTAATTTATTTCACAAATCCAATTTGCATTTTATTACAGTTTCATATTTAGCCAAATTCAACCAAATTGCAGGAAACGGGTTCCCCTTGTGTATTCATCACTTATCCATTTTCTCTGTCGTCAGCTAACTTTTCCCAATTTGCTTGATGAGTCTTTCCCGTCACTCTTTAGTTTTATTTGGGATTTTGTTTTGTTATACATAAATTGATTGCTCAAGTCCAGTTGCACTCAGTGATCAGAAACAATTACCTCAACCACACGTAAGTAACTACGGCGTGGTCAGTATGTGGATAGATGATCGCCGACCGGTTGTTATCTTAAGATAAGAGTTGTGAAGCTTAGTTGGAGGCCTTTGGGCGGCTTAAAAACATCCAACGGCAAGATTACGTAGCCACAACGTTATCTTGCCAGTTCCCAACTCACACTCAGCCAGCATGGAGACATATGGCCTTAACCCTCTCCTAAGACGAGACCCGAGCCCGTAGGTGGGGCATTGAGGGTTGTTGATGATCACGATACTTAAATTCTGGTTTTAATATACATTTAATTTGAAGTCCACCTCTATTCATCTCATGGGTATCGTAACGTCCTAGTCCTAAGGGAGCCCACTCAAGACGAAAGGACTGTAAAGAGAACAAAAACTTAACACAAACCCTACACCAACGAGTCCAGATACCGTAAATTAGTAGAACAAAACCTTGGCAAGGCATTATTTTAGAATGAAAAAGAATAACTTCTAGAAGTGAATGATGGTAATAACGACATTTAAAATAATAATGTAGTTCTTATCTCCATTCTATGATCGTAAAAAATTGAGCCTGGTGGTTGTTAAAACTTAATGATAGTTGTAAAACGTTAGGGCGACGAATCCACATTTTAGGAGATACGTAAAACATTACAGCTCTTTAATCTTCAGCATAAAATTTTCTTGTAAAATTATTTTAATTAAGTTTAGAGTTATTGAGTTACAGTCGCAGTGTTGTACATTAACAAGATTTTATTTCTAAAATATCCTTTATTTCTGTAAATTTAATACAAATCTCGAAAAGTTTTAAAGTCCATAGCACAAAAGATAATGGTTCACAAATAACCATCAAGGATACCTGCAGCGTAAGAATAACAAGCCTTGCTGACTTTTGAGTGTTCTAATTTTAACATTATAACTTTGAAATTGAGGAGATTTAATGTCACTCCAACATAAAAAGGCGATCACTTCCGAAAGTTAATGTTGTATCGATAAAGGAACTTTCATCTTAGCTAGATGGCACTGAAGTTTGTTTATGTTTCATACATTGTATGCAAAAGTGACCACATAATGAAAAATAACTAAACATTATCCTTCATATTTTCACTAACAAGTCAATAATTTCTAGAATAATATTCATTCTTACTGATACTTTTATATTCACACCATCTTTAGTTGAAACCTGATTTTATTGTACAATGTTATATACCCGACATTTAAAAGCTTTCAAGGCATTTATAGCAGGCTCTATGATCACGTCTGAGAAGCGTAGACGTCTAGGCATTAATAACCATTTGGTTTATATCGTTTATTTTACTTACAGCGGAGTGAACTTTGTGTAGATTTGTGCAGACTGGTCGACTTCTTAGGTTGGTATTTATGTTTTTAAAACATACATTTAAAAAGACAAATACTAAGACTAAAAACAGTAGAGCGTATTTTTATGGACTATTGAAGGCAAACGGTAACGGAAGGTAGACGGGTTATCAACGGTCTTCGCTAGTGAACACACACATAGTCACTTCTGAAAATAGGAAATTGTACTACTCTTAAATGTGAATATGGAATTAAATGTAAAAGAAATAATCAAAAAAAAACTGACTTCAAGAACTGAACCAAATTGAAATGGGAGTACATCGAAAGCGCCAGCTTTCTGATAAAAAAAGAATCATTAATATTCACCCAGTCGAAAGTTCTGATTTAACAAACAAAAAAATACAATCGAATTGAGAACGTCCTCCTTTTTGAAGTCGGTTAAATACTAAAAACGTTTTATTTTTACCAAGTTCATTAATTGAAACTGGGTTCAAATTTTACTCAGTATAGCACAAACATATGAATAGTTTACTAGCATTTCTCTCACTTCAATTAATTAAAGATCTTTACAAGAAAACTGGAAATAAGACCGTTCTTTCAGTTTTCAAGTAGTTAGTCTAAGAAACACAGGGCGGAACAAAAGGTGCTATTATATACCTAACAAAACAGCTCGTTTCAAAAATCTTCATTAAAATTACGCAGACGAAGGTAATTAAAACTTTTAATTAGCTCTAACAACAATGTAACTACACCCAATGTATGCCAACAACTTCCCTCAAAATAAAAGGTAGCTGAATTTATTATCTTTCCTCTTCTGTTATCTCGAGTTATATTTTTTTAGTCGTTGAAAATTCTTGCTTCAGAAAACAAAATGGAATCAAGGATATTCAATGTTGTTTAGCATGTGGATGTACTAACTTGATTCCTTTTTTACATCTTTCTCCTTTTTATAACAACTATTTTATTTATATATATTTTTATAAACTTTAAATTAATATGTGATAAATTGGACATCTTTTTATCAGTTCACGCATAAATGACGATGTGGAAATACTGGGGAGAAATATTACAAAATTTAAAGTTATTGCGAAACAACTTAAAAAGGCGACAGGGATCCAGTTCGTATTACGTAGAATTTTTATTATAGTCTGTTAAGAGTATTAACAGTTCTCGTAATCAATTACGTTTGTCAGTTTAGCACATTTTTTTGTATTAAAAGTCTTGAACATTCAAACCAATGGATATCATCGAAACTACGGCTTTTTTAATCTTATCTATTGCTATAAACAGAGTACCTCTATTTTTATTATTATCCTTTGTAATATATTTGTTATATCTATCATATGTATATGACTTCTAATATAATTTTACCGATTTAACGTCAAAGTTATACCACCATATACAAACAAAAACCAATATTCAAAATTTATACCCTCGATGACAGACTTGTTCGAACTTGTAGAAATACATTCAAGAATCAAAATCTTAACCTTTGATAATGCTACAAGGCAAAACCGATCAGCTGTAAACTTAATTAAAATAGTGGAATAAGTATAAGTGATTTTCATTCTAGAATGTACTTTAATCCAAGTTCATAAACTTAATCAATTTAACGTAAGAACAAAATCTAGAATATATACCTATATAAATATGTAATATGTAGGTATGTACGTGTATAGGTATATTAATAAAGACGGTATTGCGGTCCATACTGACATGACAATGTAAAGAATGAGGGCGCATACCAAGATCACGCCATAACGCTGAGCCGTAGGTATTATTAATATAATTTCTATGCGCAGAATACTTATAGGATATTGCGTTATTATTATTATTGTATTGGATACTATTCGATTATAAGGGGACTAAATTGCGCATAGGAATATTAAGAAGTGTATTAGAAGGGGTTGGTATTTGGTTTGAATTTTAGCCTAGACGAAGTGAGTTCAAACCAAATTTTAAAACGATCGATACCATAGTTTTATGTAATTAAATTTCTTTTTCAGATGTGGGTCTGAATGATTAGCTATGTTGCATTCAAAGATAGCTGGCCAAAAAACCTTCAGTCTATGAAGGGTTTTGTACTACAATGTGATATGAAAATATTCAAATAATAGTATTCCAACCGTAATAATTATGTCGTCCTCGATCTCATTTAGGTTGTAATGTATTTAATTGCTCGTAAATAAAAGTGTGAGCAACGCGGCTCACCAAAAATGTTATTCGGTGAGCCGTACCGCCTACCGAAATCGCAATTAAAGCCAAAGGGGCACAGTCTTAGAGAGGCAATGTACCGTGATCTGGAGCATGTAAACGTATTATCAAGTCGTTTGCGATGAGCGAAAGCGAGTTTATTTTAATATCTTTGTTAAATACAGGCGTTTTCTATAGTTTTTCTTTTATGAATAGGCTACCAAAATAACTCTACTCTGTCTGATGGAATGCATTAGCAGAATCCAAGAGTGTTGGTCATCATATTCATTGCGAATGTATACAATGCAGCATGGTGATCCACACTAAGGCGGCCTAGTGATGCTTTTGCATCTTTTAACCGAAGCTGTAAAATGTCAGCACGAACGCTGCCCTTTTACGTAAATCTTCTGTGCGAGGGTAGTACTGTAAAATCGGTGCAGTGCGAGTCGGACTCGCGCAGGAAAGTATTCGTACCATTATATACACTTTTCAAGCCTATCTGTGCTGTTATTATTATTAAGCAAGAAACGGCAAAAATATCACGATCGTTATATCGGAGCCTCCTTATATATTTATTTTAGCGTCAACAGAAATACATCATAAGTGAGAATTTCAACTGTCTAGCTATCACAGTTCATAATCTGGCGACAGACAGGCAGATGGACGGATCGACAGATAGATGAATAGCGGAGACTGAAGGAGGTTTTATTTTTATCACTTGGGTACGGAACAACAGGCTATAAGTCTATTATGTAAAACTTTTAATTAAACTTATATAGCCTATGTCACTCGAGCCCTTAATACGAATCTATTGACACCTCATTAATTAAAATTGGTTCTGTAGTTTAGGTACTACAGTGGAACATACAAATATAAGCTTCGGCCGACTCAACAGAAGTGATACCACGGCCTCACAGAAAACCAATGTGAAATAGCGCTTGCGCTGTGTTTCACGGACTGAGTAAGGATATGGAATGATGGAGGAATACCGGCAACGCACTTATGACGCCTCTGGTAGTGCGGGTGTCCATGGACTGCGATAATAGCTTACCATCAGATGTTTAGTCTGCTCATTTGCTCCTATTCCATGAAAAAAATATATGCACTGCCAAAACTACCCTTCTTTTTTGATTCGTTCGGGTAAAAATCCATAAGTATAAATGTCGCAGCATACGCTTGAAACGGTTTTAAATGTTTTATAAAACTAGAACGATTAATTATCAACGGTTAGCAGTAATTATATTTAACTCGACCGCGGTGCAATTAAGCCAATTGACTTTTATTACATTGATAATTGTATACAATATAAAACTGTTATTGTTTAATGTTTGAAGTTAATGTTTAAAAATGCAAAAGGTGAACTCATGAAATTGCTGAGCCTTATTGTGTATAGTTTGTGTAACAGAATAGTAATTATATGACTATAAATAATAATGATAGCTAGACTTTCCGTGGAAGTTTTTTTTTATTGACCTCTAGACAAAACGAGCAGACGTATCGCCTGATGGTAAGCGATTACCGCCGCCCATGTACACAAGTGCGTTGCCGGCCTTTGGGGGACGGGCTGGGGTATGGGCCTCCGGTATCCTAACTCACTCGGTGAAACACAGCGCAAGCGCTATTTCACACCGGTTTTCTGTGAGGCCGTGATATTACTCCGGTTGAGCCGGCTCATTCATTCTGGTGGCTCTCCCACGGTAAAACTTTTCGGTAAAAGCTTTAACTCAGTAATATTGAAATCTGTGCTTATTTGAGTAAACCGATTTTTAAACGGTTTTATTTAGCTTTTATACTTCAATACTATTATTATAAATAGTTACAATTTGTGCATTTGTATCTTTTAACTTATTTTAGTGTGTTGTACCCCTTATATCGAGAGAATAATAATGCATTAAATACTTTCCGTGGACGCTTTAATTCAGTAATATTGAAATCTGTGCTAATTTAAGTAAACCGATTTTTAATCGGTTTTATTTAGCTCTTATACTTCAATACTATTATTATAAATAGTTACAATTTGTGCATTTGTATGTTTTAACTTATTTTAGTGTGTTGTACCCCTTATATCGAGAGAATATTAATGCATTAAATACTTTCCGTGGAAGCTTTAATTCAGTAATATTGAAATCTGTGCTAATTTAAGTAAACCGAGTTTTAAACGGTTTTATTTAGCTTTTATACTATTATTATAAATAGTTACAGCATTTGTATGTTCAGTCTCAAGAATTACTAGTTTTAATTGAAAACTTATTTTAGTGTATTATATCCCTTTTATCAAGAAACGACAAAGGTTATATACAGGTTACATATGTATACGACTAAAAAATTGGGACTACTTCAACGAAGCAGACGAATTTGTTCTAATATTTTATGTTTAGACCACAACCCTAACAGCAAGGTTATAATCATATCTAAATACCTCCTGGCGTATACATTGCTGGTAGAATATTCTATAATATAACTCAGACATCTTCTATAAGTACTGAGTAAAATAGAGAGGTACACGATTGGACTTGGGTGTAATTTGAAGACCGATCTATATTTTAATATGGTAACATAACCAATCATAATATTTAATTGATTTCCTAAATGAAGTAAACTTATATTAAATTTGAAATGTTTGAAATTTGTGTATTGAGCCCTGAAGCCTGTTAATACGGTGAATAACGATATTGATTTCTAAGGTATTAAAACATACATATATAGATTATGTGTATTAATGTGGGCCAGGACCAATATTAAGTTGATAGTTTTTTCTGTTTCATTGTAATTTATCTTTAAAACCCAGGAAATTGTATGCTATTTGGTACAACATAAGAACTAAATTTTAATTCACTTAAAGTTTCTGTTCCTTTCCTAATTAATTTCGTTTCGTGTGAGATTTAAAAAGTTTTTTGTCAGGTTTCAATATTGACGGGCTTCTTTTTGTCTAACATCAAACTACTGTGGTACGTATTGTGTAAAGAATAAATCTTTTCAGTAACCGATATAAAAGATATACGTTATACTTTAAGCTAAATATATATATATATATATAATTTAACAGCTGAAGTTAACTAAGTTTCTCAGAGACTGGTGATACGCCTCAGCTAGAATTACTATGCCTACGTAGATTGGCCACTAGGGGAATTTAGTTTCTTCACGCCAACTAGCTCTGAGGCTGCTAATGGACAAACTGTCTCTTTACATTAATTTATTAATTTCTGTACTAGCAGTATTTAGGTAGCAGAATAGTTACATATCCATCACTTTTCTGCTATTCTGCCGTACGCTGTTTTAGTTTTTATGGAGAGGCAAACGAGCTACGAGAACTTTGGTAAGTTGAGGCGATCTGTGTTTACATTGTTGGAGCTTAAATAATTTGTATTTATTATTTTATTACATTTTAAACGTTTTTTTTCTTTTTCTCTGGGACCAGTATGTATGCACTTTTACTCCTTGATGTGTAAGTGATTGCAACCTTATATGCTATGGACTAATTTTTATTATTTTATTAGACAAAATTTTTTTTTCCTAGCTTTAATATCTTATTAGACCGCTTTCTAGCCTTTGTGTTTTGGTTGCCTTAACTTGCACATAGAAATACTGTTGTCAAAAACAAACAAGCTTTGTATGAATTATCTGAAAAGATGGTGCACATGAGTTTCTCACCAGCTCTTCTCATGAATGCAATACCCATCGGAGCTGGTACTTGGATTGATTTCAATTTAAACCTTTGAGTTGAATTGAAATCAATCTAAGCTCCGGTAATTCAAATCATCTCAGTGCATTTAGTATTAGGAGTTTTGTTTTATGTTTTTATGTTTGTATTTTTGACGTGTTCAAGTGCCTTTTGGGGCCTATGGAAATAAATGATTTGAGTTTGAGTTTGAGTTTGAGCAGACTTATCACCTGATGGTAAGCGATTGCAGCTGCCCATGGACACCTGCAACACTAGAGGCGTCACACGTGCGTTGCGGGACTTTGAGAGATGGGGTGGGGGTGGGGGAGGGGTTAGGGTATGGGCCTCCGGTATCCTCACTCACTCGGTGAAACACAGCGCAAGCGCTATTTCACACCGGTTTTCATCTAAAAAAAAAACAATCGAAACATTGTATAGTATTACAATTTAAACATGGCAGGGAAAAGACGATAAATTATTTGCTAAATAGTTTTCTTTCAAAATGCAATTGTGAATAGCAAAAATCATTTTCTTTTACCGTGGGAGAGCACCGCTTCGGAATGCATGGGCTGGCTCGATCAGAGTGATACCACGGCCTCACAAAAACCCATTCCCCCAAAGGCCGGCAACGCACTTGTGACGCCTCTGGTGTTGCTTACCATCAAGCGATACGTCTGCTCGTTTGCTTCCTATATCATAAAAAAAAAAGATTCATACATTCATCTTTGAGAAGTACAAGCCTATATTTGAGACTTACTCTAAACCTTAAACATTAAATATAATGACTTCTATACCCTTTTACCGGGCGCAGTTGTGTACACTAGTATCATGTAGTCTGAATGTACTCTAGCCCCTTTACCTTCATATAACTACTAGTCTCTTGTCCCATGGGCATCGTAGGGATAAAGGGACAGAGAAAATAAAGACTCCTATTAGAATAGCTGTTCAGTACTTCCTACCTCCTAATATATGAGTGTATGGACTTATGACAACTGCTTGTTATGATCCGTTTTTCTAAATACATAGTGTATAATAACTGCATGTAATTAAAAAATAAATACACAATACAGTAAAATTTACCTGTAATTCAGCTTATCTTTTTATAACCTTCATCAGGCACCAGTCTTTCAAAAAGGTAGAATCCGGAAGCCAGGTGACTACTATACCTATTTTCAAGCCATACATTTGTGAAAGAAATACATTTTTTCACATCTCGAACGCACGAATACCCCTATATTATTATTTATATTTAATTATTATTTTAAAATTAATTCACGTTCAAAGTTAAAGCCTTTTAGCACTAGTAACCTAAAAGCTAAACCACAGACGTCAGACGGACAAACGAATAGACAGATGGACGGGTAGTTCCAGATCTGAACAAGCAACAACTACACAAGGCCAACTTGGTAACAATATATCACACGAAGTAAGACATAGCTCCTCAGTCCGGTAACTTTGATCTAAACATTTTTTTAGAACATAATAGGAGTAGAACGATTCTCTACCATTACACCAAACTACAAATGAAGTCGAATACATAGTTATGGTAAATAAAATCCTATACATAATTATCCAATTAAATCTAGTATAGGGTACTGGTGATCGGTTCGCGGCTTTATTTAGCGAGAGTATCTTGAACAGGAAGTTTTTCAATTGGACTTAATTAAAAGGAAAACCAACGTACGTGGTCTAGCTTCGAGATAGCGATTCTTAGCAAACAAACATCAAGTTAAGTCATAAGTGATAGCGATTTGGATATCGATTTCAATGTTAGTTTTTCTCTGCCTACATGCAATTATGTGTATGATTTTCGATTTTGATAGTTTTGTTTACAAATTGGTAATCATAATGAATTTGTTAATGTTACAAAGTAGTTACGAGTATCAAACAATTCTTAATATTCTTTACGCAAATTAGAATCGCAATATTATAAAATCCACTTAAGAATTCAAACATAACATAGGAACTAATTAAACAATAATCAATAAACTTTTAGCATACACACACACACACACACACACACACACACACCATCACACCAGGCGAAAGACGACTAGACTTTCTTAGAAGTTTATTACTATTACAGATTTTGTATTGCTCGTATCCAATGCTTGCCTCAACCTACATAGGGTCACTCAATGCTATAAAATTCCTTTGCTGTCTATATGTTAATCTAATATTGAATTGAAACCTTTTTATTTCAAGAAATAATTATTAAATGTAAAATCGCTCTGCTTATAACTTAAACGCTAATTATCTGATTTTCATGTGTTTTTAAAACTATGCTATTTATTTTCAACTTATACTGCTCCTAGATTAAAACATTTGCTAGCACAGTATTCAATAAAAATAAAATGTGTTTGAAAATAATGAAAAAAAGGGATAATTATTGTCACTTGTTGTCAGTTTAACTTTATTACTACTTCTACTCGCAGAATCATTTAGTCAAGATTTATATCTGAAAAACACGTCATTTTAGTCCCTTATGATTAGCTGCTGTACCTAAGCAAACAAAGAAAATGACAGCACAACACTTTTATAACTTACTAGCCGACCCACGCAACCTCGTTTGCGTCTTATATTACCCGTAGCTTGAAAATTTTCCTCCGATTTTAAAACAACCTTCTAAGGTGCTCCGCTCCTATTAATAGTACCGTGATGATATATAGCCTATAGCCTTCCTCGATAAATGGACTATCCGACATCGAAAGATTTTTTCAAATCAGACCAGCGGTTCTTGAGATTAGCGCGTTCAACCAACAAACAAACAAACTCTTCAGCTTTATTATTAGTATGGATTATTAATGATATTTTGGATCTTAAAAATTACTTTATTTTAGTATCATGGAACTACAGTCTAAGATATATTTACATTTGTATTGTTTTAATTTCAGTACCTGGATGATCGAACTTTGGTCGAAATGTTTCTTTTGGTAAATATTCTAGAAATGAATACTGAATTTCATAAAAATCGTTAGAGCCTTTTATATATGTACAAGAATTACTCGTAGATAAAAATCATTCCCGCACTATAAACATTCCTGTGTCTAGCAGAACTTCACAAACATACATAAAATGTACATAAGAAACACGCAAACCCTGAACAACAATTTGTGGTATGCTATACAAACCACCAGCTTCAGCACTGTGCAGCCAATATATACCAAACTTTGGCCGTACCCACACCTCATAATATACCTACTCAATGCAACGTGTACTGCAATAACCAGCATTTATAAATAAAATATTGTACAACAATAATTCATAATGAGTGATTGCGTAGAAACACATAAAACATTTATAAATATATCAAGAAATGGGTTACTCTTAGCTCCAGCGGTCGTTGACGCCGACTCCATTAGGCGAACATTTCCTCGGCTTTTATGACTTACATAGCTAAAGATAAGCAGATTTCACGTTGTATTTGTTTTTAAAAGGTAGCGGTATTCTTTGTATGTTTAATATACTAGAAGTTTCGGTCTATCGAACGTTGGTGGGTTTAATAACTGGTGGTATTTTGTCAAGGCTTTGGTCTGTACGCTGTTTTTACAGTACTGAATATTCACAAGAGGCACAGACATGTAACGTAATGGAAACTCTATCATCCATTTTTTTTGGGAAATTAGCTTCCAGCTCTTTTAAGCTTCACAATATTTGAAGTATTAAATGTAAGTTCAACCTCATTTTTAGATTATTAGTTCTGTAAATTGAATTTGAAAGAAACCCGGGATGGAAAATTAATTTACGTTGCACTTAATGATGGTTGAGACTATGAATGATAAATTATTATTTAAGTTGCTCCTAGTTCTTTAAAATGGTACAATTTAACTTTAAATTGATCAGAATGGTATGGTTTTTTAAAAGTTTCTGCTTGACTTAACTATCGAATATCTTAAAGCTCAATTTTTGTCTTGGGTAAGTATTGTAGAATATGTTTTAGTAAATGAACTTTTGATCATTCATAAACTGTTCCTCGTGATTCTCTTGATCTAAGTAAAGAACCTCTCGAATGGCTCTTTATAGCTAATTTCTGTCAAATAAAAATAGATTTTATGTCGGTAGCATTTCCTCACAACGATATAACACAATGGAAATAACTACAATGTACTAAGCCACCTGTTTGAATGACCGTTACATAATGATTTTTACAGACTATTTCATTTTATACTAACTTATAGGCACTTGGTGGAACTTACTACACACATCATCTGATTGGTGAAGAATTGAGAATATGTAATTAATACTCTCGATTGTCGGCACTCGATGGCTTTTTTTGCAATAATTCTAAAATCAAACTTGCTGTAAGAATAATGAATTTGTAATATTCTTAATTACTACTCCTATTCATCTCGTGGGCGTCTAAGACAATCAACTACACTGTACAACAGTACTGCAAAGATAATAAAACCTGAAATAAACCATATACCGACGATGTTTGGACAAAACCTCCCTTCAAAGGATAGGCCCGTGTACAGCAAGAATGACAAAGGCTGTTACTGTATACTGTTCCACAATAGTTATTTACTAACCCGGAACGATTTCGACTCATGTGTATAAATAACATCACAAACAATATAAGCGATTCAATTCAAGACGATTTTAATTATTGACAATAAATGTGGGTGTTGTTCTTTCTCTTTTTAATTAAAAAATATAGATAATTGTAGTCATCACAGCTTGACATTATTTAATGTACATTGTTTATTTTTGAGTTCGATAGATGGCGTTATGCCGATTTTCTGTATCGCGATATTAAAAACCAACATAACGCCATCTATTGAACTCAAATATAAACAACGCACATTATTTACATTAAACATTTATAAACAAAATCATTACCCGTTGGTGGCAAATCAAGTAAGCAGTGGTTTTATTAAAAAGTTCAAAATCAAACTCTGCGCAACAGCTACTACCATCTGCATACATACTACAATTGCTTTAATCTATATATGTATAAATAAAAATGAATCACCGAAATGTATGCACGCGCATAACTTCCGATCGACTGAACTAAAATGGATTATTCTTCTATTTATGTGTTCGTTATTGTTAGTACAAGGTTTGTATAGAAGAAAATAAAAAAATATCCTTAAAAGATTTTTTTCTACTAACTGTACAAAACTGAAGTGGGCGTAATTACTAAAATAAGTTTTTAAAAAAATTATAAAATATTTACGAAAGAAAAATATGGCAGTACGGAGTTTGCCGGGTCAGCTAGTACAAAATATAATGTCTTTAGCTGTTGATAGTGCTGATAACATTAAAAAAGGCTAAATGTTGCCCTCGTGTCTTATTTCCTCTATTGTCTCACAATATTTTGCGGTTAGTACTATGTAATGTTTCCAGTACACTTTTTTCTATGCTGCCTATGCTAAGTGTAAAAATTGCTTTGGTAACCTTTAAATCAAAAGATCAACTCAAAAGTAAACACGAAATTGAATTATTCGTCTTCTAAATTCTGACAGTCCTTTTCGCTACTTTCTGTAATATAACACGTTCATGTCTGTAGTGGACTAAATGGCATTCCACTCCATAACTCGTAAATTGTTTGGTCTATTCTACATCTTATGTCGATGACGTCAATTCGTTGGAAATGCGTACACACTACAGATCTTCACTTAAATCATAAATGGCAAAGAGATTTATATAAAAATAAACTCACGCAGGGATACCAAATATTGAAGTATGGCAAGCCACGTGCGTTGTTCCAAACATCGGTAACAGTTACTCCCCGTAATACCAGCGGATCGTCGGTAATGCGCGCAAAGCCGACTGCCGATGGCTACTATTTCTATTTTAATCACGGGCCATGGAGTACAGTCATAAATAATCCGCTGGTTCAATCGACTGCACTGGTTAAAAATAGAAAGTATTACCCGTTTGTTTAGATGGGTTCGAGGGATTTTAGATATCGTTTTTTTTGTGATTGGTTTGTAGTCTCTCCTGATCACCATAGCACCAAAGTTTAACTACTTTTAATCTATAGTCATAAAGGAAAATAGTTAAATTTTACTTTTTGTTTAGTACTAACTGTGATCGTTACTTTGTACACGTGATATTTGTATTTTCAAGTAATTGTGTATTTTAAACCTTCCCTGGACTACGACATTTCAATGTCAAAATCAGCTAAATAAATTTTTAGCGACACAAAAGAACAGCAATTGATTTTTTATATAAGGTTCATTTGAAATTCGCTTCTGTATCAATAACTTAAGTGTGTATAGTACTATAAGTCTAAATATCCTTGCTTCAGACCCATTCCTTGCTACATACGGACCGTCTCAAATGCTACCCGATACTACAGCCTTACACACAGCTGAAACACGTGATGTATAAGGTGCTATCACCCATGAACACCTAGAATTTTGTAGTTGCAATTGCGTTCGACTTTTAAAGTGGGAAATATTACTTTAAATTTAAAGTTTCAATAACATCACGTTTCTTGTATGGGAGCCCCTTTAAATATTTATTTCATTTAGTTTTTTAATATTTTTGTTATAGCAGCAATAGCAATACATCGTCTCTAAAAAATCAACTTTCTAACTATCACGGTTCATGAGATACAGCCTGGTGACAGACGGACGGCCAGGTAGACAGGATACAGACGGACATCGAAGTCTTAGTAAAAGGGTTGTGTTTACCCTTTTTTTTTTGTGCGGTATTCCCCTCGGATACCACCATCTCCCTGGTGGCATGTCGGACTCGAACCGACTAAAACCGCACGCCGTCTCGGGTACTAGATGCCGGGGAACCAGGTGCACCCTAAAAAGGAAAACCCTGGAACCCCGACGTACTTTGGGGCACCTACGCTTTATAGATGACCACCTCCTGTGTGGGAGGGTATAGAACCCTAAAAAGTAAATCAAAATTTTAAAAGGTTAACAACTGTTACAAACCTAATGTATATTTCACTATAAAGTCAGGAAGCTTTTACGGATTTAAGCTTACAGTGGTAATGATAATGGACATCTCAGTGAAAAATGTTACTCATATACTGGGCACTGTTCCAGCATCTGGGTTGCTTCGTAGAATTTAATAACACTGTCCAATTTAGGCACTAACTCTGACTCACATCGGAGGTATTACCGTAGGCAATTGAATCCTTTTCTAACAGACTGTGAATTGAGTGTTTTTTAAATATACAAACCTATTCTAAATTATATATGCTGTAATGCACATAAAAATTCTGCACCACATGCACTCTTAAAATATTGTTCTTAAATGCACATGTGTTATATTTGTGTTATACTTGTTATATTTGATGTTAGTGATTACTTCATACTCCAGTGATGTAAGCCATTCGGCATTAAGTCCGCCTCATGAAATGTAATGCAGGAAGTATTAATAAAAAGAAATACTAACATCGAGCTGGTGAAGATCACTAGAACCCGTTGGATGCGAGCATTACAGAAGCGATTGTTGTGATGAACTTTGGGGATAATCTTTGTCCAGCTGTGGAAGTCTTTCCGTTGAGTTGGTGACGAACTTCAAAAGCATCATCAAATAATTGTGAAAAATACTTCTAAGAGCGAAAAAAATTGTTTTTTTTTTTCAGTTTATTAACTCTTGTGAGCAGTATAGTTGTGACAGTTAATACAGCTTTCTTGATAGTTTTGAAACACAAGTTTATGAAAACTAAACCATAGTTTAAAGAAATATGAATTAAAGCCACAACGTTGGTGATTTATTGAAATTACAAACCCAAAATCGGTATTTGATAAAAATATTTTAATTTTGCAATTTATTACTACAACATTTATGTTACTGTTTTTTAGTGCTCACGACTTTAACTCAACTAATATAGTTTATTTACAAGCAGATTTATTCATACAAATAATGACGCTACAATCACTAAATGTAAAGTTAATAATACTTAAAGTTTTATAAAATTAAAATAATAATTAATAAAAAAAGGAGGTGACTTTGTTGATATTCCATTAGATATTGAATAAAATATGAAAGTTTCACGAGCCTACATTTAATATGAACGTAATTACTAGCCTGATTGGAAAATGTCCTCCCTTCCAATAATAGGCTCATTTTCATTTTTAACCAGCATCATATACGGACTGTCAGATTTGTGTTAAAGATAATATAATGTTCGCTGATAATTGGACAAACAAGTTTGGTTTTAATTTATAATTAATTTGAATTGTAATCATTATTTTTTTGTGATAGATTTACCAGTGTTTAACGAGATCGAAGATTCAATCTTTCACGAGTTGAAATTACTCTTGACTAGTCAGTGCTTTTAGCTGCATGTCTTGTGGCTCTTTCACACCTTTGAATGAACTCGTACATCTGTATGTATTCAAAGTGTCTGACACCAAAACACTTTGCTCTTGAAAATTGAGGAGAAGAGCGACTTGATAGTCTTATATTTAAGGCGAAGTTATGAGCTCATATTTCGCATATCCTAGATAGACATAATTTATTAAAATAAACATATATGTACATAAATAAATGTATACTCATAAAAATACATTTACAAACATGCGTTTCACTATAAACAATGATGAGCTAATCCGTCAAAGATAAATAAAAACCACAATCAATCTTCTTGTTTTGTTTAGTAATTCAATATAGATACCAATTCAATTAAACTAGCTTTCTATTTACTATACAACATTTTATGTTCTAAAAACAAACACAAATATTTTTCAAACCAAACAAACGTGCTTCACCAAATGAATGTTACACAAGCTACAACCGAATTCACAAATCAATCTCGTTCAATCACACAAATACATTTAGATAAAACAACATATTGCATCTGGTTTCACAAACTCAATAACTTTCTATTAATATATAAAACAAACCATTAATATAATAACTTGGTGGAAGATGTAGTGGTTTGCCAGGCCGTTTTTCTAATACTGAGTGTTGTACCTTTGATCCTCACATATGACAAATCTTTGTATAAACCCCCAATTATTGTTTTGTGAATGTGTGGGAGCTTGTCCTTTCAAAAAATGCTAGTAAAAGATCAAGGTCACATTAGAGGTACAGAACTTCGAAATATGTATTATTTCTGTCTATTATTACACGGCCCCTTTATAGTGCATTCGTGGTCAGTGAGGTGCTAATTAAAGAATAACGAACATTGAACGAAGTGAATAATGGTAATATTGCATCATATTGCTTTTTTGTGAACTTTTATGGTAAACACACTAAATATCGTTGAAATTAAAGCATGTATAGGTAGATGTTAGATAGGATTTCTTTATTTGGCCAAAAAGTAATTGGGAGCGGTTAGAAAAGTGATGATTTCAAGTGAATATTTTGCATAAATGATAATTAACCATTGATAAAGCAATTTAATACAGTAATACATTGTTAATAAAATTTCAAAGGTGTCTGTAAAAAAGAAGAAAATTAAGTGTTATGGAATATAAATGTTAACTTATTCTGAAAAAGAAAGTAAAACAATACTAATTACTTAAATATGACTTATTTCTTAATATTATTTGGAGTCGTTCAACCCGGTTTTACCTGAAAAATATCAGTTTTCACACAGAGCGACTGGCATCGGACCTCCCGCAACCCTGTGGGTAGAAACTCATCACTCATCATCATAGATGTTCATGGCAACCAGGACCGACTCGGCGGCGTAACGTGCTCTGCGAAGTACGTGGCCTGGATCCACCGCTAAACTGCCCTACTCCGGGCAACAATACTAATACAATTCCATATAAATATTATTATTAATCCTTTGACGTTTCGCCAACACGAATTTATTTTTATGTGAAATTCCTTTTTTATGTATTTTTCGACGCAGTCTATTTTCGTTAGAAGCTTAAAGCATTATTTTATTTTTATAGGTTTTTTTCATACACCTTTTCAATTTTTGCGACTCTTGTTTAAGTTGTTATAAGACAATACTAATGATTATTTATTCAGATTGATTTTATTGATTTTGAGATTGATTGATAGAATATGTTGATTTAGATTGATCTATTCGTGGGAGAGCTATGCTTCGGCATGAATGGGTCGGCTCGACCGGAGTGATACCACGGCCTCACAGAAAACCGTTGTGAAATAGCGTTTGCGCTGTGTTTCACCGAGTGTGTGAGGATACCGGAGGCCCATACCCCAACCCCTTCCCCATCCCCTTTCCCATCCCCCAAAGGTCGGCAACGCACTTGTGACGCCTTTGGTGTTGCGGGTGTCCATGGGCGGCTGTAATCGCTTACCATCAGGTGATACGTCTGCTCGTTTGCCCGCTATTCAATAAAAAAAAATTAAAGAAATTACTTTTTGTTTGAAATCCCTCAAAACTGATTTGCAAAGTTTACAGATTTAAGACTGGTAAACGACGAAATCAAGTTTGTTTATTTATATTGGGATGTCCTTCTAGCAGCGGAACAACGCATTAAAATAAACATAATCCTATGATAAATACATCAAGACCATGAATAATGCATTAGTTTTTGTATCGCAGAATGGCATAAGCTATTTGTATACCGTAAAGTGGCCACCACGCACCAGAAACCGTCAGTCAGACATTTATAAAAACAGTATCATGTCCATTTAACAAAAGTTACAGACCTGAGGCCTAATGATGCAGAAGTATCTTAAAAAGCCACCATAGTGTGTTGTAAGATCCGTCTGCATTTGCAACGAGTATGGTGATCACTACTCTTGGATTCAGCTCATGCTTTTCATCAGGTAGAGTAGATTCACTGTGGCAGGCCCATATAAAAAATGTGCAAATATTTTTAAGAATATAATAATCTGTGCCGCGGGTAAGATGTGCTTGTAATATGAGTTCTAGAGCTCGGTAAAGTTGAATACAAGTTTAGATAAATAAATAAATAGATAAAACCAATGCAATCAATAGTTAAGTACATAGCATCTAAAGGGCGACTGAAAGATACACGTATAAAAATTGGTCAAAATTGGTCCATTGGTTTAAGAATTTATAATATACACACCTAAAGCAGAAAAGATTGATTTGAATAACATTAAGTAGATCGAAATAAACTTGGAGTTTTCTTTAGAATGTCAACAAGAGACAAGTAAAGCTTATGTGATAAGTTCATCAAGTCGACAAAATATCGAATTCTAATTTCCGAAAAAAAAAACATGCTATACATTACTGCCTCTGTGGCGCAGTGGTAGCGTATGCGACTGCTGTTCTTGAGGTGTCCGGTTCGATTCCTGGGTCGGACCAAATGTTTGTATGATCTACAAATATTTGTTTCGGAGTTTGGGTGTTTTTTTATGTAGGTACTCGTATATGTATGTATTTATAAAAAAAGTATATATGTATTTATATCAGTTGTCTAGTACCCATAACACAAGCTCTGCTTAGCTTGAGACTAGATGGTGTTGTGTGTTAGATGACCGAAATATTTATTATTGTTATTATTTTATTATTATTATTCCGTTTATAGTAATTTATTGTTATAATAAAACACGTTATACAACTTTCACAGCTTTTTCTATGAAATAAGTTGTCATCGCTAGGCGTTCCCACATTACGAAGAGACACATTCAATTAGCCGTAAGCGTCGATGTTCGGTGACCACACAGGTTGACAAAATGATCTTGGCTAGTGACAGTTTGTTGGCGCGATGCCTACTGTAACTGATTTACTCATTTCCTATTCTTGACATATTGCTGCGGATTTCATTTGCTGATTGGTTCTAACCATACATTGTTTTTTTCAGTATTTATATTTTGTTTCTGATACAACAAAATATACTTTGTAATACAAATATATAAATATATAAGTAACGGAGGAGCAGACGTCTTACGTTTCCAGCTAGTTTTATTAAGCGTGGTCACAACACAGGTTAATCGAGTTAGGCTGGGACGATAATTAGTTCCTATTAAGTAATCGCATTCAATTCCATATAAATACAATCTAATTATAGCTATCATTGAATTTGTGTTGACTTTAATTAATGCGATCAAAACCTTTTATCTTATTATTATTATTTCGTAGAAGTCAATCCTTGTGATTTTTAAACATAATTCTAAATACAAACGTATAATGGATAACAGATAGGATTTTTAAAAAGTACACAATAGTTCAGTCAAAGGTAGCCTCTAAAAAAAATTAAATATAAAAACGCAAAGCAAAAGCTTTGTACCCCTTTTTACGAAAATGGAGGGACGCGAAGGTTTTTATATCATCTCTCAATGTGCATAAACCTAACAAACAAAATAAAAAGAATTATGGTCGAATGTCGACCACTGGGCGACCACTAGTTAATAATAGATTTGAGTGGTGTAAAACAACCTTTTCAATTATAAACAAAAATGTTGTATTACATACCTTGTACATCAGCCTAATTATGTCAAGTTATCTTACATTTTCTTTACATTTCACTCATTAGAGGCCAATATTTCATACAATGTTTACACGAAATGTTCTCATTAAATGTTGCGCAGACATGGTGAAGTAGGCGTTCACCTCCAAATACCTGTCGGCGGTAGTTATTCACCTAATAGATATTTAAGTGTGGTGTTCACTGTGGCGTAATTTATGGTTTAAATTCACTGGGATGTTCGCTCGATGTGTTCCATATTTATTTATGTTTAAACACCACCTACTTATATTTAGTAAAAGAATTATGTTTATTTACTGGGTGCAAGAAGTTCAAAATCAATCAGAGTGATGCGAATTAAGGAGGCCTATATCTAGCAGTACACTGCAATGCGCTGATAATGATGATGTAATGTATATGGGTTAATAAGGGAGCGACTTTTAGGCTTTGAACAACACGTACACACTATTACCACCTTCGTTCGGGATCTATATCTATAATTATCTATTGTTTTTGTATATATATAGAGTAGAGTCACTTTGACAGGCTCATCTTCTTTTGATGAAATGGCAACTAGCCGGATCACTCGGAACAGCAATTCCTGACAATGTCAAGTATTTATTTATAGTCTTCAATTATAAGTTTTCGATTCTTTAAGTCGTCGTCGTGATGAAATTAATGATAAAAAATATATAAAATGTGGATGACATGAAATGGGGACCGTCTTCCGAAAAAACACAAAACGATCTCCAATATACATATTTCCAAAGATTTATAAATTATGGTACATACACATATTACCTACATGGACATATAAGAATATGCACATATATCATCTCAACATTCGGTGTAAACTCAAATCACAGCAGTGTCCACGAACCCTAACAACCTTTCACAATGGTGTAATTAGAGCACAATTAGTCTACGGCTACTGATCAGGCTCAATAACAATTAGAGCCTCGCTTGGGAAACAATGAGTCATAGGTCTAAACAAAGGTAGCTTAGATACAGCCTAAAAGGGGTTATGAATGAATTGAAAAGAAAGATTTTTAGCGAGATTCCAATTATGTGTGAATGTAGGTTTTATCTAGGCTACTATTTTATTCGCTCACTATTTAGTGTCAAGTATCGCCATGTTCAAAAAATTTATCGGTAACTTTCAAACATGTCAAAAAAACGTTGGGCAATAAAATAAAGTGCTGAACAATCTGAAAATAACTGCTTTCAAGTTAATTTATTGTTATAATTATTATAAGTACTTGAATTGAAGTATTTTTTTGGTACATTTTCTAAAAATGAATCCCAACTAGATCGATTTATCTTCCCAAAAACCCCTTATACTTAAATTCATGGAAATCGTTGTAACCGTTGTCGATATTCAGATTATATGTATACAAAAAATGCTTGTTCAAAAGTATCAGATGAATAGATTCTTAAATATATAGATAGATTTTCTCTTTATGATGTACGTGACTTGAATGTGGATTTATATTAAATATTTCACTTTTAATAAAGTGTTCTGTCGATTCTGAAATATAAGTTAGGGGTATTTATAACATCATGTTTTGTTGTCTGTAGTTTAATTTTCTAACAATTACATGAAATTTAAAATTAAGTTAAATTAATTTTAACTGAACCCTTACGTTTCAATATTTTTTTATTTTTTTTTATAGAATAAAGTGCAAACGAGCAGACACATCACCTGATGATAAGCGATTACCGCCGCCCATGGACACACGTAACACCAAAAGCGTCACAAGTGCGTTGCCGACCTTTGGGGGATGGGGAGAGGGAATGGGAGGAGGGGTTGGGGTATGGGCCTCCGGTATCCTCACTCACTCGGTGAAACACAGCGCAAGCGCGGTTTCACACCGGTTTTCTGTGAGGCCGTGGTATCACTCCGGTCGAGCCGGCCCATTCATGCCGAAGCGAGGCTCTCCCACGAAAAATGTATGTCTGATATGTGTCAGTTTATACAAAATATTTCTTTCTTTAGTTTATTCATTCACGTTACTAATTATATGCATTGTGTTTTCTAAGAGTATGGTCATTATTTTAGCATATCAGAATCTTTGAACATATTGTTTCCTTATGACTATATTCTGTAAAAATGTGTAGATGGATAACTTGCAGGTATAAACAAGCTTCTTCTGAATCTATTGAGCGCAGTATTCTCAAAAAGTAGGTTATGATTAAACAAACATATCTAAAAATATCTTAATTTGATACAGAATATTTTACGACTATAGCGGTTTATATTTTTTTATAGACGTAGATTCATATTTCTCTAAACTCCGTGCTAAGAGGTAGTATGTGTTGAAATTCAGTTGAAAGATATATTAAAATATTTTGTAACATAACTTTAAAGTTCTTAAAAGTAATAATGATTAGCGAGTGCGTGAGAAGAAATCAAGGGCCAAAAATTTCAATCCCATGGAACCTCCATGTAGTTTTTTAGTCGTACCACGCTATGTTGTGAAAATATTGAGAGTGAATGATAAATGAGAAACAAAACACTGTATTTGAGTGTTAAAATTTGAACTCAATCGAAACGGACACAAAACCAACTTAACTTTATAATGAGTATAGATAAATGGTTCAATAGTCCCATGAAGCTTTGAACTATTAAATTTGGTTTAAAAATAACGAAGTTTAGGATTTCTAAATAATTTAATTAGGCAATTCGTTGTTTGTTTGCATTAGAAAGAAACATTTTGAATTCCAGAGAGTGTCTGGTTTGTTTTCACTATCCATCGGTATATTTACACATACAGATCTATGTCTGCAATAATGATTAAATAGGTTTAAACTAAAATTGAGCTGCATATGAATTCACAATTATCATTATTTTTCTATTATTGTTGTCAAGTTTACCAGCAGAATACCAATTCAACTTTATATTACAATGCGTTATAATCATATAGACTACTTGGCATTAATTAATTTATTTATTTAAAACTTTATACACTTTTGTACAATGGCGGACCTAATGCCCAGGGCATTATCTACCGGTCAACCTTAGGGTGGTGTAGAAATATTATAATGAAGGTGCATATAGATTAAACGTATCTGCCATAACTACAGATTTCGGTTTCACGAGTATCGGATAGAGACAAACATGTAAAATAACCATATATAATTTATATCAAAAACTTTCATCTATCAAATAGTGCTATAGGTCAGATAACTATCTGAGGCTTTATCAGGAACTGATGCAAAGGCCCCTAATGTTGTATATTTATTACTTTAATACAAGAAAACATATTTTTTATGATGTTTGTGACATCAGGAGTAGAACAATTTTTTTTTCTAATTTTTTTCTTTTTTTTAAAAAAAAGATAAACATTATGCAATAAATACCCATTAAACCCGTATTTCATTATGTTATGTGCGAATATACATTCCTCAACCCTATCTACCCCCCTAGCTAGGTTTATATTCTACAAAGGTGAACTTTAATAGAAAACAAACAAATATATGGCAATGATGTCTCCTAATGCTGAATCAAGTTAACAAAGTAATATATTACCCTGTGAATAAAACGACGAAACAAATACGTTAGCTATTGCACATAGAGAATCAAAGTGTGGCATAATCCATATCAATATTATGGATTCGAAAGAACCTCTGTCTGTCTGTTACGCTTTTATGGCTAAACCACTGCACTGATTCCAATGAAATTTGGCATGAATACTTTGTTTCTTAAGGAAAGACACAGCCTACTCTTTACTGAGATAACCAATACACACACTGCGCACAAATGCTAGTATATTTATAAGATGTTATCACCTTTGAAGTAAACATCCATTCCAATAAAATAACAACAGGATGTTTCTATATCAACAACAGATTTAAGTGGTCTGACGGATTAACAAAAACAAATCACTTTCTACACATACCTTTCTATTTCGGTTTATTTTTATTGTTTCAATCATTCCTGTGAACGAAAGCTTTAGTAGTAGTAGTAGAATATAGACCACCCATGTCGGTACGTTGTGAGGTCATTCCGTTGTATAAACTATAAAGGAAATTATTTGGTAATACTAAAATAAATTCAGCCGATATTGTTCTATTTGATACATAACTATGTTACTATACATTGGATAATTCTGTAACCCTATGTTCCTCATACATAGTATATTTATAAACACCTTATTTTATGCGATACAAAGAAATAAATTTTACCGTGGGAGAGCCACGCTTAGGCATGCATGGGCCGGCTCGACCGGAGTAATACCACGGCCTCACGGAAAGCTAATGTGAAACAGCGCCTGCGCTGTTTTTCACCGAGTGAGTGAGGATAGCAGAGGCCCAAACCCCAACCCCTCCCACCGTCCCTCTCCCTATCCCCCAAAGGCCGGCAACGTACTTGTGATGTCTTTGGTGCTGCAGGTGTCCATGGGTGGCGGTAATCGCTTACCATCAGACGATACGTCTGCTCGTTTCCCCCTATACCATAAAAAATGTTTTAATTATTTTTGTTTACTATAAACGTTTATTAGTATTTTTTTTATAAAATGTATGTGTAATATCTTTTGCATATTTTGCACACAACTATACTTCGTGTATATTGTAAATACTTTTAAAGTTTAAGTTTAAAGTCTTGACTGTCGGCCATCAATGTTTGCAAACCAATGTTCTTTGGAAGACATATTTTAGAATACTATTTACCCTTGCCAATTTGGAAATATAATCATTTTCAGACTGCACGAAGGATGAAGATCATTTGCTAAAGTAAATAACGTGATAGAGCTAAATCAGTATCGTGTACTTCTATATGGATGTCTATCCTTCGCTTGAAGTGACTGCTTGAGAAAGGACATCAACTTGCCACACATACCTTGTATTTTAAATGTGATCTATTTGCACAGACTTATGAAAACATATGAAATGTTTAATACACGCCAATCTGTTTTATATTTAATGGCGACCTCGCCGAAACTCAATTCTTGGATTCCGACAGTAAAAACTGTTATTAATACATTTAACTGTGAATGTTATGCACACATTCCTTATAACAATATACAGTTTAGTTTTATTTTTCGATTAGAAACACCAATAGTATTGTCAAAATTTAAAAAGCACTGCTTGAAATTATTGCTAGTAGAAGAGTGGACATAACTTCAGGTACGAGTATTCAAACCGTTGCCGTAATTCCGGTTTTCGAGTTATATATATTTATACCTCTTAAGGATTTTGTAATTAGACGGCACTACCTTTAATATTGTATCTTCGAGCAGTGAAGTTTGTTTAAAGTCTGTAAGTATATGTCAAAGATATTTGCAATTTTTCTAAGTATTCAAACGTTATGAAGATCTTAATTTAAAGTGAATAGCCTTGATTCTGTATAGAAAAGTATTTAAAAAAAAAAATTATACATACTAAAATTATAAATTGGAAAGTAATGCTTTCATGGCTAAATCACTCCATCGATTTCAATGAAATTTGGGAAGGAGATGCTGTGATGCTTAAAGATGTACATAGGGAACTCTTTCTTACACGAGTACTAATAGACAGGCGGGCGGAGCCTTGGGCAAAAGTTAATATTTTACACGATGATGATTATATGATGAAATACATATGTTTCATGAGCTTATTGTAACTTTTAATTGATTTGAAAACGTCGAGAAAGAAGGATATTTAACAACAAGTATATACCATTTCTTACCAAACCATTCAAATTAGAACATGCAACATCACCGTTCCTACAAGTTCAACTGAAATAACCTAACAATATAAACAGATTCGTTGATTATACTTTGACTTTAAAACCAATAGATGTACATTTTTCTACTTTTCCTCTTCATCGCATCGAATTCAAAAAGACTTACCAAATCATCATAGTAATTCGCAATATGCGAGTAGATCAGCGAATCGTAATCCATTGTCGCCTGCACACAAACACTTAGCACTTTTTAGTGACAAAAACAGCAACGAACACTACACTGAATATCACTTCCTTACTTCAGATGTATTTCCAATACTGTGATATTAGAATACCAATGTTCCGTGCGTTCCGTCGATATAAGACGCATTGGTGAACTACACTGACGTACAAACGCCTGTAAAGCTAAATTAAGACCAAATTTTAAACACAAATCTTTGATGTTGGTGTTATATATATAGAGCTGCTGTAACCGTGGTGCTATTGTACCGAGTTTAATACACTTTGGGTAAAATGTATTTTCGGATTTATTTTCAAATAAACTTAAGTACTCTATATTATTTTTAACGACAGAAGTCCCTTAATAATTTTAGGTAAAACTATATCCGTCTTAATATAAACTTAATTCGTTAAAGTATTTAAACGAATTAAACTTGAAGTAACTGAATAAACTGGGACAACATATTATTTAACAGGTTCTCATACAAGTAGGTTTTGCCCGCTGCTCCGCCTGCATGTATTTCCATGAAGCAAAGTATTTGCATCTCAAATTTTATTGATGTCAGTCCAGAAGCTTAGACGTGAATGCGTAACTGACACATATGCAGAGTTACTTTCAAATTGTAAGAATAGTATGACAAAACTATTCCTTTTATATTTAAATATATATATATATATATATATTTATAGATTTTGTCAACTAGGAGTAATATATTCAGTTGACGTACAATTTCCAAATAATTCCAACTATAATTCATGTTCCTCATACGTGTATTTTATGGGAAACAGAACCATATTCCTTATCACATTCGGACCGCAACTCTAAGCGTATATCTCAAGAGGAAACGAGTTATAGCGTGCTCCCGACATGACTTACTTCAAACATGTTCTGTTTTAAAATTTCTAAGGAAATTTTTAATTCTGATTCATTCTGAGACGTATTGTAAAACTGAAATATTAAATACAATATTTTAAAACAATTTATGTATAAACCGTCTGGTAGTTCGATTTCGACTGTTTTGAATTCATACTAATATAGATTCGAAAGAACTCTGTATGAGAAACTCTGTCTCTCCATTAAGCTTTCACAATTAAACTGTTGCACCGATTGCCATGAAATTTGGTATGGGGATCTTTTGAGTCTTCTTTCTTCTTCTTCTTACCACCATAACCGACATATATAAGATCTTACATTATTTATTTGACCAGCAAACTTTACCTGTCGTTGTTTTGATTTTTTCGCAAATACAAAACAAAATGTATAAATACTGAACCTCTATTTTACAAAGTACTGGGTGTTATGAACAGTTGAGATAGAGACGTTGTGTAAACACTCTTGCAACTTCAGGGGTACATTACCTGTTAAAAGAATATAAGTTATAAACTTCTAGTTGTGCCCTTAAGCTTCGCTGTGTCATATTTTAGTTACGATATAAAAATAAACAATGACTTTGAAGCAGCGCTCAGCAGTATATGTAAAATGCATTCAAACCAAACTAAGATTTTCTGTTTGATGGTGATGACATATCATAAATATTTTTTATTAAATAAATAAACAATCAACAGGGCGATGTCTGCAGTCGTGTTTTACGTAAAGTAGTCATTTTGTTATTTCTTATTAATGATGATAGAAAAATTGCCTCTCAAATATTTTCATTTCAGGACTGTAAAAACAACAGTTATGAGATAGTGTTTGATGTCTTGAAAGTTATTTCATAAATATGAGTGTTAAATTTATAATAACACGCAAGTATGATGATATGATAAGATGCCCTTGAAATATGAGAGTCATATTTTCGGAAAACTTGTTATTGAATTCATCGTATTTAAACTCTTCTTACTTGCGCAGAATAAAACTTAAATATGGATTAAGATTGCTTTAGAATTCTAATACTTACCTTTGTGTATATTATAAATTTCAATTGCTATAATGTCTATCACAATTTACCCTAACACAATTTTTTAAAATTGCAATAATAAAAAGTACTAAGATAATGGTTATTTTTAGTATTTTTATATATATAGATCGATTTATTGCCCCCTCCCGCCAAACCCACTGCACACAAAATTTCATGAAAATTGATGGAACCGTTTCCGAGATTTAGATTATTGTATATGTATATGAGAATTATACGTTTAATAGAAAACCGATTTACTTCATTTGTTTATTAATAACAGATTTCAATATTCATATTTTAATATTTTTAGGGGGGAACGGGGGTCATTTCCCTCCAACACAAAAAGAGGATCCTCCAACCAGGTGAGGTGATCAAGTCGCCACATTCTTTCTTTCCATTTATAAGTATAAAAAAATATTAAAAAGCCGTCATCTTTGAAAGCATTTCATACACACATTTATCAGTGTAATTACATGTCCAGATTTACTGCATGTTTCTGTATAAACGTTTACAGAACACTGTGTAAAAAAATATAACACAGGAGTAACACACGTGCAATAAAAATAAATGAATTCAGTTCGTACCGTGCTATTTACAGATAGCATCTAAACAACGCAGTTTTGAAATTAAGCATACGTTACCTTGATATTTATTGTTTATTTTTCAAATGAAAGTATTCACCAACCTCATTTACCAGTTAAAAAACTAACTTAAAGTGTTTAATTCATCTGAGAAGCGATTAATCCCCTTGAATATGTATTTGTAATCAGTTAGAGCAAACATATAAGTGTTGTAACGTTTTGAGTGAAATTTTAGTGTATCTTAAATAATATAATTGTCCATTCAAACAATTTTTTTACTTTTATTAAAGGTTTTTAAAGGTATCTATATCTTTATTAAACACACCATATTACAATATTTTGCAAATATTTTTGATATTTAGAGCAACAATTCTGCGACGTGCGATCCAAAATTGGGAGAGGCTTATGCCCATCCGTGTACTGCATCAGGCTGTTGATGGTGATGAGCAAAAATTTATAATAAATTAAGATAAACCGAACCAAACTGAATAAAGTCTATGAAAACACGATATCTTTTTTGTACGATTAAAAAAAATCAATATGTGTTATTTAACCTTATAAGTCGACTTCAATGAGAAAATGAACTGAAAATGAAAACTTCTTATTTCAATTTAAGAAAAAGAAAATAAGTAGAATTATATCCATAAAGGTATCCTAACCCCGATAGCCGTAAGGAGAATTAGCTTGGACCAAATCAGAAAACAGAAGTTTTAGATCTAAGAATACCAATTAGAATTACATGTAGGTACATAAATACTATAACTAGATTTTGCGCGAGGCTCCGCCCGTGGGTTTGTCAGTTATCGCAGCAAAGAGTAGCCAATGTCGTTCCTAAAGAATCAAAGTATCTTTACGCTAAATTGTATTAAAATCCGTGCAGTGGTTTGTGCGTGGAAGCTGGACAGACAGACAGCTATATTCGTACTTTCGCATTTATACTACTTTTTTTTATTAAATAGGAGCAAACGAGCAGACTTATCGCCTGATGGTTAGCGATTACCATTGCCCATGCGGTTGCTGACCTTTTCATAAGGAGTACGCTCTTTTCTTGAATGGTTGAAGGAAATTAATAATAGTAATAAACATATGGATATTCAGTTAACCTGAATAGTTTATTATTAATTAATAAATAATTAGGTTTATACACTGACGATGTTATATAGGTTAGCAAAGTGAAACTAATTAATTTCATCTTGGACTACTAAGTTTAGTTGTAGATACAACAGCTTTACAACTTTACTGGCAAAATAAACGTACACTTAAAATGGGATAGTGAGCCTGTTTGCACCTTTCGAACTACATTTGAAAAAAAACTTGTTTTAAATGTTGTCAAATTAAATAATTTATTCAAAATAGTATCGGTACTCTAAAGGTCCACAGGGCAGGTGGAGTGATGATGATTTGTGCTAGATGGCTGGAAGGAGCTGGATGCGAGAAGTCGAGGATCCTATAGAAGAGACCTATGTCCAGCAGTGGACTGCTATAGGCTGATGATGATGACTCTAAAGAAAGAGAAAGAAGAACTTCAGGCAAGAGTAACTACTTACGTTTTAAATTCATTTCAAAACCTATCAACTACAATCAATGAAATACCTTCTAGCAACTTCAGTCCTTCTCTTCAGTCACTTATCTTTGCCAATATCAGTCATAAGCACGAGTTTTTTTGGGATGTTTTGACGCTGAATTCTATATTTAGTCAAAAAATTCTTCCAAAGCTTTATGAATCATTCCAGTTGATAAACGGTCATATGTTTTAAGAATCTCAGTTTTAGTTATTAATACCTTTATAAAGTATTTTCGTAACTGAACGCATGGTGTAGATAATTTCTATAAATAACTGTAACGTATTTATTCTTTTGTGAATAAGATGGCGTTTAGAATGAACGCGATGACAAGATATAGCGCAGTTTTACTTCACCTTCCGTTGAAAATAGTATTATTTTTTAGATTTAGTACTTTCAATGAAAAAACTGGCCAAGTGTGAGTCGGACTCGCGAATCGAGGGTTCCTTACAAATTTAAAAATGTATGCTTTTATCTGTGCTACAAGACGTTGCTTCGTACCAAATTTCAAGATTCTGAGTTCACGGGCAGTACCCTGTTTGAAGATTGATCTAGTGTCGAAAATTTGGAGCATAGACGGCTGTATCTTTTGATTGCGTTGACTTAGAAGTTTGATTTTATCACAGCTCCAAGGAAAAGTAGACCTGAGTATTTTATGTAAATTTCAGCTTGTAAGTCCACACGTTCCTGAGAAAAAGGGTCTTGACAAAGACAGGTGGACAATAAAGTGATCACAAATGAATTTGTAAAAAAAACTTTTTAGTACATGACTCTTTCCATTCTCTAATGACATAATTTACATTGTCTCTTTTTGATGATGATATATCGCTTTTTGTACACCAGATAAATTACACCGATATCTTAAAACTAGTAGAAACATACTAGTGGCTGCCTTATCGGTAGAAGTCAATCTCTTTATAGTCTATCTCGTTAAAGTATGAATGTCTACATTTTTTGAAGTGGAAAACTTCTTTAGCGGCGCTGTGTACTTTTTTGGAATGGGTAAAAATGTATAAACTCAGGTCACGTGACCTGATCGAAAATTCGTAAGACGGATGGAGAGAGGACAGGCGGCGCAGGGCGCTTGCGCGAATGTTCGTGTGTGTATGTTATATAAATTGTCATGTTTGTGTACGATAGCGCAATAAATGAATATTGTATTCCACCACATAAATAATAGTACTTTTATACTGATAATGAAAGCAATTCGTACAAAATTATTCTCTAACCATTCCAAAATATCAAAAATGCACAACGTTAATATTCAAGTTTTCACTTCTGCCGGCACTCCCGGAGTGCAACCCGTCGATTTTTTTTAGCTTAAAAATCTTTACAGTATCAAAAACCATGTTTTTTAGTTAGCTACGTATAAAATTTTCAAATAATGTCTTCATAATTTAATTCCAGAATACAGACAAAACAGATGCGGTATATAACAATGGTTATGTGGCATGCAACAAGCAAGACATTGCAATATAAAACGCGCCGCTAAGCTGCCTACATGCCGCATCGTGGCAATTTATCGCTCTGTGATCGCTAGATGCGGTCTGGCAACGCATATCCAACATTGGTTAGAAAATAGTGGATGCGTTTTATCTACGTTATACTTTAGTTTTTAGTTTTCTATATCATTCTTATAGTTTTATTTATTTATGAGACATTTCATATATACTTTTTAGCTTTCAGTACTGTTTTTCATGTTGGCAGATATATTTTTCGAAACTAAAAGTAGATTATGTATTATTTCAAAATATAATCTATCTTTGAGCTACATTTTCTTCTGTTTATCCATTTAATAGTGATTGAAGAACACAAAAAAGGCATTATGCTTGAAACGGGCTTAAAGCCATTTCATTTTGTTGTAATCGATCTTGCTACATAACTATGTGGCTCATCATCTTTTATTAATCTCCTAATCTTATGAAATATTTTTTTAAGGAAATACAAATTCTACATACTTTTTTTATTGTATAGGGGGAACCGAGAAGACGTATCTCCTGATGGTAAGCGATTACATTGCATTGCAAAGCATTGCCGGCCTTTGGGGAATGGGGAGGGGGATGGAGGGAAGGGTTGGGGTATGGGCCTCCGATATCCCCACTCACTCGGTGAAACACAGGGTAAGCGCTATTTCAACCCGGTTTCCTGTGAGGCTGTGGTATCACTCCGGTCGAGAAGCGTGGCTCTCCAACGGAATATTTATGTATATAGATAACAAAGCACGAAACAATTCAGTATACTGTAGGTTTACATTATAAAGTCAAACAGACAACAAGATATTATAATATTTTAACTAACCCTACATTATGCGTTAAACGTCAATTCCCGACACATAATATAAAAAAGTCTAAAGGATGCGGTTCACTAATGTGCGACGTCCGGTGAAAACGAGAATCTTATTTGCGCCATTTAGATTTTAACTCATTATAACGATTTATGGGTTGATAATTACGTTATTTTATTATATGTTTAATATGATACTTCCTGATACTGATATGCGCATAGTTATTTATTTTTATAGCTGCATTTTAATTTTATATTCATGGTTTTTATAAGAATTGGACGTGTTTTAGAGTTGATGACAATGTTATAAAGAAAAGTAGCGGTTTCAATATTTCTAATTCGTGATCGCTTTTTACTATAACTATTTAGCATATTTATTTGAAATGTTTTTGGTAGTAATAAATATCTCTTTTGAAGTATTTTATATTTGTGAATACAGAGTGTTTAAATACAAACAGGTATAGGCTTAGTGAAATGCGTTATGGTCAATTAATAAATACGATTTCTTAATATTAAAGTAACTAGTACTCGTATTAAAGCAGTATAAGTAAAGTAGTAAATTGCTGTAACCGTTACCTCATATTGCTTGTATCAGGGTTTAAAAACCATGTTTCTTTTTTTGTATTTCCACTAATATTTGTTCTTCCTTTCTTTCAAACGTTTTAAAAATATAAATACCACATTCAGTCCTTTCTAGCTCGATTGAACACGCATGACCTGTTGCCGTTACAACTGGATCCTTTCCAGTGTTTAAGTGAAATATAGTCAAATAAAAGCATTGTAGTTATCATTTATATTTTTCAATTCTCAGCCTCAGCTTGCCAAGTGTGCGTGCAACGGAATCGCAAACTCAAAGTGCTTTTTAAACGAATCTAATTCGTGTTATGGTTGTAGGAAGAAAGTTATGGGTTTTATTTTTAACCCGTTATGTTCTTTTGAAAAAAAATATTTATTTCTATTCTTACAACACTTTTTACTAGTGACATTTATAGGTTAATTTAATGTATTAGGTATTTATTCGTGTTATTCGGGGAAAGGGTCCTTCCTCAAAGTAGGCACTGAGGCCGGATGGCCGGATTGGATGATTTTTAGTGGATACGTCATATACTCGTGGCTCCTATGTCTCCATGGAGCCGGATACAAAGGGATTTTCCACTTTGTCATCAAAACTAGTATAATATTTGTTTTAAACGTTATACGAAAGCGAAACTACGTTCAATGTTTTTTTTTTTTTTTTTTATTGAATAGTGGGCAAACGAGCAGACTTATCACCTGATGGTAAGCGATTACCGCCGCCCATGGACACCCGCAACACCAAAGGCGTCACAAGTGCGTTGCCGACCTTTGGGGGATAGGAAAGGGGATGGGGGGAGGGGTTGGGGTATGGGCCTCCGGTATCCTCACTCACTCGGTGAAACACAGCGCAAACGCTATTTCACACCGGTTTTCTGTGAGGCCGTGGTATCACTCCGGTCGAGCCGACCCATTCATGCCGAAGCATAGCTCTCCCACGGTAAAGTATCCTTAAATGTACTTGTATCCTTAGGTATTACAGGTGTCTTTAAAGAATACAATAATATCTGGTATTTTTTATATGTGAACTAATTTCTATACATTCAGTTTCTTTTCAACTGTTGCAAAATTTTATTACAGTATAAAAGTTAAGTTGTAATCTATGTCTATGTTCATCGATAATATTATTTATAACACAATTTGAAATCGTAGAAATACATTCCGTGATAAGTTATAAGAATTATTTTTATTTTAAGCAGCTTCACTCAAACGTGAAATTAAATTTTATTTTAAGTTAGTTAATTTGCTAAAATTTAAACCGTTTTCCGAAATTTAGATACCTATTTTTATATATTATTTCAACACCGTCGTATATGCAGGGCTTATAGATTGTTGGTAATCTTTTATTTACTGTTAAAATTATATATTCATGGTCAGATATATTCAAAGCCAATTTCAGTTAACAATCAGCCAATAACAGTGGTTAATTTAATAATTTATGGATAGGTTATAAATTTTCGTAAATTATGTAACAAAAAAAACATAATATTTCAATTTCAGCGCTAAATAATAGCACTTATAAATCAACCACCCAAATACCACTACTATTGAATTCTTAAACATTTTTAAACACCCTTAATACATGTTAGGGGAACACGAATTGTTAGGCTTTTATACGAAGCTTTATGAGTGAAGTTACAACACGAATATTAAGCTTTGTAAGTGAAATTTTTATTGCACGGCGTCTCGTTATGGCGAGAATGCCGTGATAGTCGTTTGGATATTTTTATTAAGGATTTTGCGTATTTTTCGTGTTGAAATGGGTGCTTGTAGCAAGGTCTCGGAGTGTAAATGACGTATGTATTGTGTGTCATAAAATGTGGAGCTTTGAGGTAAGTTTGTGTTATTGCGCAGCGTATTCTTTTGTGAAAATTGGACAAAATATTTTCTCCACTTTTAGTATTTATGTTAAATTCGAGTGACGAAGTGTGTTTTTATGTTATATCTATCTATATTTTAATTAAACATTTAAAAGAAATCAAAGCAAAGCGTACAGGACTTTTTATTTAATACCTTTTGTATGTAAAAATCTCCAATGTTACAAATCATGGAAAAGGATCAAGATACTTATATAATATATAATTTATGCTCTCGATTGTCGGCACTTGATGGAACTTGTTTCAATACATTTTAGAATAACAATTTTACACATAATTAAAATAGTGGAATTAGTACAAGTGATTTTAATTCTAGAATGTTTAAATTATTTATAAACGTTATTGCTTTTTCAACGATAACAAAAATGTTTTTTTTAATGGAATATCGGGCAAACGTTTGGTCTAGTGATTTAAGCGGTCGCCACGCCGCCTTCTACTGCGCGAAGTGTCGTGGGTTCAAATCCTACATGGGACAACACTTTATGTGAACCACAAATGGTTGTCCTGATACTGGATGTTCTTTGTGACCGTTACAGGTATGTTTGTAAAGCCCAAAAGGTGTTGTATTTAAGAAAACGAGCAGACGTGGACCACCCATGGATGTGCGTATCTAGCGTGCAATTAGACAGACTTATGTCCAGCAGTGAACTACAATGGTGTTGATGATGAATAACAAAAGACCAATGGTTATAGAGAGTCTTGAGGGAGGCCTATGTCCAGCGGGCGTCCTTCGGCTGAGATAATGACGATGACGTGTACATATAAACAAAAAAAAAATTCGGATATCTTGCATACAACGCCATCTAGTCCCAAACTAAGCAGTGTTATTATGGGTACTAAACAACTGATATTTATACACATATACATTTTTTTTTGTAAATACACACATATTATACATAGAAAACACTCAAACTCCGAAACAAATATTTGTAGATCATATTAACATATGTTGCTACCACTTCGCAACAACACTTTTAATGTCGACGATACTAATCATATAAATTCGAAAATAACCCTTTCTGTTTGTTACTCTTTCACTGTTAAGCCGCTACATCCATATTAATAAAATTTGACATGAAAATATTGGATTTTTGAGGAAGGACATGGGCTACTCTTTATCGTGATAATCGACATACGAGTACATGGCAGAACCACGGTCAGTAGCTATTCATTACATATAGAAGGTCGTCGTATGTTTCTTTTAAATTTAATTACAGCATCATTTCACCGATACTGTAATGTTACGTTAAAAAAAAATCCGGCCTGTATTACAAAGGTTTGAACACTATTTCATTTAGACTATTTTTAACATTACGGCATTCTGTACGTTTACCTAATTTATTAATTAAATGAACCTTAAAAACAAACTGTAACTTAATAATTATTTATACGTACATATTTGTATTACAGTAATCTTTTTACTATTCTTATAACATTAAATTATATAGCTCTTACTAAGATAACGCTACAGCCGGCTGGAATAATCTTCAAATTCAGTAAACGACAAAAAACGATAAAAAACCTCATCTCGTGTTCGTTCGTATAATATTTTCATAGGTAAATTTGAGTCGTTCTCCAGGGGACCGAGTCGAGAACAACGCATACATATGCTATTTGCGTACGTGTCGGCTACGAAATCATACAAACATACATACATACGTACATGGCTCGTGTGGATAACGGAAGATAAGGTGTCTTTGGTTGGCGTAATGGTGCACTGTATGTTTCTATAACTGACAGCTTCGTTTGTTTTATTCGCTTTTGTTTACATATGGGTATAAAATGTTCAATTTACCATGTACTTACCCTTTTAAATCTTAGACAGTTCAACACCGATTTGGCTCAAATTTTGATATAATGGACAATCTACTTTAAGGATTGCTTTGTTTATTTTTCGCGTTAATCTTTTTCTTCCATCACCACCAGTTTCTAACAGTTCACTGATGAATATAGGCTTCTCTTCTCTCTCTCTCTCTCTTACTATATCTTTCTTCCCAGTCCGGTTAGTATAGGATTTATTTCAAGTTTTCCTTCTCTTTCTGGTGCTGTTCTCCTACATAGTTGGATCCATTAGTGGAATCTTACGACACTCACAGGATGAATAAAGGTGGTGACACTCCGTGACCATACGGGGACTTTTTCTTCAGTTCTCATCAATACAAAAATGTTAAAAATGTATCTTTGGTTCACTTTATGGACAAATTATACTTTTATACCTATAAATCACCCACGTATTTTAATTAATACATAAAGTTTTGCCATTATAAATACCGTGGAATTCTTGAAGCAAATAAATTTAATTTAATGCTTAAAAGATTATTAACACTTGCAATCTTGAAATGATAATATGTTTCAAGTGTTTTTTTTTTGGTATACTTGAAAGCACTAGGTAGAATGTTGATGTATTTGCACATATTAACTAAACTTAAAATAAAGTTTAAAAATCCTTAACCCGAGTACGCAAACATTTTTGGAAAAAAATTGTAATAGCCTATATTACCCGGGCTAGTAATAAAAATCTATTGACATCTTTTCTATTGAAATAGAATAAGTAGTTTAAGGTCTATGGTGGAACACAACTAGACTGCCTAAACTATTCCATCCCTTCCTTTTCGCTTTGTCGTAGTCGGGTAAGAACGCGTATACTTAAATCGCATGAATGTCATTATGTTTACCGGTACGTAAATGGTTAGTGTATCTTTGCAAGTTTTGACCACCTGGAGTATGTCTATCACCCTGGAAGAGTACATTGTGAGTAACAAAACTTCGTAACGTTTATAAATATTACCTCTATAACAGAAGAAAAGATTTAATGATTAATAGTTTTAGTGTCTAGGAGTAAGAAAAGTCCAGTCCCCGGGGTGTCGGAGATCTGAAGGATTTTTCTAACCCGTCTACAAAAAGCAGTAAGAATATGATTTAAGTACCTACTGGACACAAGCAAAAGAGGTGTATATTTATAATCCTTAAACAGTTTAAAACAAATTCGTTTCCGTTGTCTGTTCGCTTCGATCTTTTAAACTACACCATAGATTTTTATTCAGTTTTCATCAATAGATACAAATGTTTATATGTATCATACACGCATATTATAGTGGAGGTAGTTCGGAAATGTCAGACTTCCATGCGAAGCCGGGCTTTGTCGCTAGTAATCTATATTAATATATAAAGCTGAAGAGTTTGTTTGTTTGCTTGAATGCGCTTGTCTCATGAACTAGTAGAGTCCGATTTGAAAAGTTTTTTCAGTGTTAGATAGCCACTTTGACTGCCTCGGTGGCGTAGTGGTGGTGTATGCGACTGCTAAGCTTGGGGTCTCGGGGTCGATTCCCGGGTCGGACCAAATGTTTGTATGATCTGCAAATATTTGTTTCGTAGTGTGGGTGTTTTCTATGTATAATATGTATGTTTTTACAAAAAAAAGTATAAATGTATTCATATCAGTTGTCTAACACCCATAACACAAGCTCTGCTCAGCTTGGGACTAGATGGTGTTGTGTGTTAGATATCCGAAATATTTATTTATTACGTTATCGAGAAAAACTATGGGCATCATCACGCTAAGGCCAATAGGAGCGGAGCACTAACGAACAATATTTGAAAAACGGGGTAAAATTATCACCCTACGGGCAATAGGAGACGCAAACGAGGTTACGTGGGTCAGCTAAAACATATATAAATTGTACCACTAATACAAAAATGGCATATAAATAACGCATCATAATATTTTTATCATTTTTATTGATATAGTTTTTTACCTACAACCTCGTTTCTTTTAAAACAACCATCATTGAGATTTTAAGCTTTAGAATAAATTTCCATTGATATTTTTAGCATTAACGGTCCCCATTATCCAAAACGTCGAGTAATAACAATAAATTGTAAACTATTTTAAGATAGTCGGTCTAATTTGACAACAAAATTACTAGCGGTGAAGAATGAGCAATGTCGTATCTCGTTCATTTTAGTTAATGAGAATTTGTATAACAATAATAGTGTAATTTTCTTTTACATTTTTGTATAGAGAATAACTTAATGAAAAGGTTTTGTCCCGCCCGCGTGTATGTCGATTATCGATATAGAGTGGACAATGTAATTCCCCAAGAATCATCTAAACGCCAAATTTTTATACAATCGGTGCAGAGGTTTAGCCGTGAAAGGAGTGAAAGACAGAGTTAACTTCTACTTAGTTATTATAGTAACTAAGTGGAAACCATTTATCACATATTTTCGGACATTTAACTCACAACGTCATCTAGTCCCAAACTAAGCAGAGCTTGTACTATGGGTACTAGACAACTGATATTAATACATATCTACTTTTTTTTGTAAATATATACATATTATACATAGAAAACACCCAAACTCCGTAACAAATATTTATAGATCATACAAACATTTGGTCCGACCCGGGAATCGAACCCGAGACCTCAAGCACAGCAGTCGCATACGCTACCACTGCGCCAACGAGCCAGTAAACAAGCAGATAGATAGATAACAGAGAGAGACAAGCTTGTATTATTAATAAGCGTATTCTTTTGTGGAGATTGCACAAATTATATTTTTACTTTGTATTACAGTATTAAATTGAAGCGGCGAATCGTATCTTTTCTCTTCTTTATCTTAATTTTAAAGAAACGTTTATATGAAATCATAACTAAATATGACAAGTATTTTCATTATTAGGTCCCAATCTTTTTGTACATTACAAATTTGAATTTAACGCAAAGACTAAAACGGACAGCACTGAATAAATCCCTACAATTGTAATTTTTTTTTAATTATCGTAATATAGGAAATTTACGTTAAGCGTTTTTTTCTTGCATTTTTTCAAGAAGGAGAGGCTTATCAATTCCCCCCTCTCAAACTACATTAAATTAAAACTTATTAAAGAAATTCAAAGATATTGGTTTGGTTTTCATTTAACCTATTTAGGTTAAATGAAAACCAATTAGTGCGATTACAGTGTCCCCTCCAGGAACTACACATTCCGTGGGAGAGCCACGCTTCGGCATAAATGGGCCGGCTCGACCGGAGTGATACCATGGTCTCATAGAAAACCGGTTTGAAATAGCCCTTGCACTGTGTTTCATCGAGAAGTGAGTGAGGATACCGGAGGCCCATACCCCAACCCCTCCCTCCATTGCCCTCCCCATCCGCCAAAGACCGGCAATGCACATGTGATGCCTTTGGTGTTGAGAGTGTCCATGGGCAGCGGTAATCAGGCGATACGTCAGTTTTTTTATTATTGTATTTAAACAAGCAGACGCTCGTTTAAATACAATAACAAAAAAAAACTATGAAAACTAGTAGAAATTGTGTACAGTTAGTAAGGCCTTTCTCAAGCAGTAAACTGCGAAAGAATAATAATAATTAAAAGAGTGCTTTCTAAATTTTAAGGCTTCAGTAAAACCAAAGAAATCTACAAATCAGTAAAACCGTTTCTGCTTTATGAATAGGATAACTTATCACAAAAGTTTTATTCGTCATAATAACAAATGATTCTGAAACCGTTTTTGCTTGTACCTTTTACTGCACCGATAAACTCCTATTTCAAGACCGTGATTTCTAAATACTATAAAATTATAGTGAAACCATACTCGCTCTGTTATAAACAGACGGGCAATGTTTAACAAAAATGTTCATCCTAAAATTTTCTCAATAAATCTTTGTCTGCGGTAAATTTTTATCTCGGCGATTTATTTTTGCCTACTTTCGTGTATAGGGAATATTTTTGCGACAAAAGGTAGCTACATAAAATATTTACGTAAATAATAATGATTTTCCTGTTTACATTTGGTAGAAAGAAAAATATTTATAATGTAGAAGAAAAAGTATTACTTTAGCATGAAATAATTTTTATCTAACTAGTAATTTTAGATATTTAATCCAAGTCGTGCAAAATAAAAAGTTTTGTAAGTTTAAGAAAATTATGTGGGCCGAACATTCTCAAATAGACTCAAATTAATAAAAATCACCCACAAGTTCTATACTGTTTCATCAACCCGAATATATATATATTTATTTCCTTACATAAATCGTCACGTTCACCAGTGTTTATATTTTTAAATTAAAAAAACGTGTCTCGCGAACCGGAACAATTTATAAAATGAGTTCCCAAAAATCTCATAAGACTCTTTGTACTTTAACGGAAGTGCAGCTCGCGACAAGGGGATAAAATAGTATGACATGTGGTGTGTATGAGGAATAATTACACAGCGTGTAATGGGAGGTCCCAAATTAAGCCGCCGTAATAAGCGCAGCTCGACGGAGCTACATTTTATTATACACATTTTTTTTCGTAGATATTAAATAGATACAGTATTTTTCAGTGGTAATGGACTAGCTATATTGATTACAGAACCGATAACCGTTGGGGTAAACGTGTTCCTTAGTGAAAACTGCGTCTCGGAAGTGTAGGACATCCACAGGCTAGGATGTGAAGTGATGATTTGCGCAAGACGATTGGCTGGAACTGAATGTCAGAAGTGAGTATCAAACCAAGTGTCACGAAATTGGATGACCCTACGTTTAGCAGTGAACTGCGACAGGCTGATGATGAGTGTGACTTTTTATCTTGCTTTCTTTTATTTCCTTAAGCTGTTGTAATGTTTTAAATTATAACAAGCATGCTGCCCGACCATTAGGCTCATGAATTGCCCCAAACTAACGAATCCTAGAGTGGTGGTAACCATGCAAATGCAAATAAGGACAATGCAGCGTACTGACCCACACTGTGGCGGTACGGTGGTAAAGGATCCGGGATCATAGTGGGAAGGAAACACGTGCGCTAGTAGTGAGTTCCAAGTTCCAGGTTTTGATCACTCGGCACAGGAAGGAAGAATTGAAGCGATTATTACGAGAACGTATGCTTACTTTCATAATTATAAAGTAAACTTTAAAACCATCTTGTGTACTACTACGTTTCTTTGGGAGGCTTAAAATCACTGGAATACAGGTAAACTAACAGTTCAAAAACTTACTACGCCAATAAATGCAGAACGGCATTTAATATTGAAAGTTCTTCTTAAATTACACAAAATACTCGTATTTTTCATTAATTACATTTTCAGCACTCAACTGGAGTGCAACGTAATACAACGATACTTAGAACACAATATATTTATACATTTTATACAAAAAGCCACATTTTAATAATTCTTAAATGCAAAACAAAAATCTTGACTTATATTTCTTCGCAAGATTTCAGAAGCTTAAGACCAAAGAAGTGCTTCTTATGCACTAAGCCGGACTACCGACTTAAAGTCGATCGTGTGTATTTTTCATGGCTTTTTTTCGAGCGACTCCGTGATCAAAATTTCGGAGAGAAAAAGCAAGCGCCTCACGCACCCGATGTGTTAACCTTATTATTTATAAAAGCCGTTATGGGCACAAAATTTCTTACAGCTGAATTATTTAATTTCCTTTTCCATTACGGTTTCGCTAAAATGACACAATTTATATTCAGAGCGGACGTTCAAAACTCAGGAGTATGACTTTATGGAAAGATTAGGGATGATATCAAAAATTTAAATACGTGACGTTATCGTATTATTTTGCGATTCACGATGTCTTATGATTACTTGTTGAGGAAACTAAAGTTATCAAAAAATATTAATCAACGACTTGGCCCTTAGCTTAGTTTAGGCTAGCTAAACTTAAGCACGCTTAGCTTACTGTTAAAATAGACTATCTGTTTTAAATAATTTCACGGATTCTACTAACGAAAAATATTACTTCATTTGATAAATAAACGACATTTCTAGCATGACGTAGATTAATTAAGCTGAAAATAAAATCATGCATTCACGAGCCAGCATCTCGCACTAAGTTAATCTAATCTATTTGAAGCTAGCGGCTTCATCATTAAGTTCAAGTTTCCTTAGAGAGCGCTTCTTATGTACGTAGTTATGTATTTTTAATCCATTACAGTAACGACCTGCAAAAATTGTGTCTGCGTTATTTTGTGAAGCTCCAACGTTACTTCGCAGGGTTGTCACTGTCTATATTCTTTTAGGAATTTGATCGCTCAGTTCAAATAATTGGGTGATATAAACTGTATCTTACTGTAGTTAATATAAAGATATATATAAGCATCTTTATGAGCAGTTTGATTGTTTAGAATAAGTTCACATAGTGATGTATTAAGAATACGGAGGGTAACCACCCCTATTCATTCCGTGAGGAGAGAGAGAGAAAGAGAACAAACTATCGAGGACACAACACTGCAAAAAGAAAGAAATCTTAAAACCCTATACCAATTCGTTTAGCAAACGTGAAATAGTAGGCTGTAACCTCTTTTCTAAGGAGAGATCTATGTTCAGCACTGGATTTTAATGATTACTCTTATTAATATAAGCTACAAATTTCAACGTCTATATACTCTAAATCCAATCTGTCGATAATCAAAGCCAATACTAGTTAAAGTTTCAAGTAAATTATATTAACGTCTGTATATACGTTAAACCTGACTTAATCAACGTCTGAAAATGCTTATACACCTGTAAGTGTATAATTTGAGTCGACGAGGTTGCATTCTTAGTGTATCAGGGGCGTATCAGTTATTTGCTAGTTCATAAGCTATGAGGAACTTAGCACAAACTATGCAGAATTGCAAACTTCATATTTAACACGTTATCGCTAAATATTCATCCGTATATAGATTTGTATGCATTTTTATCTGTTGACAACAAAGACATATTTTTAATTTATAAAAATGAGCTTGATTTATTTATATAAAGTAACAACATAAAGTTTAAGGCACTTAAACCCGACTACGTTAAAACTTCTGAGACAATTGACGTACTATGTCACTCGGGTGAATAAACTGACACTTTATTCATTCATTAAAATGGTTTAGGAATTATTTAATTAGGGTTATATAATATTACCCTTTCTTATGGTCTTGCCATAGTTGGGTAAAAATAACATAAATATAGATATATTAAAAAGCATATAAACAGGTCAGACAGTGTACTGAAAAGTATACAACACTAGGGAAAATGAGTAAATGATATGTAAACACATCAACAGCAGTATCTATAGAATCGTAATCAAAACATTATAGTAGGTAAGTAGGTATTAAAAATTAATAAAATATATTCTTCTAATTTAAGTGACTTGTACTTTTATTCCAATATTGAATTAATTCAATCTTAACTTGACCGGTTTCGCCCTATGGCATTATGAGAGTTTAAATTACATGAATTAATTACGTGCTTATTGAAAAAACATAGTTCCTAATAGTTTATCTTTCAAAATATAAGGGTCACGTAAGTAGCAAACTTATATTATTAAAATCATTTTGCGATTTCAGTGACCCATTTTTAGCCCTCCAATGCACAAGTGTGAAATAATTCATGAAGCACAGAGTTCGTTGGTAAAACAAACATGTGTATGCCTTACTTGGGACATGAAGTAAATACATTTATCAATATATTTCGGCTACAAACAAATCAAAATGCAGGTGAAGCTATTAAAAGTGTATTGAATAAGGAAAATACTTTTAAGGATTTAATTTAAAGCATTAAATTTAATTTTGCGCTGTCGCTCTAATACTTTTTGCAATGTATCATAAACATAGACCGAGCGGCCTTAAATCAATGTGGATTATACAATTTTGATCACATTTTATAGTTAGGGAACTGACAATTATTGATTTATAACATGAATAAAAAAGTTTTTTATCTGTGTCACATGTTTGTGATGATAATGTAAAAATAAACAAAATAAACTTATAATATTTTAGTTCATTTCACTTTGTTTTAAAGCCGCAGCTTAACTTGTATAAAGCATTTATTTATGGAGTACCTGAAAGTTACAGATGCGATGGGAAATTCTCTCCAATAGGTAAAACAACCTTTCGTGTCAATGCACCTGACACCTATTAAAAGTAAACACTATAATACTACTAAAACTATTCCGAGACACATTATGAAAACGTATATACGTAACATGTATCTCTTATTATTTCTTCATAGTCAGAGAAGTTACTGGTACCACAAACACGACTCCTTTGTGATTTTGGAACTTCAGGTATTGAAGGACTAAGGTGCTTATTAAATTCCACGTGACATGATTAAAAATACGTAGTGTCACTAACTCCTCCAGGGGGTGTCGTAAGAGGTATAGCATAGTTATAGTATACCAATCCATCTGGTTAGCTTAGTATGGTAGACCAAAATCTCCTACCTAATAAACCGGTGTGAAATAGCACTTGCGCTGTGTTTCACCGAGTGAGTGAGGATACCGGAGGCCCATATCCCATCCCCTCCCCCTCCCTTCCCCCTCCCAGACCCTCCCCTTCCTTTCCACTCCCCTCTCCCCCATCACCAACGCACGCAACGCACTTGTGACGCCTCTGGTGTTGCGGTTGCCCATGGGCGGCGGTAATCGGTTACCATCAGGCAATACGTCTGCTCGTTTGCCCCCTCATCCAATAAAAAAAAAGTCTATATTCAGCAGTGGGTTGTTAAAGATAATGATGACGATGTTTCACTACCACATTGAAAACAAAGAAACGTACGGAGTTTTTTTGATTATGGAAACTTCTACTAATTGCCATGCCGCCTGTTTGTTCATTCTCTCATAAAAAGTATGAACATACAAACATAGATTTTTATACATTGGATGTAATGTAGATAATCATCTAACTCGCCTTGTAACACCGCACTGCTTAATACAGTAAAAGCGAGTACTCAATTGTATTATATTCTCAAAGATAACAATAGGTAATATAACAGCGAACGAGCGCTATTGAAGCTAACTCACGTTTATGGTGTAGTCATTATACAATCGTTTTACACCCTTATAAAATTACCTTATTCGGACGAGTTGAGTGTACTGAGTGTCAGTTAATTTAGGCTTTAAATTTTATACGGAGCAGTCGACTTAAGGCGTGGTTTCATTGTAGCAACATGAAGGCATTTTAAAACTTTTGACGTGCTAACGTCTTATAAATCGAGGAACCTGATTACCATAGGTAGGTACACAGGTAGTTACTTTGGGACTAGTAAATAACGTATTATATATAGCTTATTATATGATATTTAGAGATATATAGAAAATACTCATTATAACATTAACTTTAGGTATATATATAAAAGGCAACCGTTACTGACTTATCTATCAACGCACAGCTCAAAAGACTAGGTATTATGAGATAGGCGTGCACTAAGAAAGGATTTTTCAAAACTAAACCCTAAAGGGGTGAAAAGGGGGTTCACAGTTTGTATGGAGCTCCAAGATAGCGTAGATTTCGTTTTGAAACTTCGCGAGGTTTATGCTTGAACTAAATAAGCAAATGCCTGTTTTAGAGTTTTTAAAAAATCAACCCTATAAAGAGTTAAATGGAGGTAACAAAGTCTTTAAAGCAATATGGGTATCGTTTTTAAGATTTAGGCCGTTGGTAACGAAAATGACATCGTTTTTAAATTTTAAAAATGCAGACGTGACATATCATGAACTATCATCGTCATTATAATAAATTAGAAGTATGCCCACCCTACTGCTCTCTTTGTGCAGTCGGGCAAATAAGTATCTAAAATCCTAATTCTGACCTTAAGTTAAGTTTGACTACTGAAAAGTTACATCAAATTTCAGCCTTTTTCCCGTAACACACTTTCGAACCAAAAACATTTTTTTTTTTTTTTTTTTTTATTTATTAAAAGACAACTCCCACATTAGGAATAAACATCCTGTGTCGTGGGGGACTTTACAAACATACATGAAACGGACACAAAGAACATCCAGACTCGGGACAACAATTCGTGGATCACACAAAGTGTTGTACCGCGTGGGATTTGAACCCAAGACACTTGGCGCAGTAGCAAGCGGCATGGCGACCGCTGACACCACTCGGCCAACCGTGCAGTCATTGAAACAACAACCTTCTTCAGTATACCATATGTTCGTTCAAATTGTTGGAGAGTGATGATAAATAAAAATGTGTAAATGTAAACTTGTACATAATACATAAGCAGCAATAAAGATTCTGTTCGTGCTTTCCATCAGGCAGAGCAGAGTCATTTTGGAAGCTAAGAGATAAAAAAGAACAAAAAAAAGTTATTAATCACAAACTATTACAGTAGCAGTTTTATCGCAACCTGCTATCTCTTAAGCCAATTTGTAAATGGATTATACTGCATAGATAACTTGCTGATTGTAGTGCTCACAATAAGTAAGTAAATTACGTAGGCAGCCTTTTACTAGTTATCACTTAAAGGTTTCTGAAGGCACAATCAAAATACTATTTGTCGTTTAGATTGTTTTGGTTTGTTTCTGTTTGCTAAACTAGAGTTCGTTTGTTTCGATGTCTGCTTAGAACAAATTTGTGTGTTGATCATGACTATTTTATATCTCTCTGGATGTATCATAATATATGTGTTTAGAGATATATATTAGTGTATAAGGTATTTATTATTTTTGTTGGTGAAAAAAAAGAAATATAAATTTCGAACTTCCAAAGAACATCAGAAGATGCACTAATAAAGTGTTTATTTTTCATTTAATGTAACACAGTTTCCTAATTAGTCTAAAAAATTATGCAGTTCTTCATAATTTCACACTTATTATGTTTTATTGGATTTATGACTTTTACTACCAACTTTTATGGCACAATATTGTTTGGTAAACAAAACATGTTCGTTACCTTGAAAATGCATAAATCAATCTATTTCTTTCTAACACATTTCAATCAGAAAGTGACACCAGTCTATCAGATGTAGGTTGTAAGCTACTGTTGATCAAAATTGTGTCACCAGTGTTTAGGCAGGCCTAACTTCTAAGTATTGTCTATTTCATAAGTTCCCGTTAAAAGTGGAACACTTATACCTATTATGTGTGGTTAAATCGCCAGGGCTAGACATACCTATGTAGTTAACCTCATTAAGATTTAATTTTTAAAATGATAACTAAAGCTGTTTTGCGAGTATATTTCTACGTTTTAGATAAGTAAAGTTACAGTTGTTCTATTTTGATTTATTCATATTTTTGTAATAATATATGTACTTAAACTTAATAATATTACGTTCATTTTAAGTATTTAGATACACATATGAAATCAAATTTCAAATTAAATTTGTATGGCTAACAATGAAATATCAAATGCTTAATCATGGCAATCTGTGTTCTAAAAAAAAGTTTTCCTAAAACTGAAAATAAAATAATTTTACAATTGTTGGTGATTTCACTGACGATTGCACTCACTGACCATCGTAAATATTATCATTGACTCCGATCACTAAACGTTGATAGAACCGTCAGGTAACCAATAATCTTCTCTGTCTTCATAATCGCGATCAAGTTCGCTCATCAAATATTAAAAACTTAATATATAATTATGAATTAGTTATAGTTTTAAATGCATATTAGATCCACATCTAGTACATGTAAATTGAAAGCAATATTGTGAAGTGTACCATAATATATGTTGGTATGTAAGTGGGATTGCACATCGTTTGCTGAAATAAATAAACTCACCTTAACATGAGCCATTTGCAATTCCAATGTGTCATTTAAATACCAAACTATACCTTTCTAGTTCTATGTAAAGATTAGTTAACAAAGCATATATCCTAAGTTTTTTTTTATAATACACTATCATTATTTACCCATATCGCAACAGATACAGTATAGTCAATGTAATGAGATAAAGATATAAATATTTTATAAAATATACTTTACCCCTGGTAGTGTCCGTTTCTCATGGAGGGCCGTCTGTGCACTTGAAGCGCTTTCTGGATTGAAGTACGTCAGAAACGCACATCCTGTAACAATACAAATATAATCGTAAGAATATCAATAAATATTTGATTTAAGATGACGGGTTATGAATGAGTTTAATTGCAATTTAAACTGTAGGTATTGTTTACTAAATATTAACTTCTTCAATCACTGGAAACATAAAAATTAAAAGAGGAAATGTTTTATTTTTAACACAGTCTAAATTTCTAAACACCGTTAACTTATATCAATAAAGTATGATAATCCTTCTTGCATCTTCCATATGCATCTCCTACCGCATTTACTATGGGGAGTGCTCCGAGAAATTGTTCGGACTGATTCCTGCCGCCTCTTTCCGCCATCGTCCTTCGCGACAGCAGTTTCATTCTCATCATTTAGATGGTTGGCAGTCCACAACTGTGTGGCGACCTCCACATACAACATAACATACTACAGCGCCATCTACCGAAGATACACTGAACTACGAAGTAACGCACTGTACCTACAAATTGCACTACACGGAGTAACTACAAATCCTATATCGCGCAATAAATAATTCTCACGCCGATTAGCATATATACAACATCCCAACATCAACTGTTGGGCAGTAGCCCGCCAGGCATGATCACCTCGCCTGGTCGGAGTATCCTCCCTTTGTGTTGGGTGGAACATGATACCCGTTTCCCCACAACTGTGCGGTTTTCAAGGAAATTTCTGCCTGGCAGAATAAAACTGTGGAGTTAACTGTCATCTGCGGTATTTCTTGACCAATACGACCTACAAACCTCTAAGAATACAACGTTGTTAAAAGGCTGGCAATGCACTTGTGAGGCCTCTGGTGTTGCGTGGTGAGTGTCCAAGGGCGGTAATCGCTTGCCAGCAGACGATACGTCTGATCGTTTGCCCCCTATTCGATATTAACAATGAAAAATAATAAGTACAAAGTTCAATAACATTCAACTTCTAGCTTTCAACCAAAAAAAAACCGTTTAATGGTTAAAATTTGCAGTTTCCTATTATGAACTTAATCAAATAGAGTACAACCGGTGACTACTACCTACCGACACCTGGATTTGATCATTTGCTCGTAATGTTTATTCTTTCCCTAGTGCCCCATCGGTATTTATTTTAATTATTGAATTAATGGAATGCATAGCAAAATATTTTGTGAAAATAAAACAATGTCATACGTATAATAATTTGGCAGACGGAGACGTTCAAATGGGATCGTTCTGTCATGTAGCGTATCCCAACCATTTGTCTCTGTCACCAGTTTAAAAGGGTGCTATTTGCAGGAGGTCCCGTGAAATGTTATGCAGTTTGTCTGCTGTAGAGTACACCTACACTTAGTAACAAAATATTTAAAGTTTGAAAACAAATAATATTATTTAACTTTTACGAATGTGGTCGTACACGAATGATCAGAAAAATAGAATGTACACCTCAGTCACACTTTTAACACGTTTTTTGTAATAAACATAATGTAAACGAGTTTATTTTCATCAGATTCATAAAATTTTGAGCCACTATGAGAAACACAGCTCTAGATTCAATGAAATAAAGTGACTTCAATTGCATCGGTGTCGTAGAAGTAGGGTATACGACTTCTGTGCTTGACGTCTTAGTTTCTATACCCGATTGGGATCAAATAAATAAGTAAATATTATGTTTGCATGATGTGCAAATATTTGATTTGTAATTTAGGTGTTTTATATTTATAGTATACTAGCTGACCCCCGCAACCTCGTTTGCGTCTTAAATAGCCCGTAGCATGAAAATTTTCGCAAAATAAGTAACTTTTCTAGTTGATTTTTACACCTTGTGTCCGAAAAACCCAAATATCTTACGGAACGCTATTTTTTTCCAAAATAAAATATACCCTATGTTACTCGTGGATAATGTAGCTTTCGAATGGTGAAAGAATTTTTAAAATCGGTCCAGTAGTTTTTGAGTTTATTCGTTACTTACAAAAATACAAATCTTTCCTCTTTATAATATTAGTGTAGATATAAATATATGATGTTTTTATTTATAAAAATAAGTTCATATTTAAATGTAAGTATTCTATCAGTTAGTCTAGCAACCTCTGCTTCATTTGAAGCGAAGTGACATGTATCAATTCTGTAGTTGGTTTTAACTATGAGATTATAAATTAATAATAGTATAAATTATAAATTGTGTTCTGAATTACCTACTCTTAAAACACTTAAGGTTTAAACATTTCATAATAAATCTTTACACTGTTCTACAATCGATTTCCTTAAACGATATCAGTCCAGGCAAAGTACATGCTAGAACACGGCGAGGACCGAAATTAGCACTCAATGTTCACCAAAATTGTTTAATTAAACAAGCAATACAACGCCACGCTTCCTTTACCCAAATAATCCGACCCCGAACCTGAAAACATTATCAAATAAACACAATTAATTTCCTGAAATAATTACATCCCGGGACATTTCTTTGCGAAAATATACTGGGCGTTTTAAAAATTATGACTTGGCAACATCCAATGGACCGGAAATGTATAGGCGCAGGAAATGAACCCGTTAGCTCAATCCAAGATGGCGGCCGGAAACTGAGCACCGATTTATTCGTGTTGCTGGACCATAGCAGATGAAACGCTTGCTATTATAACGTATGGTAATGTGGTACGTTTTAAAGAGATAGAAAAGATATAGTGCACTTTATGTAAGGTCCAGTTATGCTGACGAATGTATTATTCTATTCATGTTTTGATATGTCCAGACGTCTTAGCCTCTCTGTCTGGTCGCTCTACAGCTACGTTTATACGGTATTACATGTCGACCCGGGTGTCAAAGAGGTGAGCGAACATATTCACTGCATTATGTAATATTTCGTTAGAAATACAACACTATACAAACGGTATCGTACTTCATGCACATTTTATGAGATAACCAATCCTGAACTTGTCTGATTGAAGTATAAAACTATATTTTTTCGTTGTGTTTTATTTACTTTAAATGTATTATTCTATCCTTTGAGAACATTTTTTTTTTCTGTAACTAAATATTTCGTACTTTCGATATATCTGACAGGGGTTTATAAGTTTATATCTGATAAGTCCATTATTGTAAAAAACAAACATAAAAATTAACAAATGAACTATAAAAATATGACTTTAAGTTCAGAACTCCGTGGGCATATTAGCCAAAATTTCTAAGAAAAATAAATAGTATGACGCTATTCGTTTCAAGCTATTTCCACAATATAGTAATTAAGACGCTACGTGAATACGTTATGTTTACCCTATAACCGCAGGCTTTCTTGTCAAGGCATCCTACACAAGACATATAAAGGGCTTTTCTGAACTCTTGTAATTATGATAAAGTTCAATTTGCAAACACACTTTAGTCATATTTCATCTCCATAAAATATGTAGTTAACATTACTTAACCTCAATATCATAGTTATGAGTGTTAACTAAACAGTGATTATGAAAACTGATAATGGAATAAAAAAACTTGCCACTACGATAGTTGCATATTATTTTTTATGTAATTGGGGGCACACGCGCAGACGTATGTCCTGATGGTCAGCGATTTCCGCCGCTCGTGTACACCCGCAACACCAGAGGTGTCACAAGTGCGTAGCCGGACCTTTGGGGATGGGGGGACGGGTTGGGGTTTGTGCCTCCGGTATCCTCACTCACTCGGTGAAACACAGCGCAAGCGCTATTTCACACCGGTTTTCTGTGAGGCCATGATATTACTCCGGTCGAGCCGGAACATTCATGCCGAAACGTGGCTCTCCCACGAACACATAGTTGAACGTACTAATTATGTTATGTATATATGCATACCTAGTATATCTATGTAGTATTACACTTGCAATTTATAACAACACACAGATCTGCCTCACCGCCCTTACAAAAGTTGCATGAAAGAAAAAATAGACTAAATCTATCAGTCATGATGTGTGAGTCGACATCAAACATCAATCGATGTAATACAACGTGTGATAGAAAGACTAAACAAACCTATCAATCACATGTAGGCTTGTAGACGACTTTGGTTCGTGTGTTGGAAAACAATATACTTGTTTCTGTGTCAAAATCTGTGTTACCAGAACTTGTTGTTGAACAATTTCAGTTCTTTCAAAAAAATCCTAAATTGTAAAAACCATTATTATTCGTACAGTTCTTTCTTATTCTTTTCTTTCAATGTTTGAACTCTTATAAAAAATATGATCATTGTTTTTGCTGTCTAAGATCCACTCTCTCCTGTTAAGTATGATTTTGCACAAATTTGGAACAATAAGCTTATGTCAATTTTGCGTTATTCTTGACAATTCTAAGCTCGATGTAGGTTGGCTGGTAGAGAATGCCTAAGGCATTAAGTCCGCCGATGTACATAAGTGCATGAAGTTTTGAATAAAAAAAAAAAAAAAAAATTTTTTTAAATTCTGGTATTACAATGCCTCGGTACTAAATTAGAAATAAAATTTCATTTCTATATAAAAAGCTACTAGTTTCTGTCCGCGGTTCCGCCAGCATGTATGTCGATTGTCGCGGTAAGGAGTGGTCTACGTCCTTCCTCTAGATTTAAAATATCTCCATGCCAAAATATATTGATTTCGGTGCAGCTGTTAAGTCGTAAAAGCATTACGAGTATAGACTCATAGACTGAGTTAATTTCGAATTTAGAATATTAGTGTGGTTATAGAAATTCTTGACAAAGTTTTAATGCTCATTTTTAAGCAAAGCAAATAATAGCAATAACAGTTTATACCAGACCATATGTTATACCATGTATTTAATCTCATTACAAGTCCAAAAGTATCACGGCCAAAACATTTTAGCTTTGTAGTTATTTTCCTTATCCGATACCGTATTTTCTTGCTAGGAAATTTCTCAATTATCACCCAGATTAGAAGAGTATCCGATAAATAGCAATAGGCTTGGACGTTATCACATAAGAAGCTTATATCGCAAGCGGATTCTGCTTGTGGAACAGTGTTTATCTGCCTTTATTTCGGAGTTGCGGATATTTACTCAGTCAGATAGATGGTCGTGGCTTTATATTGTCACATAAATGAATTATTATCTACTATTTCATTATACTTGAACTTATTATACACGTTACTTAGTAGAAGGGCAGTGAATATGTGGTTTTTTTTTTATTTGAGCTTGAAAAAGTGACTTTATTCTAGCTGATGGGATGTTTGAGCAGAATCCAAGCACGTGACCCACGCTAAGGCGGCCTAGTGATGCTTCTGCATTATTGGGCATCCAGTCTCGAACTCACCAACGAAACACACGAAACACACTACACAAATGCTGTCATCATGGTAGTACAGTCTCGGTCGAACCGGCTCGTTCGTATTTTTGTAACAGTATTTCGGATGTAAACAATATTATATTTTTTTAAATTAAACCTATTTTATTATTTCTTTGTGTTTTTTTATTGAACAAGGGGCAAACGAGCAGACGTATCACCTGATGGTATGCGATTACCGCCGCACGTGGACACCCGCAACACCAAAGGCGTCACAAGTGCGTCACCAGCCTTTGGGGGATCTCACTCATTCGATTACTAATTATAGTTATTCGCGTTATATCTCTGAGCAAAATTATAGGTCGTATTCTGCTGACAGGTTCTATCAATACGAGAGAAATAATGATTTATTGCGGGATCGCATTAACCTTCGGAGTGGCTGGTTGTGTTAACACTGCAGCTACATTGCCTTAATCATTCAAATGACGCAATTAGTGTTAACATGGGACGGAGGGTGCAAAGGGTGCTGCCAGTTCGCGGCAAGGTTCGCGGCGGAATGCGGAGATGGAAATCCAGTAATGGATTCACATCATTTTATCCGTGGTGTACCGAGTGAGTGAGGATACCGGAGGCCCATACCCCAACCCCTCCCCCCATCCCCTTTCCCATCCCCCAAAGGTCGGCAACGCACTTGTGACGCCTTTGGTGTTGCGAGTGTCCATGGGCGGCGGTAATCGCTTACCATCAGGTGATACGTCTGCTCGTTTGCCAACTATTCAATAAAAAAAAAAAAAAAAATCTTCGCATCCTCCAGGCGAATGTGGGCCACGGTGCTGTCGCTCAGGATCTTCTGCTCCAGAGCATGGCACAGATGGCTGACCGACTTAGATGGCTCGGCAGCGCTGGTGCACGGCACCGCTGCTGGCACCCCTCCCTTTGCCGTGGTTGCAAGGGAACGGGGTTGCATAGCGGCAGTGGTTGGGGATATAGCGGTCGTGGCCACTTATTTCATGCCGAACCGAGACATAACTGAGTATGAGCAATGGCTTACTCAGTTGGCCGTCGTTGTTGACGCCTGTCGCCCTCATCCGGTTCTTGTGCTCGGGGACTTCAATGCCTGGTCTTAGGCCTGGGGTTCCCGTCGCACGAACCCGAGGGGTAGGGCACTGGAGAACTGGGCTGGAAGATTCGGTCTAGTTGTCCTGAATCGGGGTTCCGTACCCACATTCGTGACGGTGAGGGGCAGTTCGATTGTGGATATCTCGTTCGCCTGCCCTTCGCTGGCGAACCGTATTCGGGACTAGCGCGTCGTTGTGGGAGAGGAGACAGGTTCGGATCACCGATACGTTCGGTTTGAGGTCTCCGCTCCCGCGGATGGCGTGCCGTCTGGACCGATCCCACCTGAGCCGCGTTGGGCGCTCAAGCACTTGAATCGGGAGCTCCTCCTGGAGGCCACCATCGTACAGGCCTGGGCACCTGCGCCGGAAGGGCCTGTCAATGTACATGTCGAGGCAGAATGGTTTCGGGAGGCAATGACCCGCATCTGCAATGCGGCGATGCCTAGGGTTCAGCCCGATACTGCGAGGCGCCGGGTCTACTGGTGGTCGCCGGAGATCGCTAGGCTACGATAAGCCTGCGTGACCGCGCGCCGTCGGTGGTCCTGGTTCCGCAGAAGGCGTCGCCGTCCTGAGGATGCGGTCACCCGAGAGGCGGAGCTGTTGGTGGAATACAGGGGTGCCAAGAGAACCCTTCAGGCAGCGATAAAGTGGGCCAAGAGTGAGGCCCGCCGCGAGTTGCTGGAGACACTGGAGCGGGATCCATGGGGACGCCCTTACCGCATGGTTAGGGGCAAGATGCGCCCGTGGGCCCCCCCGTTGACCCGGTGTCTTCAGCCAGACCTGCTTGAGGTGGTCGTGGGCACCCTGTTTCCATCGCGTTTGGTGGAGCACACTCCACCACAGATGGCTCCGCCTACGGTGCCTGAGGCGCCTAACGTGGATAATGACGATGTGCCTGAGGTCACTCGGGCAGAACTAGCGCTGGCGGTGCAACGGTTAAAAGCTAAAAGCACCGCCCCAGGACCCGATGGCATTCCAGGCCGAGCGTGGGTCCTGGCTCTAGATGATGAGGCGCCGGCTCTCGAGCCCCGACTGAGAGGGTTGTTCAGCGCATGTTTCGAACAGGGCCAGTTTCCGAAAGGAGGGGCGCCCGGCGGACTCACCATCCGCCTACCGGCCCATAGTGTTGCTTGACGAGGTGTGCAAACTCTTTGAAAGAGTGATTGCATGGCGCCTCGTCAAGCACCTCTACAGAGTAGGGCCGGATCTGGCGGACAACCAGTACGGTTTCCGTCAGGGGCGTTCCACCGTGGATGCGATCATGCGCGTGAAGGCCCTGGCGGAGGCAGCAGTTTCCCGGAGTGAAGTGGTGTTGGCGGTGTCCTTAGACATCGCCAACGCGTTCAATACTTTGCCCTGGAGTTGCGTCAGGGAGGCACTAGTGTATCACCGAGTGCCTCCCTACCTCCACCGTATAGTTGGGGCATATCTGTCGGAGAGAGCCGTTATCTACACGAGTAGGACCGGTCTCGGTCGACGTGAAATGTCGTGCGGTGTCCCGCAGGGGTCGGTCTTAGGTCCGCTCCTGTGAAACATTGGCTACGACTGGGTGCTCCGCAGTGCATTCTTAAATAGTATAGCCGTCACGTGTTATGCGGATGACACGCTTGTGACGGCGGCTGGCGAAACGCACCGTGAGGCAACCCTGAGGGCCACGGCCGGGGTTGCCCAAGTCGTTGAACGAATCCGGCGGCTGGGTCTCGAGGTGGCTCTGCACAAATCCGAGGCTTTGTTTTTTCACGGGCCTCGGAGCAAGCCACCTGATGGACTCAGCCTCATAGTAGGAGGAACTCGCATCGGCATCGAGCCCTCTATGAGGTATTTGGGGCTCGTACTCGATGGCCGATGGGACTTCGGATACCACTTCCGAAGTCTGGTCCCCAAGCTGGTTGGTGCAGCGCATGCATTGGCACGGTTGCTGCCAAATATGAGGGGGCTCGATGATTCCTGCAGGAGACTCTACGCGGGGGTTGTGCGGTCCATGGCCCTTTATGGGTCCCCAGTGTGGGCGGAGGCCCTGAAGGCCAGCACTATAGCGCTATTGCGGCGACCGCAACGGGTGCTGGCCATCAGGATCATAAGGGGGTACCGCACGATCTCTTTTGAGGCGGCAAGTCTCCTGGCCGGAACTCCACCATGGGACCTGGAGGCGTGAGCCCTTGCGGCCCTTTACCAGTGGCGCAAGGAGGCGCGGGAGTTGGGTAGGAGTCCTGAGACTCGAGAAATCGAATATCAGAAATCCCAACTCCGCCAGGTCCTTGTGGAGGAATGGAAGGAACGACTTGGGCAACCGAACGCTGGGCACGCTGTTATTGCGGCGGTAAGACCCGTTATGGAGGATTGGCTCGAGAGGCATCACGGAAGCCTCTCATACCGGCTGACGCAGGTGATCACCGGAAAAGGATGTTTCGGAGATCACCTGTGTCTGATCCGCAAAGAGCCAACGCCTGAGTGCCACCACTGCGATGGCCAGACCGTGGACACGGCGCTCCACACGCAGGCAGGGTGTCCGGCGTGGGACGAGCCAAGGCGTGATCTCGTGGCGGCCATTGGGGTGGGGGTTCTCTCGCTCGGTAATATGATTGCGGCCATGTTGCGGAGCGAGAGCGCGTGGAACGCTGCCGTTTCCTTCAGCGAGCAAGTTATGCTTGCGAAGGAGATGGCGGAGCGGGATCGGGAGAGGTTTAGAACTCTCCCCGCCCGCCAGGCTCGGGAACGGGCCAGGTACCGCAGACGACTCAGGCGGCGGAGATCGCTAAACGATCTCCGTCCTCCATAAGCGCATGCCTGAGGGTGACAGGTGCGGCCACCAGTCACCTTAGCAGAAGCATGCCGGGGTGGCGGCGCGAGCTCTGTAAAGTGCCCGCGCCCCTTTTATAGTATAGGGATGTTTGGGTTCCTACACGGGAGGGGGCCACCTACAAACAATGGGTGGCCCGAGGTACGTCGGGGTTCCAGGGATTTCCTTCCGAGGGTGCACCTGGTTCCCCGGCTTCTAGTACCCCAGACGGTGTGCGGTTTTTAGTCGGTTCGAGTCCGACATAACCACAAGTTGTATCCGAGGGGATTTCCGCACAGAAAAAAAAAAAAAAAAAGGGACAAAACCGAATCTTTTTTGGTTTAAAAGATTGCCATGTACACAATTATATTTATTTTATGTTCAAAAGCCATGTGTGTTAATGATAATTGTAATTGCATAATTAAATTAGACAAACGTTTAAATCTAGAAAAACTACAACAAAATAAATGTTTTTGTTAGTAATTTGTGCCTAAAAACAAATTTTAACAATGAAGAACTCTTTTCACGATTTTTAATTTTATTTAATTAGCAAGAATAAATGAGCTTGTGTTTGGTTTGATCAAGTACAACTAACAGGAACATACAACCTAGTTTTAATATTAACCTCAGTGTTTAAATGCACTGAATATAAGACACCAATATAAGATTACACGAATTGCATCGTGGTTTAAGCGGTTGCCACGCTATTTTATACTGCGCTGAGTGTTATGGGTTCCTATCCCACATGAGACCACATTTTGTGTGACACCATTCGCGCTGTCTTAATTTCTTGGTAAACGCAAGACCAGAGACCCAATGATGCCGAAATATCTTAATAGGTGCCTCTTGTGGTTCACCGTGCTGTATTGGCTGCATTCAAAACGAGTATGGTGACCACCACTCATGGATTCTGCTAATACTTTCCTTCGGGCAGAGTTAGTTTAGCAGGCTTATAAATATAAAAAAAATTCGTGAGGAAATCTGCACAGCAATAACTTTCTATCTTTAAATATGTTTATAGTGTAACAGTCTAAACGAGAAGTGTGTCGTCCACTGTAGCCTAACACCTCTCATAGTGACAGCACTGTAGTGCAGTCAGGGGCAGTAGGATATTAACATATTTAAAACGGGACAGTAAATGCATGCATGTATTTTGAATAGTGGTGGATGTATGTTGTTATTGCCAATAGGTTTTATGTAGGTGACTCTTAGATATATCATACTGACACAAAAGAACATTTCACTTTAGTATTTTAACACGTAATCTGTTATCTAGATATTACATGTTTCATCTCCAATGCCTGTGCAAAACTTTGTACCATTAACCATCCAGATCTTTCGAATATCATACCTCCTCCTATCACTTTTCTTACTCCAATTTTCTGTCATCCTTCATCTACCTGAAAACGATTTTAACGAACGATATTCTTAAGTTAAGCCGTTAAAGTAGATGAGAAACATGAAAGAAGTGAATAACACCAGAACGATGATGGAAATACGTTTATTGGAATACAATCAAAAGCAAAATTGAGAGTATTTTAAGCAAATGCATTTACGCCAGGAAAACTGTGTATAAAAGATAACAGGATTTTATATAAACCGATTGGCGCGTATCAAATGAGCACGCGATTAGGCACAACACAAATTTACGCTGGCTAGTCGAATTTGCATCGACGCCGACCACAAACCGACCACAGCTCGCTAATTACTAGTTAGCCGGCTTTTATTTCCGAGCCAACCCTATCTAAGCCGTTGTAATCTGCCACTGTAACGCCCAGCCGTGCCTATGCGGTTTAACATATGGTTTTGGCTGGAAAAGTAGCAGTTCTTTTAAACAATACTGAATTATATTGTAAGAAGGGTGAATGTTGAGTTAAACTGGAAGATTAATGGCATTTTTAAAGTGGTTGGTATAAATGAATGCGGAATTCGTAGGTACTATCTAGCCTAAATCACAGTTATGTAAATGTATGTTCACCGTACAAATTGAAATGATGATCCATTTTATTTTGAATACCATTATGGCTCAGAATGATTTTTTTTTTGTCTTTGGCTTTTATTGAGGTTATAGTTTTATTTCATCTATTCTATGAGATACATAATAAAATGAAAATTTTAATAAACGAAAGCAGACATCAATACGTAAGATAGATGTCCAAATATGGCTATCAATGTAAATTTAGTGTCACTATTTCAAATAACAAACTGACATTCGTAATTTCATTCAGGAGTATTTACTTAAATACTGACAACTTAAATTATTTCTGCAAAATGAAGATAATGTTCTATTACTTAATTAAATTTATACTTTAAGATAAACAATGAAACCTTACCGCAATTATAGCTTGCAAACAAAAGCCCGCCTACAAAGTTAATTTTAATGAGAATATCCCAACTTATGAATTTCGAATCTTTAATGAGAAAAAAGTAACGGTGAAACCCGAAGTCTATATTCATAAAAGTTTCCTTCCTTTAGAGAGCAGTCAAAATATGCAACGCTGCAAGTTTTGTACAAAAAAAATATTGAATAAAAAATATGTTCTAAGAACGTTCGGGTGTCTTTCAAAATGCTGTCTTAAGAATTCGATTTTAAGACTTCTTTCGTTTCGCTGGTTGTCTTAGAATAAAGTTGTTTTTTGTCAGGTGAATAAAAGTTTGCTTCTAAGTTTACATTGTTGACTTGAATTAGTTCTAGTTGAATGTCAGAAGAGTATCCTACGTATTAAGTACGTCTGTTGCGTGCTGAATCTGTAGAGTATTTGCATTGAAACAATTGGTCAGAAAGGACGATAAGCCTATCTGGTTGTATCGCGTCATCATTTGTTTATTTTAATAGTTATTGGCTGCTGTTAATAGAATTTACTTACGCTTTTGAGTTAAACGGTATTCAAATATACATAATGATTTAAGAAGTTAATGAAATGTTATTGTGTTAGGACTAGAATGCTTAGAAATTAATAATAATAGTACCTAAAGACATGTCATCTTATCCCAAACTAGGTAGAGCCTGTATTATGTTTACCGCACTGCCGAATAACATCCATATTTTAAAATACATACACATCATAGATAAAATACACCTAGACACAAAACATCTCCCTCATCCTAAAAACACTTGTCCTGGCTGGAAATCGAACTAGGTTAACAGGCCAGTCGCTGATTAAGTTTTGAGTGTGATATATTTTAAATATATTATTGTTATCCTGGACTATTAACCTTTTAATGTGATTAAGAATGAACAATAAGACGTAAACGTGCCCACAACTCAAAAGATACAATATGTTATCGCCTTTTGAGAGAACGCTTCCTTCTATCCCTCTAGTAAACTCACTCAAAAAAGCACTGAAAACATTCTTGAATTTTTGGTTTTCTTGGATGTCTTCAATCTGGACTACTAGGCGCATATGACAAACCATGACTCTTCCAAATTATAACAGAAGGTTCTAAATTCAATTATTTTATTTAACCGATATCAAAGTATGTAATTAGGCAATATATTAAATTATCAGGTTAACACAATAAGGTCAACGAGTGTGTATTAGTAAATTAGTATTTCGCATATACACCCGTAATTACGTTCGTGTAATTACTTTATCAATACATTGATAATATTATAGACCACTAATTAGATAACTGTTTACTTGTAGGTTTTAATGTCACCATACTATTTTTTCCATTATCCAAGTTAATTGGAGAATATATTGAAATTTCTGTAAGAAAATAGTAACGTATGTCTAGTTTTAACGGTAAATGATTAATGTTATGTATTAACGTCAACCGTTTAGGATAGTATATGTTCAGGTGTTTTCAACTTTGAGTTTCTTAGATAATTAAAAGTTAATAAAAATTATTATCTGTAAAACTGTATTATGTCCTTCCTCAAGAATTAATAATATAATATAATAATCCTCAAGAATTAAATGCTCCCTATTATAAAATTCATTCAAATCGGTTGAGCGGTTTTGCCACAAAAACAGAAGAAAAGACAGAAAGAGTTACTTTAAAACTTATAATATTAGCATGAAATAGTTTTCTACAACTTTTCACTAAACTTAGTTTCTTAAAATATATACCGGCTCGACCGGAGAGATACCACGGTCTCACGGAAAACCGGTGTGAAATAGAGCTTACGCTGTGTTTTACCGAGTGAGTGAGGCGAAACAAAAAATACAAGACAGTATTAAAGTATTTTTCGATAACAAAAATAAATAACATGACAGCAGTTAGGTGATGAATAAAAAAAAATTACGTCGTTTGGGTCTTAAGACAGACCATAATGTCAGAATACCTATGGTGTGGTGTAATGGTCTAGAACCAAATCCCCGTCACCTTAACTAAAACACAGCATAAAATGGATAAATTTAGAGGCTCATAATACAGTTTTCGTTTCAATGTAATTGAATCTATATTTTGAGCCGTTCGTCTTAAGCTTTTACTAAAGACGCTATGCCTCGGGCGAAATTGCATTATCACCGCGTTTTAATTAGCCCTGAGGGAAGAAATATATATGCCTTATACAAAATTACTTGTATTTTGCTTTGTGTTAGTATATAAACCTCATATAGTAATAAATAAACAGAGCACGGAAATATTAATTATTAGGGCTATGCTTATTGCTTTGTACAAAAGGCTCTTAAAGTCCCTAAACCCGTCTATATCCCTAATTGGAGGACTTTTATGTCGATAAAATAAATGTTGATGTTACTTTAAATGGTAGTAAGTTGGATTTGTAGAGAATGTCTTAGGCATAACTCAACCAATATAATAAGTATTGCATAAAGTTTAGTAAATAAATTAATCTGTTTAAAATTTGTTTGACATACTTTTAACAGTATTCTATTGATATATGTAATCACAACTGACACACGATGAATAATTATTTTGTTTCATGGCTTTACCAATAATACACAGACTTAGAAAAACAATGAATATTAATGAATAATAAAATAATAATAAATAAATATTTCGGACATCTAACACATAACGCCATCTAGTCCCAAGCTAAGCAGAGCTTGTGTTATGGGTACTAGACAACTGATATAAATACCTATGTACTTTTTTTTGTAAATACATACATATTATACATAGAAAACACCCAAACTCCGAAACAAATATTTGCAGATCATACAAACATTTGATCCGACCCGGGAATCGAACCCGAGACCTCAAGCTTAGCAGTCGTATACGCTACCACTATGCCACCGAGGCAGTCTTATATACAAACCTAATATAAACCATAAACCTTAAATAATTATAACATCAAAGAGACAATACGTTTTACTCCATTCTGTCTAAGATAAAATAAGTTTATCAAGCTGTGGTAGGTATCTAATAAATCCTTATGTAATGTTCCACAAACTAGAAGTAATATTTCAGTACATATTTTACTTAGTACATGAAGAGGCACTTTCGCCACAATATCGCAGCAGAGAAGTCTAGGCAGATAATTTATTTAAACTCTTCCTACAGGTTTATATTTAAGTGAACGACTTTCATTCTTAATATTTTAGGCTATTTAAAATATAAGAAATCTGTTAATATAATATCATAGCTGATAGGAGGCCAGAAAATTATGACCGTTCACAACAAAAGTTGTGAATGTGTGAACTTCAAATAGCCACATTCTTGATAGACAGCTTTCCTTGTCTATTTTTTTTGCCTTCTCTATCTAATAGTAATAGTCGTATTACAACAACAGTTATCGTTGCCCACTATCATACCAGAACCTTTTATTTTCTATCATTGTATATAGAAAATGGCATTTTCATAGATTCTCAGTAAGATTTGATATTTCTGTCTGTAATATATTTTATCTCGTTTCAAGCATGTCTTAAAATTTTATAAATTGTTCTCACAATTAAATGCATTCGCTTACGATTTGACTTATTCTAGTAATATTTTTAATACGTAAGGTTGTGAGAATGGGTGAAATTATCTTTATTTCTTCTGTTCTTTCACTTAAAAACTGTTGAACGAATTAAGATGAAAGCATCAGAATAACTACTATTATTTACCGCGATAGCCGATACACATTCAGACTAGTAACAAATAATGATAAAAAAATGCGGACCAGTAAGTTCAGAGGTCAGTGACCCCTGTTAAGCTGTAAGCCGTGTCGATGCGATTCCGATGTAAGACAAATAATATCATGATGAGAACGGTAATTGGCTTTGTGTCTGTGTACAATTTATATATAATATCATGTTAAGAAATATTTAAATGTATAGTAATCATAGCAAACGCTATGCCAAGTTTGGAATCGCATATTCGTGTATGAAATGTGAGAAAATTTAATAATAATATAAAGTATGAATTTATATTCAAAGCCTATTTCACTAGTTATGTCTAAACATTTTTCTAATCATCAAAGTAGTCATGTTGCATACCTTTTTAAAATTATATTTAATGTGTTTAAGACCTTCCAATAATCTTGTCCTTCTGCATGTTTGTTACAAAGTTACATATAGCAAATAAGTATTCAGCTACAATTTTCATTCCAACTAGCACATTTGAGATCAAAACTGAAGCTGCTCTTAATAATTCTAGGAACAAAGTTATTAGCACCTTAATCAATTAAGAATTTGTGTCTGAATTTATTACATTTTCCGGTTCATTTGGTAAATTAAACATCGCAGAAAATCATTAGTTACAATCTACTTGATGAAAGTAAAAATAATATATAAAAGAGTCGAAAAACTAGAAAAAAGGTAAGTTCATTTAAATTTTAATTAAATACACAATCAGTATATTTTTTGCGCTCAAAATAGCAAAGCTTTAAATTATTTCATTATTTTTCACAAACGACATATTAATTTTCTAAAAAATCCTAACTGAACTCTGTTCTAACAAATACAATCGTATATTTGAAATGGAAAAACACCGCTTCAATAAACCAAAGGAATTTATATCTCCCAAACAGAACACGTTCGTGACACAATACTGTAAGCCTGTCTGATTTTTAATGTAAAATTTCGTGGCCAGTAAAATATAATCTACAATCTGGGCGATCGGCCGCCGCTCGTATGTTCATTTGTTTATTGCTCCGCAACGTCGTACAGCCTAAACTTTTTACTTTGCAAGCAAATTCTTTCACAGCAATTTTTACATAGCTACCTTGCTTGCGTTTCCTTTCGTTGGCAGAGTTGTTGCCTTTTTTCTTTCAGTGGCCAACCTTTTTCTTGTTTAATTACGTAATAATACAGTGGATTCCAGAGGTTGTTCTTTTTAAGTCTTGTTTGGAAGCTTTTTGTCGGCGATTTTTCAAAGAAAGTTCTGGACATCTATGTATTTCGACATTGTTTCGGCTAATTTGGTTTCTTTGATCTTGTTAAGATCTAAACGAGCTTTGTTGTACAATAGTTTTGTGCCGTTATTATTTTTGTTAAACCTTTAGATGTCTGAACTGTTATCGTAGTCTGAAAGAGATTTAGTTAGTTGTCTAGTAAATATTTCTCACAATGTTATACAAATTAATAGCTTTAACATCTGATTATTATATGTATTAAATTATTTATTTCATTTGGTTTGTGTTGAATATGAATGACATTATAAGAAGTTTTTGTTTACTTAATTTTAACAGTAATAATTATTATTTGTGTATATATTATAATAATTGTTTGTGTGTAGAAAACGTTATAGTTAAAAGGGAATTCAACGAACAATAAATGCATTAAACAGTGGATTTAAGTGGATTCAATAACGGTATAAGTGTAAGTGAGTTATATTCCAGAATGTATCTTTACTAGTTCCACCAAGTGGCAAAACAGAGACTATAAATTAAATGATAAGTTCATGTTAAGTTCAGTTTGAAAAATAATACTTAAACCATTGTAGAAATTTGTCAGAACTGAGCAGTGGAAAAGTTTGATGCAAATATACTAGTAAGTAAATAACACAAACTACACAATCAAAAACCTATACTTTATAATTCACATTCAATAAAAAGTATATGTAATCCAATAAAAAATCTAAGAACAAAAAAAATTTTGAAACAAGCTTATTCTCTCACACTGCTAGACTGATATTAACCAAACATACTCGTAGTATAGAATCACCACAAGGAAACTGGCTTTCAAATAAAAAAGACCATAGTAATCGGTCCATCCGTTTGAGAACTACGATGCCACAGATAGACACACACAGAGACAAACTTATAATAACCCTCTTTTTGCGTCGGGGGTAAAAAAAGGTGCAACAGCGGCGCAAAATACTAGGTCTCATTCGCACCATACTCGCCAGTTCGGGCACGGGTTAATCCACCGTCGGCTGCTGCGGGAATTAGTATTCTGCTAGCGCCCCCACCCGGAAAAAGTTGAACTTAACATTTTTGAAAATGCATATTTCTGGCAAGCTGAGAATGGTGCAGAGATATTATGAATGTGAATATTTAACAGACATATTCTTAAAACCATGACAGTACTTTGTTTTAATATAGATTTTAAATAAGATGACAAGATTTTTTTTAAAAACTATAAGTAGTCTGGTACATAATTTTTTTTGATAAAATTTACGTACCCCTGTCGCCCGATCCATTATTTTAAACCTATTGACACCTCATTCAATAAAATTGATTGAGTGAGTGAGTGAGCGCTTTTGTAGGACATACATAAATACTTTTAACATAGCTTTAACGAGTAGTAATTATAAACAAGTTTAAATTAAAAAGTCTCTTAGTCGAGTAATCATAAGCCAAAAATTCCTTACATCGTTTTGAATAAGAGCTGATACACTTACACTGCTGAACCGATATTAACCAAACATAGCTAAGAACCACCGTAAGGAAACTGGCTTTCAAATGATAGGAACCGCATAGAAATCAGTCTATCCGTTTGACAGCTACGTTGCCACAGACAAACAGCCACACACACAGACAGACAGACATCGTGGTCAAAGTTATAACACACCTCTTTTTGCACTGAGCGTTAAAAATATAAAATGCCGAGGATAAAATAGAAAGCTATGAAAAATATAAAAAACCTTAATCATAATTTATTAAACTCAAAAACATCTCAGAAGATTTTGACAGCAAAATTGAAGCAGTTGCTTAATGAATGTGCAAAGCAAGTAAAAAACAAGGTTGAAAATTCACAATCAAAGTTATTTAAAAAACCCATAATCTCACAACGGTAGCAGTCGAATATTTTGCAGCATAACCTTTTCAGCGTGTTTTAGTTTCATTAAAATCACATCAACATTGTAACCGTTTCATAATAATCCCATATAGCATGTAGTTACATTGTTTATTATTTAATAAAGTGGAAATCCCACAAGTTTACGGCTTCATCGCAGTTCAAAACTTACTTAGCCAAATGGCCTGAGTTTGTTCGCTCGGCAATTTACATTCGTTTCATGATACGAAACAACTTTTCTCTGCTATTGTTCACTGAAATGGACACACCTTTTTTATTTACGATATGCAGTTGTTTTTGAAACCAAATTTTGTAAGATAATGAGTGAGAGATTGTCATATATGTGTAACTGACTTAATTGTTAAATAGGATTATAATTATGGATATTAGTGAAAAAACTCATAGATTTACAAATGTTAAGTTGAATTTAGTATGACGGAGTTCTACAAGAGTAAGTGTTGGAATACGCCCGTAGAACATGAGATTCAGTTCGGTTCACAGTATAGGAATACAAAACATTCAACTATAAATATTTCGGACATAAATATTTCAGACATCTTACACATAACGCCATCTAGTCCCAAGCTAAGCAGAACTTGTATGTATGTGTATGGGTACTAGACGACTGATATAATTACATATATGCTTTTTTTTGTAAATACATACATATAATACAGTGGACCAAAGTGATTCATGACCCCCCTTAGAGTCGTTTTCCTACAATTATTCTATACCATTAGGTTGAAATTAGCTTGAACATACATTTCATAAGTGACGTACCATTATCATTCTACTAGACACTGACAAAGCCATGACATAGACATAGACGTATACTATGATAAGTATTGCACGAAAAAGTTTGTTAGCCAGTGAACGTCCTTATCTATAGGTATATTAGGAAAGATTTAATTGTATATTTGTTTGAGACATAGGATTGACTTTATTTCGAACTAGCTGACCCCCGCAACCTCGTTTGCGTCTTCTATTGCCCGTAGCGTAAAAAAATTCCCCCGTTTTTTAAACATTCTTCATTGGTGCTCCGCTCCTATTATATAAACGAAAAACGCAAATGTCTTACGGAACCCTATTTAATCGGTCGGTAAAAATAAAATCGGTCCAGTACTTTTTGAGTTTATTCGTTACATACAAAAAAACAAATCTTTCCTCTTTATAATATTAGTGTAGATAGTGTAGATAATGGGTAGACTTGAGGTAGGAGGGTAGAGGTACCGTAAAGGTAGCATAAGGTACTGTAGAACAAAAATAGATAAGCATTTATTTAACAGAACGAAGTCTGTCGAGACGGCTAGTCATACATATTAGTAAAATAAAACAGTAAAATTAGAGACCTTTGTTTATTTCATATTATTAAATTAAAAATAATGGCATTCACTTCGTAAAGCGAATAAAAAAGAAAACTTCTCAATAGTTAATTTGTGAGTTATAATGGTTCCAATTGTTTGGGTCTGTAGGATTACTGGTTAAACCTAAAACCGAGTGTAAGCGACATGGTTTTCAATAACGTCTAATAATCGATTACGCATAGACCCGATTAGACGACTGCAAATGTCACTTCCCCTCATGAAATCCCAGATTTCGTTACAATGCAGCTCGATTGCTTCTTTAGTCCTCTCGTTCCTGTTATCCCACATTTGAACCATCAAACCCCATAAATTTTCTATTGGGTTAAGATCTGGTGACCTAGATGGCCATGGAAAGATGTTGTTTGTCCAGTCGAAATCTAAATAATTACGTGTAAAATTCAATCTCGCAGTTCTGTGTGCATCCGTTAAATGAACTTTCTTAGCATGATGTCTGTAATGCAGCCCAGTGCGGTGCAAATTATTTCTAATTGTTTCTAGACAAACGTCGTAACGTGCTGCAAAATAGCGGGTACGAGTAAAAGGATGTTCTTCGTAATGGTGTTGCATTTCCGTTCTCTGTTGGTTTGTGATTCGACGAACCCCATGATTATGTCGTCGTCGGTCTTCAAGGATACCCTCTTCAGCGTGCCGTCTGATCCAGGTTCTGACCGTGTTACGACTTATATTTAACTCACGTGATATTTCTCTAACGCCGCAACCTTGCTCACTGAGCACTACAATCCGAGCTCTTTGTTCTACCAAATTGGCTATTATACGATTCGTTTATAGATATAAATATATTCTTAGATTTTTTATTTAATATTTTCAGATTGACTACTACTTGACATCTTACACATAATGTCATTTCATTTTACAAATTATAATACTTTTTCTTCGCAATGAAAAGAGTTAGGATTATAAACGATTATATTATTTGAAATTCAAATAAGACTGCTGTATCAAAAATATATCTTGTTCAGTGGTGACAAAGGTTTAAATTGCATTGACATCTAACCCGTAATGACGCATTTATGTTTATATCCAAAACGTACTATGTGCAAATAGCGAAGAAAACCTAACTAAATGTATGATTACAAAGGAATAATTGTCAAAGTGGGTCACCTTTCAACTGGGTCGATAGTATATAGAAAACACCCAAATTCCGAAACAAATATTTGTAGATCGTACAAATATTTGGTCCGACCCGGGAATCGAACCCGAGCCCTCAAGAACAGCTGTCGCATAAGCTACCACTGCGCCACAGAGGCAGTTGTACTATAATATATTTTCTTATCATTTACTTTGCATATTAATTTGATTATTTCATATTAACTCGTTAAAATTTCACAAAAGTCTAATAAATTCATCAAATGTCAACAGCAGAATGCATATTTTTCAAATTTAAATTATACTCGTAATTTCCTTGGAAGGAAATAGTACTTTCTATAAATAATCGCAGCGTTAAAAAACACATTTCTTACACAAACTCACGCACATTTTTCGCATTTACATTTTGTAGTGTTACGATGTTATCGGTAAGAATGTAGAACTGCCAGACATTAGTTACTATTGTCGTTTAATTTTATTTATTTCCGTAAAGTTATGGAATAATGCAAATTTTAGTAGAAAAATAACAGTAACTAAGTTTTTTGTATGAAATTTCGTTACAAAAATATTTTTTTTTACCATCTACACAGTATCAAAGCTCTTTTTTTTAACTATCACTTTCCAATAATAAAAAATATTACTCTTTAATTTCATACCTAACTTAAGTATACCATTCATAATGTTCAATTTTAAGTTTTTCTTTTTTATATAATAGGTGGCAGACGAGCATACATATCACCTGATTGTAAGCGATTACCGCCGCCCAGAGACACCCGCAGCATCAGAGGCGTCACAAGTACGTTGCCGGCCTTTGGGGTGTGGGCCTCCGGTACCCTCACTCACTCGGTGAAACACAGCGCCAGCGCTGTTATTTACACACTGGTTTTCTGTGAGGCCGTGGTATCACTGCGGACGAGCTTTGTTACATTTGAACTTTGTTAAGTAAAGGCGATCTGTGTTTACATTGTTGGAGCGTAAATAATTTGTATTTATTATTTTATTACATTTTGAACGTTTTTTCTTTTTCTCTGGGACCAGTATGTATGCACACATTGCTTTTACTCCTTGATGTGTAAGTGATTGCAACCTTATATGCTATGGACTAATTTTTATTATTTTATTAGACAAAAAATTGATTTTCCTATCTTTAATATCTTATTAGACCGCTTTCTAGTCTTGTGTTTTGGTTGCCTTAACTTGCACATAGAAATACTGTTGTCAAAAACAAACAAGCTTTGTATGAATTATTTGAAAAGATGGTGCACATGAGTTTCTCACCAGCTCTTCTCATGAATGCAATACCTATCGGAGCTGGTACTTGGATTGATTTCAATTTAAACCTTTGAGTTGAATCGAAATCAATCTAAGCTCCGGTAATTCAAATCATCTCAGTGCATTTAGTATTAGGAGTTTTGTTTTATATTTTTATGTTTGTATTTTTGACGTGTTCAAGTGCCTTTTGGGGCCTATGGAAATAAATGATTTGAGTTTGAGTTTGAGTTTGAGCCGGCCCATTCATGCCGAAGCGTGGCTCTCCCACGATTTGCCTATCTTCGTAAAAGAAATGAAGGTTTCATAATGAAATTACGGGCTGTTAGTTTTCCTTTTAACTATACCATGTTCTATATTTCAAATCCAGGTATCAGAATCTACAAATTTCAAAGATTTTTGAAAGTTTACTATAAAAAAAAATGCCTAAACATATGGCTAATATCAACGGCTAGCTAAATGCTGAGTAGTACTAGGAACAGAAGTGCATTTACGCGATGAAGTAAAAAAAAGAAAATGCGTGTGCGTGAACCTTATCGTCCTTGCTGAAATACAGCCAACAAGTCACTGCGACTTCTAATTAGAATAAAAAGTTGATATAAAATATACTAGGGCTCATTGCTAAGTGGTAACCGAGTAGGTTGCAAAGTTTAGTAATCGTAGTCAAGTAGGATAGAAGGCTGAGACTCCTTTGCCTTCTAGAGTAAGTTAATTGGTTTGTCCCTGTCACCATATGAGCAACTGTTTCAAAAACTTTAGACAATGATCTACCTACAGAAATTTAATATTGCTTACCATTTGAGTATTGCTGGTTGCGTGGTGCGCCACGTAGAAAATTGAAATTTAGCCGTGTCTCAGTAGACTGAAAGCTAACCTCAATCTAGGTAGGAAAAAGGAACGGTTGATGATTTTTCGATTTTTTTAATGGTTTGAAAAGGATAATAAAAAAAATCAAAATTGTTTCAAAAAGCTAATTGTTTAATATTTGGATTTGAAAATGTAACACGAAAGTTTGCCACGCAACTTTAGAAACAGTAATATAATTTCGATATATACTATATTTTATGGTAAAGAATATAATTAGTGGGAGCTTAGAACTAATGTCGTTTAAAAAGTCGTGGGACAAGTTTTACATATAAAAGTGAAGTGGTATAAAAGACGATCAAATTAATAAAGATGAAAGGATTACTTTAAAATAGTAGGAGTAGTTCTGAAAAGAAAAACACAAGACATCTAGCACCAATCTCAAATATGTTTAAAAAAAAAAAATTGCCTATTTATACAACTAATTAATTCAGTTGGCAGATTTTGACTCGTCGTTAGAAGCTTATTAAAAGCCAGCAATTCAAAATCAAAATGCCTGCGATTTAAAATCAAATATGCAACTGTATACGGATAAAACTGTTTATATATAATACGAATTCGAAAATACATATCACAGAGACTAGTATTCTGAATTTTTCAAGCTGGCAGCCATCTTTAACGATGGCTATAAAATGTTTATATGACATCCGTGCCGGGATCTAAACCTGCGCTATGGGACACAGAAATGCATGTTTGTATGCATTGAGGAAAACGTGCTTTTCTGAATATCAGTTAATAATATATAAAAATATGACTATTAAATATAGGATTAATATTATCAGGAAATATGTTACCATCGAGAAAATTTCAGAAGATATAGTAAAATTTTCATTTGGAATTTCAAGACTTTATGTCGAGATTAGCCGTTTAGGAGGAGTTTAGTTACATACACACGCACATAAAATTTATATCTTCTTATATATAAACACCAATTGCTGTTCGTTTGTCTCGCTAAAGCTAGAGAACGGCTAGATCAGTTTAGCTGATTTTGTTTTGTTTATCGTGGTCCAGAAACGGATTAAATGGTGAAAAAATAAAAATAACTTGAAAATCCAAAATTTTACGTGTATGAAGTAAAGGGCACAGTTAGTAATATATGAAGATTGTAAAATCGAAACTAACTCTGTCTATCTGTTAACCAAACTAACCAAACTGCTGCACCGATTTCAATGAAATTTGGCATTGAGATACTTTGGTCTTTGAGGAAGAACATAATTACCGCCATGAGCGACATACAAGCAAGCGGAGTTGCTAGCAAAAGCTAGTTTTCTCTTTATCTATTATTTATTCTTATATGAAATACTCATACTGGTGATCGGAAATTACACGTATGCAGTTTTGCTTTTAAAAATAAAATATTCTACATTTGTTTGGCACAGTTTCATGTCTAATTTCGTAAGTAGCCTCAGTAGTTGTATTATATATAACTGATTTTATTCTGAAATTACCTATTGTTAAAATAAATATTTTTAAATTAAACAGAATAAACGGTTTTGGACCGGAAATTTACTGTATTACATAAAAGTAATTAAAAAATCTTGTACAACAATATGATATGTTTAAAAAAATATCAATAAAAAATATTTTCAATTTAATATACTCACTTAAGTATTTATTTCCAGTGTTTAGACTGATTAATGGTACAAATTAAAACGCTCGCACTTACACCATAGCTTTTCTTTCCCAAACGCTGATTGTATCACGAAGTAATTACTTTCAACTTGTAATACAAGGATTATACGAAATGATTTTTTTCAGAAATTATCTATTCTTAAAATTAATATGTTTAAATTAAACAGAATAAACGGTTTTGGACCGGAAACATTTTTTTTCAAGCCTGTTCATTTAACTACTCTGCCTGATGGAAAACATGAGTAGAATCCAACACTGAAATGGAGGTCCTAATTTTCTTCATTTAAAATAATATCAATTATATATTTTTTCCATTATTTCTTTATAAGTGTGAGAGTTTTTTTGAAACTCAATTGGATTAGAGATACGATTTTTGGTGGCTTTATTAGTCTCTGGAGAAAAGAGTAATGTATACGAGTACATTAAAGTGGTAAAATACAATATTAAAAAGAAAATTGACAAATTTGCTACCTAACTCTTATCTCACAGTTTAGAATAATACTCGTTTTAAAAAAAAAATATTTTATTTACCCTGATGAGGCTGATGTATGCTGAGTACGGTCATCAGTTCTATTTGGATGTAATTTCTGGAATGGCTGAACCAATTTTGACGAAACTTTCACTGAGACAGTTGATGATAATGATGATATAAGGAGTAACTTAAGCTATTCTTTTAGTCTAGCTTCATCCCGCAACGTTACCCGCGCCTGTTATTGCAAATTTACAATAACTGGCAACACTTTGCTGGTCAAAAATATAAAGTAATGTTTGTAATTTTTTTTCTTTCAATCAAGTTGCTCCTGTTATATTTTTTGACTAGCAGGTTGCTAATTTGTAGGCGACTAGTTGTCTTTTATAAATGGGACTATTCCCGCCTACACGGTCACCATTGTAACTCCTGTACAACAGGATAAACAGCATTGACCCAAGAAAAATTAAACTGCCTTGGAGCTCGCAACAAAATTAATCAGAAAACAACTGGGGGAGTTGGAAATACGAGTATAATATGTCCCTACCTAGCAAAGTGGGCGACAAAATAAAGTCAAAATAGGCAGACCCCTTTTTTCAAACCGGGAAGCACCATGGATAAAATGTTATGGGTTCTAAGCGGGCTATATTTGAATTCTATAGTATGTAAAAAAATGTATGGCAGAATCGCCTAAACGCACGGAAATTCACCGCAGTTGACACAAGATTCCCATAGTATGCCGCCCAAGATGCCATTTGTATTTAGCATATTATTACGTTAATTGTACCAAAGACAACATTCTCAGAGGATGTGCTGAGCCGACTGTTCTCAGCTAAAATCAGATGTTGAACAATGACACAATGGTGAATCGATTAATTTAAATGAGTGTGGTTTGCTCGTAAAGTTACCGTGGCCTGTAAAAAAATGAGTGACACAGTGACCTACCTCGAGCCATATCCTCGACAACCGTTCGCAAACTGATGGAAAAAACTGGTGTAGGTGACGCCCCTTAGATAATTCGTCCCATAGATGTTGCCATTCATCCATGAGGTCGTTATAGACATTGGACTCCTGTTGAAATAGTCTTATGATTTGACAAGTCGCCTAAATAATCATATTATTTCTAAAACAAAATCCAAGACAACCTTGAACAGAAACGTATTACGAACCAGTACGTACGTAACGTCGCTAAGGTACATTATATAAATAAAAATAACAAATGTTATGCCGTGACTGTACCAATTTGCTCTGATAATATTCGGCGTTCAGCCGAACCGGCGTGATACAATCAGCGTTTGGGAAAGAAAAGCTATGGTGTAAGTGCGAGCGTTTTTAATAGTACCACTAATCAGTCTAAACACTGGAAATATATACTTTAGCGAGTATATTAACTTGAAATATTTTTAATTGATATCATATTGTTGTTCAAGATTTTTTATTAGTTTTATGTAATACAGTAAATATAATAATTTAATTCAAATTGATCTAGTTGTCTAGAGGTTGTGATGTCTAGCCAAGCTACTACAAAATTAAATTAATTTGCAGATCTTTGTGACATAGTCTAATAATAAGCCGTGAATCCCAGCTTTATTTAAGTTGAATAAAGCTGGGATCCACGGTAACCTGTTTAGATGGATTTCCTAATATATTTCAAATAGATCTCAGGCTGTCGTAATTAATGGCTTCACGTCTGCATGGTGGTTTTTCTCAGGGTTCCTTGTTGGGCCACTGTTTACTTTTATAAAAATAATAAAGAGCATTGGAAAAAAATTGGTAAAATTTGCACCTAAAGTTAAAAATCAAAACGTCTACAAATATATTTGCGTTTCACTTATTATTAACACTTACAAATTTTAAAATCTCTCTAGAGGTTATGATCTAACCCGCTGTTACTTGTACCACAGCTTATTGTCAAATTTTGCCAACTCTAATCGCTAATCGTATTGCTTATCGTTTCAACGTCTTACTGTTTATGTGTAGTGCATTTTCTAATATTATATTGGGCAACGGGATATTCTAACTACAAATAGTTATATCTACCTATATTTAAATATTTCGGAATAAATAAATATTTCGGACATCTAACACACAACGCCATCTAGTCCCAGGCTAAGCAGAGCTTGTGTTATGGGTACTAGACAACTGATATAAATACTTATGTATATTTTTTTTTTGTAAATACATACATATTTTACATAGAAAACACCCAAACTCCGAAACAAATATTTGTAGATTCCACAAACATTTGGTCCGACCCAGGATTTGAACCCGAGACCTCAAGCTTAGCAGTCGCATACGCGTACCACTACGCCACCGAGGCAGTCGTCGTCTATTTTTTAGTCGAATAAATGAATTAAATATATTATAACCTAGAATGTTGACAGTTAGACTTTATTTGTACACGAGGGTTTACAAACATTATAAATTAAACAACATTTTTTTCAATAAAATAATAACCGACTTCAAGAACCAGAAAAACTGAAAGATTCAAAAAAATCTAAGTAAAAAAACATAAAATATATATAGTCAAGTTGAGAACCTTCTCCTTTTTTAGAGTCGGTTAATAAATGCTACTGTAAAGAAGTCTCTGTTTCAAGATGTTTAACAAAACAAAGTTTCAAAAACTAAAAACCCGACTACGTTAAAACGTTTAAAAAAGTTATATATCTTGCGTTACCTTTATCGTTGTTACAATTATATTGACACCTCACTCATTATAATCGGTACAGTTATAGGCGCTGCGGTGGCACATACATAGATTGAAAAAACTATATTTCGTTATTAAATTATTATTTTATAACGACGAAATTGGCCTGTTTAAACATTGTAACGTGTTACCTGTCCAAAATAAGTTTAAGTTTGCCATTTTAAAAGAAAACTTTTTTAATATCAAATTAAAAATTGTCACGGAGCATGCTGTGTATACTAGAGCGGCGGCTCAAAACCGGTTGCGTACAGTGCGCGCGAACAACACCTACGGTGAAAGAACTTCTACCTACATAATCCCTCGCCTCATAAACAAGCTACCGCCGGATTTCATTAATAAAATTACACAGAGTAATATTAAAGGCATTCTTCTTGGACGACAGTTCGAATCTTTTTTAGAAGTAATTGGTCCTATTTGGGAGGCATGTATCTGGCTCTCGTGTTGATATATCAACACACGCTTACGAAAGTGTAAAAACATTGTAAATATGCGATACCGAATAACTGTCTAACACAACACAAATCCTAGAGGTGTATCGTGTTATACAAGGTGTCTCAAAAGAAATTTTATATTTGTTTAGCTTACTGCGTGAACGCTGCGTACTTGAGGGTTGCGGGGGTTATGTCAATTGGTAGCTTGGCTCTTGGGGATTCAGTCGCTATGGATGGAGCGTTTCTCGGGAGCAGACCGCGCGTTGTGCGTGCGAGAGTTTTACAAGAACGGTGATTCGACAACTGTCGCGCGTAGAAAATTCTGCAGTATTCGAGGTTTTCGCCACTTAAATGATGCGCCAAGCCTTCCTCTCATTCGACATTGGGTTAAAAAGTTTGAAGAGACTGGATCAACCCTGGATAAATCAAAATCCGGGCGACCTAGGTCATCAACAACGGTAGAAAACGTGGAGAGTGTTAATCAATCTGTACGTGACGACCCGAGCCTTTCAATTCGGAAGCGCGCGAGTGCTTTAAATGTGCATAGATCATCATTACATCGCATTATGCACAAAGATCTAAAGCTGCACCCCTACAAAATTCAATTGGTGCAAGAATTAAAGCCCCAAGATGCAGGTCAGAGGCTTAATTTCGTAAATCAGATGATTGAGCGATTTTCAACGTTTACCAACATTTTGTTTTCGGATGAAGCTCATTTTCATCTTAATGGCCACGTAAATAAGCAAAACTGCCGCTACTGGAGTTCAGCCAATCCGAAACGCAAACATCAGAAACCCCTACACTCGCCTAAAGTGACCGTATGGGCTGCCATGTCGGCGCGAGGAATTATCGGCCCTTACTTTTTTGAAGACGAAATGGGGCGTACAGTTACAGTGAATTCAGAGCGTTATGTGGAGATGTTAGACAACTTCTTGGTACCTGAACTGCAAAACTTTCCTGGCTATAACCAAAGAACATGGTTTCAACAGGACGGAGCAACTTCACACACGTCCAATATATCTCTGCCACGTGTTCGTGAAATTTTCTCAGGAAAATTGATCTCCCGGAGAGGTGACATAAATTGACCTCCACGTAGCCCAGATTTAACCCCTATGGACTTTTTCCTATGGGGTTATCTTAAATCTAAAGTTTACGCCAATAAACCAACTTCACTGGCGCATTTGAAAGAAAATATCCGTCACGAAATGGCAGCCATCCCTCACTCCACCTGTCGAGCAGTCATAAGTAATTTTACTGTTCGATTAAATGAGTGCCAACAAAGTGAGGGTTTACATTTAGACGATATTATTTTTAAGAAATGAATTCCCAAAAAGTGTATTTTAACAATAAATAAACATTTTTTCTATATACCGCTTCCTTTTTTTTTAATCAATCCACTAAATATGAAATTTCTTTTGAGACACCTTGTAGCTTATTTTTAAATATTGTATTATTGTTTTAAGTGATAAATAAAAAGAAAAAAAATATAAATTAGAGAAAGTTGCTTTAAAATTTAGTCTTAAGATCCGACGTCAGCAAAATATATATCCAAATTGAATTAAACTTACAAAGATTTATAGCTGTGATTTTCTACGAACATTCTACATCTGACAGAGCTATTGGAACTGCCAACAATTCAATACTAATTATATAATAACATATCAGTGAACAATTTTTAATTTTATTTACTAAACCTTATGTTAATACCTTTTTCAATATCGCTCACAATACACCTTGACCTCTAACAGCAATAATAATGATACTCACAAAAGCAATTTAAGATCCATTATCGCGAATTCCTATTCTTAATAAATTTTATACCTAACTTCCTAGAGGAAAATCGCTCGGGCAGTCAGATAGGGTGGTAGGGGGATGAGATGAGGGGGTAAGGGTTACTTTCATTTTGATGTTCAATTCGCCTATCACTGCCATCAAGCAACTTTAAGTTCTCAAAGAAAGAAGTTACGAGTAATATCTATTCTGTCTTTAAAATGGCGTTGAATATTTATAGTAATTAAATGAAATTTGCACTTTCAGATATGCATGTTAATTTTCCTTGTTTTTTAATAGTTCATGGAGGATATTTAACGCATTTACCAAAAATTAGGATGATGAATAATTTAAAAAAACCAAAATTTTTAACAATTTATACAAAAGAGTCAATTTATATCAACCTGTTAATTCATATTTTTGTAGAACAGAGACAATGATGTATTATTACACACACTTTGACATGAATCGTATTGAAGTATTGTATGTGTGTATTATACTATATTTAAAAAAAAATAAAAATTTGTTAGAAAGATCGGTACGAGAATAATTAGATAAAGATTTATGATCATGCTAAGTATATCAAAAGGTATATAAATCAAAAGGACAAGTCTAACCTAATTCGGCCACGGTATACTAACACAAATGATAGCCAGGGATTAGCATAACCATCAAAGCTTTTCAACAAAAAGTGATGCATCACTTTCTCATTTGATACACCTTTTATTTGATTTCAAATCCTTTGATAATAAATTCAGTAACACTAACACTTTAATCCAATAAATCTCAATCGTTTCCTCCAAATGATAGAAAGTTAAATATTCCAACCACATAATTTTGTTACACTCCAAAATTTCCCTTGTAATTGCTCCAGCTGATTAATGCTCGAACATTCTAATCTATAATTTAATTCAAATCATCGAAACCCCAAATCCGGGGTTCACAGTACCAAGCGTATTTATACGCACAGTTACGACGCCAACTTTCAAGGCATTCCTCGGACAACAATTATACTGGGATTACGTCGGACTCATAACAGTGCCGGCGTATCCCGGGTTATTCCGGGGTATTCCGTTAAATAGGTATAATGTGCAGTGGCCGGATTAAGTACGGCATATCATATTATCCTTAATTGTACTTTTAAGTACAAGTTTATTTGTTGGATTATACATTATTGTGGTGTTTAATGATACTAATTTGGTTTTGTACATAAAGAAATAATGTTTTGTGATTTATAATTTTAATGTGGCGAGTTTGACAGAATTAAAGTGTTTGAAAATTTTGATGTTTATTTGTGCCAGTATTAACCTGTTTCGATTATAGAAGTAAGAAAACGATTAACTTCTTTCTTTACTGCTTTGATTAGTCCGCTTACCATCAGGTGATACGTCTGCTCGTTTGTCCACTATTCAATAAAAAAAAAACCTCTTTCCATCCCATGGTTATTGTAAGAGCCGACGAAGGGAGCAAAATTACGCAGGACAACATCACTGCCAAAAAAAGAAAAGGAAAACTTGGAACAAATCCTTTATCAACTAGTGCTGTCAGCATGGTATAGTAAGTCATAACTTACTTTCTAAAGAAAGGTCTATGAATAGCAGTAGATTATTAAAGGTTGTTAATAATGATGAAAGTCACACAACCCAATAACAATAGTCAATACAATTTGAACAACACATTGACTATAGCTAATTCAAAACAACGTACGTATAATCAAAAATCAAGAAAGATTAAATGTTAGCATCAGAAAAGAATTTAAACATTTTCAGTAGAATACCAGAAAATCACAAACTGAAAGTTAGCAACTTCAGGAAGGAAGGGCAGTTAAAACAAAAAGTAGATGCGCAATAAAAGTACCTCAAGCAGAGCAAAGAATATTATACTTATCTACTAAGTTTATAGTTTCGCCGAATTCGCACTATGTCCAACCAGCCTAATGGAGCCACGTGAATCAATAACTGCTGACCGGCTCATTACTGACCCTACTTCCAATCAACATCAAAGACCCTATTCGAAACCTTACCATTATAATTGTACGGTTCAAATTATTTTGTGTCCCTTGTGGCACTAAGGCTTTTAATATCGATAGCTCTAATAAAAGTGTCAAACTGCTATGTCCGCGCGAAGGAATACAGTGAACGTTTTTATTGACTATTACTAATAAAATAAAGGAGAAATGGAAGTTTCCGTCGGATGATATCGCAATGATACTTAGAGGTCGACGTCAGAGCAGACGTTAAGAGCAAACAAATGATTTAACTTGTTTCCGTGATGAATGGTAGATGGAAGAAAACATCGGTTGGATCGCTTATCATTTTGATGAAGTTGTTCATGTTTTCATGTTTATGGACTTTAGCAGTGTTAAATTTTTTTGATATTTATATATATATATATATATATACACGTTTATATACTTACTTTACAACATCTTGCAATTGTTTACGGCGGACTGACCAACCGAGTTGAATTAATGACAAATTATCCCAATATGCCAATACTAGATTTCAAGAACGTCCAAGTCTTCGTGGAGCGAAATGGCATCGTTTAGGTTTCCACTTAACTCAGAAGTGAGTCACCAAATCAATCCTCTCGGCAAATGTATTTTGCATTACGCTGGGATAAATATTAGCTCTTCAACTTTATCTCAGGGCTAAAACAATACAATGGTTTTAAAATAAATGTGCTTCAAATGAATAGTATACGACATGGGTAAATTTACATATATGTTCTTTAGTAGCTTTACCTGCAGCTCTGCCCGCGTTATCACGGTGAAAAGTAACCTATGTTACTTACTGATAATATAGACGTGTTAGAATTAGAATGGTACAGAATTTTTAAATCGGTTTAGGGTTATGCATGAAAAAAATCAAACTCACATTCGCTTCTATGAAATATCATATGATGAACTAATAAGTTAGGATGTGCGTAATGCTGTGTAAAATAATTTCGTTCACGCGAATTATTCAAATATGGTACATCTTCTTGCAGTGTTTAGTGAAAAAATACTTTTTATTATGTAGACCCAAACAGTAAACTAAAATAACTGGAACATTAAAATACATTTTGTTCAAATATCAGCCTAAATCACGTTTATGGCAGTTTCTAGACAATATTTCTATCCAATTTCCTTAATGCCCAATGTAATGTCTATTGGATTCTCGTTTCAATAAATAACTTAAAAGAGCCAATCTCGTGATACTAACACATTAAAATTTTCATTAATTACAAAAATTTTGTTTGACATTCATTGCTTAATGGTAACTTTGTGTGCCAAATGAATTTCGGTAATACTTTTGCAAGGCAATAACGTAGAAATGTTTAATAACAAGCTGTGTAATACCGCTTTTATTCTAGAATCTATTTGAAAATTACTAGGATTTTTCTTTTTTTTATTTGTATCACATCACAGATTAAATCCTTTTACTGTAACATATCATCGCAGCTTCTATACCCCAGATAACGACGGCTTAACCTATTCAGTGTAATTAAAAATGAAAATGGCGTCCCCTGTGTAAATTTTTCCTTATTTCATTAATCATCTTGAGGCCGAAAGTCGACAAAGCTGAGGCCGGTGCCGACAACTAATAACAAACGGTATGATTTTAGCATCTCTTATCCTTTTCACTCTCACACTGAAGAGAGAAAGCGAGTTCTCATATTTTAACGTTGACGTTCGTGTAAAAGACACGGAGCGTATATTCTAAACAAAAGTTTTGGGTACGGTTATTTCAAAATTTTTTGATGGTTGAAGTATTTATCACATATTTTACTAATACAGAGAAATAAAAGCAAAATATAGAATAACATGGAGTAAACTGGAGAAGGCCTATACCCAGAGTAGGGTTCCAATAATAGATTGTAATTAATATTCAAAAAGCTGAAAGAAAATAATGTTTTTAAGGTTTATTGGAAATAAAAAAGGCTTATTATTATTAACTAGCTGACCCACGCAACCTCGTTTGCGTCTTATATTGCCCGTAGCGTGAAATTTATCACCCGTTTTTGAAACATTCTTCATTGGTGCTCCGCTTCTATTAGTAGTAGCGTAATGATATATAGCTTATAGCCTTCCTCGATAAATGGGCTATCCAACGCTGAAAGAATTTTTCAAATCAGACCAGCGGTTCCTGAGATTAGCGCGTTCAAACTAACTAACTCGTCGGCTTTATTATTAGTATAGAAATCCACATTTGAAATCTCTTGAAAGTAAATAGATGATTTTTATAATGTTTTCGTTAGTGTGGATAGTACTGTGAATTCTAAATATATCTTGTCATGATTACACCAACAACCTACAACAGTCCACTGCTGGACATATGATTCTCCTTAGCAAGGAGGTTTTGGCTTACTGTACCACCCTGGTCAGAAGGGTTAGTATAAAGCTTGTCTCAAGCTTTCCTTCTGTTTATAAATAAATAAATAAATATTCCGAACATCTAACACACAACGCCATCTAGTCCCAAGCTAAGCAGAGCTTGTGTTATGGGTACTAAACAACTGATATAAATACTTATATACTTTTTTTTGTAAATATGTACATTTTATACAAACAAATATTTACAGATCATACAAACATTTGGTCTGATCCGGGAATCGAACCCGATACCTCAAGATTAGCAGTCGCATACGCTACCACTATGCCACCGAGGCAGTATTTTTTTCTTTTCTTTGTTTTGCAGTTTGCAATCAGGTTGTCCCACGTAATTTTTTTACTTTGTATTCTTAAGATGCCACTTAATTGACAAATTATACTTTCCATTGTTTTCAATTATGTTAAAAAATAAAAAAACATTAAAGGGTTCTATGTAATATTAAAAATATTGTATATTATTTAAATATGTGATATTGATTTTCATTTGCTTACAAATTGAATAATTATTTTGAAACCTAAAACTATTTCGTGATAATGTTTCGTGTTATCCTATCTCATTTTCAGCTAGCTTGTAATATTTTGTATAAATTAATACTCATATAAAGCAACACAAGAAGTCTAACAGGTAACCGGTAACACGGTACATCTTATTTGTCATAAATAATAATAATAGACTGCCTCGTTGGTCTAGTGGTTAGCGTAAGCGACTGCAAATCAAGAGGTCTCGGGTTCAATTCCCGGGTCGGACTGCTGTTGGGTTTTTCCTACAAGAAATTCCTAATTATGTAAGGTGGCGGTGCCCGGAGTATGGAAGGTGGCGGTGTTTCCTGCCCGTGCTTCGGAGAGCACGTTAAGCCGTCGGTCCCGGTTGTCACGAACATCTATGGCAATCGTTATTGGGAAGTCAGTGCCCTCAAATATACTGATAACTAGTTCAACCTTCGAATTCAGTTCGCCCTCAGGGTTGCGGAGGTCAGATGCCAGTCGCTCTGTGTAAAAACTGATATTCAGGTAAAACCGGTTGAACTGGTAGCCGACCCCAAATATTGGGAATAATAAAGGCTAGGAAGATGATGATGAATAATAAATCTCTTTATTGTACACCAGTAGTAGAGTGATAACATGGTAAACTTAAAACTATTATAAAGTATGTACAAGTGGCGGCCTTATCGCTTCATGGCAATATCTTACAGGCAACCATAAATCGTATAATGGAAAATAAAAAAAGTATATTATCTAGAGCTTATCCTTTAAACCGTAAGAATTTTCCATTCAAACAATTGCATTTTATAACTACATACTCATTCGTAGTTTTAAAATAAAGGAAGAGAAACATTACTGTCTCTCAAGATAACGTTCTTGCAGTAAAAGTTTTCTTTCAAAGGGTAACACAGATCATAAGAATATAGTAGAATTAAGTCTTTAGAAAATAAATCATTAAGTACTTAGTTCTCTTTGCGTACATTTATTAATAATTTCTGAAATAAATGAAGCTGTGAAAAAATAAAATTATTAATAAAAGACATTGGTCAGTCATTTATGAACACTTCACTTCACCGTTTCTAGTTTTTCTTCCTTTTATTTTTATCAGTTAAAATGTTTATTGTGTATGCGTGCATATGTGTGTGTATGTGTGTGTGAGTGTATATGCATGATAGTGAGCTCGACTTTTCACGCCTACGCCTTTTGAAAAATAATCTATGGCCAAAAATAAAAAATATTATCATGAACTTTACGAAATCATATAACATTACTTGTAACCTGTTATAGAATGCACCAAGCTAAGTAATATTTAAAATATAAAGTTAGATAGTATGTTACTCAGAGACATGAACATTTGTAAATGCCTAAAGCTCTATTGAAAAATACAGTTTTTGAATGTCAGTCAGCAGATTTCCCATGCGGATAGATGCGAGACAAAATCTGGCATAAGTTTTATTCTCCTTGACAGAAACTTGCCAGTGGAACCTTTTTAGTTGAACGACAATACATAATTTAGTAAGCGAAGTGAAATTTCTAGTATTTTCTTGAAAGTTAACACTTCACTGGTCTGAATAGTTATGAAAACCGATTTGTGTTTAATTAGGAAATTGAAAATTACAAGTACCTTACTTGAAGCTTCTTTTGAGACTTTAAAATACAAAATTCATTCTCACTAGTTATAGAATCCGCAGGGAAAGTTAAGGTTGCCTATATCAGAAAAGCATCAACACATTTAATCAAAATCCCTTCAAATAGTAACTATTTACAAACATCATTACTGACTATACACCGATAGCCGCCGGTTATTGACTTCTACCAATAGCACCAGTCAGTCTCTATTATGCGATCAGTAAATCCTCATTGTAAATAAGATAAAACCCAAACTACGAGTAAATAGTTAAGTAAATAAATAGTTTAGTAATCAAATTAAGTAACATAGAAAAATACGTGTCTTACTCTAACTTAATAAGAAGTAGCAAACAAAAACTTAGAAACCTTATTTTGCATAAATCACAGAACACTGCTCGGATGTTGTAGTGGTTTAAACGGTCTCCTAGCTTTCTTCTGCGTTGCGTTTTATTTGTTCAAAACCCAAACAGGATAACATTATGTATGATCTCTGGTAAAGTCTCCAACGACATAGGCTTATTACTTGAACAAAGTTGTCCATTAAAAGTATATATATATATATATATATATAAATAACTATCGTTATATAAAATTAAATAACGACAGTAAAATAAAATTCTAAGTTTAAAAACACTTTTCAGAATCGAACTATTCCCTTTATACTAAGAATTTGTATTTTACAAAACATTTTATTTAATAGGATACTGTACTCTTATACAGACCGCTTACTGGCCCACGTAAGTGCACTACTTATGTTTAAGGAGTCGTAACTACAGCCGTAATAGCGTCGTTTTACATATGTAATACGAATTGTTTGAAGACACTGTAAAAATAAACTGACAAGTGCAGTCCACATGTAATGTGTGCCTTATAAAAATTTTGGTATTGTTTTAAAGTTGCTTTAAAATCTTAATAAACGAATAGTTTAAATAATTTATTGACGTATACATTTTATAACTTTATGCAAAAATACATGCATAGGTGGACTTAATGCCTAAGACATTTTCTGCAAGTCAACCGATTGGACGATGCAGAGAAAACATGAGTTAGGTGCACTTAATGCTTAAGTAGAGTGGAGTTCGATGACATTATTGTAATTATACTTAAAAAAGAGTAACGAGATTCTTGTTAAAGAAATGATGAACTAGAGAACATTTGTCTAAACCATTACCATATACATAGGTGTTGGCGACACCAGGCTTAGTTGTTTGCTTTTTCTTTAGCACGTTTAAAGTTTCCATTCTAACCTCCTGTTTCATCGGTTACGGATAAGTACCAGATAGCTCAGATGGAGATGGTGTGACACAATGTATATGGAAGATACGTCAAGTTATATTTCATATAAGGTATCCAAAACTCATCTATAACCGGTGTAACAGGGCCTAAATGGTTTTGTTATTATCACGTGTTTTATGAACCAAAATGTTTTTTTTTTAATACGGCAAATGAGGTACGATGTTATTATAACATTATGTTTGAAATCAACTCACACGACAACATACAGATGTTTCCTATACACGGATACTAAACTTCACTATTAAAAGAACAGTAGACAGTTTTAATTATGCAAAATCATCGATGTACGTTCACCTATTCGGGTCAACCGGTGCGGAGGCTGGCAGTTTTAAAAATGAAACAATAGACGGGAAATGAAGACCAGCCATGGTACGTATGTTGAAATGAAATAGTATTGTTAAGGGTGCTTCAGACTGAAGTACACCGCTGTGCAAGTTACATTTTTGTATTAATAGCTTAACAAAAGGTATGATGTTTTTATTTCTGCTGAGAGTGGTAAAGTTTGGCTAAGTTTACTCAATAGGGAATGATAGTCAACACTGGTAAAATTCTGTACCAAAATAATGAAATATTGATAGTTGCATGTTAATAAAAACGATTTGAAATTAACGACTATTTGATAGTGGTCCCAAGTCACGACTAAAGTAAAAAGAGAAAATACAATATACTTTAATTTGATTTATTATTAAAATATAGACCATTAATTTTTCCCGTAGCTCCACTACGACAACAAGACAACAAAAAACAAACTTAGTAATTCAAAATTCAATCTATCTCTACACCGAATTTCATCCTAATTGGTTCAATGGCTTAGTCATGAAAGCGTAACAGATAGACAGACAGAGTTACTTTCGAAATTACAATATTAGTATAGTTTGAACATTCGTGCCTTGAAGTACTACTCGTAAGTTCGTCGTACACTATCTTGGATTAACTGTACAGATATCATCAATTCCAGACTCATCTGAGGGTGCCCTTATAGGCTTGTTCTGCGTTTATTATACACGTTTTCGCTGACCTAACCACGTCGATGAGAAACGAGCAGTCCTTTTCACTTGTATTTTGGCTGCGGTACAGGCTAATAAAACTGTGTAGACATTGACTTTACTAACTCTTCTATGTAGATGATGTGTTTTTTTTTTGTTTTCTGTCAAAGTGACCGATAATATCTTATCTGATTTGAATACCTGCCCATGTTTAAATTTATAATAAAGTTAATTAACCAAAATAAATGTAATGAACAATATAGTAGTACTTAAATTATTTATTATGGTAGATTTTTCTGCTGAATATAAATAACTAGGTTTTGCCCGCATGTATGTCGAACATTGTTATATAAAACGAAATCCATTAAAAATAGTTCAGTGATTTAATCTTAAATGCGCAATTGTCCAAATGTAGAATATTAGTACATATTATTCAGTATTAAAATGAGATCAAAGCATGTTATCATTCTAGTATTACGTCACATCCAGTAAATATCAATACCTTCACGTCCAGTGTTCCAGTGACTTGGTTCCACAGATATTGGGAAAATTTATAAGCATCCCTTGCTATCAGGCATAGATAATGTGTGTGTGGCTTTGACATAATCAAGTTTCTAGTTCATACTTAGCTTTAATATTTTTTCAACATGAAGGTCTAGTGCAGTAAGACTTATAACTCATATCAATCTATACAAATAACAATGCAAGAGGACGATTTATATACTTTAAAAAAATTAATGAAGAAGGGGTAAGGGTTATTAAAATAACGGAACTAAGTTGATTAACTAAGAAATTTAAATTTTTGTCTGTTTCTATCTATATTTATGTTTGTCAGTGTATTTGTGCGCGCTAATCTCAAAAGTGGCTTAACCGATTTGAATGCGATTTTTCTCTTATGTATCGTGGTAAATCTCATTTAACTACGACTTTATCATTAGTACCTATTTCACATTTTTGACGATTTTATAATTTACATCAACAAAATATCTGTTCGTTCTAGACGTCATCAAGAGCTTATTTTTACATCAGGTCCAAATAAAGAAAATAGTAATTTAATATATTTAAAAACGTCAATATAATTTAACATAAATTAAGGGGAAAAATTTCAAATACAGTTTAGAAGTACTAAGAAAATAAAGTCTTAATGGGATGCAAATTGTATAAGCATAGTGAATCCGTCGGCTACTTATTCAACCGACATTTATAAAGCTACTTAAAGTGAAGCATTACCTTCACAATATATTATTATTTATTTGCATTCTGTCCCTTGCTGTATTTGAAATTGTTCAGAATTTTTATAATTTTCTTCAATGATGTCGTAAAAGCATTATTATATTAAAACTATATCAAATTGAACCAACAAAGATCTGAATTATGACTGATCTTTTGCATTATCATCTTTTTACTATCTCTCCTGAGAGTAGAAAAGACAAAAAAATTGCTGAAAACTTTTCTGGGTAGCTGCCTACCTAGCCCTTAAAGTGCATTCTCTTCAGGTATTTAGTCGTTTCGAGAAGAGATAAAAGTAAATTATATATACTCACAACTCCTATTGACTTTTTATAAACTTATACTTTCCATAAACTATCACAGTTCCATCAAAACTTTTAAAGTTAAATATACGTGTAAATAAGTACTCATATTTATTTGCATATTTAAAAGCATTTTTGTAGCTTTTAGATTATTGATTTTATGTTTTTATTCCTATTTTTAGCTCGGTGGCTCAGTGGCAGCGTACGTGACTGCTCTACTTGAGGTCTCGGGATCGATGCCCAGATCGAACAAAATGTTTATATGACCTGTAAATATTTGTTTTGAAATTTGGGAGTTTTCTATGTATACATTCTTATTTATATCAGTACCCATAACCCAAGCTCAAAGAAACATCTAAAACCTCAATTTTCTTAAAATCTAATCGTAATTTCAAATACTGTTATCAAATTTTCAGTAATATGTAAAACTAAAACAATAGTCTCGAACATTTTCAATTCTATAATGATGATTTAGTTTCAGTTTAAAAAATTCAGAACGACAGAAGCTATTCTAAGTCCATTTCATTCATCATAATTTTATTTTTTCTACCCGAACTGAATTAATTTCTGTCACCCTCTTCCTGTTACATATTAATATATGTGCTTGAGTGCTCCACTGTTTTCAGTTTTGTTAGCAAGTCTTTCAACCTTACTTTTGCGTCAAACCTCCTTATATTTTATTCTTTACATTTTATGACATAATAGAAGAATTATTGTAAGCGAGATTAATATTAAGTTTCATTATTTCATCAGTTGTTTCTTCTTTTTGACATGACAACGTCTTATAAATCGATCTGCACGTACGACAAATCATGTCATTCTACCTGAGCCGAGCGTGCAAACACGGGCGGTCGACTTGTGACGCATATTTTTCATCAATGTTTTCTTATGACTTTATCACTTAAAATTATCGTCCGTGAATCGTTTTTATTGTACTCACGTTCAATTTTATGTGTTTGCAAGATTACAGCCAGTATTATAAATACTTTTAAAATAAAGGATCCAAAAGAATCGGTGTGAAACTAAAAGCGTGTATTAAAACGGTATCAAGGCGTTCCCCAGATAAGATCCCCTACGTACTCCGAAGTTAATCATGAACCTCAGTGCCTATTTACATAATGTTTCCTTTATCCGCCAAGTTGTTCTGGGGATCGAAAAGTTTCGCGAGACGCACACCGCCAACGCTTTGTATGAAAATGTACTGCCTATACAAGTTACTGAGACGAATTAAAATATTGTACGTTCTTAATAAGATTACACGGTAAGAGTTCTTAGGTGACTTGTTCTTTGTTATTTTAAGGACGAAGCTCATAAGTACCATATACAGAGATATCATTATTATTTATGCCTGCCTAAATTTTATTTGAGTGGTTAATCGCTGTCGGAAATCCATCGCGATGGTCTCAAGAAAAAAAATGTTCGTAAGGGACATAAATAAGTGAATGAAAAAGAATTATGAGATGGGCCATAATGACAGGAGTTAGAAACAAATCACTATTTAAGACTGTATTGTTTATAGAGTTCATAAATTCTGATATAAAATATTAAGAATACGATGGGACTTTGTACTAATTTGTTCTTAATTAAAATATTTTAAACTGAAATTATATTTTGTTGAACCGTAGCTTTGTTCAAAAATATTCCTTGTCCCATGTATAAAATGTTGCGGAAATGACGTCTGCATTTCACATCCAGCTTATATGATTTTCTGACTGAAGCTGACGGCAATAGTATCAAGTAACGCAGGAAACGAGAACTCTTTCATAATATAATGTGCATGAACAGGATTTTTGTTAAATGAAATTATATTTTGCAAGTTGGTATTTTTTTTAAACATATTTATGCATGTAAACACATATAATTCTAATTCGTTGCAAAACTATTTTACGAAATAAGTAATCTTAGCATTATTCCAAATACTATCTTAAAAAGAAATTGTCAATTATAGTCCAATCGCTTAGATACGGTCTCCTTGATCACGCAGCCGCCTACGACGTACACTTACAAGCAAGTACGATTTGTTAGTTTACGTTGCTGTATGAATGAATATAATCGTATTTCACAACAATAACCACAACTGGGTGTGGGTGCACCGACACTATCTAAACGAATACACTATACTAAAGAACATGGCTATGTATAATATCACTATTTACTCATGAATAAACGTGATGCGAGCAATAATGATTTATTCGATTGCCTCTGATTGAAAAAAAAAAGCTAAGATTCATAGAAAACAAAATTATCAGTGCTTGAGATGAAAGATTTGTAACCCGTTAATACACTCATTATCATTGGTTATCGGTTGAGTCAATATCACATCCCTCTGTTTAACCTAATCTTAAAAAAACAGAAGGTTAAATAAAATTATTTAGCAAACAAGACCAGATCGGGTACAATGGAGGGAACATGTGAAATGAGATGTCTCATAACACTGGGTGAGAGTTGGTTCGTGCGGCTAGCGAGTGCGCGGTTATGGCAATGTGTTTGATACCAGGTCTCTATCACATCGTTCCAATACTATAAATATCAAATATTTTACATCTTTATAAAGCTTAACTTTAAGTGTTTATATTGCTCGCAGGAAAAATGTTATACAAATCTTTCAGTATCTATATTATGACGTGTCATTATTAGCAAAAGTAATACTTTAAGTTATTTTATTGTTTAGTTCTGTTATCAGTAAGTTTTATAAAGTTTTGTTTTTATTTTCAATGTAATTTAATTTTCACTACAATTATTATAAAATAAATGTTATTGTCTCAAATATTACATTAATTGAATTAAATAGATTTAATTGCAAAAAACGGGTTTTTCATAATTTCTCGTTAAATTAGAAAAACAGCTTGGATCCTTAAATAAATTACTCAGATTACTAACATGCAAAACTATCAAACCTATGACAGTGCTGAGTAATAAGAACTGGTTAAAAATACACACCAGTAACAAACAAACAAATTATGTACGCACGTATGGGTTTAATGCGTCCCCAGTAATGAGAGGGCGACCCTTCGCGGGACGCTCTGTGCTTGACAGATATTAAATTCGCATCCCGCGATGCCAGCCGGCCACAATATATGTGTATATGTATTGTGACAGCGTTCATAGCGAATACATTATGTTCGTTGATGTAGATCATGCTGATTGTGACATCATCATGTTTTGTCAGATTTACGAGTACATATCCGTTAGTATTTGTATTGAATTTGATGTTTCTTAAATATAGTTGGTTGTAGTTTAGCCCATTTTTTTTCTGTGACATATCATGTTCATCAATAATAAATCTTTGACTGCCTCGTTAGCGCAATGGTACCTACCGTACATGACTGCTGTCCCATGACGTCTCGAGTTCGTTTCCCGGCTCGGACCAAATGTTCATATGAACTGAAAATATGTGTTTCGGGGTTTAGGTGCTTTTTATGTAAAATATGTATGTATTTAGAAAAGTGTATACAAATATTCAATCTGTCTATCTAGCTTTCATAATACAAGCTCTGCTTAGTTTCAAGTTAGATGGCGTTGTGTGTCGGATATCGGAAAAGAACATTTATTATTTATTTAATGTTAAATAGACCACTAGTTAGGCCTATGCTTCTCCTTAGAAAGCAAGTATTTTATAATACGACATATATTCATTCTGAAAAGCAGGCTAGAGAGCTCTTAAGATGATATTTAACAATTTGATTATCTCAAGTATAGTTTAGGGTTATATTTTTTTATTATAATGTAGCAAAAATAAAAGGCTTAGAAGAGATCATTATTGTAATGCCTTGAGATTGTTTAAGATAATTGAATACAGTGTCACAAAAAGCTTTGACTCTCATAGGTAACTAATTTCAGCAAACCAAGAAAGCAATCTAAAAGTTTTAAGTTACTTCACAATACAAATATAAAAAAGTAAGTAATGTTTGAAATAAAAGCCCTTAAATGGATGCGAAACTCATGCCGCATTAAACCATAGAAGTGTTGAAGTGACATGAAAATGTTGATATGTACTAAATAGTTGCTATATACAAGTTTCACCACGTTTTGCTTAATAGACGTGAATATTTATTCTGCTCACTACTATCCTTAACATTTTTGTAAAACGTTCTTATAAAGTGAAATTTATTGTTATTTCTTTTGAGACAATATAGTTCTTTACCCATAAAGTAATGATAACCAAAGCAAAAGCAAGTATTGACACGTACTTACGTTTTATCAGATACAATAAATATAGAACCAGTTAAAGTTAAGCATCACACATTAGGTGACGTTAGACCTCACTATAAATATAAGAACAGCGGGATACTGAATCTAATCAATGGCTTTTATTTGACGTCATAGGTAACAGAGACGAAATACAAGATGCTAACACTGTGATCACCCATTAAGTTTGCATAGTAGATTAAGTATTCACGAATACAGGAGTAATGATTTGAAAATTAATTAATAAAGACATGTAAAAAAGGATTTTCATAATGTAAACCATTCTGAGATATGTCAAAATAATCTTTGTTGAGATATTTCTAAGACGTAAACGGTAATGACTGGTAGCGGAAGAATGCAGCCTGTCCAAGACTTTGGAGGCATTCGTTCAGCAATGAACGGGAATATCCTGAACACAAACATGAAATAAATAAAACTGTACTTATGTCTTTTTAATTTCATTTCTATTTTATCTTATTTTGATTGTCATTTATTCATATTACATTACAATTAATTTACTTATCTTAAATTACTATGAAATTGTTTTTGAAAATTTTATTTTATTTCTTTTTTGATCATATAATTTTATAAATCTGAAACATGATATGGACTGATTTCGTCTGATGTTATTATGGTGACACCACGTTAAATGATATCTATTATATTAATAAAATAAAGTTATTTTATTTCAAATTCCTTTCTTTATTTTAATAGAAATATCTATTGATTTTTTTTTATAAAAATAAAATTAACAACCGTCATCAATTGTATAAACTTCCGACCGGTAGAGTTTAATCGCCACAACCTCTAACTCGAGCCACTTAACTTGCCCTAAGTAATTCCCCCACCCATGGAGGGGTGATTACCCCTTTATTACTCCCCCGAGCGAGCCCTAATGCATGACACTATTACGCGCAGCGCAAATTAATGCGGATCTCGTTTTTATAAACATATTATTGTTATTTGCAAGAACGATTGCATAGCAAACAATTTCAATTTGGCTGTAAGCATACAAGTACATATTTTGATGATTTACTTTAAAGTATGTTATTAACGATAGTCGATATTTTTTAATGTTGAATAAATTTCAATAATATTTTAAAAAATATGAACTGTTTTAAGGCTTCTAGGAGGCTACTTGGTTTTAGAAATTAGTATTGTAGTATTATAATATATTGGACACACTAAACACATAAATATACAAGATACAAAGAAACATGTACAAAGGCGAGCTAAATCAAAAACTGAGTATTCTTACAGCAAATTCTGAGTCTATAGTCAGAATTTTGTCTATAGTTTCAAGCGTGTTGCGTAGATTTTGTATTTCAAGTCATACATTCCGGAGAACTTTCTAGATAAAACATACCTTTTCCATTTTTACAAAGACAGTTGGCAAACTGTATACAGAATAGGTAACACGTGAATTTATAACATACAAATACACAAACAGTGAGATCATATTTGTATTCAAAATATTGTTTAGGATTTGCCGAATCACTAGACAAGAATGTGTTTATTCTATTGAAACTGGTTCACATAATTCTATTGGACATAGAGTTAGCAACATAAATTGAAAAAGGTGTACCATATACTCACTAAATAATGAATGTTTCATTTTCAAATTTATTCATATATTTCCCGATACTCCTGCCTGTCTGTCTTTGTACGACGTATATAAATGTAGAGTCCAGTCCAACCCTGAATGTCCTAGTTATTTAAAATAATAATGGTTTAAATGTTATGTTAATTAATAAATAACTACCGTCTTGTTTACTTGGCCATTTTAGTTAAACGTTTGGTCGCTGAACAATTCATGATGTAATCACTTAAACTGTCCATGTTTAGCCTTCACAGTAAAGGGCGTTTTCTTATGCACAGACCAGTACACTGTTATTTAATATAAATGTATGCAAATGGTTTAAACTCTGTCTTTTGATTTTTATACTGCCTCGGTGGCATAGTGGTAGCGTATGCGACTGCTAAGCTTGAGGTCTCGGGTTCGATTCCTGGGTCGGACCAAATGTTTGTATGATCTGTAAATATTTGTTTCGGAGTTTGGGTGTTTTCTATGTATAATATGTATTTATTTACAAAAAGTAAATAAGTAAAAAGTATATAAGTATTTATATCAGTTGTCTAGAACCCATAACACAAGCTCTGCTTAGCTTGGGACTAGATGGCGTTGTGTGTTAGATGTCCGGAATATTTATTTATTTATTTATTATAATTAGGAGGGATCTAATTAATTCATTCTGCTTTTAATAAGACAAGATGACAGTATAAAAGATAGCATTAGTGTAAACAACACAATTCGTTTTAAACTTTCCTGTTTTAAAAATAGGTTCTATATTGCATTGTAAGTCCTGAATAGATTAGATGCCATGCAAAAAGAAAATTGTATGAAATACTTCTGTGCAATAATATACACACTTTGGTAAAAATAGGCTGCAAAAAGTAGCACACCAGTTGATGATATACGAAATTTAATTAATATATTGTAACAAAGTAGCAGCTTCCATAGCAAATATCAGTTGGCATCCAAGATGGCCGTCCGAAAACAGTTCAGGTGTCATCTTACAATGAACTCACTTCAAGTAAGTCGCCAGTATTTAAAGCATCTCGAAATTCTGCAAGAGAATACGATATGGGAAAATATGGAACCGGTCACGGGATACATTTAAGTTAAATATTCTGAAGAAAGTTTTTAAAAGGGCGAAAATTAATATGTTATATTTAGGTAAATGTGTTATCAAGTTCCGAGAAAAAGTTTCTGTGACTCGGTAAATACCGCAATAGCCATTTTGATATATGGTTAATGGTTTTTGTTTCCTAATTATGGATTTGTAAAAGTAATATTCTTTTCTTACTCATTTCTACTCACCTTTTCTTTCTATTGACGTCGACGTTTCAGCGTAAGTGGCGTTAAAATTATAATTGGCAAAATGGGGTATTTAATAACCCATTAACAATACAAGCCTGAGTGTATTTTATGTGTGTGTATTTATTGGATCTCTAAACCAACTACAAATGTAGTAAAGCTTAATTTTTTGCAATTACATATAACTTTAGACATTTTATAAATAATAAGTATAGTAAGTAAAGATAAGTAGTTATAAATAGTCTTAGTGTAGAATAATTATTAGGTATTTTACACTTTTATTACTATTACAAAATCAAATACACTTTTGTCTAAAGTCAGTCACATCTAGGATACAATATCTACAATCCACTATTGCGAGAACAAACACTATCTGAGACGATGATAAGTGGATTGGACTGAGTTCATATTGTACTACTGTTTCAAATTTAAACAGTGTGACTTGAATCCGAAGCTATCTAACTATTTGCTTTAATTCACTGATATTTCTTCTGTCTTTCTTTTCAGTAGACTATCTGTTACTTCAATTTGTACCGACTCAGACGATTGTTTTTGTGATGTGAATTTTAAATTGCAATTGGTTGGGTTTTTAGTTTTTACTTATTGTTTAAAATAAAAACTTTATGTTATATTTTATATGCTTTGATATTGATCTCCCAAGGTTCTGAGGAAAACCTCCTCCTCCATCCTCCTTTGCGTTACAGGGCGTCACGCTCTTTTGACTCTGGTTACAGGTGCGGTTACAAATTATCGATTTAAATTAGGTGATAAGGGGAAAAATTAACAGACTAATTTGCCCTCCCGCTCTCCCCTTTCATAAGGATAGGATTTAAAATATATATCATAATTACTCTTGGACCGACAACGGATAAACAGTCTGGCAAGACTCCAAGATGTGCATGGTGAGAGAGTTTAATCTAGCTACTTGTTCAACAGTTGATAGTCATGTGTCTCAAGTGATTATGATGACGATAATATTATTATCTAAAGAGTACTTTTTGAGCTGAGTTTGTTTAAACAAGATAATCTCTGGAAATATAAAACAGATTAGAATTTTTAAATTGGATAGAGTATTTCTTGAGGAATAAAACGGTCTTAAAATTATCATACTGATGCAAGTAAAACTGCGGGTAGAGTTCGTAAGAAGTAATTGACTAACGAATTTTGTATTAATGATAATGTTTGTACTTTTTAACTAAGTAATAAAATATAATTTATTAACATCAATTTCTAGATTTTGTATCAAAATACCTATCCCATCAGATTGAATTACTAGCGCAATTCTGAATTTACATTCAGCAACGTAAATCTAGTTCCTTAAAACAAGTGTAGCATGTTAGGCAAACGTGCTCAAGATTTGAAATTAGCTCCGGAGAAGCGACACAAATTTCTCTAAAGCAAAACTTTTAATGGTGTAGTCAAACTCAATAATAAAGTATAAACAAAGTAGTTTGTGAGCATTAGTATTCACTGAACGTAGTTAATTTTAAGTGCGGGACGCACGATAAATCTTTATTTTTTTTTGATTTAGAACTTAATGCTTTAAAATCGTTTCTTACTTTATCTGGAACATACAGGATATCAAACTGTTAATTTAAGTTGAGACAGTTTTTAGAGTAAAAAAAACATTTTTTTTTATTTAAACGGTTTTATTGAAAATAATGTTCTAAATGCTAATAAATAATTTGATAGGTCCCGTGTTCCAGTCATCACACCCTTCTGCTTCATCAATCTCAAATCAAAGGCATTGTTCAGACCAAAAAAATCAACCCTTGGGCGTAATATAACCTGAGTTGACTGAAAGGAAACACGGGCCAAACTATTTTAGTACATTATTTTCAAAACCATTTAAATAAAAAAAAAAGAGTTTTAGTTTTCAATATCATTACATAGTACTTCTTATATGTGTTCTACTAGTCAATCTCTTTCATTTGGTACCTATATTGAGGTAGTCGTGACAAAAATTGTAAACCGCCATTTTGTAGCGGCGGCCATCTTAGATTTACAATGAAACAGAATTTATTTATATGTATTGTCACCAGAACTTAAGGTGTACATATACTAAATTTCAGATCAATCTGTCAACAGGAAAGGAGGCTTATTTTAATTTTTAGATTTGACCCAAACAATTAAACCTACATAGCAAGCTAAATAAAACCGTTTATTAATAAAAAAAGGAGGAAATACTTTAAAGAATTAGATGCGATTTTAAGTTTGCTAGATATTAGACGATGTACATCGTACACGACTACATTAATACTCAATCTTTTTTTATCAAAATAACAAAGTGGTTTAGTAAACACACTTAACATAGCTATCTTATACCACTGTTTCTTTTGTATATTTTTTTTTTTTAAAAGGCAACTCCCGCATTAAGATGTACATCCTGCGTCGCGGGGGACTTTACAAACACACATAAAACGGACACAAAGAACACCCAGACTTTGGACAACATTTTGTGGATCACACAAAGTGATGTCCCACGTGGGATTTGAACCCACGACACTTGGCGCTGTAGCAAGCGGTGTAGTGACCGCCTAAACCACTAGGCCAACCGTGCAGTCGTGCATATCTATATTGTATACTATAGTAGCACATTGTTTATGAGCTACACGCCCATAAAATCTAACAGAATTATTTTCCGTGATCTTGACATCTTAATCATTCTATTGTCTGAACTGTTGGTTTCTATGCAGTCGTCAGGCAATTGAACCACCTCATACCACATAAATGTGTAAAAGAAGGTATTATTTCCGTATCTCAGTGTCTTTAGAAATGTCCAAATTGGGATTAGACAATCATATATGGAATATGTGATTGTTATCTATTGATAAAAATGCATCGGGTATTTTCATTCAGACTTGAACACAGACTTAAGAGATTTCCATTGTTTACATAAAACAAAAGAGTAGCCACACAGACAAACGTTCATTATTACCTAACCTACCCTATTACCTCGTCTCGCCCCATCGTCCTATCAGATTCTATCTCTAAAATAAAACCCTACATTCTGAATCGCTCTTGAGTCTGAGAGCCATCGACGTCTAATTGTGGCCGTCAGTCGAGAATACCTGAGCCACTCGACCCTCAATAAGAGACGTATAAATGTACGTAGCAGCGAACGTGTGACGTCGACACGGTAATTAACATGAAGCAATTAGTATGCGATTGGGCAACGATTTTTTGTCAAGTGGAATATGGGGCTTGTAGAATGTTGTTATGGAATTTTTAATTGTTTGAGTTTGTGATTGGAATGCATATTTGTTTATGTTTGAAACCGTTTTGTTTATGTTTAAAAAATATTACTAAGCAGATTATTAAAACTCAAATAACGCATTTTCAAATATACTTTTGTTTATGACCTGACATTAATTCATTATTTACATTCATATTTTTATTTATTTTATAGTTCAATGAAACTGTAAAATTAATTAACATAGAAACATTGAATCACAAAACAAAAACATAAAATAAAAATAACTACAAAAATTTAAAGAAAATAATAATAAAAAGAACACAGAACCTAAAAAGGAATTATAATATTATGGCACTTAATTACTCATGACACCGTCAAAAGCCATCAAATCCTTAAAGTGCGTAATCCAATACTTAAATAGTAAATTTCATAACCGTATGCAAATACATTTTGTATAGGTAAATAAGTAATTTATACAGGTAAACAATTACAGGTATATTTCTGTTTATAGCTTTCAGTCAAATCGACAGGAGACGAATCAATCAAAACCACCCCAACCCTTACATGGTATCTTCGTCAGCAATAAACTATTTGTCGACCGAATCCATCACAGAGTTCAATAGAAAAGTTTAAACGACAAAACTTGCATTGAAGCTTGGCATTTTTGTTTGTTATAGACCTGTGTTTGTCCCCATCTTAAAACGTTGTAAAAAACTAGAAGTACTTACAACTTTCTGGGTTTTACGCGAAAAACTTCACGTTATACTACGTTAGGCTTTTTGAACGTAATCTCGTTTGCAAATTTAAAGTTTTTCTTGAATTGTTTTGTTGTTTATGACACTTTTCACGAAGAGCTTTGAACTGGTTAATACTCTTTGCTCTGATAGCTGTTTGTTGAACTGTCGGCATATTTTTTTAAAGAGTTATCTAGTATTGACTTCACAAGTAAATAAAATGTCACAGTATGCAATAACTACTAACATTATATTTGTTTTTAGATTCTACCTGAGTGACAGGTCTCATAGAATGCAATATTCTTTTTGCATATTGCCAAGTGAGTGAGATAAATATAGTCCTTCCCCTAAACCCCTGAATGCTGATGAGCTTGCCTCAAAAATCAGCACTTACAACCCTTGAGTTGCAGGTGACAGGCGCCTCCCTACTTGATTGCAAGTACATAAAACTTTGTTAAAGTTAAAATTTTATACAACCCATACAACACTTTAGGCCTCTTTTACAAGCCCCGAGGAGCTGGAGATCCGAACGGATTTTCCACCTCGTCAACAAAAAAAATGGCTCTTTTACAAAACCACACAACATTTTTTCACCGAAAACCGTTGGTTCTCTTCAAACACTTCCAGAGCTATTTGTTTGCGCCCTTGTGTTTGTAATTACAGGAGTAATTACATCCTTTGTAAGGCCGGGAACAGTGCACTTTAATTATTGAATGACGCCGTTGAATACCCCTATTTTGTTGCGCACGGTTCTTAACTTATTTTACATTTTGAAGTAGTTAAATATGACTTAAAGAAAAAAAACGATGTTTGCGTGCGTCCTTCGATACGTGATCATTCAGCTAGTTTTTATACACAGTGGTACGGAACACTTCGTGTACAAGTCCGACTCGCACTTGGCTGGTCATTACTTTTCATCATTACTTTTACAACAATAATCTCGTGTGATCGTTATCTTTACTACCTAAACTTAAGTCAAAAAGAAAGAAAAACCTCAAATTAAATCGCAAGTTTTAATCTATTCTTCTCCTCTATCTCTCTGATAAAACTTTTGCAATACAAAATAATTTTAAACTGCCTAGGTTCACTGAAACGAAACGTACTTCCCACGTTATATCTCATTTCATTCCTGTCCATCCAGAACTGGCTGGAAGACATTGTTCTAGTGTAATGCTTTGTACAATTTATGCATATAACTGTATTCTGGTACGTGTTAAGATTTTGTTGTACAACAGAGATTGTATGTACAATCAACAACAACAATACAACAATGTATCTTATCATGTTTCATATTCCCGAAAGTCAGCAGACTCGGATATAAATTGGTTTTTTATCATTTGAAAAATTACTCGTTTTCAAACGGACGGATAGATCGCCAGATGGACGGTGGCTACGTCACGGGTTTGTGCAACTAAAGACACACATGTACGTCACCACCCTTTGAGTAGACAGACAAGAGAATATACACATGAATCCTGAAAATACCGTAAAAATCTAACAAGTCAACAACCTACTGTCAGTAAGCACTAAGCTATTTTAGCATTATATCCTAAATGCACCTGGATAATCTTGTAATCTGGATAATCTGGTAGAAGTTACAATAATAATAATAAATATTTCGGACATCTAACACACAACGCCATCTAGTTCCAAACTATGCAAAGCTTATATTATGGGTACTAGACAACTGATATAAATATATATTTTTATTAAATACATATTATACATAGATAACATCCAAACCAAACCAAAATGACTGCACGGTTGGCCGAGTGGTTTCAGCGGTCCCCGTGCCGCTTGCTACTGCGCCAAGTGTCTTGGGTTCAAATCCCACGCGGTACAACACTTTGTGTGATCCACGAATTGTTGTCTCGAGTCTGGATGTTCTTTGTGTCCGTTTCATGTATGTTTGTAAAGTCCCCCATGACACAGGATGTTTATTCGTAATGTGGGAGTTGTCTTTTTTAGAAAAAAGAAAAAAAAAAGAAAACCCCGAAATAAATGTAACAGATCATATAAACATTTGGTCCGACCCGGGAACCGAATAGAATGGTCTGATCAGGTCTGATTGACAGAAAATCCTAATAACTGCTGCCCAACAGAGAAAGACTAAACAATTTAGAAGCCGCTGTTGGAAAAGGTCAACAATACAACTCATAACGGATACCACCTTCAGGAATGAAGCAGTTGATCAGGAAAATGATACCTCGGTGGCCCTTTAGTGCTAAATGTCTAAGGTTCGATTCATAGGCCGAATAAAATGTATGTTGGATCTGTAAATATTTGTTTCGGAGTTTAGTTATTTTAAATGTATGTAAAGAAAAAGTATACACGAATTTATATCACTCAGTCTACAAACTCTGCTTAGTTTGAACCTAAATGACGTCATTTGTTAGATTGCAAAAAAATATTGAAAATGTGTTTATCATCATTCCAGTTACTAATGATCTGGCTTTTCCTTATTAGGGATCAGACGTTCGTATACGGAATACTTCATATATTATTATTATCATTTGATATAAAATCAGTTCACCACACCATGCAATAAGCATAATAGCTAATTCTATTCGAGCTCAATAATAAATGTACGATATATCATTGTGTGCTGACAAATTACACCCTACACAAAGTAAATTATACGGTTTCTGCATGATTTGTACACCGCACACTCTATTATTAACACTCACGACTGACAAGTGTACAAACTATAGATAATTGAATCTTGTCAGCCATTCATTAGCTGACAGTGTAAAATTTTATATTTTACAAAATCAAATTGATATGCAAAAATTTAACATATGTTCTATTTCTTTATAAAGTTAAGAATTTATGATTATGACGACTATGAAAATCAACTTTCAGAGGTAGTTTTACCAGTTTCTGACAATATTTCAGATAGTTATCTGACATACATTATTTAACAAGTTCGATAGAGTTTTTTAACATATTATATCCTCTAAAAATAAGATCAATAAGACATTTACTTACTGCCTCGGTGGCGTAGTGGTAGCGTTTGCGACTGCTAAGCTTGAGGTCTCGGGTTCGATTCCCGGATCGGACCAAATGTTTGTATGATCTGCAAATATTTGTTTCGGAGTTTGGGTGTTTTCTATGTATAATATGTATGTATTTACAAATAAAAAAAAGTATATAAGTATTTATATCAGTTGTCTAGTACCCATAACACAAGCTCTGCTTAGCTTGGGACTAGATGGCGTTGTGTGTTAGATGTCCGGAATATTTATTATTATATTTATTATTTATTATTTTAGTGTACCTTTAAAAAATAGTAAATATTTCTTGGCAGAAATTGAATCAGAAATATTAACGATGCCATAAAAGTGAGGTTTAAATTTTTGAGAACTTCTAGATTCGTATTTAAGAATGATTCTAGGGTTGGTCTATCGCCAATATTTTCTGTCTCTCAATCCGTAACTCGATACTAGATGCTAGAAAATATTGCGACGCTTAATTATTTTTTTTAAATTCAGAAGTTTTATCTTAGAGAAAACAATGTAAATAGTTTTAGTTGAATATGTCCTACATATGAAAGAAATTTGTTCGAAATTTACAGTTTTTTTCAATCCTTCTTTCTAATTATTAGCCTAACTCACCATTTTCTCACAAGAGATCCTGGTTATCATTTTTTATAATTGTACAAGCGTAAATACCATTTATTTTTTAAGTTAGTTACACTCAAAGTATACCATCTTCTATTTTAATATAAAAATCAATGAGAACAAAATATCTATGACGCAAAACCAGTACTATATAATCCAATAGAGACTAGTTTGTGGCGACTTCCACACAGCGCAATAGCAACATACTACAGCGCCATCTACCACAAATACACTGAACTACGGAGCAACGTATAACACGAAGAAACTATCAACCTTGAATCGCGCAGTAGAAGTCAACTGTTGGGCAGTGGCCTGCCAGGCATGATCACCTCGCCTGGTCGGAGGATCCTCCCTTTGTGGTGGTGGAAAATGATACCCGTTCCTCCACAAGTTTATTCATTTTTACTCCTGACACCAGTAAATAATATATATTAAATAAATTTAACACAATAAATTCAAATAATTTATTCACAAAAGAAATAAATCAGGTTCTCGTAAATTCGACTTCGTCGACCAAAGACTGATGTCCGATAAACAGGCATGCCGTAACGTGTTTGAATAAATCTTGATACAAATGTGCGACGACAGCCAATAAATACAAGCTCGGAATTGCCCTCAGTTGGAAAATAAATAAGACACTGTCGGTCCGTGGTCGCCGATCGAATGCACAGTTGTTTTAATGACTGGCCGTTAAGACCCCTGTGCTCGGTTGAAAACAAACTCGTACAAATCTGTATTGAGTATTGCTAAATTTATAGCAGGTATTTGAAATCGAATGTTCAAGTTATTTGTCTGTATGAAACGTATTTATTCTTTGAATGTTTTGAAACTGAACCTTTGACTGCCTCTGAGGCACAGTGGTAGCTTATGCGACTGCTATACTTGAGGGCTCGGGTTCGATTCCCGGGTTGGACCAAATTTTGTATGATTTGTAAATATTTGTTTCGGAGTTTGGGTGTATTATGTATATATATATATCAGTTTTTTAGTATCCATAACACAAGCTTTACATTGTTTGGGACTAGATGCCGTTGTGTGTAAGACTTCCGATAATTTTTTTTAAGTACTAGTTTTTTAAATCTAATATATTCAATAGTTTCTCATAAATTAAGCAAACTAACAGTTACAAAACCAGATCAATCGACACAAAACGACAATAATTTATTTTGCACGTACAAAATATTTAATAATAAGCACATTTCATTTAAATTATTTACAAAATTTAAAAGTGTTTAAAATTTCTTTGAGCCATGGATTCATGCAAAACATCATACCAATGTTTCTTATCATAATTCGATTATTGCTTTTAAAATTATAAAGGACAAACATTCAAACATTGGTTTCGTTAATATAGATTAGTTATAATATAATCATATGAATATAAGTATGTTATTAATTCCGACGTCATACTAAAAAAATATTTTTATTCTACTTAGATTGGAAATGCATGCAGCATGAATAATTACTTAAGAGAATCATATTAATTAATTAAGTCTTAGCCGACCAACAACCAGAATTATTGTTCTACAATATTGTATTATTAAGAGAATCATATTGATTAATTAAGTCTTAGCCGACCAAAAACCAGAATTATTGTTCTACAATATTGTATAATTTAAATATGACCAACCCAATTAGGACCAAGTCAGTTTAGCAAACAGCCGTAAGCTAGAGATGACCTTAAGACATCTTTGTTTTAATTTTATAAAACCCACAAGAAAGAAAAAACATTGTATTATCCTATACATTGAGATAACCTTGAAGTAGATAAAGAATAAAAATACTTTATTACTATCTAGAGAAGATACACCGCACTACCAATTTTTATAATATGAAAGTTCTCGAAGATCCGTCACGAGGGACCAGGATCAGATGTAGAGTCCTACAGTGAGTGACACACACTTCAATTACGTGTATTAAATTTATCATTATTGTAAGATGTATCAAATAACACGATTTATCAATATTTTTAATTTAATTATCTCCCATTTGCGTTAAAGAAAAATTTCAGTTTATTTGTCAGTTTTTTAAGGTTGTTAAAAACTTCAATTTAAAAAGTAAGAACAGAGAAAATGTAAGTTATACTTACATTTTCTGTGTTCTTAAATAAGAAATATAGAATATATAAGAATAACCTCTTAGAAGTCACCGCTTCAGAACGATAGATATATGTTCTCGTACTCATCGCTTCGGTTGGAATGGAACTCACTACCTGTGCACATGTTTCCTTCTCACTATGATCCCAGGCCTTTTTAGCGGGGTGTGAAAAAGAATCTCACCAGGTCGCTATCACTATGGTCATATATATATGGTATACTCACTGGTCACTATGCTGCATTGTCCTTATTCGCATTGAGGATGGTCACCACTCTTGGATTCTGCACATGCTTTCATCAGGCTCGGCAGTGTCATTTTCGCAGCTAATACACAAAGAAACACATACCAAAGCATAATAAAAAGGCCTATATAAATCTCCATCTCCATTGAGTTTCAAGGGAACGTTTCTTAAAAATTCCACTAATTTGTAATAACAACCACAGAAAAAACATTAATCTTCATCCATCCAAACTTTGTGCGGACTTTGAGGTGGAAGAAAAATTTCAATTATCGCGGCCTCCCTCCATGTCGGGAGTCACACAGAGTTTTATTCCCATCTGAATTAAAGCATAAATGGAATTCGTTTTTATAATTTTCTCCGACTTACGGCCATCAAGTGCTTTCCTCTTTTATTGATTATGTTACCTACGTACTGAATTGGACTTGATCGGATTTATTCCGTGTATTTGATGATCGAGAGTTCTTGTTTAGCGCTCTGATTACGTAAGGAAAAGAAATGTTTCTTAAGCCAGATGTATTTTATCGGTAACACTGATTGATGCCAAATTGAGTTATATTAAGTCTGTTGCCCAAAAAGGAAGTTTTGGACGAAGTATTTTTATTGAGATGTACAGTTGGCAAATTGAAGTCACGTCTCACATAAGTAATGGTTTAGTTTAGTTTATAAAAGTAAGCACGGTAGTAATAATTATCTTTAATAGAAATATAAGTTTTTATTTATTCGAACGTCAAGGAAGTTGTGTAGTGCTCGTAGGTTAAATCATATACGTTTCAATCTAGGTATAGTAATGAGGTACATGCGAAATTAATAATAATAAATATTTGGGACATCTAACACACAACGCCATTTAGTCCCAAGCTAAGCAGAGCTTGTGTTGTGGGTACTAGACAACTGATATAAATACTTATATGCTTTTTTTGTAAATACATACATATTATACATAGAAAATACCCAAACTCCGAAACAAATATTTGCAGATCATACAAACATTTGGTCCGACCAAGGAATCGAACCCGAGACCTCAAGCTTAGCAGTCGCATACGCTACCACTACGCCACCGAGGCAGAAATTGAATGATGAAATGACCACTAATCATCACGTTAAGAATTTTTGGACCTGAATGAATAAATTACTATTATTTACCGAATTTGTAATTATCTAACTTCACCTGACCGTTGAATTTATGCGAAAATGAATTAAAGACTATGTAAATTTTGATATTTTAGATTAGGCTAAAGATAATAAAGGCAGACTTATAAATAATGATATTAATTATTAGCAATAGAATTAATAAAAGATTATTGTTTTAAAAAAGAAGGAATATCTTGCTTAGATCAGTACGACAACACAAAGTACTATTCATTTATTAAATTTTGGATTTCGAAAAGATTAGACATCTAAATCCACGTAACAATTTAGCTAAATACATGTGTTCATTACGCCACTATGTACTTTTTTGGATATGTTAAATTTCATATTCCAAAAATAGTAGACAGTAATGGTACCATAACAAATATGACATACAAGTCTCATTAATTATAATATTTCGATGAAAATAAAATCCTGTAAATAATTATATTATCATAGTATATAAAACACAATCATCATTTCACTGCCTCGTTGGCAAGCCTCTAAGCAATATAAAACAAAAACCTATTTTAGAAATACTTATTTGAAACTTATTTCTCTTACAAGAACTTCTGCGCAAAACTGTATATTTTCATAATCTCCACCATAATTCTCTTAGAAAAAGTTTACTGGAGAATAAAATTATTCTGAGAATTTATGTTTGGGCAATTTCAACTCTTTGGTTAAAATCTTCATTCAAGCCACTGCAGCCTTATCTGTCCGATCGAACCTTCTGTTGCCAGTGTAAAGAACCTTTATTTTTATTTAGAAAAGGCTTTATTACTGTTTTCGTAAATATATTTCCATTGTGGTTGTATGAAATTGAGATTTTAAGTCTCGTTCGCGTTGTTGTTCGTTATCGACATAAAAAGTAGCAAATTATGTCCTATCTCAAAAATCAAAGTATTTCCATGCCATATGTCATTTAAATTGCTGTAACGGTTTCACCGTGAAATCGTAAACGACAGATAGACAGACGGAGTTTCTTTGGATTGTGAAGATGATTCGTTTTTTCTCGCAGCTTCGTCCTCGTGTCCTGCCTCAAGAATCAGATTATCTCCATAGTAAATTTCATAGAAACTGGTGCAGCAGTATAGCCATGAGAGTTAGGCTAACGGGATTAACTAAAGCTGTTAGGTCGTAAGCAAAAGCTAACCCATACTAATATCATAAATGTGAATATAAGTTTGTTTTTTACGCTTGGACGCAAAAACCACTTAACCGATCATCATAAATCTTTGTACACATATTCTTGGAGGTATTAAAGTAATATAGGATACTTTTAATAAATGCGAGCGAAGCCGCGTGCGAAAGCTAGTATTTATTAAATTGAAGTTCTTAAAACTGACAAAGAAAACTTTAACCCTCTAACCTCAAAATGTTTAAATCATCTAGTACCAGATCATAACGAACTAAACCCTTCCCACTTAATGTATCAAAACTTTTGTCCCCATAAATACATTAAAATCATCCGACAGTTTGATCTATTGGAGCGAAGTACAGAACGTTTGTCATAGACTGGTTCAGGATTCGATAGTTAATGGAACAACTTTTATGTGTCTACGGTTGTTTCAATTTGTCAATTTTATGAACTTCTTTTATTTATGGTGTGACTGTTGTTCATTTTATTTAAATTTGGAATACAGTTTTTCTTTTTTTTGATAATTAAAAAAAGGATTTCATTATATACAGCCTACTTATTTTATTTTGAAGTTCATTTTTTAATGTAAACCTTTAATAGTGCACCTATTTCATTTTTATACTTATACTCAATTAAATTTAAAGTTAACTTAAGCTGTACCGAATACCAAATGGTATTTGACAAACTTGAACTAATTATTCGTTTCACAAAAGATATATTTTGCGTCTGTTAAATTTGTAATGTTACATTTTCAACGTAATTCTATAAATTTTATTACAAACCTTTTCCTATTACGTAAACGATCTAAAAACACTCAAAATAATTGAATACTCAACAATAATTTTCAAACAAAAATATGCCCCAATACCCAAAAATAAATTACCTTTTCCCGGGACATTTGTACGTAATTTCATCTGTCCTACTTTCTTTTTTTTTTCAAATTACGCTTGTAATCGACTGTCAGGGAAGGGGTGACCCGCGTACGCTACCAGTAATGACCTTCCATGTCATTCTCGAACCCTCAATTGACTTCATACTTGTATCAAAAATATATAAAGTTTCTTACGTTCAAGAGGGATCCAATCTTGTTAGATGTGAAAGAAGTAAAGTGGTTTGCTAGTTTTCTGTTCGGTTTATAAATAAAATAAGTTTTCATTTATTTAACGTGTTGAAAAGGTGTCTACTTATTTTTATATACCTCCTGTGTTTTTATTAAATTACATGAAAATAAGTTATTGCATATTTTAAACAATTTCTAGGTTTTGTGTTCAGTTCGGCTTCATTTCGTAGGTAAATTCTACACTATACTTTAAAGAAAAAAAAAGGCCAAGTGCAAGTCCTACTCGCATACCGAGGGTTCCGTGCAAGCCTTTAGGTGTACTATATGATGTAACTAAAATTCTATGCTTTACGCAATTTTTCATTTATCTGTGCTATTTGTTACACATATGATATGTTATGTATATGTTCTATGTATGACCAGACCCCAGCTGTTATTTAGTATCTCCCTAATCAGAAAAACTTAATAACACTTTATGCCTGACCCGGGAATTGAGGCGGAGACCTCTTGATTGGCAGTTGCATATGTCAACCGCTAGACCAATGAGACAGTTAGGTTATAAGATAAGGTATATAAATACTACACATGGTTTTATTGATGAGTAGCTTCTATATAAAAGTCTATTGAAATAACAGTTTAATAACCACAAAGCTATAAATACAGTCTGCGGACGCATCATCAAATTTGAACGATGACATGAATAGAGTCAATTTGTAGTGGTCGTAGTCCGACCACGATGATTACCGCATACTCCTGCCGTTATCAGCAATTTTAGTATTAAACGTAGTAATAATGAGGCTATTCTGGTGGAACAAAAGATGCAGGCCTTTTGTGTGTATAGCACTGATTAAAAGCGTAGGAAATTGTTTGAATATGTCAGCACGATATCAGAAGTGATTAATTTCTTCAAATTTCTATAGAGTCAATCTCGATTAAGTCGAATAATAATAATAATAATAATTCGGTAGTTTCGTCGTATCTGATCACGGATTGATATCCAAGAGCTTCGATCAACACCTTAAGTGGCTCACGTTAGAAAGCTGAATCAAGGGTCATACAGAAGGTAATCCTCCTTGACAGGGCACGTTATAGTGAGGAGGTCCTGTTTTTGGAGCCCTAACCACCGGTTTCCTGGTCCCTATACACGAAGTCGGTGTTCTACTATTTTTTATATTTTTAAATTTGTATTTTATTTTACTTTTTATATATTTATAAATGTAATTAATATGTTAGTTCAATGTAATAAAGAGAATAATAATACTTCATTTCGAACACAAGATTTATAGCTAAAATAATGACTAATCCTCAAAAAAATAGTAATTAACTCCAGATAAATAAAAATATCTACGGCTATTATATAATGCATTACTAGTACTTGTATGAAACTAAAAAAATAACACATAGAAATCAATTTGCATCAGTAAAAAGTATTTCGAATTTTAAAGCTTTATATACAGCGAGCTTAGCAATATTTTTAATAAATTGAAGCACTTTTGATTGATTACCTACACCATGGACGGGCTAAGCGTGTGTATCGTATAAAGTAGAGGTAATAAAATTATATACGTTGAACACAGCGTGATTGACACGTTTTGCGTTATTTTAATGAGAAAATCTTTTTATGTACTACTATGTACATAAATTGTATCGATGATTAGATATATTAAAATGTGTTGATTAAATTGAACTACACTACGTAAAAAAAAACAGTCAAGTGCGAGCCGGACTCGCGCACCGAGGGTACCTGACAAACGTGAAGATATATAATATGATGTAAATAAAAATTTAAATTTTTCGCAATTTTTCCTTTATCTGTGCTGTAAGACGATGCTACGTACAAAATTTCAAGATTTTGAGTTCACGGGTGTCGAAAATTCGTAGCATAAACGGATGTTTCTTTTGAGCACGTTGGCTTAGAAGTTTGATTTTGACAGCTCCAAGGGACGGTAGATATGAATATTTAATATGAATTTCAGCTTGATACCTCCACGCGTTCCTAAGAAAAAGGGTCTTGACAGACAGACAGATAGACAATAAAGTGAGTAGTCCATCGCTAGATATAAACCTCTCCTAAGAAAGGAGTTTTTATACTACTATACTACGCTGGCCATACGGGTTGGTATGAACGATGACTCAATATTTAAAGTCAGACCTATATCGAAAACATAGGTCTACAAAGTCTTAAAAGTCAGGAATGGATGACTAAGTTTCAAAATATATTACATTTAAATACTATTTTAATATATTAAAATTTACAACCAACTGCCTCATTGGTCTAGCGGTTGACGTATGCGACTGCCAATTAGAGGTCTCGGGTTCGAATCGGGGTCGAGCCAAAAGTGTTATTGAGTTTTCTTATTATAGAAATATTTAATAACAGCTAGGAGTTTAGAAGTTGGGTCTGAACCCCCATGCCTCAGAGAGCACGTAAAGCTGACGGTCCAGCACCTGATCTTCCCCCCGAACGTGTCGGTTAACCGTCCCATCGGATTATGAGAGAGAGGGAACAGAGAGTGCACCTGTGTTTGCGCATACACTTGCACTATATATATACCCCATGCGTAGTTGGCTAGTCTCCATTGAGGCTAGCCGCCGTGGCTGAAATCGTCTACGAGAACATCAACATCACATCATATTCAAGTTTAATACTTACTACCTGACGATTGGTATTTATCTCTAAATATGAGACTGCCAAGGTGACTCGACCCTGACTGATGAATAGTATGACCAGAACCCAACTATCATATAAATCTTTTTTACCTTACCATGATGTAGGTGTAATAATTTAAGACCAATTTTTTCGTTTAAAGTTCATTGCTTGCAATAATATTGCAAATATAAAAAAAACAATGACTTAGTGAACAGTGTACAACATTATATTTGTCTATAGAATTTCACATATTCCATCTCACAAAGATCAATGTTCATTACACATACAAAAATCCTTATTTTAAACAGAGATGTGAAACATTTAATTTTCAACCGTCTCACATTGTTGCGGAAATGAGATACGCTATAGTACTATGTCGTACGTTCGTACATTCTCTTATGAAGGGGAGGCATCGTTTAAGATGTATGTGCTGTCGAAACAAGGTAAGTAGTTACAGGTTACGTAATTGAAATATGCTGGTGTTGGAATGTGGGTGTTAACTTTTGTTTTGTATTGATATACACATTTCTATACGTTGGGTATTTAATTTTGACTTATTCTATATAACGAATATTGAATTCTAAAGTTTTGTATCAGGAATTCATAAACAATAATCCAAAAACACAAAAGAACAAAAAACAGAAGACAGCTCAAGATGCCCTATGCAATTGAAAACTATTAAATATAATTTACTTATATTGAATAATAAAGAAAAATGAAATAGAGGTAGGATCTTAACTCGTATTCATATGATTCTACGTAATGCGATATTTAAGGTTATTTTTCCCTTGTATAAAATGGTTCAATGTCATCAATATTCTAATGGTTCCCCATCATCTAGATAGTTGGCAGTCCACAACTGTGCGATTTTCCCGAAACTTTCTGCCGTGCACAGCAAAACTGTGGAATGAGCTGTCGCCTACGGTGTTCCCGGACCAATACGACCTTCAAACCTTCAAGAAAAGCGCGTACTCCTTCTTAAAAGGCCGGCAACGCACTTGTAACGCCTCTGGTGTTGCGGGTGTCCATGGGCGGCGGTAATCGCTTACCATCAGGCGATACGTCTGCTCGTTTGCACCATATAAAAAAAAAATATATATTATAAATTCTAAAGTAACTCTGTCGTCTACCGTTGCACGATTAGAATGAAATTTGGCAGGAAGATACTTTGATTATTAAGGAAGGATATAGGCTAATCTTTACGACCAGCTTAAACACGAGCGGAACCACTAGCATGTATGCATATAGCATGAAGATGGATTATGGTGGTTTTGAACCATTATTAATTGACATCAACAGACAGTGTTTGTCTGCATTCTGATTACACTACAAATTATTTGATGAAGTTCTAAATCAATATTGAACTTCCATAGTATACTTACTTACGGCTGTTTAATAACAATGATTAGCTAACACATCTCACACACGAAAATTCATTAGGCAAATCTTGTGTTTAAGTAACCAAACACAATTATTTATCCTGTTTGGTAATCGAACACATGACCTTTCACACAGTACGGCTGAACACTATCCACAGGACTAACAGGCCCGACGTTGTAAGAATATTTTTTTATATTAAGTATATATGTACCGCACATGTATCACACAACGCCATCTACCTTCAAACTAAGCAGAGCTTGTACTAAGAAGGCTAGATTGAGTGATAAAATACTTAGATACTTTTTTTTGTAAATACATGCATATTATAATTATAAAACACCCAAACTTCGAAACACATATTTGCAGATCATACATTTATTCCGACCCGAGACTTCATGTACAGCAGTCGCGCACACTACTTTGATTTATATGTATAAAACATCACCAAGTCCCACGTCTTGGGAATGTGAAGACACATGTTCGAAAAGCAACTGCTCAAACACGTCACATTTACATAATAGTCCCGCCAGAGTTACGTCACTTGATATTTTGTGACAATAGCGTCCTAATCATTTCGGCGGACATTTCAAAGTCATATTACAATCGTCATACTTACGGATAAAACCATAATTTGATATTGATACCAATTTGGTGAAAATATTTCAGAGGCGTATGGCACAAGTGGCCATAATGTATTCGAAAAGACATCGACTTGTACGAATGTTTGAGTACATATACATGTGTGTGAGTATGTCACGCGTGTGTGTGCGTATATATATTTTCATTTATAAATGAAAAGATATTAAGAAGCTTTATAAGGTAATCAGATTTTATTCAAAGGGTGATAAATTTGGTTGTATAAAAGTTTTTTAAATAAATATAAATATTTCGGACCATTTTAACACCCAACGCCATTTGGTCCAAAACTAAGAAGAGCTTGTATTATGATTACTGATAACTGATATAAATACATATCATACTTTTTTTGGTAATTACATACATAATATACATCGACCCAGTTGAAAGGTGACCCACTTTGACAATTAGGTATTCCTTTGTAATCATAAATGTAGTTAGGTTTTCTTCGCTATTTGCACATAGTACGTTTTAGATATAAACATAAATGCGTCATTACGGGTTAGATGTCAATGCAATTTAAACCTTTTTTACCACTGAACAAGATATATTTTTGATACAGCAGTCTTATTTGAATTTCAAATAATATAATCGTTTATAATCCAAACTCTTTTCATTGCGAAGAAAAAGTATTATAATTTGTAAAATGAAATGACATTATGTGTAAGATGTCAAGTAGTAGTCAATCTGAAAATATTAAAATAAAAATCTAAGAATATATTTATATCTATAAACGAATCGTATAATGGCCAATTTGGTAGAACAAAGAGCTCGGATTGTAGTGCTCAGTGAGCAAGGTTGCGGCGTTAGAGAAATATCACGTGAGTTAAATATAAGTTGTAACACGGTCAGAACCTGGATCAGACGGCACGCTGAAGAGGGTATCCTTGAAGACCGACGACGACATAATCATGGGGTTCGTCGAATCACAAACCAACAGAGAACTGAAATGCAACACCATTACGAAGAACATCCTTTTACTCGTACCCGCTATTTTGCAGTACGTTACGACGTTTGTCTAGAAACAATTAGAAATAATTTGCACCGCACTGGGCTGCATTACAGACATCATGCTAAGAAAGTTCATTTAACGGATGCACACAGAACTGCGAGATTGAATTTTACACGTAATTATTTAGATTTCGACTGGACAAACAACATCTTTTCATGGCCGTCTAGGTCACCAGATCTTAACCCAATAGAAAATTTATGGGGGTTGATGGTTCAAATGTGGGATAACAGGAACGAGAGGACTAAAGAAGCAATCGAGCTGCATTGTAACGAAATCTGGGATTTCATGAGGGGAAGTGACATTTGCAGTCGTCTAATCGGGTCTATGCGTAATCGATTATTAGACGTTATTGAAAACCATGTCGCTTACACTCGGTTTTAGGTTTAACCAGTAATCCTACAGACCCAAACAATTGGAACCATAATAACTCACAAATTAACTATTGAGAAGTTTTCTTTTTTATTCGCTTTACGAAGTGAATGCCATTATTTTTAATTTAATAATATGAAATAAACAAAGGTCTCTAATTTTACTGTTTTATTTTACTAATATGTATGACTAGCTGTCTCGACAGACTTCGTTCTGTTAAATAAATGCTTATCTATTTTTGTTCTACAGTACCCTATGCTACCTTTACGGTACCTCTACCCTCCTACCTCAAGTCTACCCATTATCTACACTAATATTATAAAGAGGAAAGATTTGTATTTTTGTATGTAACGAATAAACTCAAAAAGTACTGGACCGATTTTATTTTTACCGACCGATTAAATAGGGTTCCGTAAGACATTTGCGTTTTTCGTTTATATAATAGGAGCGGAGCACCAATGAAGAATGTTTAAAAAACGGGGGAAATTTTTTACGCTACGGGCAATAGAAGACGCAAACGAGGTTGCGGGGGTCAGCTAGTTCGAAATAAAGTCAATCCTATGTCTCAAACAAATATACAATTAAATCTTTCCTAATATACCTATAGATAAGGACGTTCACTGGCTAACAAACTTTTTTGTGCAATACTTATCATAGTATACGTCTATGTCTATGTCATGGCTTTGTCAGTGTCTAGTAGAATGATAATGGTACGTCACTTATGAAATGTATGTTCAAGCTAATTTCAACCTAATGGTATAGAATAATTGTAGGAAAATGACTCTAAGGGGGGTCATGAATCACTTTGGTCCACTGTACATAGAAAACCTCCAAACTCCGAAACAAATATTTGCATACCATATAAACAATTGGTCCGACCCGGAAATCGAACCCGTGACCATGAGGTCAATTCATTCGCGAACGCTACTACTGCGCCAACGAGGCAGTTACGATTTCATACAAATATACACAACCAGTTGCGATGAATCCAAGTTAACAACAACATCGGTAAAATTTCCAATTCCATGCCCACAAATCTAAAATCCCCAGTGGTCAGTTCTACTGAGCATACGACTCACGTACATAAACACATCTGTTTGGCTACGTGATATCACTAGATAAGTTACACGTTTTGTCCTAACGGAAATCGAACGGGCGACCCTGATCTGGGCCAGCAGTTTGCATCTACGGAATCTAATTAGGTCAATAGAAGTATATGATTGCATGTTGAGGTTCATATGGATTATTATGTCGCAAAAATAGATTGACAGATGTGATAAAACTGCATATATTATTATCCGAACTGCGGACCTAGTGGTCCAAAAGGTTAATAATGACAGTAAGTAGATAACTTATGAGAAATGATAAGTACCCTTTTTATCAAGGTATTAGACCGCAATTTAATAACTGACTACACGGTTGGCTTAGTGGGTTAAGCGGTCGCTACATTGCCTTTTACTGCACAAAGTGTTGTGGGTTTAAATCCCTCGTGGGACAACACTTTGTGGTATACATAAATTGTTGTTCTGAGTCTGGTCTTTATTTTTATCCGTTTTATGGATGTTCGTATAAATCCCCACGACTTTAGAAAAAAACTTGTCTGGTATAGACTATAATAATTTAAAACGCGTTTTCTTTAAGTCGGTTTTCATTCGTGTGGTGACGTAGATTAAGAACTCGGAGTGTCACAGACCCTATTAATTGCTGTAGCAAACTATGCAAAACAATGGCACTGTAAGAAAAAGGAAAACTTGAAAGAAACTCCGTACCAACCAGTGCGAAGTATAATAGTCTAAAACCTTTTTTTTAAAAAGGTCTATTTCCAGAAGTGAACCAGGGACTGATTATGATGATAGAAGCAAATATTTGCAAACCACACGTAATATTAATTGCATTCAGAATGCAAACTCCGATTTGATTTAATATCACATTAAATATCTTCAAGCTCTGAAAGTCTGAAAAAGGCAACCATCTCAGACTCAGACTAAAAGTGGACTCTGTGAAAATTTATGCTTCCCGATACGTAATCTGCATGGTCTTAAGTTGTAAGTGAATATCTTATTTTAAGTGTCTTCTACTCTGTAGAATAGTGTGTTAACTTAAGTTAGATTTGTATGTTTTGACTATATTATCCATATACGATAAAGATGGCCATATAAAGCAACTTGAAAAGTAAAATACTCATAAAAATTAAAATGCTACAATGAATTTAAAAAATCGCCGTATTTCAGTTACTTTATTGGGATCTGGTATAGACAAAGAATTTAGAAAGTATTTTCTTATGAATCTGATGATAATAACGCTTCCGTACATACTCACTATTGCTTACTGCTTTTAATTAAACCCTCTATTAGTAGTGATTGGTATTTCACCTTTGCCAAAATTAAACACTATAAATACTCGATAACGATGTAATTTAATTATAAGCTATTCATTAAAACTGATCAAATAATAGTAATAAACATTTACCATTTAAACCATTTAAAAACCATTTAAACAAATTATTTTTGCTACAAAATACAATCTACAAAGAAAATGATGGAAACAATTGCACTGTGCAGCAAAGGCGACAGTTATCGTATGGCTTGTATTTTATAGCTTATGAGGAATATAACCGGGTTAGATTATTTTAAGTTTTAAAACATATCATTATCATATCACTACAAGAGCAAACAACATATATATATTACTAAAAATAATATAGCAAACGCATAAAAGTCGCTGAGCTTACAACTTCAATTTGTTTAGTTATTACTCGATCGATGTATTTTTATGCAAACATTGGCACTACGAATATTGCTAGGAATAAAATGTCATGAAAAAAATAAATGTTTTTTAAAGATACTTATTAAATGGTAGTCATCTGACTTCATTAATAAACTAATTGACAAAAAAATCTTAATGATTACTTAAATATTTAATAAAAATATTAAGGCGATATCAGACGTTTCTTCTTCAGCAGTTCCTCACTCGTGCATAAAAGTTACGTTTTAAGTTTCATTACACGTTCATAGTAGTAGATTTATCAATATAATACTATGTTCAAGAAAATCATTTGTATCATCTGTAATCAAAATCGAACTATATATAATAGAAATATAACATTTCGTTACTATATGTATTCTGATTAGATGAACATTATACGTGAAAATAAATAAAATTAGGAGTATAAATAAATGTCTAACGCCTAAATGAAACATAGATAAAATATAAATGAATTCTTCCATCCACTCAACATTGTATAAACTTACTAGTAATAAACGAGTAGCACATGTTCCATCGCTGCTAATAAATGTACATGTTAACGTAGAAATGATAACATTATCGTACCTGATAAGGGGGATTTGTATAGGCTCAATATCGGCTCAGACATCAGTGGGCCGCTCGGCTCTGAAAGCAAATATTTTGCACTGAAATAATATGTAACCTAAATGATGCTACGGCGGCTTCATTGGTTAATGTGTTTTCAATAGTAACGCGGAGAATTTTTATGTCACGTAACGCAGGTGAATTGTATTTATGACATATTTGAGTCAAATAATCATAGAGGTAGTGTGGATATACAAATTAACAGACATTTGAGGTAGAGGATTATATAATAAAAAAAAGTTTTATTATATGATACATAAATGTACAATTTATTAATCTGTAAACATTACTTGTTTTTCTTGAATGGTACGATTTGTTACACCGCTATATGTACGATTCGACAACATTATATTTATGTATTATAGTAGTAGTAGTAGCATAAAAGTAAAATTGTAGCCGATAGATTATTTAGATGTACCAGTTTTGCATTTTAAGTGTATTTTGTCTGTGTAATTTAAAACTTTCATCTATATCTTCTATATATAAATAAAAATGAATCACCGAATCGCATGTACGTGCATAACTTCCGATCGACTGCACCAAATTCGACAATTCTTTTTTTTTGTTATTATCAGGACAAGATAGTTGAAATTCAAAAGTTAACGGGAAAAGTCCAAAAGTCTCACTAGTTACCACTAAAAACAAGTTTTTCAGAAATTTAGAAAATATTTACGAAAGAAAATATGGCGATACGTTGTTCGTCTGGTCAACTAAATTTATAATATAACTCTGTACATCATTACTAATCATTATTTTCATATTACCTATCCAGTTTTCAATTATTGTTTTCTAAAAAAAATCTCGTCCTGCTTTTTTATCTATTCTATAGTGTTCTGAATTAGCATTAATATAGCAAGTATTTATAATATTATGTTTTTAATCAATCGGTTCTTAGGATCTAATTCACATTAATATTCATACAATATTAATAATATTTTGCAAAGCTTTATATATAACAATGTAGTAAGACTGAATTCAGAGTATCTCTGCATAGTTGCATTGTCCTTGACGTTGAACACTAAAAGACATTCCGTCTGCAGACATAACAGGTTACAGAGGACATAGCCTCGCGTAGCGTTACGCCGTAGCTAAGTTAGTAAATGTCTACGCGGCTACGTGCGACGCTTCTGAGTAAACCTTACAAGATCTGATGGAAGAAGATTTGTTCTCGCAATGTTAGATGGTGCTATGTGAATTAAATAATGTATACCATAAGGTAGCTTTATTTTATATATTTTTTAATATCAGTTAAATAATTAATTTTTGAAAAATATATTGCATCGTGTAAATTACTAATGATTTGTTTAAAACACTTTTTTAAATTTATATAAATCCGTTTTCCTAATCAGTTTTTGCTTCACACGCATATTTATTAACCTTATATATGTTGAAATGTCATGTTTAGTTTAACATGTTGAACAATAAACCCTTATGATTTAATATTCAATCACAAGTTAAACTAAAGCCGTCATTATTCATTGATATCGTGACATAAAAATCCATAAATTTTCGAGTAAAAATGATATTTTATTTTTGTTTAAATACATTTAAAAAAATGACACAATACTTTTTTTTATCTCTTTTTGATTGTTTTAATATCAATCACCACATTAAATTGAAATTAGATTTTAAACAGGTTTTAAGAAAATACATATAACCCTTCCGCCGCCGTAGTCAAATATTAATATATTACAATAAACTTTATAATTTTTTTACACGTTAGCCACTACAGGGTTATCGTTTGGACAAACTGTTCGATTCTTATCTCACGAAAGGCTTAAATATGAACATGATATTATCATATCAGTATTTATTGGTAGGTAAAACTGTGTTTCATGTACACTAAATTGGTTTTTATATAAAACACGACATTGTCTGACCCTTCCAAACGTTTTTTTACTTTGATGTATTTTTCGGTTAGATTCATTTTTATATAAATCCTTTTTGATGTTATCTTTGTTTTTATTTTTTTTTATTACTGTTGATGTCAGTTTTATTGCATTTCAGTTTATATTTTTAAATTTAACTTCTTTTTCTGTCTACTATATGATTTTTAATGTTACTATTATTTTTCTATATACATCACTTTTCATAATTTTCACTACAATCGAACACTATTCACAATTTATATATTTTTGTTTTAATATTTTCTTATTTTTCATTAAAAGTTGTTAATTTGTTTAACCATCAAAAGTTCACGTCACTTTTAACCACCACTTTCACTTCACACTATTTTTACAACATACATTACACTTTGTAGCTAACATTACACTAAATTAGATTCAATAATGATATTTTATATAAGAAATGTCCTTTTCAATTGGACTTTGTGAAGTAATCCGTTTGACCCTTTTAAACAAGTTTACGCAAAGACTCGGCCCAATGAAATCGTTTTGTCGATCCGAATACGATGGATTTCTTAGATTTCATCAAAGTCCCTTGTGACCTTTTTAGGAAAGAAAACGCTGTATAAGGAATAATAAATTATAGTCCACTTATTTATTTACGAAGACTTTCTACGAAAAGCACATCTTTTGTTAATTTATTTTCCGAAAATTAACGTACGTATTTGTGAACTCTCACGAATGTGTTATAACAATCACTGAATCAGTACTGACGAAATAAACATTACAATTGTTTAAAATGTTTATAAACTACTAAGATATATCAGCGGCTTTGCCTTGTATTTTTTTTTATTTTCTGGATTCAAGATACCGTACGTTCTTTGCTGTATCCTTAGCGGTATTTGGGTAAAATTTCAAACTGACCGGATTAACGATAACCTCAATGTTTAATATGCAAACTAACATTAATTAATTTATATTATACTATTCTTTCACGTACGTCCTTTACTATAACTATATATTTTTTATATTTTTTTGTTCATTTTTAAATTTTTCTTTTTAATAGAGTAAACCACTTTTAAAACTGTTTTTTATTATATATATATTACTTTTGAATATTATTTGTTTCATTATTTTTTCGTGATCATACTTATTTCCACTGGCGACTTTCGTCCACTGCAAAATGCACTTGCCAAGAAAGTGACAGGAATTATTGGTTGATGCATCCGTATCATTTAAATAACTTTATCTAAATTTAAATCTTATTACGGTGTTGTTTTGGCTCGAGAATTTGCTTTGTTTGTTGTTTTACTGTTTGGTGACAATCTAATATTTTTTTAAGAAACTGGGAATCTTGTTTTCCACACATAGTTTTTCTTTTTTGACATAATGCTTTTATTTATTTTTTTATTTAATTTACTACTCACTTTTGCAGTGCATAATATATTAACATCAAGAATAAACATTTACATTTTTCGTTTCTTATTACATTAAGTTTCATAAACTGCGTTGTTAAAAAGACTATTTATAATCTTTCGTTAATATTCAACTCAATTACAGTAGGAAATGTCATAAACTTAAAATAACTTTGAAGTGGATTCACAAGAAATCAATGTACATGTTTTGTTTTAAATGAGGATAGGTTTGAGAAATAATCTTTACATTTACTTTATTTTATATTACATGTAGCGTGATCCTCCGAATCTTATTTACAAGATATCCCTTTTAGAGAAAGGCGTTAATATTTTCAGTTTAAATTCTTGTCCGCACTAGCTCGCCTAAGAGCGTAGACCGCTCACCACTGAGACGTGTTCATGCCTCTCTTAATTTTTAATATTTTCCTTTAAGTTTCCCTAACGTCTGTGCTAACTCAACAAAGCTTTTAAGCCTTTTAAACACATTTCCATACTCTCACTTAGACTTAACATTGTTGATTTACAGTTTACAACGTTGAAGTACGCTAATATTTTTCCATGTTTCGAGGTTTATCATTAACTTGTTATGTATTTGGTTGAAAGCCGCCAGACACCTAACCAGTGGGCGGACGATAATTTGTTTGTTTTTCATGTCATGACTCACCGGTCAGACAATATCGCATTTTTACTAATGCTGCATACATAATACCTGTTTTAGGCTAACGTGTAATAAGTCATAGATTCTGTCGCGCAACTCACCTCCGCAAATCAGCGACATTTTGATAATTTTAATTTATAAAATCTACTAATAATATTTGACTATGTCTTTTGGTACTAACTAGCGCGTCTAACAATCGAAAAGCTTGGCTATTTAAAGAGATTTTTAAATTCTATATTATAGGCGTGAAAGGCAATGAAATATTTATTTGTACTGGCGACAAGTATCGTTAGCGCTACTACTATTTATATCACTTCTTAGATTAAAAATGGCACTAAAAAGACACGATTTATAATCGATTTTGTGACACAGCAATAACCGCCGCTAAACGTCAACACAACACACAACTTTTCTTTTTAAATTTTATTAAATTTTTATATATAATAATATTGAAATGAATACATCAAAAGGTAACTAAATACACCGAAAAGGGTTTTACGCGTCGGCGATTTATATCATAAGCGTGCGTTCATATTGGATTGTTATTATTGTTGTTTACGCGCGTGGCGTCTTCGTGCCGGAGCGGCGGGCGTGTGGCACGGCCGTTGGTGGCTCTCGACTGGCGGGTGGTCGTGTCTCCGTGACGTCACCTCACTCAGCCTCGCGCCACGCCACGCGCATGCGCCACACGACTCACACAAGCGCGCCCACTATATGCACGTGTTGTCAATTGACAGATAGCGTGCACACAAACATACTCCGGTGATGCAAGTTTGGAATTGTCGTCAATGTACTACCTAACTCATATATAAGTTTAATAACTTGTAAAGAAATTAGATTTCTAACTTATAGGGTATAATTCATACAGCTCATTAAACCTTAATGCTATAGAAAACAAATTACATTGTGTCGTTATAAATAAATAGAATAATTGGATTGCCGAAATATTTTCAATCGAGTTCACTTCTTCGCTGCCCTGTAGTTTGTGACAGAAGGATCCTTGACTGTTTGAATGTTTTAAGTATTCGTCAAATCTATATACTTATTAATAAATAGTTTTAAGCCAGTTAACGTTAACCTATATTAAAAAGAAAAGCCGATTTTTAACGCTCATATTGTAAAAACTAGTGACTCTACAATTGTAAGTGTCCATGGGTGAAGGTATACACTTTCCATCAGATAACCGGTATGTTCGTTAGCATTTGTTGAACAAATTTTTAATGTCAGTTAAGTGGAATAGTGACCACAATCTTTTTCGGTGGTATGTGATCACTATCGGACGGTAATATATGTTTGAACGACATAAATTATCTTATCACTGTACTTAATACGATAAATTCATTTACACGGGAATCTAACCTACAATGGCAAAAGTGCACTGCTATTATTAACAGCATATACGACTAACCTCATAAGATTAATAAATACATTAACCTTCTAAGGTAAGCGGTGATTTTTTTAAATTTATTAATTAAAATATGAATTATTAATAAAGTGTTTCACATTTTACTCAAATCGAAATCATCATATTAAAAGAATATTATGTATTTAAACATTCACTAAAACGTACATGACCAACAACTTTACTTGATAATAAACAGAAAAAATACAAAATGTTCTGTAGAGTCATTCACATCCATTAAACCTTGACCTCGTAGAGCCTCTCACATACAGCCTTCACAAGGAGCATTATTAAGTACTCAGCACGCAACCGATACAGCCCTATATAGATACTTACGTTGTGTACTAAAGACTTTATTTTTATGTAGTGTCATGTAGAAACACCGTTAATTTTAAATAAAAATTATAATGTATTAAAAATGCTTAGTAGTATAAATTAATGGCATTTTTGATGACAAGTTTTTTCATCTGTGTCTTTTAGGACAGAAACGAAAATTTGTAATTTATTTACAGTCATCATTTCATTCTTAATATATTTATTTCTCACAGTTATATAAATACCTGTGAATTTAAATAAAAAACAATATATGTATATATTTTTCATAGCATATTTAAATAAATTGTACGGTTTCATTTAAAAATGATTTGTGATTTAATCTTAAAAATGCTTTGAGAATAATATTTATATTTTCATTTAAAATTAACTGCAGCATAAACAATTTGATTGATTATAAAAAAATGCATTTTTTATAGTCAGATAAAATTCAATACAGATGTTCAAATCGTTAAATAAAATTAAACCATAACCACTTATTACCACCGAACGTCTATTAAAACTCTAAAAGGCTACGTGCTCACAATATTTTACTACAGTTTAGTCTCTACATATACACCAGCAAATATAACAATACAAATCACTTAAAGAGACAAATAAGAGAAAATAAAAATATCAAACACGTAGGTGTCTGTCTAACAGAACGGTTAATAAAATGTCTACAGCTGCTACGCCTGCTACACTGCTACGCGTTCGTAGCAAGTTGCTACTGTATAGTTGAATGAACTTTTTGTTGGAAATAATTATATTATCAGTGTTACTTCATTTTAAATCAATGCGGTCTTTAGATACTAATTTGATTGTTATGATGTTCACCTACTGTATCATTTATTAAATAATGAACTATATAAAATTTAATTATATTTTGATAATATTAAATTAATTATAGTGATAAGAGATAATGAGACAGATGTTTAATTGGTGCAAAACCTTGCATTTATTACATTAAAACCTATCCAGCGTATAATGGTTAGTCAATATTGTAAAATATTCGTACTTCCACACTAATGTTATAAATTCGAAAGTAACTCTGTCTGTCTTAAACGCTTTAACGGCTAAACCACTAAACATATTTCAATAAAATTTGACAAGGAGATGTTTTGATTCAGGAGTAAGAATATAGGCTACTCTTTGGTCCGATAACTAACATATACGCGGACGGAACCACGGAAAAAATCTTGATCCAGAAAAAAATTGATTCTATTTGATTATTTGTATAATATAAACTTAATTTACTATTTTACTTTTCTCATTTTTCATTGTCATAAAGTTAACTAAAATTATATAACTAGAGACACCAGAACAAAAAGAGGCATAAATGAAATAAAAAACATTATACTTTCACAAAAAAGCTCCAATCTAATAACAAATTCATTAGTCAATACATTACCTAATGACTTTCTCGAACACTTCTGTCACTATTTATTAGCTCGTATTCGCCTGATTGAGACCGACATTTACGGGTTGATAAAGAACAGGGTTGATACAAACGAACAATAATTACGTTAACCGAGTCGCCCACACGCTTTATCCAGAAATACGTAGGTCTACATAAATTTATCCAGAAACTTCGATTACATTTGTCCTTTATTGTTTGTTATAAAGATTTTTAGATAGCATATTAACAATATCAATACGATGTTCTACTCACTTGCGAACCAATATTCACTCTGTTTAAAAACTTGCATAATAGCTCATAGCCTAGTTGCACTCGGTGATTTGAAACAATCACTGAGGGTAAGCAACGACGGCGCGTTCAGTACCTGGATGTGTAACTGCGCGTGAGAAGAGAACATGAGCGTTTCCGTGATTCGTAGGTTACGTTAAGCTGTCGGTCCCGGTTGTTATCGTAGAATAACAGTCGTGAAGCTTAGTTGGAGGCCTTTGGGCGGCTTAAAAACATCCAACGAGAAGAGCCACAACGTTGACTTGCCAGTTGGCACGTTGGCGCACTTGGCCAGGGTGGGGACATAACTTAACCCTCCCCTGAGAGGAGACCCGAGCCCAGCAGTGGGACATTATGGGTTGTTAATGAAAATCTGTTCCGAAATTGTATTAATTACAAGGATTTAGTAATATCCTATTCATCATCACCATGATCAGTCTATCGTTTCCATTCTCGGCTGCATACATCATATTTTTAAAGCTAAATAATAATTAGAGTAAAATCAAATATCGTTAAACGAGCAATTTTATGAATTTATATCATTTGAATCTCGAGAAGGAGTTCGGGGCGATAAATCGATCTACGAGTATTATAAGCAGGATTCATTTTTAGAAAATTTATCATAAAAATAAATATGGAGCAAATTATTATTATGTTCATTTGGAAATTATTCCGTGGTAATACATATATTAATCAAGCAAGATTTTGTAATAACTATACTATATTCTTTAAAAATAGGCTGTAAAGCTTAAGAAGCAATAAAGTTTGTCATTATTATTGAAAGTTACTTTTTACTATTTTGTCGCCATTATAAATAACTAATACATTAAATATACTTCACTAATTATGCCATACTATTTTAGCTATTTTTTTATTTCACACTAAAATACATATCCTTACATATTAATGAAGACTGACAACATTGCTGTATTAAATGTCAACACTAGTTCATTATCTAGACATAGATATATCTTCTAGTTACGTAAAGTGTCAGTCGGTGTCTTGGACAACATTATTAAACACCTTCATCGTGACTAAAGTGTCTAGAGGAAAGTTTCGTCATTTGTCAAATGATTACTTTGTTTTATAATAAAATATATCGTTCACTAACAAGCTTCTAATTCAACTGACATAAGGATCATTATGCAAAAAATGACGTTTAAACTTAAGCCATTCTTGAACTCACACATAGACACATTCATACGTAATTATGTTTAGGATGGGTAAAGATCATAGCTAGCGTAGATCGGACGAGCGCAATCAAGCGGCCGTCAATCAGACCCCGCCTTACTTAATTACCTACCATCGTATGTGGGGCAGTTATATCTGCATGTGTGAGTGTTGCCTGTATATTTACAAATGACTGTTCTATGTATGCGTGGAATAGTAATTCAGATACAAGGAGATAAAGGTTTGTGTTTGTAGAGTGTATGTGTGTATATGCGTGTTGACATTGATGTTTGACAAACAATTGGTTTTGAATACTTGTTTTTTGTTGGTATACATGTTGATTTTTTGTTTGAAACAAAATGTTTAATAAACATTTTTAAATGAACTAATAAAACTTATTTTAATACAAACTTTGTGTAGATATATATATAAAAATCGTGATTAAGTGACAGTAACCAAGTTATATTATTATATCAAGACAAGGATTAAGTTATTTTGATCATAACACGTATGACGTCATTACAATGTGAAGGGTTGATACTATTTGTTGAGGCTCGCCATTAAGGGGTCTGCTGATTAACAAAGAAATTTGCACGTTTGTTTATATAATATACGAAACGATGGTATAATCCCATGGGGCCGGGTAATTACTATGGTAATGGATAATAAAAGGGGATTGGAGATAGGTAAGAATTTTATTCCATGATTTAGGGGTTGGATGTTTGCCAAATTGTGTAAAGACGTTAATTGTGTACTTTATTAATTTGGATAAGATACCTTTTGGGTAAATTAATTGAGTGATGTTTGAGTAGATTGGACAGTTTCTTTGAATAAGTACTGTAGGATAAATTATTTATTCTAATGAATACTGTAACTTAGATTCTACTTTGCAGATAATATGACATACTTTTGAAAAAATGGTTATTTTGATCTTTGACGAGAATATCTTATACTAAACATATCTTTTGTTGTAATCATAATTCGTACTTGTCATAATATTTATTTATTTTTCTTGTATAATAAAAATCTCTCCAAAAATTAAATCTACCTATTTCAGAGGATTACCTCTGTTCATATACAATATAAATTCTTTATTTAATAATATTATTTTCTTAAATTGAGTAGATCTACAAATTCAAAACAGTTTTATTTTTACTCTTTATTCTTTAAACATTTTTAAACAGTAGAGTTACTAGTTTTACACGTAATGATATAAAATAAAGAGCCAAACTGGGATAGTAAACAATGAAGTATTTGCAAACTCTATCGAACTTGTTATCAGCTCTACATAGAGTTCCACCTATAAATTTAGCTTCCGCAATGACTACCTGAAATTCCTCAGTACCTAATCTGTGATAATATATTTACAACATGATGCGCTGTAAATTCGATGTTTACCCGACTGTTTCAGAAGGAGAGTTATAGTTTTATGTTTAAATTATGGATGTAATATGATGAATACATAGATTTTCATTTTTTTTCTATCGCCTTTCTTTTCCTTTTCTATATACTCTTAATTTCTTTATATTTAATTGATTTTTATTAAACTTTATCTTTATGAAATCAATAGGATAAATTTATACAATGTTGTATCCTAGCCGATTGTGGCCACGGTGGCCAGTCTCAACGGAGACTAACTATTCGCTCACTCTTATAATCCAATTAGACGGCTATCCAACATGATCAGAAAGAGATCAAACCTAAAACCGATTGCTTTATGTACTCTTTGACCCCAATTTCCAAATTCCGGCTTGACTAAGCATTTCCATAATTAGAAAAACTCATTGACACTTTTTGGCCCTACCCGGGATTTGAACTCGAGACCTCTAGATCAACAGTCACATACGCAATCCGCTCTTAGAAATTATATAATAATATACCCACATATTGTAGTGGTATCAGGTGTTCAGTTGACCACTAAACCTATCTGTTACTTGAAGAACATTTTCTTGGCCTTTGTAATGAATACCGTGTTCTCAAAACAAGAGTATTCATTACAGGTGAACATTGCTTAACTAGCCCTCTTTGAACTGAATAGTGGCGGTCGTGAAAATTGCTCTCTTGTCCTCAATAGAGCACTTTAAGGCAACTTTTTGTGGTGCGCTATTTTTATAGTTTTGTTATGTCACAGACGATAGTGCAATGATCTCGCTTCATCCAATTTCAAACATAAGATTTGAGGAGGCATATGTCCAGCAGTGGGTTGTTAAGGACTGTTTTTGTAATGATGATGTGATGTGAAGCAAATTCATTTGTTTTCTTGGGACGCAAGGGTCAGGAGTATTTGATTTTTGTATTAAAAACCACCAACCAACATCGGGCGACCGACCAATTAATTTCAGGTAACTCCGGAAGATACTCTACCAAATTATTAGCATCATTTTGATAACACTGAAATCCGTGCAAGTCTTCTAGAAACACTTTAAAAAATTATTAAATAGAGGACCTATTTATTTATAGTATAACAGCTATATCGAAGTTAGAACATACGTTCATTCATAACATAGAAATAAGTCAAGTCAACAACTTCATTTTGATACTTTATTGTATAACCACTTTATGTTTATATTCCAGCACTGGTAGTTAATAAATAAAATACAACATTAAAGTATACTTGCTATGACATTGTTGTAAAACATATTACAACCAAAAATAACAGAAAATCTTATATAGGCAAATTTGACATTGAAAATAATTCTGTTAAAAGTGTCGACGTCGCTTTTACTACATGTAAATAAGGATGATATTTGAAGCAGTTGTCGGCAAAAGTGGTGTTGTGAAATTGACGGATATGTTAACGAACGAATAGGTCGGTTCAAAGAACTACCTACTGGGCGCTTAGAGAAAAAAGCTACAAAAATTGAAGCCACATTTCGTGCTCGACAGCACGAAAACATCTGTTCACGTGTGAGTGAAGGGTTTTGTATAATAAGTTAAGTCGTTTTTTCGCTTTGACTTTACTCCAAGTATCTGTTCTTGAAAGAGACTAGCAAGAAAAAAAGGAATTGATAATTGTTCAGTGGTGTATAATAATTACACAACATGATTATTTTTTGATAAATAAATTAACAATTTTAAATGCATTTTTAAGCTGTTGCGTAGCTTTTATCGCGGGTTTTGAGCGCGGCGACCGAATCAAGAAATTCCGTAAAGAAAATTAAACCTAATACCCCCCACTTCACCGACCATGTAGCTCGGCCGAGCGTTCGCTTAACGTGTATGTATATGGTACGACCGCACGAAGCTCGCACGGATCGAGACGAGCTGCTCCGAAATCGGACGAATACGTAAGCTGTTTGTGAGAAAGTATCTAGGTGTAAATCTATCATATTTTTATAATGCCACACTCTTTTTCAGATATTTAGAGGATTTCAAGTCTCAAACTTATGTTTCATATTTCAGTTACTATAAACCCATAGTTTCAATGATAAATATTCCTGAATAACCTACATGTATTTTAAGATAATAAAAATATTTTAAACGAAATTAACTTCTCATTCATTCACACAATTCACAAAAAAATGATTTTTTATCGGTCATTACGCTCTAAAAGTATAATTTGAATTAATATAAAAAAACTGCATAAATAAAAAATAAATAAATAATTATAATTGCATAAGTTGATAAAAAATGCTATGCCGGCTTTACCGCGGCAGTCCTCGAGCGCCACACGTTTTTTATTATTACTTATTTTTATTTTGTTCATATTTATCAAATTTGTATTATTATTAGCGTCTAAACTAAGTAACACTTATACGTAACTTAAATATAAAATTCTGAAAATAGTTTATCCTAGATATGAAAAATTATTAGTTTGAAAATTAGTACTATTATTTTATAATATAACATGGATCTTACAGTAATTTGTTGTTAGCTGGCCTAGTGAAAGTAATCTTGATAGCTAACTCGAAATTAGCAAGCTTGACTGTCACCCAGAATAAAATAATATGTCATACATGAGCATGATCATTTGCATCTGGGTTTCATTAATAATAATATCTAATTATTTTGCGGCTTATGTGAAAGACAAAGTTATTTTTAATAGGCTCCCTTTTGTACTTGTGGTTTCATTAATTTATTGAGTTGTGTGTCCTAGTTGCGGGTTTACTCACTATAAAGTGACCTTAATCTTGTCTATTTCTTCATTCACCATAAAAATAAATTATACGACCAGTTCAAAACTAACTTAATTTTTCACAGATATTTTATAGCGTAATGTATGTAAATCAAGTGCCTATGGAGAAAAGTTTCAGTTCACTTTTATGTCTTTTACTGGCAGAAACTTTCAACTACAAAACTTTAGTACAGTTGCAGGAACGTAACAGTTATATTATAGAATGTTTCTATAGCAGACAGGTAGCATACAGCAACGAAAAGCAGATAATATTCTTTATAGTAGTGATTTAGTATAATAATATGATAATTGACAAAATACGTAATTCATAAAAATGAAATACCATTGTGTGATTGTACATTGTACAATGATAGATTGACTGGGCTATAAAAAGAAAAACTAAATGGATAAGTTTTATGTAATTTATACTCTCGATTGTCGCCTAATGGAACTTGTTGAATTATATTTTAGAATTAAATTCATTTGTACTGCGAAACCGGACAGGAATAAAATTAATTCAAATAGTGGAATATTTATTTATTTATTTAAAACTTCATACACGTATGCACATCGACGGACTTAATGCCTTAGTCATTCTCTACCAGCCAACCTTTAGGGGGTGAGGAGATTTAGGAAGGTAGGTGCATCGAGGTTATAATTATAACGCAAAATTGACATAAGCTTAATGCATACACACATATACATACATACATGTAGGCATAAACACAAATACACAAACATCACACTGTGGATGGAACACTATTTAAAGAGGTATACTATTGGTGAGGTGACTCTGTCATCTCAAGAGGGTAATCATGCACATTCTTTTTAAATATGTGCTGGTTTTTGGACATCCTCACTTCTAGTAGGAGCGTATTCCAAAGCAGAACCGCCTGCATGAAGAACGAAGCATTCACAAAGTCGGAGTTGGGAGAAGGACACAAGAGAAGCAGAATATACAATGTACTAGTAACTTTAATAAATTTAATATGAATATTTTTTTTTTGTTTCATGAAGGCATTATTTTTATTGTAAATACACTACACTTTGTAATCTTTATTATCAGTTTAATACTCTGTAAATATTTTTGAAGTTTGTTTTTGCTTCCCAAAACTCTAGGGAACAAGGACTGAACTGCGTTTCGAATATATTGTTATAAAATTTTAATTAAATGGTAATAGGGTATCAACAAATTCTCAAATTATTTATACATTTTTAAAACATCAAATAATAAGTTATATAATCACAAATTTTAACAAAAAAAAAACGACTTAAACACTAGACCAAATTAAAACGGGACCACACGGGAAGCATCTGCTTTCGAGTAAAAAAAGAATATTCCAAAATCGGTTGCCCCAGTCGAAAGTTTTGAGATAACAAAAATACAATCGAATGGGTAACCTCCTTCTTTTTTGAAGTCAGTTAAAAAGACATCGACATCTTCATTTTATACTAAATATATTAGTTATATCGTAGAGCTATTAAAGTTACTAATAGGACATACATAACCAACAGTACGTACGATAATTTATTCGCTCTTGTCAACAAGCTTATGTTAAAGCGCTTGTATAAATCACGAACCATTCGACTATATAAAATCGCGTGAATCAATCAAATAACACGCCCTTTGCATTTAATTTCTTAACGTATTTTCCCTATTTACATTATACACAAATTATAAATATACGAGTAATTGATTACTTTCTCTTCTGATTTGACCAATAATTAAATCATCCTTACTAATATTTTCAATTCAAAAGTAGCTTGGTGTATCTGCCTGTTTATAGTGCAATACTGCGACACTAATTTCAATGAAATTTCGCACTAAATTCGATACTTTAGAAAGGACATAGACTACTCTTTAATGCAATAAGTGACAATGACATATAAATTTTCAGTTATTTTTATTTGCATTTATTTTACGTTTGTAACAGTATACGTTTCCAATACTATTTGATGTCACGGCACACAACTCTAAAACTAATGTCAATTAAAACGAGACGACATAGCATATTGATAAAAATACAAATGTCTGCTTTTCGGCTATAGTAAAATCTGATACATACTAAACCCCATCTGAAGGATTATATTTGTGTGTGATTCATTGGATGTATCTACAGCAAACAGACGTAAAATACATTTACATGTAAAAAATGTTTCTCTAAATTTTGACTGCACGGACAACAGTTCAGAATCTACGTGTTCTTTATGGCCGTTTCACGTATGTTTGTAAAAATACAGGGTATATTCCTAATACGGGAATAAAAATGTATATAGTAACTAAAACTGTAAGAGATCCACGCTTCAGCATGAATAGGTAGTAGAGCTATGCTGATTTCAGCATGAATGGGTCGGCTCGACCGGGGAGGTACTACCCTCGCACAGAAGACAAGCCTAAAATGACGGTTTTAGTACTGTCGTATTTCGCTGGTGAGTGCGAGACCGGAGGCCCAATGATGCAGGGGTGACAGTTATCGTGGTAAGTGTGTGAGCAGTGGAATGTTCGTAAAGTCATGTAGAGGGTGACGTGGATCGAACCGTCGGCCAGGGAGACCCGTAGAAACGGTGGTGCCGCTGGCCGCCCGCGGCATAGAGAGGGGCCCAACCACGGCTAACCACCCTGGGAGGCTGCCCCGTCAGGTCGCGCATAATCCACGGAGTGGCTCGTCGTGCCGGTTGGTGACCGGACGGTGGGACCAGGCGACCACTTCCGGGAGGGTACGGGGGCCCTTCCGCCCGACGGTTCGGTCACCGTCAGGCCTCACTATTGTATGGCGACACAGCATTCCGAGCCTCAGTATTACACTGCCACGATGACTGTCACGCCTTTTACGCTCCCACTTCTCCCCATCTCTTTTTATCATGGCAGTAAGGAAAAAAAAATATATACGTTCAACAGCGGCACGCCATTTTCCCACCAACCCGCTTTTTGAGGTGGAGTTCACTAACATCCGTGGACTCCATGCAAACCTCAACGCCGTCCACCAACATCTTGAGACCGCTCGGCCGGCCATGCTTTTCCTAACGGAGACACAAATACGCCGCCCTGCCGACACGACATATCTTCTCTACCCCGGCTACGTGCTTGAAGAGCGCTTCCTCGCCAAGGCTGGAGTGTGTCTTTTCGTCAGGGCGGATGTTTGCTGTCGCCGATTACGTTGCCTTGAAGACCCATCCTTCTCCACTATATGGCTACACGTGGATGCTGGCTCCTCGAGCCGAATCTATGTGTGCCTATATCGATCCCATTCTGGAGACTACGAGACAACTAAGCTCTTCGAACATCTCAGTCAGGCAGTGGATAAAGCGCAGGAACAGTTCCCGACCGCCGAACTGGTGTTTCTGGGAGACTTTAACGCCCACCATGAGTCCTGGTTGGGATCTTCCAGAACTGACCACGCGGGTCGGACTGTCCACGCATTCGCTCTCACGCATGACCTCACCCAGTTGGTACTCCAGCCCACCAGGATACCAGACATACTGAGTCAAGCGCCTTCCTTGCTGGACCTTCTGCTGACGAGTCACCCAGAGCAGTACAGTGTATCGGTGCTCGCCCCTCTGGGATCCTCCGATCACTGCCTGGTGTCCACCACTGTGCCTCTTGTTGCCCCCCCACGAGCAGTGGCAGCAAAAAGACGCTTATGGCACTACTCGTCTGCAGACTGGGATGGAATGCGGGACTACTTCGCATCTATCCCGTGGGCACAACGCTGCTTTAAATACAGTGATCTGTCGCAATGTGCGGCCGCTGTGGCCGGCGAGATCACTGTCGGAATGGAATACTACATTCCCTACAGTGAGGTCGCCGGCGCAACGACCCGTCGTTGGTTCAATCGCGAATGCGCCCATGCTGTCGCCCTAAAGCAATCAGCCTACCGCGCATGGACCAGGGCCCGCGCTCACGGCCACCCCGACGTGGATCGACTAAAAGCAGCGTTCAACAAAGCCACTAGGGAATGCAAGAAGGCTTACATCACAGCGGATGCCCAGCGCATCGCGCGGCTTGGCCACGAACTCGTCGCATACCCTACGGGTAGCCGAAAGTTCTGGCGATTGGCTAAAGCCGTGCAGTCCAACTTCTGCCAGCCCTCGCTACCACCGCTTAAATATCCCGACGGATCACTTGCCCATCAGCCGCAGGAGAAAGCGAAACTGCTTGTAGATCTCTTTGCGGCTAACTCCCGAGTCGAAGACCGCGGCATGCACCCACCTACCATTCCGGCCTGCGATGCAACAATGCGGGATATTCGCATCCGGCTGAGTGATGTCCGCTCAGAGCTTCGGTCTCTCGACGTTCGGAAAGCCAGTGGACCCGACGGTATCCCAGCGGTGGTTCTTAAGAACTGTGCACCAGAGTTGTCTCCGGTTTTGACGCGCCTGTATCGCCTGTCATATTCCTCGGGAACTGTTCCGGAGGCCTGGAGGGAGGCGAATGTTCAGCCCATTCCCAAAAAAGGCGACCGCTCCAACCCGGCCAACTACCGCCCAATAGCTGTCACCTCCATTATCTGCAAAGTGTTCGAACGGATCATAAACAAGCAATTGGTCCACTACCTGGAGGATCACACCCTACTTAACGATCGTCAATATGGTTTTAGGCCGAACCGATCCACGGGTGATCTTCTAGCGTATGTCACACACCTTTGGGGTGAGGCTATTGACAGGCACGGGGAATCTTTGGCTATTAGCCTCGACATGGCCAAGGCCTTTGATAGGGTTTGGCACCGTTCGCTTCTCTCCAAGCTACCGGCATTTGGCTTGCCCCCCAAACTCTGCAACTGGGTTGCCGGATTCCTGCACCAACGTCGCATCAGAGTACTTTGTGACGGCGCGGCCTCCGACGTTCAGTCGATTAACGCAGGAGTACCGCAGGGTTCCGTCCTGTCGCCCACGCTGTTTCTTCTGCATATCAATGACATGTTAGACCTTGGCAACATTCATTGCTATGCAGACGACAGCACAGTTCATGGACGATATTTTGGGCGCCCTGCGGCAAAGCCGGTAGATGTAGAGGAAAAACGACAGGAGCTTGTCGCTGAGCTCGACCATGTTCTAGGCCGCATTTCACAATGGGGCTGCGAGAATCTGGTCGAGTTTAGCGCCAAGAAAACACAGGTGTGCGCGTTCTCTGACAAAAGGTCTCCATTCCTTCCCCTTCCGACTTTTCAGAACACTCAACTACCATTACAAGGCAGGCTCGATGTCCTGGGCATGGCCATCTGCTGCGACCTCAACCCGCGCGAGTATGTTGAGAGCGTCACTAAGGCGGCCTCGCGGAAGTTAGGTGTTCTCAACAAGGTGAGACGGTTCTTCTCGCCCGGGCATCTGTGTCTCCTTTATAAGACTCAGGTTCGCTCGTGCGTGGAGTACTGTTCACACCTTTGCGATGGAGCCGCGCAGTATTTGTTTGACGCTCTCGACCGGTTGCAACGGCGAGCAATTCGCATTGTCGGCAGTCCCGAAGCCTCCGAGACCCTTGAACCCCTGCAAATGCGTAGAGAAATCGCCTCTATGGCAGTCCTCTATCGCCTATATCATGGGGAGTGTTCTGAAGAGCTCTTCCAACTGGTCCCCCCTTCTCCCTTCCTCTACAGGACGACACGTGCTGGCCTCCGAAGTCACCGCTTCAGAGTGGAAGACATACACTCTCGCACTCATCGATTTGGCTCTTCCTTCCTGTGCCAAGCGGTTAAGACCTGGAACTCACTACCAGCGCACGTGTTTCCGTCCCACTATGATCCCGGGTCCTTTAAGAGGGGCGTGAAAAAGCATCTCACTAGGCCGCCATAGTTCTGGTCACCATGCTGCACTGTCCTTGTTTGCATTGAGGATGGTGACCACCACTCTTGGATTCTGCTGGTGCTTTCCATCAGGCAGGGCAGAGTCATTTTGGTAGCTCAGGTATAAAAAAAAAAAAAAAAAAAAAAAAAAAAAAAAAAAAAAAAAAAAAAAAAAGGCCGCCTCGACCAGATACCACGGCCTCACAGAAAACCGGTATGAAATATCACTTTTGCTGTGTTTCACCGAGTGAGTGAGGATACCGGAGGCCCCTCCCCCACCAACTCCCCCATCCTCCTCCCCTCCCCTCTCCCCCATAACCCTCCCCATCCCCCAAAGGCCGGCAACGCACTTGCGACGCTTATGGTGTTGCGAGTGTGCATAGACGCCGGTAATCGCTTACCGTCAAGCGATATCTCTGCTCGTTTGCCACCTATTCAATAAAAAAAAGTGTGTGTGCGATTCACACACAATAGAAGTGAAACTTCAGTAAATGGACAAAAGAATGAGACCGACATTTCCTCTCTCGCTCTGGCTTACTAATTACAGACGTCATTTTGTATTTGTGTCTCTTACCTGTCGTTTTTTCCGTTGCATCCGGTTTGAAATCACAACGATTCTAAAGAAGAATCACTTCAAAAAAATATATATATATCTACACACAATTGAACTACCAAAAACCATTACAATTACACTGTAACAGTAGGTAAAGTAATAACTAAGATCACTGTTCCATCTTTACAATATATATATCCATTAAAATTTCTTCTATATAAAAGGAGTAACAATTAATAGTACCTACCCAAATTCTTAAACTAAGGGTGACCTTTTTCCTGTCACCCTCGATAAGTATATAAGAGTCCCTTTTCCTCGAGCCCCGTTATTAAATTTTATGTGCTGTCCCTCTCACAATACATCCACTTATTATAATTGCTGTGTTCAAATATTAATGGCGGAACCTTTCCTTGTGTTGTAATTATTTCAAATTTATTTCTTCAATCTACGATGGAATACTTCGCTAATTAAAGAGATATGTTAATATCTCAGGCAGAAAGTTTCAGGAAAATCGCATAGTTGTGGACTGCCAACCAGAAAGTGTAAGTCGCAATAGACTAAAAACAGCTAATAATAGATATAAAAGATTCTAAACACATAAACAATAAAATTATAATTATGTTTATATATTTACTCCTACACTTTATTGACTAAATGAAATCGTGTGATTGTGATATTTTTTTACAATAATTATAATAAGTATTGTCATTTTCATGATAATACAATAATACGATCGTAATTATGGCTGGATCGAGACTCAGTATAGTTAAAGACTACGGGTATATTTCACCATGAAAATGAGATAGTTTAAATATCGAAGTATATAACATACGTATATTTTTATGTATATAAGGGGTGTTTTTTTAAGCTAGATAGAACTTTAAATTGTAAAAAGTAACACAAAAAATTAAATTTTGATGAAACTTTTTTTCTTATTTGTTTCAGTATACTCTGACAAATCATCATGAATAGACTCACGCTTGAACAACGCTACGAAATTATCCAAATTTACTTTGAAAATCAGTCGTCGATTCGCGCAACTTATAGACGACTTCGTCATTTGTATGGCGTACATAATCATCCATCTGAACAAGAAGAAGAACAATTTCAAATGTTAATGTCACGTATTGATCTTTCGAATAAAAAAAAATTTTGATTACAATTTAATTTTTTGTGTTATTTTTTACAATTTCAAGTTCTATCGGGCTTAAAAAAACACCCTTTATATGACCTTACTCGCTTTTTTGAAAAAGAAAAAAGATAAAATAGAATATCTTTTTGTATTCCTGTCGCTACTCCCCATCTTCCCTACATTCACTTCCCCCAGCATTCAAACGCGTAGCCCTCTGCTGATCCACCACCAGTAAAAACACCAACTCTAGGGAAATTTCCTTCCTCAATTCGAACATTCCAGCAGCGATAACGAAGGCAAAAATATCTTAGTAAAACATTCTATGATTTAGAGGAACTGAACTTCTTAAGTCACGATTTCAAATAATATTGTTTCTATATAAATCAAAGCAACAATTAATAGTTTTAATCATTAGCTTCAACTTTCTTACCGTGGGAGAGCCACACTTCGGTATGAATGGGCCGGCTCGACCGGAGTGATACCACGGCCTCACAGAATATCGATGTGAAATAGTGCTTGCGCTGTGTTCCACCTAGTGAGTGAGGAAACCGGAGGTCCATCACCAACCCCTCCCTCATTCTTCCTCCCCATCCCCCAATGGTTGGCAACGTACTTGTGACGCCTCTGACGTTGCGGGTGTCCATGGGTGGCGGTAATCGCTTACCATCAGGAGATACGTCTGCTCGTTTGCCCCCTATATAATAAAAAAAACTAACACTATTTAATTTTCTCAAATACCTCCCTTAAATTATGTAGTCCAAATCAGAGTATTGAAGTATAAAAGCGCGCCACAGGGTATCAAAACCCGAGCAAAACTATGTTCACGACAAATTTTTCACTTGGCGTCATAACACCGTTTGCGTGCGACTGTACAAATAAAAGTGTATGAAGCCGAAACTTGAATAGCGTTGCAACGGGCACGCGAAAAAAGAACGACCGAGTATTTTTTCTGAGTTTTGTTACAATGCGTACTATGTTATTGAGTTGTTACAATAAACATATGTAAACAGAGACTTGGATGTTAAACTATTATTTACGTGACAAAAGTTTTTAATATGTCTTTACAAAAGGGCTATTTGTTTCATCGTGTTTTTATTACTTACTATCTGTGCCTGCAATTTCATCCGATTGGCATAGTGACTTTGGGTAGCATTCATACAACCTTTCATACACCCCTTTCAATCCGTTACAACCATTTCTTCACATTAAAAAGTAGTATATTACTTTCTCATGCTCTAGACTATCTGTGTACCAAATTTTATTTATATCGGGTCAGTAGTTTTGGTGAAAAAGCGCGAGAGATAATATTATTAAGGATTACTGTGGTACTTTGGGTCGAACATTGTGTGTGTTCTTGTGAACTTGTTCAAATGAGCTGAATGATGCTACTGTTCATGAGTGTGTAGATATAATAACTGTACAGAAGGGCGCCATAAACCCTCAAATGGTTATTACCTTAAATCCTTAATTCCATATTCATAGAAGCAAAGTACACTCAGACTCAAAACAACCGTATTTAAATAACGCAAATGAATTTCTCCGTAGAGGGGTGTTAATGTCTTCACAACAATAATTTTATTTAATTATTTAATAGAACATGAGACTATTTGAAACTTTTATTGAAGACTAGCTGTACACCGCAGTGCTACCCGTGGTTATTGTCATAACGTCGGTAACGGAGTCGGGTAGGCTAAAAAAAGTAGTTTAAGTTACTCCTTGTATCATCTGCTACCTACTAGTGAAAGTCTCGTCAAAATCGGTCCAGCCGTTCCTGAGATAAACCGGAACAAACATACAGATAGACAAAAATTTAAAAAAAAAAAAACAATTATATTTATTTGTATTTATTATATTGATGTATAGATAGACTATAAGTTTTTACCGAACCAATTTAAATGAATGAGGTGTCAAAAGATTTGCAGTAATAGCATGGGTGACATAGACTAAATTAATTTTCACAAAAGTTCTCCATACTTCAGAAAAGATTTTTAATTTTTTTTGTACTAGATTAATTACGTTTTAATTTAGCAACTATAAGTAAACTCAAAGATACAATATCCAGTAATTTAAATAAAAATCAATGTGTGTCTTATTTTTAATATACGTTTCTAAAAAGAGTTTCTCTAAGAAAAAAAAGAAAAGTGACATATGATGTAAAGTTAAGAAAGTCATAGATCTAAGAACTAATCTCATAGTTTGTCTTTAATTTTCTTTTATATGTAAGTAGAATTTAATGAAAATAATGATTCATCCATTCATAGACTATACCTAGGGATATTTTCATAGAATTACTTAACTTTGCAAGTATCTCAATATTAGTCTAACGCCAACCACTGTAATGAAAATCTCAGGCATAAGAACTTATCTCGTAGGGCTATAATGTAAAAACATAAGTACTATAACGAACGTCACAATTGTTACAAACGTGACGTGTGTCAAAACAGTGAATGTCACGCGCGTGTGACGACACAGCACGGAGCAACGTGAAGTTTGTTTTTTATTACACTTTCACAACCCAAGCATAATCTTCAGATGACGTGACCTGTGTACCTTATTTATTATTTGTTTTGATTTCTGTAGGCTTGAAGATAAATACGTATATAGCTAGCTAAGTTTCATTGGATAAATGTTTCGGATACAATATTTATTGTAAGGTAATTCTTCAGTTACTACTAAGTGCTTCAATTACAACTCGATTCGTTTTGTCTCTATTTACGATTATATATTTGTGTTATTATTATATTTAAGTGTGTATATGTAGATAATTTATGTGTGCGTAATAATATCTTTATATGCTCATTTGCATTCATATGATGAGTTTGTGATGACTTTTGCAAATAGTTTGTAGTCATGGCTAAAAAGGGAAACGGGTCGATAGTTTTTCAAAAAGGTCTTGTCACTTTTTTTCAAGATCAGGACTTTCACACTCCTGCTCCACGCCTCTGGAGTTCTATTTTCAAATAGGACAGTGTTAAAGAGCTTTTGGAGCTTCCTCATTATGTGCTTACCTTTAATACTCGTAGTTCTATTGTAACGCCATTCTCCGTCCATAATTAAATATACATAAATTAACATCTTAGTGGTTCTATTACTGAACCTATTTTCTTATAAGTTGCGTGTGTTATTAATAAAGTAATAAAAATAAATTTTTAATAAAGTCTCAGATTTTATTGCCGTTTATTTTTAATTTATTTATTAGTCTTAATTTTTTACGTGGTTTTCTACATTTTACTGTGTTGATCAAAGCATTGCTTTACTTAAAACCCAACAACAGTAACAGCAAAACTGACCAGAACTGTATCATGATCTAAAATACTAACAACTAGCTGGAGTTTTATAAGTTTATATGACGTGTTTTAAAATTCTTATCTCCAGGAAAATCTTGCTGGACACATGGAGGCCAGCTCGATCAAAGTATTACCATGCCCTCACGAGTTGTGGAACTGAATTGCAACCGTCATCTGTGACTTTACCAGTCCACTGCTGTAATCAAGCATCTCCTTACTTCTGGCCTAACTGGATTTAGACGAGACAATCTAAATCCAACAAAGCAAGAAGACAAAGAGGAAAAAAGTTGAAAGAATCAAAAAATATTTTTTATACCTACAGCATTTACGTAATATTTTCAAAGCAATTACTGTAGAATATATGTTCTAAAGTATATAGCGTTTAAAATGTAAAGCAATCACGCCAATTGAACACAGTGGCGGTGATAGTTTCACCTCCTGTGACCACCGATAAATAATATATTACCCCCGGTTTATTTTAACAAGTTGCTGTTAAATAAATAACTTGCACAATCTGCTCCTATTATCTTTGGGTCAGTCGCTATCTCCTAAGTTATATTTTTGTTTTGTTTTCATTTAGTTTTTGTTTTGTTACATTGTCTAGAAGTTTATGTTTGTGATTGAATACATTGTAACCAGAAACATGCAAATGAAAATACTGTATAAGTTTCCTTAGTTTTTGGATTGATTAATTGACACGTTGATCTTAATCTTAGATTACCGGCCTAATCTAAATGACTGCTACACCTGAAATTGTCGAATAATAATAAAAAATGCCCAGTGATAATAAATAAGAAAGAGATGAAATACCAGTAATAATAAATCACATAACAGAATATATGTGTGTGAGTGTCACTAACAATTAAATAACATTCGATTAAAAAGAAAATACTAATCGACTTATTTACTTATAGACTTTTCTTAAAACAATAATACATGAATCAAAAGTTTGTTGATAAACCCTTCAGCTATAATAAAATGACTTTCTCTATTAATTTGATATTTCATTGTAGTGTAGAACAATAAAAAATGTCGTTCATTGGCATAAAGCACATTAAATATAAACATGGCATGACCTTGGCGTGCGAAGTCAACTCCAACTGTTGTCAAAGTTTAACAAAATAAACTGAGTTAAGTACACCTGAAAAAAAAATTAACATAGCAGTTTTCGCTATCACAAAATAATGATTGATTACCGACCTTTGTGCATCCCGGTGTGCTTATCTTTAAGTACTGTCAGCTCATAAATCTTGCCGAACTCCTCGAACATGGGTCGAAGATCTTCCTCCTCCAAGTGTCGTGGTATCTGTCCAATAAACAGCTTCACAGCATCCTTGCCCGCGCCAGGGGGCGCCCCGGTACGCTCCGCGTGCGACAGGGGAGAGCCCCGTTTAGCGTCCATGCTGTAATTGCTGTGAACCGGTGTCGTCGGTAGACTGTTTACGCTCTCCGGCCTACTTTGACTAACACTGACCATACTTGGCATGCTGTAACCCAACAACATTGGGTTAATGCTCCGGAGGTTTGGCCCGACAATCATGTCTATCACACTATACAGACTCCTAATGAACACAAATTTTAATAATCACAGTTCTTTGTACTCTATTTCCCTTAATCTATAAATTCGGTTTGCAAGTTTTTTAAAGCTCACTCGTGTTTACTTTCGTTTTTGGCGGAGGGCGAATGTTTAGGGTGGGGTGGGGGTGCGGTGCGTGAGTGTGCGTCGGCTCTGCGTCTGTGTGCGTTCCGTCTCTTCTCACAGTCACCCTGTAATGCGTAATATTATCGATCGCTATAGTAACAGTAGTAGGCTGTACAGCCGTCCCCCGTTTTTCTTACCGACGCTGATTTATTTTAATGTTTATTTTAATTTAAATATCTAGCACTTAATTTTTTATTATTTAAATTATTTTTACACTATAAAATACACTATATTGCACATCAATTAAAATTAATTATACAATAATTCTAAAAACATTTATTAATTTATTTAAATTTTATTTTAAATTTATTTTTACTGGTAATTATTTTTTTAAAGTTGGCACATTGATAAAATTTGAATTGGAATTTTGAGCGATAATTTTTAAACACTATTTTAAATTTACACAAATCAAATTGCACTTAAATGTTATTTTAAAGGTTTACGCTCCTAAAAGTCTAATGTTACAGTGTGTTTACGTTGTTCGCGCGCCACACGGGCCAGTGTTTACAAACAAACTGTGATCACCACAGGCTAATTTTTATTTATTTATTTTTCCACAAACATTTATCTTTGATTGTTCACACGCAATATGTCACTAAACACAAACCACAAGTGTCAATATGTACCTTTATTTTTTTTAATTACACTTAACACTAACATTACTTAACTAACTTAAATAAGGACTTGACGACGACGAACGATGACGTGACGCACAAACGAAAAGCACAAAACACGAACTAAATGAGACAACAAATCTGCCGTGTTCCCGTCTATATGCCTACATGTCCACTAACCTAAAATTCCCTCGGAGGTCCCCTCATAGCACACGCCATGGGGGAGTCTCCAGTCTTGATACATTCCTCCCTTTCACTCACCCTTAGATACGCGAGTAAATTCGCTTTGTGTGAATAGGTTGATTATTTGAAATTTCTTGTTTCTGTACACATTTCTAAATGTAGAGACGTGTTTGGCTTTGCTCTTAAATTATGTGGTATATTGCTTTGCGTTCTTATTAATTCGTGTAAGGGAAATATAATTTGATGTGAGTTAATTGAGTAAATAATAAAAAATATAATTATTACAATTCGTATTATGTAATATCACAAGATTATGAACGACTAATTTATGTTATAAATATTTTTTTTATTTTTCTTTTTACATATAAATATCTAATATTTATTTTTATGTATACAATATTAATGTCTTCACTAATTTTAGAATTATGTTTATATTAAATTGGGAAAAGGGAAATGATAAGAATTATGTTCGGTATAAGTTGATTTATACTTTCAATCGATTATCAAAAGGTAATTTATTTATCTGCTTTATGCGTACATAAAAACCAGTGTCTTTTTGTGAAAATAACTGTAAGCCGTCGTGTACTTATTATTAATTTTTAAGGGTATTGCCGAGTCTTTATTAATTTTATTATTTTTAGTTTTTTATTGAAACATTTTATTTATTTAAAAGACCTCTCCTACTGTTTCTTTCAATAAAAAAGATCTAACAGAAAAAGAAGACGTTACAACATTATTAATAAACACAGCTTAAACCTACATCAAGTGTAAAAGCCAAAAAAAAAACTCGGCCGTTGAATAATTTATCCAACCGACGCTTAGGAGTCACTCGTAAAACCCAATGCCGAATTCGGTAAAAGGTCTTCAATGTTTGGTCGAGCTATAACTCAAGCCCCAAAAATAGCGAGGGATGTTCCCTCCTCGCCCCACCCCGCTCAGCCTCCGATGATCTTTGCACGCAAACTCCTAATGGTTGTTTAGAAAAAATACATAAAGAGGTAACCCTACTTAAGTTACGTTTTTTTTATTTATGAACCTCTTGAGGAAAATTTATATGGTAATTCTATGACTTAATTATAGCGTTACAAAAATATGTTACGGTTTTTCATGTAAAGCACGTAATTAATAATAACTCTTTATACACATATTAAACAAGCTCACGTCTATATCTACAAAGGGTTGGCTAGAGGTGTAGTCAACCTATATTTTGCCAACTATAATTTAATAGAACGCACGTAGATATTTGGGGTAAGTAAATTGCCGTCACTATGGAAATTAAAGGTAGGACAATTGGGAATACTCTTTGGGTTATTGAAAGGGTCAAATTGTAATGAAGAGATAGTAATGGAAGAAAATGGTAATGCTGTGCAGGTATGGATGTAAATATAGCAATAGTTAATAATATTCTAACATGCGCTCTTCTATTTTGTTGGAAAATTTTTCTCTCTTTTGTACTACAGTATCATAAGAAATTGTACCTGGTTTTAATATACTCGTAGTAACAGTTTTAGTATTCAAAGTTATTAAAAATGCAGACTATTTACTATTCATAATAACTACATGGTAGGGCTAGTGATTTAAGAATTCGCCACGCCGCTTGCTCCTGCGTTAAGTGTTTTAAGTTCAAATCCTATACTAGACAACACTTCGTTAATTCTAAATTGTCGTTCTGATTCTGGGTGCTGTTTGTGTCTATTTCAGATATTTTTGTCAGGTCTCGTGACTTAGGGTATATATTGCTAACGCGGGAGTTGTCTTTTAAAAAAAGAAACCAGTAGTATTCATAATGACAGATAATAATCCATTAAAAGTTTTTTAAATTGTCTAGAATGTTAGACTTTAATTTTAGGTTCGTACATAAAATTAGCATTTGACGCAAACATAATAGATACTTGGTATCCCGTGCATCAATTAGAGTACCGTTTGCTGTGGTCTCGGCCTCGTAACGTCAGTACCATGCGATCCAACGACCAAATTCTACAAACCACAAATACTCGGACAGCCCGCTGATATTTTGATGGTAGTTTTTTGGTTGTATAGGGCCGAATAGTATATGTTAAGATAATAATTTAAATTTAAAAACGTTCATCTAATATTTTAAATGAGCAATTCTTGTACATATATAATCTGAATCTCGGATACTGCTCTAACGATTTTCATGCAATTTAGTATGCAGGGGATTTCGGGGCGATAAATCGATCTATCTAGAATTAACTTTAAGAAAATGCACTAAAAAAAATTCAACAAAGCTTGGTCATCCAGGTACTGAATATCTAATAAACAAGCACTGTAACTAATTAACTATTATTAATATCATCAACCGCCTTTCACCATCTCGGCTCGGGACTCCTCTCAGGAGAGGGTTAAGGCCATACGTCCCCACTCTGGCCGAGTGTGGGTTGGGGACTGCTGGCAAACCAAGGTTATGGCTACGTAATCTTGCCAAGGGCCTCCAACTAAGCTTCACGACTGTTATCATGTAATAATAACAGGGACCAACTGCTTAATGTTACTGCTTAACGTTTGCGTGCTTAACGAATCACGAAAACGCTCATGGTATCATGCTACCAGCCACGTCACTTATCCACGTACTGACCGCGTCGTCATTACTTAGCATCGATGATTGTTTCAAATCACCGAGTGCAACTTAGCTACAAGCGCCTATTATCCAGCCCTTAATTATGAGCAATGTGGTGTATTGCTCACGTACACATACTCCTATTTACATGGACGCGGGCATAAACTTACTTTGACACGAGTGCATCTACGATTGCTTAAGTTTATATTTATAGTTAAATACTGAATAGATTCTCTACGAGATCGTTTAATCTATTTAAGGTACTTTGGTCACCAAAGTGGCCACAATTGGTATATTAAATAGCAATTCATATCAGGTTAAATAATGGATATGAATCGATGATGGGACCCATATTTAGTTATAATTATATTCGCAAGCCATGGTATGTAGCAAACATGTCTTGAGCTTTCTTTAAGTTTATATCTTGCATGCGTTTGTTTATTGTATGTACACATGTGTTTGAGTAAATAAAATTAATGTCCTTTTTATAATTAACGTTATATCAAGCAACAAAAAGAACCAATTTGTGACTATATTAAAATTAAATTAAGATTCTAGGCAAATTATAATTTTAAAGAAGAAGCAATAACAATATTTACATAACAAACAAGCGTCAAAAACTTCCTCCACATCGTTGCCAGCGAATAGATTAATCTTATCTTACGCTAAATGCTTATTAAATCTTTGTACTAGATACTTTAAAATATCTATCTGTCAATCGTTAAAAATGACCATTAAAAGTTTGTTTATTTTACCCAGTAAAGGCGAAGCCAATAAAAAGGTAAAAGTTTTGTCAGTCTATGTATATATGTTGCTCCGTGTTGCCAAAGTTCTGGAGTGGCGAACACGTACTGAAAGGTGGAACCTGAGTAGACTCCCTACAAGGTTGTCCGAGGACCTGAAGAAACCGCTAGATGCTCATAACACAGAACCAGTTGTTGGGGAACTTTGAGGGAGGCCTATCTCGAGCAGTAGACAGTGGTTACCTGAGAGGATGATGATTTTGCATCGTAACGTCTAAATCGATGTTGATGAGTGGCATAGGCTATTCAAATTAATAAAACGTATTTTCGCAGTCAGTTTGTAAACTTTTTCTTGTTACCTCAGGTTCATTCTATATCATAAATATCTGCATCATTCTCATCAAATAGTTTCAATAGAACTCTTCCAAAGTTCTAGAACAATCCAGAAAATATTCGACATGCCCACAGAGTTTTAGATTCCTCCCCATCGAGAACTTTGTTAACTAAACAAAGGGGATTCGACCCACTTTATTGAACATTTCGTAATGAATATTTGAGTAGACTGAGTGCTATATGTGACTGTCTCTGCTTGTTTAAGAGAGTTTTTCACTAAATTAATTATTTTTGGAAATGGAAACGCGCGAATTTATAATCACCTTTTTGACGATGTTGTTGGTAACTTCCCGACGTACATTACATAGGTTATATAACATATATTTGAGACATCTACATACACACTACACTAAATACATAGAAAACACCCAAACTTCGCACAAAGCACAGTAGTCGCAAACGCTACCACTGCGCCACCCCGAGGCAGTCATAATGACAATCATAAACTAAATTATCACAAATAGGAATATATATGATGTATATGCAATTGGAGAAGCCTATTGCCAGCAGTGGATTGCCATTGACTGATGATGATGACGATAAAATGATTCAGGTTCTTTAAGTCTTCTGATGGCGCAGTGTACCCTAAGAATAGCCTAAATATGAATAATCCTTAACTTACAATTCATACATAAATGACACATAAAATTGACACCATGAAATAAAACTTTCAATGTATACAAGGCCTTACACGGAGTATATAGTTAATATTATAACTGAAAATTTAATTTGTAATCGATACTTTTCTATTCTCAAGATACGTTAATGAAGGCTATATTATGTGCCTCGGTGGCACAGTGGTAATGAATGCGACTGCTGTGCATGAGGTCTCGGGTTCAAATCCTGAGTCGGACCAAATGTTTGTGTAATCTACAAATATTTGTTTCGGAGTTTGGGTGTTTTCTATGTATAATATGTATGTATTTACAAAAAAAAAGGTACATATGTATTCATATCAGTTGTCTAGTACCCATATCACAAGCTCTGCTTAGCTTGGGACTAGATGGCGTTGTGTGTTAGTAGTCCGAAATATTTATATTTATATTTATATTACTGTGTGTATTAACTACTTTACTCACAGTCAAACCAATATGAAAAATATTATTTAAATCCGACTAATATGTTTAACAAATTAGCATAAGAAAAGAAACTTACAAAAAAAAAACTTTATTTTTCTTGCACTTGGCATATGTGCATTTTTGCTAAATTAAATAGGGATCTATTAAAAACTGTGAATCGCTTATTAAGCTATTTTTCTTATCACTTTTGTAAAAAAATGTTGAAATACACACTTTTGCACTCTAATGCAACCTTAGTTTTAGCAAAGTAAAAACTAAAACAGTCACCATTTCTGAGATAAGCCAATAGACCTCGTCGTATAATCAACCATTCGTTATAATTATTCGAACATTTTATTATTCCACATCACGAAGCAGGGTGACAAAGCAACTGCGTCACCCCAACATGACAGGGTAGCTAATACAGTCGTAAAAATACCACAATTAAACATACACGGAATATAACACATGTTTGTATTATCATAATGACTGCGCGGCACTCGAATAATTTCGGCTATCGTTTTGATTTATAAAGGTTTAAGGACAAATAATGTATACGTTCTTAGAGTTAGTTAAATCAGGACACTAGTATCAAAGTGTTAGCTCTCTAAATATCACTTATTTTTTTTGCTGTACTTCGTTTCGACCTATAATACCATCGGGTCTGAAGCTGAAGTTTTCAGTCATATGTGATAGTATTAGGCTAAGTATACCAAGGAAGAAAGTCCTCAAGAAGCCGTTCTAAGATAATACCTTGGCCTCCTCTGAAATGAAGATATGTAATACAAATAATAACATATCAACATACATATATATATACAAAGATAAATTAACTATGTTCAATTGATTTATAAAATATAGTGATTATTTTGAAGAAGTAGAACTTAAATTCTTATGTATTATTTTTTCAAATTTGGATATCACGTGATAACTCATCAAGCTCCTTCTTTAGTAAATATATTTGTTACCTATCAAAACACATATCATACAATGACAGATATACAGGAAATAAGTAAAAAAAACTTTCGAGGCTCACAGTAACACATCTGACATCGCACAGCCCGTGTTTATAGATTAAATCAAAAAACGCGCGTTCCCTGTTTTTCTTTTACATACTTCCGTCACCATTTCACGAAATCACTCTTATAGCTCGCAGAAAAGCTAGAGATAAAAACTTTGAATACTTTATGAATAAAGATATACCATGTAATCTTAATGTAATATCTGGACTGTACCTTATACCATGCAGCTGATGGAAGGAGTTTCGTAACACAAATAAAAGTCTTGCAGTTAGTCTGATTCAGTATATTGTCACACGAACATACTTAACATATACATATATATATATAACACTAGGTGCATAGTTTTTACCACAAAACAGTAAATTATTAATATTACTTTCTTAACACAACTAAAAATTGCTGTTGATTTCTTGGTTAAGATATATTTGACTGCCTCTGTGGCGCAGTGGTAGCGTATGCGACTGCTGTGCTTGAGGTATCGGGTTCGATTCCTGGGTCGGATCAAATGTTTGTATGATCTGCATATATTTGTTTCGGAGTTTGGGTGTTTTCTATGTATAATACTCGTACCTATGTGTGTATTTACAAAAAAAAAGTATATACGTACTTATATCAGCTGTCTAGTACTCATAACACAAGCTCTGCTTGGCTTGGGACTAGATGGCGTTGTGTGTAAGATGTCCGAAATATTATTTTATTTAAATTACTTCCTGACCGCACCGCTGCAGACTGCCTTCGGTAAAATAACGAGTCGGTGTACAGCCTAGGCAAGAGGTTTGACTTTATTTAGATTTAATTTAATTTAAATTATTAATGTTATATACAATCAATTTTTTAGTTTAAAGAAAGCTAGTATTACAATTCTTGAGTATATTATAAAAAGCTTTAATCATGTCGTTTAGAACTTCTCAAAATATTTAGGTCCTAAATAAAAATGTTAGACACGCTTCAACTATATACACTAACATATACAGATCAGAACGAATATTATCGCTAACCCCTGGAAAGCAAATGTCAGATGAATTCAATTTCAATTTAATTGTTTTTTTAATTGATTAAATATCATCATCAACACCCAATAGTTCACTAATGGATATATGCTTCTCCATATAAAGGAGCTTTTAGCCTACCACTTATACAATAATATCAAATTTAATTCGCAATATAATTTTGCTTCAAACAGTAGTAACTCACACAAACAAAGAGACATAATTAAAAATAATAGCACAAATGTAAACTCTACAAATAACTTAGCACAAAGGCTCTCGGGCATCGGACCGGCAAAGCTCATGCCAAGTCCTGAATAGAGATATCGGCACAACTTGCCACAAACTGTCTAAATAGTCCCCTTACGTGCTCAGCGCTCGGAACAAAGGCGCAAAAGACCCCGGGCTAGAGTTGGAGGACCTCGTCAACTAGGGCTCGGTTTTAGGTGAGTGGGTTTTTTGTGGAGTTAATTCATGACGTTTTCTAAAATTCCTCTGAATTTTAAACGTGGCTGGATTAATTTTATGTTTATCTTTTATTATTTAACTTAAGAAGCAATATACAATACATATAATTATATATGTGTACTAATACGTAAAGAATATCTTGACAGAAGTTTGAACAAACTGAGGAATGAAAAATTTTGATTGCATGGTCTACACACGTCAAGTATAAGTATGTCTTCTTAGCAGACGAACTATTATAAAAAGATGCTTCAAGTCATATTGGGATAATAAATAATAGGTTATAATCAATGATCATCTCAGCCGAGGAGAGCCTTGGGTTAAGGCCTGTTCAGCTGTAAACAGCTCAGCAGTTGGTTAAATTTTACATTCAATAGTAAAGAATTTATAAAGTGCTGTTTAAACCTAGTTTGCTCTTTACTAAGAATCCCAACCTCTCGCGTACTTCTATGGAAGCCCCCTCCAAAACGAGATACTCGTATAATTATTCATCTCACGTTATAAAATTGTAACCAGCTATCGATTTCTAGTTTTATAAATAATATGATCGATGTACTTGTTTTTGTACGGTACAACGGGTTAGGGGACCGTTCGGCAAAGGGGACCGGCACGTGTCCAAAATTTAGGGTTCTTCGGATGTTTTGTGATGAGACTTGTTGAAATGTCCAGTTTTGATTTTTATGTAATAATTAAGTTTTTTCACATTTAAAGACCCTATTAAAGTTGTCTTTACAAAGTGATATGTTTTTTTTATTATTTGAGTTAGTTTCATTTAAATTAAATAAGACTTACACGCAATTTCAATTGTTGTATGGCAAAAAAACTGGCAACATTGACATATGAATGACAATCCATCAATAGAGTTGTGAACATGACATGCACACACATGCCCGCACACACGCATACACACACATCTACATGAACTTACGCAAATCCACACATTAATACACCTACAAGTACATATACGCACACGCTCGAATATTATTATATGCGTGCATACTCACACATTCAAAAAACGGCATAAGTATTGTAAATTGTAAATAAACTACTATAAGAATCTAGTGCAAAGTATGATTCAACTGTAAGTGATGGCAGCATATCCTATCAATCTGGAAGGAGACTGGTGCCTATTACACAGGTTTTCCTTTTTAGAGCGCCAGTTGGAAAAAACTTACATAGACTGTGGCATGTAGTAGAAACTGTTTGTGAAACTGTATGAAATGTGAAATGTAATTTTTTGCTAATAAATTATTATTATTATAATATTAACTAAAGAAAAAATTAAATACCTAAGGATTATTGCAGAAATAAGTAAATTAGTAGAATATAGATAGCTTATAGAGTACAATATAAATATTTAACGGGAAAACTATCCAGTCTATATACCACCAAAAATAACACATCTTATTGGCGGTATCGTTATATGCTCTTGCAGTGTTTTTCAAACAACTATTCATTATGTTAGTAGTGAGATGATAAAACTCCACAAATAAATTATAAAACTTAATTTACGTCGCAATAAAAGTACAGTAAAATGCCAACAACAAAAGACAAAACTAAACATCTGGTACATCCCGTATCTTGAACAGAGGCGTATTACATCTTATATGCCCCAGGCTTATCCTTTTAGTGCTCCAAGTTCCACACGGTAAGACCGGACCGATGTCTGGGGGCCAATAAGTTGAGCATTCACTCTGAAATTATAACGGTAGCTGAGGGATGTGTACGCAACAGTCTCGGCTCCTGATAGGGCCACATACTATATACTTAAATGTACAAATAACTCCTAAAGTACCCTTCAAATATCCTTTTTTTATGGAATAGAGGCAAACGAGTAGACGTATCGCCTGATGGTAAGCGATTACCACCGCCCATGGACACCCGCAATACCAGAGGCGTCACAAGTGCGTTGCCGGCCTTTGGGGGAATGGGAAGAGGGGTGGGGGAAGGGAATGGTGTAGGCCTCCGGTATCCTCACTCACCCGGTACCCTTACTCACTCGATGAAACACAGCGCAGGCGCTATTTCACATCGGTTTTCTGTGAGGCCGTGGTATCACCCCGGTCGAGCCGACCCATGCACGCCGAAGCGTGGCTCTCCCACGGTTAAATAAAAATACAACTTATTTCTATTATATGTAAATCAGTAGTTATCAAATTACTACCTGGTGTGGACCATCAGAAGGGTATATCTCTTACAGACAGTAAGAGATTTCACACTGTAGTTTTTATTTATTACTAGCTGACCCACGCAACCTCGTTTGCGTCTTCCATTGCTCGTAGCTTGAACATTTTTCCACGTTTTTGAAACATTCTTCATTGGTGCTCCGCTCCTATTAGTATAAGCGTGATATATAGCCTATAGCCTGCCTCGATAAATGGACTATCCAACACTGAAAGAATTTTTCGAATCGGACCAGCGGTTCCTGAGATTAGCAAGTTGTTACAAACAAACAAACTCTTCAGTTTTATAATATTAGTATAGATTATATTACACTTTAGGTTTTCTAAAGATGATGGATGGTTAGCAGTATGTTATCTATCTATCTTGTTTTTAAATGTATGTTTGTATCCTTGTGAGATATAGGTTCTGTAAAATCAGTGTTTGGTTTCGAATGAATAAGTACAAAAATGTTTTAATGAACCAATCAAATAGAGAGACCAATTTTGTTGTAGTTTTCAGACACACTTTAGATATTAGTGCAAGAAAGCTTTGTCATTTGGAAAAGAAAAAAAAACTGATACTACTGGAACTCAGCTACCCATTCGAAGTTGAGAAGAGTTGCTAGCAAATTTTATCCGGATCATATAGGAAATGGGGTCTATAATTTCATTTTTGAGTTGAGGGTTAAAAATAAACACATTTGATAGGTCAAGGAAGGGAAGAGAGAGACAGGAGAGTGGAAAGAGAGAGACACGAGAGTGGAAAGAAAGAAGAGAAACGAAGATTATCTCTAGACTGTTGCATACTTGAAAATTGTTTAATTAACGTATAGTCTATGAAAAGTGTAAGTACTTGCCTGTAAGAGATTACCTCCGGGCGATAAGGCCGCCAATTGTACTTCCCTAGTTTAAGTTTTCGTAGTTAAGTTAATTTTGTTACTTATCTGGTGTGCAATAAATAGATTTATTATTATTATTTTGTTTAAGAGCTGCTTTTTGTTAATCTCCATTCTATTGTTTTAGAGAATAATAATCAAAGCTAACTAAGTGATGTCTTGTAAACTGCTCCTTTAGACGCCTCTCACCATACCTATCGGGTGCATTAGCGGTGGTAACACTTCGTTTATTAATCCAACATCACACAGAAATGGTGGTTAATTTATTTACTTCTTTATATTACACAATAACCATTATATATCAATTCGACACACCATGATAGTTACTTCTTGCAATATCACGGAACGTCATTCAACCTATCGTCGATACCGTACAACGCTTTGTTACTATGAATGAATTTATGCCAAGTCACCTCTAACGTTATTCACCTCACTGTCCGATAACTATGATAGCTTAAACCGTATGAAATTGGTATAATATATTGACAATGGCGTTTAAATGAATAATGTATTGATATTAACGATGTTACGTATTTATAGAGTGCTAGAGAATGGGTTGGTTTATTTTATTGTTTTCCTGGATACAGATTTTTTGGTGATTTTCTGTTAATTATATGATCATATCACTTTAGTTTGAGTTAATAAAAAATATATTTCATCCTCCTTACACTGGCTATGAGCACAGTCTGTAACCATGGTAATAAAATGAAAGCTTAAAACTTATTACATTATTTATCGTTTATTATTTGCCCTGCTCTTATTTATATTCTAAAAAGACAATTCCCGCACTACCGTGGAAGAGCCACGTTTCAGCATGCATGGGCCGGATCGACCGAAGTTATCACTTCTTCTTCTTCTGTGTGTCATAAAACCGGTGTGACATAGCGCTTGCGCTGTGTTTCACCGAGTGAGTGAGGATACTGGAGGCCCATATCCCAACCACTACCCCATCCCCCAAAGGCCGGCAACGCACCTGTGACGTCCCCGGTGTTTTGGGTGTCCATGGGCGGCGGTAATCGCTTACCATCAAGCGGTACATCTGCTCGTTTGCCACATACTCCATAAAAAAAACTAGGAATTTGTCATGTTTCGCATTCAATTTGTTAAGACCTTTAAAAACGGATACAAAGTACTTACACCTCGACACCAGAACAGGATAGTTTCCACAATATTCAGAGCATTAAGAAATGGCGATTTGACTGCTTTAACCATCATATACCAACCGCGCAATCAACTTTCTTATCATGAAGTACAAATGAACTCATATAAATTATTTAATTTACCAAAAACACTACAGTGAATCATTGTTACTAATGTGGTTTTTATCTTTCACCACACCTAAAGTGTAAAACTACGACACTATACAATTTCATCACCATAAACCCATATCGTCAAAAAGGGACCCCACTTTATCCGACGCAAACTGGCCCAAACTAGATTTAGGCGAATCTTTGCGCGTGGACAACGCACCCCCGACTATACGAGGTTATTGAACTGCACTTTGCGCATCAGGGGCGACGAATAAAAATAATCAATGAGTTTTGTTTTTTTTTTAAACTCTGAGATGCTGATGTAATTAGTCAAGGAGCGGTTTCTTTTGCAAACTTGAGCCATTTGGTTTTTTTTAATCAAACAGTTTTAGTCAATTTCGTAAATTATCACATAAGGGAACTTGCACACATTAGGGACAGCAGATTATACAAAGTTTTGATGAGATGATAAGAAAAAGCTCAGCTTATCGACGCTCTTCCACTCTCTCTAGCCTTGGTTGTCTGGAAAAAAGTCCACTAGATTGATTAGATTGGGTTTCTTTTGGGAGTTATATAATTATCTCTGAAGGCCAACATCAATTCGACCAATCATCACATTCAAATTATACTCAACACTGCTTTGATTTTATGAATTATTATGTATTTGAAACTTGTTCAAACACAACAATAAATGCCATTCCACCATCATTACAGTTCCCCTCGGCTTGCGTGTTATTATTTTGACAGTCAACCATGTACACTTTAATTCAACAACTTGATAAACATCGTATTGACAAATAGTCAACATTTTCTGCTTACGTTTGCTTGAACTGTTGGACAAGTTGAGTAAAGTAAGAGATTGGAGAATAAATAAGCAAAGTTTTTTTAAATCAAGAGTTCGTGAGACAGTATTTAGACTTAAAAGGCATCTTGTGTCTTGCGATTCTAGGTATATATTATGTATTATATGTTTGCCCGTCTTTGTATCCATACACAACCAGTAAACGACCTAATTTATTTTTAAATATTAATATGTAATGAATATGTAATTTTATAGGCGCCAAAAATTGTTCTCTTTTTCTTATTTTTCAAACGGACACAAAGATTACATATCAATAGGTAAAATAATTTATTTTATTAACCTTGCTATACACTCTTACTCTTTTTCTCCAACTTCTACTTCTATTCCTTCACTGTTCCACTCACTACTCTGACTTTATACATTCTACTTCAGTCTGTCCTGCTATGGAACGCGTTCCCTCTCGGGATTCGGATGGCAAAAACTCGGCAGAGTTTTAACTCTCCCGAGCAAACCGACTCTGCCCTGCAAATTTTATAGTATGTAGTTCTATTTATGTATATGTATATTTAGTAATTTATACTATACAGCAGTAGTGTAGTATCAATATTTTATATTTTTTCTGTATTTATAAGCAATATTTAATAAATACATTTTTTTTAAATATCATTTTAAATTTTCGTGAATCTCTGCATCGCCCAAAAGTTAACTGGCAGAAAATGCCTACGGCATTAAGTCCGTCTTTGCAACATGAAATATATAATGTGTGCATAAAGCTAAAATAAATAAATCAATCACTTCCAAATATTTATTAAGAACTTTTCTTTTTTATTTTTGGAGTCTAAGGTAGTCAGATACACTTTCCCTGAAACGTACCTATATAATACGGTATATATATATATATATGTATACTATTTAACAATAGTATGTTCTACCAAAATCTGTGGGTTTTAATGAAAATGAATTCCGCCGAAGTGTGGGTCATCATACTGCATTGTTGCATTATCTCAGTCATAATAAGGGTGACCACTACTCTTAGATTCTGCCCATGATTTCCATCAGGCCGAGTAAAACACTTTGGCAGATAAATAAAAAAAACTTCTTACAGAATCGACAGCTCGTACAGACCCACAAATCTAAGGAATTGAACCTTTAAGTAACGAATATCGCCTCCCTTTGTGTTATTATATCGCTTGTGTAATGGTTTGTTTCGAGGATTGTTCGAGATAATGATCATTACTACTTTTTACAACCAGGGCCCTCACCCCCTCACACTTTTAAACCACAAACGACAAAGGTTACGTACTGCACGGTTCGAAAGGGACTCTTACTGCGGAACCGGTTCTATTGTGTAGCTTTACCAAATTACTACAGTATAGGTCTTTTATATATTTGGCAATACGTTAATAGCATTTATAATATACCGTACATACACAGTTAAAGTTACGACTTACTATGAAATCGGCGATGTGATTATCTGCCATCTTATTGATAAAATAATTTTGTCGATTAACAAAGTTCAAGCTCAATCTAAACTCCCCCAAACGTACTTATAAGCAATATTCCTTGCCTGTAATTGTCATTTCTTTTTAACTGCTTTTCTTTGCAAATTGAACTCCCACTTGCCTATCTAGTGAGATCGAAATTATATTTGTCAAAACAACAGTGTTTTAATAAAGGCAACTGTACGTAAATATATGGTACGCCATTTTGTTTCGATAACGAAATTTCGCGAAAAGATTTTTCTTTCGTACGTTAAACATGTATTAAAAGAAAATATTTCAGAATACAATATTTTTAATGTGTAGGTATATATTTTTAACATAAATTGAACGTGAATACCTGAAGCGTTTCTAGAACAGTCTACACTACGCTTGGTTCCACATTATTCTCAGCATTTCGCGAATGTTCTCGCCCTATATCAAACATTCTTTTTCGAGGGTGTTTTAGTATTAACAAGTGGCATGTGAATGGCTTGAGAATATATTTTGGAGAATATTTCTATAGAGAGAAAAGGTAAGCAAACTATTAGGTACATGTAGATATAATTTTGTTATATAAGCTTTTAATTAACTGTCAATATTTTTATGTGCTTGTTTGGGCCAAATCTTGTGACTTAAAGTAGATATTTTTAAACGATTATACTGAATTTTCGCATACGCGATTAATCTGTGTAACAATAAATGATAACTAAAATAAATCTTATATATTATTTAAATTATCCCTTTATCTTTATTAAGCATTAAACTAAATAATTAAAACTTACATTGACTATGGTAATATTAAAGTTTCTTTAAAGTTTAATTAAACCTTATCTGTTTAACAGAGGCTTATGAAATGAAATAAAAATACTGAAACAATTGACACAAAACTGGAAAATAATATTCAGTTATTTCTAGCTTGCTATCTTTTACATAAATAAGACTTAAATTATAGTTCGTAAAATATAGGGGTTTAGTACGCAGTCAGTAATACAACGTATATGTAAATATACGGCTTTACTTGACTAAATAATAAACTATAAAAAAAATACAGAGAATCAAATCAACTTAAAAAATCCTGTGGTCAAATAAAACTGTATCTCTTTTATGTGATTTTAATAATTGCCACCTGTAAATCACATTCATCCCACAATCCGTATCAATAAAAACTTCATCGCACTCAAAGTTGATCATCCTGTACGGCAGTAGTAGTGGACTTTAAAAGGTTATAAATTAAAAAAAAATATATGTAACCTTAAAGGATAAAAAAATTATTAATCATCATGTAAACGTATCAAATAATTCCAAAAAAGGTTTCTTTACTTTTCACTGTCAAACAAATAAAAAGTACTTTGACCTGAGTATAAAGCAATTTCTTTTCTTTCAGTTTTTACGATAGAATAAGTTGATAAGCTCCAATGACCAAATAGTTCGACTTTTTCCGTACATTTTCGTAGGGCACGAGGGGGTGTCGACTATCGAATCGTCCCCGACGTATTTAAAGGCGGAGGAGACGGATGTGTGATATGTGTTAGCGATGGTATAGAGTAGACTTAATTTAAAATATTTAATTTATCATTAAAATTATATTTTTTGAAGTTCGCTCCTTAAGAAACTATTCTCACATATACCAACGTTGTTAGAAATTTAGGGAGATTAAAATTGGCGTAACACTACAACGCTCTGTCATTAATTATGTCATCTAACAAACTATTAAAACTAACCGAGCTAGAACGCTTATTATTAGCGATAGTTTTCTCGTGAACAAAATGACGTAAGAATGACTCGACTGCACGGTTGGCCTAGTGGTTTAAACGTTCACTACTGCGCCAAGTGCCGTGGGTTCAAATCCCACGTGGGACATCACTTTGTGTGATCCACAAAACGTTGTCCTGAGTCTGGGTGTTATTTGTGTCCGTTACATGTTTGTTTGTAAAGTCCCCCGCGACACAGGATGTATATTCCTAATGCGGAGTTGTCTTTTTAAAAAAAAAAAAAAAAATGAGAATGAGAATTTCATGACAAGAGGTTCACGCTACCTACAGCTCGATGTGACGTAAACTATAATTGTGCGTAGGAGCTGACACACACTTTTTCATTCACATATGGTATCTAACTAACAATAATATAAAAATTAAAGTTGATTTTACTTTTTTACTCGACAACAAACTAATTTTCAAACCAACTAACTACGTTTTGCGACGAAATATTGGTGTTAATAGAGATATTAGACTGGACTGGTCTACAGTAGACGGCGATAGATTGATTTGTAAATAGAGACTTAGAATTTACAAGAGACACCGCAAGAGTAGAATGAAAACGGGACATAAAATACAGTAGTGTTTTTTTTTTATTATATAGGGGGCAAACGAGCAGACGTATCACCTGATGGTAAGCGATTACCGCCGCCCATTGACACCCGCAACACCAGAGGCGTCACAAGTGCGTTGCCGGCCTTTTAGGAAGGAGTACGCTCTTTGTGTCAGTGTTTTCTTTGTTTTTTTTTTGTTTTTTTTTGTTTTTTTTCTCTTCAGTGTCCTTTAGAATAAGCACATATAGCCATAAGAATAATAACTTTTTATAAACTAAATCTTAATAGCAAGATACAAGAAAACTGCTTAACTTATAACAATTTGTGTTATATATACTTTCTATTGTCGGCACTTTGAAACCATACCATTTGATGCCATATGGCGATACCGATCAGGATTAGTGTCAATAAAATAGTGGAATAATTACCAGCGAGTTTAATTTTAGAGTTTATTATAACATTCCTGTTACTTAAGCTCTCTTTAAAAATATAAAACTGATAACAACGCCACGGTCTTCCCTGTCCCCAAAACTGTTCGCTAAGAGAAGGGCTCGGACTCGCAGGGTACATTATTGATTTCCATTATACCCGCACCGTTGCTCGTCATCTTAAAGACGTGTCACATTTCACACACTTTTATAAGAGCACCCACTATCTTGATATTTACATAAACATCTAAGAAATTTTCAGAATTTTTAAGTACAGACAGTTCAGTTGAACACTGGCAGACAGGCAGGCCTACAAGGAGAGCCTTAAAAAGGAAGTTTTAGCCTAATAAACAACGTTAACCAAAGAATTTGAAATAAGATTTACCATTGTATTAATCGACATAAGTCGAACATACAAACATTTCACCTGTCTTTCTCTCAAGTCGCAAATCTATATTAAGCCCTTTACTACTTCAAGTTAACATCTAAATGCAACTTTCTTTTACGTCACCATGTTAAATTTACCTTAACACCCACGTGTACCTTTGCCCTTTAAGTCACTGTAAACCGTTTGCATACAGTTGGTTACCCGAAAGCAACTGACAGAATATGTTTATTTTACTCAGTGTTTCTAACTTTACATTGTGGTAAAGAGGTATCAAATGAGGATAAACTGTCACTCCCAAAAGTGTAATAAGATTATACGAGAGGCTTATACAAAAAAAATATTTTACTGTACAGAAATGCGTACGATTTAATTGTTAAGTTTATAATTAATAATCAAAAGTATATATTGTAATAACACCCAAATATGATCGTACGCAGACGCAGTTTTTGCCTAACATGTGTTATCTATAGAATAGAAAAGAAGGCAAAAATATTTACGTATGTAACTTTTTGCGTTGAGTGATATTCGAAAATTGGAATCCAACGTGACATACTAATATTGAATCAAGTCGTGGTACTCGTGTATATTAATAATTATAATATTGCATCACATTAGTTAATATCAATAGAAGCATAATAGTATTATATTATTTTGCCATTTCTCTTCATAGCATAGAAAAACAATCTAAACGAAACTAAAAATAAACACAATATTAAAAATTAAATGAATTTCAAATAAGTTTATCACAAAAATCGAAGTCCATTAAAAAACTTTCTGTAAATTTCGTGCAAATAATGTTTGAAATCGATTTACAATCTCTAAGTGACATCAGTTCATTACTTATATTACAAAGAGTGACAAGGAATGAGGCCTGAATGAAATGGAAGCGTGTGCTTATCTGATTGAACGATGAAATCGAATGAACTCACCGCAAGTATATGGTTCGTCTTCTTTGAAAGAACAATGTTATAAGAAATAACAGAATTGATTTTTAACCGACTTCATGAAAGGAGGAGGTCCTTAATTCGACTATATTTTTATATTATGTTTGTTACCTCAGAACTTTCCACTGCGTGAACCGATTTTGATCCTCCTTTTTTTATTTGATAGCTGTAATTATTTTAATAAACATCATTGTCCTCTGTACAATCTAGCATTAAGTATTTGTTTTATTAAGCATAGTAGTAGTTTTAATAAAGACGAGGTTTCTTCTGTTTTCCGCTCTGTTATTTAAACCAGTAAAGTTGAAAGTTTGATGAATTAATATTAAATTAAATATAACACATGTAATACATATCGTCTAAATATATACACGAGAAAGGTTTTTAAACACTACTCTAACTTATGATAAGAATGCTATTTAAGGAGAAATATAGCCTTATATATATCTTGAACCCTTTGCGGCCTCCACAAACTGATGGCAGTAGGGATCCGTATCGCTTTCATCTGGACTATGAATATGGGTTGAGATCACACCGAACCGAGCGAAGTCGTAATTCTGTGGTTGTAATTAGAAGCCTTTATTGCTGTGAAAGGCCGTAGGTACGTGAGGTATGGTTTGAGTGAGAGGGTGTATCCTTCGGTTACAGATAACGAGAGTTGTAAAGAGAGAGAAGTTTTATTATTCCCACATCTGGGCCTATCTCTTAACGTTAGTCGCGGTAATGGAGACATAATTTCTTAATCCTAATTTTAGAAAAAATAATTTGATTAACAAATAGACATGGGATGTGACATGTATTAATTCTTATGGGAACCGCTTTAAACATAAATTTAATTAGAATTCATTAATTGCTATTAAACTCTTATAGTATGTGATTCTGACCTTTCAATCTTTTAATTGTACAGCTTTTTTTAACTATTCCTGTATAATATGTTTTCAGTCTTACCATATTTTTTGAAAATTTTTGGAAAAGCAGTATTGGCAGCTGTGAATAAAAATTACAGAAACCAAAAAGTCAATTTAATGGGCAGCAAGAGAGAGGGTTTTGTACAAAAATAAAGCATGTTTGGCGACTTTATAGAGATAAATTAATTTCAGTAAGAAATTAAAGTCTAATATTTTTTGTAAAACGCTACGAACCTTGAAAGTATCCACTCAGCACATTTAGGTAATGGATCTTCTACCCAAACAGGGATGTAGTCAACCACTCTGCTAAGCCCCTCGAGGCTCCGGAGTTGCATAACTAGTTAAGATTTAATTAAACGCTTCCACAACTTCACGTTAATATGCTAACCCAATAAACTGGGCAACGGTATATTGTACTATAACATAGAATAAAACAGATGCATAAACATCTCGAAAACCAAGATGTTTTCTGTGTTTCAAAACCAAATTAAAGTCGGGAGTACTTTGTCTAAAAATTAATCAGTTTTAGAACTTAATTAAATGAGAAATACAGTTGGTTGTAATATGCTGTCTTGTATACATCCATATCAGCTACCTATTGCCTCAGAATTCGTATATTGTCAAAATGCCTGACTAATTTGGCCGGTATAATGTATGTTAATGTTTTAAGGGGACCCTTCACCCTTAAAAAGCAACCTCTTCGGACTTAATTCGGTCAAAATCGAGGTGTACACAACATGTATGTAAAACCATTTTCTTTTTGTAAATATGAAAGAGGGACGTACGAAAGTTTTTCAATATTATATTCCGTATACAAATATTACATTGCAGTGTAAAGCTCAACGAAAAAAATATATTGAGACAAGCCCTGATAAGTTGAGCGTGTGCCTAAGGCAAATCGAGGGGACGCTGGACCAACTTCATGCGAGCCCCTAAGCGCACTTCAAAGCGATATCTGGAGACCACTGTCGTAAAACTTGATAGTAATTCTGTTCTCAATCTGAGATAGAGAAATATTTACTTACGCCGTAGGGGATAAGTTTAATTTAACAATTCACTTGTTATTTTATAACATGGAACTGAACTTAATCAGTGGAGAAAATTTTAATAAACATGTTGATGCTTGTTTTTTATATATCTGTTTAATTGCATACAATAGAGTTATAATTAATTTTTAAATTCATTAAAAATATCAACCGAATTGATACCAAAATCTCTCGGAAAGCTAGTGTTAAGTAATCCTTTCTCTTTTCATTTTACCCTGATTGAAGGTACCTAAGTCGGGGGAGGGGTCATTGAAATTACCGTACATACATATTCATGAGTGTATACGGCAAATACATGTTTATGCTGCAAATTTTTGACACTCTCCAGAGTATCAATACCTACAGGATACTTTCCGTGATCTCAGAATCTTGAAATTTAGTACGATACGTCTTATAGCACAGATAAAGGAAAAAAATCGAAAATCATAAATTGTTAGTTACATCGTATAATAAGCCGTTTATGCTGCAAGACACTCTCAAGAAAATCAAACCTACGGGGTACTTCCCGTTAACTCAGAATCTTGAAATTTGAAGCAACGTCTTATCTACTGTATAATTGTGTGTTCACAATGTATTCTGTGGGTCACCAATAAATCATTTTTTTCATTCAATTTAAAAATATGCGATCACCATATTCCGCGCGTTCTCTTACACACTCATAGAAAGAAAAATCATATTTTATAAGCATTGTCCAGGTTAAGTGATGAGCACTCGGAAACAGCGAGTCATCCCGGGCCTCACATAAACACTTTTGTGAGAACTCATCGTGATCAAACGCTGGTAATAAAGATAGATTAATGGCATCCCTTCGTGGGCCGAATGGTTACGAATATTGCCGAGGTTAACCGAACGAAAGTTATACACGTTAGGAAAACCAACTATTTCTCATTTAATTAGACTTCAATTTGAAAGAAAAAACAAACTATCAACATCTCTTACATAAATGTAAAACATAATACTATTTATAATTTAACATAAATAAACAAACCAAATATTTAAAAGGAAAATAAATATTGGTGTTAAATTTGCGCACAAACCTGAATCCACCAAGATATTTAAGAAAGACTTTACCACTCAATGCTCAGTGTTATAATTAATTCATTTTTATAGATGGGCAAACTTCGGACATCACAGATCATAGCAACTATTAGCTAAGACCTTTAACGTCATCAACGAGGGTTTGAGTATAATTTTATAAATCATATTGAAAAAATAACTATTGTTTGGTAACACATTCATCATGGATTTAATTCAGACCCAGGGTACATTATGAGGTGATAAGAATGTTCTATGTGTGAATACTACATATAATATGTTTTGGCGAGACAGCAGTTTGCCTCATTGTTATTATTCTCAAAACGACTTATCTCATTAATTACTAATATATAAATTGACTCATATTTTATGAACCGTATTTATACGTACGTAAAAAAGATATTTCTCCGGCTAGACGTTGTCATTACACAAAAAGTACACCAAATATCGAATCTACATAACCCTGTTGTCTCGCTTCGAGGTAACAATTTCTTTTTATCCTATTACCATTGATGTAATCTGCCCACAGAAGAGCTTGATTTATTCTCTCACAGTAAGTATACTCCTCGCCTGACAACAACGAAATTTATTGTTACACTTTTTTCCACTCGAAAGGTACATCCGATGTCTGTTTATCTGCATCACCTATCGAGGATAATTATTGACTTCTAAAACTCTTTCTTTTTAACTTACAACAAGCACACGTTTACCTGTTATATGCAATGACAAGTGGGTATAAATATTCGCAAATTACTTGATCTTTTTAGCGTAAAAGATATTGTTATATTTGACATTCCTTATGTAGGTTGTTATAATACAAGAAAACAAACGAACAGACAGATCCTCCTAAAGTACTTACTGTTTATTATGTACTTTATACTCTATCTGCAGCAGTTGTCAAGTGACTACCACTTAACTATTACTGCAGACACCTGCGACCTGTAACTTCAGAGTCTCAATTTCTCTCAAATGGATATAATTCAATCATAGGAGCATTCATCTTGTCGATATAACCCATGTTAACCATTACTATAATACAAACTCTATCAAAGAAATAGTGACATGAAACAAAATATAATTATTTACGTGTACCATACGACAAAATATAGAAACAAAATATTTTAGCAAGAATGTTTTCTCTCGTTTTACAAGTCCCCTTCAACATGGACACGTTACCAGGGATACACACTCAATCAAAGCAACCTTTCATAAAAAGAATCAAGATGAAACGCACCTACCAATTTCAGATGTCTATGCTCCAAAATTCGGTTGACACAGTTCTCCTAACAACAAATAAGGAAATGCAAGCCTTCTACAAAAGGAAGAGTAGTAAATAATTTGTTCGTGTGACATTTGGGTACTTCCCTTTCCTTGTAGGGCCCGAAACGGCGAGCGAATTGCAGAGCCGACGAGACGGTAGAATAAAATAGTCACACCCACCGTTCTATTGAGTTTCGTGTGTGACACATTGGTCGCGAAAATGCACAGCTGCTGAAATATGCATTAAAAATAATATAAAATATGTCTGGGAAAACACATTTTGATATAATTATTATTTCATTGTAGAATATGACTAGAATATATTTTTTTTTTAAACCTGCAATTCAATTGACTGAAAATTAATCTTATAAGCATTTTGGATATCACATTTGTTAGCTAGTAAGATCACATGAATAAAATATATTAATCAAATATCAAATTCAGAAAATTATATGCATAAATTATAATAATATTGTAATTTCAAATGTAACTCTATTTGTTACGCTTTCCTGTAAAACAGCTGCACAGATTGCAAAAAAATTGACAAAGAGATACGTTGATTCCTGATTAAGAACATAGGCTACTTTTAACCGCAACAACCAATATAAACACCAGCGGAGCCTCTGTCAAATCCAGTATACTTATATTTGGTATTGACACAGATTAACCGGCTCGACCGGAGATATGCGACGTGGTCGAAATCGTCCCCTATTGCTCACCATTCCTGGTTTACGTGTGTCGCAACTTACCTGGATGGTGTGTATGGATATAAAAATCGACCCCGACCCGAAGCATTTTTCCCCAATAGCTCAAGAATAGATTTTTAGAGATATCTTTGAGTTCCTTTTTGATGAAGTTAACTAAAACGTAAATTATTATTATTTAGATCCCCTTGAGACAGAAGCGTCATTAGTAATACATATTAGAATTACTTTGATTTCTAGAAGTCTTATATTAATTACGGAATAAAATACTATGATAGAATAGAAAATTTCACCTATAAAAATAAACTTAACAATATTTTTCTGCGCCAATAACACGAAATTTCAATAAAATGCATCATAACATCAAATTGTTATACTTACTTTACAACAACAAGCAATAAAAAAAAAACAAAACACAACATTTTTACAGTAACAATAAAAACAGCAATGAAACTTAAAAAGCTAGCACATTTCAATTAAGAACATAACTCTCTAACCCCAGAGAGGGAAAAAATGGAAGTAAGCATCCGGACGATATAAAAACACATGCAATGGAATTAAAACTCCGGATGAATTCGACCAATAACATGCGAATAGGAAACAGAGTTTGTAATAAAAGAGTCGGGTGCATGTGTTGCATGAACTACGTGCTGTGTTGGTAAACTGACTACTGCACTTTGGCGTTAGCTTGTTGAGTATTTTGTTTCAGTTCCAACTTTGAATCAAATATAAAAAGCCCTATTTAAAAAGTTTCTTTCTAAAACTGCCACTTTTTTTTTCCTATTCACTTCTGGTACAGGGGTTGTGTAGTTAGATTTGTTTGCTATTAAAAACAGATAAGCCTATTAGCGTCTACCGGTTTACTGAAAGTATTTTTTTATATCAAAAACTTTTCTAAATGAAATTTGATAAGTTTGTAGTAATGTAATTAGAAGGTAGTATACGAGTAGTATAGTTTAAACACATGTTTTGGTTCCAAAATGAACTCTAAAAATATTAGTTTAAATCACAGATCGGGTTAATTTTAACATTTTGATACTGAAGTTTGTAGTAGAAAGCCCTGCAGCAATGTCTAAATCTCAGAGTCCTATTAAGCCCTAAAGCTATTCAAAGACATTTACTCATAATTATTTCTACTGTTTACTGTATTCAAGGATAGTTACTTCATATGACTTGAAACAGTAACAATTCTCTAGCAATTTTCTATCTCTGTCTGAAACATAGATTTAGACAGAGATAGCAATATTACCAAGTGAAGTTTTATTACAATTGTTGTACGTGTTTACTTTGTTTTGGCAAACTACTGGAGTAATGGAAGACAAACAGGTATGTGACGTTATATGTAAAATAGCTTTTAGGTGCTTTAGATTGCAACAATTGTTGTCTCACATATAAATTGAAATTTCTATGATATGAGACAGTGAAAATATGAATAGTTTATAGGTTTATTGAAAAAAATGGTGATGAAAAAAAGTCAGTGGATGAAATAGTTATGTGAAACGGTGAACAATAGCTCAAAACTATATTCCTATGATATGAAAAATCTAAATCGTATCCTTTTCCACGAAAATTATGCGAACTGAAGAGTGTAAAATTTGGCACAGATAAAGATTTATATGGAGGCGAGTACAGAAGGCAAGAAAAAATAATTTCAAACGCTTGGCGACGACTAGTTTCTATAAGTCAATCTGACTTTTACCGTAAAATTTAGTAACCCCTTATTATATATTTTAAAAAATAGATAACAAACTATTTCCTATAACTCATATAAAAACAATAGTCATTAAATTGGTTTTTATAACTCGAATTTAATAGAATAGTTAATCTCCATCTCAAACAGCTGACTATTCCTGTGACGTCACTATTTCATACAAACAGAACTCCAAGATATAGCAAGTGTGTTTTATTGGTAAGGGCGTTTGATAATGTACAAATTTCATGGAGATTATTTGAGGATTGCTTACTATTTCTACTTTTACCTGTATACCAATATGTTTATCAGTAATCTAGTTCATATAGTACAGGTTCTGTCTATTTAGAGATCTTATGATCGTGTTTTTTTTTAATTTATGTTATTTGAAATTTTAGATATTACATGCAATTAAAGTTGTGAGATTTTCCAAGGAAATATTTATGTATAATATAATAAGTTGTTAAATTAAATGGTTGGTAAGACTTCGCTCATATCGATGAGGTTACATATTTTAGAAATCCATTTTTTAACTTTATTTTAAGAACTTCTTTATTTGTGCACAAGATGGTTTTAATACTATTTCTATATTTCTATTACAATATACTAATTAAAACTAAATAGATTGAACAATAGCACATAACAGTTTGATTAATTAATCATAAAAGGGAGTAGGCTGTCGAACTAAAGAAGTACAAACACCTGAATACACATGAAGGCATTCTTTAAACGTTAATATTGGGTGTTGTTTGTGTTTGTTGACATGTATGTTTATAAAGTCATAATGCGAAAGTTGTCTTTTTAAAAAAAATATATAGATTTTTCCACCACCGAGACTCTTACCGTGTTTCTCGAAGAAGTACCAGGTTATGATTAAAGTATGTAAATGAAAAGACGTCATTTAAAAACATTATTTTAAACAAAGCCTTATTGAGTTGGGCCACCATTATGCAAGCGCCTTACCCCGGTTTTACTGCCTGTTACTTTATACGGAGTAAAAAAAAGTAATTTCGCTATGATGCCTTTATTACGGGCCCTAGAATGTATTGAGTTATGACCCTTCTCATTTTGTTAGATAGACCTTTGTTTTGAAACGTACCCTTTTTATATCGGCCTACTAGTTTTTTGGAATAAATGTTTCAAGTTTATGACCGTTTCACAACAATGTGCTTACTTGTCTGCTTACACGGGTTTATTAGCCGGTGTGAATATAAATATGTTGCTTGTTTACGTAGGCATATTCAGCCTCGTATTTTATAGATCGTATTTCTTCAAGGTAGCTTCATCAGTTTGATGGGGGATAAAATTGTGGGTTTACTTGCAGTTTTGAACGTGATGACTAACCAAATTATATAACATGCCAAGATTTTACATATGATACGTATGCCTTAAGGTTTATAGAAGCATTCGGGTTTAGTGACCATTTCATACTTTCTGGAGCAAATAATGTTATTGTTCACTATACTAAAAAGGGCATAAGTGTGTCGTTTTGTCTACTGGGATAGTACATGTAGAAAATAAACCTATATAGGGTAAATAAGGTAATTAAAACCGTGGGAGAGCCAAGCTTCGGCATGCATGGGCCGGCTCGACCGGAGTGATGCCACGGCCTCACAGAAAACCGGTGTGAAATAGCGCCTGCGCTGTTTCACCGAGTGAGTGAGGGTACCGAAAGCCCACACCCTACCCTTCCTCCATCCCTCTTCCCACTCCACCAAAGGCCGGCAACGCACTTGTGACGCCTCTGGTATTGCGGGTGTCCATGGGCGGTGGTAATCGCTTATCATCAGGCGATAAGTCTGATCGTATAGCTCAAATTCCATAAAAAAAAAAAAAGTTGCGTGTACTAGCGTACACTCGTAAGAAGTGAAACTTCTTTATGACGTTATTTTTCAAAAAATAAATATCATATGTCGACGTAAGGTATAACGACAAAAGACTTATAAACCAGCAATATTCGTGACAATTCTTATTTCAAGTGCAATAAAAGTTAAGGAGCGAGACCTGAGTAAATATTTCGCGATCTGTGGTGTGAATGAAGTAAGTTTGTGGAATGTGATGTGTGTAGTCCAGTGGTTCCCAAAGTTGACTGGGCTACGACTCATCTGATTTAAGTTTACAAACTCGGGAACCACCTCTAGGAAATTTAAGCGTTAGCAATATTAATAAAGGACTTTTGAAATAACAAACTGTTTTAATACAATCTTCTATTACTTAATTATATAAATTTAATGGGAAGGATGAAATTGTTTCCTATGTTTCGCCATTACAGTTTTGACATCAACTTCAACTTTAGTTACTTTTAATCGCAGTGAGTTTGATAAGTCCAATTTATTTCGGTATTTAGTTTTAATGTTCACCATATTCGAAAACCCAGCCTCACATAAGTATGAGGTAGTAAAGGGGAGGAGGACTTTCATAGCTTCATCAAACAGGCATGGATGACTACCAGCAACCGAGAGCCAGAATTTCGTTAATTGCTTACGATTGAAACTATTTTTTTGTGACGAATCTTCTGATAAATCAATTAGTTCTTCACTTGCTTTTGTTGACATACCAGTTGGTAGGGGGTCTTGAAATGGGTTACAAATCCAATTCATCAAGTCGAGCTTTTTCACCTCCTCGCCGAAATAGTCGTCAAATTTTTTTTTTAACAATGATAAATGTGCAGAAATTGCAAATACTACGTTCATCTTTGGCTGCACTTGGTTTTCAACAATAAACGTTTCAAGTGTTTCAAAACAATCGTACTTCCCATTCTCAATACAACTCTTCCACAGCAAAAGCTTTTTCATAAACGCCCGAATTTTATCGTGAACTGCAAAAATATCTGATCCGTTTGAACCTTGCAAATACAAATTGAGTTCATTTAACTTCGAAAAAATATCCGCTAAATATGTGAGCTTGAGAATAAATTCTTCATCCATTAGATGTTCAATATATTCAGTTTTTCCTTCCAAGTAAATTAGAACTTCATGGCGTAATTCCACTAATCGTGTCAGTACTTTTCCCCTGGATAACCAACGAACTTCGGTATGCAATAGGAGAGATGTATGAAGACTACCCATTTCTTCACACAGCTTTTGAAATAAGCGAGCTTGCAAGGGTCTTGTTTTAATATAATTAACAATTTTAACAGCTGTATTTAGAACTGTTTTGAAATCATCAGGCAATGCTTTGGAAACCAGTGCTTCTCTATGAAGGCTACAGTGTGTCCACGAAGCATAGGGACTTTGATCAAGAATTCTTGTAACCACGCTGCTTTGTTTCCCGCACAATGCCCGCGCACCGTCAGTACATATACCGACGCAGTTCTTCCACTGCATACCTTTTCCTTTTATTTGGGAATCAATTACGTTGAAAATTACCTCAGCTGTTCCACGAATAATTGGCTTGCAAAACAAAATGTCTTCATGCACGTCTTCTTGCCATATATAACGCACAAAAACAATTAATTGAGATAGGCCTTGCACGTCGGTAGACTCATCTAGTTGCAGAGCATAATATTTACTATTAATTATTCGCTGGATTAATTCATCTTCTGTCCATTCAGCCATTTCGTCAATTCTTCGCGCAACAGTATTATTCGATAGTGGTATGCGCTCGATTTATTTTACTTCTTTTTCTCCAAACATCGCTCCAACAGCATCTTTAATCGATGGTAATACTAAGTCTTCGCCAATAGTATGAGGCTTACCTGCTCTAGCGATTCTTAAGCTAATGAGGTATGATGCATATACAGCATTTTCATTGATATTAATGAAATGCGAAACAATGTTTTTAGAAGACTTCATTTCTAACATTTTTTTTTGAAAAAAGTCTACTAGCTTGTTTATAGAATGGGAATGCTTTGTTTCTATATGACGTATCAGCTTACTTGGGCGCATACTTTCATTCGCTAATATTTCGTAGCAAATCACACATTGAGGACGCGGATCTGTCGTATCATGATTCCAAGTAAATCCTAGTTTCAGATATTCCGGGTCATATTTTCTCACCACTTTCCGACGTTTCGTTGACTCGACGCGACTTGTTGAAGGAATTTGTAAGTCAGACTCAGTGCCGCTTCTGTCACTCAAAAGATCATCTGTATTTTCACTACTATTTTCGCAATCAACTGGCGGCGGCAAGGTAGTTTTTGCTACCCGTTTTAACCACTTTTCCATTATTATCTTCAAACGTAACTAACTATTTTCAAATGAGATTACAATAACGCACGCTAACGTACACGACACATCGCAAAATGAACTTCGTAAAACAAAAGACTCGCGAAATGCGTTCGTTCGTTCGTTGCCCACCAGTGGGTCGCGAGCCATAGTTTGGGAAACCCTGGTGTAGTCATTTACATTGTGGACTAAATAAAATAATATTGTTTGTAATGTGATATTTCATTGTAGTATTAATTTGGTCCTGTTTGTGTTTGAAAATGTTTTTTGTTTTATTTGATAATTTTTTTTTTAAGGATTGTATATAACTACTCTCAATAATGATAAAACATTTTATTTTAACCCCGATAAAGAAGTTTCACTTCAAAAAGATAGCGTAACGGATAAATGTTACGCGTTACGAAAAAATGTTACACAAAATTTTTTGACAACACCGATAAAGAAGTTTCACTTCAAAAAAAAATGGTATTTCAGTTAGTAAATTACGTCTGCTGATAAAATTAAGATACTTTAGGTAATAAGTGAGCGAAACTTATGCTACCAGTGTTCAAAGTTACATAAAAAACAAAAATCAGTATACTCCAATTTAACTCAACAATACTTTTATCAGTAATTATGAAATGGATATAATTTAACCCATCATTTCCCTTATCACTAAGGCTCTATTACATTTTAATTGAATTATCACCATTAGGAATGAATTTCCGGAGGGTCGACTCCGTTTGGTTACTATTAGATTTTTAAAGAACTTTCTAGTTGAAAACAAAGAAATTATTTGCTAAATAAGCGAATAGCAATGAATTTCATGTATTAGTCTAATACATATCTCTCTTATCTAAATATATATAGTTTAAACTATACATATATATACAAGTAGAAACATTAATAAACTATAATTTCATGCAATATGCTGTACTGTTTAGAAAAGATTATTGTTAAGAAAACTAATGCCAAAAAAATATTTGAGCTCCAGAAATGACTGGTAAAATGCAATAAAACAATTGCTTAACAATTGTTTTATTATGAATATCTTGCCGCCCCAAACGAACTAGATCGTTTGTGTCAAAACATAGCTTACAATTAAATAATGACAATGGCTCAGTAGAAGAGTGTAGGAAATATTTTATTTTATAAATAACTAGCTGTTGCCCGTTGCTCCGCCCGCGTTTATGTCGGTTTTTTCGTGTTTTTTCGCGGTTGCGGATAACTGCGGACTGATGCAAAAATTAGATAAAAACAATCCTTGATGCGGATTAGGTATATATCATTCTAAAATTTCAGCTCGATCGGTGCAGAACTTTTTGAGTTTTCGAAGCGTACACAAACCAACATAACATTTATATATATATAGACTATGTGAAGTGTAAGTCGTAGCGAAAGATTTCTGTGTTGTAACGAGAGTTTTCGGTTGTGAAGTTAGCTTGAATATTCATTTCATTGTTTAACTGTTTCAAATGTTTAATGGACTAAGCCCCCCGTTTAGTTCAACAAGCCGTTTGGTCAACTAAACCCACGGGCTCATAGTTCATTGTGCTAATGCTTTGGACTTAGTTTTAAGTAGATAGTTCTAATTTTAATGAGGATAGTTTAGAATAAGCTTATACCCTTTTATTTTACTTAAATAATTTAGTTAGAATTTACAGGTGTAGCCAAGAAAGTTGTTATATCGTTTCTATCATTTGCTTGTTCTATATAAAACTATGAATTTACAAATAACTCTATTAGTCTGTCTATTACGGTTTCACGATTTTAATTAACTGCTTCACCGATTTTACTTTTTTTTTCGTAAAGGTTCTTTGATTCTCGAGAAAGGATATAGGCTACTCTTGCAATAACTGACATAATCGTGGGCGGAGCTACGGGAACAATGTAGTAATTTTAAAATATATGTAAATTATGAAATTATACTTATTGTGGAGGAACGAGTGTCATGTCCCTCCAACACCAAGGGAGGATCCTCAAACCAGACGAGGTGATCATGCCTGGCGGGCTACTGCCCAACAGCTGATGTTGGGATATTGTATATATGATAATCGGCGCGAGAACAATTTATAGCGCAATTCAGGATTTGTAGTTACTCCGTGTAGTGCGTTACTTCGTAGTTGAGTGTATCTTCGGTAGATGGCGCCATAGTAGGTTATGTTGTATGTATATGTGGAAGTCGCCACACTTATATTCAATTATCCTCAATTTTTAGAAATAATTAATAGATACTAGAAATTTTCATAAAGTTTTTCTTTTTTTCTGACCTTTTTGGTTATTAATTTTCGTAACTTAATGAGAGCATATATGAATAGACGTGTAAACCTATGTCGTAAGGACGTAATTGGTTCTGCAAATTATGCCTCGTATTTTCTTCTACATTGTTCCTCACAACAATAGCAAGCGTGACCCCTTTGATTATTCCTTACATAACAAGTAGAGCAACCTTTAATAAATTTAAATTCATAGAGTTATCAAGGCAGTATGCAAATGGGCCATATAAAAATGTTAATTACTCGGCCCTTAAGCGGCTTGCATATGCGGCTAGCGAGTAAAATGAACAACACTTGCAATTATAAAGTGGAGCGAGCTGGTTCGGGGAGCCATGTTATTTTACTCTCCTCACCAAAAAATAGCGAAGGGAATTGCAAACAGACCGGCTTGTGGTTGACAGTTTTGGTGGTGTACTCGGCCAGTAGCTTTGACTAAAGGTAACGTGCAATTCTAAAATTGGTTTAGTCTATTTTTTTCATATATTAATCTGAATTTTACTAACTTTCACAAAATCGTATTCTACAATTCATAAAATATATTTAAGGAATGCTTAATGACAGGTAATATAATAGTGATTAAATATATATAAACAAACATTAAAGTACAGGTTCAAAATAGTGATTTAAGAAACTTAAGCCTATGCTAAATTTTAAGGACATTTTGTGTCCGAGCCAGATAGGATTTTCTGCATTTCGGACATCAACGCTCCTCCACGAATTTAGACATTACATGTTTATTATTATTATAGGTCAGTTACTTAAGTAACTTAGTACTCCAAGTACCCGTTAATACCCGTAACCATAAATACTTATATTAAATTCTGGTACTTATTAATGTCTTTATCATATCACAAAATAATTTTAATAGTGATCAAAATATTTTACGTGAGTATTCGAACGGTAATGAGCGGCGACACAACGGTGACAAGCTGTGCACATCAGTGTAGCGATGTCAGATAGGGATGGAATAAAACAAAAATGATCTTTAATTTTGTCAATGTTGTGATTTTTTTTAAGTTTACTTAATTATTAATATTTTATTTATTTGTTACTATTAAAACATTTAATCATCTTTATAACTTGTAATTGTTTCGCTTGGTTGATGTTTTTTTTTTCTTTGGCGTTTCTGTGATCTTCTAAAATGAATAGCAACCTTATTAGGTACCAACCTAATTAGCCAATTATATGAAATTATTATGTTTACAATTACGACTTACAAATTACTTGAAATCGCTTATTATTTTGTGTAAAATCGGTCATCCGTATCACGCTATATTTTACAAGGAATTGTTTCTTATCACTAAACCGCTCTAGCGCCCGCTACCTAGCCCAGTGGTTTGAAAACGAGTTAGCTTACCCGCTCCGCTGCCCGCTGACTTCGAAAACACGGCCTTATAGTCCGTAACGGACTAACCGTTAATTTATTTTCTTTTTTCAGTTTATTCTTACATCAAACATCTATGCCCAGCAAAATAGCTAAAATATCGACATCAATCTGTTTGAACGAATCCTTGAATCAATCTATTCAATCAATAGGCAACACACATAGCTTTAATGTGTTGCAATTTTTTTTCGAAACAAAGTACTTACATTATGATATATGAGTATAATAATGTCAGAACTTAAATGGGATGAAGAGCTATGTCTGTATAATAACATCAGCATCCATTTTTAAAAGTAAAGTGGGGAAGACATGGGGAAAACCGAAAGCTCATTTCCGGGAAGAAAAAACGTTCTCGCTATTTTCCTGTTTATTAATCTACAAAATACTCTCACCACGTAAGCCATAATACCCCGCATAGATACAGCACAACTTAATTAAATTATACGATGTTGGTGTAAAGGTCAGACGTAACCTTATCTCCGGGATCTTCGCCAGCGGTGTGTGATATCACAGTTACATTTGCGTGAGAGTTACACGTATGTGGTATAAATTAAACGTTAATGAATAGAATATTGTACTAGTTAAAGACAATAGGTGGAATATTTGATGGTGATCCAAAACCTTACGGAAATAATATGTCACCAGCGATGATGTAAGTATGTGTATAAAATTAGTAGATGAACATTTAAAACTTAAAACAGCAACTTCAATACAAGTAAGGCAAAAAACAGTTTTTTGTCTTCATTTTAAAGTTGTTCACATATTAAAATTAATATGTGAACAACTTTATAATATACTAGCGACCCGCCCCGGCTTCGCACGGGGGCTAAATTAAATACACTACAGAAAAACTATGAACGTTGTATATAAAAACATAGCGGCCCGCTCCGACTTTGCACGGTCATAAAATAGAAACCTCTAAAATTAGCAATGTTGCCTTAGTATATGATGCATGTATTATACATATAAACCTTCCTCTTGAATCACTCTATCTATTGGAAAAAACCGCATCAAAATCCGTTGCGTAGTTTTAAAGATTTAAGCGCACATAGGGATATAGGGACAGAAAAGGCGACTTTGTTTTATACTATGTAGTGATTATATTGTGATAATAAGTTTGGCTTAGTCGTTTAAGCAGTCGCCACGCCGCTTTCTACTGCGCTGAGGATTGAGTATTCAAATCTCACACGGTATAACAATTTATTTGATCCACAAATTATTGTCCTGAGTCTGGTTATTCTATGTGTCCATTTCATGTATGTTTGTAAAGTGCTCCGCGACCCAGGATAAATGTTCCTAATACGGAAGTTATATTTTTGTAAGGAAAAAATAAAGAAAATAATATGAAAAGTTGAGCGGTCCACCAAGCGAAATATGTTTATATTATTAGGATATGACGCCTGTTTTTTAACTTATAAGCGCAATATTACGATAACATCCCAAGGGAGTCTCAACAGGTTAAAAAAACCTTCAATCTTCTTAATAAAATACAATTGTCGCACTTGGAGTTATTTCAGCGAGGACTTAACAATATGCACTTGAAATTGACACGAAGAAGACTCAGAATAACAATTTGTGGATAACACAAAGCGATGTCCCATATAAAGATCAATCCCACAATACTCGACGCGGTAGAACCCTACATCCATGAAGTCGGTTCTTTCTTCTTCTTGGAGAGGTTAAAACTTGGAATTCACTACCATCGCACGTGTTTCCCTCCCATTATGACCCCGGGGCCTTTAAACAGGGACTGAAAAAGTATCTCCGTACGCCGCCATATTGTCCACGTTCGCATTAAGTATGGTGATTGGTGACTACTACTCTTGGATTCTATTCATGCTTTCCATCAGGCAGAGTATAGTCATTTTAGCAGCCAAAATATAAAAAGTCTAATCTTATATTACTCTCTACACTACAACTTAATGCTTCAGGAAGTGCGACTTTCGTAATAAATTTAATTTAATACTGAATACTTCCAAAAAACAAATCAATAAAAATTCACTTACAAACGTTTCAAAATTGCCATCGTATAAAGTTCCTATATACCAATATACCACTTCTAATCCAAACGGCCTCGGTGGATTTGCATTCAATGAATATTTGCTCAAAACATTTTGGCGTTGCGCACACAGCTATTGTCAACTTTCAACTTCAAACTAGAGTTTTATCATGCTAAAGTGAACCTTATTTCGCATAGAATAAAGTTGAGAGATGTATATTAATTTAGGTCCAGTTTGTATATAGGATTTAGATATACGACGTTCCATTATACAGCTTTTCAATACGCTGATGTAATGTTTATGGAATAAAACCGCAATTTTCGCGCTCATCTTGAATTAAAGATAAATGTGAATAGAGGCTTATGCAAAAGTGACCCTTTTTTGGTTTTTGTCATAAGGTCTATAATAAGAGTTGAAAAACTAACACAGAACTTGTATTTATGCCGGCAACTGATACTGCCGGCACTTGTAGATGAAATGTATTCGAAAATGTGTGTATGTACGAAGTGTGTGAAAAGTATTTCTGTAAAGTAGGTATCATTCATATTGGATAAGAATCAAAATAAAGGTTGAATTTTTGTTTTTTAAGGTAAAGCTGAAGATTCATAAATCCAAATATGATATCTCACAGTTCAAATAATAATAATAATAATAATAATCTTTATTCATATAAAAAGTTAGTTCACAAAATAATGTACAAATTTATCTGTAAATATAATCAAGTTGAACCAAAAACATCCCTGGTCCCCACACTAGGGTTCCCTGTGTCGTGGGGTCCAGTCCCTTCCGTAAGTTTCAAAAGATTACAATTAAAATGGATGCATTTATCTAAATGCAACCAAATGTATAGAACTACAAAAAAAAAAATTAAACAATAAAATTTATTGATTAGGAAAAAAGAAAGATATAAGTGTATAGTATAGAATAGTATGAGTGTGTGTATGTATGTGTGTGTATGTGTGTGTATGTGAGTGTGTGTATGTGTGTGTGTATGTATGTATGTATGTGTGTGTATGTATGTATGTGTGTGAGTGTGTGTGTGTGTGTGTGTGTGTGTGTGTATGTGTGTGTGTTTTTTTTTTTTTTTTTTTTTTTTTTTTTTTTTTCCAGAGGTTTGGACAAAAATACTCTTACGTATCATCAGGGTCTAACCTGGGTATGTCGGACTCGGTGTTATGATTACCCCATACCGACTAAAAAAACCACCTCCTCTGGCGTCAACCTCTTCTTCCCCCACGGAACTGCCGCTAGGCATTACTTCGTGGAGGGAGGCTCTAGCTACTGCTCTTCCGTCGTGCTAATGTCACGGGTTTTAGGTTCCGACCGCTTTCTTTCCAACCGACGGAGTTCCCGAAGAACTTCCGTCGCAAAAACGCTTGTCGCCTGCCATGCTGCCTCCGATGATAGCATGGCTTCTATCAAGGATTCTGGCTGAATTTTCCTCGTAAGAGCCTCTGCCCAGGCACTGCGTAACGGGTCGAAACGAGGACACGTAAAGAATACGTGTTCTGCATCTTCAGTAACTCCCGGGCAGGATGGGCACATCGGAGATATATCGTGCTTATATTTATAGAGGTATGCCCGATAGCACCCATGTCCTGAGATCATTTGTGTTAGGTAGTAATTGACCTCACCATGATTACGGTTTAACCAGTCATCAAGTTGTGGAATTAGACGGTAGGTCCATCTGCCCTTTGTACTGGTATCCCACTTCGATTGCCATCGTTGTATGCTATTTAACCGTTCCTCCTTACCAAGTTCTCCAGGGCTCAATGTGGTCGCTACTTTACGGAGGTAAAGGGCTTTCCGTTCTTCGGCTAGTATTTCAATTGGCACCATTCCGGCAATAACGTTCACAGCGTCGTCAGACACTGTGCGAAAAGCACTGGCAATTCTTAAGGCACTTAACCGATATACTGGTGCAATTTTCCTTCGTGCTTCCTGTATTTTAAACGCATCGGCCCAGATGGGAATTCCGTAGGTGAGTACGGATGTTACCACAGACGTCAGTAACGCCCTCCTTCTCTGCTTCGGGCCTCCCATGTTGGGCATCAGCCTTGATAAGGTCGCTCTGACCACCGACGCTTTAGCACCCACATACTGCGCCTGCAGTTTGAAGTTTAGTCGGGCATCAATTATCACACCTAAATACCGAAGAGACGGCTGAGATGTGATTTCATGTGCTCCGACTTGCAGTGTGATGGTTTCTATCCGCTTCCTGCCAGTAACGAGCACTGCCTCAGTCTTGTGCTCCGCCAACTGCAGTCCAACCGTGTTCATCCAGTGACTAATCTTTTCGAAGGTAGCGTCAAAGGCGAAGGTAATTTCCTCAAGATGCTTTGCAACGACCACTACAGCCACATCATCTGCATATGCCACGAGTTTGACTTCTTTTGGAAGTTCTAGTTTTAACAGTCCGTCATACATGATATTCCACAAAAGTGGGCCTAGAACTGAGCCCTGGGGTACTCCTCCAGTGACTTTGTATGTTTTCGGACCAGCCTTTGTGTCATATCTTAGGACCCTGTCAGTAAAATAGCTTGCAACCATCCTTTGTAAGTATCCTGGTACCTTCATTTCATAAAGAGCCTTCATAATGCAATCCCATTTAGCGGAATTAAAGGCATTTTTTATGTCTAAAGTTGCTACCAGGCAGTATTTCTTTGTACCTCCCTTCCATCTAGTTCCGGCGATTGCGTCCTTAGCTGTATTGACGACAACACTAATTGCATCCAAGGTAGAGCGTCCCTTCCGAAAACCGTATTGGTTGCTGGCAAGAAGCGGTTCGACTGTTGCTTCGATTCTCCTGTGTATAATGCGTTCGAGTATTTTGCCAACAGTGTCCAACATGCAGAGCGGGCGATATGATGTTGGTTTTTCCGGAAGTTTATTTCCTTTGGGGAGGAGAACTAGTCTCTGCTGTTTCCACATCGATGGGAACGTACCCTCTGCGAGGCAATTGTTATAAACGTCAAGGAATATTGCAGGCGCTGCTTTAATGGCAGCTTTTAGTGCAATATTGGGAATTCCATCTGGGCCCGGAGCTTTCGTATTCCCCACTCTACAACATGCTTCGAACAGCTGATTTTCTGTAATGGGTGGAATTTCTTCTGTTTCATATTGCTCTATCCGATGGTGTAGTTGCATTTGGTGAGGAAACAGCGTGGCAACGATCCTGTCTAGGAGTTTGGGACAAGTAGGCGATGGCATTGGCTGGCTTTTCAGATGGGCCATTACCACCTTATACGGTCTGCCCCATGGGTCGTCATCTACCTCAAGAATTAGCTCATTCCAACATCGTCTTTTGCTGTCTTTGATGGCTTTGTTTAATCTTTGGCGAGTTTTTTTATATTCTGCTACCAATTCCTCATAGTTCGGTCTTTTCCTACAGCGTTGTGCTGCTCTTCTTGTCTTCAGACACTTTTTACGGAGGTTACTGATGTCCTCGTTCCACCAATGCATTGAAGAAAGCCGGATCACAGCGCGTTTCCTAGGCATGGCGGTGTCGCAAGCTTCTGTAATTCTTTTCATTAGATATTTTGCCTTATTTTCAGCATTTCCACCACTGATTGGTTCATTATTAAGAGCCACCATGAAAACTTCAAGGTCGAAGGCACTTACCTTCCAACCAATTGTCTTAGTTTTCCGGTGCACTCTTCCAGTACTTTGTTCGGAGGATACTTCCCAAAACAGCGCACAATGATCACTGGCTGTGTAGATGTCCATCACGTTCCAAGAGCAGTTTCCCCTAACTAGACTGCTGGAGACAAAGGTTAGGTCAACGATGGAATTCGCATCCCCTCGGACATACGTGGGTTTATCTCCACTGTTGAGCAACACCACATCCAGGCTGAACATTGCCTCCAGTAGTACCTTTCCTCGTGCGTTTGTCTCTTTACTGCCCCAGTCGACTGCCCAGGAGTTAAAGTCCCCTGCGATTGCAATCGGGGAATATTGGCTCGCATCTTCGGTCAGCCGATCTACAAAGTCTTTGAACTCGTCGAGTGAAAGGCTGGGCGGGGCATAGCAGCTGTAGAAGTAAACTCCCTCAAGTTTTGCCACGACAAAACCGGCTTCACTGTTATTAGCAGAACCTTGGAAGGCACCTCTGCCGCAGGCCCAAATTACAGCTTTAGTGGTACTATCTGTTTCCCATGGTTGAGTTGTGAGGTGTCTATATGGCTCCGAAATCAGCACAAGGTCTGGATTCAGTTCTCGCACGGTCTGCAAGAGCAAATCGTGTGCAGCCTCACAATGATTGAGGTTTAGTTGCAGTATCTTCATAATTGTTTCTTTTTCCTCACCTTCTGGAGTGCCTCTTTAAAGACTGGGCATCTGCTGCTACCAGCAATGTGGGCACAATTTTGCGTGTTGCCTTTTTCGAGACACAAGGCACATTGAGCATCTTTTTTACAGGTGGCAGCTTTGTGTCCCTTTTCTCCGCAGCTGGTGCAGAGATTGGAGCGGTCCACGTTGCTCCTACACTTAGCGGCAAGATGTCCATAGTGCCAACACCTAAAACACTTGGTTGGTCTCTCCACAATTCTTATTCGGCAGTTGACCCAGCCAATTCTGATTTTGCCGTGCTCCCCCAAGACCTTCTTCGCTATTGATGCAGCAAGTGTCACTGATGCAGTCTGTGTACCGCCATAGGCCTTGCGCCGTGATCTGATGACCTCAAGAGTCAGTTCATCATCTTTTTCAGCCGCTTTCTGTAGCGCTTCGAGAACATCTTGTTTAGTCGTCGTGCCATCGAGGTCTCGTATTTCGATTTCTTCTTGCGGTCCCTTGCTTATAACTTCAGCTTCGCTTCCAAGGAGCTTAGCTATGGTTTTTTGAAGCCCGTGACCCTTGTCTGTGCTCTCTTTGGTAAGGATGATTAGCAGATCACCAGTCGCTGTCCTGCGGATTTTATCTACTGTTGAGCGGACTTGCTCATCGGGAACATCCTTTTTGACCCGACTGAGTATGTCCGCATACTTTTCTTTTTCCTTAGGCCGAACAATCAGTGCATTGGGCCTCTCCACTGATTGTCTTGGTTTCTTCTTCCGAGACTGCTTCTTCTCTTTTTTGGATTTGACTGTTTGCCACTCTAATATCTTGTTGTCGGGTGTTAGTGTTGTATTTTCAGCTGGTAGGGTGGGTCCTGATCCCTTTATTTTCTTCGCGTTCTTGCTCACCGATTCTGGTGGTGTCCGCTCCTTTCGTTTAACCCTGCGAATGTCACGTTTTTCTCCAGTGACGGACTCAACATCAGTCTCGAGTTCACTGTCTATCGTCGTGGTTGTCTCAGTGACGCTCCGTACACGGGGTGTTGGTTGTGTACATGAGACTGTTGGCATCAATTTGGATTGAGACCGGTCTGTGAGTCGAGCATCCTCCAACGTTTTAAGTCTCTTGAAAGCACTGCCAATACTGGTCACCTTGATTTTAATCTCCTTATGGACATTTATCTTAGGTTGGACAAACTCTCTGAGCTCGCTAATTAACTTCTCAAGATGTTCCCACGCTTGCGTTCTTTTCATGTCCTCACTTGCGTTTACAGTTACTTGTTGGGCCTCCTGGCCACTGCTACTTCTTTGATCATTTAGGTTTTTATTAGTATTAAACTTTATCATATTTGTTCCCACGAATACCTAGGGAAATTTCCGTCCACTCCAGCAGAGCCCCGGTTGCCGGAGTAAGGCCACTAAATACGCCTGGGGTTGGACCAGGTGCCCAGGGGAACCGTTTGCGACGCCACTACCCTGGCGCCATGCAGTCCTCGACACGGTATCTTAACGTCTTAACTTGGGGTGTTTTGTCCGCGAGAGCTATTTTATTTCACTCCTACCCTCCGCTCATACGAGCGGCGAGCATTCTCCTATCCGCTGGTGGAGACGCGCCCGGTAGCAGTATCACCTCAGCCCCAGGTGTATGTGTGTGTGTGTATGTGTGTGTGTGTGTGTGTGTGTGTGTGTGCGTGTGTATATTATGTATGTAGTGTGCATAGGTCTGAGTTCGTGCTTGTATACACTATATATTACTTAATGTGTACATGTATTTCTGTGCGACTGATGCATAGTCTTTGAGTATTAGCCATTTCTGAATAGTTTTTTTAAGACGACGTGAAGTCATGTTTATAATTGCGTTATTCATTTTAAATAATTCGCGATATAGATAAGGACCCTTATATATAAAAGATTGTTGAGCAAAAGTAGAACGTGCTCTCAGTATGTCCCACTTAAGTGTTCTGTGAGACGCTCGCGCTTTAGTTTTAGCAACTTTATGAAAGCGAAGAAGTACTGAAGCAATATAAAGTTGCCTTACACGAAGGACGTAGCAATCTGAGTACAGTGTGTTGGTGGGATATCTCCATGGTTTTTTGAATGCTATTTTCAATATAGCTCGCTGGCTCCGTTCAAGCTTAAGGAGATATGTTTTTTTCGATGCTCCCCAAGCAACAATGCAGTATTCTATGATAGATTGACAAAGAGAGAAGTATACTGCTCTAATAAGTTGTGGATCTGCTATTGACCTGATTTTTTTAAAAACGTGACCTAACTTCCTTACTCGTTTCGCAACTGCATCTATATGCGATTTCCATGATAGGTGCTCATCAATCATTATGCCCAAGTATTTTATGCACGTAACTTGTTCAATATTAGTGCATTGACATTGCATTGAAGTAGATTGCTTGGAATCGCACGTGTGCATATTAATATTTAATGTCTCCCTTGGAGCAGACCTATTTGTTATGCTTATGGGTATGGCTTTTGTTTTACTTGCATTGAGAGTTAGCAGATTATTTTTCAACCATCTGGCTGTATCTTTAAGGCCCTCCTGAGCCACATCAACAACCTCACTCCAAGTTTTAGAATGAAAAATCAAAGCAGTATCATCTGCAAAAGTAAAAATATTGGCCTGTGGCAGTTCAAGAGAGCAGAGATCGTTGATGTAGATGAGAAAGAGAGTGGGACCCAAAACACTGCCCTGGGGCACGCCGAAATCAATATCCGCATAACCGCTTGTGAATTCACCTATTCGCACTCGCTGCTTTCGCTCACTTAGGTATGATTGAAACCATTGCAATGCCAGTCCTCTTACTCCCAGTAGTTCTAATTTTTTTAGTAATATTGGTCGCGAAACAGTATCAAATGCTTTCGCCATGTCCAGGAAAATACCAACACATTTTTGTCCGTTATTGATTTTATCCGTTATAAAATCAACAAGACCCGTGACGGCATCCCCCGTGGACCTGTCAGAGCGATATCCAAATTGGTTAGGAGCCAAAAGCTCATTCACCTCTAGATATTTTAGCAACCTCAGATTGACTACCTTTTCCATTACCTTGGACAGTGCACTTAGGAGTGAAATCGGCCTGTAATTCGCCAGTTCCAGTGGATCACCCAACTTGAAAATAGGAATCACCTCTGCAATCTTAAGACTATTCGGAACTATCCCCAACGACAGACTAAGATTACATAAATAGGTCACTGGGTTGGCAATCACATGTTTGTTAAGTTTCAATATATCGTTACTGATGTTATCCGGTCCCATTGTTTGACTGGATTTTAGCGTACCAATGAGTTTGACAACTTCAACCGCATCTGTTGGTTGTAAAAACAGTGAGTGGGCTGTTTTATTGGAATTATAGGTAAGACCTATATTACTGCATAGCTCAGACTCTTTCTTTCTTTCTTTTTCTTAGGAATGGCAAACTGTGCCGATGTCGACAATTCTGCCAATGTCAAGTAGGATGGAGATACGTGGGTTTGAGTAAAAAAATTTGTATCAAAATTAGCAGTAGACTAAATGTGGGGCTTTTTGTTGTGGTTAGTAGTCTGAAACAAAAGGACAAACACAAATAAATAAGATAAGAATTAGTTATATATAGAAATAATTGGTAGACAAACACAAAACAACATTGCAACATTCATAGGAGCGTAGGTCAGAGTTTGATGTTATTACATCGAATGAAAATCATTAACACTTGAAGGAGCTTAGGGGATGTAAAGGTTAGTAGGGATGGAAAATTAATAGGGATGGGAATTTTTAATTTTGGTAAGTAAGAGTAGAGGTCTAAGGATGGGATATTATTGGAACAGTTGAAGAATATGTGGTCGAGACTGCCCTCATCCAAACCACATTCGCATAAGGATGAATCTCGTACCCTTATTTTGTGCAAAAAAACAGACGAGCTACAGTGACCTATGCGGAGCCTGGATATAGTAGAAATGACTGGTTTGGACACCTTTTTAAATTTAAAATACCACGGTTTCGGGGTTATGCACGGCTGTATTGCGTAGTAATGCCGTCCCTTATGTTGTGAGGAGCTGTCCCATACCTGTTGCCAGGACGTTATCAATTCTCCTTGGGGCAGCCTTAAGAGGTCATAGTGCTGATGGATCAGGTGTTTGTGGTCAGCCACAACAGAAGTAATAGCACTTCTGGCCAATGAGTCTGCACACTCATTGCCTATAATGCCACTATGGCTGGGAATCCATACCAATTGGACCATTCTACCGTTTCTGTAACTCTTAAAAAGACTTTCCTTGATTTGCAGGATCAGAGGGCTGTGAAGTTTGTTGTGAAAAGGGTCTTGCAGCAGGGCTTTGAGGCAGCTAAGGGAGTCCGTGAATACAACTGCTTTAGAGATGTTATGACACTCAGCATACAGGCATGCCTCTAAAATAGCTACAGATTCGCCTGTAAATACTGAGGCCTCTTTAGGACACTTAAATTGTAAGACGATTTTAGAATTTTGATAGTATACGGCGGCACCAGTGTAACTATCACTACATAGTTTGGACGCATCTGTGAAAAATCTTTCAAATCCAACCCAGTGTTCATCTAAAAGAGAATTAAAGGTGGTAACAGCAGAGGTGGAACCCTTAACAATTCCAGCATCTAGAAGAATATTGGGCTTGAAACAGAGTATGCTATATTGAAAGGAAAAAAGAGGAAGTTCGTCAAATGTTACAGCAGAATTCATAAAAGGAAAGAAGTGGCGAAAAGATTGTAGAACCAATGGAATTTGTTTATGTGTCCAGTAAGAAGAGGAATTACAACTAGTGTCCAGGTCAGTAATTTTTTGGAGAAGGGGGTGAGAGGATTTACATAAAAATTTAAGTATAAAACGAGAAGCAAAGTATTGTCTTCTTAATGATAAAGGTGGGTCAGAACATTCAACCTGGAGAGCATTAATGGGAGAGGACTTCATACAACCAGTTATGATTCGGAGACACCTAGATTGAATACGGTCAAGGGTTGTTAATGCGGTTTTGTTGCATGGAATCAATAAAAAAAGGCCGTAGTCCAATATGCTGCGAATTAAGGCGTTATACACTAGCTTCATGGTGTACGGGTGGGCACCCCACCAGACTCCAGCTAGGGCCTTTAAGATTGGGATTACCCGTTCACATTTTGAGGCTAGATGGTTAATGTGATGAACGCCAGTCAACCTGGAATCTAGGTATACTCCTAAAAACTTAAATTTGTTAACAAGGGGAACTTCCTGCAGCTGTATGTGGACATCAATCTGTGGCAGGGTCTTCTTTCTTGTAAAGACTACTATAGCACTTTTCTGTACAGAAAGGCTTAGGCCGTGAGCTGACAGCCACTGCCACAGAGAATTAAGGGAAATGGAGAGAGATGTAGCTGCATCCTGGATGGAAGGATTGGAAACATACAGTGCCAGATCGTCGGCATATTGTAGTATACTGCAATTGTTATTTAGACTTGAACCCATGTCAGCAGTGTACAGATTGTACAGTAAAGGACTGAGTACAGAGCCTTGTGGTAAGCCTTTCCAAGTCTTTCTCTGTTCAAACTCTTCACCTAAGATCCTTAGGACCAGAGTTCGAGACATAAGCATTGCACATATGCAATTAGTCATCCTCACCGGTAGTCTCAGCTGCTGCAGTTTTTGCCTGAGAATGGGTAGTAGGACATTATCATATGCAGCAGTTATGTCAAGAAAAGCTGTAACAACAGATGCATTTTGAGACAGAGAGAGACGGATATCAGTAACCAATACTGCAACACTGTCCATGGTACTGAGCCCTTTGCGGAAGCCAAACTGGTAACTTGGTAACAAATTCCTTGATTCCACTATCCATTCAAGGCGGTTTTTGATGAGATGTTCAAATAATTTAACAAGAACTGATGAGAGAGCAATTGGCCTAAAACTGTTCGGGTCACCAATATGTTTGCCTGGTTTTAAGATGGGGATAATAATTTGTGTTTTCCATTTATCTGGAATCCAACCATGGGTGAAACAGAAATTTAGGATGTTTAAGAAGTAGGATTTTGTATTAGGCCCAGCATGGACCAGAAAAGAGTAAGGGATTCCGTCAAAGCCAGGAGCCGAATCACGTACACTGTTGAGGACTGTGTTCAGTTCTTCAACAGAGAATGGGTCATCCTGGGGACATATAGGCTGGAGCGGTATGTCTGGGAGAGTGACTTCATCGAGATGAGGCACATAAGGAGGAGCAATTTTGTTAAAGAAAAGGTCAGCTGTGTCAGGGGAGATAGAGGAGGAGACTGAGGGAGAACAACCAGATCGAAACCGATTTATGTTCTTCCACACAGTTGAGGATGGAGTGGATGGGGACAAAGAAGAACAGAAATTAGCCCAACCAGTGCGCTTTTTGCGTCGAAGGAGTCTTTTGGTGGAAGCAAATACATTTTGATACTGCAGGAGATTTTGGGTGGTCATGTTGGTGTTGTATCTTTTTTCGAACTCTTTTCTTTGCTTGACAGCTCTGGTACATTCACTATCCCACCAAGGGGGTGATGGTATTTTGCCCCTACTCGTGTTTTTAATTTTGAAGCAGCTGTCTGCACTCGACCTGATCGCCCGCACAAATGCATCGCAGCAGTTCATCACTAGGTAATGACCATCATAGGATAAGGATCTGTGGTCTAGACTGGAGAGAGAATTAATAGCATTTTCGAGGGTTTGGGAATAATTTTGCCAGTCAGCTTCTGAAAGAATATATTTTAAGAGAGGAGGGGATGATTTTTCCAAATGGGTCGAACTAGGTAAGGACACTAAGATTGGATAATGGTCACTACCATGGGACAAATTTGTGCACTGCCAGTTAGCAGCTGCAGCAATGCCAAGCGAGCAAAAGGTCAAGTCCACACAGCTTCTATTTTGGCCAGGAAGAACTCTACGAGTAGAGCAACCGTCGTTGAGAACACAGAGGTCCAAGTCGTCAAGAATCTCGACCAAGCCCTGACCAAAAGAGTCACAATGCACCGAACCCCATCTGAAGTGATGACAGTTGAAGTCTCCCATAACCAATACTGGGCCCTGCAAGTCTTCAAGGATAGCTCTCAATACCGGCAAGAGACTATGATGGGGGTGGGCGATGTAGATGGAGAGCACAGACACTCCACAGATTTTCGCTGCTACCATGCTGATGTCATCTGGGAATGGGGGCAAGGATAGGGGGAGTAGGGGGATTGTGTTCTTGACAAGAAGGGCAACACCTCCGTAGCCATCGGGCCTATCGCATCTAAGGATGTTAAAATGTGGGACATGGAAGTTGAGACTTGGTTGAAGCCAGGTCTCGGCAAGAGATATAGCCAGGGGCTTAAATTTATTCAACAGGAATATGAGGTCGTGTTTCTTATGGAATACACTCCTCACATTCCATTGTAGGAATACTGGGTGGGACGCCATTGGTAAGGTTTGTTAGTAAAGTTATTAGAGTGTTAGCAGCGTTGGACGGTATAGCAGAGGGGGATGAAGGAGAATTGGGGGTTAAAAGAGAGGTTAAAAGTTGGATTATAAGATTAATAGTTGAAGGCTCAAGGGATGGATTGTTCAGAGCGCAGCCGTTAGGTTGCGAGGGTTGGGGAGAGTGAGTAAGGGATTGGTGAGCAGCTTTGTCGTAGGATTGAGGAAGTGGAGGTCGGGGTTTAGGTTGGCGGACAACTGTTTTACGATAAGACTGGGTGTGCTGAGGGGATTGGGTGGATTGGGTAGACTGGGTAGGGTGTTGAGTGGGTTGTTGGGGTTGGGCAGGGTGTGGGGTTTTAAGGGTGTCAGCATATCGACGTGAAGGTGACGGGACAATCTTGCTGGCTTCCATATATGACATGTTTCTTTCCGCCATCATAGTCTTAATGGACCTCTGTCTGCCATACTCCGGGCAAGCTTTGCTATTAGCAAAATGCCCACCAGAGCATAGGACACAGAAGGCTTCTTTTTCTATTATGTCGCAGCCATTACCGGGGTGGTCATGGCCACATTTGAAACAACGTGGCTTGGACCTGCAGATTGACTCAATGTGACCAAATCTACAACACTTTCTGCATTGTACGGTAGGGTAAATATATTGCTGAACTGGGAGTGAGTTATAGCAGCAGTAAACTCTCTTAGGAAGAACCTGGCCATCAAAAGTTAGGACACAGGTCTCTGTTGGCTTCCATTCCAAAGCACCTTCAATAAAATTTTTACGGTTAAGGCGCCTGACTTTTATAATTTGCCCACAGCCCTGCGGTACTGTGACAAATTTAATGACGTCTTCATCAGTCATGTCAGTGGGGATACCAGATACTACACCCATCCTGGTTATATTAAAGGTGGGGATGTTAGCGGTATACTTATGGGAATGTATTAGGGGGTTAATTAGAAATGAGTTTGCATCCTGAGGGGACGCAAACTGAACAGAAACCCTGTTTCTGCCTACCCTTTTCACACCGTCTCTGACTATGTTGTTAATGTTATTTTTAAATAAGAAAAGTCCAAAAGATATAGGGTGGAGAGTCGTGCCAGAGCCTATTTGGCTCTCGACGCGGGAAACATGGACAATGAAAGGGCCATTGTCACTAGGCATGTATTTGTCACGTCCGATCTGGCTTCTCATCTGTTTTGGGGGATGTATAGCACTAACCTCATCGTCGACAGGGCGTTTCCGAGAGCTTGAAGCATTTGTATTGAGATTTTCTTGCTCCGCTGCACTACAGACCACATTTACAAACTGTTCTAAAGGATTAGAAGGGGTAGAAGGGTGAACAGGGAAAAAAGGAGTAGGAACGAAAGGAGGAGTAGATAGGTTCGGATTATCAGGAGGGTCGGGCGGGTCGGGAGGTTTATTTCTAGTCATGACGGACACTTAACGTTTAAAAACACACAAATAACACACCTTAACCAGTAGGACAGCACAAAATAACAAAAAAGAGTCCCAATAGACACAAAACCACTCAAGAATAATAGAAAATTTAGAAATCCTAGACACACGTGTTAACCAACCGAAAGACGCGGCGAGAATCTAGCTCAGACTCTGTAGTAGCCAAGCCATCTAAAATGACATTAGCCAAATTGTTCCCAACAGTACTGAAATAATTGTTTACTTTGTTTACAGAATTAGTAGCATCAGTTTTTAATTTTAATAAATTATCATTTGTATTTTTACATTTATTTAGATTACAGATAGTTTTTAGAGAACTCCAATTTTTTTTTAGATTATATTTACTTTCCTCTAATAGGTTGTGTTCATATTTATTTTTTTGATCGTGTAATAAATTAATACAAATATTTCTATAGGTCTTATATTTATTTTGCATTTCAATGTTGTTAGGATTTTTTTTAGCCTTAGTGTGTAATTTGTCACGAACTCTGATTGATTTTAAAAGACCCGGAGTAATCCATTTTTTTACAATAATATTGGCGCTACGAAGGTGGTGTATAGATTTATTTTTTTCAATGAGACTGTTCAATTTGGCAACAAATAATTGTGTCGCTTCCGAGACATCAGTTATATTATAAAGTTCCGACCAGTCAAAGTTCTTTAAGTCCATATATAAGTTGTCATAATTGGTCTTAGTGAAAGTTGTTTTAGGTTTTTCGGTAACGATATTTGAACCGAGGCTACAAAGTACGCTACTGTGATCTGTAATGTCAGAGTGACAAACAATAGTAGTAGACGGTTGTGAGGTTTTGATTAAACAATGATCCAAGCAATTTTGCCCTCGTGTTGGTATATTATGCCCGGGTACATAACCATAATGGGCCATTAAACTTAGATACTCCTCAGCTCGATTGTCAATAAAATTTTCTTTTGTATCAAGATTGATATCACCAATCAAGGCACAGTGTTTGTTTTTACATGTCCCCAAAATGTTCTCCAAAGAAACCAGAAAATTGTTTATATTTTGGAAAGATGGTGATCGATACATCGCTATTATTGTATAAGTAGCAATATCTAATCGTAGACAGTTGGCATCATTAAATTCTGGTTCCGACACGCATATTTGTAAATCCGCCCTTGTATATATCACTATTCCGTCACACTTATTAATGTATTTGGTTGAGTAAGAACACTTATAATTGTCCAAATGTAATCCGTTAAATGATTCGTCTAGCCAACACTCAGTCAACACAATTACATCTGGTAGAAATCGTAAACGATGTAATAGTACTATTAAGAAATTAAAGTTTTTGTGTATACTTCGTATATTTTGTGAGAAGATAGTAAATTGTTTCGAGATATCACCAAGTTGTTGCTTACAACTATCAGGATTTACACATTCTATTGAATTAGTTAGTTTCATATTATCAATATCTTCCAGAATATTTTTGTTGTCAAACATAGTGATAAATTAAATATTTCATGTGTATCATTATACTGCATGTCGGTATATAAAAATAAAAGTGAGCAAAGAATGCGGAATTTATAAACATTTTATTTTTTTTTTTTTTTTTTTATTTTTTTTTTTTTTATTTTTATTTTTATTTTTATATTTTTTATTTGAATGTGGGTAGATGTAATGTTATTGTTGATAATGAATGTAGTAGGAATGCTTGAGTTTTGATGTAGTAACTTGTGTTTTTGTATATTGTGTTGATATGTGTATGTTGGTGTCTGGTACGTACGTATTATTATGGTACAGTTTAGTTCTAATGCCTTAAAAAAAACAAAACAAAACGAAACGACATAGAAAGTATAAAGTATTATGGTAAGTAACACTGTATCTAGTCATTCTAATTTTCTCAAACTCACAAGCTGTGCTTCATTCTTGATCTGTATATATTCTGAGCCATCCCTCTTTCTTAAATACACATTGCCGTTCGAGGTCCAGCAATATTTAAATTTTTCTGTTTTTGCAACATCTCTTGCGAGAAAGTGTAGTCGTCTGGATTTAGCAGTAAGTGATTCTGATAGAAAGAGAGTAGAATAGTTATTTGCAATTCCCAGGTTAAGGATCTTCAGTTCCTTCGTTTTATTGTAGTGTCTGGCGGTACTTAAGAATTTTGTCTTTAACTGAGTATTTGAGAAATCTGCAATTATAGTGGTTTTTAAAGGATCTTTTTTGTTAGGCACTCGGTAAACGTCACGTAAGTCACCTGTGTGGAGGGTGATGCCTAAACATTTTGAAAGCTCAGTTATGTAGTTGAAGAGAACGTCTTTGTTTTCATTTTTTATTCGAGGAATATATCTTAATTCGATACTAGACTTTTTAAGAGACCTCTCCAGATACTCACACTTTTCGTCGATATTCGAAATTTGAGTTAATAGGTTCTTCCTTTGATCCTCTAACCCATCGATCTTGGTTTGCATTAACTTAAGTTGGTGAGACATATCTTCGAGAAAGTGTTCCATTTCTTGACTTGCGATACAAATAGAAGAGTTCTGTGATTTAACTTCTTCGAGATCCCTGTTCAGTAAGTCAAGTCTTTCATTCTGGGTAAACTGAAAGCTCACCAACATCTCCTTAATCTCCATTTTAAACGCTGTTAGTTCATCGTAGCTTTCATCAGAGATCCGACGGCGTTTATCTCTCAATGTGTTTTGAAGGTGGGTAGTATTGTCGGTAACGCCAGATTTTGGCTTAATATTAGTGTCCGATACAGACAGTATTTGGTTGAGCGGTGGAGAACGTTGCGGCATATTTGTTAATTTTAATTAGTTTATTTAGTTAACAGACTTACTTGACGAACTGTCTAGTGCTGTACGTTTTTTGTAGCAACGCAGGTAATAAGCGGGTGCTGTCCTTTTCAATCGGTTATGATAAAGTTAGATAAATATGTGAGCAATAGGGGTTTCACTGTGCTAGTTAATATGTACTAAATTCACGTGCACTAAGAAATTATATTTTAATAATAAGAAGAACTAAAAACACGTCTGCTCGCAACGAATACTCGGACGGAAGTGAAAGTAAATAATAATAATATAGTAAATAGTAAATAATAATCATAAATAAAAAAAATAAAAGACCCACTATGCAGCATCTGGTCGAAGTTATTAATTAATTCTCATTTAACGATTGTACTGGCACGCATGTAGCACTTACTCGAGAAACTATATGCCAAAACATCCTTACATCATTTTGGAAATGATGATAACCTTCCACTGCTGGAGCGATATTAACCAAACATAGCTAAGAACCACCGTAAGGAAACTGGCTTAGAAACGAAAGAATTCGTATTGAAATTGGGCCATCCGTTTGAGAGCTACGATACCATAAATAGATACACACACACAGACAGACATCGACGTCAAACTTATGACACCCCTCTTTTTGAGTCAGAAGTTAAAAATAACAACATTAAACAAACTGCGAGAATGAACGAAGATTCGTCCACATTACAGTTGAAGATTATTTTTTCTCGAGAACATATCCAACCCCCTAGCCTTAACACAAAAAACAGAAATCTCAACACAAAGTTTTAACAGTGCCTCGGTGGCGCGAGTGGTAGCGTAAGCGACTGCTGTGCTTGAGGTCTCGGGTTCGATTCCCGGGTCGGACCAAATGTTTGTATGATCTGCAAATATTTGTTTCGAAGTTTGGGTGTTTTCTATGTATAATATGTATGTATTTACAAAAAAAAAAGTATATAAGTATTTATATCAGTTGTCTAGTACCCATAACACAAGCTCTGCTTAGCTTGGGACTAGATGGCGTTGTGTGAAAAAAAAAAAAAAAAAAAAAAAAAAACAGTTATCAAAAAAAAAACTTAATATAACTTCAAATACATATTTTTTGTTAGACTCCTGAAAGTTACGTTTTTGTTATACAACAATAACGTGTACGTTAGTATATACGTATAACCATCAATCCATTGTCGAAAACTGCCAATATACCATTCTCATAAATACTTATTATACGTCCACTTTTTGTGCGAACATTGGAAGCACGCGGATGACGTAAAAACTGACATGGCTGCCAATCACGCGGCCCACATAAAAAGGGCCGTGAAAACACCGACATTAAGACCTATACACTTTTCCGTCAACATCTTTGGAAAAGCTTCAAGAGATATTTATTATCTAAACGTTCTAATAAACGTTTTGTACACATCAATTTATTGTACTAAATATTTATTACAGTTAACACAATACCTTAATATTTAGACTGCAAGGTTGACCTAGCGGTTGAAGCGGTCACCACGTCGCTCTCTGGTGTGCCAAGTGTTGTGAGTTCAAATCCCACATAGGACAACATTTTATATGATAAACAAATTGTTGCAATGACATTTTTCAAGAGACTTTTCAAGTAATCCTTATATTCCCGAACAATGTCACATAGTTTGTTAAAAGTGTTACAAATGCAAAACTTAATATCACTTTGGTCCTATAATTTATTAATGCGAATGATACTCGAGCGCAGCTGGTTCTTTGTACAAAAATGGTTTAACATGTTTTCTAAGAGGACATTTTCCTACATGCTCTATTAGATAAGATGTTACGATATTTTATTTAAAAAAACACTCTTATGCTCAAGCCCTTATCCCCAAAGTGGTAAGCAGAAGCGTACTAAACACCCAAATTTTATCGATCATCTTTTTAATCACACATACGTGATAGGATGGATGACAGCGCTTTCCAAGTAATGAAATACTTAATCATCATCACAGCCAAAATATGCGCACTACACATAATCCTCCCTTAATGTTCAACAACATCAACATCAATCCTGTACTGCCTGCGTCCGACGAGTATCCCAAATGAAAGGAAAAATAGCCATGATGGGCAGACAATAAATAAATAATAATAAATATTCCGGACATCTAACACACAACGTTATCTAGTCCCAAGCTAAGCAGAGCTTGTGTTATGAGTCCTAGACAACTGATATAAATACTTATGTACTTTTTTTTTGTAAATACATACATATTATACATAGAAAACACCCATAATAATAATAATAATAAATCTCTTTATTGTACACCAGTAGTAGAGTGATAACATGGTAAACTTAAAACTATTATAAAGTATGTACAAGTGGCGGCCTTATCGCTTCATGGCAATATCTTACAGGCAACCATACTCCGAAACAAATATTTGCAGATCATACAAACATTTGGTACGACCCGGGAATTGAACCCGAGACCGCAAGCTACCACTACGCCACCGAGGCAGACAATAAATAATATAATAAATAATAGAAGAGAGAATAAGATCTCTAACCTCAATTTATTAAATACTAGCTAATCCCCGCGGTATAACAATCACCGCGGGTATCAGTTAGTATTACTAAGTTACTGCTCAACAGGGACAAAAACTGTAAAAAGTGTTATTTTGGTATTTGTACCGTGTATGTTCAAATTCAAAATCATTTATTCAATTAAGACACTAAGTGACATTTATGAACGTTAAATTGAAGCTACAGTTAAAAATCATAGATCGACACGAATAGACGCCCCACTGCATGTACTGGATTGTCAAGGTAAATTAGGTGAAAACACCAAAATGCTGCCTGCTTATTGCAGTTTCCGATATAAGTATGCATAGTGAAAAGCTGTTATTATAATATTACAAACAAACACTCAGAATTTTATTTATTCGAATAGATTATTTTCAATAATATGATAAATTTGAAAGCAACTCTGTCTATCTGTTACCCTTTTAAAAAAATTATGCATGCAAACACTTTGAATTTTGAGAAAGGACATAGCGTTCTCTTTACCGCGATCACCGAAATACACGCGGGTAGACCGAGTCAATAAATATATTTGAAGAACTTGATAATAGATCTGAGGATACAATACTGTAGAGACTTTATCCAGTAAATATAACAATTTAATATTACATATATTTAATTACAATACTTCTAGTAATAAAATCAATACTAATAATGTAAAGCTGAAGAGTTTGTTTGTTTGAACGCGCTAATCTCAGGAACCGCTGGTCTGATTTGAAAAATTCTTTCAGTGTTGGATAGCCCATTTATCGAGGAAGGATATAGGTTATATATCATAACACTGAGACTAATAGGAGCGGAGCACCAATGAGGAATGTTTCAAAAACGGGGGAAAAAATCACGCCACCGGCAATAGGAGACGCAAACGAGGTTGCGTGGGTCAGCTAGTTAGTAATAAACGGGCGACCGTTTAGAATATTATTTCTACTTCACAGTTTGTCAATTTTTGTAAAAATACTACATACATTTACCTTGCAATAAGAAGTTGATACAAAAATACGAATGGTGCCCGAAGTAGAGGAATCGGTTTCCCAATAGAAAGTTCTAATTAAATGTTATTCTTTTATAAACTGGAACTGAAAATCTAAATCATACTTTTATCTTTATATTTATTTGTGATGACTGCAATTATACCGGAATTATCGATCGTGTTTATAATTCCATCTGTTATAGCGCTACCACTTTTGGATTTTTCTTTATCTAAGTTTGTGATGGATGTTCATGAAGTTAGGCTGGAGCTGTTGTCCCAACAATTCTAATAACATTTTAAAACATCTCAGCCAAAGCCTGTGTGGTAAAGTTTAAGACTCAACTTTACTTCAACATGTTAAAATCTTCACTTAAAAACGAGATTTTGATGACTCATGTCTTCGCAAAGTACACCGAGCCTTAATTCGGCCCATTCATCAGGCGACACTAACCGAACTAATTTAGTCGCTGCAATAAATTTGAACAACCGCAATACTAGTGCCTATCGTAATCACAATGAAGATGCTTACTATGCTACAGTGTTTCAGTGAATGTAAGAAGTAGTCAGTTACAGGTTAACATTTAATAATTAGAATTACATTAATATCTGCTTAATCTTAAATCAAACTGTCGACTGAAATGAAATGCTAACTGCACGGTTGGCCAGGCCAAGTGTTTCAAACCCCACATGGGAAACCCTTTGTGTAATCTACAAATTGTTGTTCCGAGTCCGGGTGTTATTTGTGTCTGTTTCATGTATGTGTGTAAAGTCCTCCGGGACACAACATTTATATTACTAATGTAAAAATATGTTTAAAGATTATCTGTCATTCTTCTTTTTTTTGAAACAATTAACGTCTCGCGGGATAGTTTTCATGCTAAGTTGTATGCTTATAAACGAGGGTTAAACTTCAAAGAATCTCAAATCTTCAATGAGCAAAAAATCCGTCGTGTTGATTGTGGTGCAAAATTTTTGTTACAAAAGTTCAAAAAGAAAAACTTCGCAAGTCCTTTCCTACATTCTTACAACTGACGAATCGTGGATATATAGTTAAGAACTTCTCACAAAGTAACAACCCAACCAATGGATGTTTAAGGAGGAAGAATTGGCCACAAAATTTGTTTGCCGTCGGAGCGTTAATATTAAAATGACAGCGGTTTTTTTTTCTACGCAGTGGATCAATAGCAGTAATTCCATTAGAAGACCTTCACTGCAGACGAGCCGTCGAAGAATTTCAGCGGTTATTTTTCACGGTTTTTAAATGTTTTGAAAGCTGATTCACCCGAATGCATAAGTGCCCGAATGCATAAGGGGTCGAGAAGGATATTTTGAAAAGCTGTAAGTAAACTTTTTTGTATTCTAACTATTTTTAATTTCACAAACTATTTTTGGTACAGTCCACGTAAAGAAAATGTCTTACTTCCATAGATATACAATTGCCAAATTAAGCGTTCACTCATTTTTAAATAGTAGTTTATGTCATTTTGTCTTTTAAAATTAAAATGCTTTAATCCAAAACTCACGAAAACAAAAGCATACAGTTGCGCTCAATAAAAACAAAGTCTACGTATAAACGGACTAGTTTCTATCCGTTGTTTCTAACTAGTGGACACAAAGCGCATACACTGTTATGACGTCCCAATGGCTTAGCTAGGGCAAAGTCGTTTGGAAATGTCAGGCAGAACGGTTTTTGTTCTGGGACTTTTATGTGTCGTGTTCCTTTCTCTCTTATTGTACAGATGATTGAATGTATTGGACGAAAGATTAATGTGGCTATGACTGTCGATTCATCTGGTAGAACATAGTGAGTATTTTATCTATTGTTTTCTTGCGAATCTCGGTGAATAGATGACGTATATTAAATAACTTTTGTATGTAGTATTTAAACTCAAATTAAGTCCTACTAATATTATAAACGCGAAAGTTTGTGAGTTTGTAAGCGAGTATGTTTGTTGCTCTTTTACGCAAGAACGACTGAATGGATTTTGATGAAACCTTACAATAATATAGCTTATCGATATTATAATATAACTTTACAATAATATCAGAATTACACATAGGCTACAATTTATGAAAATACTAGCTTAGCCTCGCGGCGTTGCCCGCGGTTATTGTCGTACCCCGGGTAGCACCGTGGGGTTCAGCTAGTAATATATATTTTCAATATTGATTTTAGTCTACATTGATTACATCAGCTTTATTCCAACAAATACAGTATTATTTTAACCTATTGTGACATATTAATAATATAAGCCTATTGTGTATTTTACCCATTCAACTTATAAGAACCAATTATACCTGAATTTTACGAGATGTAAGTTATTTTTATCAGACGAACAAAAATGCTTTGAGAACTTAGTTATTAAGGTGTACTAAAAATGTTTTTTTTTTTTTGCTTTTCAGGTTTTTAGGCGGTTGAATTTTTTATTAAAAAGTTTTTATTATTTATCGGTTAATCTACATACTTAGGGCGATCGACATTATGAAAAGCTTTAAATTATAGGACATACAACTTTCCTAAGAGCATGTTAATCGAATGATTTTGTGGATTTGAAATTTAATTTGATCGTTTGGAATAAATAAACAGTTTTGAGACTTCATTAAAAGGATTAATACTTTAGACATGTTTTTTTTCACATTTGGTTTTTTAATTGATTTTTTTAAGTTTATGAGTAAACAAGCAGTAGTACCCCTTTCAAATCCAATGGTTTATCTATTAATAGTCTGACGACATAATAATTAATTAGATCTGTACGGTCTGATGGCTAACATCTGTAGCAAATGTTTCAAATTAAACAGACATTATATAACAGAGAATACTGTTACGTATTAGGGTTCGATGTATTTGAGAAATAAACCTTATGGCGTGTTAAAGAGACTTTATTTAAAATGCTCTTAAGATCACAATATCGTTTCAAATAACAATCCTTAATTGTCGCCGAGTAAATCACTGAAATCACTCCAATATTTATGGCACTGTAGCTCATACTGAACTGCACAGAGACCTGCGACAGTTCGTATTTATATTCATTTTTACTATTGCACTAGTAATCTAGCGCTTTCGAGAAACGTCTCGTATATACGGGGTCATTCACCGTATCAAGGACGCGCCACCGACAAGATCGCTGGAAGCAACAATCAATCGATATACGCTATGTACATCGATGTAAGGTTCAATATTCCAGGTCTTAGGAGATCAACGAGAACTTCCTCGAGCGTTGTTTGCGAATAATCTTTCTTAATAACAATATTAATAGAAGTAATTTGTCATTTATGTAATATTTTCGTGGAACAGAGTTTTACCAGCTATACTTCAAAAACGAGATTCAATGCAATGACACGTACGTACAACTAACAGAAACGAATCGTTAGTTATCCTTCGGTTGTTAGAAATATTTATACTTGAAGAATTGATAATGACGTCATTATTATATTACACTAACACCCCTTTTATAGTTCACTGCTGGACGTAAGCCTAAGATGGAACGCAGGATCAGTATTCGTTAATGATGATAACCACACTCATTGCGAATGCAGACAATGCTACAATGTAGCATGGTGGTCAAGCCATGGCGACCTATTGAGATCCCTCTGCATCATTGGACCTCCGGTCTCGCTCTCACCACAGAAACAGAACAGCTCGAAAGCTGTCAGTTTAGGCTGGTCTTCTATGAGAGGGTAGTACCATCCCTGTTTGTGTTGTAATCAGCGTGTCTCAATTCCTGCTTCTTAAAAGGATGTGTTGGCCCCTATATCACTTTACCAAACGATTTGCATAGGGTTGTTGCCCTTGGTAGTTTAGTCTCTTAGTCGGCTTTTACAACACGAATAGCGCTACTTCCTATTTTTAATTCATCACCACATGGATGTTTAATCAATAAATATGATGTAACGTTAAAGTTTTATTAGTTTTCCATCATATTGTTTTACTCACAATTTATGATTGCAGAATGCAGTTTATGATAAGAAACCCATAAGTACTTATTCGCAGTTCATAGTTCTAACCTCAGTCAGTGACCTTATTTTCTAGTGCGTGCTAGTGGAATCTTAGTCACAATCAATCCACAAACAACAGACCCCTTATCAGCTCTATCGATAATTAAATGTTATTGCGTCGGCCATAAATCCTACGGTTATATGTGAGACGTTATGAGGAGTGCGAATGGCACACGAGGAAAGTTGCAGTGGGTAGTTGGCACAAAATGGCTGGGAAGAAATTTATTGGGTTGTACACTCATTTGCAAAAAAAACGGGCGGTTTCGATTTTGTTCCTGGCTGAAAAAAATAAAATACCAAATAGGTTTTAATAATTTGAACATGTTACTGGCCAGTTATAAAAGTGCCATAATGTTTATAAGAGTACATTCCAAATTCAAATTTTTGACTGAGCCTGGTTTTCAAAGAAAACAACTTTTAACTACATTTTGTGGCGCGAATTCCCTATAGTTAATATCGACTCTAATTAACTTTTTGTCAATTTTTATTAAATTATCTGATGTCCTTGACATTTAAAAGTATTGTCATTGCTGTTTAGCAATCTCGAAAATGGTAGATAAAGTGATAAAAGCGAGCAAAATTATTGCGCTGCTTGAAGAAGGTTGCAGCCAATGCTTCGTGGCTCAGAGGCTAAATGTGAGTCGGTCGACAGTTCAAAGGACCTGGCAGCGCTATCAAGAGACCGGTTCCGTCAAGAGAAGGCCTGGTTATGGCAGAAAGACATGTACCGAACCACGGGATGATCGTTTTCTAGTTAGTCAAGCGTTGAGAAATCGCAAATCTTCTTATGTGGACCTCAAGAACAGCCTCGAAGAAGTAAGAAATGTGCAAATTAGTCTATGGACGGTCAGGAGGAGGCTCTCGCTGCTAATATACACAGTCATCGCCCGGCACGCGCCTAAATTACTCCGTGGACATCGAATTGCAAGGCTTAGCTTCGCTCGAAATTTTGTGTCATGGACTCATGAAGACTGGGATAGGATATTGTTCTCCGATGAAGCCAGGATATCTCTGCATGGTGAAGACCGACGTCGGCGAGTGCTACGTAGACGAGGAGAACGCTTTGCAGAGGCATGGTTTTGAAGAAATCACACCTTATGAAGGGGGCTCTGTTATGTTTTGGGCAGGAATAAATTCCATGGATCGTACGGAGTTAGTCTTCATCGAAAACGGTACACTGACTGGACACCGATACATAACGGAAGTTCTAATTCCTTATGCACAACCCGCTTTAACCGCTCTTGGCGAAAACTCATTTTTTATGGACGACAACGCTCGCGCCCACCGGTCTGGCGATGTGGAAGCGTATATGCTAGAAGTCGGAATTCGTCGTTTGGACTGGCCAGCTAGAAGTCCGGACCTCAATCCCATAGAGCATGTCTGGGACGTTCTGAAGCGACGAGTGAGATCAGTGCAGCCGGCTCTGCAGACCATCAGAGAGCTAAAGAATGTGATTACCGCGGAGTGGGAACGTATTCCCCAAGAAACCATAAAAGATATACTCGCTAGCATGCCCAGACGAATGCAAGCCGTGATTTCAGCAAGAGGGGGTCACACTCAATACTAAACTTTTATCTGCTTTTAATGTATTCAAGAAAAACAAAGAAATTAACGCGTTTCATTTTTATTTAGCGAGCAGGTACAATAATAGTGTTTTGAGCTTAAACATTATTTCTCAATAATTTAATCAAAATGTTATGATAAAAATGATGATACCTATTCCTTCCTAATTAATTTATGAAATTCTGAGGATAACAATACCTAAAATTGTCAAACAAACTAATAGTAACTATAAAATAGTTATTTGCTTAAGTGCCCGTTTTTTTTGCAAAAGAGTGTATATTACTTGTGCAGTTTATGATAAAGATAATACCCTACAAATAAAGAATGTATTCTTTTGTGTAAAATATACATAGCCTTTAGAAAAAATATTTAAATAACTTTTAGAAGTATTGTGTAGCCGGCGATATAGATTATGACGAATAATTATATTGGGAGAAGTCGACGACCTTCTTACGCAAATCGTCCCGCCAGAGATATTATGTTTAAGTTTAAATGGGCAGGCCACGCCGGAGTAATATCACGGCTTCACCGACACTGGTATCAAGTAAGTTCATTGCATTTTACTGAGTTAGTGTGGTAACTGGAACTAAACCCTTCCTGCCTCTATTGCTGAGGAAAATACACTAAGGGTGGCAGCGCACTTGTGACTCTTGAACTACAACGGTGGTAGTCACTCATTAAGGTCATTCACCAGCTCGGTGCCCACTTTTCAATAAAAAATCATTGATATACCTACATATTGAAGTCAAACCAACAAAAACATTTGAAGTTTAAATATCATTTCTGGCAAAAAGAAATCTAAAAGTGGATGGAAAAAATCAAATAATTAAAGCAAGAAGCGAGATAAAAACGATAAAATTTTAAACGCAATAGTGCTTCGAGCGTAGGCAGCGGCACGCGTAACCGACGAATGAACGCATCTCTTCAAACGGAAATAACATGGCGAAAAAACTCAGCAAAGTTGAAAGATTATACAAAGAGTTCCGTATGAAATACAATTAATTACGAGTATCCGTCTGATCAGTATAGTAAAGTAGGTCTAAATCTATTTTCTAAATAGAGACCTAGGTCTAAAAGTGGACTACTAAAGATTTATTGATAGTGATGATGATAAAGACGAGTACATATTCATATTTATAAATTAAGAATCAGTCTTTATACAGCAACCTTTTTTTAATTACTAGCTTTTATTCTCAACAAGTCCCGCTTGTATGTTGATAAAGAGTGTCCTATGTCCTTTCTCAAGATTGAAAATATCCCCATGCCAAATTCCATTGATATAGGTGCAGCAGCTTATAGCCGTGAAAGCGTAATAGGCAGACAGATAAAACTACTGTTGAATTTGTAATGTTTAGATTGAAGCCAATTTTTTAGGTATAAAATCTAGTTTGTGGGAAATTAGACGGACACCAAAACTACCATCACGACAAATGGTCGAATACAATTTCCCAGTTCTATATGAAGGCAAATTCTTCTCAGTAGTGAGATACGGAACTCTAACTATTCCCGGGCAGAATTTCACGAGCCCAGTTATAGGCTTCCCTGCTAATCTCTTAACTTTTAACTGGAAAACAATAAAACGCCGCTGCCAGTAGGCAGTGCGGGAAAGTCCTATATTTTTGGTTAAAATCCGACGCCTTTATTTAGAAAGCGGTAGATGCGAAGTGGAAATTCAGTTTTGTAAAGGGGATTTTATTATTACTACTCCAAATATATATTTGAGGTAGGGTATAGCGGAGGCATATACCTCAATTTTATGGTATAAGAAGCAAATGAGCAAACTAATAACCTAATGTAAAGTGTCTGTTGTTGCTTATGAAAAAATTGCTTAACACTTGTTTTCTGTAAGAACATGTATGACTCCGGTCGAGCCGGGCCATTAGCTTTGAAACATAGCTCTCTTAGGATTGTGGTCAGAAGCTGAATGCGATAAGCCCAAAATCGATTAGTGTATGTAATGAGGGACGCCTATGTCCAACAGTCGATTGCAATAATGTGTTGATTACTATGATGATAGCTTTCACACGCCATTATACATATTCAAGTAAATTAGAAATTATGGTCTGCTTACAAACAACCTAACAAGACCACTCAGTAATATTTAATACTAGTGTCCTGGTATATAACTAAACCTTCAAAAAATCTTAGTTGAAGTGAGTTGTCTGCCCCCTATTCCTAAAAAAAAGTCATAGTTTAGATGCTTTAAAACACCTCCACACTCCACACTTTTAAAGAAACATTGACATAAATAATATTTCCACACACATTACACACAACACATTTCAAATAACACAAGCAGACGACATTAATATCAATTTCACATCGTTATGTTCATTTCACAACATTTTACCCTGGATGGAAATCGCTGACGACGTTAATAGACAGCATCAGCAGTCAATTTCAATAGTGTCACATGTGTGACGTCACCCTAAATTGCTTTAAGTATTTTTTTTTTATATATACTCAAGATTTACAATTTCTTCTAATCAGATACATATAAATGTTGGATTGGCGTACGAGGGCACATACTAGACCGCGGGGTCCACCACAGACCACCAATGAGATGGAAGGATGACATCAAAGGACATGCAGGTCAAGATAGGATGTCGGCGGCTCAAGACCGTCAGAGGTGGAAGACTATAGAAGAGGTTAGTCCACGGGCCCACGAACAAGGGATTTCAGTGATTGACAACAGGCTGAAAGTTTATACACAGCTTCGTTTTGACGAGACACCCAACTTTTATTATTGGACCAAATTCTGAAAGTGGAAGGAAAAAGCGGGATAGGGAGCGAAACACGTCGATTTGATGAGTGTCCCAATTTAATTAATAACAGTTTCTAAAAATCAATACTTCGAGAAAATACGATAGAAAACTGAAAAAAACTTGTGGCATACAAAGTGAATGGTACCTTCCGAGTGACCCTCAGCTCTAACATGTCAGAATGGTGACTTGAAATTTTTTATTCATTTTCATTAATTACAAACTGATTTTTGTTTTGGGGCTTGCAAAATATATATTTTTCATAAAAAATGCATCGGCATACAAATTTGACGGTAATTTTTTTGAGACCTACACTCGAGTGTAATGTGTAAATGATTTAAGATAATATAATATTATAATAATAATATTTTGGACGTCTAACACACACCGTCATCTAGTTCTAAAGTAAGCAGAGCTTGTATTATGGCTACTAGACAATAAATATAAATACATATGTACTTTTTTTTATAAATAAATACATGTTATAAATAGAAAACATCCAAACTCCGAAAAAAATATTTGCAGTTCATACAAACATTTGATCCGACCCGGGCATCGAGCCCGAGATCACAAGCACAGCAGTCGCTTACGCTACCACTACGCTACCGAAGTAGATCGTTATAAGAATTCACAATTCACTTACTAAAAAATAAAATTCACAATGTAAGCTCAAAAGAATGTGAGAAAATTGCATCAGTTTTCAAAGTAGTTTTATCAAACTCGATAAATATCTATGAGAAATATTTCAGCGACAAAACCAGCATCACAAAGTGTAAAATTAAAATTCACCAGTTATTATAAACACTAACCAGTAACCATTGCCGTTAAAGTAGAAATAAAAAGAGCAGTTCACGAGTCCCATAAAAAGGCCCGGCATATAAATTATATGGCGCTGTCATGGATTGCTAAGTGCGTATGACAGTAGTCACCGAGGTATCTCGGTAAGATATCGTAGCTGAATCTTCTTCCCATCTTTTTTTTCTACACTTTCCTCTCTTTACACAAGAAGATTTTGATGTTAAAGAAGTTATTACAATTCTTGAACATATTTGATAGAATGTTAATATTTATAGTTTTAAAATATACAATGTATAAATAGTAATAGTTTTAGAACCCTTGCTTGAACTTAATATCAAAGCATTTTAAGTTTCGCTCCACGTTTTGGATGTAATAGTGCTGAAATAATGTAGGTGAAATTAAAGATGAAGTACACATATCAAATACATACGTCAAAATCAGTCCAGCCGTACCAGAGAATAGCCGAAACAAACAGATGTATACACAAAAAAATATAAAATTGTTGATGTAGTTATTTGCACTTAGTGAAAAGCTATTAATTTGAAATTATGAACTGACACTTTAATTTATTTGTGTAGATTGACAAAACTAAATAAATACAAAACCGTTGCATACCGTGTACAAATAATTCGAAATTAAATTTCCAATTCCAATACTACCTTCAAACCTTCAAGAAAAGAGCGTACTCCTTCCTAAAAGGCCGGCAACGCACTTGTAACGCCTCTGGTGTTGCGGGTGTCCATGGGCGGCAGTAATAGCTTACCATCAGGCGATACGTCTGCTCGTTTGCCACTAAATAAAAAAATAAAAAACTTGCAGTTTATGGTTCCAGGATTCACAAAGGAACTCCGGTGGCACCCTGGACTACCCTCACTAACGCACGCAGAGGATCGGCCCAGTTTTACGACTGACGTATAAATTCCGCGTCGTTTATTTACTTTTTACAACGTCTAGGCAAAGGCTCCAAGTAGGAACGAAATGGCCTCGCGCTCATAGATGTAGGTGTAATGCACTTCTCGTTGTAGTAAAAACAGCAAGTACTTGCTTGTTCAATAAAGATTTTCTTAGATTTTTATTTTTTACAATGAATAATCTAAAAGAAGAAATAAATTCTGACTGAAAGTGAGTCAAGTTTAAACATAAACATAAGATCAAACAACGCAGCCGAAAATCGCTTGATTATAAATCAGAAGTAGTTTGAAATATAGGCTATTAAAGAATGGCACTTAAACTTCGTCTATGACTTATAATATTTGAGTTGCCGCTAATCTTGCAAGTGTTTACCATCTAGCAAGTTGTGTAGATCACAAACAAGAAAATATTCCATTTCCGTTTCTTACACCGTTGTGACGTCACAAATTTCAAACACCGGAAGATGCCTAACCTCCTCCTAACCTCATTTACAATTTTCTGAGTTTATAACAAAATGAGGGATGCGACATTTTAATTTACTTTTATCTCAAACATAAAAATTATTACGCACTGCTGTACAATTTTATTACAGATGCTTTAATTAGGGTCGAGAAGGTTAATTAGGTTTTACAGGTCATTATAATAAGGTACCCGTTTTATTAAAATTCTTTTTACGATAAAAACTTTAAGAGGAATATTATTTAACTTCATTTATTTGTAATCTGCAAAAATGTATGGCAATAAGAAGGATTACTAGTGCTCTTTGATAGATTTGGCAATATTGACGTAATAAATCAAAATTGCATTTGTGTTTAGGCAAAGTTTTTACCATTTATGTCATATAAGGGCTTACAGCATGCAGTATATGAAACTGACCCATGCAACCTCGTCTGCATCTCGTAATGCCCGTAGCGTGACATTAAAACAGTGTGAACAAATTTGTTTAACATGAACGATGAAGATAATTTTCCTTCGTTTTAACAACATTTTTTATAACTACTTCGCTTCGTAGCATGATGATACATAGTTTAAAGCCTTCCTCGATAACTAGGCTAATTAACACTGAGAGGGTTTTTCAAATTGTACCAATACTTCCTGAGATCAGTTCATTCAATGAAACAAACAAACTTATATCAGATTTATTTGAGTAATACAGAAACATTTTTATGTTAATTTAAAATAAATGTTATTTTTTCTTATTATATCTATATTTTTACACTAAAGTTTAGAAATTAATTTTATAAACTCTAGTAACAACAGTTAAAAAAGCTCATTTTTTAATGGTTACTTTTCGTTAATTGAGGGATTACATGCAGTATTTTCTTTTAAATGGAAAATCCTCTAGAATAAGTCTCGAAGAAAAGTACTTGACTCTTAGAGTTAAACATGCTTTAAATATTAAAACAAACACCTCCGCTCCTGGCCTAGTTAACCTTATCACTACAGTAATGCATTCTCAAGCAATAATTGTGCTCATCAAAGGGTAATTTACCCGTGCGCATTGGTACGAGGTATGAAGCTCTTCGATCTTTGATAAGTTGGGTAACAGTCGGCTTGCATGCCGCGTTGCATGCAAGTTCTAATAGGGCACGTCTATTGCTTCGTGGAAACATAAGCTGTATGTATAGTAGGGTCTGCCCAACAATTAATACTGGACATAAAATTGACACATGTGAGAGCTATGCTTTGAATTATTTAGGTCAATTCGAAAGGAGTATACGAAGTGCTTACACAAAACTGTATGTTTCCGTGAGTGAGGTATCCAGATCTCAAACACTTTCCCTTAATAATCGAGAACGACACTTAGGGGTGGAGCCATACCACTAGACCACAGCTGTAGAGTAAACCGATTTTGACACTGAGCCGATCTAAATCCCTATCCTCTTTCAGTTCATTGACGAGACTGGAGGCCCAATGATGCAGAAGCATTACTAGGCCGCCATAGGATGGGTCATCATATTGCATTATTGTACTGTCTGCATTTGCAATGATTATATACCACTACTCTTGGATTCTGCTTTCACCTTCCATCAGGCAGAGTAGAGTAATTTTGGCACACTCATACATTAAAAAAGAGAGAGTCCAAACTAGTGTGATTAGTAAACGAATTCCAGAAAAATTTTTCGGTGAGCAGCCAGTAACTTGCCATTAGGTAACCCATCAATTCATATGCAAAGTGAGAAGAAAGTATAGGAACCCAATCATTATGCTCGACACAACCCATCTCCGTATGTTCTAAGGTTATTGGAGCGATGATAATACTTCCTGCCGCCGTGCTATTCAATCGACTTATAATCAAACATTTGATACTATCTACAATTCAAATTTCACATGTTAAATTGCCAAGAATAATAACGAAAAGTGAATGTCGATTTCATTGAATTGTTTCTGTGAATCCGGGGCCATAGATGTACATTACATAAACTTCAATACTCAATGGATTAAATTCTATGGATTAAACAATAAATAAATATATTATTATTTATTTATTATTATTATTAACTCGACATAAGAAATCATTTTTTTTTATATCTTAGGATACCTACTGGTAGTCTTCCGCAGTTACACATACGAAAATCCCGTAACTAATTATCATTTCATTATCATTCATCAAGTTTTGATTCAAATTTATCTAATGGTACAATATTGACTGCCTCGGTGGCGTAGTGGTAGCGTATGTGACTGCTAAGCTTGAGGTCTCGGGTTCGATTCCCGGGTCGGACCAAATGTTTGTATGATCTGCAAATATTTGTTTCGGAGTTTGGGTGTTTTCTATGTATAATATATATGTATTTACAAAAAAAAAGTATATAAGTATTTATATCAGTTGTCTAGTACCCATAACACAAGCTCTGCTTAGCTTGGGACTAGATGGCGTTGTGTGTTAAGTGTCCGGAATATTTATTTATTTATTTATTTATTCAATAAGTGAAGTATACCTACTCAGATCGGAATAAATGTTTGTATGAACTGCAAATATTTGTTTCGGAGTTTGGATGTTTTCTATGTATAATATGTATGTATTTACAAAAAAAAAGTATAAATGTATATCTGTTGTCTACCCATAGTACAAGGAGTGCTTAGTTTGTAACTAGATGTTGTTGTGTGTTATATGTCCAAAATATTATTATTATAATATCTTAAACCATTTACTGTAGCATATGTTAGATTTTAATATTTTTATCTCTATATAACTTTAGAAGTGATAACATCTTACACTTTGTTACGTAACGCGTTACGGCAGCGGTAGACAGGCTTCTTCTCTGTCACTTTAACTCACAGAGCAAGCCGTATTTTGGAAAGTAAAAACCTAAGCTTTTCTGAAGTTAAACAATTTCAATATCAAATAGTTCACTTAGATTGGTTTAGTTATCATTTCGGTCGGACACACACTCATAACACAAACTCTGCTTAGCTTGTGACTAGATGACGTTGTGTGTTAGATGTTCGAAATATTTAATTATTTATCATTATTATTTACTTACACTTAGATTTTACAAGTGATCTATAATTTGAAAACCCCACTAACCGACGATAAGCATGTGTTGTTTTAGACTAAGGAGTGCAAACAAACTAAAAGTGTACTTAGTTGCGAGAGTCGCTCAATTATTTAGTCCAGTAAACTTCACCTTACTAAAACGAGTAAGGTTTGTTTTTACAACAAACTTGGGCAAGTAAAAACATGGTTGTAAACCTATACATATTTATGTATGTATGTGTACAATATAGCACTTACAGTAATTGTGTCGTTACATTCTGCTTTTTAAATACTGATATTAAATGGTAAAATAAATATCACAGTAGCATAGTGATGATAGATAGATTATGATTTACTTTTAGACGATTTCGGCCAGATTCAACGAAGATCTGACAACTACGCAGGAAATATTATAGTGCACAAGTGTGTGCGAAAATACAGGTGTACCCTCTGTTCCCTCATTCTTACAATTTAATGAGACGGTTATCCATCACAACCGCGGAGAGAGCAGGCACAGGACCAACAGCTTTATGTGCTCTACGAGGTACGGGGGGTAAGTCCCAACCAAAGTTCAAAATTCAGACTTTGGATTATAGATAGTGAACTTAATCAGAAAAACTCAATTACACTTTTTGGGCCGGGAATAAAATCCGAAACTTACTGTACGTGCTGTAATCGGCAGTCGAATACACTAACAGCTACGCCATCCAAGCAGTAGTAGTAAAGTATTTATTCATATTCGTACAACTTTTTTATGATTCCCTAAATTCTAATACGCTAATTCTAATATGTATGAAAATTATTATTAATTAATAGCTATTTTATAGTTAATCTTAAAACGTTCGTCTATTTCACTTATTTTTTTAGTTAAAGAGTCTATTTATCTTGCTAAGGACGGCTAGCTTCGTTTAGTCTCAAATTGTTAGCTAATTAATAGAAGTACGCTATAAAATGTAAGTGAATCAATCATGCCAGTTAACCGGTGATGGCGATACGTGAGAATTAAGTCGGAACTGTATGAGCTGCCCGTAAATCTGGAGAACTATCTCCAATACACTGGTTGTCTGGAGAGCACTTAGCACTGTCCTCGACCTGATATGGTACAAGTTTACGTTTAAGGGCGGTTTTGGTTTAATCTAAAATGTTTGTATTTTTTTAAAACTTGCGTATTGTGACTTAATCCTATTTAATGATTGACGGATGCATTTACATTAATTGTATCAACTTCAAACAAGTGATATTGTATAAAAATGTACACGTATGGCCTAGTGGTTAATGCGGTCGCTGCACCGCTACTGCCCCATGAGTTGTGGGTTCAAATCTCACATAGGACAACAGCGGTTCAACCCAAGAATCGAACCCGAGACCTCTTGATCGGCAGTCGCTTACGCAAACCACTAGACCAACAAGACAGTACTGTCAGCGTCATATCTAGTAAATTCAAAAGTTGACAAAATGATATTAAAGCTCCATTTTTGAAAATGGAGTGTTTTGCAACTTGTTTTTATTAGCTTCACCTCAATATTTTTTTATCTGCCACCGACTTTTGTGATCGCGTTTCTTAATTTCACAAAAATTTTCTCGTTTGATTGTTTCTTATTTTGTGTATCTAACATCCATACCACCGTTTATTCTTTATTTACCTAAATGGTATATCTTCAAAATTATTTCTAAGTCAGGCCAAATTATATAACTACACCTATTTTCTGAATATTTTATATAAAACCCGCTACAGCTTATAGTATAAGCCTCCCACTGGCAATCGGCTATACCGGTTTATGCTCTTTTTAGCGCGTCGGGAGCAGCACGACGTCTCGGAGCAGCTGCAAAGAGTCCTAGTGGGTTGTTCTTATAGTGTTACATGTTGTTTAGTTTCAAGGGATAAGCCAAGGAAATTTTCGACAATTTTCTAGAGAATTTCTTATGTTTTACAAACATGGTAGAGAAATATGGCCCTTATTGTGAAGAAAATTAGTGAACTTAAAGTGTTATTCGTCTAACGATATTTAAAGTAGATGTTCCACCTTTTACTACGACTTCAACACGAATACACTGGTGACTCCTGATGATGATCCATGTGTGCTAGTAGTCACTTACCATCGTACAATCGAACTATACAAACGAGTAAATAATCAATCTATCTTCTCGTTTGTCCCCTATCCAAAAAAAAGGAAGTATACGAACATTTTCTTACTTAAAACTAACTATATTACTTTATATTTTAAAATTATTCCAAAGTTATTGACTCTTTGATAATCATTTGATAATTATAATAGTAAATTGTGCAAAATTTGTAACAAACCTTACCAAATACCAATACGGCCGAACATCAAACATTCACATAGAGACAATTCCACACAAACCAGTATACATATTTAGCGACAGTACGCAAGTGTCAAGCGCTCAATCGATAGTGTGAATCGTGCCTAACGCCGCCGGCATCCAAACCTGTATTGTGGCTATTGAGGATCTAGTTTGGTTTGAACGAAATTCGTTTAGAATATTTGGGTTTATATTGTTTGATGTAGGTTATAAACAATTACAAATATTTCCTGTGGTGTATTTTAAGAACCTAAAACACATTTATTTTCTTTTGCCGAAGGTCTTTTTTCCTTTATGTATGGCCCTGCCAAAATGGCTCTACACTGCCTGATGGAAAGCATAAGCACAATCCAAGAGTGGTGGTGGTCACAATACTCATTGCGAATGCAACAATGTGTTAGCAACTTAGTGCTGCTTCTGCATTATTGGGCCTCCGGTCCGGTCGCACTCACCAACGAAACTCGACAACACGTAAGCTGTCATTTTACGTTGTTTTTCTGTGCTTACTACGCTACCTTGAAATCTAAGGTCTGATATCCTCTGATTATAATAATAGATAGTGGTTATAGACTTGAATCATGTGTCAATGAATCACTTAGTCTCAGCGCTGTTAAAAGTTAAGCAGATTTCTGTTCAGAGTTTGATTTGCTTTCCCTATTTCAATTTCATATTCATTTCATATTTCAAGTTCACCCAAAAAATGCTCAATGCGCATATAGAAGTTTTCACTTCAAAAAGGTTGTACATAATTATGAGACGGATTATATAATATACACTAAAATCATGCTATTGTTTTTTATCTTAAGATATTAATAACAAAACTACAAATGTGTTAAAAGTGTGTAAAAAATAGGCTATAACGTAATAAGAGACTTACCTGAATATATATCGTCGAGCATAATGAATGCCGGTGTGATTTCGTACGCGTTGAGGGCCTCTATCTCGAGGAGATTTATCAGTTGCATTCTGTTAACAAACAAATATAAAATGTGTAAGTAAAATGACACAAAAGCAAATAATATTAAAAATCCGAAAATAACTCTGTCTATCTGTCTATCTGTGACGCTTTTACGGCTAAACCATTGCACCGATTTTATTGAAATTGTGCATGGAGATACTTTGATACTTGAGGAAGGATATAGGTTACACTTAACTAGTATAAATGATACACACACGCGGGTGGAGCCACGGGTAAAAACTAATTTATAATAGGTTTCTAACCCTATAAATATTTTTTTTACTACGGTGCTTTTTCTAAATTTGTTTTAAAGATTATTCTGTTTGTAATTGTAATTTTAAAAACATAACTTAAATATTAATGCGTGTGAAATAAATCTTCAAAAACATAATATATACCGACTTGAGAATCATTTTAATTTAAGACGAAGTCAAAATTTACCAGAGAATATTATATTCTAACAAATAATTAAATCTTAATCCAGTAGAAACATGTATATAAGACCATAGCTTGTGTACCAGAAGGAGTTATAATTCCACAGTGAGTTGTACTCATTCACAGCACCACTGCAGTGGTACCAACTTTGTATGCTTCACACGTAACGGTCTGTCTGTCTCCCTGTGCCTGGCTAAGCACGCACGTAATGTCTAATACCCACAAGTACGGCTACAGTATTCTATGCACACAGTGCTATGTTCTTTAGACGGTAAAATCATAATCCACACTGATTTTGACTGTGTACTTACACTAACTTACTTACATATAAATAAATATCTTCATAAGTAATAATTTAATACTCTACCTACCATTTTTATGGTATGAAAGGCAAAGATATCACATAATAGCTAATAACTTCCCGCGTGAGGTGCAAGTGCGTTGCTTGTGCTTAACTGTCTTTCTTTGTCCTCCAAGAATAAACCCTTAACTGTACTTACACATGTACGAGTATTTTCCAACTTCTTGATTAATGAGTGTGTGACCCAAAGACTCGCAGGACCCATATACGATATGTTACCCTAACATATAAAGGCAGACTGTATTTTTTATCTTTCAATCCACAAGAATTAAGTATTTTCAAAAGTATTTTATCGTGGTCTCTATTCAAATAACCTAATATTCCAATAATGTCATTTCAAATGCTTCCAATTAAAATGTAAATGTCACATCGCCGTCAACTTTGCCCAACGTCTTTCAAAGTTATCAGGGTGCGAACTAAAACCGACCGATGAATAATACATGTGATGCCATCTGTTATTTTAAACAGGGAACGACGTCTTCTGCGTTTTTATATTACATTACTGTTTTAAAATAGAATAATTATGATAATGCCAGACTTTGTAAGCAATGGAAATTAAAATGTAAGTTGGATTTGCTGAATAGTTTTGCCACGGGTATTCCGTGTTTATAGTGAATAAGCAGTTAAGTGTTAACATAGTGAGTGAGGACACAAAACAGAGATGCACTGTATCACTAAAAGATTACCAATAATGTACATTAATTTAAACATTTAATCTACTAGGAAGTACATTTCAGCACGAACAGGACGGCTCGACCGGAGCGATACTAACATTTCACAGAAGACCAACCTAAAATGACAACATTCGTACAGTCGTGTTTCGTTGGTGAGTGCGAGACCGAAGGCCTAATGATGCAAAAACAAGCTGCATGTTGCATTATCTGCATTCGCAATAAGTAAGGTGACCACCACTCTTGAATTCTCCTAATGCTTTCCATCAGGCAGAGTAGAGTTATTTTGGCAGGGCCAAATATAATATACTAGCTGAACCCCGCGGTGCTACCCGCGGTACGATGATAACTGCGGGCAACGCCGCGAGGCGAAGCTATATCTTTATAAATAGTAGCCTATGTGTTATTCTGATGTATAAGCTATATTGTGGTAAAGTTTCATTCAAATCCATTCAGTAGTTTTTACGTGAAAGAGTAACAAACATCCATACATACATACATCCATACTTACAAACTTTCGCCTTTATAATAGTAGTAGGATATCTACACTAATATTATAAAGAGGAAAACTTTGTTTGTATGTTTGTTTGTTTGTTTGTTTGTTTGTTTGTTTGTAATGAATAGGCTCAAAAACTACTGGACCGATTTTAAAAATTCTTTCACCATTCGAAAGCTACATTACCCACGAGTAACATAGGCTATATTTTATTTTGGAAAGAATAGGGTTCTGTAAGATATTTGGGTTTTTCGGACCCAAAGTGTAAAAAATCAACCAGATAAGTTACTTATTTTGCGTACGCTGCCTAAACGGTAAAAGATAGAACCATGAAATGTTCTAATTAATCGTAGATCTTATATAATATCTACAAAAAAGTCCGCGACACACTATACCTATCTATGTCGAGTGAGGCACAACAACCATTTTTTTATTTAAAAATCTTGAATTTTGTTTGGACTACATTTTAACGCGTTTATTTTACTCATGCTATCAATCCTTATCAAAACAAATTATTTCATCACTAACTACAGTTTATGTAGATAATATTTGGTCTTTGAATGATAAAAATTGGACGTTTGATTTTGAAGTTATGGCAAAATTAAAATATTACTAATAGGAGCGGAGCACCAATGAAGAATGTTTAAAAAACGGGGGAAAATTTTCACGTTACGGGCAACATAAGACGCAAACGAGGTTGCGTGGGTCAGCTAGTATAATATTTAATAAACCAAAACTCAATAAAGTATCAAGTGTGTTCAGTCCAACTTCCAAAAATATTCAACCAGGTACTCCGAGATTCAACTCTTGTTCCTATCGCGAAGTAATCGTGTTCCTGAAATTGAGTCTGCGAGTTTCAGCGTGACGAGTTATCGGATTTGTTCGGTACGCGTTCGGAATCTGTTCGGAGCCACGCCTACTTGTATATTGCATCTACGTTCTTTTCAAATGCTGTCTGAGCTAATGGTGTGTTTGGACTAGCAATGGTATTCCTTTAAATAAGTTTAAAAGACTTAGAGTTTGCTAGAATAAATGTAACTCAAATGTAGGTATTTTATATTGTATAGCAAAGGCTACGAGAAAATAATGTCATATATTTATGTTACTATTTATTTTATTTTTTATTCTTACAGTGGGAGAGCCACGCTTTGGGATGAATATGCCGGCTCGACCTGAGTGATACCACGGCCTCACATAAAACCGATGTAAAACAGCGCCTGCGCTTTGTTTCACCGAGTGAGTATGGTTACCGGAGGCCCATAACCCAAACCCTTCCCCCATCCCCCTTCCCATCCTCCAGAGGCCGGTTAAGCACGCCTCTGTTGTTGCGGGTGTCCATGAGCGGCGGTAATCGCTTACCATCAGGCGTTACGTTTGCTCGTATGAGCGCTATTGCATAAAAGTAAAAAAAAATTGAAACGACTTAGTTTAACTTAAAATGTATATATATTCAATACATAAATATATAAATAGTTTATTGAGGGTGTTAGCAATAACTTAGTATTACTATATGTGCGTATATTTTCACAGTGAAAATCCCCACACTTTTACGCATAAAACTCAATGGAGCACAACACGTACATAACTTACGGAGCTAGGCTAAAAACTGGAACTTATTTATGTCCTGATACAGCACTTAAATGTACCTTTTATACACTTGTTAAAGTAATTGGATGGTTTTCAACAGCTATTTTTGAGCAACCTAATTTGTAGTATATTGATGTTTGTATTGTGTGCGAGGAAACTAGTACCCTAAACCATAATAATAAAATCTTTATTTGAAAAACACAGCAAAATACAATTTTTCAAACACAGTAATAAAAATATTAAAAAAAAAGATTTTAACTTTTTTTTCTATTTGAAGCTTGTAACATTTCAAATATCAATCAAAGCCAAATTACGTTGGGATTGATGACGTGTAATAATATGTACTTTTGCAAGCATATATATTTTTTGGAATTTTAAGAAAAGGTCAAACGACGAACAATAAATTTATCCACATAACTTCTCCTAAACTACTAATCAATCATGGCAAAGCTAGATAGATCACTAATAATTCCTTTCAGGGATAATTAATCTATACTAATAATAAAGCTGAAGAGTTTGTTTGCTTGTTTGTTTGAACGCGCTAATATTATGAACTGCTGGTCCGATTTGAAAAATTATTTAGGTGTTGGATAATCAATTTATCGAGGAAGGCTATAGGCTATATATCATCATGCTACCACTAATAGGAGCGGAGTACCAATGAAGAATGTTTTAAAAACGGGGGAAAAGTTTTCACGCTACGGGCAATAGAAGACGCAAACGAGGTTGCGTGGGTCAGCTAGTTAGTAATAACACAATTACTAAACACAAGTGAAATCTTATTCTGGGTACCACAGTTCATCGAAAATACTTGATATGTGACATGTGTTTTTGGCGTTGTTTGTGTATTTTAATACATTTATAGAGAAATAAACCATTTTATTATTATTTTATTAAAACCAGAACCGTTTCCGCGGTGAAATAAAATAAGCCTACCAGTAAAAGTTGGAACACAGAGACAGGTTGCTACATACATAGTACACATATACACTATCAGATTTCGTTACTTTAGTAGTAACTACTCAGTTTCTGAGAGTCACAACATAAAATCATTTTATTAATATGATATTTCAAATACATATTACTATTTTTTAACCATAAACCAAATTCAAGAAATGATTAAAAGACAACAATGAAGATCGGTTAAAGTAATAGCAATAAAACAGCAGCGTATATATTTATTTTATTCTCAATAGAATTTCCAATACGAAACAAACGTTTACAATACAATTTTAATGAGCCTAACTGAGCGTCTTTACAGTCGAATATCTTCAGTGCGAAAGCTATAACATGGCTTAACAGCATGTAACGGGAGGGCCCAAAGCACTAAAATAAACAAAGAAATAAAAGTCCCCAAAGGATTTGCACCAAGTGCCCTCAAAATCACGATTCAGCCCTTTTGCGATTACATGATATCGGTAATATCGGGCTTTTGCGAAATTCAATAATACCGATGCTCGTAAAGGGTGGAGAAAAAAACGGTATTTGGTCTACTAAACCGTTATTGTCAACCGCTGAAAATAACTGGGATGTTTTCTTGTTATTTCATTTCAAAAGGCTTGTGGCCAACGCTCGCTAATACTGGAATATACTAGAGATTTTTTATTTTGGGTTAAACTGCTGTAAGGTGTTATAAATTTGTGTACTAAAAATACAAAAGTATTTTTTAGAGAATACCCTTTTTCATTAAGATTTTATTATCTAATACCCTACGGTTCTCTACCAAGCTAACTACGGGTAATTTAGAAGTCTTCACAGGTCACAACACATAGATATAAACATAAACAATATACACACATACAAATAAAATATACTGGCTGACCCACGCAACTGCCTTTGCATCAGTCATGCTTGGCTCCTTTTGGATTAAGCGGGAAAATTAATAACACAAGTCAACAAAAAAAAACTTTTTTTTGGGTTTGTTATTAAATGAATATTTTCCGATTGTCTACAACTAAAAGTAACCACAGGCTCCATTTATAACAAATAAAGTTTGCTTTTGTACATTTTACAATGAAAAATAAATATTTTAAGATTTTGACAGAACGTTTGAGGAACAACGATTTTAACACACAAGAGGCGGGGTTGCGGGGGGATTACAGGCGTGCAGCTGGGAGCGGCGGGTAGTCTGGGCAGTATGCGTACGAGCATTGCCGAAAAACGACGCCATTTGTGTTGCACGGAGTCCAAAATGGCTTCCAGAAAGTGTAAAATGACGCAAACTCTTTTTGTTACATTTGTGGCGAATTCATTAAAGTAAGGGCTAAAAAATTTAGTCTTTCGACAAATATAAGACTTTGTGAAGCTTATAAAGCTTATTTGAATCTTACCATTTCGATATTTTGTCTTGACTTCGGTCAAGACAAAATATGGAAGGAGCCCACTAATCACATCAATGATTGCTACTTTTGTATAGTTGATCCACGCAGGCGTCGGGTTGGCAAAAATGCCAAGAAGATTAAGTAGGTACCCAGATCTACCATCAACAACCACTCCAGTACCCCACAGTGAACATTTTCCTGTGCCTTCCCGTTCAAACCCAAGGAACAGCTGCCGCTATCACAAGAATCTAGTTGTAGCGAATCCAGCGAATTTTTACCCGAATCAGTATCTGTTGAACCACATCTTATAAATTCAGAAGAGTTTAATGACTTAGTAAGAGACTTAAACCTACCTAAACCTAAAGCAGAAATATTAGCTTCCTGGCTAAAACAGTGGAATTTGCTCAAGGAGGATGTTAATATAAGTGATCAAAGAAAGCGTCATGAAATATTTTCTGGATTTTTTACAAAGGAAGACGGACTTTGTTATTGCAATGATGTGAAAGGCGAACGCTTTCATCAAGACGTGATGAACTTTGAACAGCGTTATCAAGGACAACACAATGAGAACATGATGAGTGATTACATTTGGAGTTTAATACGAGAAAGTTCTTACTTACACAAAAGAAAAACAAAAAATGTTTATTTTTAAACCTTTTTTCTGTTTATTTTACATATTTAGATATTAACCTTTATTGTTCTTTCTAAATAAAAGTGATTAACATATAAATTAGAGTTCCTTTTCTTACTTTTGTATTTTACTGAATTAAAAAATTTAGATTTTCTTAAAATTTGAAATTTCGTTCTGGTTGCTACAAAAGCAAACTTTATTAGATGAAAGTATTTTTTCCTTGTTTAAGTAGACATAATTAATCAAAATCAGCACCACAGAACTCAGACTCAAAAATCGTGTTGACTTGTGTAATCTTACCTTAGGCAAAAATACGTGAAAATTGGTTAGATTCCTTCGGAGTTGATCAACATCGTGAAAGACAACGTGACCCGAGAATTTCATATAAAAATATACATATTATTAATCTTATCTTATCTTCTTATATATATTATATTATATCGAACTCCTCCGAAACGGATCGACCGATTTTGATGAAATTTTTTGTGATTATCCGGTATCTATGAGAATCGGTTCTTATCTATTTTTCATCCCCCTAAATGTTAGGGGTAGTCCACCCCTAAATTTTTTTTTTTTTTTGACAAAATTTTTAATTTCTATTTTTTTATGATGCAACATTAAAAAATACATACAACCCTAGATTTTCAACCCTCTACGATCAACCCCTATTTTTACATCGCGATTTTTATTATTCAATTTTATGGCAAAGCAACGTTTGCCGGGACAGCTAGTTATTTATAAGATTAACTAACTCTAAGAAATATAAACACATTTTTTTTTATGGAATACTTAGCAAACGGGCAGACGTATGGCCTGGTAATCGATTACCGCCGCCCATGGCGGGTGTCCGTGGCAACACCAGAGGCGTGACAAGTGCGTTGCCGGCGTTACAGGGAGGGGGATGGGGTGAGGGGTTGGGTATGGGCCTCCCGTATCCTCACTCACTCGGTGGAACACAGCGCAAGCACTATTTCAGACCGGTTTTCTGTGCGGCCGTGGTATCACTCCGGTCAAGCCGACCCATGCATGCGAAAGCGTGGCTCTCCCACGGTTTGAACAATTTATAGATAAACAGTTATAATATTACACTACAATATTAATAATTACTTTTACTACACTAAAATATTAATAATTACTTTTACTGCACTAATAATTACTGCCTAGTTGGCGCAGTGGTAGCGTACGCGACTGCTGTGAACGAGGTCTCGGGTTCCATGCCCTAGTCAGACCAAATGTTTGTATGATCTGCGAATATATGTTTCGGAGTTTGAGTGTTTTCTGTGTATAATATATACGTATTTACAAAGCAAAAAGTATATATGTATTTATATCAGTTGTCTAGTACCTATAACATAAGTTCTGCTTAGTATGGGACTAGATGGCGTTATGTGTTAGATGTTAGAAATATTTATTGTATTATTTATTATTTATACCATATAATTTACTACAGTTCAATGGCATTATTTACCATGAAATATTAAAATTTAAAAAGTTCTAGTTCGTAACATTTCTTTCCAATAATTTCAAGAAACTTTCAGAAAAATTCACCAGATCCAAAATTTTTGATAAAGCATTAGTACCTGTTTGCTGAGGCATACACCGCAAATTGTTCGTATAGCTTATTTACGTGCGGGTTTTGCAGCCGGCTTGCTTTCTATTGGAGGCTTCGCAGTTTAACCACCTTGTTTGTAGAGGTGGTTTGTGTGGAAAAGAAATCCGGGCAAATTATTGTATTTGAAGTAACTTAAGATTTCTGAAGACATCCTTAATTTTTTTTTGTGATTTTAACTTTGCTATTAAAAGTAGCTTAGTTTTCTCAAAATAAATGATTTATCCTCTCCTCAGAGGAGATCCGAGTCCAGCAGTGAGACATTATGGGTTATTGTATATATAGCTTACGTTTAACGCAAAGGTGAAATTGATTTAGTTTGTTCTGTTAAAATCCTACTAATACGAGAAAGTACGTAAGTATGTATGTGAGGATGTTTGTTGCTCTTTCACGCAAAAACTACTTAATATATTTTGAATAAACTTTACAATAATATAGCTTATACATCATAATAACACATAGGCTACAATTTATACAGATACTAGCGTCTCCTCGCGGCGTTGCCCGCGGTTATTGTCGTACCGTGGGTTGCACCGCGGGGTTCAGCTAGTAACATATAAGTTGTAAACCATCTCTGTAGTCTAATCTAATTCAACGTGCTTGTAACATAGTCCTGAATAGATGCGCCATTCAGTTGCTGTGAATTCAATCATTCACAAGGTCTGATACATATTAATATCTGAATAGAGTAGTAATGGAAATTGTAGGCTTTCTGCTGTATTCACCACAACCCCGAATTGATTTAGAGTGTTCTATTTTGATATTCTTTATTGCACGTTGACTATCGCTTGAAAAAAAATATTTATGAAAAAAAATTAAAAGCTCTATCGCTCTGCCTAGTGATGAAATGCCATGTATCGGCGACAATGTTTATTTCATTTTTTCAAAAATATGCTGTAATTTAGAAATTTGCCGAGTAACGTAAACATATGTTACAAAAAAGTTAAAAGAATCAAACATTACAGTCTACAAAAAAATATTTAATTATCTTATACGCATGTATAAATTAAAAAGTAGAAAATCCGGATTAAGTATCGCGTAGCATCTTATCTCTAGGTCTAAAACGCACATGCGTCAAAATCAAAATAACTGTCAAGCTTCATGTAAAATTGTAAATGATACAATAAAATCAAATTAAACAAGCAAGCTAATTCCATTAGTCAAGTTCCCCTAAGTTCAGAGGCAGCTTGTAACTTAATTCGTTAACATCAATCAGCTCGCAAGTGTACGACGGAATTACTCCAGTGGCAGTCCATTGAACGAAGCCATTTGCTTTCTTTGTAATTTTAAGTGGATATTTAATGAAAACAGACATTCTGGTACTACATAAGCGGAACATTTTAAACAAAATTTTATGATGAAAATGTGTAAAGGATGGTTTTATAACAAACTTCTCTCATAATACTGTCATTTGGTGTTATTTATTCAAACTAATTCCAGGTACATAGGCTCCGCAAACTTGCTTGTATTGCAGTTATAAAATCGTCTATTGAGTAAAAAGTTAACTTACATTCAAAGTTTGATGGACATTAAAAATCTATAGGTGAGTAAGTAATATTAACTGATTTTTTGATTTACATACGAGTTCATCAACCCTACTAAAATAATTAATTATTATATAATTATTTTGAATAGCCATTAAAAAAGATTACAAATCTATCGTACTGCTACAATTTTAGCTTAATAGTTCGGCAACTGTGTTTATATAGTGCATTAAATTCGAGGTTCATGGCAGTGGTTGAGTGAACGCAGCGATTTGTAATCTCGCCATTAGTGGAATGTATCGTGCTTGGCGTCGGTAGGCCTGCCAACAGATGGTATATGCTACTGGACTCGATATACAGACATCTTGTTTAACCAACTTGGCTTTGATAACTACATTAAGCAGATAATCCTTATAAAAAAGATTAGAATTAAGATTATTTATTTATTTATTTTATTTTATTATATAGGGGGCAAATGAGCAGACGTATCGCCTGGTGGTAAGCGCAGCCCATGGACACCCGCAACACCGGAGGCGTTACAAGTGCGTTGCCGGCCTTTTAGGAAGGAGTACGCTCTTTTCTTGAAGGTTTGAAGGTCGTATTGGTCCGGGAACACCGCAGACGACAGCTCATTCCACAGTTTTGCTGTGCGCTGCAGAAAGTTTTGGGAAAATCACACAGTTGTGGACTGCCAACCATCTAGATGATGGGGATGAAATTTCTGTCGCGTAGGACGATGGCGGAAAGATTGAAACTAAGAATGTCGAAGGAGTTATTTAGGGTTTGGTTTTTGGCTTGTTGGTGAAGATTTTTGACAAATTAAGAATAATCCGTACAGACACCATTTTCATAAAATTAATACGTATCTATAAATTACTAGCTGTTGCCCGCGGCTCCGCCCGCGTTTATGTCGTTTTTTTCGAGTTTTTTCGCGGTCGCGAATATGTGAATGATGCAAAAATTAGATAAAAACAATCCATGATGCGGCTTATAGATCATTCTAAAATTTCAGCGCGATCGGTGCAGAACTTTTTGAGTTTTTGAAGCGTACACAAACCAACATAACTTTTTTATATATATAGATTACAATACTAATTTCGTTATTGGGAAGTCAGTGCCCTCAAATATACTGACAACTAGTTCAACCTTCGAATTCAGTTCGCCCTCAGGGTTGCGGAGGTCAGATGCCAGTCGCTCTGTGTGAAAACTGATATTCAGGTAAAACCGGTTGAACTGGTAGCTGACCCCAAATATTGGGAATAATAAAGGCTAGGAAGATGATGATGATAGATTACAATACTAAAAACTACGCGCTCAGGACAACTGGAATCCAAATAAGAATACATTGTTTTTCTTGCAAACGTTGAATACATTTAGGATAAAAGGATTTTTTCCAAGTTATTTTTCTGTTTTACTCTGCTATCAAAGCTTCCAAGTGTCTTTGGGACTATTAAAATATTGAGACTACTGTTAGTAACAGTAGTCTCAATATTTTGATTTAGCTTGCCGGTATTTCCAACAATTTATTTTTCTACTGTGATTAGAATTTTGTTAACTTTATTATTCTATGGTTTGAATGGTTTCAAAATTTGAAGAATGTCCGTAATTCATCCATGTTTTAAGTGGTTATCAATTTAAACAATTCTAACTTTAACTGGCAGTGCACTTTAATTTTCGATTCATAAATAATGTATCAATGGAGAATAAGTGTATCACAAATGAGTAAAAAGGTTTTTGATGAATAAAATCATTTAAAATTGAGCTATCACAATGGAACTAATTTGGAGTATTTCTCAAGAACGGGTTCCAGTTCTTGTAACTGAAGTTTCTGTTTTAGACTTAAAGATATTTACGTCATTAATAATGTGTTTCTTTATTATGCGAAAATTATATTTCATGCTTTTATTTTTTGTTTACAAATCACTCAGTTTGTCTATATTTACATTCACATTTTTGTAATGGTTTGATTTTTGGTACTGGCTGAAACTAGCAACCATTTTAATAGTATTTTACTTGTAAATATTTTAGCTTAAAGATTGTTACACTGCTTACACAATAAATTTATAGTAGTCGATATATGATTATTTATAACGCTTCCGTCTACCTCTTCACTTAAAAAATCGGCTACATGCATAGTCGATTTTTTTAATTGCCTTTACCATACTATTACTTTTTTATGAAAACTACTAATGAGATGCTTAAGAAAATATATTTATTATACTCTGATCCATTTATTACAATATCATTTGCTTATTTAAATAAATAAATATTTCGGACATTAACCACACAACGCCATCTAGTCCCAAATTAAGCAGTGCTTGTATTATGGGTACTAGACAACTGGTATAAATACATTTATACTTTTTCATGTAAATACATACATATTGTGCAGAGAAAACTCTCAAATTCCGAAAAAAACATTGTACAAACGTAATCAGCAATAAACCAAAAATAACATTTTATGAACGCTGACTATTGTAATCACGTTTTAAGCCTTAATCGCGACTGAAATTTCGATCACGTCTGAGGCTTCAATCAATGCTAATTTCAAGTTATCTCGTACATCACTTCTCATTAAAAATACAAATTTCGTCATTAATTGCTAGATCTTCAGATTTTAAATCTACAAATAGGATAAATTATGTAACAAAAACTTTATTCCAAGGCATATTTAAGTCATGTACAAAGTTGGAAGAAAATATTAGAATCTTCCTTCGAGTCGTTTTCCTTAACTAGATCGGAGTTACCTTTACGTTTAATATGATACGGCTGAACTGACTATTATTATACCTGATTACCTACCTAATACCATAGTATACGCATCGCATGTGTTATCGAAATTCTGTAGATAGATGATTGACGAAATTGAAAGGGACCAATTACGCGTATTGATTGTCACTTATATTCGTATGGCAACCGATGGCTTAACGTTTCCAAAAACGGAGAAAAAATATAAAATGAACACTAGATGAGTAATGATAATAGACCCGATATTCAATATAACATTATAATACTGACCTGTACTAGAATGCTAGTTTTTAACTGGACCACAATAATATTGAAATATAATCTAATTTCAAACCGAATCGGTTAGGGTTATTGATCTAGAGGAGCGATCCTCTAACCGACAGAGGGGTTACCTTTTCCGACAGTTCCTAATTTAAGTTACATGCTTGTGACTAGATCATTAACTTGCTGAAATAAATGATCCTGACCTGTTCAAGCTATTGCTTACAATAGCCATCTGTATGCAGGACCAATCATCTTCTTTAACTTTATATATTGTCGGTGCAACTTGGTTCTGCAAAATATATATGTTTAATTAAACTTATGTTTGTGTTATGTATTTTTTGTTATTATTACTTATTGTATTAGTGTAGTGTCGTGTTGATTAGTGTTCTAGAACTTTCGTTATCTTATTATATTGCAAATCGTATTAACCTGATGTTGTACATAAAACTAACCATTTTATTTTTGGTAGCTGTTGGTTTTCCAAACCGAAATAAATAATTATAATAAATAAATATGCTTGACTGATTAAACTTAGACTTGACCCAGTGACCGACTACCTGAAATAATGTCAAAGATCAGCTATGTGAAGACTTCACTAACCAGTCAAAACGAGAGTGTTACGATGGACATAAATCCCACAAGTTCGGCATCTCGGGCACGCCGGCCGAACGTTCCAACAACATGTCGCATAACAAGGAATAGAGAATAAAGAAGGGTGGGGACACGGCTGGGACAATTAGGATCGCAATTAGAGGACAGTATGTTCCAGATTACGACCGCACACTCCACAGAGATTCACATTCCGGTGTCGGGAATAACAAAGCTTGCCAACTAACTATTAAGACGTTTTGAACTCAGTGCCTCGGTTTATTGCCGTACAAATTGCACTTGTATTTTTGTGTTAAAATTGCCCCCTTGTAATCTGGGATTTGTTGAGATTTTTCACAGTTATATTCCACGCAAGCATTTTGTCAGAAGCGGGTGTTTTTCATGAACGAGTGGTTTTAATAAAGGGAAGTAGATGCATCGATATGGCTAGGGCAGACGCAGCCAGCAGCAATATTTTGCAATTTGTTACGTTTGAGACGGGCTAACCTTGAATTTACGAATTAAATGGTACAACGAGTATGTAAATAGAAAGAATTTCTAATTCATTTTTAGGAAATGTCCCTTTTACGTTGTTTTGTATTTTAGCATTTTATAAACAGTTTTTTTAATTGAATGGTGCTTTAAATAAAGTTCACAGCTTTGAAACTAACTAACACATTCATGTGACATGACATTATAATAAATATTCAACAGGTATATGAAACTTGTCAGAGGCTGAGACTAATAACATAGGTACATGAACAGGATACAAAAAGGAACAAAACCCAGAACAATAGTTTGTGGAATAGTTGTCCAATGTAGGGTTTGAATCCTTGAGGATTCTTTCTTTGAACTGCGTTGAGTGTTGGCACTCAACGCAGTTCAAAGAGATGACGTAACTGCTCAAACCAATGTGCCAATCAAGACACAAGATGGATAAATACTGTCCCATCTTCCCCATAGATTCAATTGAGGTACAATAAATGAATATTCTTAATTTGAACTAATTTTAAGAAATCCATAATTAAATTTCAATAATCATAGTAACACTATCTTTTCACCAACAGAATTTTGCAGGTTTAACTTCAATATCGATGAATCTTTAAGTTAAATACATCCCGGGATTGAACTCACTTGTACTTATTATACTATTTTTATCAAAGTCGTTATCAAAGGTTACTTTAATGGTTACGAAAATTCCACAAGGCGAAACTGATCAGAATCAAACTTAATAAAAATGTGTAATAAGTATAAGTGAGTTTAATTCTAGAACATATACACAAGTTAAATGGTTATGGAATCCAAGTCTAAACAAGGGTAAACTATCGATATAAACGAAAAAAATATTGAAATACAACTCTGAATCAATTACGTTTTTCGTTTATACCCAACCGTTTTATTCGTAAAGCTTCGGTCAGCAGAGTTCGGTTGTATCTGTTTTTATGTAAAACCAAATGTATATTTGTACACAGGTACTACAGGTAATTTGAATTTACTCGAATACGGTCCGACGACGAGACGGCCCGTTTTAAATGCGAGATTTTAAATAGGTACGATTTTTTCAACATTGTCAACGGGGAAGATATTTTAGAGAAAAGATCAGTATTTTTAAAACTCGTCGTCGGTCGAAGTCGGACTGATTAATATTGATAGTTCTGCTATTAATGATAGGCTTTGTCTATGTTTCAAAATCTCATGGATAAAGAGTAATTTCGCAGGCCACAATTACTATTGAACAATTCAGGACGTAAAAGTGTGTTACGCCCTTTCAGGTTGAAAGGGCGTAACACACCTTAAGGGCCTCCCAGAAATAGGAAGAGGAGTGTTTTGGGCTCTGGTATCCTTAACTCATGTTAAAATGAAAGTCGTTAATAATATGAAATACGAAGAGAATCAGCCTAGTGAGTACCTTGAGAAATAATTCTTCATAACTTTCTAATTGTTCTTCACATATACTGCCTCGTTGGCGCAGTGGTAGTGTATGCGACTGCTGTTCTTGAGGTCTCGAGTCCGATTCCCGGGTCGGACCAAATGTTTGTATGATCTGCAAATATTTGTTTCGGAGTTTGGGTGTTTTCTGTATATAATATGTATGTATTTACAAAAAAAAAGTATATAAATATTTATATCAGTGGTCTAGTACCCATAACACAAGCTCTGCTTAGCTTGGGACTAGATGGCGTTGTGTGTTAAATGTCCGAAATATTTATTTATTTATACAAATAAATAACATTGAAGTGTCTGTTTGTATTTCCAAATTAACAGCTTTTCACTAAATGGTTAAAGTTGTATAACAATAAATCAATATATTAATGACATCAACAAAATTAATGTGGTACAAAAAAAAACTTTTTTTTTCTACCCATTTGATTCTTCCGGATTAATCTCTGAAACGGTTGAACTGATTTTGATGGAACTCCACTTGCAGATAGCCGAAAATATATCGAGTAACTTAGGCTACTTTATTTCAGTCTAGCTGCTGTTATTGTAAACCCCGTGGGGCGCAGTTAGTAATTATAATATAGTACTTTGTTACTCTAAAATCTTACCTGTAAGATATTCGTGCGGAAAATGAGGCCCCATTCATTATTTACGAAAGGAAGAATGAACTATTAAATCTTAATAACGTCTTCTAATTACTGTGTAATGGTTCTTGGGACCATTACAACATATTATGTTCGTAGGTACTTTCAAGATTTTGTGTATGAAATATCGATTACAAACATGCACAGAGAAAAGCTTTCCATAAAAATATTAGCTTTTCAAATTAGTTATCGCCATAAAAAGTAGCCTTTGTCTTTGACCAAGGTCCGATCTATCCTTATACCTAAATTCATTTAAATCGGTTCATCGATTTAACCTTGAAATAAAGATATACAGATGGAAGAAATTACAATCGAATTTATAAGATTATACTAGTATACTTATTTTATAGACTATATCCTTCTCCATGGTCCGTTCTTTCTCCATACCGAAATTCATCCAAATCGATTCATCGGTTTAGACGTGAAAGATATACCTACATAGAGTATTACTTTTGAATTTTTTATATTATACTCGTACTAGTATTATACTACGAATGTGTTTACCATATATTTTATGTAATATTATTTCTCTCAAAACACAACTCCAGCATTATAAATATATATTCTGTATCGCAGGGGACTATACAAATGTATATGAAACAAAAACAAAGAACATCCAGACTTAGATCAACAATTTGTGATACTAGCCCTACGGTATACTCGTAAACAATAATAAACAAGAAGCTTACTTACTAATAGGTAAGATTGATATAAATATTTTAAAGTGAAAATTACTGACCATTAAATAAAAACGCAGGCATAACTAAAAATTTTAGTAAGAGTAAATCCCATCTGTATCTGTACACGTGAAAATTTAACCACTCCGTGTACATTTTTCATCGGCCATCGTTGGAGCCGCATGTATTTGAATTCTAAGCATTTTTTGTAAAGTAACACGAGGGTCGAGGGTCAGGTTTTCCGTAAAAATCTATCGCAATAGTTCAAGCTTTGTTTAGTTTGAAACTAGATGGCATTGTGTATCAGATGTTGTGATGTACTTGTACTTACAACAACAGATTAATGCCACTACGCGAAGCTAGTCTGAAAAAGGTAGCTTAAGTTACTCCTTGTATCCCATCAAAATTGGTCCAGCCGTTCAAGACATTACCTAAAACTATGTTAACTATGTTGTAAGTACCGTTTATACTTTCATATGCGTTTAGTAAGAAGCTGTTAATTTGAAATTACAAACAAACACTTAAATTTTATTTATTTGCATCCTAAATATAGAAATATTTTGGACATCTAACACGAAAAAATGACAACAAATGACCAATAAAGCAAAATAAAACATTTGATACTAATCTATATTCCTACTGTAAGTTGTTTAACTTTAAAACCTACATTTTTGTTTTAAAGTTGTTTTTAAAACCACTCGCACTAAATCAATAGCAATAATACACGAAAACTATCTGAACGAACAAAAGTCATAAATTTTTGCCGCCAATACCGTAATTTTGTAGCTAGTGTCAATTGTTTTGTTCTGCAAAACCCTGCCAGGGTTAGCAAACAACTGCATACACTCTTAGTAAGTTACTTTATACTAATTAATTATAATATATTGAGTAATAATAATAATAATAAATAAATATTTCGGACATCTCACACACAACGCAATTTAGTCCCAAGCTAAGCAGAGCTTGTGTTATTAGTACTAGACAACTGATATAAATTTATGAATTTACTTTTTTTTTGTAAATATGTACATCATATTATACGGATCATACAAACATTTGGTCCGACCCGGGAACAAAATGTACGGAACATAGTCATGATGAACAAATCTTAAATCATTTTTTAAATTGCCAAACCACATTGCAATGAACTCATACGAACGGAATATTCCATACAGAGGACACTGATCTATTTATTCACGGTCTGGAAAGCTGGAGTGTTTGTCATTTTAGAATAAATTTAGAAAAAGCAACTCAATAATCTGGATATGTTATTCAAAAATACAAAAATCGATGTCCTGTGTCCGTCACTGATCAATGTATGCCCAAATTGAGATCTTATATTACGTCTTCTTATAGAAACATACAGTTACATACCGAACACACCGACTGCCTCGGTGGCGCAAGTATTAGCGTAAACGATTGCTAAACTGTAGTGTCTCGGGTTCGATTCCCGGTTCAAACCACATGTTTGTGTGTTCTGCATATATTTGTTTCGGAGCTTGGGTGATTTCTATGCATAATATGTATGTATTTATATATAAAACTTTATATGTATATTTGACTTGTTAGTATCCATATTGTGTGCTGGATATCCGAATTTATTTATTACTATCTTTCGCCCGCGTGTTCGCTCGCATTTAATAAAAGTACCCTATGCTTTCATATGCATTTAGTGAAACGCTTGTAAAGTATAGTACTAGCTTAAGATTGCGGTTTCGCTCGCAATTAATAAAAAGTATCCTATGTTACTCCTAAACTTTTAACACCTCCAAGAATACGTGTACAAAGTTTCATGATGATCGACTAATTAGTTTTCCCGTAAAAGCGTAACAAATAAACTTACTTTCACCTTTATAATATTAGTGTAATTATTACCTACTAGCTGACCCACACAACTTCGTTTACGGCTCCTATTGCCCGTAGCGTGATAACTTTCCCCCGTTTTTGTAACATTCTTCAATGATGCTCCGCTCGAAATACAATATCATTATTATTTTTTTATATTTATTCACTTTTCCAACCTTCCCTGGACTACGACAAATATTTTAAAAACCAAAATCAAATAAATCGGCCTAGCCGTTCTCGAGTTTTAGCGAGACTAACGAACATCAATTCATTTTATATATATAGATTGAAACACAAGTTTTAAAACATAAATAGTTTTGATTGTGTAAAATAGAAATGTAATATTTAAGGATTAAAACATCTTGTTATGTTGTTGCAAAGATTTTTATTAACTTTAAAACACACTACAGTTTGCAACCAAATATATTATGTAAGTAAGTGCGCATATTGTAAAGCTAGATAACTTGCATTTCCCTTAACCTGTAAAATGTATTATTAAGACACAATGTTGTCAGCCCTGTAACGATTATTACCCAGGCGTATCGACGGAAAGTTTCACGGTGTTCACCTTGCTACCTTGCACAGTTTCTGCATCATGACATACAACATTTTTGTAAGCCTGCTTTATTTATTGTATCATCCACATAAAGTTCTATATAGATTTTTTTATACTGGTTTTGGTTCCAATAAAATGTAATAACAAAATCGATATAACTCAGTCCATAGCACCAACGATTTAAAATTTGATTGTCCTAGTTTTAACTGAAAATTAAGTAGAAACAGAGATGGAGTTCGAATAAGTATTTTAAACCTATGTGTAATATAAAATATTTTAAACATTCAATCATTATCATTAGCGAAAATAGTTTTTATAAATTTACCATGATTAAAATATATACGTTCTATAATATATTCCTAATAGTTTCTATTGTATTTCCTTCACCAAAATCTCAATAAGTCACGTATTAAGAATATTTTTTCAATGGAAAATAATACACTTCTTAATCAGAAATCACAATTCCAATTAATGTTTTAGTCGTAATGTAATATGGATAATGTCTCTCCAAACATTTCACTGAATCGATTGCCAAATATTTTTACCGATACTTTTTAATCTAAAGTGTAAACTAAACTTGAACCTACATGCGACACTTGCGATCGATTAAGAGCGTAGTGAGGAGCACTTAATCTGCTGAGTGCGTACTCAGGTTGAGCACACGAACAGACCGCAACGTGAAATGTAATGCGCTTTGTACGTAGCTAATTCGTTTGCTAGATTGTATAAGTGGAAATTGTTATCACTGTCTGCTTCACTGATTGCTTAGGTATGCGTAAGTTTATGTTTAATTTAAGAGTTCATTACATACTCAATTTCAATTTAAGGATATTGCTTGTTGGTGTGGCTTTATATTTATGCTTGAATTAAAATTTCCTCTTATTCATGCTTGAATAAGGATTCCCAGTGAATTAGTTAATCCCTTCATATGGCGATCAATCAAGTTTTGAAAAATATTGAAGTAAAACTTCTTTAGAATCGTTGTGATTTCACCGGATGCAACGGAAAACGAAGGGTAAGAGACACAAATACAAAAAGTCGCCTGTAATTAGTGAGCCAGAGCGAGAGAGCAAATGTCGGTGTGTTTGTATAAATTAATGAAAATACTTTCATTTTTAAACAAATGAACATTGTAATTATGCTAACCTTGTTCAATATATTCATCTCATTCTTTTGTTAATTCACTGAAGTTTCACTTCTATCGTGTGTGAATCGCTCACACACACCTTTTTACTTTTTTTACATCTTAAATTCTAATGACGTATTAAAATATTGTTAATAAAACTAACAATTAAATTTTCTTTTATTTATAACCTAATGTCTGTAAATAGGGGCATATAATCGGCTAAATTAAGTGCAATGGTAGCAAGTACGTAAGCATCAGAAAGTCCAACCGAACTCCCCATACATATAGAATCCAAGTGATACGGCTGCATTATCGTGACAGTATAGAAGAAGTCTATTTAACTTAAAAACAGACTTGAAACAAACACCTCACGGTTGAATTTCAACCAGCATATGATCTCTACTAAAATTAATAAATAAACAATTTGAAGTCTACTATAAAACGTCAAAGAACACCGCGAGTCAGTCAGTGATGTATGTATATTTAAAACTAAAATTTTGTAGTGTAAGCCATCAAATGTGTGACGTCGGTCTGTCAATAAAATTAACAATTCTTATTCACTGTCGTCGCTCGTAAAGTTGTCGCTTGTGGATGATACTGTCTAACGCTACTACAGATTCTCAAGTTAGATTACGTTCACATATGTAGTTTTGTTAAAATACACTCTAAGTACATATTATTGCCTTGTGGTAAAAGAACAATAATAAATTAAAACGTATAGACTCCTTACGAGTCACAAGTAGAGCTTAATATGTCTATACGTATTAATTAAAATGTTTTCTACTTAAAGTCAAAAGCCAACTGATTTTTTTTATACACACTTCCGATATACCTTTTTGTTGGTTATTCCGAAAATTGATAGCCACAGAAACAAATACAATCTTTTCTTTCATGAAACAATTTTGGACTGACGGCTAATATCAACACATGCCTCCTTTATGAAAATCACTGGGCACCTACTTGCAGTTTTTTTTTCATATGTTTATAGATTATCTGTCACTCTTCATTTGTTTGCAACAACGGATGTCTCGTATGAAGCTTTTCGTGCTATGATTTTCTATGATTATAAACAAGGGTTAAGCTTCCAGGAATCTCTAGAAAATTTACAAGCTGCTTTTGAAGAGTCTGCTCCTATGCTAGCAACCATTACTTATTGGTTTTGTGAATTTAAACCCGGTTGAGAGAACTTAAACGTTGACCCCAGACCCGACCGACTATCAACTGCAGTAACTCATGAAAACGTTATCAGGGTAGAGTGGCTATTGCAAGAGAATAGACATATTACACATCGAGAGATACAGGCTGAACTAAACATTGCATCACAGACAGTTTCCACCATCCTGCATGAACAACTTAAAGTTAGGAAGCTTGCTTCGTGATGGGTATCTCATTCTCTCACCGATAAGCAAAAATGCCGCCGTGTTGGTTGGTGCAAATTTATGTTAGAAAAGTTCGAAGGATGAACTTTGCAAAACGTACCCTACATTCTCACAACTGGCTAATTATGGATATGTTTAATTTATTTGTGATAGATAGCTATATATCTATCAAAAATGAATTAAGCATATCTATCCTCTCACAAAGCAGCAAGTATTTGAAGAAAACAATTTGCCAACAAAAATTGTTCGCGGTTGGAGCGTTAAAAAAAAATGCGTTTTTATTCAATGCAGTGGACCTACAGTAGAATAAATTCCGCTAGAAGACAGTAGAACAGTTACTAGTGAATGGTATAGCTAAATTTGTCTGCCTCAAGCTTTCGGGGAGTTGGATAGCGAGCGCCCAAGGAGCGGCGTTCGTGACATTCTTTTTCACCAAGACAAGACGCTCACACAGCTGCTAGAACTATGGAGTATTTGACAACTTCGGAGGTACAAATGTTACTCCATCCTCCGTATAGGCAAGATTTAGTTCCATACGATTTTGTTTATTGCCCACGGTAAAAAAAAATGCTTCGCGGGTAAAAATTGCGCGACGCGAGCACTGCAGACGAGGCCATCGAAGAATTTCAGCGGTTATTTTTCAAAATACGTTATTTAAATGTTTTGAAAGCTGTTTCACCCGAATGCATAAGTGCATTGCAATTGGAGGCGGATATTTTGAAAAGCTGTAAATAAATTGTTTAATATTCTAACTATTTTTAATTTTACCAACTATTTTTAGAGCAGCTCACGTATGTACACGTATATCCATTATTATTTGTTTGATCTTTACTTTATTATATTTTATTCTTGTGTAATCTACCTTATTGTTGTCTAGTTTTCTATATTCTGACTAGACTCTCTAATTTTATTTATCTCATCTAACTTTTCCGTTCCGAAATCTCCACGTTGTGTGTTAATTCTGACAAAATGATAAATATCCAGTGAACTCTTCCTGTCGTCAACTATTTAATAGTTGCAGACTTACATAAAGTCTACATAAAAGTGTCGGGTCTAAGGCGGCTTTTACGATTTTTGCAGACATGGTGAGACAGCCGATAATTTGCGGAGATATTAAACATCACTTTACTATTCATGAAACATTTTTGTACTTCCAACATAAAAAGATGTAAGTAAAAAAATAAATAATTTTATCCCATTGAACGCCATTGATCGATTTTGGGCTTCTCATATCTATCTCCTGCAGTCATCTTGCAAAAGTTGTCACTTCACCTGCGCCCATTTTTTTTTTCTTTGCCTCAATCTTTTCATATACCGCCTCCTGGTGGCATATCGGACTCGAACTGACTAAAACCGCACGCCGTCTCGGGTACTAGATGCCGGGGAACCAGATGTATCCTAGAAAGGAAAACCCTGGAACCCCGGAGTACCTCGGGCCACCTATGCTTTGTAGATGGCCCTCTCCTGTGTGGAAACCCCAATGTTCCCGCTACTGTCCCCCAGGACGCGCACGCTCTGCAGCGTCCACGAAGTCACCCGGGCCTGCTTCTGCTAGCATTACAGATGGCCTCAGGCTTGCGCTTATGGAGGACGGAGATCGTTCTGCGATCTCCGGTGCCTGAGTCGCATGCGGTGCCTGGCCCGTTCCCGGGCCTGGCGCACCGGGAGAGTCCTAAACCTCTCCCGGTTCTGCTCCGCCGTCTCTTTGGAAAGCATAACTTGCTCGCAGAAAGAAACGGCGGAGTTCCACGCGCTCACGCTCCGCAACATGGCCGCTATCACGTTACCGAGCGAGAGAACCCCCACCCCGATGGCCGCCACGAGATCGCGCCACGCAGTGGTGGCACTCAGGCGTTGGCTCTTTTACGGATCAGACACAGGTGCTCTCCGAAGCATCCTTTTCCAGTCACAGATCACCTGCTTCAGCCGGTATGAGAGGATTCCATGACGCCTCTCGAGCCAATCCTCCATAACGGGTCTTATCGCCACAATAACGGCGTGCCCATTCACCTGCGCCCCTAGCCAATTTGCAAGCGTTTTGCTTTCTTCAATTATTAACGTCTAAATTCTCGTGTGTCATTTTCTAATACTTTGTCTAAGATAAGCCAATAACACACGAGAATTTAGGCGTTAGGGTAATGATGAATTCTGTACACAAATTTATTCACTATAAGTCACATCATTCATTTGCTTTGTGTACCAAAACGTATTAGTAATATCTATACGGAATTCAGCTTTACAAATATTATTGCGTTTCTATTAAATCAAAATCGTTCTTACCAAGAAATATTGAAAGTAATAATGTAACCAAAGCGTTCACCGATATTATCACACAAACAAAACAAAGGCTTTAGTGAAAAACTCTGTAATTTGTTGAGCATTGGTAATCGGTGCACGTAACATTGCGTATAAATGAATTATTTAGTTGGGTAACACTAGTCGTGTGTTTGTGGGCCAGGGAAGCGTAAGTTTTGTATAATAGACCTTACGGACACTGAAAGTGAAATTTTGTGTAAAAAAAATTTGGCTATAGTCTATATATTTTGTGTTTATATAATAAACTAGGTGGTGCCCGCGGCTCCGCCCGTGTTTATGTCGGTTTTTTCGTGTTTTTTCGCGGTCGCGGATATGTGGCTGATGCAAAAATTAGATAAAAACAATTCTTGATGCGGATTATATATTATTCTAAAATTTCAGCTCGATCGGTGCAGAACTTTTTGAGTTTTTGAATCGTACACAAACCAACATAACATTTATATATGTATAGATTAAGTAGATATGTAGTACTTGTTTACACAGTAAATATAATTTTAAAAAATATAGTATTAATTCTTTCAAATTATACAGAGTCACGAATATTGATAGGTACTTAAGTTATTATAAAGATGAGCAAAATATTGTTAGGAAGGTTTTAAGTGTGGAAGTTGACGGATATAAGAGTAGAGGAAGACCAAAGAAAAAATGGATGGAGTGCGTAAAGGATATAGCCAGAAAGGGAGTTAGCAGTGAACTGACGAGTGAAGAGGAGAATTTAGGAAGAAATCTCAATGCACCGACCCTAAATAAATTTGGGTAAAGGGTACGAAGATGATGAGATGATGACTTAAGTTATTAAAAAATATAAATAAGCTACAAGATTACAGCTAACTTTTAAAATAATGTTTTTCAATGTCAACAAATTCTACACCTGAAATAATATAGCTTATTTTCGTCGTTCTATGCCACTGATGCTACAAATAAGGACTATTCCGGTGACCTTTTAAATATTTAATTCTTATATTTTGTTTTTGAACCTTGTCTTCATAGGAAATTATGTCAATAAGATCATGTCATTCGAAACACTTTCTTAAATTGATCAAACTACGACGATTTCAATTGATAATCATTCTGACTAGTAAAAATTTAATGTTTTCTGTACATTTCCATGCTAACGAGTAACACACCGTCCGAAGTTGAAATACGGAATCCTCCCCTCATTCGACTAATGAGTTGTTCGACTTTTTGAAACGACTCAAAAAAGGTACCGCAGAATATTCGCAAAGTAACCGCCGCTTGAAAGTTTTCAACTTTTTTTTTGTTGGCAACACACCTATTGTGAACAACACCTAAATTTTCTACTTTTTCAATGCTCTTAAAAACTTCCTTCGTTTATACTACTACTATTCAAATTTGGATCGGAATTTATTAAAACTTTTTTTAAATTTTATTTTAAAAAGGTTTTAATTATAAATAAAACTAATAATTTTAAACACTCAAATAATGAAGTGGTTTTAGTCTTGGTTCATCACATTTAAATAAATAAACTTTTAGTACCTTAGTTTAAATAAGATTTTAATTCTAAAGCAACTGCAATTAAAAGGTCACACGAGCATTGCGCTTCTCAGGTGGGATTTGGCTTTTTTAGTTTTTTTTTTTCTAAAAGTCCCATTAGGAATATACATCCTGTATCGCGGGACACTTTAATATACATGTAACGGGCACAAAGAATACCCAGACTCAAGACAACAATTTGTGGATAACAAAAAGAGTTGTCCCACGTGGGATTTGAACCCACGACGCTTGGCGTAGTATAAATTGGCGTAGCGACCGCTTTAACCATTAGGCCAACCGTGCAGTCGAATGATATTCATGAGTATGACTTAGAATAAGAACCGCCTGTTTATTCTAAACTAAATTTTAAGATGACCAACATTAGTTCCTTTTCTCTTAAAGTGTAGTTTAATAGTAATATTAAAAAAATTGTAAGTACCTGAATTCGTCTTCCGTCATTTTGAATAGATTTTTTTCACCTGAAACAAAAACAAGATATTATAAGGACAATTATATTGTTGCGAAGAAAGATTATTCGCAAATAACGATCGTGAAAGTTCTAGATTGTATATCAACCAATGAGAAAGTTGGTTTTTGAGGCACGGAATAACAAACCTTATGGCGATATATATAGCGTCGAATATCGATTGGTATTTGCGCGATTGTTTACAACGAGTTCGCTGGAGAGCGTGTCCTTGGTACGGGGAACGCCCTCGCATGTTCGAGAAGTATCTCGAAAGCGCTAGTAATAGTAAAAATGGATATAAATATGAACTCTCGCCGGCCGCAGTTCAGTTTGAGGTACAGTGCGATATACATCGAAGTGATATCAATGATCAACCTAGCGACCACGGCAACCATTAAGGATTGTTATTCGGAATGATATTGTGACTGTAAGAGTGTTGTTAATAAAGTCTCTTACAAGTCAGAAAGGTTTATTTACCAAACCCATCGAATCTTGACCCGTAACGATATGTACATAGTTAATTAATACTGAAGACATAACGATAAAAAACATTTTAACAGTCCAGTTACAAAAGTAGTTGGAATAGCGAAGATCCGAATTATATGAGAAATATAACCTTTTAATTTAAATACCTCTATGCCGCATTGGTAGCGTATGCGACTGCTGTGCTTGAGGTCTCAGGTTCGATAACCGGGTCGGACCAAATGTTTGTTTGATCTACAAATTTTTTTTTCAGAGTTTGGGTGTTTTTTATGTGTAATATGTATGTATTTACAAAAACAAGTAAAAACGTATTTATTTTAATTGTCTAGTAGCTTTGCTTAGCTTGGGACTAGATGGCGTTGTTTTTTAGACGTCTGAATTATTTATATATTAAAGACGTTAATGGTTACTGAAGATAACACAAAAAACCTGTTGACAGCCCTTCACAATAATACTTTACGAGATTTCTAATTCCTACAAAAATAGTTGGAATAGCGAAGGTCTGGTGGTATATGAGAAAGATGACCTTTTAATTATTATATTATAAGCCTTTTTTGATGTGTACAATATAAGATATTAAAAAAGAAATAGAAAATAAACAAAAGTGAGTTTGGTTTCAAAAATATTCAACATCGGTCTTGAATGTGACGATTTCAAGTGCCGTGTCGATCGCTGTTATAATTTATCCGAACAATTGTTTATAAAGAATACTCAACTAACTTTTGAATTTATGCGTTCGACAAATGATTATCTTTTCGTTTATAATTATAAATTATTAATTATCTAAACACTCTAAACTGTACAATAAAAAAAGTTAAGACTCAATGCCTATGCAATAAAAAAGAAAAAAAATGGCCACCCCGTTGGCGTTGGAATAAATTTGGTTGTGTTCAATCCGTTCCAATAATAGTACCGGAAACATCGGCAGATTTGACCAACTTTGCGCCAGGCTGGCCTAATCCGGGGCCGCTATGAGCGTGATCGGATAGATACGGCAATACCGTATTCCTTTATTGCATATTTGTACTTTTATTGGATTTCGGTTTTATACACTTAGAATTGCCGCTATGATCAATCGAAAATGTAAATCATAAAGTAATTGGTCACGTGACATGGTCAACATGGAATTGTACTTGTATTTCAACTGTGTGTTACTCAGTTTTTGTACAATAGAATATTGGTGATGCTGATGCTTTACCAGAAGTAGCCTCAATATTTTAAGTCTAACAATCGTGAGATAATCAGGGATTAGAGAACATTCAAGTGAGGTTAAGATATCGGTTTATATTTTTTTTATGTACGGCCCTGCCAATATGACTCTGCTGTGGAAATCAGAAGCAGAATCCAAGAGTGGTGGTCACCATACTCATTGCGAATGCAGACAATACAACATGGTGACCCACACTATGGCTGCCTATAGAATGCTTGCATCATTAGGCCTCAGATCTCACACTCACCACCGCAACACGAATAATTTCATTTTAGGTTGGTCTTCTGTGAAAGAGTAGATTCGCTCCAGCTCGAGCTGGCTCATTTGTACTTTAGTCAGCGTGGCTCTACTAGACTAACCTTCTAATATGCCATCGGATCCCAAACTAGACAAAACCTGTACCATGGTACACAAACTGCTGGATAATATACTGATAGGTATGACTGAGGTAACAATTTTGACAAAGATCTGGTTCACATTTCAAAGATAAATACATAACGTCACACCTATTTCCTAAAGGGATAGGCAGAGACAATTTATCTTTACTAACTACTATCTCGACACACCTCTTTTGCTTCGTCCGAATTCATCAATCGTTGCTGACTTTCGATGGTTACAAGATTTCTACACTACTCTAAATAATAGTAATAATAAATCACTTTATAGTATTCTTAAAACTATTATGAAGTGTGTACAAGTGGCGGCCTTATCTCTCCATGACAATATCTTACAGGCAACAATGAAGTTGATTAAGTCCGTCGATGTTTATATGTTTGTAAAGAAAATTGAAGTTAATCCAAATGCTTACTAAACTATCCAGATTCTAAGTTTTCATAGTTATTATCAATTAAGGACATACACACTATCCATTTACGACAAACGTCTGTAAATAATTTTTATATTGTGTCCGCGATTTTTTTCATACCTCTGTGTGTGTCGAGACAAATCTGCCTCAGGCGAACGGCTGCTGACTTTAATTACTTTTTATTGGAGACTGAGCTTCGTACACTACGTTATCGGATTAGAACTTTTGTGCAGTTTTATTATAGACAGTATTTTTATTTGGATTGTTCCAAATCATCCGCTATATCGCGAAGCTTTATGAATTTAATTATATTATCATATATAAACATACCATAATTACATCCATTATGTTACATTACTTCAATAAGCCGTCATAAAAAAAATCATCAACTGGATAATTGGTGCTCTACTATCATTCAAGAAAGTTTGTCACATGCAACGACGGACCTACCTGACCTTCAATTTTTTAAGAAAATAGTGACCTTGGCCCCTCTACTCAAGTGCCCCTATTTCGTAAATTAAAAAGTACTACCTGCCTTATTACCTGAAACATTAACGTCGTATATACTTGTGTTAACTGTGATCTTTCGAACAATGTAAGTCTTTGTGTGTGTGTAGTGTGCGTGTGTATTTCGAACTGTGATTCGACTGGCCCCAATTAAAGTAGAAATCTCTTGTACAATGTATAACCTACCAATTAGATACATCATCGTACAACTAAGCAAGCAAGACGTCCAGATCGAATGACAATGCCCAATAGTAGCTCAATGTCTTGTATGACACACTGTTGTAGAGAATGGACGATATTTAAAAAGTTATATCATGCTGTTAAGTTAGAAAATAATTGATAGTGAGATAAAGTATAGCTGACGAATTTGTTGTCGTTAAGGTTTATCCAAGCACTGGACGGACGAATAGTAGATTAGATTTAAATTGCTTTGGGGCCTGAATCGTTGTAAATCCATATCCATACTAATGTTATAGAAACAAAAGTAACTCCATCTCATTGTTACGTTTCCGAGAGTAAACAGCGGCATCGATTTCAATCAAATTTAGCATTTAGATACTTGATTCTTAAGGAATGACAAAGGCTTTATTACCGGCTACTATTTACCGCGATACACGAGATAAACGCGGGCGAAGCCCAGGATAAAACTAATATTTATAAAATGATATATTGAAAAAGTTTTCTGTCCCAATTAACAGAAGAAATTACAGCCTTTAGAAGTCCACTCGCTAACTTGTTAGAAAGTTAATATCAACTAATACATTGCATTTATTTAATAGAACTTTCGTAGAAGCAGTGTATAAGTTTGCCTTTAAATTGTTAGCTTTTAACTAAATACAGAAAGCAAAATTGCTGTCCGCACACTGTCCCCGTATGCCACTTACGTAGTTTAGCAAGTAGATTACGAGTTACATGTTCGTTATTATTTTTATAGATCTAGTGAGTTATTAAGATCACAATATTTTTTTATTTAAAAAGAAAGTAGTGATTTTTCTAACTACCCCTGAAATACTACAAAAAAATGTTAACTACATTTGTTACGATTGATAAATCGAAAAGTGGTTACCATTTTTTTTTACATTTGGAACATCTGACATACCATTTCAACTAGTCCTAAACTAAGCAGATGTTTTACTATCGATACTAAACAAGTGATATAAATACATTAATTAAATAAAAATCGTAAATGCATTCATATTTTACATAAAAAAATATCCAAATTGTACAACAAATATTTGCAGATCATACAAACATTTGGTCCAACCCGTCGCAAAAGTCGCATAGGCTACCACTGCGCCACCGAGGTATTCGCACACATTGATTGACTTGTGTACATAAAGATTCATAATTCTACTACATCTACAAATGGAGCTCTTTTCAGAGTTCCATTTGTAGATAGATAGACCATAATACAAGAGAAGAGAAGAGAACCGCTGTCAATTTTAGAAAGAGATTTGAATGATAAATGTGTCCTAGAAATCGTTTATTTTTTATTGAATAAGCGGCAAACGAGCAGACGCATCACCTGATGATAAGCGATTACCGTCGCCCATGGACACCCGCAACACCAAAAGCGTCACAAGTGCGTTGCCGACCTTTGGGGGATGGGGAGAGGGAATGGGGGAGGAGGTCGGTGAAACACAACGCAAGCGCTATTTCACATCGGTTTTCTGTGAGGCCGTGGTATCACTCCGGTCGAGCCGGCCCATTCATGCCGAGGCGTGGGTCTCCCACGGAAGAATCGTGTAATATTGTAATTCTGAACCTCTAATTAAAAATCCTTAATTTATTTGTCTTTCACTGTACGAACTACCTATGAATTATCCCACTCAAAGTAGTCACAAACCTACAAACTTCTTTTCAACCATTGGCGAATTCAAAGAAAAGATAAACAAAAGCTTTTGAGCAGTAATATAAAATATTTTTCAAAATATTTTTCTTTAAATCACGTCCTCTATTATCACCTGCGCTAGTTCTACACCTGGCACTGTTCCAATGTATTCCACTGAGAATTCTCTCAACAGGAATACGTACATAATTAACTTTGAATAAACACACATCACGGTAATAATTCAGATAAGTTTTTATGAAATAAAATAAGGTTTTGACTGCCACACCACCTTACGTGTACGTCAGCTCATCATCATGGTGAATAATAATGGATATTAATTCTTTCTTTAAAATGAAATCTATATATAAATTCCACATTTTATTAAAATTGGTGCAGCAATATCAAAGTGGTTCTCAGACAGTAATAATAAATTAGTAGTTATTACGAGAATAAATAACAAACATCCAATCATCTTCATTCACAAGCTTTCGAATTTTTAATATTCGTAGAAGTCTTATGAAATGTTCTTTTTTTCATAAGTAGAGGATCCCTCATAGATGGTCGTGTGATCATATTTTGTTTATGCGTGTGGCAACCCCCTTGGGCCTTCACCCTACTGGGTTTTGTGGTGTAGTGATGTGTGAGGGTCGGTTCGACTAAAACCACACGGTGTGCTACTTTGCACTTAAAATTCGAGGGTTTTGTGATTCTGAACGAAGTAGAACCCATACTATAGTAATTGTATAAATGTTATAATGGTAAAACCATTATATATATGGAATAAAATTATTGGAATGGAATGACTGTAATTGTTTTTGCCTATGAGGACTAAGCTGAAACAATTGATATCCAATTTCTATGGTGCTAACACACGTCTATTACTTCGCCAAAATTCATTAACCGCCGGTTCCTGGCATTTATGCTTTCAAATATTATAATTGTAGAAACTTGAAGTTTGTTATCTAACTAAAGGCTATTAAAAAGTATTAAGTTTTAAAAGGAAAAGCTTTGAATAAATATCTACAATAGAGCTGATTGCGGTTGGGTAGCTTGAATACTTATTTAATTATATAAAGAAACCCGTGAAAGTCATAACTTAAGTAACCTCCACCAAATTTAGACTGAACAATAAAACGCACGTCACTACACAATATCCTTTGCAATGTTTTGTAGTCTCTGAAATAAATATATTTAGAGTATACAAATAAAATACAAAAACCACTCGACTCTACGTGGTTATGTAGAGCAAGTTTAAACAACAGAAAGCCACAGAAATTGTAGAGTCACGCGCCAGCATCACAGTAAAGCATTTCCTTCAATCGATTTCTCAAGACTTTTGTAAAAATATAAATAATTCATATCATAGAGTCAGATCTCTACGTATAAGAGTTTTGAGGCTCTGAGAATAGGATCAACGTAATATAAGACTTATGTGTGATACGCTTAGGATGGGATCACAATATTGTAAAGTGGAAAAAACTGCAACATGGAACTGATATCATAACTACTAACAATAAATCTATATAAATAAATAAATGAATAAAGTGTCTGTTTGTAATTTTAAATTTAAAGCATTTTACTAAATGCATTTGAGAGAATATTTAGATTACTTACAACAAAACATCGATTTTTAAAATGTTGGTCTGTCTTTTTGTTTCCGGCTAATCTCTGGAATGGCTTAACCGATTTTGACAGGACTGGCTGATGATATAAAGAGTAACTTAGATTATTTTTTAGACTAACTTCGCCCCGCTTTGCTATCAACGGTGTAGTTTGTAAAGGTACAATAAAAACGCGGAACTTAGCTATAAGAATTATAAATTCTAAACTTCATAAGTGTGGCAATTTAGTTACAAATTTAGTTATTGAGAATGACTGTTGAGCTAGTGTTCGTTAGTTAGCATAGCATAGTTTTGTTAAGAAAATGCTTGGTGGAGAGTGAGTCAACAACTTATATTAACTTTAACTTATGCTCAATATATTTGACTGCCTCGGTGGCGTAGTGGTAGTGTATGCGACTGCTAAGCTTGAGGTCTCGGGTTCGATTGCCGGGTCGGACCAAATATTTGTATGATCTGCAAATATTTGTTTCGGAGTTGGGTGTTTTCTATGTATGTATCTACAAAAATAAAAAGCACATAAGTATTTATATTAGTTGTCTAGTACCCATAACACAAGCTCTGCTTAGCTTGGGACTAGATGGCGTTGTGTGTTAGATGTCCGGAATATTTATTTATTTATATACTTAATATCCAGTTTTTACAAAATAATAATAATGAACACCATTTTTTAATAGGGGGAAACTAGCAGACGACTCGCCTGATGCTAAGCGATTACCGTTGCCCATGGACACCCGCAAGGCCAGAGGTGTTACAAGTGCGTTGCCTCCGGTATCCTCACTCACTCTGTGGCACTCGTACAACTTCAAGCACAGCCACCACAAACTTACCACACAATCAACATATTTTTGGCTTACACTGTATTTTTTTGTCTGTTCAAAACGTCAGGTAATTAAAGTTGTCGCGATGTTTAAACTAATTTTATAGCGAACTAGCTGAGCCGCGGTGCTATTTATTTGATCATTTTATATTGCTTTCTTAATATAAGTACTGTATACAAAGCTGTTCATTTGAAATTACAATCAAACACTTTATTTTTATTTATTAGAAAAGATGTATATATTTACCGCTATACAAAAAAAAGCTGTATAGTATTACACCATTGTTAAGTTTAAAAATGCTGTAATATCACTTAATAATTTCTCGTCGATTCCATTGCCTTGCCTTAAAGCGATCTTTTCTCCGATGCCAGTTACTATCACCTCATTTATACGGAGGCTATTCAACACTGGCGAGTGAAGCGCAGAATTGGAAAACCAAAGTTTTATTTATGCACAACTCCTTTGAAAAATGTCTGATGTAAAAACAATATATTTCGTCTTATACAACTGTAATATTATGGTGATTTTTGCTTACTTTCTTTTTTCTGATGATTCATCTTTACCTGAAGCGATTATCGCCACCTGCAACATCAGAGGCACCACAAGTACGTTGCCGGCCTTTGAGGTATGGAAAGGGAGATGGGGCAGGGGCTGGGGTATGGGCCTCCGGTACCCTCACTCACTCGGTGAAACACAGCGCAAGCGCTGTTTCACATTGGTTTTCTGTGAGGCAGTGGTATCACTCCCACCATAAGCGTGACTCACCCACGGTACAACTTTCTTTCTGTAATGATGTTGACTGCGTTATAGATGACGTAAACCCTTTCTCTTCTGGCTCTTCATTTCTATCGTACAACTGAAAAAACATTAATTTTGCCTGAATATCGAAGTTATGATTCTACATATGAAAGTTATTTAATTATAAAACAGTCTCCATACAGCCAATTTCTTAAATTTAAAACTTATATTTCTAAATGAATGCAAGGCATGCCTAAGTGTCTAGATGGAATGCATTGAATATGAGTGAACGAGAGCTTCATGATTCATTCTCAAACGACGGAACAACACACGGTCACGTAGGATGTCGAGCGAACGATGAGATTGTAAAGGCGTCCGTGCGACACGGATCATACAGATTTCTGGCAATGTTCCATTTTCAAATATCATTCGTTTTGAATTATCTGTGTGTGAACACAGAAATTTGAAAAGATCTGAGTTCTTGATAAGTAACAGTACTTACCCTCTTTTAAACGAACTTACAAGATTTATTTAATCTGACTCTTAACATTTGTTTACTTCTATTTTGTGATGTATCGGTTAAACTAGAAGTTTGATTACCTGATGATATTTGCGTGTTTAGTAGTTAAAAATGTGCTTAAGCTAAGCACCTGATGTTGTTAAATAAAATAAATATAATAAATAAATAAATATTCCGGACATCTAACACACAACGCCATCTAGTCCCAAGCTAAGCAGAGCTTGTATTATGGGTACTAGACAACTGATATAAATACTTAAATACTTTTTTTTGTAAATACATACATATTATACATAGAAAACACTCAAACTCCGAAACAAATATTTGCAGTACATACAAAAATTTGGGTGGACCCGCGAATCGAACCCGAGACCTCAAGCTTAGCAATCGCATCCGCTACCACTACGCCACCGAGGCAGTCAAACGAGAACTCGCTCTCTGATTTAAAATCTTTGTTCATACATTTTACAGCGGTAAATACCCTCTTCATATCTTCAGTAGCACTTACAACTTTAATAAATTTATAATTTAAATTATTGTAATTATGTTATATAACAAACTATTTGTATATACATATAAATGTACTTTACTGCCCTATTTAAAGTTCACACTTGTTGTTGAATTGCATGGTATGCAAAATGTGAAGTATAAATAAAAAAATGACATTCCCTCGACCATAAGTTACACATATACGCTTGTTTTGGCAGTATAATGCAGTTTACAAGTTGGACGTCCGATTTGACCGTAGATAACAATAGCCCAACTTCAAGCTGGAAACCATCGAGTGCTTGATCCAGCCTCTCCTTTTTAATTAATACCACTTCGAACAGAGAACCAAAAGAATGCTCCAAGTCATTAAAACTTTTAATAGCATTTGACTTCGGGCAGAAAGGATGGTAACACATTTTAGTCGAAAACTTTTAGGTTTTTGAAATACGAAGAAATAGTTTGTGAAAGGATTTTTAGTTTAGTTGGTTGAAGGTTTGTGGGAAAGGATTACAATGGCCTTTAACAATTATAAAGAGAAAGTGTCTTTATTAAGACTGCTTTATTTTATTTGTTTTCGTACGAATACAAAGTTTACAGAAAATTATCTGAAATTATCTTAAATTATTTTACTACTATATTGCTGTAACTTTTAAATTATGGAATGTTTAACTATGAAGGACCTTATAAGTAACTTTTTTATCTGATACTAAAGTAATTCAAGCCTCGTGTACCTATAATAAAATACACACATATAAACAGACTATGAGCAAAAGAGCATACTCCTTCCACAACTGTTGAAGGTCAAAAGCTTCCTGTTATTTCTTTTTTACACCTAACACGCTAGGGTATGAGTTGATGCAATGCAATTTTACACATAATTTCAATCTAAATTATAATTATATATCTAAATTATAGTTATAAAGTTTCTCTTATACTGATACTACATAAAAATAGTGCCAATAGATAATATTAAGAAAAAAAAACAAATAAAGACTATAACTGATACTAACTATAAAACGATTATGTAGTAGGATCAGTGAGTAGCCACATGAATTGAATAGCAATATATGCTACATGATACTTAACTGATCAGTAATTAGTTACAATTCCATAAACCGATTTTATATTACCCTTTGCTTTGCGTACTAACATGAAAACACGACACAGAAATTCAGACAGCAAATTTACCCCTTGAGGTAAATACAAGCCATGGTGTATGTTATTTTGAGGATAGCATGTTACTATGAAACAATCAATGACCGTTAGACAAGCTTGTAGCCGTGTCGGACCTCTATAGATAATATTTAGCCATTATTCGTCTGTGAGAGTATGTAGATCCCTGCCTATATTGCGTTATATGTATGCAGTTGCTATGGATAATGGGCAGTTTAACTAACTGATTTTCTGACTTTACTCAGTTTATAACGTTAGTGAGAATGGCGATTGTGTCGTACCGAGTCGCGTCATTAATGCCACTGGAACTGGAACTAACTGGACTTCTTCAAAAAGTGGTTATAGCCGGTTTTGTTTATGGATTAGGTCGCAAACGAGCAGATGTATCACCTGATAGTAAGCGATTACCGCCGCCCATGAAACATCTGCAACATCAAATGCGTCACAAGTGCGTTGCCGACCTTTGGGGGATGGGAAAGGGGATGGGGTATGGGCCTCCGGTATCCTCACTCACTCGGTGAAACACAGTGCAAACGCTATTTCACACCGGTTTTCTGCGAGGCCGTGGTATCTCTCCGGTCGAGCTGGCCTATTCATGCCGAAGCGTGGCTCTCCCATGGTAAAAGAGAAGAAGACGAAGAAAGAATTTGTTTGAAGTGTTCGTTCTCTTTGCAGTGATCTTGCCCTGCGAAGTTTGTTCCCTTAGTGGCCTTTCACGACACCCATATCATGAATAGGGAAGGTGATACCCTTTGTTCTATATCACACTGAAAGTTTTTTTTACAGGGCGGCGGTAGCCACTTTACGTCAGGCCACCCGTTTGTCCCCTGTACCATTAAAAATATTGCTTAGCATTAACTTTCTGTGAGACAGTGCTACGGCTCCAGTCGAGCCGGCTCATTAGAAGTACACTGAAAAACTTTTGAAGAACTTGTAATTGGAATCATATTTTAATATACGTTACAGGAGAACTGTGAAGTAGAATTATTCTAATACTAGCTGAACCCCGCGATGCTACCCGCGGTACAACAAAAACCGCGGGCAACGCCGCGTGGCGAAACTAAAATTTTATAAATTGTAGCCTATGCGTTATTCTGATGTGTAAGCTTTATTATTGTAAAGTTTCATCAAAATACATTCAGTAGTTTTTGAGTGAAAGAGCAAAAAACATACACATTTACATACTCACAAACTTTAATGTTTATAATATTAGTAGCATACTACACATACATTCAATTTATGAAGTGGAAAGAAAAGTATGTGTGTAAGTGTGTATTTGATAATAAAAAATATCATACTCATGACACGAGTCCTTAACAAAAACATAAAAACAAAAATGAATGGTATTGAAAGCGAGGAAATCTTTAAAGGACGGGTCTTTTCAAATGAGACATTTAAATTCTGCAGAGGGTCCTAGGTGTCAACCTTCATACCTCCAATTTGAAAGCTCTTCCAAATTACAAAGGTCTTCTCATAAATTGTTCCAATATTCTACGACGCCAACGGCATGTTAAGCTTAAATAGGATGTATGTTACACCGAAAACAAAATACAAGGAATTCAGTTTCGTTTTTTTGTGTTAAGTAAGGATATACGCGTTTCCTAAATTGAGATTGTACTAACAGACGGTGCCCGCTTCAGTGCGGGCTAGCGCTGGGAGGGGTCCGGTTGTGTTAATAACAGCAGTTCCCGGACCCCTCCCTTCTCAGGCTCAGAGTTGGCACAAAAAATAAAACAAAAAGGATATACGCGTTTAATTTTGTTAAAACTAATTATAAATGGTTATTCAAAATCCTTAAAGACATTTTTGCGAAGGCTGAGTAATAAGCACTACTGTCACGTTGGTGTATTACTGTTGATGATGTCTTTAGCCGTGGGAATAAATAATGAAGATTGTACCTATTTTTATAACTTGTACATTAAGTTTTGATAGGTATTGTTATTTTCATCACAAGTTATGAAAGAAATTTTAGCATTCCATTTAAGCATTTCATTTGTTTTTATTTGACTGCCTCGGTGGCGCAGTGGTAGTGAATGCGACTCCTGAGCTTGAGGTCTCGGGTTCAAATCCTGGGTCGGACCAAATGTTTGTGTGATCTACAAATATTTGTTTTGGAGTTTGGGTGTTTTCTATGTATAATATGTATGTATTTACAAATAAAAAGTATATATGTATTTATATCACTTTTCTAGTACCCATAACACAAGCTTCTTAGCTTGGGACTAGATGGCGCTGTGTGTTAGATGTTTGAAATATTTATTATTTATTTCTAGTTAACTGAATTACGTGTATAATATATTTAGGATGAGAACTGTATTTTAAGAAAATAGCTAGTCAGTTGTTTGGAACCACTTTTTAGAGTTAAAAAAAACATCAAAGTGAGACTTTTACAATCCTATAGTTTTACATATGAATTTAGTTAAATGTTTTTTTTAAATTCAAGTTCAAAACATAGACGGTGTGACATTCAGCTCCTCAGTCACGTAACGCCGAACGCGTCGGCAGATCGATCGCGAATGCCAAAGCGTGCGTATTTTTCATTAATGGCAATATTCATAAATTACATATATATATATACCTGTATATTAATATATGTCTTGTAATATCCTCATCTGAAAATTCTTGGGTCTTTTAGAAAAGAGAATGTCCTTAGATAATTTTCAATCATTTGAATACAGTTGATTTAGGATTTTATTCTTAGTGTAAGTAAATAGATCGTGTGGGTGTCCTTTATTTTTAATTATTTTATTTAAAAATTATGGGTTTTAATTTTTTATTTGTTTTATTTATTAATCTTAGGGAAAATAGCAACAACACGCCATTAACAAGTCTCCACAGATAGAAGATATTTTTTTTAAAAAAAGAAGAGATCCCTTATACTAAAGTGATAACAAATTAAATATTTATGGAAAAATTGAAGTTTAGTCCGTTTATAAAAATATTACCTGCCAACCAACAATTGCATAAAAAATTATGAAGCTGAATTTTAATTAATTAAGTTACAATAAAAATGTTAGATGTCAAAACGACATTGAGTGCAGTTGAACTCATTATAGAGTATATACGAAAGGTAGAAAGTTAACATTTAATATTAACTTAATTTAACATTTGGCAAACATTAAGAGGTATTACCATGTTTATCGTAAGTTTTATAGACATAGTTTTATGATATCCGTTAGCTATCACTAAGGTCTCCAATATTTTTCTATATTAGAGCTAGCTACTCAGTTGTTACGGGTATTCGGCGGCCTGAAGGTGGCTGGTGGCTGATTACTAAATAAGGATAAAAACAAAAAATGGATCCTGATCTAAATTTCGCCATGTTTCTCAAACTCACACGATTGGTTCTCACACTCACTTTCTCAGTCTTGCCTTGTGTTGAAAGTACATCTTTTTTACACTTTTAATAAAAGTTTAACAGTTTCTATTAATTTTTTACGTTTAATTTTCTTGAAGTAATGATACGCAAATATTTCTTTTGTGGCATATCCATATCATAATCAGTTTCCGAATCGGTATTATACAGAGCGGACGTGTTAATCGCTCACGCGCCGTGTTCTAGTTAATAGTGCAGACGCAGCGTTGCGCTACCTCCGCCGCCGTCGCGAACGATGACCTACTTACAGACATATGATTGACTTAGGTATCATTACTATTGTGCGATATTATTAAATAATTTTAATGATGTCGAATGTTACGCCTACAAAAACCATCGAAATAAAAACAAAAAATGAACAATTCTTATACGAACAGTATCTGAATGAGAAAAAAAACAGTGAGAGTCTTCGACTCATGGTGCAAGATTTGCGTGTGCAAGTAGAGAACCTCCAAAGTCAATTGGAAAAACTCCAAAGTGAAAATCGACAGAATTTAAAAGAAGAGTCTTCTAAATCAGTTCAGTATGAAACTGATGAGGACGAACTTTAATGTACGTATTTAAAAAATTGCGAGTTATAGCAGATTCCAAATTGATCACCCAAGTTTATTTGTCTTTATGTCAATCAATCATCCAATACTGCATAACCTCATGGGGTGGAGCATTAAAAACCATTATCCTGCCTCTAGAACGAGCCCAAAGAGCGATTCTAAAAGTAGCCACCTCCCGTCCATTCCTATATCCCACAAGTATGTTATACCAATCGTGCAAAGTGATGACTGTCCGCCAAATTTTCATATATAACACAGTATTAAAACAACACACATTGCTTCCCTATCGAGCCGAAATTACTAACAAAAGACGAAAAGATATAGTTTGTCCCTCACAATCAGGATCAAAATACATTTATTCAAACAGATTTTTTCCTTTTCTGGGTCCATTTTTATATAATAGGTTAAATAGAGAAATAAGTATTTATAAACTAAATTATGTTAATTGTAAAAACACAATACGCAATTGGTTACAAATTTTGTCATATGAGCAAACTGAGCAGATACTTGAAATATGTAAATAAAATTATTTTGCTGAGCTGTCTTAGCGCATTATTTTTGACCCACTTATTTCTAATACTATAAAATTGCTATGTATGTTTTTAAATTATATTGTTACTTTAAGCACTAATAATGTAAATTTAAGTAAATAAAAAATTGTTTTGTAAGCATTTTCTCCGCCCGAGACACAGATTCAATCTAGTTCGGGCAAATAACAATTAACATACTATATTTATAAATTTAAGAATTTAATTGTAAATTATTGTATCTTTTATAACTAAATAAATGAATTTTGAATTTTGAAATAAATGAATTTTGAACTTGCTAATGAAACCGAGTGGATTCGTCAGCAGAGTCGCAAAAAAAGGAAGCTGAACGTATCGTTGACACCACCGGCCAAACAACAAGGGGTAGGATCCAGCGATGAAACGAAGACTAGTAAAATTAAGAAGGCTCCACAACCGCCACCCATAATTACCGAAAATATAAAGGACTACCAGAAATTTTATGATTTCTTATCTGAAAATGCCACTGGTGAGTCATTTTTAATAAAAATGCTGAATAATAACAGCGTTAAAATAAACTGCCGTAATGAAGACACATACAGAACCATTACAAAGTTATTGCTTCAAAATAACTTCCTTTGGCACACTTACGAAAACAAGCAGGACAGGCCTATCAGAGTGATGGCCAAAAACTTGCCTTCTTCTTGTGTACCAACTAGAATAATAGAAGACCTAACAGCCAAAGGTTACAAAATCCTAGAGGTGGTTAACAAGTTAAGCTGGCGTGACAAAACGCCTCTTAACATGTTCATGCTCTCCTTTAAAAAGGATGAAGATACAAAAAATATTTACAGCATCAAGACTATTCTTGGGTGTAAAGTAGACATTCAGCCACTGAAAACTAACAAACTAATCGCACAATGTAAAAGGTGTCAAGCTTATGGACACACACAAAAATATTGTTCTAAGGAACCCCGTTGTGTGAAGTGTACAGGTAAACACCTAACAAAGGACTGCAAAAAGCCAGCAGATGCCAAACCAAAGTGTGTTCACTGCGGCGAACCACACCCTGCCAGCTACCGAGGTTGTATGGTAGCTAAAGAATTACAAAAAATTAGAAATAAAATACCAAATATAAAGACCGTCCCCTCAAGTCAGGGTCTCAAGGCGATCGTTGATAAAAAACCTTTTATGTCTAAGGCTGTTAATAAAACACATACGTTTGCTCAAATCACAAAGGGTGCTCAGAGACAGCCACAAATGCAAACAAAATCCACAACAACTCTGGATGAAAAGCTAAACAAAATTTTAAACATTTTAACAACGTTCGATGAACGATTAAAAAAATTAGAACACAACACTCATGAGTAACAAACTTAAAATCATGACTTGGAATGCTAATGGACTCCTCCGCCATCAGAATGAGCTGCTAGTTGTCCTAAATATAGAAAATATTGATGTATGCCTTATATCGGAAACTCATTTCACTAATGAATCTTACATTCAAATGAAAGGATACAAAATTTATCATGCTTTACATCCGGAGAACAAAGCCAGAGGTGGTAGTGCAGTTATAATAAAAGATAACATTTCTCATTACGAGAAATTCAAGCACGAAGAGCTTGAGATACAGGCAGTCGCTGTATGTGTTATGACCGAAAGGTATGCCATAACAATTTCTTCAATCTACAGCCCACCACGATATTCCTTAAAATCCAGCCATTACCAAAACCTCCTAAAGAAAATGGGAAGCAGATTTATTCTTGGTGGTGATTTTAACGCTAAGAACACCCACTGGGGATCTAGACTTACTACATCAAAAGGGAAAGAACTGTTATGCGCAGTTAGAGATTTGCAATGTAACGTTATATCTACGGGAAAACCAACATACTGGCCAACTGACCCGCACAAAGTTCCTGACCTCATAGATTTTTTTATCTATAAGAACATATCGGATTTAATATGTATTGAAAGTTGTTGCGATATGAATTCGGATCATTCACCGATCATGTTAACAATAAACGAAAAAAAAATACAAACAGAGATCCGCCCAACGCTAGTAAACAAATTCACTGATTGGGAAAGTTTTAAATATGACCTACAGTCTATCACTAATCTAAAGGTCCCATTAAAACTCCCACAACATCTGGATAAAGAAATACTCACCTTTGTAAATAACATTCAAAGCTGCGCTTGGAAGAATACGCCAGAGTTAAAACGTACAATTAGAAGTACTAACTATCCAATCGAAATTAGAAATTTAATCAGCGAAAAAAGAAAACAGAGACAAAGGTGGCAGCAAACAAGGTACCCTTCGGACAAAACATTGTTGAATAATCTCACAAAAAAACTCACTCGAGTAATACAACAGTTCAAAGATGAATGTATGTGTACTTACCTAAATCAACTAACCAGTGACCGCACTACAGATTATTCGTTATGGAAGGTCACAAAGAATTTAAAAAGACCTGTTACGCAAATACCACCAATTAGAGAAGTAAGTGGGCAATGGGCTGTAAGTAATGAACAGAAAGCTATGAGATTTGCTGGTCATTTGGAACAAATATTTCGTCCGAATGTAGCAAATACTGTGATCGAAACATGTCAAGATGGAAACAAAAAATATGAAGAAGATATAAGACTCATAACACCAAAAGAACTGTGCAAAGAAATTAAATTGCTGAATCGTAAAAAGTCTCCTGGTTACGATCTAATAACTGGTGAGATTTTAAATAATTTACCACGAAAAGCAATAGTTAAGCTTACTACGCTTATAAATGCATCATTTAGACTAAAATACGTACCTGATATGTGGAAAGTGGCAGAGGTAATAATGTTACCGAAACCTGGCAAACCACTTCATGAAGCAACTTCATATAGACCTATTTCTTTATTACCAATAATTTCAAAATTATTTGAAAAGCTGTTATTAAAAAGGTTAAAACCAATAGTAGAATCAAAGCATTTAATACCTGACTATCAATTTGGCTTTCGAGAAAAACATTCCACTGTAGACCAAGTTCACAGAATTACTAATATCATAGAAAAAACTTTAGAAGAAAAGAAAGTGTGTGCCACAGTTTTTCTAGACGTAGCACAAGCTTTCGATAAAGTATGGCACGAGGGACTTGTGCACAAATTAAGAAAAGTATTACCAAAACTCTTTGTAGACATATTAAAGTCCTACATATCTGATCGAATGTTCAGAGTAAGAGAAGGAAATGTATATTCTGATCTGAAACCTATTAAAGCTGGGGTTCCACAAGGAAGTGTTTTAGGACCGGTCCTGTACCTGTTATACACTTCTGACATGCCAGGATTAGATGAAAATATCATTGCGACCTTTGCTGATGACACGGCTATTATGGCCATTGGGTCTACACACAAGGAAGCAGTAGATAAACTTCAAGTAGCAGTGAACACCATTTGTGACTGGACGAGTAAATGGCGAATTAAATTAAATGAATCTAAATCGGTTCACATTGACTTTACTAATAAAGCTCCTAACTATCACCCGGTATATATAAATAGTCATATAATACCCTATGTCAATACTGCCAAATATTTGGGAATGACACTAGACGCTAAGCTTCGCTGGAAAGCTCATGTCAAAAAGAAACGCGACGAGTTGGAACTTCGCTACAAAAAAATGTATTGGCTCTTAGGTAAACACTCAAAAGTGTCCGTACATAATAAGATTTTATTGTATAAACAAGTCCTTATGCCTATATGGACTTATGGTATCCAGTTATGGGGATGTACCAAACAATCCAATACACTGATGATACAACGTTTTCAAAATAAAGTACTCAGGGGTATTGTAAATGCACCCTGGTACATTCGAATGAACGACCTCCATCGGGACCTTAAAGTAGAACTCGTCACAGACATTATATCAAAGTTCGCCGAAGCACATGAACGCCGGCTTCATCATCATGTAAACGTTGAGGCTATCCAGCTTCTTGACAATACGGATATTACAAGGAGACTCAAAAGGGTAAAACCCTTTGAGTTAGTTAAGTGAAAGTGCAAAGTGAACAAAATACTACTATTTTAGTGCAGTGTAATACAAGAACACACGAACAGAGTGTCCTCAATTAATTAGAGACAATAAGAAAAGTGTTAATGGACACAATCTTATTATAGCTTTGTTTTAATAATTTAGGTCAAAGTAAAATTACTCATTAGTCAGTAGACTAGATCGTAATAGCAATGTCCTACTTGTATTAGTACGGCATTTACAGAAAAAAAAAAAAAAATTATCATTGACAGGGTAAGGACCTCATACATTTCAAATACAGCCCTCTAACCTCAAACTAACTAGTATATAAAGTGTACTATGTAACCAGACTGATAATAAACATTCATAAATATATCTAAATATTATAGACAAATGTCATCCAAACATCTATAATAGGTATTTACCGTGGGAGAGCCACGCTTCGGCATGAATAGGCCGGCTCGACCGGAGTGATACCACGGCCTCACAGAAAACCGGTGTGAAATAGCACTCGCACTGTGTGTTCACCGAGTGAGTAAGGATAGCGGAGGTCCATACCCATCCCCTCCCCACATCCCCCAAAAGCCGGTAACACAATTGGGACGCCTCTGGTGTTGCGGGTGTTCATTGGCGGCGGTAATAGCTTACGATCAGGCGATAAGACTGTTCGTTGATGTTGAAATTGTGGTCATATAATAAAAATAAAATACACTATTGAGTTATTTTTATTATTATTATTACTATTTGAATATTTCTTTCAAAAAAACAAAAACATTTCACCACAATATTTATAATTCATCGGCCATGAACCAAAACTAAAGAGGCGGATACAGAGAACAGCAGCTTTTAATAAAGCGGTACAAATAATCTTCCGGCTTAGACGTCTCAAAGACAAAGGCACAAAGAGTTTATTTAAAAACATGGAAATAATCAATGAGACCTCCAGATGCACGGCTTTAAATCCGGATTAAAAGATATAAAGAGATGCTGTGTAATAAAGATGTTTTAAGGTTTATTATTATGAACTGAAACTTACTTGTTGTGTTGTTTTAATAACGTACATATAATACTATTGTGTGTTAATTAAACACTACATTTTAACTAAAAGATTTAGAATGAACGCTATCGAACGTGATTTTATTTAACTAATTTCTTACCTTAACTGAATAATAATTAAAATACATTAATAGAATTGTCATTTTTTTTATTATATAAGGGTAAACGAGCAGACGTATCACCTGATGGTAAGGGATTACCGCCGCCCATGGACACCCGCAACACCAGAAGCGTCACAAGTGCGTTGCCGGCCTTTTAGGAAGGAGTACGCTCTTTTCTTTTTCTTTTTTAAATATATATTTCAATTTCGGGTTAAAGTTTAAATTTTATTTAATTGAATATAATCTAAATATTATACGTTTAGAAAGCATAACCAAAATTATTACCTCTTTTTCTATGTTATTCATTACTCAATGTTTCACCCTTCAGGATGGTATTTCATAATTAAAATATAATGAAATCAAAACGTACGTTCCCAAATATAAAACAAAAATATTACGTGATAGAATACTTATATGTTTTTAAATACCCTAGAATACTAACATTGAAGTATGATCTGCAAATATTGATATACAGGGTCTGTCGTAAATAATGGATAAGTCGTAAACTGGAGTTGGTCCGGCTATGAGACTATTAGAAAATCGTATCTTTTTGCCAGGGTTTCTAACCGTATGGAAATGGCGTAGACTTTTATGTTTTTTTAAAATTTCGCTACTCTTTGCATTCATTCCGTTGCCATTTCGTTAAATTTAGGTATTTCTGTGTCATTTTTTTTGTATTATAGTCTTGAAGATGTGTATTATTTAGTTTTAGTACTGTTTTAGGCGTTTTTAACGTTGGTCATTTTCAAAATTGTCATTTTAAGATTTTTTATGTTTTTGTTTTACTTAGGGTCAACTTTTGATCATTTACTGTGTAAAAAAAAAGTACGGCGCTATAGCTGCCCATGATCTTAATAAATTATCTAGTATGTGTAGATTCTAAAAAGGTATAACAATGCATACTTCACAAGTAATATTAAGCTACATGAGCGAGATCAATATCAAGGTGAGAAAATATTTTTTTCATGTAATGTTGTAAATGGTTATAAAACTTCGTCATAATGATTTATTTCTGCCAAGATTCTTTACACAAACACTATGGGGTCACTATTAAGGATATTCAAAAGAAAACTAGGTTGTTTTAGTACGTAAAAATATTTATTCAACAACTTAAACTAAATGTTCGAAGTGTCCTCCGCCGGCAGCTATGCACGCTCTACATCGCCTAATAAACGATCGCTTAATCCGGCGCACATAACCGGCTTCTTCAATTTTTCTCGCTGCTACTTGAATGCGCGCACGCAACTCTTCTACAGAACTTATTGTTTCACTGTATACTTTTTCTATTATACAGCCCCAGTAAAAGAAGTCCAAGGGGTTCAGGTCTGGCGAACGTGGAGGCCATAAAATTGGCCCCAATCGCCCTATCCATCTATCTGGATAAGTATTATTTAAATGTTCCCTGACACGAACAGCGTAATGTGCTGGACACCCATCATTTTGTAGCCACATCTCATTTCTTATCTCTTGTGGGACGTCTTGCAGTAAACTAGGTAAAGTATTTGCTAAAAAATTCAAATACATATCCGCATTTAATATTGCCGGCAATTCGAATGGACCAATGATTTTGCCATTAATAATGCCAGTCCATAAATTAATTTTAAATTGATATTGCGATCGGTCTTCTCGGATAAGTCTTGGGTTTTCGAGTTGCCAGCTGTGTATGTTGTGAAGATTCAAAAAACCATCTTTTCGACACGTTGACTCGTCACTCCATAAAATTTTATTAAAAAAACTTTGGTCTTCCCTCATCTTTCGCAGCATTATGCGACAAAATGTTATTCTCGCAGCAGCGTCCCTTGGCATTAATGTTTGGACCCTTTGATAATGATAGGGATATAATTCATGCCTTTTTAAAATCCTGTGTACAGATTTTTGAGGTATACCGGTGCGCCTTGAAATTACACTTATGGACGTACCAGGGTCTTCTGCAACTATTTCCAGTACTTCGGCTGCACTGTGGCGTTGTGGTCGTCCTTCACTCGCCCCGCCTACGCCGGTCCCAGGAAATCGTCCTTCCAAAAATGTGTTGTGCACTCTTATGAAGACACTATAGTCAGGATGCCGGGCATTTGGATATTTTTCCCGATAAACTCTAGCAGCTCTATTGGCGTTGCCATCACATAAACCATAAATGTAATGCATGTTTACGTATTCGGCCGGCGTGTATTGTTGAGGCATGATATATTACAAAATTTTCCAAAATAACACGTGCAATCGATAGCACAACACGATGCCCATAAATGAGAGCTGAGTTGTCAATATCACCAGGTTAACAAGTCCAAATCACAAAGAAAATCTAAGTCCGATATTAGAAAGCAGTAACAAATTGACGACAGTAATGAAAACGAGAGCACATGCGATGGTCAAAATCACACTGAGAGATGTATCAGGAGTGCGCCCTAGCTAAACGCATGCTAACCTTTTCACACATCGTGAGTGTGAAAGGGACGGTGCATCATGCAGTGTGCCTAGTAACAATGTCCTTTTCACGCGGGGAGACCCTTTGTATTGCTGTCTTTGTTCATTTTTTTACCTGATGATCCTTTTTACGAATAAACTTGTAACATGTTTGTCGCATGTAACTATTAGAGCACATCAATTTTAAAATTAAACACCTTTATGAAATGAGGAGGCATGAAATTTTTTTGACAAAAAACTACCTAGTTTTCTTTGAATATCCTTAATAGTGGCCCCATAGTGTTTGTGTAAAGAATCTTGGCAGAAATAAATCATTATGACGAAGTTTTATAACCATTTACAACATTACATGAAAAAAATTTTTTCTCACCTTGATATTGATCTCGCTCATGTAGCTTAATATTACTTGTGAAGTATGCATTGTTATACCTTTTTAGAATCTACACATACTAGATAATTTATTAAGATCATGGGCAGCTATAGCGCCGTACTTTTTTTTTACACAGTAAATGATCAAAAGTTGACCCTAAGTAAAACAAAAACATAAAAAATCTTAAAATGACAATTTTGAAAATGACCAACGTTAAAAACGCCTAAAACAGTACTAAAACTAAATAATACACATCTTCAAGACTATAATACAAAAAAAATGACACAGAAATACCTAAATTTAACGAAATGGCAACGGAATGAATGCAAAGAGTAGCGAAATTTTAAAAAAAACATAAAAGTCTACACCATTTCCATACGGTTAGAAACCCTGGCAAAAAGATACGATTTTCTAATAGTCTCATAGCCGGACCAACTCCAGTTTACGACTTATCCATTATTTACGACAGACCCTGTATGAATAACTAGCTGACCCACGCAACCTCGTTTGCGTCTTTAATTGCCCGTAGCGTGAAAATTTTCCCCGTTTTTGAAACATTCTTCATTGGTGCTCCGCTCCTATTAATATTACCGTGATGATATATAGCCTATAGCCTTCCACGATAAATGGACTATCCAACACTGAAAGAATTTTTAAAATCGGTTTAGTAGATCCCGAGATTACCCCCTACAATTTAACAAACACACAAACTTTACTTCTTTATAATATTAGTATAGATGAACCGGAGGCCTCGGCGCTACAGTCGCAGTCGTTTGTGTTATGCGTACTAAACAACTGATATAACTACTCTATGTACTTTTTTGTAAATAAAATAAATAAATAAATATTTCGGACACTTAACAACAACGCCATCTTGTCCCAAACTAAGCAGAGCTTGTGCTATGGGTACTAGACAACTGATATAAATGCTTATATACTTTTTTTGTAAATACATGCATATTATACATAGAAAACACCCAAACTCCGAAACAAATATTTGCAGGTCATACAAACATTTGGTCCGACCCGGGAATCGAACCCGAGGCCTCAAGCATAGCAGTCGTATACGCTACCACTACGCCACCGAGGCAGTCAAATACATATTATACATAGAAAACATCCAAACAACATCAAAACATTCGGGACAAATATTTGCACATCATACAAATATCTATAATGGAACCCAAACATCAAGCACAGCAGTCGCTTACGCTACTAGTTGCTCCACCGAGGCAGCTAAATGAATGTTTTACCCATGTTTTGGATCGGAACAATTTTTATTAAGTTAAGCGCCTGGCAGAGTTCTTCTAGAATGAGTGTAATAATCCTAACTTTAAAAATGCATTGTCTAACGTGTCCCTTGAACCTCTGCAATTGCGTAGAGATATCGTCTCTATGGCTAACTCTATCGCCTTTATCATGGGGAGTGTTCTGAGTAGCTCTTCCAACTGGTCCCACCTTCTCCTTTCCTCTAAAGGACAACACGTGTCGGCCTTAGAGGTCACCGCTTCAAAGTGGTAGGTGTACAGTCTCGTACTCAAAGCTTCGGTTCCTCCTTCCTGTGCCGAGCGGTTAAAACCTGGAATTTACTACCATCGCACGTGTTTCCCTGTACTCCGGCACAACGATCCCTTTAAGCGATCCCTATAAGCGATCGTAGTGCAGGAGTATAGTACAGTACATTCGATGTCCTTTAAGCACATTGAGAATGGTGACCACCGCTCTTGGATTCTGCTTATGCTTTCCATCAGGCAGTACAGAGCAATTTTGGCAGATAATACATAAAAATCAGCTTATCACACAGGAAACATAAAGAAAAAGCTTCTAAATGTACACATTTTACGTAACAGCTCCATTTTTTATTTTTTATTGAATAGTGGGCAAACGAGCAGACGTATTACCTGATGGTAAGCGATTACCGCCGCCCATGGACACCCGTAACATCAAAAGCGTCACAAGTGCGTTGCCGACCTTTGGGGGAAAGGGGATGGGGGGTTGGGGCATGGGCCTCCGGTATCCTCACTCACTCGGTGAAACACAGCGCAAACGCTATTTCACACCGGTTTTCTGTGAGGCCGTGGTATCACTCCGGTCGAGCCGACCCATTCATGCATAGCTCTCCCACGTTAAAATATATCTGGTGCACAATAAAGTGTGCAACTGCACAATATAATTTGTATGATAGCTATAAATGAAAGTTACACATTATTACAGTGAAGCCATAATAAATACATCTAAAACAAAGGGTTCCGTATATTTCAAACTACTCGCTTTTACAACTGCATTCAATCATTTCGAGTCCAATTTCGTCTCGGTAGGAGATATAAGTTACAACATGTAGCGGGATTAGATGAGCATAGATTGTTGCAGTGTCCGTATCTATTAATTGCCTACAAAACTTACGAAAATACATAAGTAAACAATAACTCTAAAAAATATTAGTTATCAAATCTTCTTTTTTATTTTTTCCAACTAAATAAACGCCATTGTGTTCATTAAGCTTATAAAAAGTCATAAACTGACTTTTTATAAAGTTGAATTAAAAACTTATAATATAGATATATATAAATATAGATAACTAATTTTTTTTTACAGATATTCCCTACCAAAATTTGAATCTTCTGTTAACAAATACATGTTTGAATTTGAGTCTGTTGTTTGGTTTACATGATGTCAATAAATCGAATTCCATTTCTTATGTTTTTAAATATAATGGAGTAATATAACTCAAATTAAGAAATAATTTAGAACATTAAACATAATTTGGAACATTGAACATGTGAAATATTTTTTATTTTTTCATATTCAATTTAATAAATTCGCAAGTATCTCATGCATAACATATGGCAAAGACTATTTCAGATTGAGATGGGGTCTCTATCTGAAATAGTTAGTAATTATCTCACTTTTCCGCCCCGCTGTTGCTTATGCCCCAGACCACTGAATTAGAAGCTAGCGTTCTGCTACTCCCTGCGGACTCCTATCGCTGAGAACCGGGCGAGGCTTAATCTAACGAATGTTACCCTAACACAAGTTACTACAAATGGAATTCGATTCAGGATTTAACTAAGAGCTTTTATATAAAATGATATTCGTTTGGAGTAAACACGAGTTTATTTTATTTGTTATGATATTTAGGTATAATGGTTTCCATAAGTGGTTGAGTTCGTTCCAACTATCTTTCAATATTTTAAAAAGACTAAATTTCTACTAATGTGATCTACTAACTGTATCCAGGCACGCTAAGCTACGACACATTGTGAATGTATTGATCTCATCAATGAAACTTATGCACAAAAAGAAAAATACATCTGTGAAGTTGATTTAAATTGTTTCAACATTTGAGTTCAAATAAGGCAGAGCTTTTCAATCACTTTGCAGTTTAATGAACCAATATATTGGTGCAATTGTTAAATAAAAGTGAAAACCAAACACAAAGTGTACTTAACTGCCTCTGTGGCGCAGTGGTAGCGTATGCGACTGCTGTGCTTGAGGTCTCGAGTTCGATTCCCGGGTCGGACCAAATGTTTGTATGATCTGCAAATATTTGTTTCGGAGTTTGGGTGTTTTCTGTGTATAATATGTATGTATTTACAAAAAAAAAGTAAATATGTATTAATATCAGTTGTCTAGTACCCAAAGTACAAGCTCCGCTTAGTTTGAGACTAGATGGCGTTGTGTGTTAAATGTTCGAAAAAACATTCGAAATATTTGTTATGCTTTTGACTACTCCATTATCCTTTAGCTTAGTATTAAGTAATCTACAAACTTAACAAACCCACGGCCATCTTATCTATCATTCTCATAAACCTATCTCTCGTATGAATGCACCTTCATAATGAGATTATATGTTTAAACGTGATTACGTGGCTCGCTGAACGTTCTGCCCAAAACCAACGAACACAATTTAAATAAGGGTAATGACTGAACATAGATAATAGACATTCAGTTTGATGTTATTATAATATTCTCATGAAATTTGTGACTATAAAACTGAACTGTACACTTTAGAGCAATGAATACGGTTCACATAGGCAGTGAACTGTTAAAGGCTGTGTAAAGAAATCTCAAAAATACAAAAAATCTCTCTTAAAAATACAAGGGTTTCGTTGATTTACGCATGTTCAGAGTTTGATAGTATTGAGGATTGGTCATTTCAGATTTCCATATCACCTTTTTTTTATTGTATCAGCAGGCGTATCGCCTGATGATAAGCGATCACCGCCGCCCATGGACACCCGCAACACCAGAAGCGTCACAAGTGCGTTGCCGACCTTTGGGGGATGGGGGGGGCGAATGAGGGAGGGGTTGGTGTATGGGCCTTCGGTATCCTCACTCACTCGGTGAAACATAGCGCAAGCACTATGTCACACCGGTTTTCTGTGAGGCCGTGGTATCACTCCGGTCGAGCCGGCCCATTCATGCCAAGCGCGGCTCTCCCACGATTAAGTCCCTGATAAAAAGGTATCATATGAAAGTGAGAGACAATTTTACTTTGCTTGTTTTTGAAATAAACGTAATAGCCGATACAAGTTCAGTGTCCGCCATGCTTGGATGTATGTAGCACACTGACGCATTCACAAGCGTGTAAACTGCTTCCAAATGCCAAGCGAGATTTGTGGACGCTTGGAGCTTGTGGATGCTTGTCTAGCCTTGGCAAGCATGTAAACGCACCGTTATGTAAAGCGTGATGCGTCCCTTCCCGTATATATAGGATGTTCTCAAAGTTTATGTCAACGAGACAGCGACCCGAACGGGTACACACGTGAGGGCACACGTTGTTGTGAGTGGTCGTGCGGAAAGCACATTTCTTGGAACGAAAATGTTTATCGCTGAAGATTTTGGTTATTTCTTTAAATTCAAGGTAATTTAGTGATCTTTGTTCATTGACTGTTTGGCGCCGACTTAAAATTAAGTAGGTATACTTACATTACAGAGTGGCACAGTGACATTTTGTTTCAAGTTCTATTACTTTAATAGGGCTCTCCTTTCATTCATTATTCTTCAATATCTATTACGTATAGACAACAAGCTCTTACAATTTTATAATGTATTATAATACAATGTTTTTCCACATTGCTGTAGAGTTTGTTCAAAAATGTTAGGTTTCCACATTATTCGTTTGTTTCTGTTTGTTTCTGTTTGTTTGCATAAGAATTTCTAGTCTAAGCCAATAAAATTATTCACGTCATTTAAATTGACATAGATGATGTTTTTTGTTATATTTGATAAATATGAAAAAAACTTGATAGCAGATATTTATGTGATAACACAGACAGCCGGTATACTGTCAACAGCAGATCAAAAAAGATTTTACATATTTAAAAATCATAAAACGGAGTGTATATCCGTTAACAAAATTCATTATACAAATACTTGTATCGCAATACATCAGCAGCACTCCCCGTCAACTCCACACCATCCCAAAACAAATTCAGCCGATAGCGTGACGTCACAATACATTGACAGCTGTGGGTTTGGCAACCCATGTCAAAGATAACGTCAAATCAAGCATTGTAAAGTGTGAGCGCTCCGCGGCGCTGTGGCGAACAACAAATTAATTGTCGCTATTACTTCAGTTATTTCTTTTAAAACTTAGTATTTACTACAATCTTTAAGTGACCAAGTAATAATATTTCGGACAATATTTCGGACATCTAACACTCAACGCCATCTAGTCCCAAGCTAAGCAGAGCTTGTGTTATGGGTACTAGACAACTGATATAAATACTTTTATACTTTTTTTTTGTAAATACATACATATTATACATAGAAAACACCCAAACTCCGAAACAAATATTTGTAGATCACACAAACACTTGGTCCGACCCAGGATTTGAACCCGAGACCTCAAGCACAGCAGTCGTATTCACTGCCACTGCGCCACCGAGGCAGTTAGTTATATATTGATCATCATCACGATATTTAGGCTACCCTTCTATAATATTCATCTAGATACCTAAATGAACGCAAGTCGAAACATAGTATACGATAAAGTTCGTCACTTTCAAAGGTAGTCCTCCAAAGACCTAGGTGTTCCGTATAAATTCCGACAGCCGCAGTAACTTTCTATCAAAGTTTGAAAGCAAACTTTTATTCAACGACTGATCCCAAAAGGCTATTTTACGACTGGAACCCTTACGACGTCTGGCAGAAATGTGTACCTACCGTATAACGTAAATAGAGTTTACGTGGATCTATATTATGTAGTGGAGTAGTTTAGTGTTACTGAGTAAGGGTTCTTTTATATGGATATGCGTACGAATGAAAACAGTCGATAGTCGATGAGTTTCCGCCACATACACACAAGCACTAATACAAAACTGTAGGCACTTAAACATCTGTATTTACTTTTCCAGTAGATTATTATTATTTAAAAATCTTTGAAAAATAATGTAATTTTAACTTCGCTGATGATTCAGAAGAGAGGCCTATGTCTAGCAGTGGACTGCGATAGGCTGAAGATGATGATGATGATGAGATGATTCCATACTTATCATTATTAATTCGAAAGTCTGTGTGTTACGCGATCACAACCTTAACGCTGAATCGATTTTCATGAATTTCGAGGTCTTGGAGAACAACTTAGGCTACTTTTTGTCGAAGTAAGTATTAAAAACGCGAGTGGAACCGCGATTAAAATTTGTGTTATATTTGTCATAGAGAATTATCATAAATAGATAATGTCTTAAGCTGCTAGCTATGTACTCTCCAATTGTTATTAATAATAACAATTCGAGCATACATTTATTCAGGTAATTCACAGGCCTCATTTGGTCAGTAAAAACATTTCTTACAAAGTATGTAAATATTATAATTATTACAATTGTGTATTTACGAGCATCCTGGCACAATTTCACACAGAAAATACACATAGAAAGCTGCAGTAAGGGTTTGCATACAAACAGTCGAGTCTGCTGGCAATACTGTGTTAAAAGCTACTAGGACTGGCCCGCATATATGATCTATTCTATGATCTTTTCCTGCCTCTCCTAGTTCTTTTTGAAATCATCATTATACGTTTTTAAAACTTACAACAAGATTATTGATTAAAAATTCTAGATAATAAATTCATATTAAATTGCAGTATCCCAAAGGTCACAACTCTCTGTTTGTGAAATTGACTTGAAAAGTGTGCGAAGAATTCTTATCAAATGTCAAGATGAATAGATTGGCTTGTAAAAAAAATCAAAAGAGTCAAAATGTTCAGGCACATTTTTATAAGAGACAATAACCACAATATAAACCTATTCTATTGTCAAACCATTCAATGTGCATACGTTATATAGTATATATAAACAGATTTCATAATAATAGTAAATATCTTATTCAATAAGTTTTGTACATCGGAGATACATACGTAGGTATACTTATAATGTTCATCTTATTTTCTTACCAATGAGTTTATTTTAATTACACTTGTCTTGATACAGTTCATTAAATGAACAAATACTCGAAAAAAGATTGTAAATCTATACTAATCTATACTAATAATAAAGCTGAAGAGTTTGTTTGTTTGAACGCGCTAATATCAGGAACCGCTAATCTGATTTGAAAAATTCTTTCAGTGTTGGATAGTCCATTTATCGAGGAAAGTATAGGCTATATATCATCACGCTACTACTAATAGGAGCGGAGCACCATTGAAGAATGTTTCAAAAACGGGGGAAATTTTCATGCTACGGGCAATATGCTTTATATATTATATAAATTGCTTCTTGCAAACGAGGTTGCGGGGGTCAGCTAGTACCAATTAAATGTTGATTTCCTTCCTTATCCCTTATCCCACTATATGAAATTAATACTTTGATATAAATGGGCTGCCTTGACTAGCAGACTATCTTAGAAAACCGAAGGAATATCACCCAACCAGGTGACCCTTCCGCAAGTTTGATCTTCATATGATATATCTTAAACAAAATGCAAAACCAAAGTCAATTTCTAAATTAACATTTATGTCCTTTCAGACATATCATTTTACCATTAACGTCATTGCCAGTTTAAATAATTAGTAAGTAATAGGACTCGTACATTCTCTCTGCTATAGATAATAGAGTATTATATAATATGTTTACTCAAGTAATAAACGTTATGATTCAGTTTAAAGTTGCATCCATAGCGGACATAACTCGTCCGCTTGTTGTGTGCTATCGAAAATAATTTAATACTGTTGAATTCGAAGCGAATTGCGTTCCAAAAACCACAGGCCTTACTACGAGTGAGATGTTGTTTGTAAACATGAAAATATTGTTACTTTACAGATTTCATTGGATAAAAATACCGACAATTACTTTGGCTGATGTCTGTGGAGAAAGACTTCACACCTCTGAGAGAAATAGTTCAGCACAAATGAGCAGACTTGTCCGTGTTAACCAATTCTTTCGTTGCTTATGTTAACACATTAAGTATTATGTATACGAACTTTCATAGCCTAGGTGCTTTCGGTGATTAGAAACAATTACCGAGGGTAAGCAACGATGACGCGGTCAGTACCTGGATGGGTGACCGCTGGTGGCAAGTTACCATGAGCGTTTCCGTGATTCGTAGATCACGTTAAGCAGTCAGTCCCGGTTGTTATGTAAGGATAACAGTCGTGAAGCTTAGTAGGAGGCCTTTGGGCGGCTTAAAAACCATCCAACGGCAAGATTACGTAGCCACAACGTTGTCTTGCCAGTCCCTAACACGCACTCAGCCAGTGTGGGGACGTATGGCCTTAACCCTCTCCTGAGAGGAGACTCGCGCCCAGCAGCGGGACGTTATGGGTTGTTGATAGTGATAGTTTATGATAAAGAACTTCATTATATTAAGCACTTGCTTCACTACACTATGAAAACAGTTTGCAAACGGTATTAAAAATAAATTCAAATCAGGTCGTAGGTAACATATCTACCAAAATAAAACAATCGAATCGAGAACTTCTTACTTTTAACGAAATCGAACGTTGACTCCATCGCCTCTTGCATTTGGCTGTACCCTTTCTTCTTGTGTACACACGTGTCATATAAATAAATAAATCTCGTTGGCACTCGTAGTAGCTCATCGAATACAGTCAGACACAAGTTAGCGAAACAACTAAGTACGAAACTTAATAACAGTTGTAAGATCCAGCGCCAAGTCGCCACTAACCGAGCGTGTGATGCTAATTGTACCATTGTTTTTGAGTCTCGACGCCAACTACATGGTCACATTGTCATGACTTTTAGTACTTGACATATATTAACGACGTGAGTTACAAAATCTGTATATACGTTACGTTATTCCTATTTCCAGTTAGTCAATACTTTAAAAACATCTCAGAAGTCTCGTGCATAAGTCTATTTCATACGATGTGATAGTTTGAGTGCGCGGACGCCCTAGTAATTTAATTGGTCGCCACTTTCCACTGCGCCAAGTGTTGTGGGTTCAAAACCCACATGGAACAACATTTTAAGTGATTCACAAATTGTTGTTTTGAGTCTGGTTGTTCTTTGTGTCCGTTATGTTTGTTAAGTCCCCCGCGAGACAGGTTGTATATTTCTAATGCGGAGTTATCTTGTTCAGCAAAAAAATATGTATTTCTCTCAAACAGGAAAAATAGTCTCAGTGACGACGTTGTGTATTAATTCAAAAAGAACCATCTCGGTCACAATAATAAAAACCTATGTATAATATTTATGTATTTACAAAAAAAAGTTTATCAGTCAATCCAGCTATTATAGTTCAATCTTGGCTTAGTTTTACACTAGGTGGCATTGAGTCAGATGTCCGAAATAAAAAAACAAAGATCGTGTAATAATAATTCGTTTGCTTGAATGCTGCATATTATCTTAACTCAATCCATAAATATTATTATCTATATTCTATCTAAAAGGTATTTAAAGTAGCAAACAAAAAACAAGAGTAAGTTACATTTACGACTTACTTTCGCCCGCGGCTTCGATCACATTTAATAAAAAGTATTCTACGTTACTTTCAATACCTCCAAGAACATGTATACAAAAGTTTCATGATGATCGGTTTAGTAGTTTTCCCGTGAAAGCGTAACAAACAAACTTACTTTCACTTATATAATATTACTAGCTGAACACCGCGGTGCTACCTGCGGTACGACAATAACCGCAGGCAACGCCGCGAGGCGAAGCTATTATCTTTATAAATTGTAGCTTATGTGTTATTCTGATGTATAATCTATATTATTGTAAAGTTTTATCAAAATCCATTCAGTAGTTTTGTAATGCAAGAGCAACAAACATACTTACTTACATACTCACAAATTTTCACGTTTATTATATTAGTAGGAAGTGGAAAGTGTGATGTAGCCAAATTAATTTCTATTTAACGAGAAATAATTCAATAGTTAGTTCAAAAGTAACAGAAATCAAATTAAAAACATAACAGGAAAACTTACAATAAATGGTCACAAAAGAACACGAATCAAATTAAAAATAATAGGACATTCGCTACATCAAGTCACTATCAAATTGAAATCGTGTTCGTTCATGCAAGACATTGACAATGCTTTTCAATACTAATGAAAATTGAATAATATTTGTATTGGGTGAAATGTTTCTATTAACATAGCATAAGCTCTTATTTATTGGCCTTCAATATTATTCAAGATAAAATTGTAAATGATTGTAAGATGATTAACATCAAAATTATTGTTATATTGACTGGACACTAAAGGAAGCTAAGGATTGTTTGTGTTCCAGAATCTCAATTTATCTCTCAATTTAAATCACAAGTCAAGTCGTTGTCTATTGAAGTCATCATCTTCTAATACCTACGTAAACCTATTGTGATTATGAATGGTTCAGTTTGAGGCTTTGACGTCTTCCTTTGTCATTAAACCCAAGACGCTATCCACCTTAAATTTACCGTCCTAATCCGCTCTTAGCGACATTATACATTATTTGGAGCCAAACTCATTTGGTAAGTAAACATTAATAATTCAGCGATGGTCGCGACAATGATTTTTGAATATTCATAGATAGAAAGAGAGAACTCATATTTTTTTATTCTCTCCCACAGTGAGCTAATTACAAAAATCTTCAACGTTTTCGACTTTTTTCTGATTCACTTCTGCCTTTGATTGGGTATCGGCACAGGGGAATATGAATCGGCGATTTAATTAAGGCTTGCCTTCTATTCGAAGTTTGTTATGAATGAGATCGTTAGTGTCTGTCTCTTCAGATTGATTACAGAAGTTGACAAAGATTTTATTCATATATTCATTCGTTTTGGACGGTACTTATTGTTTCTATTCTTCTTTCGGTATTCTCTCTAACAAGTTTGGAAGTGGCGTTTTGTGAATGCCCCAGGGGACAAGTTTGAATGATGATTAATTATTGAAGTAAACCGAAAGTTCTTTGTTTTATAATCTACAAATGGAAGAAAGACGCGCTGGTTCTGTCACTAGACTAATGATAAAAATAAAACACGGTAAAGTTAGTTTTGATATAGTGATTTAAGAAAATTTTACAGCTAAGCTTAAACTTACAGCTGAGATTAGAAATATAAATTTAATCATGATAAAACTGTATCGATCAAATACAATGAAATTCCAATTGTAAGCTTAAAGACTTAACCACTGCGTTAGATACAACGTCATGCGTTTGCCAATCAAGAGATCTCGAATTTAATTCAAGAGTTGGACCAAAGCAAGTAATTGAGTTTATCTCATTACAGAAATGATTAATATCGGCCTAGAGTTTGGAAGGTGGGTCTTAAACTACGTGCCTCAAAGAGTCAGTAAGACGGTTGGCCCTAGAGACAGAAACGATTGTCTGACCCCAGCGGGGAGAGTTTCGGTTCTGTCGGATAGACGTCCTAACTGTTTGTAGGAGTAAAAGAGTAACACTGAGAACACAGTGCACTTTGCGCACACACTTGTGCACTATAATATATTCTGTGAAGTTGGCTGGTCTCCTTTGAGACTTCAAAAATTTCTCTGGAAAAGAAAAGGCATTGAAAACTGTTTACTCTTCACACAAGTTTCACTGCTTCTTCACAAATATATTGCTTGTTCAGTACATTTACTGACACTATGTTGCTTATCATTAGGTCAAATCAAGGACTTTACTATCTTTCAGAATTTATATGGTTTATTCGGATACGGACATTAAACTTAATTGTTGTGATTTCGATATAGTGACTGCAATGACGGAAAAACCGGCAAGAAATGCTATAAGTTGCTTATCGATTCTTCTTCATAGAAATTACATTTTTGAATTCGCAAAGCCATAAATGTAATGAATCGAAAGTGCCTAAATAGGTCTAATATTTTGAGAGGTTCTTAACCTCTCAAAATCAAAAATGTTTGAGAGTTGGTTGGTCTCTAGTAGAAACTAGTCACTTTTAAAGTGTAAGATTGGACAAATTTCAAGGTAGAGCTGGACTGATTCATTTATTACCTTGTGATGAGATTTTAATTCACATTCTTATTTTCAGTTGCACTATGGAGCAATAATAGTATTATTTATGTAATATATGCTTAACATTAACGATACAGAAAGATTAAAAACTAAAATTATGTGTTCAAAAATATAAAGAAAATAAATTCCAAAAAATAATTAATTTAAATCTTTTTCTATTCAATTAATTCATTGAAACACCCAGTTTAATGAGTGCAGTTCAAATTCACAGCTCATGTTAAATTTCATAATAGAATTTTGGAGCGTGGATGTTTTAATTATGTCTGAAAATGCAAGTTGTGCGAACGCCTAGTCAGCTCTCAACTTGTCGACGACGAGCCGACGGGGAATACACATGTATGTGTATGTATGTAGAGGTATACACTTATACACATAACTAATTTTAACATAGACTTAATTTATCGAATGTTGAAATTAATAGAATTGAACGAAAAATAAATATGCGGCGAGGTTGCAATTCATGAAAGTCGATAGGTTTTTCACATTTGGTGCGGCTTTTAAGAATTGTTATAAAACTCATGGCAATTTTCTTTGCTTTACTAGTTATAATAGTTACTAAGTTATAAAACAGTACAAAATGGCAATAAAGGGTTGTTTAAATAATAAATTTGCTTGGGATTGATGCTGCTCACTCTCGGATTATAATTATTTGTTGTATTTGAAAGTGATAGATATTAAAATTTATTGTTAATTTCTTTTTAAAATTTGTTTACATATTTTTCCTTGGTTTCTTTTTCTTACATTTAAGTTGAATTGCAAAAAAATATGAGTATGGTTTATGCTTGTAATATTAGTTCAGGTTTGGTATCATTTTGGTGGTTTTGTGTGTACACAGCCTACCCAAATGTCCGGCTTGCGGTAGTGTCACACTTCGGGTCGTTAATATTGACTAATACCGGTTTGGTTAAACGATGGCTGGTGCTAGTTTCTCTTAACGGGTAAACCGACTCAAAACTGCGGCTTTTCAAAAGATACACGTTGACCCTATACTGTACTCGGATAGTTTTTATTTAATCAATGTTCAAGAACTTAAAAACAAAAGAATAGGACACCTCTGTGGTTTGCTTTGACATTTCTTTCTTAAGTGCGTCTTAGCAAATGCCGACGCCTTCAAGTTGTAAAGTTTGAGATGTAAAAATATCTATAAAAGAAGTGTCTGGGTTTTAGTGAAATGTTATTTGTAGGTTTATTAATAGCCTGATTACCATAGTACAGCATCTACCCAGATTGTGATCAGACGGCCTCAATCGTGTATGAGATGTGTCAAAGTTATCATTAATATTTATTCTTTAATCTGATATTTTAATGAAAGTATTCACTTTCTAAAGACAACTCTCAAGTATATTGAACCCAAAAATACAAGTTAGTATACGTTGTGACCAGAAACGTTGGTAACCCTCCTTTCAAAGGAGATATTTATTTCCAGCAGGCTGTGGGTATAATACAACCAAATATATTTGAGGGCTGGATTCAATCAAACTACCGAAGGAGACCAATTCCTATTTGTATGTAAATCAGTAGTAGGACTTAGCTAATATGTCAGGTTAAACTACAGTTCTATTCATAACACGTGCTGTGAGACACATTGCACTAAACTCTTGTACAATGTGGCTAAACCGAAGCTATTAGTACACCGTCGTTTAAGATTGATTACGGTTTCTGTGCGTCGCTTTAAACCCTCAAGTCGGTGGCTGAAATCACGACGATCAATCAAAATTATATTACCAATAAATCTACGGTAGCTCACGGTCCGTGAACATGAGTTTTACATTGTACGATTTATTGAAATTTTTATCGTGTCGTGTTAAAGTTTAATAAAGGAAAACAATAGTTTTTTTTAAACTCCTTTTTAAGGAAAGGCATATCTTCAACAGTGGACTATTAAGGGCTGTTAATGATGAATATATGGCATCACTGTAATAAACTTTACTAAAAGTTTGTTTTGTTCTAAGTCGGTTATGTAATCAATTTTTTTTTTATTTATTTATTATAATTAATCTCTTGTTTTACAATTTTCTCTTATTTTCTATTTCTAAATTTACAGATTTAGAAAGACCAGACAATTCATGTTAATAAGAGGTTATCGATGACGATGACATTGTGTTACAGTCGTCAGCGCCTTTCACCCTAGAATTGATTACCTTATTATAATTGCCCAGTAATAATTTAACAGTGATAAAATAAAATTTAGACAAGTAGTAAAATTAAATTATACAAATTAAAATTCAAACAGAATAAAAATGATTAAAATAAAATTAAAACAACGCTTAGTTACACTTTCTTTTTTTTCTATTTTCAATCGCTTTCATCATCTGGTTATTAATAGATAATTAATTAGTTGTAATTTCACAAAAGTTTCTTTCAAAAGACCAAATTTTCACTGTCAATAAAAATATCAAACTGAGCCAAAGAAAATATCTTTATAAGCCTCGACTAATATTTAATTAACAAAAATAATAGAAGTTACCGCTTCACATGTTAAAACTAAAAACAGCATCTTGCTTGCACGTGCACTAGACGAGGGATACATTAAATTAGAGAATAATATCTAAATTACTTTTAGTAATTCTCTCGGCTTATACGTTCGCGAATTGTATTTTCGTAATTCAGACCTAGTGCTTCACTAATCACGCCTACGTCCATATTTTCTCGTCCTATACTCGCAGTACCACACACAAATCGGCACCAATAACAGTTAAATAAATTATATACAACACTACGAACAGTCCATATTTTATTTTTCATTAGTCATATCCGCATATCCGTCCCGTGCGGCCTATTGTGATGCAACTACCAGCTTTTACTAACAAATTATTTTAACTACTTTTATCAGGATAAAAAAGTAGGAAGAGAAGGAAGAAGAAGAACTATTTTTATAAACAGGATACTTATGTAATGTTAAATATGTAATGTCAAGACATTGATTACAAAATATTGTTGTTTTTTTCTACTAAAATCTTAATCGGATTTGTCTTATACATACGTGTAAAAACTATAAGTAGTAGACAAATCTAGCAGGAGTTGGAACAAATACAAACAGCTCGTCTGTGAGCTTTGTACCACTACGTACTAACATTCTCTTCAATGACGAATCTTCAACAATAACACAATAGACATCGTATCGCTGTCGTATCGTTAACTGTAAAGGGAAGTAAAACTTTTGCCATACACTGATTGCTTCATAATAATTTATAGTCGGTAATCTGCGATCCATCCAGCTCGGTATATTACTCACCGATACGAGTTAACTCCGTTATAGGTGATCTGCTATGATGGCACGTTTTAATTTGAATTATTATTTTTCAGATAAAACAGCTATGGTATTTCATTCATCACTTCAATAACAAGCATAAAAGCGACAGTTTATGAGTATGAATATTTGCACGTATGTGTCTTCACACTTAAACGGGCAAACTAATTTTAATTTTTTTTATTAATCTAGACACCGTGGATTTGTGTAACGAAAAACTGTAAAGGATCCGTAAAATGAGCATTTCGAATCTAGTGTTTCATATTTTGTTATTTCATTATTTTTGTATGAAAATCAGACTCAATTTAGATCATTCTGTTCAATGAACAGTGAAATTAATTAATACTGACAAATTTTGATTGAAAAAGTGCTGTGATGTAGCTTTTATTATCAAAATTAGATGTGTAATTTGATTCTTAACCCTGAAGAGTCCTATGTCCAGCAGTGGACTATTGAAGGGATAAATAAATAAATAAATAAATAAATATTTCGGACATCTAACACACAACGCCATCTAGTCCCAAGCTAAGCAGAGCTTGTGTTATGGGTACTAGACAACTGATATGAATACATATATACTTTTTTTTTGTAAATACATAAATATTATACATAGAAAACACCCAAACTCCGAAACAAATATTTGTAAGATTCCACAAATATTTGGTCCGACCCAGGATTTGAACCCGAGACCTCGAGCTTAGCAGTCGCATACGCTACCACTACGCCACCGAGGCAGTCAAAATGGGAAATGGGACTAACACTTTAGATGTGACTACACCGTTTAGGTTACCCATTAACAACCTGTAATATCCTACTGCTGGACTCGGGTCTTTTCTCAGGAGAGGTTTAAGGCCATACTTCCCCACGCTGACCGAGCGCGAGTTGGAGACTAGCAAGACTACGTTGTGGCTACGTGAGCTTGCCAGTGGATGTTTTTAAGCCGCCCAAAGGCCTCCAACTAAGCTTCACCACAACCGGGACTAACTGCTTAACGTGACCTCCGAATTACAAAGACCGGTACTGACCGCTCCGTCGTTGATAACCCTCGATGACTGTTTTGAATCACCAAGTGCAACTGGCCTTGGGTTATGAACGCCTTAGGCTATCCGATGTTTTGAATAAATACATTCAATCAATTACGCAATTTTTTTAAATCAAAAACCTGCCAAAGTGCCTACTCTGTCTGATCGAAAGTGTAAGCAGAATCCAAGAGTATTTATTACCATACTCATGGCTAATGCAGACAATGTAACAATGCAGCATGCTGACCCACACTACGGTAGCTTATTGATACTTCTGCATCATTTTCATACCAACATAACTTCTTAGTGCGAAAGGTCTTCTGGAATATGGTTTAAAATAATGATTATATTATAGGACTATCTCATGGGTGAAACTGCTGAAATTGACTTTATTTAAAGCATCACATTCTAGTCCATGTTCAATTCCTAATAATTTTCATAAAATAGTATTTATAACGAAATGTTAAACTGAAAGAAAACTAAATTATAGATACCTAAAGTTTACAAACTCTCATAATTGAGACAAATCTATCAATAACTCAAAAGTTGAAATTTATAAAGTTACTTAGAGTATAGCACACGTCAAAAAAACACGAAACTCTTTTGGACATAGTTAAGTAATTTTATCAGCCCTGTAACAAATGAAATTCTCATTTAATATTCCGTGTATATAATTTATGTCAATCTGTTTCCACATTGTACATTTAGTGTCACTTTTACGATGTTTTTCATTTATTTAACTGCAGCAAAGTTTATTTCTTTTCACTTCACAAACGAATTTAAACCAATTCGTTCAGTTTCACGCTTGTGACATAATATTTATACCACGCTCAGAAAATACACGTCCATTTCCACAGGGTCTCATTGAAAAAGTAAAATTATAAGGTTCATTGTCGTTTAAGAGGCACCCAGGGCTGGATAATTAGGTTCATAGCTAAAAGTAAGCGAAGGTAACCTAGATAAGATGTACTCCCTTTCTCTCTCTTACTTTTTCTGTCTCTCTCTATGCATTTTTCAACCTCAACTTTATACAGGTATTTACCTTCACCCTTCCATATAAAGCCATTACAATGTAAAATTCTAATTCTCTCGTTAAGTCCTCTGGCCTTTTCTGGCCACTTTTGCTGAATATAAAACAGGTTAAATGGATTATTCTATATCTGAATGTAGGTAGGTAGAAAATTATGGTAATACAGCCTTGTTAGTGAATATGGATGGTCTGTATTTTATTATTCTATACTTTTATATGTCCCTCTTCTTGTTATTTTATGTAAATTCGTTTCGTTGTGAATTAATGTTACTTTTTGTTTATGAATCACAATGTTTTGTTTTCATTTGTTGCTATTTATTATATTGCATGAGATATGGATTTTAACTTCTAGTGTTAAGTAACATTACTTACTCTTAATTAATAGAATAAACCATGCCGTTTAAAACGTAGATATATACATTGATTTCATAACATGTATGTAATTGCACAGTCTACCTATTAAACTTGGTCTATTAACTGTCTTAACGCGTCTTTTTCGACTCTCCTACTCCACTGGCGTAGTCCCGTCATCATGGAGGGCAGCATTGGTCCACCCGATCCCTAAAAAGGGCGATCGTTCAAATCCGACTAACTACAGGCCGATAGCCATAACTTCCCTCTTCTCGAAAATAATGGAGTCCATAATTAACCATCAACTCCTGCGGTACCTAGAGGATCATCATCTGCTTAGTGACCGGCAGTACGGTTTCCGTAAAGGTCGATCAGCTGGTGATCTTCTGGCATACCTGACACATCGCTGGGCTCAGGCGATTGAGACTAAGGGGGAAGCCTTGGCAGTTAGTTTGGACATCGCGAAAGCGTTCGATCGGGTCTGGCACAAAGCGCTTCTTTCGAAGCTCCCTTCCTATGGGCTTCCCGAGAAATTATGCGATTGGGTCACTAGCTTTCTGGCATGTAGAAGCATAAAGGTCGTAGTCGACGGTGAATGCTCTGACTCCATGTCTGTGAATGCTGGTGTCCCGCAAGGCTGTGTGCTATCGCCTACTCTGTTCCTCCTTCATATCAATGACATGCTGCCAATTAGCGGCATTCATTGTTATGCGGATGACAGTACGGGCGATGCTCTCTACACCGGCCGCGCCAATATTTCTCGGGAAAACGTCATTGAGAGTCGAAACAAACTTGTGTCTGAAGTTGAGACCGCTTTGGAAAGGGTCTCAAATTGGGGTAGACTTAATTTGGTCCAATTCAACCCGACAAAGACACAAATTTGCGCGTTCACCGCTAAAAAACTCCCGTGGGTCGTATGTCCTCGTTTTGAAGACACTCCCCTATCTGCCTCAGCCAATATTGGGATACTCGGTCTCGACGTATCGAGCGAAGTCCAGTTTCGTGGCCATTTGGAGGGTAAGGCCAAATTGGCCTCAAAAAAGCTAGGTGTGCTCAACAGATCGAGGCGGTATTTCACTCCGGCCCACCGCCTTCGTCTTTACAAAGCGCAGGTTCGGCCTCACATGGAATACTGTCCTCATCTTTGGGCAGGGGCACCCCAATACCAGCTCCTCCCTCTGGACCGCATTCAGCGGAGGGCGACTCGTATCGTCGATTGCCGGGATCTTTCAATTCGGCTAGACTCTCTGGCACTGCGTAGAGATGTGGCTTCACTGTGCATCTTCTACCGCATTTACCATGGGGAGTGCTCCGAGGAATTGTTCGGATTGATCCCTGCCGCATCTTTCCGCCATCGTCCTACGCGACAGAAATATCATTCCCATCATCTAGATAGTTGGCAGTCCACAACTGTGCGATTTTCCCGAAATTTTCTGCCACGCACAGCAAAACTGTGGAATGAGCTGTCGCCTGCGGTGTTCCCGGACCAATACGACCTTCAAACCTTCAAGAAAAGAGCGTACTCCTTCCTAAAAGGCCGGCAACGCACTTGTGACGCCTCTGGTGTTGCGGGTGTCTATGGGCGGCGGTAATCGCTTACCATCAGGTGATACGTCTGCTCGTTTGCCCCCTATACAATAAAAAAAAAAAAAAAACCAACTTGTGTACTCTTAATGGGCCAGCTAAAGTTTGATCAAAATTATTCCAAGAATGGTATATTGGCATTTTATTATCGATGTCAATATCCAAAAATTCAAAGCTAGCCAGTAAAATATTGGATAGCTAGGACACTAGATACTATTATTTTTGTATATGTGAATACTTCAAGTCGTCACTAATACAGAGGTACTCCAGAGAATCTTTAGAATCATGGTGGTACCATGATAGTATGCCGTATAGTATCAATAAAATGAAAGAACTTCTGTAACGACGGTTATTACCTGCAGAATCGCGTGAAAAGTATATACATCAAAGCTTACATTCCCATTAATCATGATATCCAATATTGTTTCCGATCAAAAGATCGACAAGAACGACTTTCCTTTGTATTGTACAATATCTGTCTTCATGCCAAAGTGAATTCGATAATATTAATACAGCTAAAGGAGTACGAATTTCAATACAATATTTCGGCGTGGAAATCGTGAATGTGGTTAGTATCATTATTTGGTCAACGTCAGTTATAGTAATATCATTATTCGAACACAATATAAATGAGTGAAGTTAGAGAGACGATGTCAGAGACTAAATAACAAGGAAATATTATAGCGTTCAATGCTCCTTCCTATATGCATCTGCAATAAGCTGTACAGAGTTAATGAGAATTGATATTTACACGAAAAAACAAATAAATGGAATGAAAGAAACAAAGGGATTTGGATTTCTGAAGATATTCAGGGAACAATTATTCAATAGTTAAAATTGTTGGTTATGATAGAAACAATTAACTTAACTATTGCAACTGCAGATTACCTGTCATTTACTGATTTATGCGTGTGGTGATGGGCTTAGAATGTGGAGTGTCTTCATATCAATTCATTCCTTGAATGTCATAAGAGCCAACTACAGGATTAAACTACGAAGAACATCAACACTGAACAGAGAGGGAAAACTTGCAACGAACTGTATGCCAACCCATCTGCTCAGCGTGGTCTGTCTGTCTGTCTAAAGGCTGTTGAAGATGATGATTAAAGTAATCTTAACCTTTGATTCACAATTTTTTTTTTATGTCTTATCTGCCAAAATGACTCTGCTCTGCCTGATGGAAAGCACGAGCAGAACCCAGGAGTGGTGATCACCATCCTCAATGATAATAGGGACAATGCAGCATGGTAACCCACACTATGGCGGCCTAGTGAGATGATTTTTCACTATTTTCAAATATAAATAAATAAATATTTTTGGACATCTAACACACATCGCCATTTAGTCCCAGAGTTAAGCAGAGCTTGTGTTATGGGTACTAGACAACTGATATGAATACATATTTAGTTTTTTTTTGTAAATACATATATATGATACATAGAAAACACCCAAACTCGAAAACAAATATTTGTAGATCACACAAACACTTGGTCCGACCCAGGATTTGAACCCGACATCTCAAGCACAACAGTCGCATTCACTACCACTGCGCCACCGAGGCAGTTATACTTATATATATACCTCTACATACTTAAATCTTAACTTATCTCAGTGACAAAACTACATTTATTAGGTACAGTATTGTTTTCACTACTAAAACATTGTTGAATCCAAGCCGAAATTTTGTAGCCAACACTTCATTAGAATACAAATAACAGGATCTTCTTCATTGCGAGTCGACGTGTTTAAATCAAGTTCCATTTATAATCCAGTGTACATACATACTAGTGTATTGTTATTTCGCAATGTATGCTAGTGCGTCGACTCACATCGGCCTGTCACTCGTGTTAATTAAACGTTCTATCTGTCTGAATATAGCTCAATGGATGTGGCTAAATTTGAAAAAAGAATATTATTGATAGACACAAATAGGTAGAGCTATATATATGGAAATTTTAATTCTTCTAAATCCATACTTACATACTAATATATACTTATATTCAAATAAGGGTTGCTGGTGATGTTTTAACGATAACGCCTTATCCGATAGCCGATCTATTACGTTACTCAGACTAGGGCGCAAAGAGGCATCATCATATATCGCGCCGTGATCAGGATTTAGGCTAGGGCGCGAAGAGGCATCATCACAGTAAGTAACTAAAATTAATAACAAAATTTGTTAATGGGCTTATTAGAACTGAAAGAAGAAGAGAAAACTGAGATAAGTAAAAGTTACATACATATATATATATATGTATGTAACTTTTTATATATATATACAGCGTCTAATCAAATAACTACAGTTTCCTGCACCGATACAAACATTTATGAAACAAGAAGTACAGAAATTATATTATATGTATGTATATATATATATATATACATGTATGTAACTTTAAATATATATAGCGTCTAATCAAATAACTACAGTTTCCAGCACCGATACTAACATTTACTAAACAAGAAGTAGAGAAATTGAACTGAGACAGATAAACAAACACTATCTCTCTTTTGCCATATAAAAGTAGCCTACAGAACCACAGAATAACATCTCAGAAGTCGTCTAACAAAACTTGTTGGTAGAATGGTCCCTAAGGAAAAAACAAACAGTATTGTAGTGTCGTATATGCAGTCCAATCTCGCTAGAGACTCGTAACACAATGGAACACCAATGCAATGTGCATTGGATCAAGTCTTGAGTTTTTCATTTGAGCTTAAGTGGTTCTTGTGCAATTTACAATTGGTTTACAATTATTATACAAATCCGAGTAATAGATATGTATAAGCAAAATAATTTCAATCAAATTATCATCTATATTTTAATAATAATATATTTGGACATCTAACACACATCCCATCTAATCCAAAACTAAACAGAGCTTGTACGATTTGTACTAGACAAATGATATAAATGTTTTTAAGTTTTTTCGTATACGCATACTCAATATAATATATTTAGAAAATAATAAATGAATATTTTGTTTCATGATTTGTCCACGAATCATAAACTAGACCAAGTGAATGACTGAAAAAAAAAACCTTTAAAGATCCTAAATTATATTTTGCAACCACTAACTTATATTAACTGAGCTTTTACCTAATTGGGTAGCAATTAGAATACCTCAATAACGTTGACTCTACATACTCGTCTCAAAAGCCGTAAACCCTATAATAAATTAATCGACTAATAAAGAACTGTAGTTGATTGTAATTCAGTGACATAAAAAAAAAGTAAAAAAAACGTCCTTTAAATCTAGTAAAAACGTTAACAGAGAAAAGACTGAATAAAATAAAACTCAATAAAAATAACAAGAACATCATACAAATTATAGATGTCCTTTCCAGTTCCATCCACGATCTTCGATATTGCATTTACCGTTTCTATATGCGTAGTATACGTTTATCCACGTCCGGACAATGGTAGCATGTATTTATGTACAGTTTTTCCGTAATTGGTTTTCGATTTAAAGTCACAAAGCGGCTTTGTAAGCGGGGTTGTGTAAGCGAAGCCTGGTTATATTTTTACAGGTATCCGCCACCGGTAATTGGGGATTTAGTTACGGTTGAGTTACTAATTTAGTCGAAATGTTTGTATCATTTATTTGGCCATCGATGTTGTGTAATGTATAGCGTGTTAGAAAAAACTAAGATCATTTTAGACAAAAATTCTGTATTTTAAAAATATTGAAGATTTTTTTACATATGACCTTTGCAAAATAACTCTACTCTGCTTGATGGAAAGAATGAGCAGAATCCAAGAGTGGTGGTCACCATACTCATTGTAAATGCAGACAATGCAACATGGTCATCCACACGCTGATGACTCAAACAGTTATACTTGCTCAAAATATCTAAATTTTAATGTCTAAATAACAGATATTGGTGATAATTCTGTTGTTGTCATCACTAAACTAAAATTTGTTGTTGGATAATATACTTTAATCTCATCAGCTTACAGTCCATTTTTGGATATCTCACATCTCAGCTTTCACTATATTTCGTTCAGTACCAACTAAAAGTTGATCAGAAGTACACGCTTGTTTATTGGTGAAAAAATCTAAACTAAACTCTAAATGTAAAAATTATAAGAACTTATAAGGTAACTAATTTAGTCGGCATGTATTTAGACGACGTCTAAGTTTAGTGCAACATTTCAAGTTGTACGTCACACGTTATACGTTTTAAACGTCCAACATAACAATAGCAAAAGAAAAATTATGGCCTAAGTTGAGTAATTTAACTAATTTTGATCAGGCCAAAGTAAATTTTACTTTTTCAAGTAATAAAAAAATATTTGACACATCCCTATTTTAATAAATTTTAGTTTAGTGATGAGAACAACAGAATTACCACTAATATTTCTCACTTCATGTTATAACGCTACAATAATGAAACTCCTTAAATAAACCAACCACAAAGCATTTAATAGTACTAGCTTCCAAAGACATCATAATTCCAACCAGCGACAAAGACGAGGCTATACAGCCTCTATGAATCTGTCTCTTTTGCTACAGTTTGAAGAACCTCAAGAATGTTAATAAGCCCGCATTGTGGGTACAAACAAAGTGCAATATTATATGTATATTATGTATATTAGCTCTCCTTTCGTTTGCAAATCATAGCCAGTCATTTAGACTGAATTATTCAAGAGGAAGTATTACTTTTGAGGCGTCGGCGTCGTACTCAATATTCACGATGTTTGTTGGAATTCGAAAGAGTTTTGTTGAGGGGATAAGTTTTCTTTGTTTTGCTTTTATCTGTAATTCTATTTTTTTTTATTCTTTACATATGATGCATTAAAAATTACACATACTAGCATTGTATAAGAGTGAATTGTTAAAAAACAAAAGAACAGACAGGTTACAAAATCTACAAAATCGTATCTTGCAGTAAAATCTCAAAAAAGGTCACACAAAACCATAATTCTTTAAGCTATTCTTTATTACGATAGAGATCAAACAAGCAAATGGAAGATTCGCTTGTAACTGAACGGTCGCAAATCCATTGCCGACCTTGAAGTCCTACCTCAGAATAAGGGAGGCGCCAGTTTGGGCCTTTTTATCAAAGCCTTTAAAAGTGACTCTTTTCAGCCTGTTGAAAAGCATGAGTTCAATCAAAAAGTAGCGGCCACCATACTCACTGAATACAAATAATAGAGTATAACAACCCACACTATGTTCACTGGTAGTGAGTTCCAGTTTTTGTCTGTTCACTACCACTCTGAAGCCGAGGCTTCTATGGCCAGAATGTATTGTCCTGTAGAGGAAGAGAGAAGGTTAGATCAGTTGGAAGAGCTCTTCATAACACTCTAAAATGGTACACGTGATATAGGACTGCAATAGAGGCAAAATGCAGAGGCTCAAGGAACTCGGTTTCCAGCAACTTCACTCACTCTGTAAAAAGCAAAGAAATAATAGTTTGACACCATCATTCATACCATAACTGGTTTTATATCATGATGACAAGTGCTTTAACATTAATTCTTAACATCCAGCCAGCCAGTGAAAATGCGATATATCCCATAATAACCATTAGCCATAAAGCGACGAAATCCATAAACGGTCCATAAATTCACCAAACACTTAAAAGAAAAATGTTACTCATTTTTAACACCTTATTTCTTAACCCAAAACCGATATCAAGATATACAGCCCATCTCTTGATGAATTCATAAATTATACGACACTCGACGTTCAGATGTGACCACGTTCCGTGTTCAATACGTTCCGTTCGACATCATAAAAAACACCATGGAATGCTCTCAGCGAAATTGGAACAAGGGGCAGGTGAGCCAAAAAATCAATCCTCTTAATAGAAGTTCGTTTAGGGCCGAACGTAAACATAAATTATTTAGTATAAACTCTTTTGGTTTTGTGAGAACTACATTTTTTGGAAAGATTCCTAATAGACTTTAACTAAGGCTTGGTTTTCACCACAAATGATTGAATGATGATCGCGATTGTTTCTTCCATGCCACCGTTTAACTTATCTATGTACGTCTGTCAGTAATCTGGTAACCACCACCTAGTAACCACCAGTATAGGCTCTATCTAGTTTTTGAGTAACCGGATTCGATTTTGTGAAGTATTTCAAGTTGTTTTTTACGTGTAACATGTTTGTTTACTACGTATTTCGTGAAATATATACACTCATTTGCAAAAAAAACGGGCGGTTTCGATTTTCTTCCTGGCTGAAAAAAATAAAATACCAAAAAGGTTTTAATCATTTGAACATGTTACTGGTCAGTTATAAAAGTGCCATAATGTTTATAAGAGTACATTCCAAATTCAAATTTTTGACTGAGCCTGGTTTTCAAAGACAACAACTTTTAACTACATTTTGTGGCGCGAATTCCCTATAGTTAATATCGACTCTAATAAATTTTTGACAATTTTTATTAAATTATCTGATGTCCTTGACATTTAAAAGTATTGTTATTGCTGTTTAGCAATCTCGAAAACGGTAGATAAAGTTATAAAAGCGAGCAAAATCATTGCGCTGCTTGAAGAAGGTTGCAGCCAATGCTTCGTGGCTCAGAGGCTAAATGTGAGTCGGTCGACAGTTCAAAGGACCTGGCAGCGCTTTCAAGAGACCGGTTCCGTCAAGAGAAGGCCTGGTTCTGGCAGAAAGACATATACCGAACCACGGGATGATCGTTTTCTAGTTAGTCAAGCGTTGAGAAATCGCGAATCTTCTTATGTGGACCTCAAGAACAGCCTCGAAGAAGTAAGAAATGAGCAAATTAGTCTATGGATGGTCAGGAGGAGGCTTCTCGCTGCTAATATACACAGTCATCGCCCGGCACGCGGCCCTAAATTACTCCGTGGACATCGAGTTGCCAGGCTTAGCTTCGCTCGAAATTGTGTGTCATGGACTCATGAAGACTGGGATAGGATATTGTTCTCCGATGAAGCCAGGATATCTCTGCATGGTGAAGACCGACGTCGGCGAGTGCTACGTAGACGAGGCGAACGCTTTGCATAGGCATGTTTTGAAGAAATCACACCTTATGGAGGGGGCTCTGTTATGTTTTGGGCATGAATAAATTCCATGAATCGTACGGAGTTAGTCTTCATCGAAAACGGTACACTGACTGGACACCGATACATAACGGAAGTTCTAATTCCTTATGCACAACCCGCTTTAACCGCTCTTGGCGAAAACTCATTTTTTATGGACGACAACGCTCGCGCCCACCGGTCTGGCGATGTGGAAGCGTATATGCTAGAAGTCGGAATTCGTCGTTTGGACTGGCCAGCTAGAAGTCTTGACCTCAATCCCATAGAGCATGTCTGGGACGTTCTGAAGCGACGAGTGAGATCAGTGCAGCCGGCTCCGCAGACCATCAGAGAGCTAAAGAATGTGATTACCGCGGAGTGGGAACGTATTCCCCAAGAAACTATAAAAGATATACTCGCTAGCATGCCCAGACGAATGCAAGCCGTGATTTCAGCAAGAGGGGGTCACACTCAATACTAAACTTTTATCTGCTTTTAATGTATTCAAGAAAAACAAAGAAATTACCGCGTTTCATTTTTATTTAGCGAGCAGGTACAATAATAGTGTTCTGAGCTTAAACATTATTTCTCAATAATTTAATCAAAATGTTATGATAAAACTGATGATACCTATTCCTTCCTAATTAATTTATGAAATTCTGAGGATAACAATACCTAAAATTGTCAAACAAACTAATAGTAACTATAAAATAGTTCTTTGCTTAAGTGCCCGTTTTTTTTGCAAAAGAGTGTATTTACATGATAAATATATTATGAAATCATTAGGTTAAACACCAAGATATCTAAGAATAACACACATTACAAAAATGATTTTTTTATTATTATTATTACAAAGGAGACAAACGAGCAGACGTATCGCCTGAAGGTTTGCGATTACCGCCGCCCATGGACACCCGCAACGCCAGAGGCGTCACAAGTGTGTGCTATGTATTTGTGTTAACAGCTGGTTAATTTTTCGTCTCATCAAGCAATCGAGTTTAATGTTCACAAAAGATTCCAGAAAATCAGAAAAAAGTAACGAAAGAGAATTCCTTTCTATAATCCCTAGCTCCAGGTTATTCAACAATGAAAACAATGCCGATCTACTTATAATTAAATACTTGGCTTAAAGTCAGGCAGCCGCGGAATCCGCCGACGATATTTATTTGGATGGAAATGTGAGAGATAGACGTACCTGTTCACCCCAATTATTTTCGGAATTCGAGTATTAGTATTAACTTTGTGAGCTTCCATTTATAACAATGAACCAAAGCCTTGGAGGTATACGTTATGTATGTGTGTATCTTTGGTTATCATTGATTACATCGAATATCCCTTCTTATTTTGCTACTACGTTGAGTATTACACCATATTAACGATCAAAACATAAACTAAACCCCAATAGCTTCAGTTAGTATATAGCTGAAGTCTTTTTTTATATTTTAGTTTGTCAATCTTCTTTCCGCGTAACCAAGTAGTACTTAGCCGTCCTTTCTGAGCTTAGCTTTAGGTTTTGGATGACAGTCACTTGTCATCACCTATCCTATTTTGTAATAATAACAGTAGTTCATTTTAGAACATTAAATTATGTATGTCTAAAATAATATAGATATTAGTTAAACTTATAGAACGGGAGGTAGTGCTGTAGTTGAATGAGTCATTTTATCATGGTTGAAAATAATAATCATAGTTTTCCCTGAATACATAACAACTCTAAATGTCAGCTGCTCCAATAGCGGTGGAGCATAAATGAGACAGCATGGAAAAGTCATTGGGAAAAATCTGCGCCGATGATTTTAACAAACTAAGGGTATATAGCAAACTAAGTTTGTTTAGACCAGCTATGCACTTTGTTGCCGATCCCTCATGAACTATAAGCTATTATACATTAACAATTAACAATAGATGAGTTAGAAACTGGCAATATACGAAGTAACGGATAGTTACTGTAATTGCCATAGGAACAAATAATAATACGCGCGCAATCTATTTCGTCGAAGTTAACTAATAGAGTCGGCTGATAGGCACTGTGCAAAATTGAATACGTCCCTGAACAATCTATGCAATTGATGCGGCACAGAGATTTATTTTATAAACTGAAAGCGGTTCACATATGTACACTCATGTATTTATCCCGGATTGAGTTAGCAAAGGCGTTAACGAAATGCGAATGCTCAGGTAGTTCGCAGGCGTCTCACTTCTAGATAAAGTGCCGAATGTGTATATCAGAGGTAGCTTTAAAGTGAGACCAATACCGGAGAAGCTCAAAGAGATGCGTTTGGGGTAGTACGGTCACGTCATGCGTCAATCTGACGAACACATGACCAAGAAGGTGCTGCAGCTAGAGTCGGGACCAAGCGGACGTGGCACACCCCGATCTACATGGATGTCGACCATTAAGAAAGACCTCGGAGAAGATAAGGTGGACCCTACGACGACCCAGAACAGATGTCTCTGGAGAAGAAGGATAAGGACAGCCGACCCCGATTAGAAACGGGAAAAGGCCAGACGAAGAAGAAAGAAGACTTAGCAGAGGCGTATTAAAACGCGCACATTTTGTCAACCATATGTTTTGTCTCACTTGCGTTGTAACGGCCTCATGCTTGGTACTTTATACGAATTGGGAGTTCAAAACGTTATTGTGTATGCAGATGAGTTGGCATGTATTAGCAATGGCTTAAACAGGTCAAGATTACATACTAGAGTTGCCGTATATACCGTTTCTTCTTTAGATAATTGAAACCGTTAAATTTACCTGTTAACCACTGTTCAAATTATCCAAACGAAATAACGTTAATTAAAACCTTTGACCTGGACTTGTACTCGCATAAAAGTTATTTTTTTACGCCTGGGCGTGTGAGTAGTTTCTTTGTTGCAATAGGTCCCGTATTTTCTCTACCCAGTATGAAAATTATATCATTTGCGATTGTCTAATTAGGGCGTGATGAAAACACTCAAGTTACTCTAACAATACCTCTTAGAGATATTTTCTAATATCAATAGCAGTATCTCCAAACTCTGTCATTTTTTTTTATATTGTAGCGGGCAAATGAGTAGACGTATCGCCCGATGGTAAGCGATTACCACCGGCCATGGACACCCGCAACACCAGTTGCGTCAAGTGCGTTGCTGACCTTTGGGGGATGGGGAGGGGGAGGGAGGGAGAGATTTGGTATGGGCCTCCGGTATTCTCACTCACTTTGTGAAACATAGCACAAGCGCTATTTTAAAGCGGTTTTCTGTGAGTCCGTGATATCACTCCAGTCGAGCCGACCTAGCATGCCAAAGCGTGGCTCTCCCACGACAGGATTCGATTTCAATCCCACATACTTCCCAATACTTTGTTTAGGCTACATATTTATATCTAAACGCCTACCACTAATACCTTTTAACTTGTACCACATCAACGCGTATAAACTGTAATAGTGACGCAGGGATCGGTTCGATAATGTGTATTTCAAACGGCTAAAACGTGTTTGCTGACTAACGAACCACCCCCTAGTCCAGCGTTATGTTACAATAGCATATTTTAAACTAGAATCATTAACATTTTTCTAATTTTTCTCAAGTTTATTAGTGAATGATTGTTGTATATTTAACTACGTACCCGTTCTGAAGTTACAATTTAGCATCAGTCAATCTAAAGATGTAGAACATAACATTGTTGTCTATAACTTGAACGTCATACAAATAAATCGAGCAGAGAATTCTTAATATATTTAAAATCGACGTGCACGAGACACACTTCACTCAAGCATCATTGCATTGAAGTGTACGGGGCGAATACTGCCAGGCGTAAACACCTACACAACTAACGTATTACGAACCACCACACCTCCCTTCTGACGAATAAGTTTTAAGGCGACACGAATAGACGTAGGGCTATCCGAAGGTCAATGTTAATTGGTCATGTTAATAGTATTGGTATGGAGGCGCCAGGGTTCTTTATTACTGAGACGGTGTGTGCGGCGCCTAGGTGACGTCAGTGATGACGTCATTGTGATGTAGCAATAGTTAATTGTTAAAGATTAACAGTGCACGCATAACATATTAAGTGAAGAAAATGTTTGTATTTTGTTTGTAGTAGAACAATCGCTCATCCTTTATTTATTACTAACTTTTGCCCGCTGCTTCTCTCGCAATTACGTTGGCTATTATGGTAAAGATTTGTCTATGACCTACCTGAAATTGAAAGTATCTGAATGCTAAATTTTATTGAAATCGGTACAGTGGGTTAACGTAAAAGCGTAATAGACAGAGTTACTTTCGAATTTATAACGTTAAGCTAGCTTAGATAATGACTGCCTCTGTGGCGCAGTGGTAGCGTATGCGACTGCTGTTCTTGAGGTCTCGGGTTCGATTCCTGGGTCGGACCAAATGTTTGTATGATCTACAAATATTTGTTTCAGAGTTTGGGTGTTTTCTATGTATAATATGTATGTATTTACAAAAAAAAAGTATATATGTATTTATATCAGTTGTCTAATACCCATAACACAAGCTCTGCTTAACTTGGGACTAGATGGCGTTGTGTGTAAGATGTCCGAAATATTTATTTATTTATAAGACTGCCTGCACGTCAACACTATATTTGTATTTGATTTGAAGTCGAATCCTATCGATTTCTATTTGACATGTATGAGGGGCCAACGAACGTATGGGTTAGCTAATGGTATCTAGTGGCTGTCATCCTTTAGCGATAACTCAATAGTCAAAACTCACTTTGAAGTCCCTTCCTCTAAAATCTGGGATCTGAATCTACAGTAATATGAGAGAACGTGATTTGTGCTGCTATAACCCTCATTTGGTGATAGCGTATTAGTGCTGATCACCAGTTTTCTATGAGACTGTGCTATTACTCCGGTCGAATTGTCAAAGAATGACTTTCTTAAAATAAAACATTTCCGATCATAAAAAAATTAACAACATCCTATGTTTTTATTTTCTGTAAAGTCACTTGAGATTAATTTTTAAAAGAGTCAAAAAAGTTCTAAATAGATTAGTTTTAAAACTTTTTTTTTATTGCGAGACTTATGACACTTGGGGTTTTATACAGCAGGTGCGAACACGAACCTAATTAAAAATTTTAATAGATACCTGACTGAGGATCTCACTTTTACTTTAAAAATTACGACTTGGGTCTTAAAAACTTTGTATCACAAATTAAAAGAGAAAATTCATTGAAGTTTACGTACTATGAATATATAAGCACGCCAATACTGCTTGTTTAAAGTGGTATAGGGATAGTATATCTCGACCGTGGGAGAGCAACGTTTTGATGCACCAGAGAAGCTTTAAAAAAAATTAAAAAGTCGAGTGACGTAATCATTATAATCTTAGTCCAGTAATTACGTTTCGAAATTCTATCGTGAGTCTACAATATTTAAACCATAATTTAGAAACATACACATCCATTACTACTTTATCATTAGTTAAAGCTTTAATGGCTATTGGTTATGCTCATTATGATCAACATTCACAATGGCTCTAACAATCATTCTCTTACACTCACTCATAACAAGCCTTATCGCTCTATTGCCAATCCTACCTACTTATGTGGCGCCACGATCGAGAAATACTCAAATAAGACTTGGAACGTCAATTACCTCTATCTGTCAAATGTCCCCTGAAAAAACATTATTGATAGGCACGCAAATAAGATTTCGTTGCAGACCGTACTTTTCAAGGACATTTCACATATACAGGTTATTGACGTTCCTATTCTTATTTCAGTCGCGCTATACAGCTTTCCAAAGTCGTTTTCTTTTTAAAGTATTTTATTACTATTCTAGCTTTTCTCCGTAGTTTCATAAGTGTTTATGATTTATGCTTCAATCGGTTTCGAAGATAAAACTTTAACGTAATGGGTAATTTGGAGGTTTTAATTATGTTTTTTTGTATAAATTGAAATTGTATTAAGTACATTAACAAATGAATATCAAACTATTAAATATAGATGACACGTATCGTAAACATTATATTCTATTCAAACTTGCAAATAAAGTTCAAACATTATTTAAAACTTTCTTTCTCTCGTATACCTCAGTGCACAATACGGCAGTCTTCACAATACGGCCTTTTGGCAGTAACAAACAAAAATTGTGCCAAGACATGCATAGGCAGGACGTATGACACAAGGGGTAGAACAAGTTTAGGTGACTTCAATACAAATTTATTGAGTGTTCGGCTTTATGAACTAGCAATGGAATGTCGGGTCGATTTACTGTGTATGTAAAATAGTTTTGAAGACATTTAAATTTGATTTATTGTCCGTTTATACTTCTAAATAATCGTGCGCGTGACTCAGTTTGTGTTGGCATTGACAAAAAAAAACAAAAAGTCTTACATTAAAAATGTGTTCAATCTTATGAATGAAAGATCTTAAAATGTTGCTACTTAACCGATAAATATTTATTATTACTGACAATTAATATGTTGGAATTGTTTTAGATGGTTATATTGGGTGAGACAGACAGAAACATTTCTAGTAAACGTAAATAGAAATTTAGCAGTAATTACTATTGTAGGATTTACTACTCATATTTAATTGTACTCACGCGGTCTTTTTTACAAGTCTTAAATATGTCCTAAACTTTTTTTGACTTACATTAAAAATGTGTCCATCCCTCTTCTGAATGACAGATCTTCTTAAAGTTTTGCTACTTAATTGTTCTATTTAGCAGTAATAATTATCTACTCATATTTAATTGTACTTGTGGCGACTTCCACATACAGCGCAACAGCGACATATTATAGCGCCATCTACCGCAGATACACTGAACTACGCAGCAACGTACAACACGAATAAACTACCAATCCTGAATCGCGCAGTAGAACTTCTCGCGCCGATTATCATATATACAATATCCCAACATCAACTGTTGGGCAGTGGCCCGCCAGGCATGATCACCTCGCCTGGTCGGAGGATCCTCCCTTTGTGTTCGTGGAACATGATACCCGTTCCCCCCAGATACTCACGAGATCTATTTTATTTTTTTGACATGCTGAAGCTGAAGTTAAAGCTGTTTTTGCCAAGTTTCCCTAAGCAAAGCTTCTTCTGTCTGTGCTAGGAAACGATTCCTTTGTCTTGGTGGACTTTAGAAATCTAGCAAATAATAAATGCACCAAACATCTATGTCTATATCTAAGACAACTATTTGTAGATAACACAATTTAGGTTTTCTTATGGACATCCAACCACTGCAATTTATATAATACACCCACCTTCTGCTCCCCCTCCCCATCCCCCCACAGGCCGGCAACGCACTTGTGACGCCTCTGGTATTGCGGGTGTCCATGAGCGACGGTAATCGCTTACCATCAGTGATATGTCTGCTCGTTTGTCACATAATCCATAAAAAAACACTTATTGCGATTTACCTCTTTCTAGAATGTACATACATATATCAATCAGACTATTAATGTATGGAAATATGTTCTAGACACAGTAGTCGTTTCAACACTGTAAAAATATTAAATGGTAAAGCTCAAAATTGTACTGTACTGCATACAATTAATAAACTGCATACATTCATACTAAAGAAAACCTGAAGTTCCTTTCTAAAGCAGCGTCTATATGATCTTGTTGAAAGAGAATTTTTTTATTGCCAAAGTGACTCTACTCTGCGTGGTGGAAAGCATTAGCAGAATCCAAGAGTGGTGGACACCATGCTCATTGTGAATGCAGTATGGAGACACAGACCATGGCGGTCAATTAAGATGCTTCTGCAGCGTTGGGCCTCCGACAGATTGGACAGATGAGACCTTTTGTTCAAAAGTGAAACAACTTTTCTTAAATTACTGTTAGATAGAGTCAGATTACGATGAAACAGAATTTGTATATAGTATATTAAACTATGCGTAACAATTATCTATACATCTGTACAAATAAATATCTACACAAATAAATAAAATTGAAATTTCTGTTCGCAATATTAAAATAACCGCTTTTTACTAAATGCACGGTACATATACCAATTTTTTTGTTTTTATTTTATGTCTGTCTGTTTGTTTCGGCTAATCTCTGGAACGGCTGAACCGATTTTGACGGGACTTTCACTAATAGGTAACTGATGATATAAGGAGTAACTTAGGCTACTTTTTTTTCAAGCTTTGCCCCGCGGTGTTATACGCGGTTGTAAAGATACAAGAATAATCGCGGGTAACACCGTGGGACTCAGCTAATGTATAATAGATTTCAATACTTTTGTATCTAATACTTTTAAACAAGCAATTCTTATATGTATATAACTTAATCTCTAAAACAACTCCAACGATTCTCATGAAATTTAATATGCAGGAGGTTACAGGGCGAGAAATCGATTTAGTTAGGATTCACTTTCAGAACATTTACCAAGAAAAAATAACAAGCGAAGTCCGGTCATCCGTTTACTGTCCTACTGCCGAGTATACAACTTAGCAGATAAACGGACACCAATAACAAATAGTAAAACAAGCTTCTATTTTTGACAATCCATCCAATAGTACAATTTATTTACCTCCATTATTTTTCAAATAATTTCAACGAACGGTAGCTCAATCCCACTCTACAAATTTATTACATATCTAGATAAAACCTCTTTTTTTCATCCGCAAGCTAGACATATCAAGGCCGTCAGAGTATTGGGTCAGACGAGGCCTTGATTAAACTGAAATACCTTTTATTTGAGTCTCGAATCAAACGATATATAAGACTGACAATCAATATGTTGGAATTGTTATGGACGGTTATATTGGGTGAGACAGACAAATGTTTCTAGTACACGTACATTGTATTTGTAGCATAATTTATTATATCAAATAGTCATGATAATTTTTATTGTAAAACGGTCAATTCAATAATAAGGAAAGCGACTTAACTTTTAAAAAGCTGTTTTATTTTGTATGAATATTTTTTTCCTTTGAAAGTTTTTTTTAAATAAAAATAAAATAAAAAGAATAGAGAATAATATTTCCTTCTCTGTATTAGTATAATATATAATATATATATATGTAAGTGAAAGTAATTAACATGATTACAAAAAGTTACTTTGTTACTTTTTGTTTTTTTTTTTATTTTGTTTTTTTATAGTTATGTTGATTTTTAGGAATTTAGTACAAAATACGTAAAACCTGTTTTATTTATATTTCTATTTTTGTCTGTTTGTCTATTTCTCTTAGCTACAAGGAAATTACTAAATACATTCAAACTTATATTGACGTGATTTAATTTAATAAAAAAATATCTAAATAGTACTCGTATATTAGGTTACATACATATTATATATATTGTGTAACATATATATAATATTATACAAGTCTATGTTGTTATAAAAACAATTTATAGTTGTTCACGAGCTATGTATAATTTAAATCTGAAAAGTATGTTAATGCAAATTAAATTAGTGATTCCATTTTCCTTAACACCTGACCTCAGAATGCAGTAAAAATGATATACTCAAAAGAAGACTTAACAGCTATAAATAACGGAAAAAAAAGTTTAAAAAAAATTTAAAATAACTGCTGCCAAAAAACTAAAGTTGGGAACACTTTTATACGATTTTGCGGTGTACATTCGGCTAATACGTAGAGGTTGTCTCGGTTGCCAGCAAGTTTTGTTATAAATCGCTAGAAGGAGTGCGGGACAAGATAGCAGGCGTTTTGGCAGCCTCCGTGGCCTACCCTCCAATAAGGGACTACGTTTAGTAGACAAAGTCTGACTTGGCTTGGGAACCGGCAACTATTAGAACTCGTGTTCGCGGCGAATTGAAAATTTGGCTTTATTATAATTTTGCTGTTTTGTTTTGCATCGGAGATATATGCCGTTTTGAATGTTTTAAGTATCGTTCTAGTGCCAACTGGGACTATGATTTCTATGTTCATTTATACAACAACTAGAATATTACTCTGTCTGTCCTACTCCATAGTATTCTATTGATAGCTTATGTTTGAATTTACTATTAGCTACTTGTTCGCGTTTATTACTTAACCCCTCCCTATTAAAAAATATCCCACATAACACAATTCCAAACCTAATAGATTTTGTGGTGAAAACTAAAATTGGTTGTACATATTTCATAATTAAATATCAACGGGGTTTTGTAAAATTGCTTGCTTTATATATTGAATTCATTCGTTATCATATTAACCTGTTGAATGTCGCGTTATTCATTAATTATTTACTTTTAATATTATATGTTTAATAAAACCGATTTATGCAATATTAAACCTAATGCGGCATTGAATGTCAACTACATATATAAATCTCGTTGTTGGTTTAGTGGTTAGATATTTTGATTGTTGACTCCGGGGTGGTAGTTTCAATTTCTAAACAAGATAAATTATTTGTGATGAGCAAAGACACTTGTTATGTTTCTGAGTATAATTTATTTATTAAAAAAAGGTGGTCGTGTACGTAATGTCAAGTTGCCAGTTGATATTATTTTATTATTACAAATGAAACTCTTACATATACTTATTTGCTTATTCATTTATGCATTCGGTTTGATTGTCGCTTTATGAAATTAAAAAAGTTCATATATAACCTAAAAACTAAAACTCCTCTTTCAATAATTTAACTTTGGTGCTACACGTGCTACGTTACAGCTACGATTGCTACAGAGTCTACCATGAAGCTACGTGGAATGTTTTGTTGACACCAAGAATACCTATGTTCACATTTGTTTACGTTTACTGCCAAAAGGACTCAATTAAAAAATAATAAAAGAATAATTAAAACAAGCTGATATACAATTTTAAAAATATCTTATCACACAATCTTAATTATAAAATTTCAAACCAGATTTCAGGATTCAATTCCAGATGAACTATGTACCCAGTTGAACTAAGTACCCAGATGTACATAGAGCATTTGTACTATAAAGCTGAAATAGTTTTTTTAAACCCTTATCATGCAATCTTAATTTGGAAATTTCATTCAAAGATTTTACAAAGAGAGAGACAAGATAAAACTTGGTTTAACGAAAAAAGATTCAATATACTATTCAATAAGTAAAGAAAACAGTAAAAATTAACCAATTTTAGGATAGCAGCTTATGACGTCACTAGTTGATTTCTTTCTTCTTTTTGTTAAATATAATTTTAAAAGTTGAATTTATCTTTCTACAGGGTCGACGCTACTAAATAAAACTGATCACAAATGATATTTTGAAGGATACCTTATATAAAAAGTGGTGGATTTAATTAGTGATTGCAAGTCAACATAGCCATTAAACACACTGAGCAGAAGTGCCAGAAGTGCCAAACACTTCATACTTCTGCCGAGCCAATGCGTTCAGCGATCGCTGCCAAGTAATATCCCACTCTATTAGTTCTATGTATTAATTTATCAGCTTAGTTTTCAAACCAAGACTGAATTAGATTTGGTGGTATTAATTTAAATTAAGAAAATACTCACTTTTAAAATAGACACAAAATGAGGTACAGCGGGAAGTAAAAGATATTAGTTAAAATAACTCCTACGTCAGACAGTATATAGTAGGTATTCATCAGAATAGCTTGAGAAAAATCAGCTTTCACCTGCGCCTGTACTCTATCTATTTTCACTAACATTTAATAACTGTAATTTTTTATTACGATTGGACACCCTATTTGCTCTTCTGTGATATTAATTGTCTAATAAATATTTAATCAAATCTAGTGATTAAAATTTTTCAAATCCTTTAATAATTACTTATTAGTTTTCGTCGAGTTTCTGGCAAAACAAATTTAAATGTAAATCCGCAATAGAATCAAACAAGCTAAAGGCACAATCCCATCATTACGTTCAAGTGGGCAGGCCATTACGTCGAGATGAAGGTATAATCCGAGATATCCAAGATGCAGCCATGAATAATTCTAAAGCATTACTGATGCTGCGCTGCAACCATTCATTTGTGTTTAAGGACATTTCTATTGATGTTTTGTGAGACGTCTTTTTACCAAATAGCTGATAAATAGAGCTATTTCCAATACGTTTTTCGATTATATTATTAATCATTTGCAAGGTATTCAAACACAATAAAGTACATATTGGGACTTCGTGCCAATTAACCATTGACATTAATAGAAGGACATAAGTGTTCCTTTGCGTTCTTTATAATTTAAGCCTTTTTTTTGACAGCACTAAACCTGTTTTGGATTTCAACTGCATGACAAAATTAGAAAATGAAAGTGAATTTATTAGACATTATAACACGTCTAAATTAACAAAAGCGATACTCAAATAATATCAAAAAGATCGGTTAAATAATTTACATACACATTAATTATATTTAAAAATTAATTCTAGCTAGAGCCTGAGAGCCCCCAAACCCTCTCCTTACTAACATTCAAGAAAATCATTGTAGCTTCTGTGTGTTTTCATGGCTGAATGGGTCTGTTCGCAACTTGCAATACCATATAATGTACTACCCTATTAAAAGTAAATGAAAAATTTCAGTTTAAACCTCACACATCTTACTTGTTCACGTCAACTAGACAGAGATGTACAATACTATACATACATAACTCTAAGAACAAAAAAAATATAGAAAAACTACACTTAAACATATAGCAAATTATATATTTGTATCGAGTTGGGACTGACATCTAGCTTTGTATTCAGAATTACTAACAATTAGACTAAAAGGAATATTCATACGAGTACGTAATAATTTAACAAATAAGTAATTTATAATTTCAATTGTCGTCACTAGATGCAACTTGTTGAAATACATTCTAGAATTAGTCTCACTTGTACTTATTCGACAATATAATAAGTACAAGTGAGTTTAATTCTATAATGTGTTGTAAATAACTGTTTATAAAATCGAAAATAATCATCCGCATAGTTCCCTAGTTAAACAATTTTGAACTGAACCATTGAATGCAAGCACGAACTGTAAATATTTTGTTCTGTAACAGTTATATGTTGTAATTGACGCCCTAACGAGGGTAGCTGCATGCACCCGGTACTGGATACAATAATAGGGAAATTTAAATATTACTGGGCAAATTTGTGAGCGCAATTGATATCAATGGGAAAGTTTGTACATATGTGTGCGTTTAGATTAATTTTAGAGTGGTTTTGTTTTATCAATAGTTGGAAATCATTCGATTTAAATTTACTAAATTTTGTCCACAATTCCACCTGCTTGTAAATAGTACCTATATCCTTCCACAAGAACCAAAATGTCCCTATGCCAAAATTCGCTGATAGTAGTAACTCATAAAATTTGATTTAACAAAAAAGTGAAACTTGTATGAGAAATCGACTTGTGACGTCATAAACTGCTATCCTAAAATTGGTATAAGATAGATAGAGTTACTGCCGAATTTATAAACTTAGTATCTATATAAATACCGTAATTAACACTTCCCAAGACTTCAATTTTGGAACATAAATGCTAAATGTTCGTTGTCAACGCTCCAATCTTGATGATCTCAGTTATTTTCTATTCAAAACATTATTTTAATGCAACTGACGGAACTATTACCAAAAATATATTTTTATTACTGACAAGATGGAAAATCCTATTAGATCTTTGGCTAGAGGACGCCATCGTTACGATGCTAGAACTAGGATTGCATGACATTTCAATTAAACATTACACGGTCAACGGCGACGCCCGGTTTTCCCCTGTACGTGCTTAATATTACAAATTTGAAAGTAACTCCATCTGTACATGTGTCTGTTACGCTTTCGCGTCTAAATCGCTGAACCGATTGGGATGAATTTCAGCATATAGATACATTGGACATAGGAAATGACATAGTCTATATTTTGTCGCGATAACCGACATACATGCGGCACGGAGCCAGGCGCAAAACTACTATTTTATTTTTATGAAATTCCAACTTAAATCTGATTATTTTATCGCCCAATCACGAAATGTACTCAAGTCAAATAAATTTTGTATACACAATTCGGTAATGCAATCTTATCTGACTTATTCTCAAGGCTAGGTGATACCGAATGTCGGCTTGAGATAGCGTTTAGGCCGAAATCTTGGCACGAAGCCCTCAATAACTGGTGGTTGGTCGAACCAGACGTATTCTGAGTCTTCAATTTTGAGTGATTGCTTTTTAAAGGATGTTGTACTGACTACAAACGATTTATGCTACAGTGGAATAAAATTTGTTATGTTGACGTGTCAGTCACTTCATCTACAGGTATCATTTCTTATTTTTTGATTAGGTTAATTTAGATCGTATCGGTAACGGTTTTTTTCGTTTTTTTCGTTTCGCATATTTAAAACATAAAGTATGTATATATACACTCTTTTGCAAAAAAAACGGGCACTTAAGCAAAGAACTATTTTATAGTTACTATTAGTTTGTTTGTCAATTTTAGGTATTGTTATCCTCAGAATTTCATAAATTAATTAGGAAGGAATAGGTATCATCAGTTTTATCATAACATTTTGATTAAATTATTGACAAATAATGTTTAAGCTCAAAACACTATTATTGTACCTGCTCGCTAAATAAAAATGAAACGCGTTAATTTCTTTGTTTTTCTTGAATATATTAAAAGCAGATAAAAGTTTAGTATTGAATGTGACCCCCTCTTGCTGAAATCACGGCTTGCATTCGTCTGGGCATGCTAGCGAGTATATCTTTTATGGTTTCTTGGGGAATACGTTCCCACTCCGCGGTAATCACATTCTTTAGCTCTCTGATGGTCAGCGGAGCCGGCTGCACTGATCTTACTCGTCGCTTCAGAACGTCCCAGACATGCTCTATGGGATTGAGGTCCGAACTTCTAGCTGGCCAGTCCAAACGACGAATTCCGACGTCTAGCATATACGCTTCCACATCGCCAGACCGGTGGGCGCGAGCGTTGTCGTCCATAAAAAATGAGTTTTTGCCAAGAGCGGTTAAAGCGGGTTGTGCATAAGGAATTAGAACTTCCGTTATGTATCGGTGTCCAGTCAGTGTACCGTTTTCGATGAAGACTAACTCCGTACGATCCATGGAATTTATTCCTGCCCAAAACATAACAGAGCCCCCTCCATAAGGTGTGATTTCTTCAAAACATGCCTCTGCAAAGCGTTCTCCTCGTCTACGTAGCACTCGCCGACGTCGATCTTCACCATGCAGAGATATCCTGGCTTCATCGGAGAACAATATCCTATCCCAGTCTTCATGAGTCCATGACACACAATTTCGAGCGAAGCTAAGCCTGGCAACTCGATGTCCACGGAGTAATTTAGGGCCGCGTGCCGGGCGATGACTGTGTATATTAGCAGCGAGAAGCCTCCTCCTGACCGTCCATAGACTAATTTGCACATTTCTTACTTCTTCGAGGCTGTTCTTGAGGTCCACATAAGAAGATTTGCGATTTCTCAACGCTTGACTAACTAGAAAACGATCATCCCGTGGTTCGGTACATGTCTTTCTGCCAGAACCAGGCCTTCTCTTGACGGAACCGGCCTCTTGATAGCGCTGCCAGGTCCTTTGAACTGTCGACCGACTCACATTTAGCCTCTGAGCCACGAAGCATTGGCTGCAACCTTCTTCTAGCAGCGCAATAATTTTGCTCGCTTTTATCACTTTATCTACCATTTTCGAGATTGCTAAACAGCAATAACAATACTTTTAAATGTCAAGGACATCAGATAATTTAATAAAAATTGACAAAAAGTTAATTATAGTCGATATTAACTATAGGGAATTCGCGCCACAAAATGTAGTTAACAGTTGTTTTCTTTGAAAACCAGGCTCAGTCAAAAATTTGAATTTGGAATGTACTCTTATAAACATTATGGCACTTTTATAACTGGCCAGTAACATGTTCAAATGATTAAAACCTTTTTGGTATTTTATTTTTTTCAGCCAGGAAGAAAATCGAAACCGCCTGTTTTTTTTGCAAATGAGTGTATATACATTTATTAATTTTAACACAACACAGAATTTATTCATAGTGTGGGAGTTATCAGGTTAAAAAAATGGAATCAGTGGATCAGCTAGTAATATATAAATATAGTAATTATAAACTCATCATACAATGTTAATTTTTGTATCCGTGTGTGTAAAAATCCTTAAAACATTATTTAAATAGTATTTAAGTAGATAATGAAAGTAGACCTTCTAGTGAAAACCTATCATTTGAATGTTACCTTAAATTCGCTTATCAGTTAAATGACCATGGGAGAGCCACGCTTTGGCATTCATGGGCTGGCTCGATCGGAGTGATACCACAGCCTCATAAAAAATCGGTGTGAAATAGCGTTTGCACTGTGTTTCACCGAGTGAGTGAGGATACCGGAGGCCCATACACTTGTGACGCCTAGTGTGCGGTGTTGCGGGTATCCATGGGCGGTGGTAATCGCTTACCATGAGGCAATACGTCTCCTCGTTTACCCCGTACTCCATAAAAGAACGTTCAGTATTTAATTAGATTTAAGATTTTCCACCAAATAAATCGAGACTTCTTTCTCCAATAGTATTCGCCGAATGAAGAGTTAGTTATTCCAAATTAGGTTATTTGGATATTATTCTTGGCACCAAACTCGAATCTTAATTTGCACTCAAGGTGCTATTTCAGCAAGACTTAGTCATTTTCTTTACAAAGATAATAAATATTTATAGTGTGTAAGGATAAGAAAACATAGAATTTTTGAAGTGAAAACTTCTTTAGCGGCGCTGTGTACTTTTTTGGAATGGGTAAAAATGTATAAACTCGCGTCAGATCACGTGACCTGATGGAAAATTCGTAAGGCGGATGAAGAGAGGACGTATAAACTCGCGTCAGGTCACGTGACCTGATCGAAAATTCGTAAGACGGATGGAGAGAGGACAGGCGGCGCAAGGCGCTTGCGCGAATGTTCGTGTGTGTATGTAATATAAATTGTCATGTTTGTGTACGATAGCGCAATTTGTATTCCACCACATAAATAATAGTACTTTTATACTGATATTGAAAGCAATTCGTACAAAATTATTCTCTAACCATTCCAAAATATCAAAAATGCACAACGTTAATATTCAAGTTTTCACTTCTGCCGGCACTCCCGGAGTGCAACCCTTCGATTTTTTTAATTGTATAGTTTTGTGTAGTGCTTACACAATAACTTACCGTGGGATAGCCACGCTTCGGTATGCATGGGCCGGCTCGACCGGAGTGATACCAAGGCCTCACAGAAAACTGGTATGAAACAGTGCCTACGCTATGTTTTACCGAGTGAAGGAGAGTTACCGGACGCCCATACCCCAACTCCTCCCCCCATCCCACTTTTTATCCCCCAAAAGCCGTCAACGCACTTATGACGCCTCTGTGTTGCGGGTCTGCTTGTTTGCCCCTTGTTCCATAAAAAAAAAATGATAAATTTTATTAATTTTATTTAAAACCAAAAAAGAAAACAGATTTTTTTATTGAGAGATCCAAGCTAATGTAGGTATGGATTGAGACGAACAGATTGATACCTAGGTTCCACGGAAAGAAACAAATCTTTTTATTGAGGGACCGGGGTTACCGCAGCCCAAGCCCTGCTACCTCGTATCTTAGAAAAACTCAAACAAGTGACTCTTCAGTTGCAAGGGTGCATGCATGACAATCACTTACCGTGAAATGAATTGTCTCTTTTCACCCCTATACCATAAAAAATCTAATAAACAATCTATAAAAAAGAATAAACCGCGGTAGTTATGTGTTAGGGTCACGGTTATAGAATAGATCCAATATCAAATAATACAGGCAGCTTACGGACGGTGGCAACAAATCGCTCACAGAATACGTACACAAGCGTGGACGAAATTGCGTTTGAGCGAAGCAAAAAATTTATATTATGAAATTTTGCCGCTGGCCACTGGCATAAAGTTAGAAGTTTCGTATACAACAAAAAGAGCCAAAGTTGCAGTAGTTTATGAGTTTGATAGGTGATGTTAACATTCGTTTCGATGGACACTCTTATTATTTAGTATATTCCTTTCATTGATACGCAGGATCTTTTTTTTTCTTTTTTTGATAAGTTAGTAAGCTAACAACCTTAAATTATGTAAATAAAGAATATATCCGTATATATATAGCTAGAGGTACTCTTATATTGGTTGGAATTCTTCCATAACTCTTATGTCAATGCACGAACTTTGTAATCTTCAACTGACTAACAAATCTCATTCCACACTCAAAGAACTCGGAACTGGCTATAAGCATATCAAATGATCAGAGTGATGTGTAGGGGCAATTAATTAAGACCGTGAGGCGTCTTGGCAAGGTCTTGAAATTCCCGAACTATCGGCTTACTCGACTTCCGGCGACCTGGAATGTTCGGGATATTAACTCCTGAGAGATTGGTACAAGTTTAAAGCTTAAAGCAACTAAAATTATAAGGCTATAGCTAAAATTATAGTGCTTTTGGAAAACAGATACAAGACCGCGTTTGGACAAACGTAGTGTAGGACGTCCACAGGTCAAGTGAGTCAGATTGGCGCAAAATGGTTAGCAGGAACTGAATGATAATGGTGATATTAGAATTTTAAAATGTAAGGCGGTATTTATATACTGGTATATGATCCAATAACTCCTCTATTTTCAGACAAACTAAGATAACGACACCCAATCTTAGTGCTTACTGTCATATTATAAGAATTTTAGTTTAGCTTAGATTACAAGCGGTAACTCCACTTGTAAATTAGGCCATGTCAATAATTCCATAACCAGCACTAGATCACTATAATACTCTATTAAAACACGCTAAATAGTTGATCGAGTTACCAAGTTATATAACGATGCTAATGCTATTATATGATAGGAATATGTGTAATTATTGTTTCAGTAAAATTAAATACGAGTGAGAGAGCGAGGGGATGTTTAGTAAAGAAATTTCAATATATCTTGTGCTTTAATGAAATAAGGATATAGAATTTTACTGCTGAGGCAGCAAACGATTAAGGGCAAGAGAAGGATAACTTGGCACAAATCTTAAGGCGAGTCTCCACCGTACAAAAGCTGACAACTTTTGTGTTGTCAACACGTGTTGGTGACAAAAGTTTCTGTAATTTCCGTGTGCTGGCAACAAAAATTGTAAACAAATGTTGAGAACCTAGATTCTGTTTTTGGCGGTAAACAGATGTTGCAGATATTACTTGGCTCTGTGGAGACGCTTAGTTGGCAACAAAAAGAAACATGCCTGACACGTGGACATCGATTAAATCGAGTTGTTAATTGATCTATATCGTATTCGTATTTAAATGCGATGAAAGTTTTTGATTTGTTCCTTATTAATATGGCCTGCTAACAAATCATCTCATCTCAAAGCATTAATTAGTTCAATCTTTCCACGTAGTTTTCTTCCTTTCAGGTTTAGTCGTACCCAACACTTATGTTTCCGTTTTTTTTTTTGCATGAAAAAAAAAATATCGTCGTCGTTCGAAAACAAGTTACCGTGGAGACAGCATGTTGTCAACTAAAATGTTATTTAAATGATTGGCGACTCAGTGTAGACACAATGTAGATACAAAAGTTGACAATTTTGTGAAGAGTTGGAAACACTGAAATTGCCAACATTTTTGGTGTAGACGCCCGTTTGGACCATCTCAACATATTAGATAGTTTTTCCCTTGGATAGATACTATTTTTCACGATCTTGTTTTTAAAGTTACCACGTGTTGATGAATGATAGTGATAATGAAGTTATCAAAAATATGTAGTTAAAGAAATTAGGAGTCCTCCCTAAGCGGCGTAGCCCTATATCATTTAAGAACTTTCCACGACCAAAGCATCAACTTGTATTTTAAAACACTATTAGTTACAAAGCAAACTTGCATACATTATAAACGCTTTTGCATTGTTAAAACCCCGTTCATTACCCCCGAGATACATTTAATAAAACACACCGATCACACAACATTAATCTCTTATCGCAAATACAATACACAAGAAACTTTTTATTACTCGGAACAAATGTTCTTAAAGCACGTTATATTAATGCTGTAATTACAAGTTGGTTGTTAGAAGTTTGTGACGTCATGGCTTGGTAGAGTTTGTCAACTCTGATGTGTTTTATTTTGTCGTAGAGGGTAAAAGGGTAAACGAGAAACCTAATATGAGGTTACTACCTCCGTCCATAGTCACTTACAACTTGAAAGTCACAAAGGTCATGTCAGTTCCAAACCAGTGCATGTGATAGTCAGGCGACTAGATTAATTATGGTAGCCCAAAAGTGTTTTTCAAAAAGTATGTACTTTTCACATATGTCCGATTGATGTTTTGCTACATCGGATGCTGTCTGAAAGCTGTGGTTGGTATAATTTCGAGTAATTACTCGCAGTGCTTCATAATCTTTATTAACTTTCGAATGATCCAAATTTATATTTAATAGCTGACCAACGTAACCTCGTTTTCTTCTTCTATTATTAGCCGCCCGTAGCGTGAAAATTTTCCTCCGTTTTTGAAACGTTCTTCATTGATAATATATAGCCTATACCCTTCCTCGATAAATTACCTAATCCAACGAGGGACTATCCAACGCTGAAAGAATAATTCAAATCAGACCAGCAGTTCCTGAGATTAGCCCGTTCAAACAAACAAACAAACTCTTCAACTTTATTATATTAGTATGGATACATAGTCCAACTTTCGCCCACAGGGGCCGTGTATGTATTTCGTATGTTTATTCGCGTTTATGTCAGTTATCGCTTTAAAGAGTAACCTATGTTCTTTCTCAAGAATCAAATTATTTGCGTGTCAAATATCATTGAAGTTATGGTAGCAGCTTAGCCGTGAAAGTGTAATAGACAGAGTTATTTATGAATATATAAAATTAGTATGCATTCTTAAAAGTAAATGCGTTTCTTTTCTACTAATCAATGTTTACGTTCACTATATAATGGTGCTAATTAATGAAAAGCTGTTATCAGACATCATACGTAGATTAAGACTTACCTCAAGAAACCTCAAAAAGGTTACGAGATACCGTCATACCATTTCACGAGGGTTATGTTGCATAAAAGTTTGAAAACCATATTTCTATCATAAAAAGCAATTCAAATATGCTTTCGTCACGACACAGGTGCATTTTATAAGCGTGACGTCATAACGTGGTAACTCACAATTCATGTGATATTATAAGTTTTAAATTTATGAAAAGGTGTTCGTTAAAATGCTGTATGAAATTGACGTGGTTTTCATGCGATGTTATATATCCATGACGGTGGTATATTTTTAATGTTTTATTTTAGAATTCGTTATTTGATACCTTTATATCGACCGAGCTAAAGGGAGGGTTATGTTTCCGTGCAAATACTCGTATAATGTATGTTCAAGTATGTATATATATTTCTTAGACAACCTCTATAGTTCAAAGCGTATGAATCGTCGATAGTTTCGTGTTAATTATGAAATATCACTATGCATATAAAAATTATGAAATTATATTCAGTATAGTACAGTTTGACTACCGTTGGCCTAGTGGTTAAGAGGTCGCCACGCTGCTTCTACTGCGCCAAGTGTTGTGGGTTCAAATCCCATAAAAGACAGCATGTAATCTTGATATCCGTTTCATGAATAAATGTAAAGCGCCCCGCAACACATGATGTATATTCCTCATGCAAGTTTTGTAAAAAAAATATATATAAATATTTTGTAAATTCGAGTGTACACTTTCACACAGGCGGGATTTCAAATTTTTTTAATTCAGTAGTTTGCTTGTTAACAAAAACAGTAATACCAGTGATAAAAGCACATATAAAGCAGCTCCCAGGAACAAAAACATTACCTTATATTCACAACCACGACTTAAAAAACCTTTTAACTAAGTCCCCTCTAAGTATTTCTTGGACCTTTGTGTCCTAATCTCGCTTAAAATACACAACTGACCTAGAGTACTAAACATCACTAAGTAATATTACAATTTAGAGACTACGAAGTTATGTGTAACTTCGTAGTCTCTAAGTTGTAATATTCGGGTAAGGACTTCGGCTTTACAATACATAATATTGTAAAGCCGAAGTCCTTAGTATGTGAACTTAAACTTCTGACGTTAACTGTTTACACGCAGAGTCTTATTTTTTCTACACACTGTCATTTCCTTACCTACCGAGAAAACCTCTGGATTACGTACAAAATAAAACTAAGTTTAATCCTTAATACAATACTATAAATAAGTCATATTAAATATATTTTTTAACATTTGAACTTTTCTTTTGCTTTTGAACCCTAATACTGACAAAGGCAGACTGAGAAAGATTTGGCAGGTATCTCTGAGTATTGCTAGTTACTGACTTCAGGTAACCACTCAGTTCATTTGCTTTCTCTTAGATATAGGTAATAAATAAATATAGGTATTTTACAAAAAACCATAACTGTAATAGTTAGACATATGGTATCGCGGATTTTTTGTAGCTATTGATGTATTCCATACAAATGGGGATTTTTTTGATAGTTTTTTCATACCTTGGGTTATATTAAAGAAGTTCTCACACGGATCCCTAACTTTCAAATTTTTCCTCTTTTTCAAATTACCGTAGAAAATAAATTTGCCAAGCCATTGTATATTTGTGAATTAATAAACTCACTATTTGATAGAGAAATCTGTAAGTAAATCTTTATCATACCTTAAAAAGAAATTCAGTAGGTACTCAATCCAAGGAACATAACGTCTAAATAATGTGTTGAACTCGATTAAAATTTATAATTAAAAAAGTAAATCAACATATTGTAGATAGAAGTGGAGCCAGCGTTCATCTCGCCTGCAACCCATAGCAACGGAATTAACTTTCTCCGCCACAGTATTTCACAATCACCCCACATTTTATTAAGGCGGGTACCTCGCTAATCAGATTACGTCACTTTATTACTCGTCCTAATCAAAAAGCTGGATGATTAAAATCCAAAACATGCAGGAATTAATTAAGAGAGACATCCGAAATCCTCCATAAAATGAGACTATATAAAATTGTGATTTTAATAAAATGCAAATGACCTGTCTCGTTGCCGTCGTGATGTATGAAGCGACTGGCAGTATAGGTATTTCTATGTTACGTTATGTAGGAACAACGAATGTAATGTAATGCTATTTAGATCTTAAAAGCTATTTGTTTATCCTTTAAGGGTTTGTTAAAGGGTTTGTGTTAAGTTTTCCTTATGTTTTGACTCTTATATCTATATTTTCTAATGCCCTTATTACCCTATTCTTGTGCTGTACTATTTGCATGACTCTTTAAATTTCCATTTATTTAAGTACCTAATATTAACTAAAATACCTACTTAACCATACCATAATTTAAGCGTTGAGTATTTTATCTAGTTAATAAAGAAATTAGGAATGTAAAAGAAACACATAAATATAATATAGTTATGTCATACACCGTAAACATGTAACAAAACCTGCCAAGACATAACTATAAAAATGAAACGGAACTATCTTTTACGATTTTCATGAAAATTTTTAATGTGAAAACAGAATCCATTAGTCAGTGAAGTTCTTTGACGACGAGACGCAGTTTCATAGCCAAAACAAACTATGAATCATTGCCAAAATCGTTTTGATGGCGGCGACGCGCGTCATCCTCTGGGGATGTATTCTTGTTATATGCTTTATATATCTCTGATGTAGTCTTAATGTCACGATCGGATTTTTCTTATGGTCATATATTTCGAGTTTGAGGAGAAAATTTTTTACGTAAATTTAAAGTTTGTAGAAAAATGCAGAGAGTTAAAACATTATACGTGGCAGTAATGGTTTAAAAATCGTTTCATCGAAGTACATACGCCCAAAACATATTGATTTACTACACATGCGTGAAAAGACATTTAATGATTGGCAAAAAATAAAGAATAAGAATTTTAATAGCATAAAGCAATAAGTGTTTTATTAAATACCTTTCGGTACTGGTAATAAAATAAAGCAAAATAATAAGAATTATATACATCATTCAAGTTAGTAGAGCCGCGCTGATTTCAGCAAGAAGGGCTCGACCGGGACGGAACTACCCTATGTTTCGGAGATCACCTGTGTCTGATCCACAAAGAGCCAACGCCTGAGTGCGACCACTGCGATGGCCAGACCGTGGACACGGCGCTCCACACGCTGGCAGAATGTCCGGCGTGGGACGAGCAAAGGTGTGATCTCGTGGCGACCATCGGGGTGGGGGTTCGCTCGCTTGGTAATATGATTGCGGCCATGTTGCGGAGCGAGAGCGCGTGGAACTCTGCCGTCTCTTTTTGCGAGCAAGTTATGCTTGCGAAGGCGATGGCGGAGCGGGACCGGGAGAGGTTTAGAACTCTCCCTGCCCGCCAGGCCCGGGAACTGGCCAGGTACCGCAGACGACTCAAGCGGCGGAGATCGCAAAACGATCTCCGTCCTCCATAAGCGCAAGCCTGAGGGTGACAGGTGAGGCTAACAGTCACCTTAGCAGAAGCAGGCCGGGGTGGCGCGCCCTTTTATAGTATATGAATGTTAGGGTTCCTACACGGTAGGGGGCCACCTACAAACAATGGGTGGCCCGAGGTACGTTAAGGTTCCAGGGATTTCCTTCCGAGGGTGCACTGGTTCCCCGGCTTCTAGTACCCCAGACGGTGTGCAGTTTTAAGTCGGTTCGAGTCCGACATAACCACAAGTGGTTTCCGAGGGGATATAGGCACAAAAAAAAATAAAAATAAAGGGGCGGTACTACCCTCACACAAAAGACCAACCTTTAGACATGGCATGGGTCACCTTGATGCATTGTCTGTATTCTCAATGAGTATGGTAATCACAACTCTCGGATTCTGCTCATATTTTCTATTAGTCCAAGTAGAGACAAACAAGATCAATAAATTTACCCGCATATCCTATTAAAACAATGTTTTATTAAGTTTAACAGTCTCTAATTTCTCTACTTTGGTGATAAAAAGTGAATGATTTACTAGGGGTTGTTTCATTCATACTTTATATTTTCCAAGAATCTTTTTCGTCCTCGAAAAACCTCTACAACTTAAGAGAGAAAAAGGTTCTGTAATATCAAAAAACATCTTGACAAGAGAAAATAACCCAAAAATTATAAAGGAAGTGACATCAAAATAAGACATCACAATATTTCAAAAACAAATTAGACGGGACACAGCGCCATTTTTTATCATTTGGGTACTTTAATTCATTGCAAGCCTAAACTTGGTTGTCAGGCCGCTTCTCATAGCATGTTAATGCTTTCAGTCCAGGAATATTCACGGTTCTATAAGTATATACATAAACTTCTTTTTGGTGCTTTCCAGTTTGATAAAATGTTTATCGCTTTTTAAATGACTTCGAAATGAGAGGGTTCTTCATTCTGCTAGTTATTACTACTCAGTAAAAGTTATAATTTGGATGATTTCATTTAATTTTTGTATTCAATATAAATGGTATTTTTTCTTTTAGAAAACGGAAAAGAATATCAAATCAAGCCTTTTATTTAGTCTAATTTGTATTTTATATCATAAGTAGCTTTGTATAGTTTCGTTGCTGTGGGAAGGCTCTGGTGACCTGTAAGGTTACAGGTTTTTAAACCTCTCTCTCTATCTCTCATGAAGTTACCTGAATATGTAGCATTTTTTAATTTACTTTTAGAAAGTTTTGTGAACGTTTTTCATGACAATATTTACATTATTACAAGCTGACCCACGCAACCTCGTTTAAGTCTCCTATTGTACGTAGCGTAATAACTTTCCCCCGTTTTTGTAAAATTCTTCACTGATGTTCCGCTGGAAAAACATTTTTTTTTAATTATTAACCTTTTAAACCTTTACAACTATTTACCTTACCAAATATTATAAAACCAAAATGAGCCAAATCGGTCCAACCGTTCTACAGGTTATGGCGAGACTAACAGACAGCAATTAATTTTTATATATTTAGATAGAAGAAGATAGGTTATTGAAAAACACTTCAAAACCTCGTCCTGTTTGCAGTCAGATCAAAAACCTTAATTATGGATTAAAATATACATTAATAATAACAATACCTTTACATATTTCACACACGGCAGTATGGTCTCAAACTGATGATGATGATGATGTCCTCCCAGACGTATCCGTCGACGGCGACACCCCGACAATTTTGAATTCTCAGCAGACATTTCTGCACTCATCGTTTTTCGTTTTTTTTAACGTTTTTTTTTAAAAGACAACTCCCACATTGGGAATAAACATCCTGTGTCGTGGGGGACTTTACAAACATACATGAAACGGACACAAAGAACATCCAGACTCGGGACAACAATTCGTGGATCACACAAAGTGTTGTAGGTACCGCGTGGGATTTGAACCCACGACACTTGGCGCAGTAGCAAGCGGCATGGCGACCGCTGACACCACTCGGCCAACCGTGCAGTCATGCTCGTGCGCCCGCACGTGGCTCGCAAAACCAAATTTGGTTTTAAATATGCGGTCACAGGAGGCACAGTGAAGGTCACCCTGCCCATTGTAAGTGTAGTTGTAAGAGGGCTTGGGACGTGTTTTTCTAAGTTGGCGTTTAGCGTCAAGACTTTTGAGACGGCTCTGTTCATAACCCTCAATGCCCTGACGGACAGTCTTCCGCCATTCCGTCCTGTTAGCGGCTAGTTCCTCCCACAACTTAGGAGACACGGCGATTGCCGTTAAGTAGCGTTTCAGTACATCCTTGTATCGTAGATATTGTCCTCCATGACTGCGTTTACCTGAGCTGAGCTCCGAGTAAAAAATACTTTTTGGCAATCTGGAAGACTCCATACGCACAAGATGCCCGCACCAGCGCAACTGTCCCTTCGCTAGGAGGCCCTCCATGCTCGCTAAACCTGCTCGGCGAAAAATCTCCGCGTTGGGAACCCGATCCTGCCAACGTACATGGAGTATAGTTCGGAGGCATTTCAGATGGAACACATCAAGGCGTCTGATATCACCTTTATAGAGGCACCAAGTTTCCGAGGCGTATAGAATCAGTGGTAATATAACAGCCTCGTACACAGCCAACTTGGTTTGCAACTGTAGATCGTGCGATTTCCAAACACGGCGTTCGAGTCCACCAAATGCTGCTGCAGCCCCAGCGATTCTTGCGGATATCTCAGACTCAAGGCGATTGTCGCCACGAACGACACTGCCATGGTAGCGGAAAGCTTTCACCTCCTCTAAAGCTTTGCCGTTTAGGTAAACGGACGCGCTATGTGCAGATTGTCCCCTTGCAGGCTGTTTTAAAATCTGAGTTTTTGATGCACTGATCACCAGACCAAATTTGCGGCACGATTTGTCCAGATTATTCAGATATTCCTGGAGATCAGCGAGGCTACCAGCCATAAGGCAGACATCGTCAGCATACTGGACCTCGACAGCCTGTTCTGTGTTACCACTTTGGTAAGAGAACTGTTTTTTTTCATATTTCTAAGTACAGTGGACCAAATTGATTCATGACCCCCCTTAGAGTCATTTTCCTACAATTATTCTATACCATTAGGTTGAAATTAGCTTGAACATACATTTCATAAGTGACGAACCATTATCATTCTACTAGACACTGACAAAGCCATGACATAGACATAGACGTATACTATGATAAGTATTGCACGAAAAAGTTTGTTAGCCAGTGAACGTCCTTATCTATAGGTATATTAGGAAAGATTTAATTGTATATTTGTTTGAGACATAGGATTGACTTTATTTCGAACTAGCTGACCCCCGCAACCTCGTTTGCGTCTTCTATTGCCTGTAGCGTAAAAAATTTCCCCCGTTTTCTAAACATTCTTCATTGGTGCTCCGCTCCTATTATATAAACGAAAAACGCAAATATCTTACGGAACCCTATTTAATCGGTCGGTAAAAATAAAATCGGTCCAGTACTTTTTGAGTTTATTCGTTACATACAAAAATACAAATCTTTCCTCTTTATAATATTAGTGTAGATAGTGTAGATAATGGGTAGACTTGAGGTAGGAGGGTAGAGGTACCGTAAAGGTAGCATAGGGTACTGTAGAACAAAAATAGATAAGCATTTATTTATCTGAACGAAGTCTGTCGAGACAGCTAGTCATACATATTAGTAAAATAAAACAGTAAAATTAGAGACATTTGTTTATTTCATATTATTAAATTAAAAATAATGGCATTCACTTCGTAAAGCGAATAAAAAAGAAAACTTCTCAATAGTTAATTTTTGGGTTATAATGGTTCCAATTGTTTGGGTCTGTAGGATTACTGGTTAAACCTAAAACCGAGTGTAAGCGCCATGGTTTTCAATAACGTCTAATAATCGATTACGCATAGACCCGATTAGACGACTGCAAATGTCACTTCCCCTCATGAAATCCCAGATTTCGTTACAATGCAGCTCGATTGCTTCTTTAGTCCTCTCGTTCCTGTTATCCCACATTTGAACCATCAAACCCCATAAATTTTCTATTGGGTTAAGATCTGGTGACCTAGACGGCCATGGAATGAGAGTAAATTCATCTTCATGCTCCGTAAACCAATTTGAGACAATTCTGGCAGTATGCACTCGACAGTTATCATGAACATAGGAGAATACTGGCACATCTTCACGGGGGTAAACTGTTCGCAAAGTCGGTAACATTGATTCTTCCAATAAATCGACATAGTTGATAGCGTTATGACGAGGAGAAATAGGAACAAGTTCGCCTATGTTTCCAGGATCCATCCATGCCCACATGTTAGCTGAAATACGGCCAGATGATTGGTTAGGCACTACGTGGTCTTCTGTGTATCGCGTGTTATGTTAACGCCACAAAGTTAAGCGACCATGTTGAGAAGAGCGAAATGATTTTTCGTCTGTAAAGATGGTGTTTGTCAAGTCGAAATCTAAATAATTACGTGCAAAATTCAATCTCACAGTTCTGTGTGCATCCGTTAAATGAACTTTCTTAGCATGATGTCTGTAATGCAGCCCAGTGCGGTGCAAATTATTTCTAATTGTTTCTAGACAAACGTCGTAACGTGCTGCAAAATAGCGGGTACGAGTAAAAGGATGTTCTTCGTAATGGTGTTGCATTTCCGTTCTCTGTTGGTTTGTGATTCGACGAACCCCATGATTGTCGTCGTCGGTCTTCAAGGATACCCTCTTCAGCGTGCCGTCTGATCCAGGTTCTGACCGTGTTACGACTTCTATTTAACTCACGTGATATTTCTCTAACGCCGCAACCTTGCTCACTGAGCACTACAATCCGAGCTCTTTGTTCTACCAAATTGGCCATTATACGATTCGTTTATAGATATAAATATATTCTTAGATTTTTATTTTAAAATTTTCAGATTGACTACTACTTGATATCTTACACATAATGTCATTTCATTTTACAAATTATAATACTTTTTCTTCGCAATGAAAAGAGTTTGGATTATAAACGATTATATTATTTGAAATTCAAATAAGACTGCTGTATCAAAAATATATCTTGTTCAATGGTGACAAAGGTTTAAATTGCATTGACATTTAACCCGTAATGACGCATTTATGTTTATATCTAAAACGTACTATGTGCAAATAGCGAAGAAAACCTAACTACATTTATGATTACAAAGGAATAATTGTCAAAGTGGGTCACCTTTGAATTTGGTCGATAGTACATTCAGATTAAATTAGACTGTCTCGGTGGCGTAGTGGTAGCGTATGCGACTGCTGTGTTTGAAGTCTCGTAAATATTTGTTTCGGAGTTTGGGCGTTTTCTATGTATAATATGTATGTATTTACAAAAAAATAGTAAAGTATATGTGTATTTATATATAAATATTTATTATTATTATTATATTTAGACAACGCTCATTTTCCGCAACACACTCTTTATATCACGAGTCAAACTGTCTTATAACTTTTTTTTATATTGCGTGCGATATAACGATAAAACACTCCTCATCGAAGCGTCTGTATACATACACTTTTTCGTTTTAATGCCACCAATAACGTATAGTGTCACATCTTTATGTGACTCTGTGGTAAAAATGCGAGAGATATCGCGACGAAATATGGAATTTATCGAAGTGAGGGTAGGGATTTGGGAAGGTTGAAATGTGCGAATAAATCAACGTTGTATATATTACTGAGGTATGTGTGAGCTTCGGTTACATAGATTATCCTCATTTTTACATATTAATAAAATTAAAGCCAATCATTTTTCTGTTACTTTTCGCCGAGTGAGTGAGAATTTAGTATTAGAAAATATAAGGTTAGATATTTTCTCTCTCAACAAAAACTGTTTAATGAATAATAATAAATAAATAAATACCGTTTTACTCAGGAACGGGTAGAGGTATCAAGCTGAAAATCATATCAAATACTCAAGTCCCTTGGAGCTGTGAAAAATCGTAGAAGGTTGATTATCGGGAGAGTCTCGAGTTAAGGGTCAGCAGAACCCTTCGCGTCTCTTGTAACAATTGAGTATTCGTGTCATGAGACCTCAAGCACAGCAGTAGCGAACACTACGCCACTGAGGCCGTCATTCTATACATTAGGCGATTCCGTTCCGAGAATTTACGACGATAGAAGCGCAGATCCGTTGAGATTCCCTCATTAGTGAAACCAGCCCTTAAAAAAATAGACATGACAAAATAATCAAAAATTACAATTATTCCTATTGACGCACCGAGCGCAAATCTAATAATACAATTGTTTTAAACGGCCAATGGGCCACGCACGAAACGTGGAAAAAATGTAAATTCGTTAGAACTAGCAATCAGTCGGTCGCTAGTTTGTGCCGTTGATTTGCATACTGCATTATGCATCTGTGGTGTCGTAGATTGACGCAATAGCATGCTTTTTGGTATTTGCCAAACTGAATATTTGGCACTTTTAAAGTATTCAGTAGCAAAAAATTGTTTACTCCTACCGGCTATTGTCTTTTGTAAAACAAATTTACTTTTTTGTATCCTGACCTAAACCTATCCTAGGTTAGTCTGTATAGACTATAGACCAAAGCAACCTAATCGATAAGTCAGCCATTTCAAAGGTGTACCAAGATTTTAGAGTCCTGTGTACTTAATCAGGTTTCTAAATTCATCAATAGCCTCCTGAGCCCGTTACAATCCTAATAGATACAAGCCTAGTCACAGCACTACTTCCGCACTTCTCTGTCAAAGTGACTGGTGACATTAGGGTGGGTATGAAGGACTCAAAAGTCACTGTTTTATTGCTGATCGACTTTTCTAATGTCTTCAATATCGTCAATCAAGATATCATACTATCTATCCTTTCCCTTCTAATAATCACATTCATCATTCATCGACTCGGACAGTCTATCCGAGTTGATGAATCTTCCTCAGATTGGTAGGAATTGGTGAAGTGTGCTGTTGTGATCTGAATGCACATCTTCTCGATAAACTAGACCGCCTTCTTAATAAATGCATTGGATTTGTTTATAATCTCCGTAAAGATGATCTTATTTCCCTTTCCCGCTCGCAACTCAACTGACTACCTGTTCGCTTACGACGAGAACACTCATCTTCACCAACATATTTAACATATTTATAATTTTTTAATATTCTACTTCCAACTTCTATGCAGCAACCACAACAGAAACCTTTGGTCCACTAATAACCTAATTCTTCGTTGTCCCTCCCATACGTCTGAATTTGTTGGCTCATCTTTTGTTGTTCAGTCCGTTCTACTTCGGAATAAGCTGCCTTTCGAAATGAGGATGGCACACCAATTAAGATAAAAGTAAAGCAGCATCTTATAAAACAACTTGCAGAGTCAGCATCTATATAATTGTCATCTATTATTCCTAGTATAGGTGTACTAGGAGTAATAGCTTCACGTATGTATGTATCTATGTAAGTTCTTGTATGTATGATTAGATTTTATATATTATTTGTATTTGATATATTGCCAGATCTGTTTATTTGAATACATTTTTTTTTACAAAATGCACCTACTTCTTGTCTTCTCTGCATCACCCGAAGGTTTTGTTTCAGTTTATTAACCTGTCGCCTCTGACTTACAAAGTTTATGTGCACATTAAAATTAAATTAACATCCTAAGTAATTTTACATACATGGTTCTTTCATTAATCAAAGCTACTAATGTTATAAATGTGAATGTGTTTATAGAGGTTTATTTCTCTTTCACGCAAAAACCACTGAACGAGTTTAGATGAAACTTTACAATAATACAACTTATACATCAAAATAGCCCAGGCTACCGCGATAACCGATAACGCGGACGGAGCAGCGGTCAAAAGCTAATCTACACTAATATTATAAAGAGGAAAGATTTGTATTTTTGTATGTAACGAATAAACTCAAAAAGTACGGGACCGATTTTAATAATTATTTTTTCATTAGAAAGCTACATTATCCACGAGTAACATAGGCTACATTTTATTTTGGAAAAAAATAAGGTTCCGTAAGATATTTGGGTTTTTCGGACAAAAGGTAAAAAAAATTAACCCTATACGGGGGAAAATTTTTCGCTACGGGCAATAAAAGACGCAAACGAGGTTGCGTCGGTCAGCTAGTATTAAATATAGTAATAGGTACCTTTCATATTACTTCAAATATAGGCAAAAACTGTAACAAAACGATAAGGCCAGCCTGAGGCTAATAAAATAAGTTAACTGAAGTTACACCAAGCCCGTCCAATATACTCGTACTAAAGTAATGCACCCTTATTGTAAACGAGTTCTAGAGATGAGTATAAATCTCTGGAGAGATTAGTGTAACCACATTCAGTAAAGATGTTCTTATTGTCGACTAGTGTATTTATCATAAAAATTGTATACCATTTTATTTTCTGTGCCCTGCCTGTCACCCTTATAGAAGCAAATCTTTATACCCTATTTGGAATTCATATATTTTTATATCTATTAAAGTTATGACACAAATGATCAATTCCTGTCATATTTTTTATTCAAATAATTTCAAATGCTGGCTGGAAGGGATCGCCATGAACGATAAAACGACCTATTGTAATACCTAATTTTGATCTCCATATATGTATCTCTGTACAAATTTATACTGTAGTCAGAATCAAATAAATTAAATATACTAAATTAAGTCCACATTTATGGAGTATGCCTTATTCGACCCCATATCTTCATGATAGATCTATCGTACCTCATCAGTCCTGAAAATCACCTTAACAAGTGCCAACCAAAACTCATCCAATTAGCCTTTCTAATCCTGCATGGAGCAATGCCATCTAGCGACGCAATTAAAGCTCATATTTACGCGCCATATTTGTGCAGCTGCGTTCGTTGATTCATAGTAAACACTGCAATTTGCATATCGCTCTTTGTGTTACTATCCTTAGTGTGTTATTTTAGTTAATTATTTGTTAAAGTAAGTTGTTTTAGTATATTAACAAAAGCAAATTTCTTTAGAATGATTATGAAATAATGAAATCCTACTAATCGAAAGTTTGTAAGGATTTATGTATGCTATTTGTTCCTCTTTCACCAAAAAGCTACCGAACAAATATAGATAAAACTCATGTTCTATTAATTGTTATTTGTTTTAAAGCAACGACTGCACGGTTGGCCTAGTTGGAGTGGTTTGAGCAATCGCCACGCCACTCTCCACTGTGCCAAGTGTTGTGGGTTCAAAACCCATATGGTACAAGACTATGTGTGATCCACAAATTGTTCTGGCTGAGTCTGGGTGTTTCTAGTGTCCGTTTCATGTATGTACGATGTATATTCCTAATGCGGGAGTTATCTACACTAATATTATAAAGAGGAAAGATTTGTACCTATTTTTGTATGTTTGTATGTTTGTAATGAATAGGCTCAAAAACTACTGGACCGATTTTAAAAATTCTTTCACAATTCGAAAGCTACATTATCCACAAGTAACATAGGCTATATTTTATTTTGGAAAAAAATAGGGTTCCGTAAGATATTTGGGTTTTTCGGACACAAGGTGTAAAAATCAACCAGAAAAGTTACTTATTTTGCGAAAATTTTCATGCTACGGGCTATATAAGACGCAAACGAGGTTGCGTGGGTCAGCTATGTTTTATATACAACGTGTATTTAGTATCAGCATTGCACCCGTGCGAAGCCGGGGCGGGTCGCTAGTCTTTTAATATAAATAAAAATAAATGTTATTATTATTGTAGTTTTTTCTATCAAACAGGGCTGAGAGACCAGACCAGCAGACACAACTCAAGAAATACAAGTTCATTGGGACACCGATTGCACCGTCATCATCAGTCAGAGGACATCAGTCATCGATGTCCTCTTGATTCTATTTAAAAAAAATGCACCACATCCAAATACAGACATTTACAGAGGACTCTTTTCTACTAACAACACTAGGACACGAACATGACGCACAGACGCACAGAGATGACGCACGAGCTAAACGTCATCCCGCCCTACGATATTGAAATGAGCCGAACAATCTTAAAACATAAATATTTACGCTAGGACGAGTACATTTTCAAAGCAGAAGATTATTCTACATACCTTAAAGGATCTCATTTTTTTTTATTAGGAGTAATCCCGCCCACACGCCCACCACTGTAACTAATGTACACCAGGATCAAAGTTAAAGGAAAATGTAAACTGTCTTCAAACTCGCAACGAATTTAATCAAAAGAAAACTGGAGGAATTCGAAAAAGTTGTTTAAAGAACCCTATATTATAGTCGTCAAATACGGGCGTATCATTTTTTTCAGTAAACGACTTAGGTTTCAAAAGTTTTTTACCTTGAATATTGCCCTCCAGCACCAATGTAGACGAACGCGTGGTGATTGATTAAGAATACTAAATATCACCACTCCCATTCATCCGTAAAAGTCGTAAGAGCCTAACTAAGAAAGTAAACTACACAAGACAATACACTGTAATACGAAAAAAGAACAACTTGTAACGGACCCTATACAATTCTGTCAGTTCAGCGTGTAGAAAAGTATAAACTTCCTTCCTAGTTTGAAAGGCTTTATTTCCAGCAGTAAACAATTAAAGACTATTTATTAAAGCAATATTTTTTTCATCCTCACATCTCGAAAAGAGTATTTTTGACCTTTGATATCTGAGCGCAAAAGTCATTTTTAAAGTAAATTGAATTTAGAACATCGTCTGCACCAAGTTTGATGTTTTGTTTTTCAATATTTTATATTAATCTGGCACTATAGTCGTTCCAATAGTTTATTTAACTTTTGACAGCTCTAATACTTAATCAAATAGTGATACCCTGACCCGTTACCTATTCGATTTCTTTCATCGATCGATTTTATGCATTAAGAAGTTTTAATCGATTTAACAAACTCATTATTTTATAGATAATTTCGTACTTCATATTTCTATGTGTTTCAATGTGCGACCTCCTTTGTCAAAATAAAGAAGAAATGGATTAAAAGAATGTTGTTCAAATATGACGGTTCTATGTCATGAAAAAATATATAGGAACTGAATTTTCAAAATGTATTATTGTATTGTTGCGCCATAACCAGATGAATCTAGTGTCCACTAGAAGAATCGAGAACTGTCGAGGACAACGCCATCTAGTGTCGGAAAGCGCGCAACTGTGTGCATTATGACGATTACTCGACGCTAGATGGCGCTACAAGCAGCTCTAGAGTAATCTATTTAGCCTAGAAACATCGATCGAATATCTTCGTAGTTTCGAGTAATTTCCACGGCCATATAATAGCGGAACGTCTTGGCCGTAGGGACAGTATTGTTTCACGATACAGCGGATAAACATCGAAGAGATCTTCTAGTGCGACTAAAGAGTGATTTCTTATTGTAAAAAGTGTTCTTAATAAATATTGTGTTATTTTTGGTAATCAACCGACTACTTTAATTTATTTAATACCCAGCTCGTAACAATTTGGTGTCAGAAGTGGGATTAAAGTATGCCGGTATTACCAAAGGAGGACACGGAAGGTATCCGAACTAGGAGTCAGCGCCAGCAAGAGGCTGATCAGAGGAGATTTGCCTACATCGGAGGATCAGCAGACAGCGATGGAAACCACGCCGTCTACATCGGCATCGGCAGCAGCTCCAGATATCACGGCCCTAATAGCGATGCTCCAGGAGCAGGCCCGCCGTCAGGAAGAGCAAGCCCGCCGTCAGGAGGAGCAAGCCCGCCGTCAGGAGGAGCAAGCCCGCCGTCAGGAGGAGCAGGCCCGCCGCTTGGAAGAGCAGCTGCAGCGGAACAAGGAAGAGCAGGCCCGCCGCCAGGAGGAGCAGGTCCGTCATCAGGAGGAGCAGGCCCGCCGCCAGGAGGAGCAGGCCCGCCGCTTGGGAGAACAACTGCAACGGGACAAGGAAGACCAGGCTCGCCGTCAGGAGGAACAGATGCTCTTGTTAAAAGGCATTCATGAGACTTTCGGCAAAGAACTCAAGGTAGTGAAGGATCAGGTTCTTCAACACGAGAATCGTATCACGGAGGCCGAAACTCAAATTGCTGACGTGAAGAAGGCCTTAGGAAACATTAAAGTTGGAGTCGGAGCGTCGACTACTGTAACTGCTGCCCCTTCGGTGCGGGGGTTCAAAGTACCGCCGTTTGATGGAACATCTTCGTGGTCAGCCTACAAGATTCAGTTTGAGGCTGTTATGAAGGTGAACGGCTGGACTAAGGATCAGGCTATGACCGCGCTCACCTTGGGTCTTCGAGGCCAGGCTCTAACCGTCCTCGAAGCCCTCGATAAAGAGGTTACCTATGAGCAACTGCTGGAGGCATTGGAGGCAAGATATGGTGACGCTCATCTGGAGCACGTGTTTCGTGCACAGCTGAAGGATCGTGCCCAACGCATCGGTGAAAACTTGCAACAATGGGCTCTAGAAGTTGAGAAACTGGTCCGTAAGGCATACCAGTCTGCACCTGCGCTCGTTGGCGGGAATCTGGTGCAAGCTTTCATCGATGGCATTCGTGACCTCGAAGTTAGAGCTGCTGTGAGACTTGGACACCATGAAACTCTCAAGGACGCTCTGGCCCATGCTTTGGAGGTGGAAGCTGTGAGACAAGACCATCGGTCTCATCGGGTCCGGGAGGTTGTGGCATCACCTGTGCGAGACCGATTTAAGGGGTACAGCCCTAGATGCTACGCCTGTGGTGAAAAAGGTCACCTTCGGTCCAGCTGCCCTAAGCGAAGCATAGGAAGTGAGTACGAGCGGTCTCAGGAGAATAGGGCGGTTGATAGTACTGCCCAACAACAGCAGGAAAACGAGTAAACGCCAGGACTGCGGGGCGGGTGCTGGCTGGTGTTCAAAGAGCTCCAAGGATTTCGATCTCGCAAACTCATGATGGGAACAGCCTGGTCATCAGAGGCGAAATCAACGGAACGTCATGTAAGCTGACTATTGATACGGGAGCTTCTCGCACAGTCATCAGTTCCCAACTTGCAAATCGGTTCCTGAGGGACATTGCATGTAACCGTGAGAAAATAAACTTAGTAACAGCCACTGGTCAGCGCATACCCGTCCGAGGCGAACAGAAGGTGGAGTTGAAGTTGGGCAACCAAGTTTACCTGCATAACGTCATTGTGGCCGATATAGTTGACGATTGTATCCTTGGCCTAGACTTCATGAAGAACAATTGTTGTGAGATCGACATCAACCAAGGTGTAATGAGATGTAGTCAAGAAGAACTGTTCATGGAAGGAGCATCATCAGGAAAAGTGTACAGCTTAAAGAACGCTATTCTTCCTCCCAGATCAGAGACAATTATGCCAGTTAGTCTCCCTCATAATTCTGGACGAATGCATCGGTGTGTTCTTATTGAAGGGGTAGATTATGATCTTCCATGGAAGATCGCACGAACTCTAGTAAGTACCACTAACACCTCTGCAGTACGTGTGCTAAATCTTAGTGACAAGCAACATGTGATTCATAAGGGCACACTGATTGGCACTTGCGAAGATGTGGATTGGATGCGTCGATGCCAAGACTTGACTACTTCGAATATCAGCACAGATGCACGAGTCAACGTGTCAACACTTTTAGAAGACTGTCGAGATGTCTTGTCTAGGGAAGAAATTGACAAGGCTAAGAGAATGTTAGTTAAGTACACTGATATTTTCTCTACTAATGACGCTGATATTGGAAAGACTGGTTTGGTTCAACACAAAATAAACACTGGGAGTGAGATGCCTATTCGTCAGCGACCAAGAAGACTACCAGTAGCACGAGAACAGGAAGTGCAAACCATGATTGATGGAATGGTTAGGGATGGCGTTATAGAGCCTTCATCCAGCCCATGGTGTTCACCTGTAGTGCTTGTAAAGAAAAAGGATGGCAGCATGCGTTTTTGTGTTGACTACCGCCGTCTAAACGACATTACGAAGAAGGACAGCTATCCACTACCTAGAATAGACGAAACTCTGGACATGCTAACAGGGGTTAAGTGGTTTAGCACCTTGGATTTAAAAAGTGGATACTGGCAGGTAGAGATTGATCCCAAGGACAAAGAGAAGACTGCATTTTCGACAGGGAAAGGATTGTGGCAGTTCAAAGTAATGCCCTTTGGATTATGTAACGCGCCAGCAACTTTTGAAAGACTGATGGAATCAGTACTCACCGGATTAACTGGAGATGCCTGCCTGGTCTATTTGGATGACATTGTCATCGTAGGCCGTACGTTTGAAGAACATATTCGAAACCTGGAGCGCGTATTATCGAAAATCCGAAGTGCCAACCTAAAGTTAAGTCCTAAGAAATGTTCATTTTTCAAACGGCAGGTTAGCTTTTTAGGATATGTGGTTTCGGAAGAGGGTGTCCAAACAGATCCGCAAAAGATCGCTGCCGTCAAGGATTGGCCAGTTCCAAGAGATAAGACCCAAGTAAGAGCATTTTTGGGCTTGTGCTCCTACTATCGGCGATTCGTGAAAAACTTTGCGGATATTGCTAAACCCCTTCATAAACTTACTGAAGAGAAAAGACATTTCTGCTGGGATGAAAGTTGTGACATTGCATTTCAAGAGCTAAAAAGACGTCTATGCAACACACCCATCTTAGGGTATCCAGATACCGAAAATGAATTTATAGTTGACACAGATGCGAGTGATACTGGGCTTGGCGGTGTGTTATCCCAGCGGAAAGGTGATCAAGAGGTTGTTATTGCATATTTCAGTAAATCTTTGTCGAAGCCGGAAAGGAATTACTGCGTCACAAGAAGGGAACTACTGGCCGTAGTGAAGACACTGCAACATTTCAGCAAATATTTGCTAGGGCGTAAATTCCACCTCCGAACTGACCACGCGCGATAGTCTAGTCATCCAGGATGGAGTCTTGTGCCGTAACTGGGAAAACGCTCGAGGAGACAGCTGTCACCTGCAAATGGTTGTTCCTAAAGCTAAGATACCAGTGGTCCTGCAGCTCTACCATAACGGATGTTCAGGAGGTCATATGGGAGTTAAGAAGACATTGTTAAAGATAAGGGAAAGATTCTACTGGATTCATTGTCGTGATGATGTTGAGGACTGGTGTCGCAAGTGTACCAGTTGTGCGGCCGTGAAGGGACCTCATACACGTAGCAGAGGCGCATTGAAATTGTATAATGTTGGTGCACCCTGGGAAAGAATTGCTATAGACGTGGCAGGACCGTTTCCTGAAAGTGAAAGCGGAAACAAGTACTTCATGGTCGTAATGGATTACTTCACTAAGTGGCCAGAAGTCTTTGCCATTCCCAACCAAGAGGCATCAACAGTTGCAGATAAATTAGTGCACGAAGTCTTCTGTCGTTTTGGAGTGCCTTTAGAAATCCACAGTTACCAAGGAAGAAATTTTGAGTCTCAAATATTTCAAGAAATGTGTCGAGTGATGGGTGCTCACAAAACCAGAACCACCTCTTACCACCCACAATCGGACGGAATGGTGGAACGATTTAACCAAACACTATAGAGGTATCTGGCAAAAGTAGTTGAAAGTAAGCAAAAAGATTGGGACAAACACATCCAACCGTTTCTTCTGTCATACCGAAGTGCAGTCCACGAATGTACTTCCGTAACACCAGCTTTTGCAAACTTCGGAAGAGAACTACGGTTGCCTGCAGACTTGATCACTGGAATATCCCCTGATACCCCGCGAAGTATAACGGAGTACGCGAATGACTTGCGGAACAAGATGAATGACATTTATGAGCATGTCAGACAATCGGGCCAACAAATGTCTGAAAAGATGAAAACCCGTTATGACCGGAAAGCGAATAATAAGGGCTTCGAAGAGTGTTCGCTAGTATGGCTACATAATCCAGTTCGCAGTAAAGGGAGATCTCCGAAGCTACAAGCAAAATGGGATGGGCCATACCGGGTAGTCACTAAAATCAATGATGTTACCTACCGGATACAGAAGTGTCCAAGAGGCGCCCCAAAGATAGTTCATGTAGATCGACTGGCGCGATACTATGGAACCGATAATGCTCGGGACGAGCATGTCTTAGGAGGGAGCAGTGTTGCGCCATAACCAGATGAATCTAGTGTCCACTAGAAGAATCGAGAACTGTCGAGGACAACGCCATCTAGTGTCGGAAAGCGCGCAACTGTGTGCATTATGACGATTACTCGACGCTAGATGGCGCTACAAGCAGCTCTAGAGTAATCTATTTAGCCTAGAAACATCGATCGAATATTTTCGTAGTTTCGAGTAATTTCCACGGCCATATAATAGCGGAACGTCTTGGCCGTAGGGACAGTATTGTTTCACGATACAGCGGATAAACATCGAAGAGATCTTCTAGTGCGACTAAAGAGTGATTTCTTATTGTAAAAAGTGTTCTTAATAAATATTGTGTTATTTTTGGTAATCAACCGACTACTTTAATTTATTTAATACCCAGCTCGTAACAGTATTGTGTTGTAATTCAGTGGTTAATATTGTATTTGTTAAACTATTGATGATCTTTATTAAATCTCTCTATGTCTATTTTAAAATAATCTCAGTATTTCAATGAGTAACCTTCAATATAGTTGAGTATTTATATTCCTCCGTATTGATTTATTTGTGAATTCTCACGTTTGGTTGAGTTGAGCGTATCGTTCCTGCCTTCGTTACTGTCAAAATGCCAAAAAAGAAAGTACTCAAAGGACAAACAAGAGAGTTTGTCTTGCGACTTCGTGAATACTTTGAAAAGGAAAGCCGTAATGGTGGGCCTCTTATACCAGTGACTCAAGTTAGAGACCGTGTTGCAGCAGCATTAGGTATTAGTGCTCCAACAGTGGCAAAAATAACAAAAGAAGACTACGGCAGCAGTGGCATGGAACAGAATAAGCTATCTACACCTAAGAAAAAACGTCCGCCTAGTAAAGTTACAGCCGTTGACAATTTTGACGCTGATGCTATTCGTCGTCATATATACGACTATTACCAAAGAAAAGAGATTCCAACATTAAAAAAACTAACACAATCTCTTCGAAATAGTGGTTTGTTCCGTGGTCAAAAATCTTCTCTGACAAAGGTATTGAAAGACATTGGAATGTTATTCCAAAAATGTGACAAACGAAAAATTTTAATGGAACGCAATGATATTGCTTTGTATAGATGCGATTTTTTAAGACAAGCAAAAAAAATAGAAGATTGGTCGAATGTTGTTTTCACAGATGAAACTTGGCTCAATGCGAATCATACGCTGTCAAAAACTTGGACTGACAACACCGTTGGCTCCACTTCTACAGTACCAATGGGAAAAGGCGAACGACTGATTATTTGTCATGCAGGAACAGTAAAAGGATTTGTGCCAGGCGCTCTATTAGCTTTTAAATCCCAGAAAACAGGAGATTATCATGAGGAGATGAATTCAAACGTGTATGAAAAGTGGTTCAGAGAAATGCTTACATCACTCGAAGAGCCATCAATAATATTTATTGATAATGCACCTTATCACTCTCGTCAAATTAATAAAATACCAACACAGGCCAACAAAAAACATGAAATTATAAACTGGCTCCGTGACAATGGCGAAGAGGTGAATGAGTCCCTACTAAAAGTAGAGTTAGTAAAGATATTAAAAACAAAGAAGCTGCCAAAACGATACGTCATAGATGAAATGGCAGCAGAGCATGGGCATACCGTCCTCAGAATTCCCCCATATCACTGCCAATATAATGCAATTGAAATGATCTGGGCACAAGTTAAAGGATATGCTGCGAGGAACAATACAACTCCTCCTTTCACCGCAAGAAAAATGCTGAATTTACTGAAAAATGCGTGTGAAAAAGTAACTCCAGAAAACTGGGCGAATGTTGTAGAAAAAACAAAGAAGGTGATAATGTCGGATTGGGATCGGGATGTTGCATTCGACAATTTATCTATCCAAGAAATGATAATCAATATTACTGAGAACTCAAGTGATGATGATTCCTGGTCATACGAAGAAGACGATTCTTTATAATTAAAATTAGTATTACAGTACCTCTTTTGGTTGTTTTATTTTTAATCCGTAAATTACTACGAATTTCAACATTTTGTACCTGTTCATTACAAGTAGGTACCGCAGGTAGTTTTTATTTGAACCAACTATAGTAAGTCTAAACAATTATTTTAGATTCATTAATTTGCGGCGAATACATTCGATCCCATTACTAGGTACGAGTACGATGGAACTGTTTTCATTACGCAAATTATTTATGCATTGAAACAGAGACATTTAGGGCATTTTAATGCAAAATAATAAAGCTTTTTACGTGATTTGATATAAAATATAATCACAATAATTTTATTGTATGTTTTATTAATATAATCGATAATCGATTTATTTCAAAACCGTTTTTATAGTCTGTGGTCATTAATTACGAATGACACATCCCTAAGTAGGCGGAGCCCGCCCATAAAGTACAGTATTATCTGTAGTACATTGTATCAAAAATTATTACAAAACTTTATGTGCGTGATCTGTCAAAAGTTAAATAAAGTATTGGAACGACTATAGAAGTGAAAACTTGTTATTAGCTTTCTGACAACTGATCTGCTTTGTATTACGAATGTATCTAGCTGTAAGTTTCCCATAAATAAATAAATATTGTTAAAACCTTAGGTAGAAACGATAAACTTAAAAACAAGTGAAAAACCTAAAATGAGCAATTCTAACGACGAGGAAGTTTTATTTGATGCCAACAGAACTGACTGAAACTGTTATTAATGCGCAAATCAACTTAAGTAACTGTAGCAAAGTTTTTCTTAATTATACCTGAGTATTATTTGAAATAATTAAAAGATTATTATGTAATACTTACCTACCATAACGTCGTACTTAATAAATATTAATACCTACCTCCGGATGCTAATTTTAGAATCCTTCGCTTGCTCGGTTATCAAAATTCACTCTTGTATAACAAATAACTATTAATTACGTCTATTGTTTTATACGTATTGGTTGTCAAAACGTCGTCATTAATGCAAGTTTACAACCCGTACCTAGAAATTCTATTTACCCGAACATAACAAAACGTGTTCATGTATCGACGTACCAGCTTAGTGTCGTGTGAACAGCACCCTGTGGCGACACCTGTCGACTGTCGAAGAAATCCACAATTTGTTACCATTTAGTACGTGTAACTTAATGCTGGATAGCTGTAATCTAAAGCTATAGAGTTACGTTGGAGCTGTGGTGAAAATTTATTGTTTAGAAGAATGAACTTAATTTGATTTCAGTCAAGCTATCCTCAGTAAATATTATATACTAGCTTTTTTTTTTTTTAAAAGACATCTCCCACATTTGGAATAAACATCCTGTGTCGTGGGGGACTTTACAAACATACATGAAACGGACACAACATCCAGACTCGGGACAACAATTCGTGGATCACACAAAGTGTTGTACCGCGTGGGATTTGAACCCAAGACACTTGGCGCAGCAGCAAGCGGCATGGCGACCGCTGAAACCACTCGGCCAACCGTGCAGTCAACTAGCTGACCCACGCAACCTCGTTTGCGTCTTATATTGTCCGTGGCGTGAAAATTTTCCCCCGTTTTTGAAACATTCTTCATTGGTGCTCCGCTCCTATTAGTAGTAGCGTGATGATATATAGCCTATAGCCTTCCTCGATAAATGGACTATCCAACACTAAAATAATTTTTCAAATCGGACCGGTGGTTCTGAGATTAGCTTGAACAAACAGACAGACAGACAAAAAAATTAAAAATATATATTTTGGAATGTGTACCGTATATACATTCATATGCATGTAGTAGAAAGCGGTTATTTTAATATTACAAAGAGACACTCCAATTTTATTTATTTGTATACATTTTTACGACAACATATGTTACAACTATTCTTATAACGCTTAGAATTGAAGAAGAACTGAAGATGTCAGCAATATATTTTGCTACAACTGTTATTATTTCATTTAGAAAATTGAATTACTTCTCCGGTATCCTCACTCACTCGGTGAAACACAGCACTATGGCTGTTTCACACCGGTTTTCTGTGAGGCCGTGGTATCACTCTGATACCACTCCCACGGTAGATAGTATACAAAAGCTTCAGATTAGGTACTCGTCTTAATTGATATGTGCGAAAGTATACTATTTACCATGACTATAGTATATATATAACAATATAACAATATCAATAGGTTTTTATTACAGCTCGGTATGTATACATACACTAAATATATACATACACTAGCTGACCCACGCAACCTCGTTTGCGTCTTCTATTGCCCGTAGCGTAAAAAATTTCCCCCGTTTTTGAAACATTCTTCAATGGTGCTCCGCTCCTATTGGTCTTAGCGTGATGATATATAGCCTATAGCCTTCCTCGATAAATGGACTATCCAATATTGAAAAAAAATTTCAAATCGGACAAGCGTTTCTTGAGATTAGCGTGTTCAAACAAACAAATATTAGCATAGATAGGTAATAGTCCTTCTGATGTTAATTGACCACCATATGTTGTAGACGCTGAACAGAGTACGTTTGTTTTGCTAATCACGAAAGCTAGTCATGAATATCTATAAGAAAATCAAATTTGAGTGGAATAAAAGAAAATTCTATGAAGAAAATGTATGTCAATGAACTTTTAATGAGTCAAATACCTGTCAAAAATGTAATTTCTTCAATAAAAACTTCAATCTGGCATTAAATCTAATATCGACCATATAAACCTAGTACAAAGTCATGTAAAACCTAGGAATTAAAAATCAAGACCTAACCCAAAAACCAGTTCATAAGGCTCAAATTTCACTGCAATTTTTACTCACCTCACACACAAAATAGTAACTGTATACACAAGACATAACAAACAAAAAACGTCACTATGGTTACTACATGTGGCGCGTGAAAGCGTGCGGGGCGGGCCGCGTTCAGCCGATACTGAGAGTTTAGACGTAGACGTCGAGCGCCACTATCGAACTAGCCCTTAATAGCCCTTTAGCCAAGGTTAAGCTGGAAGAATAGGGACTAAATTAACCTTCATATTTCCTAGGAACCGTTTGTTATGAAATGCTCAGTTTAAAAGTCCCTTTAGACACGTATTTACTTTTAGAATTAAGGATTACTCAATTGGGAGCCTGAGTGCAACGATTGTACAACAGTTGTAGGTTTTCATGTTATCTTATAACTATGTAAATATGTGTTTATGTATCCAGTTTCCTTTGTATATACGTGTATATTTCGTTTGTCCATTGTATTTTAACAAAATATAACATATTTAGAAAACACCCAAACTCCGAAACAAATATTTGCAGATCATACAAACAGTTGTTCCTACCCGGAAATCAAAGCCGAGGCCTCAAGCACAGCAGTCCCATACGCTACCACCTAGGCAGTTTTAATATATATGTGATACAGTAAAGTTATAATTTAATTAAAACCAATAAATAAAATTTAGAGGAATGTTTGTTTATGTGACTAATAAAAGCTTCTTATGTAATGAATCCAATGGTCATGAGAAGCCCTTTGGGTTATCGTCTCAGAATCAGGTGGAGAAATTTGGCCTCACTATTGGTTTTCTGTAAGGTAATATTCCTCATTTGGAACCAGCAAATTAGCTCCCATTTATTCCAAAAAATAACTCTCACTTATAAAATAATAATAAGCGAAGAGTAGCCTAATGTCTTCTGTCAATACAATGAAGAAAATCGTGAGGTTTTTTATGTATAATATGTATGTACGAAGTACCGAAGCACAGCACCATAATATACGCATACAAAATATTACCTCCACTTATAACCTTCTAAAAGCAAAATAATAACATAAGTAAGTTATATTCAAGTACAGTAAATACACATTAGGCATTAAATCATACATTTTCAATACTTTAATAGTGACAACATAAGTTAAACAAAAATTACACAGAATATGTATGAAAACGAATATCAACGTTCGATATTCCAGCACTTGAAGCTACAGAACTCAAAACTGACCTCTCATTGGCTATCAAAGAGGGTTGTGAAAGGTCAAATGAGTTTAACTTTACAATAACCTTGCTAGATTGAGATAAATCCTAGTACATTGAAATACTTAAGATTTGTTATGATACAACAATAATTAAGAGTTGATAGGTTATTATTTTCATAGGCATTCCTTTATACTAAAATATTTTATACAAAAAAAATATTAGTAATATAATAAGCAAAGGAACATTTATTTCATGGTAATCGGCTATCATGGATACCTTATATCCGTGGGAGAGCCACGCTTCGGCATGAATGGGCCGGTTCGACCGGAGTGATACCACGGCCTCACAGAAAATCAGTTTGAACCAGCGCCTGCCCTGTGTTTCACCGAGTAAGTGAGGATACCGCAGGCCCATACCCCAACCCCTTCCTCCATCCCATTCCTCGTCCCCCAAAGGCCGGTAACGTAACTTGTAACGCCTCTGGTGTTGCGAGTGTCCATGGGCGGCGGTAATCGCTTACCATCAGGCGATACGTCTGTTTGCTTGCCCCGTATTCCATAAAAAAAGAAAAAGGTATTTTAAGACATACACAGATTTTGATCAATAAAAAGAGGTTCAATTTAATTCTAATTCGCTCTGTCATGCCCACTCTAAACAGTAACTTTCAATAATATACACACAATAATACATACTTCATGTAGGTAGGTATATTAGAGTGAACCCCACATGATTGACGAATCAAAACGAATTTTAAAACCATATTATATACCTTAGACTTAATCAATATATCTATACTAATACTATAAAGCTGAAGAGTTTGTTTGTTTGAACACGCTAATCTTAGGAACCGCTGGTACGATTTGAAAAATTATTTCAGTGTTGGATAATCCATTTATCGAGGAAGGCTATTAATCATCACGATAATGATGAATGTTTCAGAAATAAGGGGAAAATTTTACGCTACGGACAATAGAAGACGCAAACGAGGTTGCGTAGGTCAGCTCGTTAGTTATAAATGATTTCGTTAATGCCAATTGAGGTTATAAACAACCAACTAAAAACTATAAACTTTAAAAGAGCCGTATAAAATGTCTTCGTACAATTATAATTCTGTCTCCTCTCAGACTATTACGGGTGCTAACTAAAGTGCCTAGTCACGTGAGGTCGATAAATTACAATAAAAATTACCCACGAAACGTGGAGATAGCCCCGGAACCGTTCGGGGAGAAAAATGCCAGGCTAAATTTGGATGAAACGGGACAGTTCCGTACAATTTAACTTCATGTGAAAGGCACAACTTGTGGAGCTGGAGCTATTAAACAGGAGTTCATCGCATTTCATAAGAAGGAATTAGTATTATTATTATTATTTACTGGTGATTGTCTAGTTTAACGTTTTGTTAGTCAACAAAATGAGTACCAATGAAATATCATAACTTCGTGAGGCACAATTAAAAAGAAGAATTGCGTTGTAGACTTGGTTATATTGCTTTATCTTCTCTTTCCTATTTTCTCCTCGAATTCGTAATAAAACCATCATGGCTACAGATAAAAAAAATACTGCTGGCGTTGGTAAGCCTGGACAAAAAAAATAATATAGAGTAATTCTTCCCTCTTCCCCCGGATCGCCGTAAGGTGCAGACGTGCAGAAGACCTCTCGTTATATTTTATAAATTAAATAATATACATAATTCAAAGAAAATAAATTCAGTGATAAAATAGGATTGCATAAGTGTACAGGAGGTGCAGAACGTTTGGAAACAAGTGAGTGATGAACACATATACCAACGCACACACTGACACACAACGCTAAGACGAACCTCATTCAAACCGAGTCAGTGTTCTACTATCCTGGTATCTGAGATCGTCGTATACAAATCGACGCGTGCGCAGGGCGTATCTACCTCTTGAACGCGCCCCTATTGGATAATTACTTCCGCCTACGCCCACTCAGTGACCGATTAAGTGACACCCATTGCACCTGTCTACTAAGCGCCACACTTTGAATTATTTGTACAAAAGATTAACAACTACCTACATATATATTTTTATCCTAGTACCTACAATGGCAGCAGCATTGTTGAATAAATCTTTCTCCGACACAGACATTACTGAAAAAGGAATTGAATCAACGCCCCCTAACTATACCTCCGTACGCAACAAAAGACTGAGAGAAGAAGATTTGCCCTCAGAATTCTGCAAGTTTAAGGAAGAGATAAAAGACTTGTTTACATCTTTCATGACAACTCAAAAAAGGGAACTCAAGATGATTACCGATAACCTCAAGGATATTCAACAAACCAACAGTAATATTGAAGCTTCTATTGCACGATTATCTATTCAACAGGAAGAGTTTCAAAAAAAGATAGAATCTCTTGAACTGCAATCAAAAAAAGACCGGGAATATATAGTTATACTAGAGGATAAATTGGAGGACTTGCAGAGAGGCGAGAGGAAATCTTGTATTGAACTAAAAAATGTTCCTAAGAAACCCCAAGAGAATAGAAACGACCTGTTATACATGATTGAGTGTCTAGCGAAAACTATACACTTTGATATGGCCTCGAGAGACATAAAAGACATTTATAGATTAAAGAGTAAGAAGGTAGGGGTAAACAATACTCCCATTATTCTCGAACTTAATTCATCTATACAAAAATCCGACTTTCTACAGAAAATCAAGTCTTACAATATAAAAAACAAAACAAAACTTCAAGCAAAACACCTTGGGCTTACCACTAATGAAGACACCCCCATATTCATATCAGAACAACTCACTGCCAAGGGTGCCCGTTTGCACTTCCTGGCAAGGGACTTAGCGAAAACTAAACAATACAAGTATTGTTGGACTGCATTTGGACGCGTCTATGTTAGAAGAGATGAAAACAGTAGGGTTGTTTTGATCAAGAATGAAGCACAGGTGCAGCACTTACTTCAAGAAATCTGACTAGTCGAACACTATTTTTGTTTTGCATACATCTTGTTCTTGCCACTTTATACAGGGTGTCTCAAAAGAAATTTTATATTTGTTTAGCTTACTGCGTGAACGCTGCGTACTTGAGGGGTGCGGGGGTTATGTCAATTGGTAGCTTAGCTCTTGGGGATTCAGTCGCTATGGAGCGTTTCTCGGGAGCAGACCGCGCGTTGTGCGTGCGAGAGTTTTACAAGAACGGTGATTCGACAACTGTCGCGCGTAGAAAATTCTGCAGTATTCGAGGTTTTCGCCACTTAAATGATGCGCCAAGCCTTCCTCTCATTCGACATTGGGTTAAAAAGTTTGAAGAGACTGGATCAACGCTGGATAAATCAAAATCCGGGCGACCTAGGTCATCAAGAACGGTAGAAAACGTGGAGAGTGTTAATCAATCTGTACGTGACGACCCGAGCCTTTCAATTCGGAAGCGCGCGAGTGCTTTAAATGTGCATAGATCATCATTACATCGCATTATGCACAAAGATCTAAAGCTGCACCCCTACAAAATTCAATTGGTGCAAGAATTAAAGCCCCAAGATGCCGGTCAGAGGCTTAATTTCGTAAATCAGATGATTGAGCGATTTTCAACGTTTACCAACATTTTGTTTTCGGATGAAGCTCATTTTCATCTTAATGGCCACGTAAATAAGCAAAACTGCCGCTACTGGAGTTCAGCCAATCCGAAACACAAACATCAGAAACCCCTACACTCGCCTAAAGTGACCGTATGGGCTGCCATGTCGGCGCGAGGAATTATCGGCCCTTACTTTTTTGAAGACGAAATGGGGCGTACAGTTACAGTGAATTCAGAGCGTTATGTGGAGATGTTAGACAACTTCTTGGTACCTGAACTGCAAAACTTTCCTGGCTATAACCAAAGAACATGGTTTCAACAGGACGGAGCAACTTCACACACGTCCAATATATCTCTGCCACGTGTTCGTGAAATTTTCTCAGGAAAATTGATCTCCCGGAGAGGTGACATAAATTGGCCTCCACGTAGCCCAGATTTAACCCCTATGGACTTTTTCCTATGGGGTTATCTTAAATCTAAAGTTTACGCCAATAAACCAACTTCACTGGCGCATTTGAAAGAAAATATCCGTCACGAAATGGCAGCCATCCCTCACTCCACCTGTCGAGCAGTCATAAGTAATTTTACTGTTCGATTAAATGAGTGCCAACAACGTGAGGGTTTACATTTAGACGATATTATTTTTAAGAAATGAATTCCCAAAAAGTATATTTTAACAATAAATAAACATTTTTTCTATATACCGCTTCCTTTTTTTTTAATCAATCCACTAAATATGAAATTTCTTTTGAGACACCTTGTATAATTATTGCATGCATCACGTGTAGGAGTGGTTGTCTATCTGTTTTAGTAAAGTTAACTAAAATAAATTTGATATATAATATTTCTAAAACTAAGCACAGTCAGCTCAACTATACTGTATGTGTAACAAATAATACTTTTTACGCACTTTACATGTATTATCTAAAACGTAACACCCTGAATAACTCTAAATTCACTAACATTACACACGCACATATTAAAGTATTCTGTTTATATCAAACAATATATATTACACATATATTAACACGCATACTTAAAATACAATCCCGACAAGTTAAAGTTCCTCAGCTCTCATACAACAGTGATCCGGTAGCATTGCCAAACATATTGAGCCTCGAAGATGGACAGTAACCTAAATACATTGGAAGAATTGGATAACACTGAGATTGCCGATTCCGTTTCAGTTAACCTAGAACAGTTACATAACTATTTACAGTCCCGACATTCTAAGTTTACTGTGTTAACGCAAAATATAAGGAGCATTTACAGTAACTTTGACGATCTACAGACAAACCTATCGCAAATTAAGCATAATGTTGATATACTTTTACTCACAGAATGTCGCATTAACTACAATAAACATCTCCCTTCCTTAAAAGACTACAACTATTACTACACTATGAATCAGCTCAATCGAAACGATGGTGTGGTAGCGTATATAAATGATATTCACCATCCCAGAGTAACTGAAATTAATATAACTCACGCCTCTGCTATTCAGATAACTATGTTAAACATCATTATAATTGGAATTTATCGTTCTCCATCACACGCTTGTGCTGATAGCTTTATAAATTCACTAAACCTTCACCTTGAAACTATTAAGTCACACAAAAATATTATAATAACAGGCGACATAAATATTAATTTAATAGCAAAATCTACAGAAACATCGTTGCACCGAAATAATAGATTGAATTTCTTAAATATGTTGGCTGTCCATGGCCTTTTGTCGGGACTTAGTCTACCAACGAGAGAACAAAACTGTCTCGATCACATGATTTTAAAAATTAATAAATGCAATTACTCAGCTTTTGTGGCAGTTTTAAATACATCTATTACTGATCATGCTATGGTATTACTAGATATAGCCCATATAGTTAAAACTAAGACCTATACGAATCAGAAATCTGTTATGTCTTTCGAAAACGCACATATAAACTTAATTAAGACAGATATATCATTTATTAACTCATGTAATGATTCGGATACTATGGCTGATAGACTGATATCCGTAATTAAGGCATCACTGCTCTCTGGCAGAGTAAATAAACCTACAACTGGTAGACGGCGAATAATAAAACCGTGGATAACTACTGGAATATTGCGGTGTATTAGTCTTCGTAACAAAATGCAATTGAAGGTGAGAAACGAACCATTTAATGTAATACTAAAAATTACATTTAGACGTTTTCGTAATTTCTGTGCGAATCTGATTAAGAAATCGAAAAGGAAATATCAGAGAGACCAAATAACAAACACATTAAAAAACACAAAACATCTTTGGCAACAAATTAATGAAATTACCCATTTTAAAGCCCCAAAGTCGACCAATGCTTCTCTTCTAAATGTGACTCCACACCCGGTTGATTCACTTAATTGTGTTAACCAGTACTTTGCTCAAATAGGTAAAACTTTGGCTAGTGATATAATTAATACATTTGGTCCTTCCAATTATACTGCTAATTCTAGTAACTACAGTAGCAACTTAAGCACGCAAGTTACATCGTTTGTATTGATGGCAACTGACCCACAAGAAGTGGATGGTATACTGATGGGTCTAGACTCTGATAGCTCACCTGGCTGGGATGGTATACCTACTAAGTTTTTAAAAATATCTAGAGACTTTATTGTCCCAATAATAAGTCAGTTGGCCAACTTATGCTTTGACACTGGACAATTTCCTGCTGCTTTCAAACGGTCTGTCATTACTCCTGTGCATAAGGGCGGGGACGTGAACGATATAAATAATTATAGACCTATATCTGTCTTACCTTGCATTTCGAAAATCATTGAAAAACTATTAAATAACAGACTTATTGACTATTTAAGTAAATATAAAATTTTATCCGATTCACAGTACGGTTTTAGGAAGGGACTTTCTACTCAAGACGCTATCATGTCACTAACCAATGAGATAACGTCTAATGTGGACAACGGTAACAAATGTTTGACCGTGTTTTTGGATCTTAAGAAACCTTTTGACACCGTCTCCGTCCCTGTCCTACTTCAGAGGCTTGAGAACATTGGTGTTAGAGGAATGGCTCTTTCTCTTTTTAGAAGCTATTTAACGGGTCGAAAGCAGCAAGTCAAAATTAATGACATAAGAAGTAATGAAGAGGACGCAGTTTGCGGGGTCCCGCAAGGGAGTGTTCTTGGCCCAACACTGTTCCTAGTTTACATAAACGAGCTGTGTAATATTGGAAACAGTGTTGGGCGAGTCTTTTGTTATGCAGATGACACTGCGCTAGTTTATTCAGGCGTGTCATGGAGTGCCGTACAAACTGCCGCTGAACGGGGTCTTTCACAGGTGTCTGGTTGGCTCAATGAAAATCTTTTAACCCTCAATATCCAAAAAACTAATTTTATTTGCTTTACTCCTAATCAAAAAACACAGCCAGGTCCCGAATTTAAAATTAATATCCATGACTGTGCCAATGAGACTAGATCGTGTAATTGCAAGAATATTCAACAAGTGAAGACCACTAAATACCTAGGGGTAACTGTTGATCAGCGGCTCTCTTGGCATTCTCATATAGAAGTCATTATATCCAGAGTTAGAAAACTTATTTGGATTTTCAAGACACTGCGTCATGTAATGCAAGCGCAAGTGCTTAACAAAATCTATACTGTTCTGGCACAGTCTGTAATAACTTACTGTATACCAGTATGGGGAGGGGCTACTAAAAACAAATTTTTAGACTTAGAAAGAGCACAGAGGTCACTCATTAAGGTTATGTACTTTAAACCTTACAGATATTCTACAGAAAAACTGTACAAGGATAGCAATCTCTTAAGTGTCAGAAAATTATACGTCCTGAATATAACCCTCAATCTGCACAAAACATTAGCTTACAATCCTTCTATTCTCGATAAACGGCGTAAAGATATTGTAGCTCATGCCGCGAGAGTTCATTCTGTTTTTGCCAGACGCCAATATGTAACACAATCAGCATATGTTTATAATAAGTTAAACTCGAAACTTACCATATATCCCAGATTACTCTATGACTGTAAAACAACCATAACTGAATGGCTTAAAGCACTAACGTATGAGGAGACTGAACTCATATTAGTAAGAATCAGTTAACATACCAATCACACAATTGAACATATACATACACATTCGCATGGCCACACACACACACACACACACACACACACACACACACACACACACACACACACACACACACACACACACATACACACACGCATACACACACACACACACACACACACACACACACACACACGAACACACACACACACACACACACACACACACACACACACACACACACACACACACACACACACACACACGCACACACACATACTAAGTGTTCCGAAATAAACAAAGCTGTATCATTGTTTTCTTTATTATTTGTATTCACTATTTGTTGGAAGTATTTTGTTGTAATAATGCTTTCTACTTGGTGGACATTGCTCAATTATGTGCTCGTGAGAATTCTTTTTCTGTTACAATTATGGTCTCATCATTGTGTAGTTTTAAATTACGGGAAGAAGCGAGACAATCCCGATACAAGTATTTCCAATAACTTACTGGGGTTGGCCTCATTTTATGTAGTATATGACAATGTATGAGAAATAATAAAAACATTTTTATTTTATTTTTTTTATTTATTTATTCTTTACTTTCTAAACTTTGGATTTAATAGCAATGTATTTTTTGTATCGTTACTCTTTGAGACCGCCGTTACATTAATTAAACACTCTTATTGCAGTAACTAAAAGTTTATAACAATATACAGGTGCCAATTTAGTTGAATTAATAGACACCTTATATATCGACTGTTCAGAAGTGTGAACCTCGTACTACGGAACTCTAAAAATTAACAGGTGAACGCGACTGTAATGAGGAAACTTGGGGAATACCGAAGGATTGCCAATTTAGATATTCAAATCGTGTTCGGTTCATTTTGTGGATATTTTGTGTACATTTTGGAGAGAGTGGTTTTTTTCTAAGCAGCGAGGGAAAAGTGGGGAGGAAATTGTGTTTCTACTTTTTTGTTTGGGTTTTGAACAAAGTGTGAGGTAAATAATGTGGGGTTGTGGAGTGTTTTAGATGCTAGATAACGGCGTGGTAAGGAGAGAGCTGGAATGCCAAGGGATGTGATAAAATGCAAAATCTTTGCAGTTTTATAATTTACTGTCGTAGGTTTATTTAACGTATCGTTTGCTATAATCATATTTTTATGATGTAGTACCGTCGCCGAGAGGTATGGTTTTGACCTACCCCTCTAATAATAGTAAAAGAGAGGCTAGAGCAACCTAAATTACTTGATGTAAAACTACGAACTCGTTAACAACCCATAACGTCCCTCTGCTGGGCTCGGGTCTCCTCTCAGGAAAGGGTTAAGGCCATACGTCCCCACGCTGGTCAAGTGCGGAATGGAGCGGGGCAAGACAACAAGACAACGTTGTGGCTACGTAATCTTGCCGTTGGAAGTTTTAAGGCTACTCAAAGGCCTCATGATAACAACCGGAACCGACTGCTTAACGTGACCTCCGAATCACGGAGGCGCTCATAGTAACATGCCACTAGCGGTCACCCATCCAGATACTGACCGCGCCGTCGTTGCTTTCCCTCAGTAATTGTTTCTAATCACTGAGTGCAACCGGGCTATGAGCGCCGCTTGTAACATTTACATTCTACAAAATATATATTAAATGCACGTATATAATTACGAATACTTACTTAGACATAATTACATTTTGCTACTTAAAACTAGAGCTCCACTTGGAACTTTGTCCAAATAAAAGCAAAAGTGTTTACAAAGACGGCTTTAATGTGATTCCCAACATGAATACGTTGAGAAACTCAATTTAACTAGTAGTAATGTCACGGAGCGTCAGTAGCGAACTGCGAAATTGCTGTTAACTCAAACATTTCGGCGCAACCGAGTTAGCTTGTCACAAAAACTTAGAGCTGAGCACTTTGGAGTTAGTGAGGGGGTTATTACTGCATTAATAGATATACACTTGCAACGAGTATAAAAATTTTCATTAAAAGAAAATTATCATCAACAGCGTTTAATAATCCACTGCTGAATATAATTCTCTCAGTGGCTTGGTACAAGGTTTCTTTCAAGTATTCCATCTCTTTACAGAACTGTATTCCTGCGCTGTTTGCTCCCAAAGTTGGTTCTTTGGACACCCTCAGGATGAGTCCGTCACTACACGAAAATTATATTTAAACCCAAACTAAATTTCAAAGACACTGAAATAGATATCAAACTAAAGAATACAACACGAAAACATGAATAAGCAAGATTAAAGTTAATAGTGAAAAAAATTATGCAAGAATTATGCATCAAATAATATAAAAACAACAAGTAATTCAATAAAACAAACTCTGGATTTAAACAATAAGTAATAAATGTGTTACTTATCTGTGAACTCTGGTACAATAATCACATCCAGATATAAATATCGAATGGACCAAACCTCACATGAATTTACAATTTGTCTTTTAGTTACTGATTAATTAAGTAGAAAGCTTTATGAGAGGTAAGTTGGTGAATATAAAATATACATTTATGGATATTTTATACCTGTTTTAAGTGCTTTTGTATTACTCGTTATATATTTTGTACATCATATTTTAAGTCCGTCTATTCATTTTAACACGCTTTTATTAGCTTCGATTGTTTTTAAGTTTCTTTGTATATATGTGATTTTGTAAGCTGTTTTATATTTTTTGACCTTGTTTTCTTATTTTATGGTATAATATATTATACATTTAATCTGTATGTATAGTATGTATATAAATGTATATTATAAGTATATGAATATAAATATATATATGTGTGTGTGTTTTTTTTTTTTCAAAATTATACATGGAGGAGGCCTTTACTCAAATTTTGGGACCCAAACTAAAAACAACTCAGTAATTAATTTCTTGTAATTTGATTGTATTTTGGATACATAAGTAAGGTTATATAAGTTATTTATTTGTGAACTTTGATAAGTGGATGGCTTAGTGATGTAAAATTGGATTATTTAGTTATATAGAATTTGATTTTTGTACAAGAAAAAGAAAATACTGGAAAACAATCAAATACATACTTAAAATAATATATAGGTAGATTGGGATGAGTGTTGAAACAAATGATATTTATCTAATTGAGATAAATATCATTTGTTTTGTGTTTATGTTTGCACAACAATTTAAAACAAATGAATATAAAAGAATGCTATGAGAAAAAAAAAATTCTTAACACACATTAAGAGTTTGTAATGATAAAAATAATACATGTTTAAGTTAATAATGAATGTTAATTAAGTATTAATTATTTTTTAAAGTTATTGATAAATTATTGTTTGAATTATGCATGTATAGTTGAATAGTGATTCTATGTTATTATGTGTTAGGTTTCTTCTCTTTTGTTGTAATCTTATTTTGGGAATAAATGGTTTTATTATTATTACATGTGTGTGTGTACAAGTAGTAGTATGTAAGCTACCCAAAATTTTTGGAAAACGAAAATCCGTGTCATGGTTGTCTGGAAGAGATCGCCGTGAGCGATAAGACCGCCTATTGTTACATATTTTGCATATTTTGTAACTCATTATTTGTTTTCTAATGTAATTTTATATGTATAGAATTAAGATATAAAAAATAAACATAAGAGGGCAGCAAGCAGGTCACCTAATATGAACTGGCTACACTCATCACGAGTCAAGAGTGTCGCTCAGGAATCAAGGAGAGGATAAGTGCAATGAAAGAATTGCTCACTGGTTTTCTGTGACATCATGATATCACTGCGGTCAATCACGGCTCTCCTCCGTACTATAATTTGTTATCAACAACACCATTAAAAGGAATAAATAAATAAATAAATATTCCGGACATCTAACCCACAACGCCATCTAGTCCCAAGCTAATATAAATACTAACTGATATAAATACTTATATACTTTTTATGTAAATACATACATATTATATATAGAATACACCCAACTTCCGAAACAAATATTTGCAGATCATACAAACATTTGGTCCGACCCGGGAATCGAACCCGAGACCTCAAGCTTAGCAGTCGCATACGCTACCACTACGTCACAGAGGAACAAAATACATTATATTGCAACTAATCATATAGGAAAAAAATCTTATTAAATGTCGTGCGCTTACAGAATATGTGCACTTCATACAAATCTAATGCAACAAAGTATTCTCATCGCACTGGCTATTAGTTGAGTGAACCTGAATGGGGTTGACGTACATTTTTACAAGTTCGCACGACGTGTTGGCGAGTACACGGTAAACTTTATTTGTTGAGTAAATATCTTTTTTGTACACTCTCACGTCCAGTTAAGTACACTTGCCAACTTTCGGGTGCTATTTTATAAAGCTAACTAGTAAACCACGCAATCTCATTCGCTTGTTTGAATTAATATGACGTATTTAAGAGTGGCATTGAATGGGAGAGGCCTGTGTCCAGCTGTGGATTGAAATAGACTGATGACAGTGAAAATAAAAAAAAAAAGAAGTGTGTGTGGAAGTCAAACGCACTACCTTTAGCTAGCTTCGTAGAATCAACAGGCTCATCACTCTTACATCATCACCATCATCATCATCATCAAGGGGTGCCATCTTCAAAACGTTGGTGGCCCGAGGTACGTCGGGTTTCCAGAGTTTTCCTTTCCAGGGTGCACCTGGTTCCCCGGCATTTAGTACCCGAGACGGCGTGCGGTTTTAGTCGGTTCGAGTCCGACATACCACCAGGAGGTGGTATCAGAGGGGAATTCCGTACAACAAAAAAAAGGCAGTATTTTATAGGCCGACCGTTTAACTGAGTCCTCACCTGCGCGGTAACAGGGGCGCGGGGGTATGACGACAAAGGGGACTGAGACAGGTGTGGGCGGCGGGGACGCTTAGTGAGATACACACGAGATGAAATGCGCCAAGATAGTTCCTAAGATATGTGACGTCATAGTAAAGAAATAGTCCTGTTACCGCGCAGGCGAGGACTCAGATAAACGGTCGGCCTATAGAAATATCTTGGTTTATTGGCTTATACCTTACACTTTCATAAATTTGTAGTTTGAATTGTTACTAGAGCCGTATTATTAACTACTATTATTAAGACCATTTGTCACACTCACATCTTGAAAGGTTTTTCTAATAACGACTTTAAAGTTCCAACAATTTCTCTACTCCACGTAAACGAAAAATTTAGTTCTGCTGTCTACATTAGTGTAACAACATTAAGAGCAGAATAAAGCAGTTAACCTTGATGGAATGGCGAAATACTTACGCAACGTCTACCTACATTATGCGTGCTGTTGGCAATCTTGGCAAATTTTTATCGTTAAGCGAAATACCTTGTTATTTTTATTTATTTTTTATTGAATAGGTGGCAAACGAGCAGACATATCGTCTGATGGTAAGCGATTACCGCCGCCGCCCACCCCAACACCAGAGGCGTCACAAGTGCGTTGCCGGCCTTTAGGGGAAGGGGAAGGGGATAAGTTAGGGGTTAAGGTGTGGGCCTTCGGTATCCTCACTCACTCGGTGAAACACAGCGCAAGCACTATTTCACACCGGTTTTTTGTGAGGCCGTGGTATTACTCCGGTCGAGCCGGCCCATTCATGCCGAAGCATGGCTCTCCCTAAGTGTTTTTAACTAATCTTAGAATTGAACTCACTTGTACTTATTTCACTATTTTTGTAAACTTTCATGCTGACTGTTTTCGCCTTATGGCATTATCAAAGGTTAGATACTTTACTTTTAAACAGTTTCCATTTAAAGTTTTATAGAATTGTTCGTCTTTAAATAATAATAATAATAATAAATATTTCGGACATCTAACACACAACGCCATCTAGTCCCAAGCTAAGCAGAGCGTGTGTTATGGGTACTAGACAACTGATATAAATACTTATATACTTTTTTTTGTAAATACATACATAATATACATAGAAAACACCCAAATTTCGAAACAAATATTTGCAGATCATACAAACATTTGGTTCGACCCGGGAATCGAACCCGAGACTTCATACTTAGCAGTCGCATACGCTACCACTAGGCCACCGAGGCAGTTATGTTTTAGAAAAAATTGTAATCTACACTAATATTATAAAGAGGAAAACTTTGTTTGTATGTTTGTTTGTTTGTTTGTTTGTAATGAATAGGCTCAAAATCTACTGGACCGATTTTAAAAATTCTTTCACCATTCGAAAGCTACATTACCCACGAGTAACATAGGCTATATTTTATTTTGGAAAGAATAGGGTTCCGTAAGATATTTGGGTTTTTCGGACCCAAAGTGTAAAAAATCAACCAGATAAGTTACTTATTTGGCGTACGCTGCCTAAACGGTAAAAGATAGAACCATAAAATGTTCTAATTAATCGTAGATCTTATAAATATCTACAAAAAAGTCCGCGACACACTATCGTATAGTCGAGTGAGGCACAACAACCATTTTTTTATTTAAAAATCTTGAATTTTGTTTGGACTACATTTAAACTCGTTTATTTTACTCATGCTATCAATCCTTATCAAAATAAATTATTTCATCACTAACTACAGTTTATGTAGATAATATTTGGTCTTTGAATGATAAAAATTGGACGTTTGGTTTTGAAGTTATGGCAAAATTAAAATATTACTAATAGAAGAATGTTTAAAAAACGGGGGAAAAATTTCACGCTACGGGCAACATAAGACGCAAACGAGGTTGCGTGGGTCAGCTAGTGCTAATAAAATATTTAATGAAAAAACATACAAACACACTAGTCGCCCCTACGATTATTGAAGTTCCCCTCAATTTATCTGGTCTGCCATCATCAAACCCTGATTTCCTTATCATGGGACCACTTTTAAAATATCTTCGTTCCAACAAATGAAGAATCATCAAAATCGGTTCATAAACGACGAAGTTATCCGCGAACAAGCATAAAAAAGCATAACCTCCGTTTTTGAGGTCGGTTAAAAAAATGTCTATCTTTTAAGGCTGACTCACTTACTTACACACACTCACATATACTTTTTATGTTAAACAAATTTATTCACTCTGTATAACATCATGCTACGACTATTAGAGGATATTTAAGAAGTTGTGCGATATATCACTTACTAGTGATATACTTTTAAAAAAACTAAATCATGAATCACTTTCTGTGTCACGTGAGTGATTGCCGTAACAACGGGCACAAATCGAGCAAAGTATAAATAAATATTTCGGACATCTAACACACAACGCCATCTTGTCCCAAGCTAAGCAGAGCTTGTGTTATGGGTACTAGAGAACTGATTTAAATACTTATATACTTTTTTTTGTAAATACATACATAATATACATAGAAAACACCCAAACTCCGAAACAAATATTTGCAGATCATACAAATATTTGGTCCGACCCGGGAATCGAACCCGACACCCCAAGCTTAGCAGTCGCATACGCTACCATTACGCCATCGAGTCAGTCAGTATGAATTTAGGAGACGATTATTTTTCTGTAGTTGATATAATGTATTCATACTGTTCATTACATTTATTTGTTCCAGCAAATCTAAAACGGAAAAATCCTTAGAATTTCATCAGCAAAATTGCACCAAACAGGAAAATCCCTTAACATTTAAAGTACCAACATAATTATGCAATCATTATAAAAGTCCGGGGAATCTTTTCTAATCGCTACCGGAGGAGTGGAGTAAGTAGAAGAGCCGGCTCTAATGGGTATCGCCTTTCTCATGACGTCGTTAAATCTTAATGAACCAACAAAAAATAAGTTCATTAAACATTTTATCATCGTTATTTCATCCCAGTCTTATGTTATTAAGTTAAAATAAATGTTTCATAGTTATTTAAGATGATTTTTGACAACTAGGATTATTTTTTTTTTTTTTTATTGTATAGGGGGCAAACGAGCAGAAGTATCACCTGATGGTAAGCGATTACCGCCGCCCATGGACACCCGCAACACCAGAGGCGTCACAAGTGCGTTGCCGGCCTTTTAGGAAGGAGTACGCTCTTTTCTTGAAGGTTTGAAGGTCGTATCGGTCCGGGAACACCGCAGACGACAGCTCATTCCACAGTTTTGCTGTGCGTGGCAGAAAATTTCGGGAAAATCGCACAGTTGTGGACTGCCAACCATCTAGATGATGGGGATGAAATTTCTGTCGCGTAGGACGATAGCGGAAAGATGCGGCAGGGATCAATCCGAATAATTCCTCGGAGCACTCCCCATGGTAAATGCGGTAGAAGATGCACAGTGAAGCCACATCTCTACGCAGCGCTCTAGGATGGTTACTCATTATTATTAACTAGCTGATGAACCCCGCGATGCTACCCGCGGTATGATAAAAACCGCGGGCAACGCTGCGAGGCGAAGCTAGTATCTTTATAAATTGTAGCATATGTACTATTCTTATGCATAAGCTATGTTATGTATGTATTGTAAAGTTTCATAAAAATCCATTCGGTAGATTTTTAAGATTATTATATACAACATAGTATATCTATATAGGCAACGGCTATATGACATAATATTTCGATCTTAAACACCCGCGAAATGACACAAAAACCAGGCAAAACTGCAAAGTATGTCTACTGTGTTACAAAATATACCTCTAAATATCTGAGCGCCTAAAGGTCATAAGTGACGAAGACAAACTACACAAAGTTGATCACTAAAGCGAAACTATACAGCCTTAAATCACACTTAGTATAAAAGTGGTTGTGATACACACAATCGTGTCAGAGCGGACCGTAAACAACGATACCTCCACCGTGCGTAAATTTTCATTTAGTGGACCGGCCCCTGTGTTCACTATATCATAATTTCACAATTGAACTCTAAAATATTTCCAAAGCGCACGTGAATAAGGGTGCGTCTACATTTATTACAATTTCAACTTTTAATATTTGAATAAAGTGATATTGTTTTTTTTTTTTATTTTTGACTGCCTCGGTGGCGCGAGTGGTAGCATAAGCGACTGCTGTGCTTAAGGTCTCGGATTCGATGCCCGAGTCGGACCAAATGTTTGTATGATCTGCAAATATTTGTTTCGAAGTTTGGGTGTTTTCTATGTATAATATGTATGTATTTACAAAAAAAAGTATATAATTATTTCTATCAGTTGTTTAGTATCCATAACACAAGCTCTGCTTAGCGTGGGACTAGACGGCGTTGTGTGTTAATAAATTGTCCGAAATATTTATTATTTATTTTCACCCGACTACGACAAAGCCAAAGTAGGGTTATGATTTCGACAGGCTATATATAATATTCACTACTTATTAGAACTGGACAATTAAGATATCGTTAGAAGCGTCTTGATCGTCCAATGGTTATAGGATATACATAGAAACATACCATAACAACGTGTGACTACGACTTTTCAAATTTGTTTAGTACTTTTTACTTTTTATACTTTTCAGTGTCGTTTTTTGCGGTACATTGGTTTTAATTTTTACTTTTTTTTATTTTATATATGTCCACCGAATACTACGTCAATTGTGGACTGATTTAATTATTTTTTTTAATGTATTTGACGGTTTTCATGACAAAAATTAGTCTCCAAGTTCCAATCTATCTCCTTTCAGAAACTCATCCAAATCGGTGCAGCGGTTCAGCCATTACCGTATGACGGATAGACAAACAGACAGAGTTACTTTCGAATTTATATTAGTATGGATTAAACTATTATTACTTCAAAGTGTAATGAAATTCTTTCTCCTTTATAGTATGGCTTATTGCTGATACATAATACAAAAACACAGAAAACCGGTGTGAAATAGCGCTTGCGCTGTGAGGATACCGGAGGCCCACACCCTAACCCCTACCGTATCCCCTCCCCTTCCCCTAAAGGCCGGCCACGCACTTGTGACACCTCTGGTGTTGCGGGTGTCTATGGGCGGCGGTAATCGCTTACCATCAGGCGATACGTCTGCTCGTTTGCCCCCTATTCAATAAAAAAAAAATAATAAAAAATATGTTATGCTGGCTATCAAAATATTCCCAATATGACTGCATCTTTAGAATAGTTCCATGAAGTGCCGTATATCACTGAGTGGCGTTATTTGTTGATAAAGTTTCGATGCAATATGTATGACGGTTTTGTGTGGTGGATGACAGCTGACGGCCACTGTAGACACGTAGTTATAATGGCCATAATGCCAGTGTCAGTTTAACATGCAACTTTTTGGTAAAATATTAAATGGATAGAATAGAATAATCTTTATTGTACATTACATAAATAGTTTACATAAAATAATCCATCAAATGACTGACCATGTACAAATGGCGGCCTTATTGCTAAAAAGCAATTTCTTCCAGGCAACCTTGGGATAGAAAAAAACACTGAAAGAAAAGAAAACAAACGAATTCATGGGCAGTTTGGTGCAAGTATAAATATAATGCAAAAGAATTTAAGTGAATTATATAAAAATAATTTACACAAGAAATATTAATTATTATACATACTAATATAAATAAATACATATACACAAAAACAATATCTACAATTTTATTAAAAAGAATATAATAAATTAATAAAAATAAATGGATCATGTCAATACGAGGCAAACTTTCATTAAATAAAATTTTCTTTGGTCATAAAGGGTTGTAATGTTTCTTTTTGTAGGATCTGAGGTATACAAACCTATATTTTAATTTCGGTCATGCATAATGTGTTCTCATGCTTATTTACGTGACGTCAACACTCACTCACACATTATTTAAATTTTATAGTTAGTTTCAATTGGGATGTATTAAGAAAAAATTACTTAATGAATGGTCTAACTTCTTAATTGCTAAGCAGGAGGTCTCGGGTTCGATTCCCAGGTCGGACCAAATGTTTGTATGATCTGCAAATATTTGTTTCGAAGTTTGGATGTTTTCTATGTATAATATGTATGTATTTACAAAAAAAAGTATATAAGTATTTATATCAGTTGTCTAGTACCCATAACACAAGCTCTGCTTAGCTTGGGACTAGATGCCGTTGTGTGTTAGATTTGAAGAAATATTTATTATTTATATATTATTAATATATTTTATCTAGGTTTTGCATAAATTGTCAGTTAGTCCACATTTTATCATGGTCGTGTTTCGTTGGTGAGTGAAAGACCAGAGGCCCAATGATGCAGAAGCTTCTCAATTCTGCGGTGGTGTAGGTCACCATGCTGCATTGTTGCATTGACTGCATGCGCAATGAGTATCATACTCAACTACTACTTCTACCACTCTTAGATTCTGCTCATGCTTTCCATCAGGAAGAGTAGAGTCACTTTGGAAGGTTCCGCATTAAAAACTATGAAAATTCTGATTAAGACTGCTCGTTTGTTCCTATACAACAAAAAAAGTCGAAATAAAATAATATACTGATACGAGATCAATTTCAATATTATACTTTTGACTGCCTCGGTGGCGTAGTGGTATCGTATGCGACTGCTAAGCTTGAGGTCTCGGGTTCGATTCCCGGGTCGGTCCAAATGTTTCTATGATCTGCAAATATTTGTTTCGAAGTTTGGGTATTTTCTATGTATAATATGTATGTATTTACAACAAAAAAATAAGTATATAAGTATTCATATCAGTTGTCAAGTACCCATAACACAAGCTCTGCTTAGCTTGGGGCTAGATGGCATTGTGTGTTAGATGAATATTTATTTATTTATTATTATACTTTACATATAATGATAAAATTGTTGTTGACAATAAAGTATTTTACTGTTGAGTCTATGGCCACAGGTCTATTGTCAATTGGTTTTTAGATTATATAAAATGAAGTATCCGAAAACGTGTTGTGAACTCGTCCTAAAATATAAGTCCTCAATAAAAGTTAATCTTTGAGCATCCATTGTTTCTTTCAAGCCCTATAACAAAAATACATATCAAATCATACATAATAAAGTAAATTACTATTTCAATGAAAAATTGTGAACTCACTGAAAAATAAAACAGTAAAGAATATCTCAGACAAATTGTTCTATATAAAATATCGTTCAAGTTTAACACAAAAGTAGCTAAATCGTTGCATTTAACCACAAAACGTTAAAAGGAAATAGCATTCAAAACTTTGATCAGCGGCCAAATGTAATCCGTACCTGAAAGGTCCCGAATTCACATCTCTTGGCACGAATTCTTAAACTGTCCCGAGCCATGTTAAAATGAATACCTAACCGAAGGAGGTACCATTGAAACTCGATAAGACAATTCGATACAAAGCTCAAATTTCAAGACGAAATCAGAAATATTTCTTCACGTAGTTTAACTGTTGTAAAAAATGCGGAGCAGTCTTTGGAGACTTGCGAGGAAGCGAAAACTAAGTAACTTGTGAATCGCATCATCGATAATGCACGCAGGTATATCTCTGTACATACACAGCATACATATAGCTCATAGTAAGCATGCGGATAGCATTAATACATATGGTCCGAGAGCTGGCACCAATTTTTGTGTAGGTATTTGAGGCAAGCTGAGAACTTGTCAGATACCTCTCCTATTATATCCCAACTCGGGACTGCAGACCTGGCTGGTGAGTAGCGGGGCTAAATCAAACCCCACATTTTAAAAATTTTTTTTTTTTCTTCCCCAAAAATATATTTGAGGCACTACGCAATTTATATATGTTGCAGTGTAATACTTAATGAATAGGAAAAAAAATAAGCCAGATAATTTAATCGGGGTTTTAACATTGCCAGACGCGTGCAAAAACATTTTGCAAAAAATTATAAAAAATGTTTTTGAGGCAGCTTGAAATTTTAATGGAGCGTTATTTATAACTAAAAAATAAGATTCCCAAAAAGACAGATCATTTCGGTAGGGCTTTCTACCTGCCAGGTGATCAAACAAATAATGAATTGGTACGAGCCTGTAGTGCTATAGACAAGCTGTAGTGTGAGAGAGAGCGCATAGCGACAGCTGTCTTCGTTCTTGCTTGCTGCGTTACTATTGGCTCTGGCGGTGCCACGTGACTTACAATAACCCATGATTTTTAATTTTTTGTTAATATTTTGGAGTAAAAAATATAAAATTTTCTGAATTTGTACTAAATAATGGAGTGTTATTTATATCTAAAAAATAAGATTCCCAAAAAGACAGATCATTTCGGTAGGGCTTTCTACCTGCCAGGTGATCAAACAAATAATGAATTGGTACGAGCCTGTAGTGCTATAGACAAGCCTTGCCGCATTACTATTGGCTCTGGCGAGGTCACGTGACTTATTTTAATTATTGCTTTTTTTAATACGTAACCCTTATTAATTTTAAGATAAAAAAAAATTAAATTTCCGTATAAATTTTGATTTAGAATACTGCCAGAGAAAATAAAGCCATTTTTAGTTTTGAATGTAGGGGTAATAACTAATAATATGAATCCTGTACAAAAATTTATGGAACAAAAATTGTTGAAAAATATTTTTTTTTTTAAATTCTCTTCAAAAAATAAGTGTTTCTGCGGAAATATCAAATATTTAAACAGTTTATTACGTTCAAATTCGCATCAAAATTCGCAAAATAACTAATTTTTGAAAATTAAAAAGAAATCACAAGAAATATGTCCCTTTAACGTCCATAAATCAATACAATCCCTTTTATGCAAAATGTTTTTAGTACAAATTCAGAAAATTTTATATTTTTTACTCCAAAATATTAACAAAAAATTAAAAATCATGGGTTATTGTAAGTCACGTGGCACCGCCAGAGCCAATAGTAACGCAGCAAGCAAGAACGAAGACAGCTGTCGCTATGCGCTCTCTCTCTCACACTACAGCTTGTCTATAGCACTACAGGCTCGTACCAATTCATTATTTGTTTGATCACCTGGCAGGTAGAAAGCCCTACCGAAATGATCTGTCTTTTTGGGAATCTTATTTTTTAGTTATAAATAACACTCCATTAAAATTTCAAGCTGCCTCAAAAACATTTTTTATAATTTTTTGCAAAATATTTTTGCACGCGTCTGGCAATGTTAAAACCCCGATTAAATTATCTGGCTTATTTTTTTTCCTATTCATTAAGTATTACACTGCAACATATATAAATTGCGTAGTGCCTCAAATATATTTTTGGGGAAAAAAAAATTTTTTTTTTTAAATGTGTGGTTTGATTTAGCCCCGCTACTCACCAGCCAGGTCTGCAGTCCCGAGTTGGGATATAATAGGAGAGGTATCTGACAAGTTTTCAGCTTGCCTCAAATACCTACCCAAAAATTGGTGCCAGCTCTCCTACTAATAAAAGTAATTGTAACAATAGTTTTCAGTCCATAACATCTTTCCAAACACCACAATAGAAATCTTCGCTGATCTCCTGTGACCGAAACTTAGCGAACTCGTCGTTCTTTCTCCAACCGGCACTACCCTTCTTTTTCGTCGTGCGGAAATCCTCTCGGATATCACCTCCTGGTGGCATGTCGGACTCGAACCAACTAAAACCGCACGCCGTCTCGGGTACTAGATGCGGGTATAGGTTCGCGTGTGTAAGTAGTCAAAGTTCACTTACGGTAAGGTTGCAAATAAAAGTTCACTATGAAAGTTGATAGGTAAATAGTTGTATTCAAGTTGCACAGTTCACATAAAAAGTACACAAACACGAACATATATAGAAATACTATAGAAGGCGAGAAAATACTAAAATATATGAAAAGATGAAGATTTACAATTTAAATAACACGGTAGTTATGATTTACTATCGAGCGCAATATTCTCAGTCTCTTAGCGGCGTGACGTATAAGAAAGGAATGTTTGTCGCCGCTCGCGCGGGGATGCTCCCGCACCACCGGCCACTGTGATGTTGCGCTCGACAAAATGTATATATAAAAACTATTGACCCGTGTCTGTTTGTCGGATACATAATATATTTTACTTTTATAATATTATTGTATGAAATAGATTATTTGAATATAAGACTATATAACTACATATATTTTTAGAATATTATTATTTATATACAATAATAATTATTTATATATATTTATACAATATACAATAGAAACATACAATTATTAATAATAAACAAACGATAACTATTTATAGTATAATTAAACACAGTAGGGTCCGCTACATCACCCCCTCCTAGAGACCGTCCTACGGGCGATAATAATTAGGAAAATGCACTTTGCGTCCTGATCGCGTCTTTCTGACATTAAGTTCCTCAGGGTCAAGTTGACTGGGAGTCTGAGGTGTATTATGTAGTAGCGGCTTGAATGGTGTATGTTTGTATGTGTCCGAATTTAAATGTATGTTTTTGGTGTGTGAGTCATGCAATATGTAGGCTGGTTTCACACGGTCTACTGATACTGTGACTTTCTTACCATTTACAAGGATCGTCAGCACCTTATCGTTCCTTTGAAGAACCTCAAAGGGACCCGTATATGCAGGTTTTAGAGAACCTCTATTGATTTCTTCCCTGAGAAGGATGTGGGATGCTGTTTTAAGATCTTTTGACACGAAAATAGTCGGATTACCATGTCGTGATGCTGGTGATGGCTGTAGCTTTCTAGCTAGAAGACGAATTCGTGACAGGTAGTCAGTCACGTCGTTAAAGTTGGTTCCTTCGGGCTGTAAAAACTCTCCAGGTAATCGGAGTGTTTCGCCGTAGACAAGTTCAGCTGGAGAAGCTTTAATGTCTTCCTTGTAAGCACTACGTATACCAAGAAGGACCAGTGGAAGAGATTCAACCCAGTTGTCAGTGCCGTGACAAGTAATTGCGGCTTTTAACTGCCTGTGGAATCTCTCCACCATGCCGTTGCAGGCTGGGTGGTAGGCTGTTGTACGCTTATGTTTAAATCCGATCAATTCCGACAGGCGTTTAAACAAAGCTGATTCAAACTGGGCACCACGATCAGTGACGATATCCACAGGACATCCAAAACGGGCTATCCATCCATATAGTAAGGCATTGGCCACAGTCTCAGCAGTGATGTCTCGTATTGGTACAACCTCTGACCAACGTGTGAATCTATCCACAGCTGTGAGACAATACCTATAGCCCTGAGACAGAGGCAAGGGGCCTACCAAATCTATATGGATGTGTGCGAACCTCGATCGTGGTAATTTATAAGTGCCCACAGGAGAGGACGTATGACGAGAGACTTTGGACTTTTGACATGACAGACATGCCTGTGCCCAAGTTCGACAGTCCCTTCGAATACCTGGCCAAACATAACGCTCAGCAACAAGTCTGGCAGTTGCTTTGGTACCTGGGTGACTAAGGGAATGTAGGCTCTTGAAGACCTGATGACGAAGCTCCAGTGGAACGTATGGTCGGGGTATGTCAGTACTCACGTCACAGAACAATTCAGTATCCAAGGCTCCCGGGACTCTTACCTTTTTTAGAGATAATGACGTGTTACTTACCAATAGTCTGCTTAACTCCGTGTCAGAGTTTTGATGCCTTGCCAACTGCTCCAAGTCTACTGGTCTAGCAATTTCTTCTATCCTGGATAAGGTATCCGCAACAACATTATCCTTACCGGATATATGTCTAATGTCGGTGGTAAATTGGGAAATTAAGTCTAGATGCCTGAATTGTCTGGGTGAGCAGTTCTCCTTACGTGAGTGAAATGCACTGCACAGCGGTTTGTGATCCGTAAAGATTACAAAATCCCTAGCCTCCACCATATGTCGAAAGTGTTTAATTGCCTCATAAATGGCTAACAGCTCTCGATCATAAGGGGAGTATTTGCGTTGGGAAGTACTTAGCTTACGAGAGAAGAAAGCAAGTGGTTGCCATACGCCATCCTCTCGTTGTTGTTGTAGGGCAGCGCCTAATGCAGTATCTGAAGCGTCAGTCACTATAGCTAACTTGCACTCACTGTTAGGGTGTGCCAGTAAGGTGGCATTGCATAGGCTTGTCTTGCACGCCACGAAAGCTTCCTGCTCGGCCTCGTTGAATGTCACAGGGTGGGAACCCTTCACGGACCCTTCCAGTAGTGCATTCAGAGGTGCTTGAAAACGTGCAGCATCAGGAATGAAGCGCCTATAGAAATTAAGCATTCCTAGGAATCGCCTTAGCTGTTTAACCGTTTTCGGATTTGGGAAGTCCTGAATGGCCTGAACCTTGGCTGGGAGCGGCGTAATGCCATTGGCTGATATACGGTAGCCTAAAAAAGTTACCTCCGAGGCTCCGAAAATACATTTGGATGTGTTTATCACCATGCCGTACTCCTTCAGCCTGGTGAATACCTCACGCAGATGACGCTCATGGGTCTCCTGATCCTGGGAAAATATTAAAAAATCATCCAGGTACGGATAGCAATTATCCAGCCCCCGGAGCATCTCATCCACAAAACGCTGGAAAGTCTGTGCTGCGTTACGCAAACCAAAAGTCATAAAATTAAATTCGTACAAGCCAAATGGTGTAGCGATAGCGGTTTTCGGAATATCCTCCGGGTTTAGTCTAATTTGGTTAAAAGCTTTAACCAGGTCGATTGTGGAGAAGACCTTACATCCCGAAAGACCATGCGCGAAGTCCTCTATGTGGCGAATAGGGTATTTGTCTGGTATCGTCCTCGAGTTAAGCATTCTATAGTCCCCACAGGGACGCCAGCCACAATCCTTTTTAGGGGCTAAGTGAAGTGGAGAAGACCATGGCGAATCTGAAGGTCTGGCTATGCCTAGCTGCAACATAGTACCAAACTCTTCTTTAGCAATTTTTAATTTATCTGGGGCCAGCCTGCGTGGTTTACACGATACGGGTGGCCCGGGTGTAGTGCGTATATAGTGTACTGTATTGTGTTTAAGTGTGGTGTGTGTGTTACCAGATGGGCGAGTGATGCTGGGAAATTCAGCTAGTATATTATGATAAACAGACTCACCAGTGACAACCTTAACCGAAGAAATAATGTCACAAGGATAGACAGGCAAAGCCAGGGCTGCGAGGCTAGTGCTATTGTCAACTAACTTGTGGTTCCTGCAATCAATAACAAGGTTAAAGTGACATAAAAAATCTACACCTATTATCGCCTTTGTGACGTCTGCTATTATAAAACGCCAGGGGAAGTCACGGCGCAACCCTAGATTTAATATTAGGTTTTTATAACCATAAGTTATTATTTTACTGCCGTTAGCGGCACACAATTCAAAATTAGTTTTAACTGGTTTTCTACACAATAAATTTACAGGGAAAACACATAAGTCACTACCAGTGTCAATTAAAAATTCTACCTTCGTTTTAGAATCTGTAACGAAGAGGCGACCTGTAGACGGACGATCGTTTGTCGCCATTATCGACCGCCCCCGTCGTTTCCCGAATAATCACAAGGTTTTATGCAATATTTCGCTTTACCCCCAAATTTTTGATGGTACCAGCACAGGGGATATTTGCGATAGTTTGATGTTGACCTTGTTGAATGAGATCGACGACGATGACGGCTACTGGGACGTTGATCATTTCTTCCACGTTGTGGCGCTCGTGATCTCCTGACCTCAGTTGACAGCGTTCTAACCTGTTCCGTGAGCGCCGCTATTTGTCGCTCCATGTTGGCCACTATACTGTCCGGTGGCGCTTGGGATGTGGAAGCTACGTGGTGGTAAGATGGGACGACATCGTGTACGCGGTCAGCCAACTCTGCCAGCTCTTCCAACGAAGCTTTTAGCTGGGAAGCGATTATTGTTTGCGTCCCTTGTGGTAAACGGCTTGACCAAATGGTTTTTAAAAATTCCTCTGGTACACCGGGACCTGCTAAATTCTGTAAATGTCGTAAAAATTGCGACGGCTTCCTATCCCCAAGCTCCTCATGGGTCAGCAGCTGCTTAACTTTCTTTTCGCGGCTCGCTGAAAGTCGCTTAATGAGCTCAGACTTTAGCTTGTCATATTTTCCGCTAGTTGGTGGTGAGGTGATAATGTCTTCCACCTCAACAGCATATTGTGGTTCCAATTGGGCGATGGTGTGGTAAAACTTTGTCGGATCGCTCGAAATATTCGCTAAAACGAATTGTCCTTCTAGTTGCGCAAACCATAACGCCGGTTTCTCCGGGTAAAAAGGAGGTACCCGCACGCCGACGCGACATGATTCTGCGAACTCTTGGTCTTCTTTCGGCATTTTTCACACTAGTACTTTTCCTCGTGTACAGTTCGGGGTCACCAGTTATAGGTTCGCGTGTGTAAGTAGTCAAAGTTCACTTACGGTAAGGTTGCAAATAAAAGTTCACTATGAAAGTTGATAGGTAAATAGTTGTATTCAAGTTGCACAGTTCACATAAAAAGTACACAAACACGAACATATATAGAAATACTATAGAAGGCGAGAAAATACTAAAATATATGAAAAGATGAAGATTTACAATTTAAATAACACGGTAGTTATGATTTACTATCGAGCGCAATATTCTCAGTCTCTTAGCGGCGTGACGTATAAGAAAGGAATGTTTGTCGCCGCTCGCGCGGGGATGCTCCCGCACCACCGGCCACTGTGATGTTGCGCTCGACAAAATGTATATATAAAAACTATTGACCCGTGTCTGTTTGTCGGATACATAATATATTTTACTTTTATAATATTATTGTATGAAATAGATTATTTGAATATAAGACTATATAACTACATATATTTTTAGAATATTATTATTTATATACAATAATAATTATTTATATATATTTATACAATATACAATAGAAACATACAATTATTAATAATAAACAAACGATAACTATTTATAGTATAATTAAACACAGTAGGGTCCGCTACAGCGGGCACTACCCTGGAATGCGCTCCCACTTGAAATCAGTATGACCACAATTGACATTTAAAAAAATATTCATTAGCTTCTTTATAACGAAATGGTAAAAATCACTAATCGATAGTTGGTACACCTTATATTTGGGTTTTTCATAATGTAAGTAAATGAGTGTATTGAGGGCATTCAGTCCGCCTAAGTATAAAAATGCATAAAGTTTAAATAAATGATGGTCAGTCATGTGGTATCTTTTATTGTGTGACTTCCGCTAGTATCCATTCAGTACTTCAGTATAGTCCAGTATAGAAATATTGTGTACTCTCCTCGTTTAGAAGTATTAGGCCTTAGAATGACTTAACGACAGCTCTCAGCACGAGTAGTAGAGATTAATTAGACGATTACTGCTGCTGGCTCTGTTCTTGCTGGTTTCAAGACAATATATTCCCTTAATACTTTGATGACATTACTTGACAAAAACTTGCCACACTTGTAATTAGTAGATATTCAATTTATATGAACTGGAAGAACCATTCTGCATTACAAATGCCAGTAAGTGATACCATTTCTTTACAAATGCATACATACATACATATATACATATATAGATTAATTTTATTAGTAGATGATAATGATGAGCCAGTTGATTCTGCCAATTGTTTTAAAAGATACTGCTTTACTTTTGCCTTGAATGTGAAGGTATTACTTTTACACATTTAGGAACAACTTCATTATAACTAAACTATGTACAATTTTTGTAACGAATAATTCTGCTAGTTCATAATTAATGTACAATCAATCCAACAAATTAAAAATATAGCGCAATTACTTAAACTTTTTTCTTCCATTTGAAATTAAAACAATATTCAGGTGGGACTTAATCAAGTCAAAACGAAATTATTTATAGCCATCTTCGTTCTAAAGTTAAAGGTGCGTTCATAATCAACAAAAAATTAACATTGGGGGGACAACCGTGGGAGAGCCGCGCTTCGGCATGAATGGGCCGGCTCGACCGGAGTGATACCACGGCCTCACAGAAAACCGGTGTGAAATAGCGCTTGCGCTGTGTTTCATCGAGTGAGTGAGGATACCGGAGGCCCATACCCCAACCCCTCCCCCTATCCCCTATCCCATCCCCCAAAGGTCGGCAACGCACTTTTCAATAAAAAATAAAAATAAAAAAAAGTTTTTTTTTTATTATATAGGGGGCAAACGAGCACACGTATCACCTGATGGTGAGCGATTACCGCCGCCCATGGACACCCGCAACACCAGAGGCGTCACAAGTGCGTTGCCGGCCTTTTAGGAAGGAGTACGCTCTTTTCTTGAAGGTTTGTAGGTCGTATTGGTTCGGGAACACCGCAGGCGACAGCTCATTCCACTGTTTAACAAACATTGAGAATTCTTAATAATAGCTTACACTTCATATTGGGTATTGTTTTATAAATATTGTCTCAAAAGTAAATTAAACCACTGCATCTTAAAATCGAGAATCAATCTTTCTCCTCGTACTTTACAACGAGGGTCGCTTTTGAAAGTAATTTGTAAAGTCAATGTAATTAATATCATCGAGTCAAATGATTCCTACTCAATATTAAAACTAGAAAGTTTCAGTGATTCGTCTAAACACAAGTAAAGAAGAAACTAGAAGAAGAAAATAACAAATATTTTCTTATGTCTGTAAAAAAATCATATTATGTAGTACATCCGAAAAAAAAACTTTTTTAAAAGACTGTAATAATACATTCTGTGTCGCGGGGTACTTTACAAACATAAATGAAACGGGCACAAAGAACACCCAGACGCAGAACAACAATTTGTGAATCACACAAAGTATCCCGTGTGGGATTTGAACCCTTAATACTTGGCGCAGTAGAATGCGACATGGCGACCGCTAAAATCACTCAAATAACAAAGTAAAGGACCTATAAAGTTAAATAGATTTAACAACGATCGATCATCACAATTTGCAATCTGCCCAATGTAGATGCACCTTTAAATTAAGTTTTTTCTTCGAAGTTTATTCTCATTAGCGATTGCTATCACGCAACAATATCTTGGCCAACTTTAATTAAATTTAGTCGTTAAAAATATTTATAACACCCAACGGTGCGGCTTGCATTTTTATGAGCATTTAGGAGATACCTTGATAAATATTGTCTGCGTTTGAAATTAAAATAAAACTTTTACTTTAATAAACCATTTTGAAGTCTAAAATCTAAATTGTTGTGAGAATGTTTGTAAGTCACTTTGTAGATCGGTACAGGTATGTAATGAATTGACTCCATTTTGCTAAATCTATCTATACTAATATATTAAGCTGAAGAGTTTGTTTGTTTGTTTGTTTGATCGCGCTAATCTCAGGAATCGATGATCCGATTTGAAAAATTCTTTCAGTATTGGATAGTCCATTTATCGAGGAAGGCTATAGGCTATAAATCATCACGCTAATACTAATAGAATGTTTCAAAAACAAGGGGAAAATTTTCACGCTACGGGCAATAGAAGACGCATACGAGTCAGGGGTCATGCTAGTATGTGATAAAACAGATTGTTTTTAATGGTTTTTTTAAGAGTGGTGGTGACCATACTCATTGTGAATGCAGACAATGCAACAATGCAGCATAGTGACCCACACCATGGCGGCCTAGTGATGCTTCTCGGTCATTGGGCCTCCGGTCTCGCACTCACCAACGAAACACGACAGCACGAACTGTCATTTTACGTTGATCTTCTGTGCGTGGGTAGTACCGCCCGATCGAGACGGGCCCTCGTTCGTTCGTGTGTTTTGATCTATGGTTTTCGGGTAAACAATTAAATCCATTAAAAAAAGATAATTTTTAAAATAATTTGCATAATGATATATTTTACCTTGATTCTGGGCTTGAAAAGAGCTGTTATTAGAAAAAGAAATCTAATTTTTGACTCACATTTTTCATATATTAACTAACAACTTACCAAATGTATAATACATCTTACATTGTTGTTTAATCATATAACATTTTCTAAGAATTTTTATTGCTTTTTAGAATTTTAAAGTATAAAATACAGTAACGTAAGTATTGGATACGATAAATAGCACAAAGCCGAACATTGACAAAACCCAATTTGTATACAGTTTGTAGAACACATCAACTAATCCCGGAGCCATGCTTATCTAACACAACCAGTATTTATCCGCCACCAAATCCAATGGACATCAATCTGGTCGGCGACCATTACAGTCCTCCAACAAGGCCGACAATCCGACGCGATTAATCCAACCATCTAACATTGGCACAGATTACATAAATTGATTCGTCACAGATACTACATCGAACTCTATCAGTCCTAGTCACTTTTGAGTATTTATTTATTTATAAACTTTATTGCACATCCTACATTTGTACAGATAAATATTTTTTTATTTTTTTTATAAATATTTTGGACATCTAACACACAACGCCATCTACTCCCAAGCTAAGCAGAGCTTGTGTTATGGGTACTTGACAACTGATATGAATACATATATACTTCTTTTTTTAAATACATACATATTATACATAGAAAACACCCAAACTTCGAAACAAATATTTGTAGATCACACAAACACTTGGTCCGACCCAGGATTTGAACCCGAGACCTCAAGCACAGCAGTCGCATTCGCTACCACTGCGCCACCGAGGCAGTTAATATACCGAGGCAGATGCGGATTACAATAAGCGGTCTTATCGCTCACGGCGATCTCCAGACAACCTTTTTTTTCTGAATAAAAATGGATTTAAAAACAACGTAAGCAGACTGGTAGTTATGACACAAGTATTGGACTTACGATTTTGTGGCTATAGTACACTATCGAAGTGAACCTCGACATTGCACAAGTACGTACTCGTATATAATATTACGTGAGCAAAACAGCGACTAAAAGCCAATAATAATTGAATCATTAAAAAGCTCAAAATGCATGTGATAAGCGATTGCCGGAACATATTTATGTTTGCATTTATCTTGTGACTACATCCCGCAGTCTCGAATAGCTTTAAAAGCACAATAAATAATGATTTAAAAGAATTACGATACTACCTTCAAACCTTCAAGAAAAGAGCGTACTCCTTCCTAAAAGGCCGGGAACGCACTTGTAATGCCTCTGGTGTTGCGGGTGTCCATGGGCTCCGGTAATCGCTTTCCATACGTCTGCTCGTTTGCCCCCGATATAAAAAAAAAACTTACATAAAACGTTTTCATAACTAATTAAACCTACGCGCCTTCTGATATCTTTCCACCCATTTTGCAACCTCTAATTATTTATATGAAATTTTGAATATTTTATATTTGGAATGCTAATACGCTCTAGGCGTATTGATGTCTGTGCCTAAACGTCAACCAATTATCTGTGAAGCCAACTATTTATCGTTGGACGCTGTTTAATGGAAGTTTGTGGAGGCTAAAATCGGTTTCCCTTGATTGAAGTTGGATTTAGCAGTAATTTAACCTAGTGCTAATTATATTTACATTATTTTAGTATGAAACAGCTGAACCTGAGTTGAGTAGTTTTATTTTTAATATAAAGAATAAAAACCGGCCTAGTGCGAGTCGGACTCGCACACCGAGGTTTCTTTACAAACCTGTAGGTATATTAGATGATATAACTAGAAATTTATGCGTTTCATAATTTTTCCTTTATTTGTGCTATAAGACATTGCTTCGTACAAAATTTCAAGATTCTGAATTCACGGGAAGTACCCTGTAGGTTTTGATGCCCTTGCTAGTGTCAAAAATTTGCACTTCTGTATCTTTTGATTGCGTTGGATTTGAAGTTTGATTTATCCACAGCTCCAAGGGACAGTAGACTTGAGTATTTGATATGAATTTTACCTTGATACCTTAACGCGATCTTGAGAAAAAGGATCTGACAGACAGACGGACAACAAAGTTTTCCTATAAGGGGCGGTTTTTTTCCTTTTGAGGTACGGAACCCTAACAAGTTGGACTGATACCAACTTTTAAAGTATTTGGTCTCATAGTATATCCATATAATAATACCTTTGTATCCCATTTTTACAAAGATTGCGCGGACGGAGGAGTATGAAATTTCGCACACTTATAATTTATATTGTTGCGCCATAACCAGATGGAACTCGTTTATACGAGAACAATCGAGAACTATTGAGGACAACGCCATCTAGTGTCGGAAAGCGCGCAACTGTGGGCATTATGACGATTACTCGACGCTAGATGGCGCTACAAGTAGCTCTAGAGTAATCTATTTAGCCTAGAAACATCGATCGAATATTTTCGTACTTTCGAGTTATTTCCACGGCCATATAAAAGCGGAACGTGTTGGCCGTAGGGGCAGTATTGTTTCACGATACAGCGGATAAACATCGAAGAGATCTTCTAGTGCGACTAACGAGTGATTTAGTGTTTTGTAATTGTAAAAAGTGTTGTTAATAAATATTGTGTTATTTTTGGTAATCAATCGACTACTTTAATTTATTTCATACTCAGCTGGTAACAATATAAACAAAGAGTTCAGAATGCAATTTTTTATTCGTAATTATGCATAAAAAATCATTTAATTAATAAAAATAACATTCCACACACTACCGTGCGTACAACACACATACACAAAAATGCATAAATACACAAATGTGTTTGACAAATGTAGGTATGTCCGTGTGGTGATGGATTAGGAGTACAAAATGTCAACACTTATTATATTGCTTCTCTATATGCCAATTAAAAACTTCCGCATATATAAATAACAACTTAGAAGTTCTACAAAAGAATGCTTGTAAATTGTAATTTGAACTAAGATTTCTACTTTAAAATAAATCTATTGCATTTATATGTAAATATAGGGATATTAAAAAGTATTAGAAATATCAGTTTCTTGTAAAGTTATATTTTCATAAATTAATTACTGTTAGCTCTAGAATTTGACAATACCAATACGCTGAGAATCACTAACTCATACACAAAATGTGTTTCTTCCGATGAGTAGGAATTGGTTGCCAAATATACCTAATCTTTTTTTTATGGAATAGGGGGCAAACGAGCAGACGTATTGCACTTGCAACACCAGAGTCGTCATAAGTGCGTTGCCGGTCTTTGAGGGAATGGGAAGGGGGATGGAGGAAGGGTTGGAGTTTGGGCCTACGGTATCCTCACTCACTCGGTGAAATAAAGCGCAAGCACTGTTTCACACCGGTTTTCTGTGTGGTATCACTCCGGTCTAGCCGGCCCATGCATGCCGAAGCGTGGCTCTCCCACGGTAATCTTCTGTTGTATATAATTATTTCTATACAAATAGCCTACCATATTGCAATTTATAAACTAAGCGACATTTTATAGAATTTTGTTACAATTTCTAGTGATCGTCCTATGGCTAAAACAATAATCTACTGTTTAACAATAATGTACTGAGTGTCTGTTTGTAATATTAAAATAACCGCTTTCTACTACATGCATACGAATGTATATACGGTACACATACCAAAATATATATTTTTAAAATTTTTGTCTGTCTGTCTGTCTGTTTGTTCCGGTTAATCTCAGGAACCACTGGTCCGATTTGAAAACTTATTTCGGTGTTGGATAGTCAATTTATCGAGGAAGGCTGTAGGACATATATCATCACGCTACTACTAATAGAAGCGGAGCACCAATGAAGAATGTTTAAAAAACGGGGGAAAATTTTCACGCCACGGGCAATATAAGACGCAAACGAGGTTGCGTGGGTCAGCTAGTAATATAATATAATACAAATATGTATTTCGAACATCTAACACACAACGCCATCTAATCCCAAGCTAAGCAGAGCTTGTGTTATGGGTACTAGACAACTGATATAAATACATATATACTTTTTTTGTAAATACATACATATTATACATAGAAACCAACCAAACTCCGAAACAAATATTTGTAATCATACAAATATTTGGTTCGACCCGGGAATCGAACCCGAGACCTCAAGAACAGCAGCTACCACTGCGCCACAGATGTAGTCAACAATAACTCGCTACTACTTCTTGTGGTCATGATGATAAACTAAATAGTTTCGATTACTTACTGACAATAAATTATTACTAACGCACATTTCATTTTGTTGCACATAAAGAAGATTATATGTATTGAGGGTAATTTCCCCCATCCTCATAACCTATGCTACGTTTCCACAACTTTTCTGGCAACGCCACAACACAGTCGCGAATGATTTCATGCAACATAATTTACACATCAATTATTGTCTCTATTTGTACAGCAACAGTGTCGTGCAACTGTTGCTACGCTGGCTATTGTTTTATTGGCAGCCATTTTATGAGTTCGTTTCAATTTGAATTTCGAATGGATTAAGCGATCGGTGAATGTTTGAATGATTTATAGGTTCGTTGAAAACAGTTAGGTTCTTTTTAACACGCTTTTAGTAGTTTCACCTGTGTATTTATTTGTATGTGTGTTCCTTTGTAACCAATTTTTGTGAGTGTGTTTTAAATTATTTATTTTATTAGTTACTTTATTTTGTTATTAGTTTGATGTGTGTTACCTAACTATGGTATAAAATAAAGAAATATATACAGATTTGTATGAGCTTCTTTAGCATAGCATGGCATGTACGTGGGAGAGCCACGCTTCGGCATGAATGGGCCAGCTCGACCGGAGTGATACCACGGCCTTACAGAAAACTATAGATAGATATAGATACCGAAGGCCTATACCCCAACTCCTTCCCCCATCCTCCAAAGGCCGGCAACGCACTTGTGACGCCTCTGGTGTTGCGGGTGTCCATGGGCGGTGGTAATCGCTTACCATCAGGCGATAAGTCTGCTCGTTTGACCAATATTCATTGAAAAAAAAATCCAGATGGGTTGGTATAGGATATTTTTTAAGTTTTTCTTCTTTTTGCGTAGTCGATTTCACACTTCGAAATCTTTACCCAGCACCACACAGACAAAACTTTAAAATTGTATCATATTACAATAAACGTTAACCCTCACAGTGTCAACATGAGCAGTTCACTGCACCAGTTTACTTTATCCGTAGGGTTTGTGAGGTTATCGTGTCGCTTTGTCCAAAGTTTAGCTGGATACCACTTTTATGACGCTCGCGCGGTTCAAATTTTGTATTTTCGTAACACTGGTGACAGAACGCTTCGAGATATATTGAGACTTAGTTTGTTCAACTTGTGGCAAATGATTCTGTCAAATTAGGTTTCAGGTATTATTTTTGAAGTAAAATTTTATAAAAAAAAACGACTTCAAGAACTGGACCAAATTGAAATGGGACCACAAGGGACGCACCAGCTTTCAAATAAAAAAAAAAGTGCGTGCCTACAAAGTACACATGTCAGAAGTGAAACTTCTTTGGCAAACTATTAATAAAAATAATTAAAGAGAGTTATTAAAATACATTTATTTTATATTGTTTAACAAATAATATAGTAAAATCTCAAAAATAGTCGAGTTGAGAACCTCCTCCTTTTTTGATGTCGGTTGAAAATAGGCAATAAAATAAAATTTACCAAATCTTCACCATCAATAATTGCTCTCCGACCTAGTCAGCAGTATGTCTCAACCATCTTTATCGCTGCACTCGCCAGACTTTGTGATGTATAGCTTACAATGTTGTTTTATCTTCGTGACGTATACATTAACGTTACATTTAAACCGCTACCAACGGCCGGTGGGTATAAAAAGACAATGTAACGCATATATGTCGTTTGAATGGATTTTAACAACCACCGGTGATGGATTATCTGGAGAGAGGTTTATGATGCTGTAAAAGAATGGATAGTTGGTGTGTAGGTTGTCCTGTGTGATAAAATGTGCAATGTTTGGACGAAACAATAAGTTTTAGTCAATCTAGTAAAAGCGTTGTGGTAATGGGACTATTTTAACACTACGGTAGAGATTTGTAAAGGGTCCCAATTCAGGATAACGAATTGAACATGAAACAAAACTGATATAAAATAAATAAATATAAACAATATAAAATAAACAGATATAAAACAATAGTAAACCTTGGTATACCTTACTGTTACTTTACCAAGGTAGGTATAATAAGGTATACCTGCCTTGGTATACTTACATTGGTAAACGTACCTTGGTATACCTACATTGGTAAACGTACCTTATTGTTTTATATCTGTTTGATGTCGTTTGTATTTAAATTATATTAATACAGCACAAGATAATTACATATTATTTATTAATTGTTGGATTTTCCTTTTATGTACAAATTAGTTATTATACGTCAATCGTCTGCACGGAAGGTGTAATAGTTAAATCAGACACCTCGCTTGCGCTTCCTACTGCTCATATTGTAGTCTGTTCAATACATACATGGACCAACACTGCGAGTTTATTTTTACATTCATAAAGACAACTCCAGCATTAGTAATACGAGTATATCACATACACGTAACAGTCACAAAGAAAAACCGGACTCAGAATAATAATTTGTGGATCACACAAACTATACAAAGTGTTGTCCCCTGTGGGATTTGACCCACAAAAGTGTTGTGCAGTAGTGCTTTAGAAAGCAGCGTGGCAACCGCTTAAACTACGAGGTCAACCGTGAAGTTAAACAGATTAGAAAATTTTCCTTTTTAAGTCTAAGTGTTTTTCATGTATCTCCGTTACAAAATTTCAATTTATATTGAAAACTAAATCTTATATAAAAGGGAACACATAAACGTGTTTATACGCGTCTGTGTACCCCTCGCTTGAAGATAAGCGTAATGCTAAAGCATTTAAGCTCAAAGGCTGTCTCATCTTGACTTGTATAATGTTTCAATCTAGTTGTAAACTCGGTTTAGTTACATAAATGCAAGACACCGCAAAAATCTAACGTATAGTCGCGTCTGTGGAACCTCCTCCTCCTAATATGTTAAGGACAGTAGGGATGCGACACATAGCAAAAGGTTAAGAGTTCATCCAATATAAAACAAGAAAGAAAGACACGAAGAAAAGATTTATTCTTTAATAAATATATGTTTTTGGACCCCTAACACACAACTCCATCTAGTCGCAAACTAAGCTGAGCTTGTACTATGGGTGCTAGACAACTGATATAAATACATATTTACATTTTGTAAATACTAGATATTGTACATAGAAAACTCAAACTCCACGGCCACGACCAAGTGATGCTTATGCATCATTGAGCCTTCTGTCTCGCACTCACCAACAAAACACAACAGCAAAAATGCTGTCTTTATAGGTTGATCTTCTGTGCTAAGTTAGTACTGCTCCGGTTGAACCTGCCCGTTCGTGCAATCAGCATGGCTCTACCTACCTTAAAATGTTAATTTCCATTTTAAATATATCATTACTTGGTCAGCAACAATATAATACACTTTCTGCATTTAATAATCGGACACTGCTTACCATTTAGCAGTTTAAACGCAGTTTGCTGTACGCTATGTCCCATCTCTATAACTGTCTAAAGAAAGCGATGCGTACTTTGCATGTTGAGGTGTCACTCGCTGATACCAGCAACGAATTTTGCACTTCACTGAGAATGCATTTTAGTTGTCCAATTCAATCCAAGTTTATGCTTGGGTTAAGGGTCGCTTAAACACGGGCCCTAAGCTTTGACAAATAACATCACACTTTATTACTATTTTTCTAGAAGAGTGTGTAGGAACGGATTTCATGTCTCTCCAACACAGATGGTTGATGTTGTGAAGATGTAATTATGTTAAACGGCGAAAGAATTTCTATATCGCGAAACAAGATTAGTAGTAACTCCATAGTATTTCAATAGTGATCGGCGCAACTTGTAACATTACTAATGCCCAGTTCCTAGGTACAAATAGTAGTATATTATACGGGGCGAAAGCTTAAATCGTTCCTATAAAAATAAATTGAGGAACGGTATTTACGACTTGTAGTCGGTTGTAGAAAATTTTTACACGATGACGATTCGTTAAATATAGGAACCGGGCATAAGCTAGCTGCTTTGCTAATGGCCTGTCTCATTGAAAATTGGAGAAAGTTACGATTCTAGAAAATAACAACATCAGATAAAAAAATCGGAAAGATGACATTATGTTTAAAATTCCGCTTCAAAAATTTCTTCTTTTGTAAAATAATCAATATTCGAAAATTATGTTTAAAATTTGATTAATAAGAATTACGACATAAATATACACACACATATACTCAAACTAAAGCACAACTTAAAATATACAAAATATCATAATCATCCACTTAATTCCCTGCAAGATACTAAAAGATAAACGTAGGTATATGAAACTACACTTGAAATAACACGGAAAACATGTGAGCTGTCTATTCCTACTTACACCTTACACCAAACAAAGACGAGAAAATATCGTTATATTAAGGTCTAAAAGCAACATTAATTTCAAGACTTAGGGTGCATTTTATATCGATAATTTTAAATTGTAACTCAGTTTTCAAGCACATCCTTCTTGCATTTAGTCCGTTGTTGATTCTTATGATTTAGAATTTATTAACGCTGGCGCTGTCGACTCGACGGTTTTAAAATTGCTGTGCTTGTAGAGCCCCCGCAAACTACAGTTTTTTTATCTGCTAATCGTTTAATCAGGCTGTTTATTAGCTGATGACAGTGCGCACACTACGCCGTTTTGGTATCAGCCGACAAATAAGTCAAAAGTCAACCCAATCAAACTATCGGCTAACTAAAAAGCTTGTAGTCTGCGGGGGCTCTTAACAATATAGGAAAATACAACAAGTGTAATGCTGAGTTAAGAAGCTCTAACTAGAAGTACAGCTACACTGATTTCTGGAGAACATACTACTTTTTAAACAATTTTTGTTATGTTACATTGTTTTATTTCAACTAGAAGAAAGAACTTGCAGAATTTCAGAGACCAACATCACTGATAATAAGAGCCAGTTCTGTCATTTACGTATTTATTTACTCACTAGTTTTACCTGCGATTCCGCCCACATATGTGTCGGTTATCAAAATAAAAAGAAGTCTATATCCTTCTCCAAGGTCCAATCTATCTCCATACCGAAATTCATGCAAATTTAACAGTCAGAGAGACATGTAAAGAGATAGAGTCTTTTTCTAAATCATAATTAGTAATAAAGATCTTTCGGAGGAAATATCATAACACACAAAAACAAATAATACAAAAAAAGGAACTACTCAAGACAACCGAAAATCTATAAAATAAGTTAATATTTCAATCAATTAAACACATGGGTATTATTATATGCACAGTTCCACGTAGAGCTCAACTGTCGTAAATATCTAGACGTGATTTTATTACAGCAAGAATCTCTTTGCGCATCAGTACGTCTTAGCTCCACTTCGCATAAGTGAGTTGACACAACATAGTGCACTTACGCCCGGCACACTAAACATCTAATAAAATAAAATAAAAGCAGAATAGGTTTATCCCATACGATGAAATATATGTTCCCTTCTTGTGTAGTACTCGACTCTGAGGGTCATGACCCCTATTCTGTAAGTCATAGCTTGCTACCTGTTCCTGTCTTGAGCAGTGTGAATTATAAAGGAGGTTATAGTTAGGTACACCGAATTCCAAAAGTTTGCTTGATCGTACAGCAATAAAGGTAAAAGACCCATATTTTCACAATTTATCACGGTCTTGAGAGACGCTCTAGATAAAAACTATTGCAGATATAAGATATATAAGAACTCTGATCAAACTGCTAAGTATGCAACTATAATGCTTACTGACCTACCAGAAAGAGAAAATATAAGAATAAATTATTTTCAGTTTTTTACTCGTGATTCGATTGTCACATTCGTCATCCAAGATCACAATTTTGTTATCAGCTCAATCAGTTAGTAGTTTTGTGTCAGGGTGCAGATTATCTATAATAATAATAAATCTTTATTGTAACAATAATTGATTACAGGATAATAGCTGTGTGTTGGGAGTCAGTTCCAATTCACAGGCAAAAAGAACACACAGTAGTGACAATAGTAGACAGTTACAGTTAATTAACTTTAAATTGTATACTCAGATAATATATATTGATATATCTTTGTGTGTGAGTATATAATTTTGATGTATGTTTGAAGCTCAGTTATATAATAAAGAACGACAAAATAGCAACAAAAATCAATAATAACAGCTGCCAAAAAGATCAGTAAACTTAATCCTAAAAAAGTAGACATGAGCCGGCAACATGTTGACCAAGACAGTTTCTTGGCAAGAGGCGATTTAATTACGCGCGGCCACTCGGGACCACAAACATCGAGGACATATAGACTTGGCACAGGATTTTACGTGAAAAAACTTAAACTGTCCCCGTAATTGCGATGTGAATTTGTGAATGCCACGTTTTACGTTTGTTAGGTTGATTTTTCAAGTTGGCAACTAGACAGAAAGAGAAATTGGCCGCAGTTACACAGATTGCCCACATGTAAAGTGTTGTTTTTCCATTGTGGCTATGAGGATTCGGATTCACGATATATTGTACTTTAAACAAAGGTAACGTTACTAAATTGATGTGGTTGTGGAACGGTTGCAGCAACCAATAAATTTAGGTGAACTATTTATGTGATTGTGTTTTTGGAAGTTTTGAAGTAATATTCATTCTGTATACTAAAAGAGTTCTTATCACACGGCACTCACAGACATAGTCGTATAGTATTTACTTAAGTAATAGGGGGAACATCCTAAGTCTCTTTTGAGTTTAAAAGTTTTCTAATATTTGTGTTACTTTTTACAAATTTTGATAACATTCGTAAGAATATAGGTTGAAAATGTGCTGAAAAAAAATGTTTACACACTTTTTAACTTCCTTTTACTCACAAACTACCTCAATTGTGCATTAAGTTGGTATTTCTAAAAATATCTTAAATAAATTGCAACAACGTTCAATCTTTTAGTTAAAGATATTGTAGAAAAAAATCTTTGTAAACATTGATCACAAATATAACCCTTATTTACCTATTTCTACGCCACCCAAAACTTGGTTAGTAAAGAATGTCCAGGGCATTAAGTTCACCAATGTACATAAAGTAAGAAGACAAGTGCATTAATTTAAAATAAATTTTCTCATGTTGATAATCTCAATACCCCATTGATAATGTACTTCACTCGTTGAACTACAACGAAAGAACGAACTAAAAGCAACGATAAAGTTAATTTACACTGATTTTCTATAAGGCTGAAGAAGTATCATGCCGATTGAGCCGTTAATATGTACAGAAGCATGACTCTCCAACACTAAATTATATCAAGTATAAGAAGTAGCCAATTCTCAAATTTCCAAGAATAAAGTCACAAAAAGAAAAAAGTATGACTTCAATATTTGAAAAGTTCTAGAACATTATTGAAGTTCTCTTCTAAAACCTCTTACATAGAAAGAACTAATGTGAAAAGAAACCGTTGAAAACTTACGTAAATCTGACGATATATCGTAAGTTTAAAGACAATGACGAGTATCGGATTTGGCGGCGAGCCACACGAGGCGGGACAATGAGCCGATTTAGGAGCGCCGCGTGACAAGAAACTTAACGAACACGTCATCCGTGGACGCATGACGGATAGAGGGGTGATTATAAGTTATAACACCGTTTTTATAAGTTATTATAACCCTATTGTAGCAAATCATCTTTTCTGGGGAACTTGCTTCACCAAACTGAACTTACAGTACCTGTAGTATTTTTCCTTACTTAATCTGGTACCTAAGGATTATTATTGATATCGATAGTTAGATAATAATTAGATGTTAATATAATTTTATGCTTTGGATCGACCAGGTGAAATCCACAATCGATATAATAATTATAATCGTTTATTCCGACATACATCGTTTATGTAAAAATAAACGATTTTTTCATTCTTTCTTAGGCTACAGTAGTAGTTACTTTCGCACAATACTGTGTCTTTCGGCTAACATGATGATACATAATATAAAAGCGATGATGGTTCTATGATCGACTGTTTGCGTGTTTAATATGTATGTGTTTTCAACGGTATGCGCCTAATATTTATAGTACAAAATATTTAAAAACATAATTAAAATTCACAAAGTAATATGTATTTCAAATAAACTTATTGGAACAGGATTGAGGATGAAAACAATTTATCTTTCTTTGTTCCTTTCAGAAACCAAGTAGCACAGTGAGTTTCAGTGTTACTGGACGGGAATGAATGAATGTAAAGTCAACGTTGGTGATAAATGAAAGGTCACGTGCACTTTAAGCTCATGAAGTTATTCTCAACCCGCTCGACCACTTTAGGAAGACACGTTGAGTGATTACAGTTACAAATCGATTTAAAACTAGAAAATATGGTTTTTCCATGTACCTACATGTACGAGTATATTGACATAGATGATTTTATAGGTATGATGTATGGTGTTGGAAAATAGGCATCATATTTATGCACGTTCTTATTCTCTAACTAGGGTAACGTATGCGACTGCTGTGCTTGAGGTCTCGGGTTCGATTCCCGGGTCGGATCAAATATTTATATGATCTGCAAATATATGTTTCGGAGTTTGGGTATTTTCTATGTATAATATGTATGTATTTACAATAAAAAAAGTATATATGTATTTATATCAGTTGTCAAGTACCCATAACACAGGCTCTGCTTAGTTTGGGACTAGAAGGCGTTGTGTGTTAGATATCCGAAATATTTATTTATTTACGATTACTTACGATTGATATTATAACTGAGTCTGAAAGTGATTTTAAGTTTTTTACGTGGCTTTAACTCGTTTTAGTTACGTTATTACAGATTTGACAGAAAGAAACCTACAAATATAATTTGTTTCTTGTCTTATTTCTATAGTTCTACCAGTCAGCACTACTAGTCTTTATATATTTATAGACCGACAGGTAGTGCAAGGAAAGGTGGAAGAGACTAGATTCTGCGGTAAGGTACCTTTGCTTTCGACCAGGTGAAAACCACAATCGGTAACCTCGTGTCTACCAACAAGGAAAGAGCCGGCAATTGTACGAGCAGCTACCATAGACATCCCTGCATGTCGACGACCTCTATGCCAAGAGCAAAACGACAGAAGAATGTAGACTTCGTAAATCAATTTTGGTATTCTCTTGGAACAATTTTGTTTTTGTTTTCTTTCTGCATCTCATAAGGTTAAAAAAACCAATAAATTCATATTCAGTATCTTCTTTTGTACATGCTAAAATACATTTTTCCACCGAATATAATACTGTTCTCAAAACTTGTGTCACTAATACGGAAACATACGTAGGGACTCGTTCCCAGTTTTAGGAGTGTCGGTATATGTATTCCATATTTTTTTAAAAGAGGGTAGACGTGAGTTGTCGGGCGAGGAGAATGATAGTAATGGTTTTCATCACAATCGCTTTGTTATAATCACTTTATGATAATACATAGTGAAATACAGTCACGATAATCAAAAATGGTATACAGGTTACGATTTAGGTACGACACTCCACCGAACATGTGATGCTACTGCGAGATGCTAAACGATGATGCTTGCCCTCCGGCTGCGTTCCATTTTATAACCACCTCCGGCTGCGTTCCATTTTTTACAGTTGTCTAGTACCCTTAACACAAGCTCTGCTTAGATTGGGACTAGATGGCGTTGTGTGTTAGATGTTCGGAATATTTATATTTATTTATTTATTTTTAAAGTGGCAATGATTTCCATCCCTATTGTCATCGGTCGCAAGCTCCAATGCTCGGTGTTGCGTCAGTGTCTAACTACCGACACTTGTGTTACCAAATAAAATAAGTGATGCGCCGTCATATGTATTAGTTTACATAATTATTGTTTATTCAAACATAACATATAAATAGATGTGTAGACTATAGTTTCGTAACGGCAAAGCTGTGTTTTATACTGGCTGGGTAGTCACAGTCCAATGGGAAGCGAAATATTCCATTGCTGTGGAATATTTTGCTTCGAATTCAAGAAGGGTTTGTTGGATCAATATTTTTAATTAAACTTAGTACCTATTCAAATATAAAAAAGATTATTGACGAATACATTTTTATAACGAAACAGGGACTGATGAACAGATTTATGTAAAAACTAGCTGACCTACGCAACCTCGTTTGCGTCTTCTATTGCCCGTAGCGTGAAAATTTTCCCCCGTTTTTGAAACATTATTCATTGGTGATGCGCTCCTATTAGTATTAGCGTGATGATATATAGCCTTTCTCAGTAAATGGACTATCCAACACTGAAACAATTTTTCAAATCGGACGATCCGTTCCTGAGATTAGCGCGTTCAAACAAACAAACTTTTCAGCTTTATAATATTAGTATAGATTTGCAGTACAGAAACGTAAATTGAAGGTTAAATCGATTATGTAGAAATAAGCTATGAAGCAAATTTCTAACATTCCAAGGAGATATGACGTGATGTGTTTTACAAAGACCTCAAGTCGGCCCATCTCTTAAAAACATATGTAGCGACTACCACATATAACACAACGATAAACTACTACAGCGCCATCTACCGAAGATACACTGAACTACGAAGTAACGCACTACACGGAGTAACTACAAATCCTGAATCGCGCAATAAATAATTCTCGCGCCGATTATCAGATATACAACATCCCAACATCAACTGCTGGGCAGTAGCCCGCCAGGCATGATCACCTCGCCTGGTCGGAGGATCCTCCCTTTGTGTTGGGTGGAACATGATACCCGTTCCCCCACACATACATTACATATCCCAAACTTATATTTAAATACCACTACGTTTAAACAAAGAATGTTGTAGGCGAATCTGTTCTGTTCTCATAATGTCTTTACGGTAATAGCGTGCCATCCTCCGTTTCCTTAACTAATTCATTGGAACTTTCCATTCACAAAGTTTACGAAGTTAAGCCTTCGTCACACAGTCTCAAATAAGTAACTTGCTCAAATACTTGGCTAATTAAACAACAAAATAAGTAGCTCGTGTATTAATCAAGTCAGAAAGTCCATTAGTAAATGTTGGGGGACAAAAGAGTTGGGACAATCGATATGATCGCGCCTTGCTCGCAAAATGCTTCAGTGTTTTGAAGTGTGACCATTAACTTGTTTATTCTGAGATTTTTTAAGATAATCTGTTTCGTTTGTGTTACTTGACTGAATAACAATTACTGTGGTTCTTCATAATATCACTGAAACAAAAGTGCACCTACTTAAATAGCTAGTAAGTTATTTCTTAGAGAATTTCTGGTTGTGACTTATCTTGACAAGCTTTTAAAATTTACTTTATATTTATTTAATAATTTGTTGTTAGGCCACTGATATATTTAGAATTTATATTGGATGATGATGAGAACTACTAAAATTGAACACATCTGTGTTGTTGCGTGTTAAGGTTCGATTGGATTTTAGAAATAAACCATCCGACATGTAATACAGACTTTATTAAAAAAAAAACACTCTTACAATCACAATATCGCTCCAACTCTAATCTGATATCACTTCGATGTTTATCGCACTGTAGTTCAAACTGAACTGCCTGCAGCCAGCAATAGTATTCATATCCATTTACTATTACTAGCGCTTTCGAGAAACTTCTCGTATATGCGAGGGCGTTCCCCGTACCAAGGACACGCCCGCTGGCGAACTCGTTGTAAACAATCGCGCAACAACCAATCGATATTCGACTCTTTGTATATATATTTATGGATATAAGGTTCGTTATTCCGTGCCTCACAAAATCAACTTTTTCGATGGTTTTCCGTGAGTAATCAAGAATTTTCTCGGTTCTTGTTCGCAAATAATCTTTCTTCGTAACAGTGTTAAAACAACAGTTTATTTTTCAGGAAAATATCACAGAAATCAAAGTTTGTCAAACAGAGAATCATTAAATTAAGTACACACAACAACAAGTGTCGTCCGTGTTATTTATTTTATTTATCTTACAAACCTAACTTGTAAGAAATGGTCACATTGACTGCAACAAACAACTTAACTTACTTCATTAACTTCAAAGAATCTCATCAATTTGAAATCAAGTTCCATGTCCTGGAAATTTGTCTGAAAGCATGGTGAAACTACGCTAATGTCACCTACAAAAGAGCGATGATGGATGAGCCGTATCGCAGATCGTCTCAAAGCGACTACGCTTCTACACCCTTTCTACTATACTTATATAGTATCTATACGAGAACTAAATTGTTTTCTGTTGTACAAGTTATGATGCATTTTATTTCCATGTTCCATTTGCTTTTATGCTTTTTGTGTAAAGAATATGTTATGAATCAAATATACAGATGTAACGTTTGAGAAAAGAGTGAATGGGTACCCACTTTACATGAAAGGAACAGGTGAAATTGAAGAATGTTTTTTCGTCATTATTAATATTTTATTATATTCTTATTATGAAATGCCTTATAAGGGCACCCATTGTACCACTGTTTTTCGTGTATATTCGATATTGTATTTTGTAAGTTAATCTATCTAAATGCACCTACTGTTTTCTGTGCATCACCCAATGGTTGCCTGGTAAAGGATGCTGTAGGTTTAATACCTCCAATGCACCATCAAATGTAAAAATAGAGCCAATCCTACATGAAAGGTCTTACCACCGCAATAACAACCGAAAAACACGAAAGTTCACAAAAACCTGGCGGCAACTCCGCCAGGTTTTTGTGAATTAGTGATACTCGATATAACTCGAATTTCAGGCATCCGACCCAACTCCCGCGCTTTTTTGTGCCAGTGATAAAGTTCCCACGGTGGAGTATCAGATCGTTGCCGGTCTTGAGGTCTTACGTCCACACTGGGGCTCCAAAAAGGAGCAAGGGCTGCATAACTCTAAGTCTCCTGTAAGAGCCATTCGTGCCCTTATGTTAAGTAGCACCTCAGGTCAATTCTCGCGCTGCTCCAATCAACTTAAGAACCAGCCTTCAGAAGTATCGACCACCAGCGGTCGAATACGTGCCCCAGATACTTCATGGAGGGCTCAATCTTATTCCCTCACTCTGATTCTGGGGGAGCGTGTGAAAGAAAGGCAATGCATTTGTGACTCTCGCTTCGCAGGTGTCCATGAGCGGTGGTAGTCATTTACCATTATTTACCGTTGCTCGTTTGCCCCCTATCTTTAAAAAAAGTATAAACCTTTTAATTGCACCATCTGTCTTATAGATTATGTACTTTTTGGGCACTGAATAGGACTGTTTTTAAACTGACAAAATTTTAAATATGAGAGGCACAGTCTATATTCATTAATTTAAATAGAATCTGTTTATTAGATTACTTGAACTGTATAATGTATAGGTGGACAATATAAGCCACGAGCTTAATAAAAAAAATGAGGCTAGAGGTCCACCGCAGCGAGCCTCTCCTTCATACTGTAAAAATTGTTAATCACGCCATCTTTCTTCTTTCAAAGGTATTATGTCGCTTGCGTAGCTATCAAGAGTTGAAAAACTTCCACAGGAAGAGACCTTTTTGTGTACAAGCTTCCCTAAGTGACTCTGCCTGATGAAAAGCATGAACAGAATTCAAGAGCGGTGGTCACCATACTCATTGTGAACGCAGACAATGCATGTGGTGACCCACACTATTGTGGCCTACTGATCTCAGCATCTGCTTCTGCAGCACAGTTCTTCTGAGTCTCCAGTCTCGAATTCGACGACAGCAGGAATGCTATCATTTTAGGTTGATTTTCTGCGCGAATTAGAACCGCCCTGGTCGAACCGGATCGTTCGTGCTGAAATCAACGTGGCCCTACTGCCTTATACTAACATTATAACTTATCTCTGTGCTGATATCTGATCTCTTTCTTTGATCTTTAATTGACTGCTACTCTACTAACACTGCTTTAATGTCAAACTGTGTTTCACCGACTGAGTGAGGATTCCGGAGGCCCGTGCGACTTCCACAATAACCTACTACAGCGCCATCTACCGAAGATACACTGAACTACGAATTAACGCACTACACGGAGTGACTACAAATCCTGAATCGCGAAATAAATAGTTCTCGCGCTGATTAGCATATATACAACATCCCAACATCAACTGTTGGTCAGTAGCCCGCCAGGCATGATCACCTCGCCTGGTCGGAGGATCCTCCCTTTGTGTTGGTGGAACATGTTACCCGTTCCCCCACAGGCCCATACCCCAACTCCTTCCCCATCCCCCGAAGGCCGGCAACGCACTTGTGTCGCCTCTGGTGTTGCGCGGGCGGCGGTAATCGCTTACTATCAGGCGCGATAAGTCTGATCGTTTGCCCCCCTATTCCATTAAAAAAACTAGAAAGCTCCTGACGTCAAGACTTGAGTTTTTAGGCGTTTCATCTCTTATGTACTCTATATATATCTCCGTGACAAGACATTTCATTTCATTCCAATAACCAAATGGGTTGAAAAAGAAAACAATTATGATTTAATGCTTCAATAAACTTTATTAAGTAGAAATATATAACAGGAATGTCAGTAACAGATATTATACAACACCAGACCGCTTATTTCGCTATTTTTTTTTGTACAATAAACAAGTAAGTAAGAGAATTATTGCAAATATTAAATACTGATTACAATTAATATTTTAGCAAAATATAGATTATAAAATTGAAGTTCACTACGCAGTAGTAAATTAAGATTAGTGTATTTGATCAGTTTTCTATCCATTTCGACAGATGGCGTTGTCACATGGACCTACATCGCAATATTAAGATTTTTCAAGGTGAAATATTTTATTGATTTTATCTAATTCTTGTGCCTTGAAGACTTTTTAGAAGATGGTTGATACTCTATTCATTGCGAGTGTAGAATGAATTGTAAAATAATCGATGACGGCATGTGTCAAAAAATACAATATTAATCATAGAACAATACAACATAAAAAATTACATCTATTAATGAAAAACAATTAATAACTTTAGAATTTGCTACTGTTACTTTAATGGAGAGGGTTTATGGATGACTGCTCATTCAGATCCGAAAAAAAATATATTTAGGTGTACAAAAAGCAACAATAAGTCTCATTAAGAATATAAAAAATAAGTTAAAAGTGATAATTTTTAATAAATTTTGAAATTATACACTGTATATATTATTATTTTATTAGAAAAAGGAAGCTCAGAATCACTAAAACATGGACTTGGTCCCTAAGTGTAGTTTCTAACGAATAGATCGCGTCACTTCATTTAAATTTACTTGCCCGCCAAATGCACTTTAATATTCGCTATTTGAAGAACTCAGCACGGTTAGAGACGTGCGGCCAGAGATAGAACGGCCAGATGTGAGCAGCTAGAAGTGGGTAAACCGAAGAGTGCGGCTAAAGTCACGCGTCTAGAAGTGAGTGGGTAAAGTTGCAAGGTCAGAGACGGGCGGCTAGAGCGCGTGTGCGAGTTGAGCACGCTCAGCGGGTGCGAAGTGCAGTACGGCGGCGATGGCGTTGAGCATGTGGCGACGGCCCGCGCTGTCTCGCGACACCAGGTACGCCATCACCACGTTCTTCAGGTACTCCAGGTTCGCGCCCTCGCGGGACTGGATGCGACGCAACCTGACACAATCAACAATGTTTAAATGACCAAAAGTGTAAGAAAGAAAAGTGAATACTCTTAATCTAAAACACAGTTTTTTTAAATTTATTTAATTTGTAATAATATTTGCGTTTACGAATCATATTAAATGTAGAATATATCACAGGAAATATTTAAAATAATAAAATAGAATCACAATTTTTCTTTGGATTTAAATCATGTCTGGCAACATCGATAACGGAAATAGTCTCTTGACGATTAACAATGACATTAACATAAAATAACATTTTGTTACTTCCACAGTTAAGAATACTATTTGATTCTAAACTTCTATAAATAAGCAACACGTAAGACAAATTGTTTTTTTTTATTATTATAAAGCGGGCAAACGAGCAGACGTATCGCCATTGTTTTGAAGTCTATTTTCAAAGTAAAATAGCAGAAATATCCTAAAATAGCTAACGGCCTTTTAAATTTCACAAATTATGTCATTGTAATATATAAACTAAATTACCTGTCAATTTCTTCTTTCAATGTTCTTATGACTTCTTTGAAACGTTCTTTCTCTATTGTAGCTTCACGCTGACAATCTCTGTAATATTAATGCCACCTTGAGTCCCTTTTTTTCTCTCTCTTGCAAACTACAAATTTATGAAAGTGTAAGGTATAAGCCAATAAACCAAGATATTTCTATAGGCCGACCGTTTATCTGAGTCCTCGCCTGCGCGGTAACAGGACTATTTCTTTACTATGACGTCACATATCTTAGGAACTATCTTGGCGCATTTCATCTCGTGTGTATCTCACTAAGTGTCCCCGCCGCCCGCACCTGTCTCAGTCCCCTTTGTCGTCATACCCCCGCGCCCCTGTTACCGCGCAGGCGAGGACTCAGTTAAACGGTCGGCCTATAAAATACTGCCTTTTTTTCTTTTTTTTGTTGTACGGAATTCCCCTCTGATACCACCTCCTGGTGGTATGTCGGACTCGAACCGACTAAAACCGCACGCCGTCTCGGGTACTAGATGCCAGAGAACCAGGTGCACCCTAGAAAGGAAAACCCTGGAACCCCGACGTACCTCGGGCCACCTACAGTTTGTAGGGTGACAGGGTGACGGATGGCCTCATCTGTCACCCCCAGGCTTGCGCTTATGGGGGACGGAGATCGTCCTGAGGTATATAAAAAAATACTGAGAAATGATTATGATGGGAAAAAACTGTCATACACTCTATTTTCATGATAAAATTACAAAGTAAACGAAGCTTAAGACAAATTACTCTATTGCTTAAATTTAGGTCCAAACCAATGGAAGTGTCTTCGTTTTCTGGAAAACTGGTCGTTCAACGTTAGTAGTCCAAGCTATTATTTATCGCCTAAGCTAAGAAAGTTTCTGAATTATATAAACAAATTAGCTGTGTTTTTTCCGTGGGAGAGCCTCGCTTCGGCATGAATGGGCCGGCTCGACCGGAGTGAGACCACGGCCTCACAGAAAATCAGTGTGAAATAGCGCTTGCGCTGTGTTTTACCGAGTGAGTGAGGATACCGGAGGCCCATACCCTAACCCTCCCCCCCATTCCCTTTCCTCATCCCCTAAAGTTCGGCAAAGCACTTGTGACGCTTTTGGTGTTGCGGGTGTCCATGGGCGGCGGTAATCGCTTACCATCAGGTGATGCGTCTGCTCGTGTGCCCCCAATTCAATAAAAAAAAAAAGCTGACCCACGCAACCTCGTTTGCGTCTTCTATTGCCCGTAGCGTGAATTTTTTTCCGCGTTTTTGAAACATTCCTCATTGGTGCTCCGCTCCTATTAGTATTAGCGTGATGATATATATGCTATAGCCTTCCTCGATAAATGGACAATCCAACACTGAAATAATTTTTCAAATCGTACCAGCAGTTCCTGAGATTAGCGCGTTCAAACAAACAAACTCTTCAGCATTATAATATTAGTACAGATGAATACCTGAACTGTCCCTCCAAGATATGTTTCTCCTTCCTCAGCAGCGATATGTCGAGGTCCTTCCGAGCTAACTCGTGCGCATAGTGTAACATATGCGGCGGTGCTGTCGCGTCCTGTAATTACACAAAACACATTTATAATATTACAAAACTAGGGCTACATCTTTTTAAATATGAAATGGCTGCCAATTCAATGTAGTATGTAATTATTTTGTGGTAAAAAACATAATAAATATTCAATAATAATAAATATTCAGGACATCTAACACACAACGCCATCTAGTCCCAAGCTAAGCAGAGCTTGTATTATGGGTACTAGACAACTGATATAAATACATATATACTTTTTTTTGTAAAAATATATACATTATACATAGAAAACACCCAAACTCTGAAACAAATATTTACAGATCATACAAACTTTTGGTCCGACCCGGGAATCGAACCCGAGACCTCAAGCTTAGCAGTCACATACGCTACACTACACTACGCCACCGAGGCAGTCGTAAGTATAAATGACAGCATTCAAGCTAACGTGTTTCGTTAATGAATGCGAGACTGGAGGCCCAATGATGCAGAAGTATCACTAGGCCGCCATGGTGTGGGTCTCACCATGTTGCATTGTCTGCATTCGCAATGAGTATGGTGGCCACTACTCTTGGATTGTGCATATGCTTTCCATCAGACTGAGTAGAGTCATTTTGGCAGGCACATGCAAATCTTGAACAGAGAGCTCTCACGAACCTCCTCTGTACCGCTTCTATTCGGTCAACAATATCAACGGTGAACAATATTCTACAATACTTCTTACCAGACTGGTGACTACTCCTCTTAGATTCTACTTATGCTTTCCATCAAGCAGAATAGAATCGCCCATACATAAAAAAAGAAGTAAGACTGTCTATGTACTGACCGTAAGCATCCCATCCTTGTAGTGCTGTTCATCAGCGCTGACCTTCCTCTCTCGCTCACTCCTGGCGCGAAGGTAACTGTCGGTTTCTTCCAGAAGGGCCGCGTACCGAGCCCTCTGCGTCTGAACCTGCTGTTCTAGGGCTGCGACACGAGACTTCAGGTCTGACGATACTTCTTTGTGGTACATTTGTTCGTTATTTAGTTTCTGGTGACAAATTTTAATAAAGTCTTTAGAATGTAACCAACACCGAAAACTTTACTCGGGTGGGTTTTTTTTTAATTTGACAGTGAAGAAACAGGTTCCCCGGGACCCAGAAATAATTAAATAAAGTTAAGCTTCTCATAAACAAACTTTGCTTTGCATTAATTTGTAGTTATAAAATAGGTCAAGCAGATTTTTTTGCATATCATACTCTGATCGGACTGTGATGATTGTGGTATTTATGTATGTTTTATTTGAAGACTAAAATTCATAAATTAGTTAGGTTAGGTTTTTAAATTATTAAATAATTTATATAAAACGAAGACAACTATGTAATTGTACTAAGAAACCTACGTTCATTGGTTATTTGGTCCCACGTAATAGAGTGTGAACCCGTCAAGGTACCAAGCAAGGACACTTTCAAAAAGTGTTCTAAAATAAAAATAACAAACCTCCTCACAGAGCTTCAAAGAATCCAATTTATCCTGTTTCTCCTCCTCATACATAATTTTATAAGTCTCCACTTTCTCGTTTAACACAGCTATCTCACTCTTAAGATCTCCTACCTCATTCTCTACTTCACTCCCACTATCTCTTACTTTCTGCTTTTTGTACTCGTCGAATTCCATTTTTAAATTTTCATACTCTTCTCTGCATATCAAATGTATGTTCTCATAACCTTCTACTTTAAATACCGTTGTGATATCTATAGGGTTGCCAAGTTTATCATTTTCTGCTATTATTTCTTTTTTCAATATGTGTATTTTATCTATCAACGTCTGTAGGTACTCGCTGTCTGCTAACTTATCATTGTCTGTTTCACTCCTCTGTGGTGTTTCAGTGGAATCTTCTAGAAATATAAAATTGTACATGCAAATAAAATGAAATCATTTAAATGCTAAATCTATATATATATATATCTTAACCGTGGGAGAGCTATGCTTCGGCATGAATGGGTCGGCTCGACCGGAGTGATACCACGGCCTCACAGAAAACCGGTGTGAAATAGCGTTTGCGCTGTGTTTCACCGAGTGAGTGAGGATACCAACGCGATCTTTCAAGTGCCTCTTAAAATTGATTTTTTGCCGATAAGGTGGTTTTGAAGGTAGTTTGTTGTTATATTTTACTTATTATACTTATTTTAGGAACCACTATCAATACGAATTGAGGCATAAATCATGCGTAATTTTGAATAGTGTTACTCAAAAAGTTACCGAGTCTATTACCTATTGAAAAGGGCTTACTCATTTGAAGGTTTTTACGCATTTATTCTTATGTTTTTATTGATAAAATGATATAATTGCGATGAGAATCTTATATAGAATATAGAATAGCAACAAAAATGTGCTAGAAAAGCTAAATATTTAAATAAACACTCATTTTTTGCCTGACGAGCGAAATTAGACGCACACATACACAGGGCTCCCACGCCATTACTGTTCTACATCATCATCAGCGTATCGTAGTCCACTGCTGGACATAGGCCTCTCCAATAGCACGCCACTTAAAATTGTATATCGCCGTTGATTCGTGTTTGCACGCAGCCTAGCGGGAAGTCCCGGAACTATTAACACCCACACATACACAGTAGTGACGGACAATGAACAAGACGTAAACTGATCTTTGTTTATGTTTTACTAAATTATTTTGTATTGACCATAGACTTTGTGTGTCATAATGGTACGATCAGTTTGTTCTCTTTAGCATTCAGTCATTTTCATAGAGTTTAGAGAATTCTCAGAACTTAAAAATAATAAATGAAAACTGGTCTAGCAAACGAGTCCTTTTATTAAATAACTTGATAAATAGGTTGTTTTTTTTTTATGTATTGTTCCTGTCTTTTGCACTAGTTAACTAAAAAAATAAATTATTTAACTAAAAAACACTATTTCTTCATATAAATACTACGTAATTTGGTGTTCGGCGCAAATAATAGTTTGATTGTAAAGTGACAAAATGGCGAATATCTCGACAGCGAAATGTGATTTTTACAAATATGTTTCTCAATGAATTTTTACTGCAGTTATAGTGTTTTTTATATCAGTAGATAGCTTAGTTATCGAACTTTATGAGGATAATAAGTAAAATGAATAATAAACCACACAAAAGATTTGATCATTTTCGTACACCACCACCAAAGATTAAAAGGAGAACTTTGTATGAAAAATGTTCTGCTTACAAAGTTGTGACGTCACTGTTTTAGACTACTCAATTGAACAATATATTTCATTGTTTATTTGATTACAATTTGTAATAGAAATGTAAAGCTGTTATAATTATATTAGACATCGAGCACAGCAGTAGCATATGCTACCACTGCGCCATTGAGGAAGTCAAAAATGTGTTGTTTCAAGTTTTCCTTCTCTTTGCAAAGCTTTGTCCTGCATAATTTACTCCCTTAGTCACTCATAGGATGAATAAGGATAGCGATCATTCATATTCTTAATCTTTCACTACACAATCAGGCCTAGGACGAAAACCCGAAGCAAACTCAATGCGACCAAATAAAATTGTATTTAATTATGATAATATTTGTAAAAGGTTAGACTGTCAGTTTCCTGATTGACAAACATCACCTTTGGAAAAAGTAATCAGTTTAACGTAGAAAAAGAAAAAAAGATACCACAAGTCTCAGATGTGGAACTGCTTGTCTGTCGCGGGACTAAAGTCTGAAACGGCATTATAGCGTATCTTTTAGGGCATAAGCTATGCCATGTTACATGTACCTACTATAATTCATATTTATATTTGCGGTTAAAGAAATGTTATTTAGTACCAAGAAGGTCACAGGAAGTTCTCCCAGGGTAAGTAGAGCCATGCTAATTTCAGCACAAACGGGCTGGATCGACACTTGCACAGAAGATTAACCTAAAGTGACAGCATTCGTGCTGTCGACCTCGTTGGTAAGTGCGAGACCGGAGGCCCAATGATGCAGCAGTATCTCAATAGCCTGCCATAGTGTGGGTCACCATGCTGTATTATTGCATTTTCTGCATTCAAAATGAGGATATTGACCACCATACTCATTCTGTTCATATTTTAAAATATGTATTTGGCAGGCTCATACATAAATATATTGCGAATTATTTATTTATTTATTGAATAGTGGGCAAACGAGCAGACGTATCACCTGATGATAAGCGATTACCGCCGCCCATGGACACCCGAAACACCAAAGGCGTCACAAGTGCGTTGCCGACCTTTGGGGGATGGGAAAGGGGATAGGGGAGGGGTTGGGGTATGGGCCTCCGGTATCCTCACTCACTCGGTGAAACACAGCGCAAACGCTATTTCACACCGGTTTTCTGTGAGGCCGTGGTATCACTCCGGTCGAGCCGACCCATTCATACCTAAGCATAGTCTCCCACGGTAAAAATGCAAAAAACGCAAGAGGCGCTGCCATCGCTTCTCAAAGTAGCAGTGGTATTCTTCACTTTGGTATTCTGTCTATAGTCCAGTCATTTAAGCTTAAATTAGGTAAGAATCTCGGAATTCGAGATACCCAGCTGTAAGTCTGTAAATACTTGTATATTGACACCCTAAAAGTTGTCTCAAAACCTACATATGGTAGGGTGTAAGCAACTATTAAATTTCAAGGTCAAAAGACACAAAAATCGGTTTTTTGCGCTTTTTTTGGAAATATCTCATTTCCTATGGGTTTTTTGCTATTTGTATTTATTATCAATATTGTAGAATACAAAATTCTCTACAAATTTTGTTTAAAAAAAAATTTTATACGGTAACCGTTTTCGAGATAGAGGGCGGAGAGCGCGCGGTCACAACATCACTTCAGGTCAACCGGTGCCTCCGGTCGAAAACGCGCCATATATAGTTGATGAACTATCAATAAATCAATGATTATAAATATTTGTCAATTTTTATTAACTATTATAATATATTTTATCATTTTCTTCATGCATTAAATCTATATCTATTCAATAATACTGATAACCGTTTACTAAAATTAAAAAATAATTAAGAGAAAAACAAGCCAGAGATGATGCGGATGTTCTTATTGTTGAAACTGCAATTGAAGAATCAAAAAAGTCATGAAAAGTCTCGATCATCTTCGTTATATGCATTACGTCAAGTCTACAAAACTTAATAAACCTGTGAAGCTTTCAAATATTCCACCAACAAGTGCAGCTGCTCATCAACATTTCAACCGTGTATATTATCAAGTTCAAACTTGGTTAGGACATGATTTGGAACCCCAGGTATGGGGTTGGGCGATGCGAAATGATTTTCTGGAGCCTATCATGACAATTTTACCACCTGCTCCAGAAGATTTGCTAAATACAATTTTCTGCAACTGCAAAAGGGTTGTGGTTCGCGATGCGGATGCAGGAAAGCGGGCTTTCAAAGCTCTTTAGCTTGTGGCCAATGTAATGGGCAAGCTTGTCTCAATGCTCTACCATATCAGAGCGACATTAACGAAGATGGAACCTTTGATCCCGAAATCATGGAAGAACTTGAGACAATTTTTTGTTTTTTAAATGTCGTTGAAGACGATAATGAAGACCAGTTTGAAATTTACCAGCAGCCAGAAGACAACGATGAAGAGGAAGAAGATGATTAAAATTATAAATTGTAGTTTTTGTACCCTTTATTCCATTTTTTTACTTTCAATAAAAAAAAATGTATTCAATGATATTTTTTATAAAAAGATTTATTCATAATTTATTTGATTTTTTTTTTGTATCATGTAAGAAGTTATTAATATTAATTAGGTTAAAATTCAAATATAATTCTTATATTTCCATTAACAATTCTGCAATTACATGGGTAGGTAAGTGTTGTTAAATAAATTAATACTGAATGAAAAGTGGATAAGTTAGGAATTATTTTTTAATTTTAGTAAACGGTTATCAGTATTATTGAATAGATATAGATTTAATGCATGAAGAAAATGATAAAATATAATATAATAGTTAATAAAAATTGACAAATATTTATAATCATTGATTTATCGATAGTTCATCAACTATATATGGCGCGTTTTCGACCGGAGGCACCGGTTGACCTGAAGTGATGCGGTGACCGCGCGCTCTCCGCCCTCTATCTCGAAAACGGTTACCGTATAAAAAAAATTTTTTAACAAAATTTGTAGAGAATTTTGTATTCTACAATATTGATAATAAATACAAATAGCAAAAAACCCATAGGAAATGAGATATTTCCAAAAAAAGCGCAAAAAAACCAACGCAATTTTTGTGACCTTTGACATTGAAATTTAATAGTTGCTTACACCCTACCATATGTAGGTTTTGAGACAACTTTTAGGGGGTCAATATACAAGTATTAACAGACTTACAGCTGGGTATCTCGAATTCCGAGGTGAACTTACTATAATGACTGGACTACTATGAGTTTGATAATATATTTTCTTTTTTAAATTGAGTGATAAAGTGACAGCATTCGTGCTGCAAATTTCGTTGGAATTACGAGACCGGAGGCTCAACGATGCAGCAGCATCTCAATAGCCCGCCATAGTGTGGGTCACTGTTGCCTGAATTCACAATGGTACGGTGACCACTACTCTTGAATTCTGCTCTCCATCAGGTAGAAGTTACGTTTGCAGACTCAATTACATTGAAAAAAAAAAACCACCATCATTACGAATAAAAGCTTGGAATTTATTTTTTCCAGTTTTGTGTCACTATTTTTTTAACGCGAATGAACTAAATCTTAATTATTGCGACCTGAATTACACTTTATTGTATTGGAAGGAGAATTACTATTCGCTTGCATGATTTTATTCAGTCGAAGTACTTCAAAGATTAAAAAAAATTTTTACCAAATTCATTGTGAGCCTTTATTTTCTCCATGAGTCGTCCATTGAGTGAGTCTTTCAGCTGTTGTATCAGTTGCTGGTCATGTCTTCTCCTCAGGTCGTACTGTCCGACCGTCTCGGACAACTCCGCTATTTTGCCCTCGAGTAACGCGACTCTTTCCTCCTGCCGAGCGCATATTTTACGAGCTGATTCCTCCGCGCGTTTCGCTTTTATTTGCTCCTGGATATTGGAAAAAATATTAAGTATTATCTATACTAATATTAAAAAGAGGAAAGGTTTGTATGTAAGTATGTTTGTAACGAATTGGCTCAAAAAGTACTAGAGGGATTTTAAAAATTCTTTCACCATTTGAATGCTACATTATCACTGATTAATATAGGCTATTCCAACTGTAAGAAAAAAAAACAGAATTGCATATCTGTTGATAGCTTTGATACCTCTCTAATGGCGACTGAATGTGACTGTTCTAGCAGGGCCAGTTTCTGCTGCAGCCGCACCAGTAGAGCTGGTGTCTCCGATGTTCGGGCTTCAGCTCTTTGCAATCGACGTTGAGCCGCCTCCAATGAACTACTTAGGTCCCGCACTCGTTTCTCCAACTCCGCCTGGGACGCTGGAATAAATAATACTTAAATATTTCGGACATCTAACACACAACGCCATCTAGTCCCAAATTAAGCAGAGCTTGTATCGTGGGTAATAAACAACTGATATCAACACATATTTATATTATTTTTTTGTATCAAATACATACATCTATACTAATAATAAAGCTGAAGAGTTTTTTTTTTTGAACACGCTAACCTCAGGAACCGCTGGTCCGATTTAAAAAAATCTTTTAGTTTTAGATAGTCCATTTATCGAGGAAGGAGGATATATATCATCACGCTACTACTAATAGGAGCGGAGCACCAATGAAGAATGGTGTCGGGCAATATAAGACGCAAACGAAATTGCGTGGGTCAGCTAGTATTACATATCTATAGAAAACATTCAAACTCTGAAACAAATATTTGCAGATCATACGAACATTTGAGCCGACCCGGAAATCGAACCCGAGACCTCAAGAATAAGTTTATTTCTTTTAATACTTAGGTTCTTCACCGCTGACAATAGTTTACACAATACACCAATTACGAAGGGTTAACTTCTACCCCTAACGTATGTTGGTTTTCTCGAAAAAGATTTGCCTGTCCTTTGTCAAGAATCGGAGTATCTCCATGCCAAATTTAACTGAAATTGGTGCAGCAGTTTAGCTGTGAAAGCGTAACTGGCAAAGTTAATTTCGATTCCTTGAATCATGCTCTGCAAACATATATTTGATCTGAATGAGAATCAAAACTAGGAGCTCTGGTTAAATAGTTACAATCAATCGCGGGTAACGCCGCGGGACAAAACTAGTCTAAAGAAGAAGCCTAAGTTACTCCTTATATCATCAGCTATCTACCAGTGAACGTCCCGTCAATATCGGTCAACCCATTCTAGAGATTAGCCGGAATAGACAGACGGACGGAAAAATATCAAAAAAATTATATTTTGATATATGTATTTGGTACTTATGCGTTTGGCAAAAAGAGGTTATTTTAAAAACAGATATTCCAATTTAATTCATCAGTATAGTTATAGCTAAAGCCCTCACCTTGCGCTTCTGTGGAGTTGACAACCTTATCTTCTAACTTTTCTTTAGTTTTTCTTTCACTGTTCAGCTTAAAGTGTAGCTCTCTGAAAATTGTAAAGAAAAATCTGTCTTTGAATACGTCAAGGAAATTATTTGTACGCATTTAAATAAATATTTCGGACATCTTACACACAACGCCATCTAGTCTCAAGCTAAGCAGAGCTTGTGTTATGGGTACTAGACCACTGATATAAATACATATATACTTTTTTTTTGTAAAGACATACATATTATACATAGAAAACACCCAAACTCCGAAACAAATATTTGTAGATCCTACAAACATTTGGTCTGACCTGGGAATCGAGCCCGAGACCTCAAGAACAGCAGTCGCATACGCTACCACTACGCTACAGAGGCAGTTAATGAAAGATTCCTAGAACGAAACAACAGATAAAACAATTTGAAAAGTATTTAGACTTTTTGGTTTTATTCTATGGTGGTCTAACAAACACACGCGTTACTTGATGTCGTGCTTAGGCACATAATTATTATTAACATCCAACACAATAGGGAGAAACTACTTCGACCAGGAAAGGTGATCAGGAAATGTGAAATTTCTAAATCGCGATACAGGATCATCTTTTTGGTCATTTGGATCAAATGTTTATATGATCTGCAAATATTTGTTTCGGAGTTTGGGTGTTTTCTATATACAACGTGTCCCAAAACTAAACGATAAGCCGGTACCAGAAGGTCGGCCTGCTCGTGACTACTCGTGAAAAAATGTTTAAAAATAATTATCTTTTTTTTTTTTAAATTACGAAAAAAAAACTAAAATTCTTAAAAATTTACACCTCTTAAGATATTTTTAACTACCATCACCACAATTTTCCAAATATTTCAGATTTTTTTTTGTATCAGCATCCTAAGTAACACCGTTACCCATCACAATCCTTAGAAAACCCATAACACCTGTAGATTTTACACGAAAATTAATGAAAGTTTTTTCATTTCTTCAAAACTCTAAAAGATTTTTCTTTATGGGCAATTTAACTCATCGTGGTGTAAAAAAAATGTATGGTCACTACTATGGCAAATGTTTTAAAAAAATTATCTAACCATGAATCTAAAATGGTACAATACTTCTTGAAAACCAACCACAAAAAAAAAATGGAAATTATTTATCTAAACATAAACCAACATTCATGAATTGTTTATAGTACTAAATTTTTGACAATATTTAAGGTTTTTGTCGAATTTTTCGTCAACCCTTATTTTGGTAGTAACTTATTATACATAACTAGTTAGATCTCATCTAGATCTACCTAGTTTATAGCAAATTACATAAGTCCGGTAAATAGAAGTTTGAAATTTTTTACATACAATTATAGTACTCAATTTTACTACCTGCGCACAGAATGCCTGCCGTACTGCTATTCAAGCGAGATTTGTGAGATATTGTAGGGTAGGAGGATTATACTATCATATTTTTGTACGTAAGTGAGATTCAAAATTATTGGGAATGTTGAATAAAATAAAACAATTTAATACAATTTTTATACATTTATTGCGTTATCAATAATACAAGCATTTTTTGCAGTTTCCCTCGTCCGATCTAGACAAGTGGGTTTGACAAGACTGTCGTTCGACGGGTCTCGGTGAGACTTTTCCAAAAATGCAAAAAATATAATTCTAGGACTAAGGGTCATCGAGCTATTCGACAAAAACCTCAAAAAATACCAAAATTTAAGTTAAAATGTAAAAAAATGTAAACTTCTATTTACCGGACTTATGTAATTTGCTATAAACTAGGTAGATCTAGATGAGATCTAACTAGTTATGTATAATAAGTTACTACCAAAATAAGGGTTGACGAAAAATTCGACAAAAACCTTAAATATTGTCAAAAATTTAGTACTATAAACAATTCATGAATGTTGGTTTATGTTTAGATAAATAATTTCCATTTTTTTTTTTGTGGTTGGTTTTCAAGAAGTATTGTACCATTTTAGATTCATGGTTAGATAATTTTTTTAAAACATTTGCCATAGTAGTGACCATACATTTTTTTTACACCACGATGAGTTAAATTGCCCATAAAGAAAAATCTTTTAGAGTTTTGAAGAAAAGAAAAAACTTTCACTAATTTTCGTGTAAAATCTACAGGTGTTATGGGTTTTCTAAGGATTGTGATGGGTAACGGTGTTACTTAGGATGCTGATACAAAAAAAAAATCTGAAATATTTGGAAAATTGTGGTGATGGTAGTTAAAAATATCTTAAGAGGTGTAATTTTTTAAGAATTTTAGTTTTTTTTTCGTAATTTAAAAAAAAAAAAGATAATTATTTTTTAACATTTTTTCACGAGTAGTCACGAGCAGGCCGACCTTCTGGTACCGGCTTATCGTTGAGTTTTGGGACACGTTGTATAATATGTATGTATTTACAAAAAAAAGTATATATGTATTAATATCAGTTGTCTAGTAACCATAGTACAAGCTTTGCTTAGTTTGAGACTAGATGGCGTTGTGTGTTAAATGTCCGAAAATATTTATTTATTTATTTATTTACCCCACAAATTATACCACCTACAACCTGATCTTAATACCCTGGTCCCCTAAGTAGATTCATTCAAATTATCAACATTCCACTGATAGACATAGGTCATAAGACCATAAGGAAAGGACATAGGAAAAGAGGTTTCGGCCTGCTATACCAAGCTGGGCAGATGGTTTGAAACAAACCCCATGGATTTCGAGTTTTCCTTCTCTTTGCAGTGATGTTGTCCTACCAGTTTGTACCTTTTTTATGGAATAGGGGGCAAACCAGCAGACATATCGCCTGATGGTAAGCAAACCGCCACCCATGGACACCATACTCATAAATAGAAAAAAAAGGTGTGAGTGAGATTCACACACGATAGAAGTGAAACTTCAGTAAATCAACAAAAGAATGAGACCGACATTTGCTCTCTCGCTCTGGCTTACTAATTACAGGCAAGTTTTTGTATTTGTGTCTCTCTGTTTGAAATCACAATCATTCTAAAGAAGTTTCAGTTCAAAAAAAAAGTAAAAAAAACATTACTCACTTCATCATAGCCGCATGATCAGCCCTCTCCTTCTCCCGTTCTTGTATCTCATACGCGATCTTGGCTTTCAAATTGTTAACTTCAGCCAAGTGATGCTGCACCAGGGTCTTTGTTTCTTCTCTTATTGATGCTATTTGATTCTCATACTGTTGAAAACAATAAAACAAGAAAATGGCTACATAACCTTTGATAATGCCATAGGGCGAAACCGTTCAGGATTAAAGTTAATTATAATCTATACTAATACTAGCTCACCTGACAAACGTTGCTTTGCCATAAAAAGGACTATATATTTTAGGGGTGGGTCAATAAAAATCGCGATGGATAAATAGGGGTTGATCGTAGAGGATTAAAAATTCAGGGTTGTATGTATTTTGTAATGCATGCAATTAAAAATTTAAAAAAAAGATAGCGGTGGACTACCCTTAACATTTAGGGGGATGAAAAATAGATGTTGGCCGATTCTCAGACCTACCTGATATGCACACAAAATTTAGTAAAAATTAGTCCTGCCGCCGAGAATTTTATATATAAGATTATAAACGCGAAAGGTTGTAAGTATGGATGTTTGTTACTCTTTCACGCAAAAACATTGATGAGTTTGATTGTTTGTTTGTTTGAATGCGCTAATCTCAGGAACCGCTGGACCGATTTGTATTCTTTCAGTGTTGAAAAGTCCATTTATAGAGGAAGGCTATAGGCCTATCATCACGATAAGACCAATAGGAGCCGAGCCGAAATGAAGAATGTTTCAGCTAAGAAGAAGAAGAAGAGGGTCAGCTAGTAACACATACATAGGCTACAATTTATAAAGATACTAGCCTCGCCTCGCGGCGTTGCCCGCGGTTTTTGTCGAACCGCGAGAGCATCGCGGGGTTCAGCTAGTAGTGAAATAAGTACACTAAGCCATTACGAACCGGAACACTATGTTACAGAGTTCCTGCTACATTTCATAGTCGTAACGCACAAAAACACGTTTGTAATAACTATATACTGAACCAAGGCTGGTAGGCGCTCCCCAATGTCCTTTTGACTGCACGGTTGGCCTAGTGGTTTAAGCGGTCACTACGCCGCTTGCTACTTCGCCAAGTGCCGTGGGTTCAAATCCCACATGGGACATCAATTTGTGTGATCCACAAAATGATGTCCTGAGTCTGGGTGTTCTTTGTGACCGTTACATGTATGTTTGTAAAGTCCCACGCGACACAGGTGTATAATACTAATGCGGTAGTTGTCTTTAAAAAAAAAATTTAAAAAAATAATGTATCGTGTAGTTGAATTCTACAACATTTATTTTAATTGTATCGATAAAATGGCGACACCTCTAACACCAGAGGCGTCACAAGTGACGACACGTTGCCGGCGACGGCGTCACTTTGGGGAATGAGTTGGGGGATGGGGAGAGGGATCGAGGATGGGGAGAGGGATCGAGGATGGGAAGAGGGATCGAGGATGGGGAGGGGGGTGGATGTAGGTGTTGGGGGAGCCTCCGGTATCCTAAATCACACACAGTGCAAGCGCTATTTCACATCAGTTTTCTGCGAGTCCGTGGTATCATATTCATGCCAAAGCGTTCTCTCCCACGGAAACGGAAATTCAGGTAAAAACGGTTAAAACTAGTAGCCGACCCCGATTAATCTTGTGAATAATAAGGGCTAGAAAGATAATGATAGTCAAATCTCGACCACTGGCCGACCAGTAGTTTTTGTTAGTATACATACCTTATCCCTAGTATGTTTCTTGTCTGCTTGAAAAGCTTCTTCCATTCGTGACTTCTCTTCTGTCAACGCAGACAGTGACTGCATGAGGGCTGCAACCGAGTCATCCCTTTTGTCATCTGTAAAAGTTAAATTGTATGGTCATTTAAGCGATCACATCATGAACTTGAGTGTTGTGGATTTCATCTCACATAGGCCAAGACTTCTAAAAAGCTAATGCTTCCTGTGTGGTCCTATTTCAATTGGTCGTTCTTTTCTTTATTTTTTATTAAAAGACAACATCGCAAGGATTTTACAAACATACATGAAACAGACACAAAGAAAACCCAGATTAAGACCAAGAAGTTGCGAATCACACAAAGTGTTGTTCTACGTGGGATTGAACCCACAACCACTGGGTTTAAACCACTAGGCCAACTGTGCGGTCAAACTTTGAAGATAAAGTTAAATTATAAATTACCTCCACTGTCTTCAACACTTTCTGTCTTGTTCAGAGCTTTGAGACTGATTTCCAATGCCTCCTTCTCTTTGATAAGCCCTTTGTATGCTGTGACTACATCTGCAACATAAATGACAAATTATTCGTATAAGCTATTACAACACCTCTTGTAGAAACTTCATATAATGAGCTAATGTTCACCATTAAAAATTTATTATATATTTGTGTGGGAACGGGTATCATGTCCCTCCAACACAAAGGGAGGTCCTCCGACCAGGCGAGGTGAATATTACTGGCCGACCACTGCCCAACAGTTGATGTTGGAATGTTGTATATATGATAATCGGCGCGAGAACTATTTATTGCGCGATTCAGGATTTGTAGTTACTATGTGTAGTGCGTTACTTCATAGTTCAATGTATCTTCGGTAGATGGCGCTGAAGTAGGTTATTGTTGTGTTATATGTGGAAGTCGCCACATCACTCCCCTCCAAGACCCGAGGTATTTAATATTTATTTGTATAGATTACTGTATGATAAGTTATTGGATGGGACTGCTTTGTTGCTCTGCGGCGAGCATATGCTAATCAATCAAGAAGTCTTTGGTTCGATTTCCCAGTCGGACCAATGTGTGTATTGTATTTTTCGTATATGATTTTTTTATTAACCGGCCCAGGGTATAGAAGATGGCGGTGTTTCCGCCCGTGCCTGGAGAAGCAAGTTCAGCTGTCGTTCCCGGTTGTCATGAACATCTATGATAATCGTTATTGAGTAGTTCAACCTTTGAATTCAGTTTACACCCTAAGGGTTGCAGGGGTTCGATGCCAGTCGCTACATGGAAAAACTGCATTTAATCAGGTAAACCCTGTTGAACTTTAAGCTGATCCTAAATAATTTTGGGATAGGGCTAGGAAGAAAGACCATGTGATAAGTCATACGTAACACTTATATTGTTGTATTGCAATAACAAAAATAGATTTTAGTGATAAAATACTGATTATCTTAGGTTTATCACTTACAATTATTGTAATCTTGTCCTCTAAAAGTATACTTAGGTGAACAATACTTAGAACCTTTTCTACATTGTATTACTTAGTTCTAGAACTTATGCTACACTAACTAATGATTATAAAATTGAACAAGTAATATCAATCAAATTATTGAAAAAGATAAAAGTTAAATTTTTGAACAAAAAATCTTATCTAATTAGGATTCATTTATGAAAACTTACAAAAAAAAAATACTGAGCAAAAAAGGTTGTCCAGGTCCTAAGAATAATCTGGTGCTCTCTTTGATTATTTCTTTACTTTTTAAAACATGCTTGATTATATATATATATATAACTTCTGATTGACTGCACTAAATTGAATATAGAAAGGAATTACTTTTTATGTGTTTGTTTTTCTCAGAATAAGGCTTGTTAAGAAAATAAAACCAGAAGTGTTATATTTTGTTGGTCAGCAATTGTCACTATTCGTGGGAAGCTGAAGCAGGCATAAATACTAAAACAAGTCTTACAGATATTTTGAAAAAAACAGTACAAAACTCGGTAAGCTAGTTTGTAATAAAAAGTTTATATTTAAACTGAAATATTAGTACCAAAGTACTCCTACAGATTGCTACAAATAAATTTAATTAACACAAAATCTATGCTAATAGAAATCTACTAAAAATAAATAATCATATAATTAAATATATGTGGTTTCTTTAGATAACAAACCAAGGACATCCAGGTATTGCGAAATAATATTAGGAATTAACTTTGTTTTGTCCAGTTTGAAGTGTTTTAGTAGGAACTAAGGGTTGTTGGTTTTGAAGGAGATTTATTAAGTTTAGAGTTTTCGTGTCCACATTATAAACTATAACAGCTGGAACACTGGTCGACTGTAAAAGCCACTGAACTTTCGTAAATTAACGAATATAGAAACTGCTATAAATTTCTTACCTCTGAGTCGTCCTTCATACCGCTTAATTTGATCCGCTTGCTTAGTTATTGTGGATATAAGTTCCTGTTTCGACAAGGATTCCATTTTTCATAGAATTTCGTAGAACTTGATTTCACAATGTATGACCCCTTGTTCGTTGTTGGTACCGTTTTCTACCATGAGCTTAGCATAATAGCTATGGAATACTAAACATAAACATTTTAATTATTACTGGGATCTACAACAGACAACTTGTTATTATTTTCTTCATTGATTGACGTAACTAGACAATTACAAATTGACAGAACAACTCAAGTCAACATGTTTTTATGTCAATTCTCATAGTCATATTTCACAGATTAAAAACGCTTTTTCTTTTGAAGTTACGTTTGATAACGTGTAATTCCAACAACGAAAATATAATAAAATATAATTATAAGTTTCGAGACGGTAGTTTTATGTGTAATATAAGCCAATATAGTAGTGGTATCTACTGGAAGAGTATATGTGAATATAAAATATAGAAAAGTATTCTTACTTTAATTGGGTAACAATCGTAAGGTCAAACTTTTAAATTGTTTTGGGTTTACTTGGAAAACATTAAATTATCGGCTTACAGTTAATTCAATAATTACTTAACTTTGCTCCATTGTGTCTCTAAAAGATTTTCTGAATAATTGTAAAAGTCTTGAATTCCCCATACCTCGAAGGCCGGCAACGTACTTGTGACGCCTCTGGTGTTACGGGTGTCCATGGGCGGCGATTATCAGCTAAAAGACAACTTTAAATATACTTTATTATACTTTATTTCTTCCTTCACAATGATAACATAACATAATTTAACAAAATCGTGGAGATCAAGCTAGCATTGTGAGAGACTGGTGCCTGTAGTAGGTATATGCTAGAGCACAACCTGTATTACTGGTAAAAGACATGTAACTTCATCTGTCTTTTCGCACATATCTTTTAAAGTCCTCAAATAATTTTAATGCAGTTTTAAGCAATAGATAGAGTAATTCAAGTACAATACACGGTCGAGGAAATCCGAGAATTTTAAAGCCCTATTCAAAGTTTGTGAACATTCATCATACGGGCGAAATATCCCCTTTAAGTCCTTTGATTTATGATATATTTATGTTCGGGAGATTGTTTTAAATCATTATTTGCACATAGAATTCATATATCTACCCATGGGCATACCCAGGTTTTGGGCCAGGTTCACTTAGTCAAATAAATAAACCTAAAAAGTGTCTTTATATAAATCCTTTAATTTTAGAATAACTTTCGAGTGTCTTCAGTAAAACGGTTTAAAACTATTTCCGTGAAAGGATCGCTCATAACGTAAACAAATTTTCTACGCACACTGAGCACAAAAACTCATTTATTCCATCTTTGTCCATAATCGATCTAAGGCATGGTTTGACGCGTCTGAGTGTGCCAAATGAACTTCGAATTGTAGCAGCAGACTATTTTTATTTTTGGGAAATCGAAACACTGTCTATCAACAAATTCAGTAACGAAATGTTTTCCTGAAAACTGTTAGCAAAGATCTACCTAAGTAGCGAAGTCACTTTAAAAGTAAATCTGCATTGTCTGCATTCGTTGTGTGGTAACCCAGACCACTATTAGATTCTGTTCATGCTTTCTATTAGGCAAAGTCACTTTGCCAGGCTCATAAATAAAAAAAAAATCATTTGGCTGAGATAATATTTTGATTTTTACACTGTCAAAATTAATTAATTCGGCAATGTCTGTCATTGTACTCTTGTAACCCGTGTATCTGATATTTATTTATTAATCTAACTATACAAATGACGCATTGTATTTCCCCCTTTGTAAGTTTAATGACCTCTAATTAATTTTGAATATTTAAATTACAAAAAACAAAACCTCGGTCACTTGAGATATTTCTTTGTTTCTACGAAATAGTAAATTATTTAGTTGTGTTTATATCATAAGAATTGACAATCCTCTAATTTACTGTTATTACCGAAAGAAGTTACATTACAATTTGTGCATCGTCATCTGAGTATCGTGACGGATCGATGAGTTATATTGTAGGTTAAAAATCTCTAAATAATTTAAATATAATTTTGGGAAATAATAATAGTACTAGATTGTTATCCTCTTAAAGGATTTATCATTTATATAATACCGCCTAACATTCACAATATGAAATGGCGAACAGTTTCATTGCCATAAAAATTAATGCAGGCGACGAGCGCCTTGTACATGGTCGAACTCCTCGTGCAAGGTCATTGACCGCAGATTTAAAAATGGGGTGTACAACCCCTATTCTAATTAATGTATGTCCATGTTGCTATAAACACACGTTACATCCAAATGTGTTCTATCCAAATTATTATTTTTCTTTCGCTCTACTTTCATGCTATTTCGACATTTTTTTGCTTGTTGTCGATGCAGACAACTATTCTTTTCAGTTTTATACCGGCCTAACAGGCATGTTGATTATTTATTTTTCTAAAATTTTAAAGAAAGTTTTGTATTTAGGTTTGGTTATTCCTTCACGCTTTTCAAAGTAATCTAATAGGTTTCTTATTTCTCGTCATGATTGAGCTCTACCCATGGGGCAATATAAAATTTGTAGTTTACAAAATGGATATGGGTTTTTTCTGAACTTCGATAATATACTTTATCTCACAGCTACACTTTGGTTGCAATTTCTTATTTGTATAAGAAAAAACAGGCAAAACCATTTAAAAATAAGGAAACCTCGGCATGTCCGAGTCGAATGAATCTTTCATGTCTAGTTCATAATTATTACCAAGCCTATTCTTGCCTACAAGAGCTAGAGATTTTGATGTACTACTTACCCAAATACCAATGCAGAAATTACATTTATGAATTTACAATCTTAATTTAACTCAGTAATTAAGTCTTCATAAATAACGTTTTACTGTTTTCTAACTTAAAGAGGATTGGTGTGTTTAGATATCACTTTGTCTTACTGGCATCGTCTACTTTTTCATATGAAAAAATTTGAGGTTTTAAATTTCTTTGTACGAAAAATGTTACCAGTATGAATCATGGGAATATATGTGTGGATGGATAGTTGAAGGGTTAAAACGGCATGAAATAAAACATTATTTTATATGTATTATTGCTAAGGTCAATATTTAATTTCTATCAATATCCCCTACGTCAGATTACATTCGTTGACATTATTTCAAAAATTAAATGTAAGTAAGCCAAACACATTTTCATACATTATCGGCGATTTGTACTCTGTCTTATATCTCTAGCTACATTCTAGGCCAAAACCCTACAATACCCAAACCTGCCCAAATAAATACAAACAAAAAGAAAAACTAAACCAAACATTAAATGTGGGATAAATAAAATCTTAAAAAAAAATGTTAGTATTTTTATAAATAAAAACGGAAACTATTCTAAATAAATAAAATACCACAAGTTAGAACACAAATACTAAAGCTGAGATTAACGAATAAGGTGGACAGGTGTGTACTGGTATCTCTTCGGTGGAGAAGCAAGCGTATTTGTTTTTAAACGACAGGGACGACACAACACAGATTATAAGTTAATATTGTATAAAGGATTCATGCGTATTTCATGCGCGATGTTTTGACCTCATAGCAGGCGCGAAGGCCCGAATAGCTTTTACAAAAGTTTAACGGGTTTCGATAACCATTGGCTATTTTAACAGATTCGAAATACAATCTTAAATTAGAAGCTAAAATTTCTTATTCCAAATCTCAGATCGATACAATCGCGCACAGTTACAGCACATCCACAATTATAGAATTATTATTCAGAGGCATATAATCTACCTTTGACTAGTTTTATACACACCATTTAGTATTTCTTATGTATTGTGTGCTTTATATGGGTATATTACTTATATTAAACCAAACACCACACCAACATAATTTTAAACCAAAATCCTAAACTACATTTTAAATTATAGAACACAGTTTTCTTTAAATACTTATGTATACTTAAAGATTTAAATGTTGCGCAAAATTATAAGTGACTAGTTTCGCGTATTTTAAGTACTTTAAATAAATAATTACTCTTAATGAAACATTTATCCTTATCATAGAAATTAAAGAAAATACTTATTCAAAATGCATCAATACAAGCCCATCTATTATTTTCGTAATATCTGCTTGTTTACCATTTTAATTATGATATGCATTTGACTATTAATAATTTAGCTATTACAGAGAGTTCTATAATTGAATATCTGAAATAATTCAAACAGTTATTTAAGGTATTGTTACTGAGTAGATTTACTCAACTAATTTTGAACTTACACTACATTCAATATATTAATATAAACATCGAAATGAAATCTATAATTGCTATTACAATTATGACAATAAATTATGTTTACAATGAATTTTAAATTACTTAAATTTAATAATAAATAGTGATGATTATATAATCAAATTAGAGAGACAATATCATGACGTGAAAGTCAAATTTCATGGATTTAATTTGTGCAAGTGTAATATAAGATGACAAAAAATTATCGTAATGTGCATAACCTGGCTCCAATACTTACACGAATATTCCAATTGTTATTATCAATTTGACTTTCACTGTATAATATACAAATACTATAATAAATTATGTGCCCAACGTGATACATGGAGGTATCCGAGTCATAACAAAATGTTGATCAATAACTAATTATATTTACTGTCATGGTCTTTAAATCATTTTGATACAAGATTATCATTGTCAGATTAATTGAGAATTTATTCGATAATGGGACAATATAAATACAATAAAATAATAATTATGATCCTAATTATTAATTGTTCTATAAAATGTAACCACCTTATTTTATGACTTTGTGCACAATTCAAGCTCCAGAATTATATTATTTATTAGACATTATTATAATAATGGGGCCATCCTTATTTTATCAACATGAATGGAAGTAATAGTTTTAGTCATATTTTCACTTACAAACACCATTTTATAAATCAGTCAATGTATTTCTGACCTCTTTGGTAATAATTATACAATGAATATTTTGTTTACACTATTTTAATTATTGCAATAAAATAATAGCTGTTGAATGCAATAATAATTGCACTGCTTTTTTTTTAATATACATATTCTAATAAAATTTTTTTTTTTACTTACAGTAAAATGTTTAATATTGCACTGTCAATCGTTTAACATATATTATTGCATGGATCACTATTACAATAGAATCTTGTCGGCATCATTATCCTACTAATACCAGAAGGTTAACTATCTTAAAAAAATCCTGTGTAAACGGACATAAATACAAAATTTGAAATTAGAAACAAGTCCGTAACTCAATGTTATTGTTTCCTAAATTTGATTCAAAACGTAGCAACACATTTATACTTCATTATACGCACCTTACACTTATTTTACGACCAGAATATTTTATATATGAAAACTTACACGACTTGCTCCTAATTTGAATATCTTAGGACATATTAATGTATTTCACTAGACATGTATTTCATGGACTTGATAAATTAAAATTAGGTCAATTTTGTAGAACACTCGGTATATGTCAGTCGTTAGAAATTTTCTAGATTTTATTGTGATGTTAATATTTGTACTTATAATGTATGAACATTGTTACAAACTGACATAGTGTCATGATTTGAACCACATTTATTCCATATTTCGCTCAGTACTGTAAGTCAAACTTCAAACCATGACAAAGTAATGATCAACATTTTTGCATTTAGCTACAATTTATTGACTAGATTTGGATCATTTAAGATTTACTCTTGTTCGTTTTGAAGCTGACCTGGAGTACCTGGCCGTTCAGTGAGTATCCGTTCAAAGATTGGATGGCAACAACAGCCTCATCGTAATTGGTCATGGTAACAAAACCATATCCCTTGCACTTGTTAGTTGTGGGATCTCTTATTATTTTAACACTCTGGACGGCACCAAACGGGCCAAAGAGCTGCCAGAGTACACTCTCTTCTGTGTCAGCTCCTATGTTGTAAACAAAAATGCACCATCCTGAGCCACCGATGGCGTTACCTTGTATAAGCGGATCGGCTAAGGGAGAAAATCGTTGAAGACCCTTGTTGATAGCGAGCAGTGCTTTTCCAGCTGGACCAACGAAACGACGAGCAGCTGCAGGAGCTAAATATGCAGCTAACGGAGCAAGAGCTTTGTTCTGATTACTTGGGTTATTAGCACATTTAACTGTGATTGGTCCAGTGCCACCTGGTGGTACAGTACCATTCAACTCACGTATCGCGTTCTCAGCCTCATGTCGCTGGTCGTAGCGGATGAACGCCACTCCTCTCGATGGACCTTGAATCGATTGTTCTTCGGCGCCGACTTGGAGCAGATGACCAACATTCACGTTTTCATGAAGAATGCGTGAGCTGATGATGGTGCCGAATGGGCTGAAGAGCTTCTCCAATTCTTGCTGAGTCATGTGCTTCGGTAGACCAGACACGTATAAGTTGGCACCCTTAATGGCATCGGAGCTCGGGCGGGCGTAAGACACTTTAATGATTTTATTCTGGAGTCTCAGGCCATTGAGCGTGTTTACAGCTTTTTCTGCGTCTTCCGGCTTGTGATAGTTAACAAATGCGTATCCCAAACTCTGACCATTGAGAATGTGGTCCGGGAATACTGTTACTTTGTCTCTAATAAGCTTGCAACTTTCTACTTCGCCGACACTCGAGAATAATGAACGAATCTCCTCCTGAGTCATCGTTTGCGGCAAGTAGTTGATAATGAGGTTGGTCTTCGACTCATTATTACAAGGTTGAACCTTGCTTCCATTTTGCGTGGGCTGGTTCACGTTAACGCCGTCGAGTGGATTGGCCATCATTTTGCCTATTTCTATGTTTACACCAAATTAGGAGAAATGTCACAGAAAATGTGACTCTCTATTGGAATTATAAAACTGGCGAGTCAAAACATAGATCTACGTTCTTAGTCAGTTATAACAACACTACCTTCGCGTTGGTTGAAATCATATGCAAGGGAAGAAAATCAATAAGATGCTGTTCACTTTTGTACTTATCCTGTTTTCGGTGGTACAACGCCGAGTCCGTTGAATCAAAATATAATCAGAAACACAAATTAATGTTAGTTTATTAGATCTTACGGAAATATGAAAGAAAAGTGAAAAGGAAATCAACCAAAAATCTATGCGACTCGCGACCTATTCTCGTAAATTCATTTCTTTCACTTCACTTTCTTTTTTAAAAGGTTGCCATGTTATAAACCCACACTCCACTCCTTAGTTTCTAGTTACGATATTGTTCCTCGCAAATAAATGTATTTTCCATTGAAATTACATAACTATTAAGAATATCAATATTAGGTAACTGTAAATTTACAAGATACTAATGTATGTTTTAACTTTATACATTTCAAAGAAATGAAAGCAATTGTTACACTACGTGGTTTTGTAAGATGTGTATGTGTATTTAATTGTAAATGATTCTAATAAGATTATCAGAATTAAATAAGTTAATATGTGTTTAAGTTATTAATACTTCTAGTGTACTGAAATATTTTACAACTAGATAGCTAAAATGAGAATGACTTCGAAAAAATCCCCATCAATGAATAGGTTCGTTCGTAAGAGCCAATTTTGTGAGTAAACAATCTATTTTTCTTAAAAATAAATTTTCATTTCGCTGACATGAGAATATGTTTTGGTTCTTGATATATTAAACATACTATACACTACAGAACTCAACAATAAATACTTCGCAATATCGTATCAGTTAATATTATGTTATATTTAGATAAGTGAGATATTTTCAAGGATGTTTTTGATTTTACCTTTTAAAAATACTTAACGAGTTCGCATTCCTATAGTCTTTAGGTAATTTATTAATGAGTTCCCTCGTATAACAATGTTTTTTGGCCTAGAGAAGTTAAAATGTGATCCTTTCTACGACTGCTCCGGTTACATACTTAATTTATCTTTGTAAAAGATAACTGCGAATGTATTGTTTTGGTAAGTATTTTTTGTATAAGTATACAACTACAAAATGTGTGTAGTTGTTTGAGATTTTGGGTTCAAAAGGAGCAAATAATATAATTGTTCGTTTCATAATGTTGTTTTTAGTAAAAAAATATTTGATTCTGACTAATGGAACTAATTTAGAATTTCAGATCCAGGTATATTTTGTTTTTTTACTACTGCTAAATATTTTGTATATTAAGGTGAGCCGAAAGTATTTATATTTCTTCATAGTCATAATTGTGGTACACATATGTATGTACACATATAAATTTCAAATATTTACCCTAGTAAATGGGTAATATTTTAAGGAATACTACCCTAAACCAGGCATACCAACATTACGGTTGCAAAAAGCAGCCAATACAAAAGCCAATATAAAATAGCGTTTATAGAAATAGCTAAATGTATTGATGAAAATGATGTCATTTTAAATTAATTTTGGAGACTTGCTTATTTTGTAAAAAGAATAACCTAAATCTATTCAATACAAATTTTCTAACAAATATTTACTTTTATTTTATTAAATATTTAATAAATAGTTCAGTGGCGCCATCTGTTATTGAGCATTGTAAACGTTTGAGCGTTGAAACTGCGCATGCGTGAAATGCTAAGTTGGCCGCACTACTTTTACTACATTCAAGTTAGGAAAACTCAAGACTAGATTATTCGAGGTATTGTTTACGGAGGAAAACCTCGAAGTTGCCAAATCAATTTGAAGGATCACAACAACTTGGAGACCTCGATGGACTGTCGTCAGAGAATACTTTAGAGCAGGGGTACCTACTAAAACGTAGGGTTTATCCGTTAGAGACATCTGTGTTTTAAATAGGGACTCTAGAACCACGAAATCATGGAGGATCGATAGTACAAAACTTGTTCCCTTCATAAGTCCCTTTTACAGACATAGAAAAATTCTAATTGGGCAAAAATAACCGTCTAGTTAGAATGAGACTGAGGACTAGTGGATTGTTAGGTATTGATGGACTTTATTATGTAGGTATTAAAAAAAACTATAGTGTCTTACAGTATTTCATAAAACAAAATTATAAGAAATTACTTTGCTAATACATTTATTATCATAATTATTTTCTTCGAAAGATTACAATTTGTTTTTATAAATTTATAGTTTAAAGATATTCGAATACATGATTTTTTCATGATTGTTATTAAAGTTATGAACAAGCTGAACCAGCTGAAGAGTCTACCACTCAAAAGACACAAGACAAGTGCAAGTGCCGCTCCTTGAACCAGAACAAAAACACTCTTTATATATAATGTAGATATCAAACTATTTTTTTACTGTTAGACATACTGATAATGTGGTTTTTTAAGGGCTCTCAAAAGTCCTTTCAAGAGACCAAATCCTAAAAATTATAATTTTGTTACCATATTAATCGATACATTCCAGAAATAGTTTCCTTAAGTATTCTATAGATGGCGCTGTACCATCTAACTTAGATCAATTTTATCCCAAATTATTTTTATTTTTTATCTCATCGCTTCTGCTATATTTACGGCAGATACACGCGTTATTTGTATTGCTACTTCTCAACAATATAAACCAAAAAATAACAACACACTAACTCAGAGAAGCTAGGAGTTGTAAGAGATAAAAATTCACGCGTCAAAGCATCTTACCTGTACATAAATTATAAATAATACTCTAATGCTCTAGCGCTTCTCGCACAGCGAATCTGTTAACGAGTCTGGGTGGACATTTGGCACGTCAGATTTGTCTGGCTAGCAATATTTAAAAATAGTTTTGAGTTATTTTGTTGTTAGTTTAAAGTCTATTTTGTTGAGAAGTATGAACGCCTACACTAATTTATGTAGCAATACACATAACGCGTATGTCTGCCTAAAATATAGCAGAGGCGTTAGTTCCAATAAACTTATAACGAGTCTGAGAGAAATTATGGCTTGTTATATATATTAGTCTGGCCACTTGGAAAATATTTTATAATATTATACATAATGACATATATAAATTTTAAGCTTCCTAAAATTACTTAAGTTAGCAAGAATTCTTTTTTTTCTTTTCTTTTTATATAGGGGGCAAACGAGCAGACGTATCGCCTGATGATAAGCGATTACCGCCGCCCATGGACACCCGCAACACCAGAGGCGTTACAAGTGCGTAGCCGGCCTTTTGATAAACAGTACGCTCTTTTCTTGAAGGTTTGAAGGTCGTTTTGGTCCGGGAACACCGCAGGCGACAGCTCATTCCACAGTTTTGCTGTGCGCGGCAGAAAGTTTTTTTTTTCTTTCCACCTTTGTTTCCTGCTAACTGTAAGACGGCCCACTTTCAGCTTAGCGAGTATCCATTCCCTTCTGAATAAACTATATGTTAGACTACCGATTCTAAAACTATCATCTTTCCTAAAGTGACGTAAGTCTGGGTTGACTTAGATCTCAGTCTAAAACGGAAGTGCTATAGTTTCGTTTTGGCTGTCTATGTATTTAAACTACTAAACCGCATTTAACAGATGAGGTGTCAACAGATTTGTGTGTCCTGACCTGGATGACAGATTCTACTTATATGAATTTTATCAAGTTATTAAGTAATCGGTGTTTTAAACTTTTTCTTGTTTAAGTAACGAACGGCAGTAACTTTTCCTTTTATATTACAACTAGCTGACCCACGCAACCTCGTTTGTGTCTTTAATAGCCCGTAGCGTGAAAAATTTCCCCCGTTTTTTAAACATTCTTCATTGGTGCTCCGCTCCTATTAGTAGGTATAACTATTCAACACTGAAACTTATCCAACTTTTTCAAATCGGACTAATGTTTCCTGAGACTAGCACGTTCAAAATAACAAACTCTTCAGCTTTATAATATTAGTATAGATAACAGAACTAAGCAATTATTTTTATAAGTAGTAATAAGTTTTATATAAATAAATATTTATATGATTTGAACAAGTTCAAGGTTCCGAGATAAGTTAGCTAAATAAAAGAAATGAACTCAATGTTTTTAAATATAAGTTTAAAATGTTAGTATAGATGATCTTGATTTTTGTTTGTATGTTCTACGACTTCTGATGGCTTCAATGGATGTCGTCCACCGCACGTACGAAGTCGCAAAACATTCATAAACAATAATATAATAATACCAAGCTAGGTAGCTTGGTATTATTGTATACCATACCTTAGCAAAAATATTTCTTATAACCACGGTACCGTACGATACCATCAATTGTCTTAAATTACTTTACATTTTAAAACTTGAAAATATTCGCTGTCAGTTGGTGATTGTGGTTAATTGTTTAGTGAGTATTCAAAACACGATGATGTATCATAAACGGATGCGTTTGGACAATGGAAACAAACTGACTCATCGAGTTACGAGTTTGTGCGTGTGTGTCTCAAGTGATAAGAGAAGCGATTTGAAAAGAGTCAGGGACCATACCAAATTGGGGTTCCCACACGGGAGGGGGCCATCTTCAAAGTGTAGGTGGCCCGAGGTTCGTCGGGGTTCCAGGGTTTTCCTTTCTAGGGTGCACCTGGTTCCCCGGCATCGAGACGGCGTGCGGTTTTAGTCGGTTCGAGTCCGACATGCCACAAGGAGGGGATTTCCGCGCAAAAAAAGGGATCATATCAAAATGTGATCTTTTAAAAACAGTTTTTGATTTGGTCAAGAAATCTAAGGAGTAAATTAACATCTGTAGAATTTAAGTACTGATACGACTCACAAACTTTCAATAATAGAGAGTACCTACTGCTTAAATCACTACCTAAAATTAATAAATACAAAATCAAAAAACAATTGTAAGCTTAAGAGTTTGTGTCTAGAGAATGTTAATTGTTAATAGGAACAGCATGATTTGAAAATGATTAGCTTGCGAAATATTGAGACAGGGATATAAGATACTCAAACAGTACATTGATTAGAAAAACAAAGTTGTCTTATAACAAAAAACCTTCCATTTAGTTTTCATTATTGTCAATTGGGCTATGCTTGGGGTCTCTCTACGAGATCGAATCAGAAATGAGGAGATCCGTAGACGAACTAAAGTTACCGACATAGCAGAGCGAGTCAGCAAGCTGAAGTGGCAGTGGGCAGGGCACATAGCCCGGAGAACCGATGGCCGATGGGGCAGAAAGGTTCTTGAGTGGAGACCACGTGACGGTAAACGCAGCGTGGGAAGACCTCCCGCGAGATGGACGGACGACCTGGTTAAGATCGCGGGGACTAGTCCTAGGTGTTGTTCATCATCTTTATCTTTCTTAAAAATAAATATTTATCACATAGATAAAACTTATTTACGACGTGATTTCATAAATACCTGACTCAAAGATCATTTAAAACAAATCTAACCTCACGATAACCCATAATTATATCCAAGAATAGTAACGATAACCGCTTCTATCTTGTACCAAATAAGGCTCGGATCTTAGTGCATTCGGTGCGTGTGTACCGAGGTACTGCGAAAAGGCGGTTTAGTATACATCACTTCCTATTTGGACTTTGGATATTTACGTCACAGCACACTCGTTGGCGTTCTTTGAACTCGTATTAGAGAAATCTACTTGACTGGTTAAATAAAGTCCTTTAGTACGATATGTAATTAAAAACCAATCGTATCTAACAGTCAAAAGGCGCATTTTGGCCTGATTCGGTTCATAGTATAATCAAGTGCGTGTGTACGAAGTACGCAATTTGAACTTTGGATTATGATATTTTCTATTACAGCGATATTCTACGAATTCTTTTTACTGGATGTAATTTATTTTGCCCTTAGTGCGTACCGTACACGTGTCACGTGTAATAGGTTTTAGAGAACTCTGATGTTACAAGAATATTATGGTTAATCCGTTAAACACACCGCTCTTGCCTAGAAATGTGCCTATCGAGTTAATATTATTGGAATAATAAAGTTAGGTTTAACCGTGGGAGAGCCACGCTTCGGCAAGAATTGGCCGGCTCGACACCACGGCCTCACAGAAAACCGGTGTGCAAAGGCGCTTGCGCTGTGTTTCACTGAGTGAGTGAGGATACCGGAGGCCCATACCCCATCTCCTTCCCCATCCCCCTGCCCATCCCCCTCCCCATCCCCCCGAGGCCGGCAACGCACTTGTGATGCCTCTGGTGTTGCAGGTATCATGCGTGGCGGTTATCGCTTACCATCAGGCGAAAGGTATGCCCCCTAAAGAGGGCGTCCATAAATAACGTGAGGTGTTTTTTTAAATTTTCTGCATGGTGAGATGTCGTGAGATTTTATTCAACCCCCTCCCCCATCCCCCAATCTCACGTGAGATTTTTCAAAATGTGAGTTTCTTACGTAAACGCGTTGGATTGTTATTGTAAAAAGAAAAAAACAAATTTGCTTCGTGCTTTTATTTACGACTAGTTAAGACTAGTAATCAATATTGCTGAGAGTTTAATTATAAGTGTAATAAAAATTTAACAATAGAATACTTAAATCGTAACTACTGTGATTAAAAAAAGAATACCTACTCTAATTCAGTCCATGGAGAATCATGCAGTTTGACAGTCAGTAAATGTATAACGTTGAAGTATGAATTAAATTATTTTCTTTCGAAAGAATGAGTAAATGATCTTAATCGTATTACGATTACGCTTAAGATTAAATCTTAAGCATGTACAATCTGGATTAAATGGACCAAAATAGTATATATTTTTTTTTGTTTCAATCAGAAAAAAAATTGCGTGATATCTGCCGAGACCCCCCCTCTCTCCAACGTAAGATTAGATGAGATTTCACTCGACCCCCTCCCCCCCTTAAACACCTCACGTAATTTATGGACGCCCTCAAATAAATTTAAAAAATAAGTTAAGTTTCCAATTTTTATGTAACTGATTTACTGACCAAACATTTAAAACAGTTTCCTCTACATTTAAAACTGATATTCAGGTAAAACGGGCTGAACTAGCAGCAGACCCAAATACTCTTGGGAATAATATAGAAATATTAAGAAGTTCAATTATGCATTTAAAGAGATGAAGAAGATGCTCACTAATAATTTGTTTTATGTATGTCTTTTTAACGTAACTTAGACTAAAACCTCAGTTCTAAAGACATGTCTCGAGAAAGGATCTTCGGCAGTGCATTATTAAAGGTTCTTAATCTTCACTAATATTAAAAAAAAATTGGTTGCCTGTAAAGTCGGTATACGGGCGAAAGTTTTACGTGACAACGACTTTGAGTGGTAAAATAATTTTAATGTGAATATTCATTCGTATAGTAGGAAGAAGGATGAAATAATAGTAACAATTTAAAACATTTATTTATACAAAGAATTATATTTAAAACATTAATTTTAACGTTTTAAATATAATTCGACGCGTGCCTTTCACTTTTTATGTCTGTCTCTCTCGCTCTTAGGCGGGCTAACCATGCCCGAGTGGAAGGGACGCGTGCCTCTCACTCGCTCTCATTGTGAGCGCATAACGTGAGCGGAGCGTAACGCAGTTTCTTGAAGTGTCACCCGGCAAACCAATTTATAAGACGTTGTCACGTCAAAGCTGAAGAGTTTGTTTGTTTGAATTTGAAAAAAAATGTCAGTGTTGGATAGTCCATTTGTCGAGGAAGGCTATATATCATCACGCTAATACTAATAGGAGCAGAGCACCAATGAAGAATGTTTCAAAAACCGGAACAAAATTTCACGCCACGGGCAATAGAAGACGCAAACGAGGTTGCGTGGGTCAGCTAATAATGAAATAAGACTCAAAAATAATTATTATGATATTATGCTAACACTTCTGAACATTTTATCCTTTAATTTCAGAAACTTTTAAGAACGCCAGGAAACATTACTTTGCTTCGAAAGTTTTCTATCCTTCTAAATAAAAATACAGAACTAGATACGTTTTTAATAAATATTGTTTAGGGGAGCACTTTGCATTAAATAAACCATTATGATACCATTATCATTTAACCCGTATGAAGATTCATTTACACAAGGACAATTTCATTTCCACTCTCCTGACTTACATACCATTTGTCTCGAGGTCAAAGTATCCTTGAATAATAATAATAACATTGTTTACAAGATACTCGTAACTCGCCTTGTCTGATCTTTGGAAACGAGTTCACATTTTACGGTGTGGGATTTATCGATTTAAAGTATTAGTCCCGAGTTCTTTAAGTAATCTTACACATGGAATAGTTAAATCATTAAACAGGTATTGGGTGAATGAGATTTTAAATACCTAAAGTATAGTTTTTTTTATTGTATAGGGGGCAAACGAGCAGACGTATCGCCTGATGGTAAGCGATTACCGCCGCACATGGACACCCGCAACACCAGTGGCGTCACAAGTGCGTTGCCGGCCTTTAGGAGATGGGGAGGGGGAGGGGATGGGGTATAGGCCACCGGTATCCTGACTCACTAGGTGAAACACAGCGTAAGCGCTATTTCACACCGGTTTTCTGTGAGGCCGTAGCGTGGCACCCCCACGTTTATCTAGTATCATTTATATAGTATCTGAATGATCGGCTTAGCTCGGTATTTTTTTAAATAAATTTTCTGAAAATGAATCCTAGCTATATAAATCTCCTGCCGAGCTATGCTGCTGTGCCCGACAGGGTTCTCAGTTGTTATTTTATAAATTTAAACCTGCATACATAGTGAAATGCAATAAAGAAGTGGGATACCTTTGTGCACTAATGGACGGCGATGGGTTGATGTGTATGAATAAGATTAAAAACACTGATTTTAGAATTTAAAAACCATACCATAAATAAGTAGCTCACCGCATTATCATAAGTGAGAGAGTCATATTTTTGACGCTTGAAGGTTAGCTCGACTTGACTCGACTGCCGCTTCACAGGAATCTATACTAATACAGGGTGTCTCAAAAGAAATTTTATATTTGTTTAGCTTACTGCGTGAACGCTGCGTACTTGAGGGGTGCGGGGGTTATGTCAATTGGTAGCTTGGCTCTTGGGGATTCAGTCGCTATGAAGCGTTTCTCGGGAGCAGACCGCGCGTTGTGCGTGCGAGAGTATTACAAGAACGGTGATTCGACAACTGTCGCGCGTAGAAAATTCTGCAGTATTCGAGGTTTTCGCCACTTAAATGATGCGCCAAGCCTTCCTCTCATTCGACATTGGGTTAAAAAGTTTGAAGAGACTGGATCAACGCTGGATAAATCAAAATCCGGGCGACCTAGGTCATCAAGAACGGTAGAAAACGTGGAGAGTGTTAATCAATCTGTACGTGACGACCCGAGCCTTTCAATTCGGAAGCGCGCGAGTGCTTTAAATGTGCATAGATCATCATTACATCGCATTATGCACAAAGATCTAAAGCTGCACCCCTACAAAATTCAATTGGTGCAAGAATTAAAGCCCCAAGATTCAGTCAGAGGCTTAATTTCGTAAATCAGATGATTGAGCGATTTTCAACGTTTACCAACATTTTGTTTTCGGATGAAGCTCATTTTCATCTTAATGGCCACGTAAATAAGCAAAACTGCCGCTACTGGAGTTCAGCCAATCCGAAACGCAAACATCAGAAACCCCTACACTCGCCTAAAGTGACCGTATGGGCTGCCATGTCGGCGCGAGGAATTATCGGCCCTTACTTTTTTGAAGACGAAATGGGGCGTACAGTTACAGTGAATTCAGAGCGTTATGTGGAGATGTTAGACAACTTCTTGGTACCTGAACTGCAAAACTTTCCTGGCTATAACCAAAGAACATGGTTTCAACAGGACGGAGCAACTTCACACACGTCCAATATATCTCTGCCACGTGTTCGTGAAATTTTCTCAGGAAAATTGATCTCCCGGAGAGGTGACATAAATTGGCCTCCACGTAGCCCAGATTTAACCCCTATGGACTTTTTCCTATGGGGTTATCTTAAATCTAAAGTTTACGCCAATAAACCAACTTCACTGGCGCATTTGAAAGAAAATATCCGTCACGAAATGGCAGCCATCCCTCACTCCACCTGTCGAGCAGTCATAAGTAATTTTACTGTTCGATTAAATGAGTGCCAACAACGTGAGGGTTTACATTTAGACGATATTATTTTTAAGAAATGAATTCCCAAAAAGTGTATTTTAACAATAAATAAACATTTTTTCTATATACCGCTTCCTTTTTTTTTAATCAATCCACTAAATATGAAATTTCTTTTGAGACACCTTGTATTATAAAGAGGAAAGATTTCTACCTATTTTTGTATGTTTGTAATGAATAGGCTCAAAAACTACTGGACCGATTTTAAAAATTCTTTCACCATTTGTAAGCTACATTATCCACGAGTAACATAGGCTATATTTTATTTTGGAAAAAAATAGGATTCCGTAAGATATTTGGGTTTTTCGGACACAAGGTGTAAAAATCAACCAGAAAAGTTACTTATTTTGCGAAAATTTTCATGCTACGGGCTATATAAGACGCAAACGAGGTTGCGTGGGTCAGCTATGTTTTATATACAACGTGTATTTAGTATCAGCATTGCACCCGTGCGAAGCCGGGGCGGGTCGCTAGTATTTTATAAAGCAACTAGCTGACCGTCGCAACCTCGTTTACGAACGAATGGAAATAAACGAAAAACTTACCGAGAATACAGTACATAAGAGAAATTTCTAAAAAAAATCAAAAACCTTCTTACCACCACTAACTTTCTTGAGTAGCTGAACAATAAAGCTCTAAGTATGTGTGTACTGTCAGACAGACAGCTCAAACTTGCGGTTTGAACATAAAAGAGAAAGTACCTACAGTATACGAACTGCTGTATATTCACGAACATGAATTGCAATTGAGTCTTGTTAAAGTAAAGTACATTTAGTTTATATTTTTTCTAAATGAATACTCTTACAAATACGAAGTGATTATCTAAAAATTGTCTAATGGTTTCAGAGAGAAGTGCTTTTAAAGTAACTTTGAAACAAAGATAATTCAGCTCACTTCAACTATAATTTATTTTTTTAAAGTATTTATTATTATTTTTAAAAGTTGAACTAGGTATCAGCTCTGGTAGACTCAGGAAATTCACTGCCCGGATAAATGCACGTGGATTGGGGTATTAGAAATCCCTAAACCTGCGAAACGACCCGACTGCGCAAATTGCAGTTGACTACCGCCGAAGGAGTTTAAAAAAACTATATAGAAACATATTTTATTTCAAGAAAAAATTGTACATTTAACCTAGATACTAAGTAACCTAGAGTACAGATTCTAACGCGAGAAGTACACGAAAAGCATTATTAATCTTAAATTAATTACACATATCTGCAGCACGTTGTACTGACGGTGCATCACGAGGCTGACTCGAGATAGCGCTGACGATGCTTTCAGTATCTGGGTCATATCATCATATGTGAGGGCTTTACAAAATAATTATGCTGCGGATTCGCTCTTCATTATTTGTATCTCCTATCGTGTGGTGACAGATTAAGAAAACGGAATTTAAACATCCCTATTTATCCCGTCTAGTAAAAGTTGTCTATGGGAGCAAACTTTGCAGGATAACAGCACCGCAAAGAGAAGGAAGACTGGAAACTAATATACTATGAGAACCCGTTTGACCTTCGTGGTATGACAGGTCAAGATCTCCCTTCTAAGAAAAAACCTATATCCAGCAGTTACTTGTGAAGACTGGTGAATTTGAACCTCTTCTCTATCTATACAAATAAATAAAATTGGAGTGTCTGTTTGTAATATTAAAATAACCGCTTTCTACTACATGCATATGAATGTATATACGGTACACATTTAAAAATATATATTTTTAAAATTTTTGCCTGTCTGTCTGTCTGTCTGTTTGTTCCGGCTAATCTCAGGAACCACTGGTCCGATTTGAAAAATTCTTTCGGTGTTGGATAGTCCATTTATCAAGGAAGGCTATAGGCGGTATATCATCACGCTACTACTAATAGGAGCGGAGCACCAATGAAGAACGTTTCAAAAACGGGGGAAAATTTTCACGGACTCGGACCAAGTATCAATTCAAGTTGTTCCTGAGATTAGCGCGTTCAAGCAAACCAAAAAACAAAAAGCAAACCAATAAACATTCAGTTTTATATGTTAGTATAGATTAAGTATGTCAATTAAACAATGATAAGTGTTACTGTTTTGTTTAAAAACAATAATTATATACATATATGAGGTACACGATAAAAATTAAAAATCATTCATTGAAGACCTGCTTTGGATAAAAGATCAAATGTTATTGCAAAGTGCAATATGAATTTATCAGAGCCTGTTTTAATAGTTATTACTGTTAATAAAGATGCCGTCCGTTGAATTGTTTACCTTTCATGTATTACTATTATTATTGTGCAGGAACGGGTATCATGTCCCTCCAACACAAAGGGAGGATCCTCCGACCAGGCGAGGTGATCATGCCTGGCGGGCTACTGCCCAACAGTTGATGTTGGGATGTTGTACATATGATAATCGGCGCGAGAACTTCTATTGCGCGATTCAGGATTGGTAGTTACTCCGTGTAGTACGTTACTTCGTAGTTCAGTGTACCTTCGGTAGATGGCGCTGTAGTAGGTTACTGTTGTGTTGTATGTGGAAGTCGCCACACTATTGTACCTGAAGAACTGACTTTTAAAAAGAGTGGCCATGAGATTCTTTGCCAGTATTCTTCTCATAAGGCACTAAGGGAAACTGGAAGTTATGAATCGATCCGATCGATCGACATGCTGGCAGTAGATTTTGGTGTTTTCACTAAATTTACCTTGACAATCCAGTACATGCTCTGGCGTCTGTTTGTGTCGATCTATCTATATTTAACGTTCATAAATGTTGAATTTAAATGGAATTTGAATCATACCTCACAAGTTCGATTGCCATCCAGGAGGGCCCAGGAAAACATATTTAGATGATGTGCATGATCCTTAATTCAATTCTAAATTTCGGCGACTTGATATGATAGATCTATCCTTACAAATAAATATAATCTAAGTGTCTGTTTGTAATTTCAATGTATATGAAAGTATGTATATACGGTATTTTTATTAAAAATATTTCTTTAATTCATTTTTTGTCTGTCAGTCTGTTTTTTTCGGTAAATCTTTGGAACGGGTGGACCGATTTTGACGTGATTGTAAGTGGCAGAAAGCTGATGTTACATGTGCGTGTTTATTTCAGAAGAAAAAAATATTAAAACGAATGAAATTCACCTGCGTATATCAGTCAGATAACTAATTAATAGCTAATAATATAAAATATTTCACTAGTATATATTTAACCATGTGTTGGTTATAGTGCCTAAAAGTAACTCAATAAATAAAGTATTTCCATTCCGAATTTTAATAAAATCGATGCAGTGGTTTAGTCGTGAGAGTGTATCTGCTAGACAGACAGATAGACAGACGGACAGAGTTACTTTCGAATTTATAATATTAGTCTGGATTTAAATCTATAAATATGTTATCAGTAACCTAGTTAATAGTGCACAAAAGCTGATTCAATCCTACTAATATTACAAACAAGCTAAACCCCGCGGTTCTACCGGCGCGGCGGTACGACAATAACCGCAGGCAACGCCGCGCGGCGAAACTATATCTTTATAAATTGTAGCCTATGTGTTATTCTGATGTATAAGCTATATTATATATAGCTGACCCACGCAACCTCGTTTGCGTCTTATTGCCCGTAGCGAAAAATTTTCTCCCGTATAGTGTGTCGCGAACTTTTTTGTAGATATTAAGATCTACGATTAATTAGAACATTTTATGGTTCTATCTTTTATAGTTTAGGCAGCGTACGCAAAATAAGTAACTTTTCTGGTTGATTTTTTACACCTTGTGTCCGAAAACCCCTATATCTATATCTCCTAAACCCTATTTTTTCCAAAATAAAATGTAGCCTATGTTACTCCTAGCCTTCGAATGGTGAAAGAATTTTTAAAATCGGTCCAGTAGTTTTTGAGCCTATTCATTACAAACAAACATACAAACAAAGTTTTCCTCTTTATAATATTAGTATAGATAGCTGACCCACGCAACCTCGTTTGCGTTTAATATTGCCCGTAGCGTGAAAATTTTACCCCGTTTTTGAAACATTCTTCATTGGTGCTCCACTCCTATTAGTAGTAGCGTGATGATATATAGCTTATAGCCTTCCTCGATAAATGGACTACCCAACACTGGAATTTTTCAAATCGGACCAGCGGTTCCTGAGATTAGCGCGTTCAAACAAACAAACAAACAAAATCTTCAGCTTCATTATTAGTATATAATTATTATAGGCGAAGAAGTTGTAAGTAATTAAGTCTCTTTGTTACACTTTTACGGCTAAACGGCTGCACCGATTTTAATGAAATTTGCCATTGAGATAATTTCATTCTTAAGACATTGCATAGGCTACGAATATCCACGATAACCGACATACACGCGAGCGGAGTCACGGGCAAAAGCTAGTATAATATATGTAGTTAGTATAAATATGAATGGTTTGTATTTGACGTTGATAAATTGCGATCAGAGAGGATTTTTGAGCTATTTTTATCTGAGTACCACGCGGGCAGAGACGGCGCGGCGTCGGGCATTACTTTTCACAATTTTGTGTTCCCCATACTGTATATAAGTCATAGATAATTTATCTTATCGACCTTGACTTTAAACTGATCAGTCACTGAACACGATTATTTATATTTATAGGTTGTAACACAAATGTTGGTGGGTAAGCAGTGTAAGCACCTAGTGTTGACTTTACAATTTTAGAAATAATTTCAGGTTTTTAAATTATTATTAAAAAAATATTAGGCTAATAGAGGCTGTATATGTTGCTGGATTATCCATACTTTTTTTTTTTTGCATATGAAACAAAATCATTGTAAAACTAAAATATATTGTTCATTTTGCCTACCAAGTGACTACCAAGAAAAAACAAAAGATTATTGTTTTCTAGTCAATAATATTATATAAAAACATTGTTTCTAGTAGAACAGACAAAACTAGGATTTCGGTTTTGCGATTTTAGCTATAGAAGCCTAAACACAATTTTATTATTCCCCCCGTTCCCCTTAGTCCTACTACAGATTGACGAAATTACTAAAAAAAAAAAAAAATATGTGTAAAATAGTCGTTTTTTTTACGAGCAGACGTATGTATGTACGTAGCACCTGATGGTAAGCGATTACCGCTGCCCATGGACACCCGCAACACCAGAGGCGTCACAAGTGCGTTGCCGACCTTTGAGAGAGGGGGATGGAGGGAGGGGTTGGGGGTATGGGCCTCCGGTATCCTCACTCATTTGGTGAAACACAGCGCAAGCGCTATTTCACACCGGTTTTCTGTGAGGCCGTGGTATCACTCCGGTCATGACGAAGCGTGGCTCTACCACGTTTAATTTTGCTGAATAATGGCTTTAGAATTTCCTTTAAGAAAAAAAATCGCGGATTACACGTCAAGGCAAACCAGTTTTACTCTTTGTTGTACTCTAAGAAATACCCATTTAATTGTAATTGCTGTATTACGTGCATGGAATAGTTACTGTGTTGCAATAACGATCATTGTGTGTCATTAAAATGACTAATAACCGCTTGCTAAGCTTGTCATTGATTAACGTGACTGTTTTATCACTCGTATTACGTTCGCGAGGAACTTCATCTATAGTTCTTATTAATTTCCCCCGTTGTGCAATAATTTCTATTGATACTCTATTCCTTTTGTTCCTACACACATCCTACACAGATTGTAGCTTATCTCGATAAATAGACCCAACACTTAAATAATAAGTACTGTATTTCGAACTGCGTTGCCGTGCGCCGCGTCGGGAAGATTTAAATTAGACCGGGCCGTGTCCGAACCGGGCTGAGGCCGAAGTATGAAGTATTAAGACCGTGCCCGTCGCCCTGACGAGACACAGATGGTGCACTGTATAATATATGTAAACTGCTTCACGCAACATGTTTTTTTTTTCTTATTGAATAGTGGGCAAACGTGCAGACGTATCACCTGATGGTAAGCGATTACCGCCGCCCATGGACACCCGCAACACCAAAGGTGTCACAAGTGCGTTGCCGACCTTTGGGGGATGGGAAAGGGGATGGAGGGAGGGGTTAGGGTATGGGCCTCCGGTATCCTCACTCACTCGGTGAAACACAGCGCAAACGCTATTTCACACCGGTTTTCTGTGTGTATGTATGTAACGTTCCAAATAAGTGCCCCATCCAGGCTATGCACACGGTACGCCTCGGGCCGGTTTATAATAATTCGTCCTGTATCCTGTAGCGTGTATGTATCCTCAGAATATATGATTTGACACTCATTTGAGGAGTTTGGTTTTTAATGACGTAATTATTCAATACTAGCTGACCGACGCAACCTCGTTTGCGTCTTTTATAGCCCGTAGCGAAAAAATTTCCCCCGTATAGTGTGTCGCGGACTTTTTTGTAGATATTTATAAGATCTACGATTAATTAGAACATTTTATGGTTCTATCTTTTATAGTTTACGCAGCGTACGCAAAATAAGTAACTTTTCTGGTTGATTTTTACACCTTGTGTCCGAAAAACCCCAATATCTTACGGAACCCTATTTTTTTCCAAAATAAAATATAGCCTATGTTACTCGTGGATAATGTAGCTTTCGAATGGTGAAAGAATTTTTAAAATCGGTCCAGTAGTTTTTGAGCCTATTCATTACAAACAAACAAACAAACAAACAAACATACAAACAAAGTTTTCCTCTTTATAATATTAAGTATAGATTACATGTATGTGACGTATCAATTGCTACATCAATCGATGGTTTTCAGTACATTTTAAGTGCATACGAACTGACGTTAGAGGAAAAACATAAAATATTTTGGAAACATTATATTGTTTTAGAAATAAGAATACGAATGTCGTGCCTATCTGTGGCTCTGTTTAACTATACATATGAAACATTATCTCTGACAAAGCGTCTAACTATATTCCATGGAAAATGATTATATATATATACTAGCTGACTTATGCAACTTCTTCTGCTTCTCTTCAAAAGAAATATTTTTTTCCCAATTAGTAAATTGTGATATAAACTATCCTATCTCTCAAGTTGGATCGAACTGCACATGGTGTGCGAATTTTATTATAATCGGTTAAGTGGTTTAGGAGTCCATTGAGGACAAACATTGTGACACGAGATTTATATGTATTAAGATAGTGTAGATATATGTATGCAGATAAAATATGGGCAAGACATATATGTCTTTCCCACATTTGGGACAGTTAGCCAGACTCTCACAGTAAAGCGTTATAACGCAATACTTTCGGTCTTTACCAAACGAGTAGATATCGAAGCCCCTCCTCTCCCCACGTGCTTCCATTTAACCTCATCAGTTTCCCTTTGTTTCGTATGAAAATGATTCAAGCTTTTCCAGTGATATATACCTATTGTGATAGCTCCGCAGATGATCATGTAACTCAGACGAAAATATTGTTTCTGATAAACAAAACATGTGTTAAGAAAAACCCTTACGATGATATTATAAGTACGATATAAAACGTAGCGTTGTGTAATCGAGCCGAGCGACGTCAACGGCCGACCACGTTCTCAGTTCACGTGTACTTAAAATGTACTAACATTTCACTGGTAACCTGCTAGCGTATCTACTTATTTGTAAATACGCAAGCAAGGAAACCATTTCTGTACAGTTTGTTAGTTTCAATTTTATTGTTCTTGTTTTTAACGTTGAGAGGGTGATCATTTAGTTTGTCAGTTAAATATCTACTACAAGTCAATAGGCATGAGGACTAATTTAAAAAAACTGTTTTATGATGATCGGAAGTATATTTCTATTGTCAAAAACAATCATATCTCGACAATAAATAAAGTTTTAGTAGGAAAAAATGTGATTTAAATTTTAAGTTAAAAATTGATGCTAAATCGCTCTGTGGTGTCATGACGTCACTATTTGTCAACCAGTGGCAATTATAGCACCTAAAACAGTAAAATGATCGTTGATTATTATCCAAACGAAATAACGTTTACAGAAACGTGAAGTAACTCGCTCTGATTGGTGTTCAACTTAACATGGCGGACTGCTATGTTTTTATTTTTGTTAATTAACTATTAATCTCGCTGTAAATATGAAAATAAATACGATTTTATACTCTATCAACCCCCTTTCATCAGATAAATACATAAGTTTAGTGGATCTTGGTTACTGTCATCATGCCAATTCCTAACTTCAGTTTTCTGTGAAACGTGATTTGTTGCTAAGATTTTTTTTCAACATGACACATCAATAGCTCATAATAGTTACTGCTAACATAAGATTTTTACCTATAACACGCAGGCCAGACGGGTTCATATAGATTGTTTGAAGTGATGTTGCCAATAATTATTTCCTAATACAAAAAACAGCTTCTTATTGCATTCTGATTTAAGAATTCCTATCACGCGACTTATCGAACTTATGTGAGTGCTAAAACCTGCAAATCAAAAGGAACTTACTTGGCGAAAGACAAACTAAAGAATTTGTCATAACTGGTTGTCTGAGACGCCATGATGTCACTTCATTTAAGTCAGCTTATAAATCCAGAAGAAAGGATCTCCCCAGCTGTAAACACTTGGGGTGATACAGACGTAATGCTGTGTCTTTATAACTTGTCCTTAATTTTTTTTATGGAATGGGGGGCTAACGAGCAGACCTATCGCCTGATGGTAAGCGATCACCGCAGCCCATGGACACCCGCAACACCAGAGGCATCACAAGGGCATTGCCGGCCTTTGGAAGATGGGTAGGGGAATGGAGGGAGAGGTTAGGATATGGATCGCTTGCATCCTCGCTCACTCGGTGAAACACAGCGCAAGCGCTATTTCAAACCGGTTTTCTGTGAAGCCGTGGTATCACTCCGGTCGAGCCAGCCCATTAATGCCGAAGCGTGGCTCTCCCACGGAATATTAATCTTCAAATCATCTTCTTAACCTTTCTTATTCCCAAGATTATTTGAGACCGGTTACTAGTTCAACCGGTTTTACCTGAATTTATCAGTTATTCCACGGAGCGACACCGCAACCCTGAGATTGAACTGAATTAGAATGTTCTGGCAACTAGTTCAGCCAGTATTTTGCGCGTTGACTTCTCAGTAGCGAAAGCGATAGATAATCAACGTTTAACGTGCTTCCCGAAGCGAAGCAAGCTTGAAACACCGTCAAACTTCCATAAGCAAAACCAAACAACAGTTTTTCAGCTGACACCATCGAACCCGGAACCTCTTGAACTCTAACCGCTAGACCAACAAGAGATTGTACTCAAATGTTAAACAAAAATATGTTTGCTATGTATACAAAAACAAACAGAGAAACATACTATTAGAAACAACCTTTACTCAGGCCAATTTAAATGTATGAAATGATTAGTTTAACTGTGTCAATGACTAAGTATGATATCCTGTGGTTATATGCAAAACTATCTGCGTTGATTCACATCACGTCGAGTGCGATTTAAGTGCAAGTGTACCAAGCTACTGACTTCGTTTTTTATATAACTTGTTTTTTATCGTTTTAATTGTTTTGTTTTATTGCATTAAACAATTTATTTTGAACTGTCCTTGAAATAAGTTGCGGTTATAGCCATTCGCAGTCTGTAGACTGGTTATAGTCACGGCTTTAAGAGTCCTGTAAGTACCTTAGAAGAGAATAAGGCAAGTGTGTAGTATTTGTAAACAAACTAAAATACGTAGGTAAACGGGTACACCATAGTTATCGAGAAAACGAACGTTTATTTTATTCAAATATATATATATATATATATATATATGAAATGGACACAAAAAACACCCAGACTCAGAACAATATTTTTGTGCTCGTGCTTAAACTTTATTAATAACTAGCTGACCCACGCAACCTCGTTTACGTCTGCTATTGCCCGTAATTTAATAATTTTCCCCGTTTTTGTAACATTCTCCATTGGTGCTCCGCTCCTATTGATCTTAGCGTGATGATATATAGCCTATAGCCTGCCTTATAAATAAAAAATGGTTATTTTAGGTTATCCCTAGAGATAGACACATACTATCGTGAACTTTTTTGTAAACCTTTTTCAGGTACACAATACTGTAGTACATTATTTATATCTATTTCGTAGGGAGCAGCCAGAGTTCGCAAAAAAAAAAGTTTTTATTCCACTATCAAATCTAAAAGCAAGCCTTTCTCAATCCTAGATACTGCACCTGACTGGACTATTTTGATGGATACGTATGATAAGCACTATAAAATCCCAGAGGATATTGGTGTTTCGTCATCCAGACCGCACATATTTCTCTTTTCTAGACATATTAAACATATAATACTAGTAGAGCTTACTGTACCGTGGGAAACCAACATTCCTAAAGACCATACAATAAAACTAAATAAATATTACGATCTAACAAATGAACTGAACAAAAATGGCTATGTGGTTAACCTATACGCGGTAGAAGTAGGAGCGAGAGGTATACCAGCTAAATCTCTCTATAATCTACTGAAAGACCTTGGCCTGTCGAGATCTGCAGTAAGTTCTATTTTAGAACGAGTATCTAAGGCTGCACCTACCAAATTTGGCTAGGTAGGGCGGGAAACTCGGGCAGTGAAGGTGAGTGTTGATGCGCATCTCAAAGGGGGCCTCCTTAAACCTACACCTAGGTCGCAAGTCCTGGGAACTGCTCCGGGTTTCTTCCCCTACCACACCATGGACCCGGCACCCACCGACCGGCACGGTGAATCCATGGAATGCTAAGAAGTTTGTCTCAACATCACATAAGAAACCTTTAAAGTTATCAGTGTTTCTCTACAATATTATGCATGTATTATACATATAAACCTTCCTCTAGAATCACTTTATCTATTAAAGAAACCCGCATCAAAATTCGTTGCGTAGTTTTTGAAGTGATACTTCTTTTCGAATCGTTGTGATTTCAAACAGGATGCAACGGAAAAAACGACAGGTAAGAGACACAAATACAAAAAGTCGGCTGTAATTAGTGAGCCAGAGCGAAAATATCTGATCTGATTTAAAGATCTGATCATTTATAGACAGAGAGCTGAAAAGACTTTGTTTTATACTATGTAGTGATTTGTTATTACTTACCTTATGATATTTTTATTATAAAGATATTTATTAAAATATTATATTATGCAGTATTTTTTTTAAATATTTATTCAAAATCATATACACACATATACAAAATGTAAGCCAGTTTGTCGGCGGTGTATAGTGTATATAGTGTATATTCGAATACAAAATTATTTTTATCATAAATCACCGTATCAAGTTCGTTAGTATAAAATGATTACAAAAAAATAAAACGTTTATATGTGAACAAAATAATAAAACAGAGTAATCCTACAAATATTATAAACGCGAAAGTTTATGAGTTTGTAAGTGAGTATGTTTGTTGCTCTTTCACGCATAAACTACTGAATGGATTTTGATGAAACTTTACAATAATAAAGCTAATACATCAGAATAACACATAGGCTACAATTAATAGAAATACTAGCTTCACCTCGCGGTGTTGCCCGCGATTATTGTCGTACCGCGGGTAGCACCGCGGGGTTCAGCTAGTAAGTAATGAAACAGAGCTATAGCAATAAAAAAACTAATAATTAATAACAGGAAATATATCAAACTTAATGTCTTAAATAGTTAATTAGAAAACGAAAACCAACTTGAACACGTTTGAATTATTCTACTGTATTCTGTTTTTTAGATATAAAATATCCATTTCATCAATAAATTTACTAAATTTGCACTTACCTGCTGTTGACGTAGAGAAGTTGAAAATATGCAACTCTGCAGGTATCGACCTACTTAGTTACGAAAAACCGTTTTGTGTAAATTTTTAAAGTTTTGTACAATGCGACTCACATAAGAATAGGAATGTCAATGACCTTTATCTGTCAAATGTCCCTTGAAAAAACATTATTAAACAACTTATCCATTAAAAACATTATTAAACGCCTTATACATTGAAAAACACATTATTAAATATCTTATCCATTGAAAAAACATTATTAAACACCTTATCCATTGAAAAAACATTATTAAACATCTAATCCATTGAAAAAACATTATGAAACACCTTTAAAAACCTTGAAAAATATGATTAAAAAAACATTATTGATAAGCCAATAAGGTTTCGTTGCAGACAGTACTTTTTTCAAGGGACATTTGACAAATAGAGTTCATTGACGTTCCTATTCTTATTTGAGTCGCATTGTAAGTGTTGTGGGGGAACGTGTATCATGTTCCACCCAACACAAAGGGAGGATCCTCCGACCAGGCGAGGTGATCATGCCTGGCGGGCTACTGCCCAACAGTTGATGTTGGGATGTTGTATATATATTGTAATCAAACACCAATTAATTTGATAAAAAAGAAACAATTTAATCTTATAAAGTATACGAAACAATATCTGGTTATTTAACTCTATACATAATCAAAATATAAAGGCTAGGTAATCTACAATACGTTACGTGATACACGATACAGAGATGCACCCCCGTCTATACACCGCCAGGTCCCGAGCAAAAGTGACCGAGCTTCACGATACTCGATCCTACACGATATCATGTTCATTCGAATGACGACACAATGTGAAATTTGGTACAGACATCCATCGGCGTACTTCGCTCTATTCCTTTGTTCCTAACACGGCCTCTCCTGACACCCTGACGTCCCCGTCAGGTCCAGTTAACCACACCTCTTCATTGTTTTCATTTGCAGTGGCTCGAGACTCTAACAAAAGTTTATTAGGATCTTCCGTAGGTAAATCGTCATCTGACTGGTCAGTTGCTGAAAACAGTTATCTAAATTAGTGTAAACAGTTAGAGTTAACAAATAGCTTTCATGATAACAACAGTTAATAGGAATAGGAAAAGGTTCGATTCCCCAAGGAAAAGAGTGAAATATTGTCTATAATTCGTTCTAACCTACAAACAAACAGTCACTGTTAGAAGCATATAGAACTAAACAACCACAAGTTTAGTACCATGACAAGAGTAGACCTACAGCATGAAGGTCTACCGTTACTACAAGAAGACCACGAGTTCGGGGCTGGTTACCCTGTCCATAAGTCTTAAGGTTCACATCACGAAGACCACGAGTTTGGGGCTGGATACCCGGTCCATGGGTCTTATAAACTTTCTCAGGAAGACCATGAGTTTGGGGCTGGTTACCCAGTCCATAGGTCTTATAGGTTCTCTCTAGAAAACCATGAGTTTGGGGCTGATTACCCTGTCCATAAGTCTTAAAATTCATATCAGAAAGACCACGAGTTTGGGGCTAGATACCCGGTCCATGGGTTTTATAAGCTTTCTCAGGAAGACCATGAGTTTGGGGCTGGTTACCCTGTCCATAGGTCTTAGGACACACTGTGTAAAATCACAAGATCTACTATCGAATTGACTTACTCGCAAAGAAGGCTGCACATTCTTCAGGTGTCCATTCACCTTTCCACGGTACCATGAATTGAGCTGCGGCATAACTCACTTTGCCATAAGCTCCGGCCAGTAATTTTAATTCATATCGACCATTTTCGAGGACTCTAGTCACCTTATAAGGGCCGCGCATACCAGGATCCAACTTTCCTTTGGATTGTGCGTATTTAATAACAAATACAAGATCATTCAGTTGGAAAACACGGGGCGAGTGTCGACCTTCATTGACATATTGATCTTGTCGCTCTTGATTTTCTTTAAGACGTTCGGCCGTCCTTTGTCTATCAAGCTCTCGCAGGGATTGCCGTTCAGTAATTGAGCAGTCTTGAGTGACGTCACGAACCAGAGCTTGTATTATGGGAGTGACTCCCTCGGTACCTATTAAAAGATTCAACGGAGACAACCGTGTGGTTTTTTGTTGAGTAATGTTGAGAACAAGCTGTAAACGCCATAATTCTTCAGACCATTTACTTTTTTTATGATTGATCTCTACACGTAACATGTTAAGTAGAGTGCGAACATATCTTTCAACCTGACCATTGGAACGATGCATTTCGGGGGTGATATGATGTATTGAACATCCTAACTCATCAATCCACTTAACAAATTGTCTAGATTCAAACATACGGCCTCTGTCAGTGACCAAAAGACGTGGAGTACCGAATAGGGACATAACGTTTTGAAATACTCGTTTTACCTCATCCAAATCTTGTTTATAAATAGGATACAGTAGACAGTATTTAGAGAAAGCATCTACTACTACCATAATATGTTTATATCCATTAGACTCTGGCAATGGACCGAGAGCATCCATATGGAGTGTGTGAAAAGCTATATCCGGCTTAGGCCACGACGTAATAGGCTGTGAAGCTGCTCGTGGAATCCTTTTATTGGCTAAACAGGTTAAACAATGTCCTATGTATTTTTTAACAAACGTTTGCAGACCAGGAAACCAGAAATGTTTTAATATCAACCCTATTGTTTTTTCTACCCCTACATGGCAATGTTCATCGTGAAAAATCCTGAGTAGGCTAAGCCTATGCCCCTTTGGTACAAAACATAACAGCCGTGATTGTTCTCCTACCGGCGAGTACCGGTAGTAAAGAATGTCATTGTTTTTTACATAACGACTAGCGTCTAATTGTCCATCGTCTAATTGACTAATTAGTTTTTGAGTTTCTTCATCACCAGATTGCGCGATTTGCGCCCAATTACGTGGTTTGTCTATGGTATTTACAAAACGAATAGGGTTGCGACTAAGGTAATCGGCATGAGGCATTAAAACGCCTTTACGATAAACAATCGTGAATGTAAAATCTTGTAAATACACCCACCATCGGGCCACACGAGGTAAGAGGTCCTTCTTATTTTGCGTAGCTTTTAAAGCATTACAATCGGTAATAACTTTGAATTCAATGCCAATGAGGTAGTGACGAAAATGACGCAAGGCCCGAACTACAGCTAACGTCTCTAATTCATAAGAGTGATATCGTACTTCCGCTCCACTAGTCACCTGGCTGTAGTAAGCGACTACACACTTACGACCATCCCTATGAATTTGAACTAAAATGGCTCCGTAACCTTGACTGCTGGCGTCCGTATGGACCTCTGTACTTAAATTAGGGTTAAATATACTGAGAACCGGTTCACTAGTTAAACACTTGATAATATCAGCACGCGCTCGTTCCTGTTCTTCACCCCAACTAAATTCCACATCCTTTTTAGTTAAACGTGCGATACACGAGGTTTTGAAAGCGTAATTCTCTATGTATTTTCTAAAATAGCCCGCCAGTCCTAAGAATTGCCTAACTTGACGCACATTTTTAGGCGCAGTTGAGTTTATCAAAGCCGTTATTTTAGATTTTGAAGGACGAACTTCACCGTTAGAGATTACACGTCCTAAATATTCTATTTGAGTATTCAAAAAGGAACACTTCCTCATATTCAACGAAAACCCAGCATCCGTTAAAATCCTTAAAACACCATTTAGGGTGTGTAAACCAGCGTCAATACTCTCACTAATAAGTAACACGTCATCAATATACACAACTACAGTTCCGTTGTTTATGAAAGAACGCAGGACATTACTAATGATTCTTTGGAAAACAACTGGCGCATTCGCGAGTCCAAAAGGCATTTTTAAATATTCATAATGACCTTCTGGCGTCACGAAACCCGTAAGTGGAATCGAGTCATTATCTAAACAAATTTGATGGAACCCTGATGCCATATCAAGAGTCGTAAAGTATTTACCTTTACCTAACCGGTCAATATGATCTTCAATTAACGGCAAAGGGTACCTGTCTTTAATAGTAATTCTATTTAATGCCCGGAAATCTACACACATTCGATCAGTACCGTCTTTTTTCTTTATTAAGAGTATAGGGCTCGCGTACGCAGACTCCGATTCACGTATTATTCTTTTAGATAAAAGATCTGCAATTATTTCACGAACCTTCAACTTTTCATTAAAAGATAACCGGTACGGCCTGTAATGTATGGGTGCATCACTGTTTAGACGGATGTGCATGCTACCAGTAGTCACGCTTGAAGTAGCCATTCCGGTAATCATAAACTTTGAAAACTGATTTAAAATCTCTAAAAGTCTTTTGTGGTCATCTCCTACAAGTGAGGTCTTAATAGCATGCTCATCCGCTTCTACCGTTGAAACTTTTGTCGGGACCAAATTGTAAATTAAGCGTTGACAATACTTAGTACGTACATATGTTACCCCCTCACGATTTAAAACATCTGTACCGATTATAATGGGTGCGTTCATACTCTCACTGGGCACAATCAATAAATCAACTTCAAGAGTGATTTCTTCAAACTCTATGGTAAGCGTTACGTAAGAGAACACTCGGGTGATTGTATGACCGACACCCTTCAACTCGCGATAAGTGGGTTTTGAAGAACACGACAAATAGCTCACGACAGAGGTGGAAATAAGAGAAACGTCTAAAGCGCCACTATCTATCAAGACGTCAACCGGTATTCCCTGGATCACTCCCACCATAACGTCTCTAAAATTATTAAATTTAGGCAATGAGCAAAAGTTAACGTTTGCTCTCATCTGATCGGAACGTTGCTTAGCAAAACAATCCTTAATATGATGACCTATCTTTTTACAATATACACAGGTAGTTTTCGATTCCAGTCTAATGTCACTAGTAGTTGACTTTACATAAGTAGACGGTATTACAGTCTTACTATTAGAGGGTATTTGATTTGTATTTACCGATAGTTTGTGCTTGGAGCGACAGTTAACTTGTTTGTGGCCCATCAGTCCACATGAAAAACATTTAATCGGAATGTTTGGTAAATACCGTTTACCAACATGCGGTTTAACAAATCCTTTACTACTACCGCGGTCAGAACTAGCTTTTTCGGGTTTATTAAGCACTGGCTTAACGAAAGTGGCTAGATAATTAACTAATTCACAGGGCTTCAGATTACGATTCGTAGCAGACGCCTTAATATGCGGATCATTAATACCACGTATGACAATCGCACTAATAAGATCATCACTCAATCCCTTCACTATTTTCAAACGCAACAGAGATCGACGCGCGTATTCAGCATATGTTGCATAATCGTTGGAACTATAACTCATCACTTCATACAAAATATTAGCCACATCTATCTTTTTCACGCACAAAGACATAAAATCCTTTTTAAAATTGCTCCATGACCGGTCTGACGTGACCCAATCATTTAACCATGACTTAGCATCACCCTTGAGGCAGTGCCCGATACGCGACAAGCACTCAGCATCACACCATTTGTTAAGAAGTTGTGCTTTGTCTACCTCCTCAAACCAAGAATCAACATCATGAACGTTAGGGTCAAAGTCCGACACGTAATAATCACGAGAACTACCCCACTTTAAAGACTGAATAGCTTCTACAATCTTTTCGGTAGATTCATTAGGTTGTGTACGCGTTTCGATATTGGAAGACGGCGTCATGGTAGACCTATCCTCTAATGCGTCTAACCGCGTCATGATAATTTGTAACGATTCACGTAATTCCGAACTATGAGAGGAATCGTGAGTAGAACGACTACGATGCCGGCGGCGGTTACGTTTACAATTATTATCATCACTCGAGTCCGATCGACTGCCTGAACGCTTACGCTTGCCCATTATAATAATCAAAACACCGAAATAAATTACACAGCAACACAATATCCGCAGTTAAACACCAGATATTAATAACACAAGTAACAAAGGATTTCTTTATCCCACTTCTGATGTAATCAAACACCAATTAATTTGATAAAAAAGAAACAATTTAATCTTATAAAGTATACGAAACAATATCTGGTTATTTAACTCTATACATAATCAAAATATAAAGGCTAGGTAATCTACAATACGTTACGTGATACACGATACAGAGATGCATCCCCGTCTATACACCGCCAGGTCCCGAGCAAAAGTGACCGAGCTTCACGATACTCGATCCTACACGATATCATGTTCATTCGAATGACGACACAATGTGAAATTTGGTACAGACATCCATCGGCGTACTTCGCTCTATTCCTTTGTTCCTAACAATATGATAATCGGCGTGGGAACTTTATTTGCGCGATTCAGGATTGGTAGTTACTCCGTGTAGTGTAGTTTGTAGGTACAGTGTGTTACTTCGTAGTTCAGTGTATCTTCGATAGATGGCGCTGTATGTGGAGGTCGCCACATCGTGATTAAGGGTACCGGAGCCTAAACCCATCGACTGTTGGGGAGAGGAGTCAGAAGCTGATGATCACTGAACAATGAATATCCTTTTCCACGAGTCAAGATTCACTACTCTTGGGTTGGTGGTAACATGGACTGTGGGGGAACGGATATCATGTTCCACCCAACACAAAGGGAGGATCCTCCGACCAGGCGAGGTGATCATGCCTGGCGGGCTACTGCCCAACAGTTGATGTTGGGATGTTGTATATATGATAATCGGCGCGGGAACTTTATTTGCGCGATTCAGGATTGGTAGTTACTCCGTGTAGTGTAGTTTGTAGGTACAGTGCGTTACTTCGTAGTTCAGTGTATCTTCGGTAGATGGCGCTGTATGTGGAGGTCGCCACATCACTCCCCTCCAAGACTGGAGGTCGATATATGTTGAGTCAGCTGTCTGTGCTCTGATGCGGAGCTTGCCAGTGCCAGGAGTGAGTAGTTCCAGTGAGTCGGAACTGAATGCCGCAAGTTCCAGTGAGTCGGAACTGAATGCCGCTAGTCCCAGTGAGTCGGGGCTGAAGTCCGCTGATCCCAGTGAGTCGGGATCGCATGCGGTGCGCGGTGCTGCGGTGAGGTCCCCAGTGAGTTGGGGCGATTGCTGCGTAGTGGCTGGCTGCTGCGTAGACGGGAGAGATGTGCTCTGCTTACATGGACCGTAGGTGCAGTGTGCTGTGCCTAGACGCTGTAGAGGCCGTAGGGGTTACCAGGCTGGAGCGGTCGCGTCCTGTGTGTGGTATATCCCAGTTGAGGCCGAAGTTGCTGGCTGGCTTGAGACTTGCTGTGGGAGTGAACATGACGGTGGCGCGGCTTGAAGGCTGCTTCCAATCACGTCGGGGTCACCACTGTGGGGGAACGGATATCATGTTCCACCCAACACAAAGGGAGGATCCTCCGACCAGGCGAGGTGATCATGCCTGGCGGGCTACTGCCCAACAGTTGATGTTGGGATGTTGTATATATGATAATCGGCGCGGGAACTTTATTTGCGCGATTCAGGATTGGTAGTTACTCCGTGTAGTGTAGTTTGTAGGTACAGTGCGTTACTTCGTAGTTCAGTGTATCTTCGGTAGATGGCGCTGTATGTGGAGGTCGCCACATGGACTATCAAATGACACAGCATAGAATGAATGCACGTATGAAAAAACATGGTTAGTAGAAAATTATCATCAACAATCAATAATGTTCCACTGCTGGGCTCGCGTCTTCTCTCAGGCGAGGGTTAAGGCCATACGTCCCTACGCTGGCCGAGTACGGGTTTGGGACTGGCAAGACAAGGTTTTTTTTTATTTTTTTTATTGAATAGTAGGCAAATGAGCAGACGTATCACCTGATTGTACGCGATTACCGCCGCCCATGGACACCCGCAACACCAAAGGCGTCACAAGTGCGTTGCCGACCTTTGAGGGATGGGAAAGGGGATGGGGGGAGGCGTTGGGGTATGGGCCTCCGGTATCCTCACTCACTCGGTGAAACACAGCGCAAACGCTATTTCACACCGGTTTTCTGTGAGGTCGTGGTATCACTCCGGTCGAGCCGACCCATTCATGCCGAAGCATAGCTCTCCCACGGTTAAAGGTTGTACGCTAGGCTACGTAATCTTCTCGTTGGATGTTTTAAGTCGACCGAACGCCTCTAAGTTAGCTGCACGGCTGTTATCCTATGATAACGGGATAATCGGGAGCGACTGCTTAACGTGACCTAGGAATCACGGAGACGCTCATGGTCATATGGTCACCCATCCAGGTACTGACCGCCCCGTCGTTGATTACCCTCGGTGGTTGTTACCAATCACCGAGTGCGGTTAGGCTACAAGCGCTTCAAGTAGAAAAAAGAATCATTAAAATAAATGAAACAGTCAAGAAATGACAATAAAATTGCGTGTCATGTAGCAACTTGCGGTATTTTATAATTAGTAGTCAGAAATACAAATACCTATAATGTGGAGGAAAAGTTGTTTCTTCAGGTGTATGATAATGCTAAGTATTGTATAAACATTCGTATATTTGTGACATTCAGAGACACAAATACTGAGATATTCACTTTATAAATATAATAGACTAGCTGACCCCCACAACCTCATATGCGTCTTCTATTGCTAGTAGCGGGAAAAATTTTCTCCGTTTTTGAAACATTCTTCATTGGTGCTCCGCTCGTTTGTATTAGTATTAGCGTGATGATATAAAGCCTATAGCTTTCCTCGCTAAATGGACTATTCAACACTAAAATAATTTTTCAAATCGGACCAGCGGTTCTTGAGATTAGCGCGTTCAAACAAACAAACCAACTCTTCAGCTTTATGATATTAGTATAGATATAAATAGGTTACATTATCCAACGTATCTTTTAATAAAAACAGCGTTATATAATGATTTGAGAACATTTATTTTACATGCCGTTACAGTCTGCGCATGAGCATAAAACGTAGACAATTATTCGCAACAAAGCCTGCGAATGACCTGGTGCATTTTGAGTGCAGGCGCACTCGACCGGACGATTACCTTTGTAATGTGTGTAATGTAGGCAGACTTTCATTGTCATATACATACATACATTTGTACGCACATTAACATACTAAGTCTTTTGTTAGTTGGATAGTCAAATCATTGACTGCCTCGGTGACACAGTGGTGGCGTATGTGACTGTTGTGCTTGAGGTCTCGGGTTCGATTCCCGGGTCGGACCAAATGTTTGAATGATCTGCAAATATTTGTTTTGGAGTTTGGGTGTTTTCTATGTATAATATGTATTTATTTACAAAAAAAGTATATAAGTATTTATCTATCAGTTGTCTTGTACCCATAATTGCTTAGTTTGGGACTAGATGGCGTTGTGTGTTATTTATTATTGTGATATATTCGTACACATATTACTAGAGGTATACAGACGGGAAAATGGAAAAGAAAAATATTCCCAAAGAAATTATTAAACTGCTAAACCTACTTAACAATATCAACAAACAAATAAGACCGAGAAGCAAGCGGTTTAGTTGCATGTTGTATACCCATTTTAGGTTAATCATTTGAAGCCTTATGCTCTGCTTGCTATGCTTAATTGTGTATATTGGTATTAAAACAACCATTAAATTCTTACAGGTGGATCTATAACACAGGACTCATAATCTAATCCATACTAGTAATAGTATGTAAGGGGTCCGACAGAAGATTAAATAAGGTAACTTAATAGGCGCACAAAGCACACATGTCAGAGTCGGTCTCAATCGCTATGTCCCTCTACTTCGACAAAAACGCTGCACATCTACGTGACGCTAATATTATTATTATTGCGTTTCATCCGTAAAAGTTTTACCCTCATGCGCCTAAAGAAGTTTCACTTCAAAAAATAATCGATTTACAATTAAAGCTATGCTTCGGCATGAATGGGTCGGCTCGACCGGAGTGATACCACGGCCTCACAGAAAACCGGTGTGAAATAGCGTTTGCGCTGTGTTTCACCGAGTGAGTGAGGATACCGGAGGCCCATACCCCAACCCCTCCCCTATCCCCTTTCCCATCCCCCAAAGGTCGGCAACGTACTTGTGACACTTTGGTGTTGCGGGTGTCCATGGGCGGCGGTAATCGCTTACCATCAGGTGATACGTCTGCTCGTTTGCCCACTATTCAATAAAAAAAAAAATTCACAGATTAATAAATAGTTAATACGGCTTAGTGCACTACTTTGGCCTTATTACGATTAATATTAAGAACACAAAGATCATTTAAAATTGGAACGGCAATCTGATGCAGGCCATGCGCTAATGACACATTACACTGTGTTGTTCATTGCCACAAACGGGTATGACTATCAACTAATATTTACCTAACCTAAAATAAAATGTTGTTATTTGAAATTACAAACTATTAAATTTTAATAAGAAATATTAGTTCAGCTACCAATATGCGTATTCTGTCGTGCTGGTTTAAACAGACTGAGAAAGTTAACCACTTCGTTCTTAATTTGTCTGTTTCCTCTTTGTACAAACGAATAGACGGATTGAAGTCAATCAATAAAATTGTCGCCGTCAACTATTACAATAAGACTGTGCACACGTAACGCCCCTCGTTTCGGCTCATCATCATTTTATCATTGACTGCCTCTGTGGCGCAGTGGTAGCGTATGCGACTGCTGAGCTTGAGGTCTCGGGTTCGATTATCAGGTAGGATCAAATGTTTGTATGATCTACAAACATTTCCATAGTTTAGCTGTTTTCTATGTATGTATGTACCAGCTGAACCCTGCGGTACGAAAATAACCGCGGACAACGCCATGAGGCGAAGCTATATCTTTATAAATTGTAGCCTATGTGTTATTCTGATGTATAAGCTATATTATTGTAAAGTTTCATCAAAATCCATTCAGTAGTTTTTGCGTGAAAGTGCAACAAACATCCTCACATACATACTCACAAACTTTCGCGTTTATAATATTAGTAGGATATACCATAAAAAAGTATATATATTTGAATGAGTTGCTTAGTAATACTCATAATATACAAGTTTTGTTTAGTTTGGGATTATGACGTCGTGTTAGATGTCTGAAATATTTATTCATTTTATTAGCCATAATTATTTTACCTAAATAACTCTCAACAATTTCAAGGACGTTGCCTAAAATGTGCGGTATCATCAGGCCGTTGTAGGTATTTCCCACACTTATCTACACACATTAGCCAGTAATGGGAATCCTCAATAGAATAAGGCCATTAGGACGGTACAGCGCAGTCGTAGGTAGTTCACAATAACAATATGTTTCTAAGCCTCGTAATGGCCCGTCAAATATTTCTCCAGGCAAAATAATTGGTAGTCCTGTTATTTTTTTAAACGTTTACTTTACTTGGTATATATGACTGCCTCTGTGGCGCAGTTCTTGAAGTCTCGGGTTCGATTCGGTACAAATATTTGTTGTCTATGTGGGGGAACGGGTATCAGCTTAGCTTGGGACTAGATGGCGTTGTGTGTAAGATGTTCGAAATATTTATTATTATATTTATTTAATCGATTTCAGTATCGGTAACACTATCGATACACTATTCGTCTAACTACGATCATCATCATCATTATTAACAGTCTTTAACAGTCCACTGCTGGACATAAACCTCCCCTTCGAAAGGAGGCTAACCACGTACGTACTACGTATTATTTCCTCTCTAGGATTATAGGAGGATATGACGGATAGACAGACGAACAGACAGACAAAAATTGAAAATAATGATATTTTGGTATATGTAATGTGTATACATACAAATGCGTTTAGTAAAAAGCGGTTATATGTATTAACATTACAGACACTCCAATTTTATTTATTTGTGTAGAAGATATGATAGAATGTCATATTTCTGAAAACATCGCGTAATTGTTTATGATTCATTGCGTTATTTATATGAAGTTACATTGTATGTTACAAACCATATTTCAAACAAAAGTTGTTGATTTATTCAAGTCGAGGGCTTTGTTAGGGTTGAGTGCGTTCTCGGTACACACGCACTGAGCCGAAGTTTGTGGTTGTCTAATCAATGTATGGTTGTTTCAAAACAGATGTTTCAGTACAACGACTACGCTTCCAAATTCAAATGATATTTACAAACAACGGTGAGTACTGTTGTAACACACATATTTAAACAATAGTGTTATAGTTTGACTCTGTTACGATAATAGTATTTGATATCGACAATCATTGTACACACGTTGGCCAGAACGAAATTTGATAACATTGTACGTAAGACTAGTGCACCATATTCTGAATTATGCTGCTAAATAAAGTGCGTGAGTACATACGCACTCGTTTGTCACACTCACAAACACATCCTTTCTGGTCGTAATTTTAGGGTTGTTTCACACAAGGCCTTCCTCAAAATTTTTTCACAAAATTTATGTAATCAAGAAAATCAGGTATCAGTGCAAGGTTGACTGGTAGAGAATGCCCTTTCCCGGCTTAGTTAGTACGAAATGTTCATGAAGTTTTTAAATGACACATGAAATATAATCAATAGACATGTTTCTTGCAAAATGTCAATAACATAATGGTAGCACAAGTGACCGCATATACATATATAGCTTATATACAGGGTGTAAAAAGACGACTACCGAAAACGAAAGGGGCTGATTCAGCACCCCAAAACTTATAAAAAAAACCAAACAGTTGTTCTTAAAAAAAATTGTAGCCGTAAAAAACAATGTGTCAATATTTTTAATAATTCCACAAGCCAGTAATGTATTATTGCGTGCACCGCGTAGCTACTTGAATACCTATGCGCCCGGCCAAGGTCATTGCACTCTCCCGACCAGCTGTTTTGTTTATCAAAATACATCGCTGTTTTATTGATTTTATTTGTTTTTTGGTTTTCTAAATGAGATAATTAGGTAGTTTGGGTCCTATTATGTTGTACTATGTGTATGTTAGCAGATAAAAACATAAAAGGACTTAGATAAATTATAATTTTTTTTGCGTTTTTTTTTTGCTAAACCCATTCAGTATCATGGTCTGATTGCAACCCCCAAGTTTTCGGTAGTAGTCTTTTTACACCCTGTATGTATATATATATATAATATTATAGCCATTCTCATAATGAGGTATGTAATTATTCTAGGTTATTATTCTATTTCAAAATTAAATCTCTTCAAAGTTAAATTATATGCATGACTACTAGACAATAGTTTTTTTAGTATTAAGGCGTTAGTTCGGTAAACTATGTAAAAATTTGCATGCTAAGATATATATTTGCATGCGAAACGTGTTCGAGTAGGATGTGCTCTAAAATTATAAAATGTAACACCTTTGTATACCGTGTATACTCGTAATAATCAGGTTTCTACCCTTGGAAAATTTAAACCTCGTAAGAAGACTTCGTTTATTCGGTATCACACACGAGTAAAACCGTATGTCTTTTATTAATATCACTTGTCTCCACTTTGAATAGGTTGCCTCTTATTGACTTTAATGTTAAATTTGAGTATGGTCACCCAACAGTGATTTATATATGTTTATTTGTTTATGTTAGCTTCGTTTAGCAGTTTAGTTCAGGTAAATACCAATTTCCAGGATTAATAGTAGCCTTTTTTTGTGACGGTGTGAAATATCCCTTCGTATCTCCAGCTCTTCGGGGACACAGGAGACAGGAGTATGTGGCGTTTCCACGAAAAAAACACCCCGATGACCGGCCTCTGGCGCCCTACTCTGGGAGGACCCAGGCCAATTTATTTCAGGTCCTCCCCGAATTGACACCGTGCCTTATCAGGACCTGTCCCGGGGGAAAATTATTTCCCCCCATGATTAATAGTAGCCTACGTTTTATTCTAGGTATCTATATTTTCGTTTAGGTTAGGAAGTCATCACAAATGATAATGAATTGCGCAACGCAATACAAATATGAACCATATTCCACAACTTAAACAAAGAGTCGTAAACAAAGGGATTTGTTCTTTGTTTAATGTTAAGGCCTAATTTTACTTCCATAAACACTTAACCACCGATAAACATATGAATTCGGAGTAACCGTACACATTTTTATTTAAATAGTTAAGTATGAATGGCAGTTGTGTCCCACTGCCCTAAGTGTCAAAAACAAAAAAAACATTGTGACCCACACGCACACGGCGCTCATTGTGTAGTGACTTAGTGAGCGCTGAGCCGAGTGCGTTCTTAGTGCACGTGTACTCGGCCGGCCGATTACCTTTGTACTTCTTTCGTCACGATAGGGTAGCCATGAGGGCTTGAAAATTTAAAGACGGTTTGGCGGCTGACTACGCAGATTAGTGTAAGTGTAAATCAAATCATAATAAACCTTGAGCGCATGTTGAAGGTATAATTTAAAATATTCAAATTGTATTTTTTTATGATAAGTGTTTTGAATTATAATAATGTAGATAGTTTTATGATTGGGTTTATTCAAGATTTGGTCTTTTAAATATAGGATACACCTAATTGTTTTTTTAAATACTTATAAATTATAACTTTTTAAGTTAAGTAAATATGCAGAAAGGTCACTTGCTTCTCAAATGCTACAAGTATGGTTGCAGGTTTCTTTTCTATTCCCCCACAGCATTAGGTGAGGGGTTTGGGCCTCTTCTATTCTTATTGAGTCGATAAAAGCAAGTATTTCTGTGAAGCTGTGGAATCGAAGAAATTTGTGTCGAAGCATGGTTCTCTTACTGCCAATAACAATGACGTATTTTTCTCATAGCAAGTCTATAAATGCCTTTAAAAATAAAAGAGTTTGTCATATGAAGACTGCTACTTCTATGGTTTCCTTAGTGTTGTCAATGAATTAAGTATTGTCACTTCCTCCAGATAATCTTTATTTTAAACGTGAAAATTCGCACCTAAATTTATGTAGATAGGTACTTAACTATGTATATACCTATTTAGTATTACGGCTAAGAACAGACAATTATTTACTTAAAACTAAATAGTTCCTGAATAATAAATAAATAAATATTAATAAATATTCTAGACATCTAACACACAACGCCATCTAGTCCCAAGCTAAGCAGAGCTTGTGTTATGGGTACTAGACCACTGATATAAATACTTATATACTATTTTTTTGTAAATACATACATATTATACATAGAAAACACCCAAACTCCGAAAGAAATATTTGCAGATCATACAAACATTTGGTCCGACCCGGGAATCGAACCCGAGACCTCAAGCTTAGCAGTTGCATACGCTACCACTACGCCACCGAGGCAGTCAGATATCAATCAATTATGTTTTAAATTTTTTGTTATGGGTCCTAGGCCCTTAGTTTTAATAATTACATTTTACACTTTTTAATTTGGAGAGAACTATGCAACTTGCTTTTATTTGCGTACCTAGAATTCTTGGGTTTGGACCGCCCAGCTACTGCTAGAAACATATTACATAGGGGCGTATATAACTTTACATTATATGACATAGATATAGACATACAGTCGATAGGCGTGTATGTATTTAAGTAATATTCATTAATTCATAGAGAGAGAAAATATTATTCCACGCATGGAAGTGACCTCATGATTCACAGCTTACTAATCACCATACACCAAACGCCGCCGGTTATAACAACACAATATGTACTCACATACACAAGATAAGTATTTTATTAAGTCACACTACCTTCGTGGCCCCTTCTATTTACTCATCAACCTATAACGTTCAACTGCTGGCTTCAGGTTTCCTCTCCATCCTATCCATTTACCTGGCTCTAATCTATTTTCTTGTTTTGTCCTAAAGTAATTTATCCTGGGAATCATTGATAAGAATAAATGGTCGGCCATGCAAGAAATAAGCTTAACCCTTGTCATGATCATTATTTTGCTGCAAAATGAAAATAAGTTTGGTTACAAATTGTAATTAAAATTATCTTAACGCTCAGAGCTCTACTGCTAAAAACTTTGATAAGTATCAGTTTTACCACTTCTTCATCATTTCATTAAGACTAGTCTGTCGATCCTACATTCACTGATTTTATTTTATAAATAACAAGATACTAAAATAAAACAGTCTCACAATACAAACTTGCTTAATTCATTAAACATTTTGGGAAAAATACATAAATATCGCCATATCGCTGGTTATTTTGTACTTTAATGAGTTGAATTAGTATATAATATCAACAGTATGTTCAAATACCAATCCGTTTCATGTACAGTAACATGAATGTGGTCAAGATTTCATTATCTACTTTATAATTGGCTTAAAATATATCCACGAAGTTATAGGTTATAGCTCGTGTAACGAAGTTATTTGTAAGGTTTCTTTTATTACTTTTACCTATTTAAATAATTTATTATGGCTGACACTGTATAATTTTGATTTAAATTGTTTCATCAATCAGCATGCGATTGCATCCTAGTCTTTCGGTTGTTTAATAGGCTTACATTATCAAACTTTACACATCACATATGTGTTCTATTTAGATCTATATTCTTTGTCCGTCGTCATTCGTCAAGGAGAAAAAAACTCCGTCTTTCTGAATATTTGAACTTGTTCGTAGTTTAAGAAAAAATCAAAGGCTCTTCTTATACTATAAAATTTATGGATAATTCACAAATCATGACTTATATCTACGTCTAGCACAAACTGTGTCCCGTATAACAGGGTAGATGACACCTTAGTCAAATTAATTACTTTTAATCATCTGTCAAAATGATAACTTTGTATGAAAAATGTACTAAATACAAACTTGTGACGTCACTGTTTTAGACTACTCAATTAAGCAAAATATTTCAAGAAAATCGTTTTTGTTTTTTCGAAAGACGGTCCCCATTTCATGTCATCCACATTTTATATATTTTTTTATCATTAATTTCATCACGACGACGGCTTGAAGACTAGAAGACTTGATAATTGAAGACGATAAATACTTGACTTTGGCAGAAATAGCTGATCCGAGTGATCCGGCTGGTTGCCATTTCATCAAAAAAGAAAGAATATATTTCAATGCTCATTTGAATGCAATTTGTAAAAGAAATGAAAAACTATAATAATTATATTTTCCAAGATATTTAGTAATGTTCGTTTTAATGATGAAGACTTCGGAATTTGTTTACGATGCAGTCATTTACCCTATTTTTTGTGTTGTAAAATACCTAACAAAAAGGGTAGGTATAACAAAAATAATAATATCTAATACGTTACGAAATTACGTATGATATAGCAAAATTATAATGATGAGTTTCGTAATCAACATTTACAATAACGCCCATGAAAAATATACTCAGATTGTTGTCTTATTATTGAATAGGTGACAAACGAGCAGACATATCACCTGATGGTACGCGATTACCGCCGCCTCTGAACACCCACAACACCAGAGGTGTCACAAGTGTGTGTGATGGGGAGGGGGATGGGGAAGGTGATGGGGTATGGGCCTACGGTATCCTCACTCGGTGAAACACAGCGCAAGCGCTATTTCACTCCGGTGGAGCCGGCCTATTCATGTCGAAGCGTAGCTCTCCCACGGTTAGAATGTGTTATGTTTACTATTTTCCAATCATCAAGTCAAAGTCCTTAAATTATCAACAAATCATAGTCATCCCACATCAGCTGTAAATAGTCATTATTTCTAAATTACTCAGATACAAATCACACAGTAATTTCCTTTGCTACGTGGATTGCCAAGCAAAAACTCCTCGTCAACTTATTTATGTTATTTATTTAATTAATTTACTTCGTGTTCCTGAGGCAATGGAAATATGTTGGTAATAATCTCGCTGAGATGTGAATTCAAGGAACTGTAGTCCGTGTTGTGAGATAGATTAATAGAAGATTTTTTGTTTGTATGTGTCAGGAAGCTGGGGAATTCGGTGACCGGATGACGTAGTGGCGTATTGCCACCTCGCTTATTCCTGAATGTTGTAGGTTCAGCCCCCATATGGAACAACATTTTGTATTATATACATAGAAAACACCAAATCTCCAAAACAAATATTTTCAAATTACACAGACATCATTTGGTTCGACCCGGGAATCGAACCCGAGACCATAACACAGCAATCGCATACACTACCACTGCGCCACCGAGACATTCTTAGTCAATAACATTCTCATAGACTAAATCGAATAAGTTCAATCTTGTTTGATGCATGAACGACTCACATTTATCGATAATCCAAACGACATGCTCCAACAGTTTTTACAACAGTTTTTTTTTTAAACCTGTCCTGTCATTTTCGAAGTGTTTGATAATCCTTTTTAAGAGTCTTGGATACTTCCACTCGACGACGATGTGATCATTATCTCTTCAATGTCAGAGTTGTTCACGCGTTTTAGATATTTTTAATTTTGTGAATAAAAGCAGGTCGCATGGGGTCAAGTCTTGTATTGGGTCCGGATACGGTGTGCTTTAGACATGGTTACAATTTTGGTTTTTAGAAAAATATGTCAACGATATTTGGCTAACTTTAATAGGTAAGTACCGGAAGGTAAAACCAAGAAAATTATGGATTTAAGGAAGAAAAATTAAAACCAATATCATATACCACAGTGATCAGAGGATCAGAGGAACCTCCTATAACTATTCTGTGGGCAATCCTGATCGACTCAGAATAGTAACCAAGCTAACAGTTTATTAATGGTTTTCTATTTTTTTTTGTTCGAATAAACTCACTTAATAAAAATAATAAATAAATATTCCGGAAATCTGCCACAAGCTAAGCAGAGCTTGTGTTATGGGTACTAGACAACTGATATAAATACATAAATACTTTTTTTGTAAATAAATACATATTATACACAGAAAACACCCAAACTCCGAAACAAATATTTGTTGATCATAAAAACATTTGGTCTCTATCATCTAAAATTCGTCAAAACACTTCACAGATTCTTTATTTCAAAAGCAAAAAATCGCCAAATACCTCAGACGCTTATAACATTTATAATGTTCATCAAAATCAAATATGCAAAATAGTTGATGACGCCAAAATATTGTAAAGACATAAGGTCACCTTTATTATGACCCTATTTTTTCTAAATATCGTAGTTTCTCCTGCTGCCTCTTTGGTATAGTGGTTAGCGTAACCGACTGCCGATCCAGAGGTCTCGGGTTCGATTCCCGGGTCGGACTACTGTTGAGTTTTTTTTTATAAGAAATTCTTAACAGCAACCTAGAGTATGGAAGATGGCGGTGTTTCCCACCCGTGCCTCGCTGAGCACGTTAAACCGTCGATCCCGGTTGTCATGAGAATCAGAGAACAGAGATGTGGCATCGCTGTGCATCTTCTACCGCATTTACCATGGGGAGTGCTCCGAGGAATTGTTCGGACTGATCCCTGCCGCATCTTTTGGCCATCATCCTACGCGACAGAAACTTCATCCCCTACTACATACTATATGATGCGTCATCTAGATGGTTGGCAGTCCACAACCTTGTGATTTTCCCGAAACTTTCTGCCGCTCACAACAAAACTGTGGAATGAGCTGTCGTCTGCGGTGTTCCCGGACCAATACAACCTTCAAACCTTCAAGAAAAGAGCGTACTCCTTCTTAAAAGGCCGGCAACACACTTGTAACGCCTCTGGTGTTGCGGGTGTCCATGGGCGGCGGTAATCGCTTTCCGTCAGGCGATGCGTCTGCTCGTTTGCCCGCTATACAATAAAAAAAAACCCGGGTTCCGATGCCAGTCGCTTCGTGGAAAAAAATTATATTCAGGTAAAACCGGTTGAACTAGTAGCCGACTAAAATAATCTTGGGAATAATAAAGGCTGGAAATATGATAATGATGATCGATTCTGTTGGAATTAGAAATATTTTGAGGTACATATCGGCTTGATCGAAGTGTTCTATACCACCATACCACAGATCATCAACAACAATCCACAATGTCCCACTGCTGGGCTCGGGTCTCCTCTTAGGAGAGGGTTAAGGCCGTACGTCCCCACGCTGGCCAAGTGCGGGTTGGGGACGGACAAGACAACGTTGTGGCTACGTATCTTGCCATTAGATGTTTATAAGCAGCCCAAAGGCCTCCAAGTTAGCTGCACGGCTGTTATCCTATGATAACAACCGGGACCGACTGCTTAACAACGAAACCTTCAGTACCACTAAATCTAATTAAATTAAATAAAAAAAATCTCTAGGAGTACGATGCCACAAAAGTAGAAAATTTCATTGAAATGGCACCCGATTAAATGGCCAAAGGAACGAAATAAAAAAAAAAGTGGACATCATTTTTACCCTGTTGGTAATACTGACATAAAACAATGATTTTATTGCAGCCTGACATCCCGGATTATCCATTAATAACGGCAGACCCTTTATATTAGTATAGATATATTCATTCATGGTTCTCACACGATACTCACACTCCGCCTAATTGTTTAAAATGGTATTGTGAACAAATTCTACTTATTTTAGCAATTTTGTGTTTAACATTCGCCATTATACCTACAGCCAATGTTGAAGTTACATACTTGCAATTATCAATGACATACATACCTATTACAAAGGTTTAAAGTTCAATCTATTATTCCGAGTTCTGTCTAAACATCGCATTACATTATTCATCTATGCAAATAAATAAACTGAGAGTGTCTGTTGGTAATATTAAAATAACCGCTTTTTGCTATATGAATATGTATGTTTACAAGGTACATTTACCAAAACAGCATTTTTTTAAAATTTTGTCCGTGTCGGTATGTTCCGGTCAATCTCTGGAACGGCTAGACCGATTTTGACGGGACTTGTTGTGCGGAAATCCCCTCGGATACCACCTACTTGTGGCATGTCGGACTCGAACCGACTAAAAGCGCACGCCGGATCGGGTACTAGATGCCGGGGAACCCTAGGAGCACCCTGGTACCTCGGGCCACCTACACTTTGTAGATGGCCGCCTCCTGTGTTGGAACCCCAATGTTCCCGTTACTGTAACCCAGGGCGCGCACGCTCCGCAGCGTCCGCTCCATCACCCGGGCCTGCTTCTGCTAGGGTGACACATGGCCTCATGTCAGGCTTGCGCTAATGGAGGACGGAGGACGCCCCATCCCTGAACAAAGTCAAGGGCTGCATTGGCATGTCGCTGCACCTCAGACGTGGTTTACTCCGCGAACAGCAGAACCAAGTCATGAAGCGAATGCTTGGCAGGTGGCAGGTCTAGATTAGTTAAATCTAACATGATATCATTAGAATCAAATATTAAACATATGTGTCACAAACAATTAACTATTTACTTAAAGAGCTAATCTGATATTTATATGACGTCACAACAAAAGTTAATGTGACGTGGTTTCGGTAAAAAATTTGTCCTCGGCTATGACGTCAAAAGTAGGCATTTAAAATTAATTAATGTGAAATATTTCTAGAAACAATTTGAATAGTTTCATTAAAGAGTAATTTTAATTGCTGTTACAAATAATAACTTGAGAGCCTTTACACATGGTCGTTTGATACCAAGTTAAATGCAACCAATTTTATGGTAACCAAACTCCTATACAGATCACTATAATATCTATACGTCTTTATACATATACAGGCTTTATGATACAATCACACTAATATTATATAGGTGAAAGCAAGTTTGTTTATTACGCTTACACGCGAAAACTACTTAACAGATCATCATTAAACTTTGTACATGTATGCTTGGAGGTATTAGAACGTTAGAAGTAACATAGGATAACTTTTATTTAATGCGAGCGAAGCTGCGGGCGAAAGCTAGTACTATATATAAGTATACTATACTTTACAAGCGTTTCCCTAAATGCATATTTTAATTTTTTTTGTCTGCCTGTCTGTGACTGTTCGTTCCGGGTAATCTCTAGAAGGGCAGAACCGATTTTGACAGGACATTGACTGACAGATAGCTGACGATATAACGAGTAACTTAGGCTAGTTTTTAGACTAGTTTCGGGACTGGGCTCTTAGACTCTGGTCTTAATTTGAAGTTAGATGCAGTTATGTTCCATGTCTATCAATCAATGATGATGAAATTAACATGTTTAATTTTTTAATTGTAATACTCTTCACATTGTTTAATTACCAATACATATTTAAATAACGGTATCAACATCTGCGAAATAATTCAACAACAACAATTGACTCATGAAGTCACGAGATATAATTGGATATTTACTGTTATGACGGAAATGAGACAATTCAATTGTTTATCCAACGATAAATTATACTGTAAAACATTCGCACCCATGGGAGATGAAACAACAAGTCGAAAGTAGTCACAACAAGTTTGTACAATTGGTGTTACGAGTTTGTCATTGATATATACTGTTTTAGGAAAACAAAAACAGTCAGTTGATAACTACGAATCATAGATTACGAGTATACTCGTATAGTGATTTTAATGAGCCGCTTAGATTTCGAATTTCTAATCATGTAATGGTTGGTGACTACCAAGGCAGACGTCTTGGTTTTTGCCCAGGACAAATATTATCTGATTAAACAAGAACTGTCTTATTATTTATACTAATATTATAAAGCTGAAGAGTTTGTTTGTTTGAACGCGCTAATCTCAGGAACGGCTGGCCCGATTTGAAAAAAATTTTCAGTGTAGGATAGTCCATTTATCGAAAAAGGCTATAGGCTATATATCATCACGCTAATACTAATAGGAGCGGAGAACCAATGAAGAATGTTTCAAAAACGGGAGAAAATTTACAATTTGGCAATGTGTAAAATAAATAGATTTTGGTCTGTATTTATTAATTTTATGTTACTACCTAAGCCTACAAACGTGTTCTGTTTGCTTAAAATTAATTTTATTCAGAATTATAAAGGTATAGGTTAGGTTAGAACAGTAATCATTCCAGTTACACGCTGTTGTTGTGGAATCATTTTATAAAAAAATATTGTACTATTCGCTTAGATACGGTCACCTTGGTCGCACCCCGCGCAAATATGATTTATCAGTTTACGCCGTTGTAAAAATTAATACGTTCATATTTCACAACAATAACTACAATTACGTGCGGTTGCACCGACACTATCTAAACGAATGGACTATATACGATTTTGTATAGCCCTAATTGAACACAGTAGAACTAACGAGTCGTATATGTAGGTAGACAAATGTTTGTGTGATTTAGCGCTTGCTTATTCATTAGTAGTTTCTACAACATAGCATCTTGGAAATTTGTTCTCAATTACATCAAAAAACTACGGATAAATTCATTTTTTGGTATAAAATTTTTGATTTGTGTTTATTAGTTAGAAACTTTTGTAAGCATTAAGAGTGACACGCCTACAGACCGTAACAGGTATTTATTACTGTCAGGAACGGGAATCAGTCACCATCAGTAAAACTTCAATCTATACTAATAATAAAGCTGAAGAGTTTGTTTGTTTGATCGTGCTAATCTCAGGAACCGCTGGTCCGATTTGAAAAATTATTTCAGTGTTTTATAGTCCATTTATCGAGAAAGGCTATAGGCTACATATCATCACGCTAATATTAATAGGAACGGAGCACTAATTAAGAATGTTTCTAAAACGGAGGAATATTTCACGCTACGGGCAATAGAAGATGCAAACGAGGTTGCGTGGGTCAGCTAGTTAGTTATAAACTTTTGTAAACATTGAGAGTTCCTACAGACCATAACAGTTAGGTATTTATTGACAGTCATTACTGTCAGGAGCGGGAATCAGACACCATTAGTAAAACTTCAATATGTTTCAATACAATTCAGAATGAAACTTTTATATTTTGATGACAATTCGAAGGCTCGATATCTTCTGGTTTAGAATCATAGGTATAGTATACAACTACGATATTTTTTGTTTACTTTTTTTGACGGGACGGGCTAAAAAATTCCGACGAATCTCCGAGTCCCAGGCGAAATGGCCCTGACCCTCACTATTGATCAATGTTAACGTATAAGCAATATTCATTACTTATCATTCCTTTTCCTTCATACCTACCCTTCTTATCTACGTTTCCTATTATATGGAACTTGAATTCATCCAATTTCTAAAGAACCCAGTTGATAGCGATAATATTGAACTAAAAGTACAGTCGACATTATTTAGGCGTTACAGTTTAATTTAACTAATATCTTCAGGTCAATTATTGTGTATGAATTACCCCATCTGTCTTAGGCAACATATTCCCTCTTCACATTACTACTTTATCAATTACTAAGACCGATTTCACAGAAGTAAATAATTCACCACTGTCCAAGTAAATACGCTAAATAAGCTTTACAAGGTAGTAGAGTCAGGCTGATTTCAGCACGTAAAATCAATGTAAAATGACAGCATTCGTGCTGTCGGCTTTTTTTGTGTGGGTCAACATGCTGCATTGTGGCATTGTCTGCAATCACAATGAGTATGCTGACCAACACTCTTGGATTCTGCTTATGCTTTCCATCATACAGAGTAGTCATTTTGGCAGGGCCATACATAAAAAAAACTAATCGATAACATAAAAAATAAGCTATTCACAACAACTTCTTTCCTTTGTTGGTTTCCTTACACAAGATGTTGTCCCATGTGGCATTGTACCCCATAGCAATTGGTGCTGTAGGGAACGGCGTGGCGACCGCTTAAACCACAAGGTCAACCGTGCGAAGACTTAATCTTTTGTAATCCTTTTGATCCCAAACATCTGATAACTCATTTCATAGAAGGTCTAAACAAGATCTTAATTACTGTCAATTAAGGCTCATCTAAAAACCAAACGCGTACGTCGATAAGTATGTTATTAACATGTAATTGTTAGATCGATATTAGGCTTCTTATTCACTATGAAGCTATAGAATTATATACATTATATATGTAACTTTACAGTTACTAGAGTTCGAACGTAAGTATTATGTGATATAAAATGTGTTTGAATAATAATCTAGTTGAAATGCCTTATAATATGTTTTGATGAAGATATTTTCAGTTTCTTCGAATACAATTTACCCTCAGGGTTGCCGAGGTTCCGTTTCTTTCTGCGAGCAAGAGACGGCGATTTTCCTTTCCAAAGAGACGGCGGTGCGGGACCGGGAGAGGTTTAGAAATCTCCTGGCGTTTGACGTTTTAGTCGGTTCGAGTCCGAAATGCCACCAGGAGGTGGTATCTGAGGGGAATTCCGCACTCTGTGTAAAAACTGATATTCAGGTAAAAACGGTCGAACTAGTAGCCGACCCCAAATAATCTTGGGAATAATAAAGGCTAGAAAGATGAAGATGTGTTAATCAATGTTGATTGAGTTTCTAAGAGATCAAGCTATCAGCGTACGTATATAAATAGATTATATATTTTAATTATGCCCCTATTTTGGTTGACTAGAGAGGGCGTTCAAAGAGCGTCAAGACACTTACGTCTCTTGAGTTGTAGGTGTATGGACATCTATCTGTGTCTAGGAGATGTAAGACCGCGCATGGAGATTGTGATAGCCGGAGCATGCGCAAGGAGATGCATCAGGTGACGTCAAATGGTGAAGTTTCGTACAAAACACTACGATTTTCTTACGTAAATTATAGCTCCCCCATGCTCCATGATGCAGCCATAATAACAATATTTTGGCTGTACGTTGTCTCCTGACTTGTTTGTAACAAAAGATTTGTTTTAAAATATGTAAGTATGTATGTAAATAAAACAATAATTTAATTGAACTTTGGCAGTCAAAACCAACAAAATCATTAGCCTCGATTGATCTAGGTTTAACTAAAAATTTCATTGTTACGAGACATTTCTCCTAAGTTTCAAGATGCAAACAATTTGAAGTTATTATGATCTAGACATGACAAGTTCGTAACGCGCAATGAGAGTGCATCAGCAATGACTCACGGTGAACAAATACCTTTATATATTGGTCTGCCTCTGCAGCTGTTACGTTAAATGGTTCCGATTGCCGTTAAACGATGTTGAACTTGTGTTAACTAATCGTAATGAATACAAGTGGTCGCGAATCAATTGCTTATTGTGCGTGTTTATTTTATACCTGACTGTACCTCGTTAATGATATATGATCATTAATGAAAAATTAAAATGGTTATGAGCATTATTTTAAAACTTGAATATATCTTGCTGTGGGGGACGGGTGACATGTCCTTCCAACACAAAGGGAGGATCCTCCGACCAGGCGAGGTGCTCATGCCTGGCGGGCCACTGCCCAACAGTTGATGTTGGGATGTTGTACTTATGATAATCGGCGCGAGAACTTATTTCTGCGCGATTCAGGATTGGCAGTTCAGTTCAGTGTAACTTCGGAAGATGGCGTTATAGTCTTTACTTGTTGCGTTGTATGTGGAAGTCGTCACATTGCTTTTGCCCGCGGTTGCAACCGCGTGTATGTCGGTTATCAATACAAAAAGTAGCCCATGTCCTTCTAGAAGGTCGAATTCATCTTTATACTTCTATCTACTGATGTATACATTTATGTGGTGGAGACTTGCCTGGATTATTTTTATAAAACTGCTGCACTGTTTCAGGTATGTGGAGTGATTACGTCTGTGGTCAGGATGGTGTAGTTTTGCTTATTCTAAGACTAGCTGAGCTCCCCGGTATTTACCGCGGAATGACAGCAACCGCGGGTAACGCCGCCGACCGAACCTAGTTTAAAAAGTAGCCTAAGTTATTCCTCATATCTTCAGCTATCTGACAGCGAAAGTCACGTCAGTCCAGACATGTCAGAGATTAGCCGGAACAAAAAAAAAATTTTTCTTTGTTGTAAGTAACCGTACTGTTAATTTTATATTAAAAATAGACACTTCAATTTGATTTATTTGTGTCTATAGATAGAGAACTACACATAAAAAATTGTCGACATTGCTTGGCCGTGACCTTGTAAAGGACGTGACAATAAAATGAGTACAATCACATAAACTTTTACTAAGTTACGCAATTTAGAAGTATGCTCAGCAAGTTTAAGAGACAGTTGAAGTTAAATTGTCTTCGAACGCTCAGGGAATATCATATTCAATTTATTAGATACATAACTAGTTTTTACCCGAAGCTTCGCACGCGGTTTGCCAGTTATCGGGGTAAAGAGCTAGCTCCTTAAGTCCTTTCTCAAGAACGAAAGTTTATCTGTGTCAAAATTCCTTGATATCGGTGCAGTGGCTTAGCCGTGATAGCGTAATACAGACAAACAAATAGACAGTTACTTTCGAATTTAGTCGTATAATATTAGTACTGGAGCGTAAAGATATTAATTATATTTGAAGTTTTTATATTTGTATGCAGAAATAATGCAACAGAAAAGCTAAATTTGAAACAACGTTAAATTTAAGGGTAGGCAAGGTAAGGCAAGACCTGTAAGGATGAGGTTCACTTACAAATATTTTTTATGTAGGCTCGATATCTAAGATCCTTTCAACGAGTAATTCTTGTAAATATATTATCTGAATCTCGGCAGCGGCTGCAAGTGTTCAAGGGGTTAGGGAGACGATAAATCGATCCAGCTGGGATTCGTTTATAGAAAATTTACAAAGAACAAAATACCGAGAAAAGCCCGTTCAACAAAGTAAGGTCAAAGTTATAATTTAAGATAAAGATATCGTCTCAACCTAGGCGAAAGTGTGTCTTATAAAGTAGCATGAGTAGGTATTTTTTCTGTTTCATTCTATATACCTACTGTCAACTATTTTGGAGAATTATTAATATAAATCTTTACTAGCTGAACCCCGCGATAACTAAGCTAGGATCTTTATATGTATATTGTAGCCTATGCGTAAGTTTCATCAAAATCCATTCAATAGTTTTTGCATGAAAGAGCAACGAACATACTCACTTACATACTCACAAACTTTCGCGTTTATAATTTTTTTTTTTTATTTTTTTTTTTAAACAACTCCCTCATTAGGAATAAACATCCTGTGTCGTGGGGGACTTTACAAACATACATGAAACGGACACAAAGAACATCCAGACTCGGGACAACAATTCGTGGATCATTCAAAGTGTTGTAGTACCGCGTGGGATTTGAATCCAAGACACTTGGCGCAGTAGCAAGCGGCATGGCGACCGCTGAAACCACTCGGCCAACCGTGCAGTTAGTAGGATTGTACAGTCTTCTTTTGATGAGATGGCAACACGGTGGCGATCAGCTATTTCTGTCAATGTCAAGTATTTAAAATCTTTAAATCTTAAGTCTTCAAGTATTCGTCGTCATAAAATTATAATAAATGTGGAATAAGTGTGACATGAAATGGGGACCGCCTTTCGAAAGAACGATATTCCTTATTGTACATTAGATTAATTACATAGATGACTTATAAGAAAGTACAAGTGGCGACCTTATCGCTCGGAAACAATTTCTTACAGGCAACCATAAATTAGAAAAAAAACCAAGAGATATATATAGAAGTTCAAATGAGAATAGTTTAAAGAAATGAGAATATTTTACGGCCGTTATCGATATCATATTCGATTTCGATTCGATAATGAGAAAACCACTTCAAATCCAAAGAAAAATCTCAAAGTATGACATAAATTAGTGTAGTTTAAAAGTGAAGTATAGTACTCGAAGATATCAAGTATTTGAAGTGTGATATGTGTAATAGTAGTGACTTTGTACGGTGTTTGAAGAGGCTGATTTATTAATTTAGCTAACACATATACTCAGATAAATTTATTAGTCTGAGCACTTATGCGTTTAAATGAACCATCAGAATGATTTTCATAAAGTATCAAGTTCTATAAGTTAATATTATGTAAATGATATTTTAGAATATTGCTCATATAATGTCAAGTAGTTGACTGCAAGAGCGTAGCTTAAGATTGTTCTTTTTAAAGAGGCTCACGAGTCCGTAGGACGGGCTTTCGTTTTTTTACCTTTTAGCTAAGTAATAGCTGTAGTAATTTAGAAAAGTTGTGTTTAAGCATATAATACATACAAGGCTGTATATCGACAACAAAACTTGACTGTACCGAACAGTATTTATGTTATAGTTTTTTTTTTTTTTAAGCAGATATCACACAAAATAATATTATTTAAAATGACTCAATCCAACAGTTTAGTATCGCAATTCTTTCTTTTTAACCGACTTCAAAAAAGGAGTAGGTTCTCAATTCGACTGTGTAATGTTTTTTATGTTTGTTACCTCATAACTTTCGATTGGGTGAACCGATTTTGAATATTCCCTTTTTTAATTGAAACCTGGTGCTTCCCGCGCGGTCCCATTTAAATTTGGTCCAGTTCTTGAAGTCGGTTTCTTTTTTGTTAAAATTTATGATTATTAATTTGCTTGCATTCACTGCTTCATATGGAGATATTTTTTCTATATCCCATTTTCATCTTGCATCAGGCAGGACTCAGACGGTAGAGCGAGCGACTCCCATACGGACTACTCTGTGTCACCGTAAAATGATATTGAAGTGAATCATATGTCTCAACCTGGACCTCGCACGGGGTTTCCGACTTCTGCGAAACCTGTTTAACAAATACCTGTTTCTAACAGGTAAGGCGACATTTACGTCCATAGGTCATCTTCGGCTATACCTATCTCTGCTTCCGAATTTTCGCTTACGATTTTTATTTTAGATTTAAATGTATACGCGGTAGAAGTAGGAGCGAGAGGTATACCAGCTAAATCTCTCTATAACCTACTGAAAGACCTTGGCCTGTCGAGATCTGTAGTAAGTTCTATTTTAGAACGAGTATCCAAGGCTGCACTAACAGGTTCCTACCAAATTTGGCTAGGTAGGGCGGGAAACTCGAGCAGTGAAGGTGAGCGTTGATGCGCATCTTAAAGGGGGCCTCCTTAAACCTACACCTAGGTCGTAAGTCCTGGGAACTGCTTTGTGTTTCTCCCTCTGCCACACGATGGACCCGGCACCTGCTCGGTGAATCCATGAAGTGCTAAAAAGTTTGTCTCATGGATTGTCACTTGTTAAATTAATATAAAACGATGTTCATAATACAACCAAGCCCTCTGACGCCATAGTAACAACCACGTGGGTATAAGATAACTCTAAACGAGAACCGTTTATAGTCTTCTTATCTCCAGTAGCTTGGTGCATGCAGCTGCGCCAGAAATTATTTGACACCATTTGATACATAGTTGCTTTCTTGTGGTCTATAAACAATAATAATTAATATTTCAGACATCTAACACACAACGAAATCTAGTCCCAAACTAAGCAGGGCTTGTACTATGGGTACTAGACCACTGATATAAATACATATAGACTTTTTTTTATATATAGAAAGCACCCAAACTCCGTAACAAACGTTTGCAGATCATACAAACATTTGATCCGATCCGGGGAATAAGTGCAGAATGTTTTACAGTAACGGCAGGTCCGGTCGTGAGTAACTACCGCCTCTCATGTGCTTCTGCAAAACAGAGATATAAGTAAATCTACTTATATCAGGCAAGCGCCTATCTTTGAAAACTATCAGACGCAGGGCCAGGCACTGTGAGCCACATTTAAAAAAATGCACATCCTATTATTGAACTCAAATTATACTTATCGCTTTTTATTTACATATGGAATGTCCTTAGCATTCTTTCTGTAAAGATTTTCTGCACTTTATAAGAGACGATGATTTTTCAGTTTGTTTTGTCTTTCCTTTTTAGGGCTACTCCAGACCAGGGCGCCGGAGATCGTTAAACGATCTCCGTCCTCCATAAGCGCAAGCCTGGGGGTTACCTACAGGTGAAGCCACCAGTCACCCTAGCAGAAGCAGGCCGCGGTGGCGGTGCGAGCTCTACAAAGTGCTCGCGTCCCTCTTATGAATGGAAAAGGAGCATCAGGGTTCCCACCCAGGAGGGGGCCATCGACAAACCGTTCGTGGCCCGAGGTACGTCGGGGTGCCAGTGATTTCCTTCCGAAGGTGCACCTGGTTCCCCGGCTTCTAGTACCCGAGACTGTGTGCGGTTTTTTGTCGGTTCTAGTGTAACCAGGGCTACTCCAGTCAGAAAAGGAACTTGCAAACGTGTTCATGTGATCTAATTGCAAAATTGATGATTTCAGAACCGATCCTTTAATATGAAAGAGCAAATATGTGTATTTACTCGTGTGGGGACGATTTTAGGCTACAGAGTGTCACCACACTATTCATTCCTTGGGAGACGCAAGAGGCGACTACAGAACAAACCACGCAGGACAAATATCACTGTAAACAAGTGTATAAATTAAAAAGTAAAAAAAAAAACTTTACTACATAGCTGTAATGCTAAACTTTTACTCTTCAATATCGATACAGAAATATCGGTATAAATTAACATAAACAGTCACGACTAGTAACGGTCCGAGCGGCGCGTTTTCGCTCCTTTGGGAGGTTTGAGACTTATGCCGTGAGCTCGTGTCTGCCACACGTAATCGCTGCACGAATATCAATTTTAAAACCTTCTTTTTAAATTTACAATTGCTCTGATTGTGGAGGTGTTGTTCTGGTGCGTTATTCTATTTGTTACGACTTGCAGGTTTTATTTATTAGTAATTACGTACAGATGTAACAACTCGTTAATAATAAAAATAACTTTAATCCCTTTCATTTGATACCCATGGCCATGTATATTCAGAAGTATGTACGTCGCCATTTTGATACGGCGGCCATTTGGATTAATAACAATATCGATTATATATAATGGCATTGTCATCAGAATCAAAGGTATATTTCAAATTTCAGATTAATCGGAAATCGGGAAGTGAATTAAATTGAACTTGCAAGATTTGATTACAGGCAAACATCGGGTAAGGTAAAACTAGATAAACGCTTGTAATAAAAAGAAAGAAAATTTGAAGCATACCATGGGAGACCTACGCTTCGCCATGCACGGGCCGGCTCGACCGGAGTGATACCACACAGAAAACCGGCGTAAAACAGCGCCTGCGCTGTGTTTTACCAATTGAGTGAGGGTACCGGAGGCACCAACCCCTCTTTCCATCCCCAAAGGCCTGAAACGCACTTGTAATGCCTCTGGTGTTGCGGGTGTCCATGGGCGGCGGTAATCACTTACCATCAGGCGATACGTCTGCTCATTTACACAAAAAAAAAGCAAATCCCATACCTACCCGTCTCGCTAGTGTGGTTGACCAAAATCTCCTTGTGAAGGTGTAGCTTATGTTTAGCAGTCGACTGTTCTAGCTATTGATGATGATGTAAGTAATAGACGTGTAGGTGTCCTTATAATGTCAACGTTTAACGCAAAATATTTATCCTCATCGACGAAATCCTGAAATGTCGTTAAACAATACTATGTAATTTAAAATATCTATCTTTAGTAACCGGTTAGGCCGCAGTAAATATTAATAAATATTATGAGTCATTTTTACTGTAAACAAAGTAAGTACCAATGTACCCCTAGCGTCTGTATGTCTGAACGCGACAAGTACTAAAATTACCCAACGAATTATATGCGGTTTTCATAATTTGATTTAATGATGATTCATGAGGAAGGTGTACATAATAATTTATTATTATTTTGTGTCAATTGCTTGAAATATACAAATATAATAAAACTGAAGAGTTTCTTAGTTTGGTTTGCTTATCTCAAGAACTACTTGTTCTTTTTGCCCATTATTGAGGCAGGCTGTTGATAATCACGCTACACAAAAGAAGCTAAGTATCAAGAAAAAGTGTTGCAAAAACTGTAGAAGTTTATTTATTTTGAGAGCTTAAATTGCGTGTAAAAAGATAATTGTTCCTCTTTAAAAGGTCTTAAAAATCCGTCCGGTCCGCAGCATGTCTATCTTGTAGGACTGGTTCATTATAACCTTTTATTTGGGTAACAAATTTTCTCGCGTTGTTATAACATCACGACCGATAGAAGGTAAGGTTGCGTTGGTCAGTTAGTGTGACAATAATTAAATAATAATAATAAATATTTCGTACATCTTACACACAACGCCATCTAGTCCCAAGCTACGCAGAGCTTGTGTGATGGGTACTAGACAACTGATATAAATACATATATACATTTTTTTGGTAAATATATACATAATATATATAGAAAACCCAAACCTCGAAACTAATATTTGCAGATCACACAAACATTTGATCCGACCAGGGAATCGAACCCGAAACCTCAAGTATAGCAGTCGCAAACGCTACCACTGCGCTACAGAGGTAGTCAAAATTGTAGAAAATATTGAAAATGATACCTACTGCAATGATTCGAAGAGTGTCTGACGTCCCTTTTCTAGTCCGTATACTGACAGAGTTACATAAAAACATTATATTACATAACGGTCAGAAAGAACCGAATAAACCCGTGTTACGTCACATGTAAATCTGTAGCAAAAGACTTGCATATTTGCGAGCTACCGCCTAGGGTATTTCCTTGAAAACTCTGTCAAATATTGACCTTCTTAGTTCCAACCATTGGCTGATGAGCGACTTAACAGACAGGTAAGTAATTAGTACTCCTTCTTTAATGACATTAAACTAATATTTTAAACATATTGCATTCAATAAACACGCATGCTCATAGGTTAGGTGGAGTGCCGACTTGCGTGTGTTGGCTGACAGGAGCTGGATGCGAGAAGCCGAAGATCGAACCAAGTGGCGTACAATTGAAGAGGTCTCTGATAGGCTGATGATGGTACAACACTAACGTATGGGAAGCATTAACTTATAAAATGTATTATTTGAAACTGAACATTTCTTATCTCACTTCTTTGTTCAACTATGTAATCTACACGTAAATATTATTGTGATAAATTCGTAAATAAAAAGCAAGACATCGACGTAAAAATATTTACATTTACAGCGAAGTATTTTAAGGTCGAGATAAAAGGCCTTGGTTAATCAGATTGGTTTATTTTTAAAGTGGGAAAATAACAAAATGAGTACATAGTGGGTATGGGTTTCGTCTATTTTATTGTCTTGTAATTGACTTATTAAACCTTGGCAGCCATTTTTAAACCACTTCTATTTTTACATCAATTTTAAACTTTGTAGGTATTTTGTTTATATGAAACTAGCTGACCCATGCAACCTCGTTTACGTGTCCTATTGCTCGTAGCGTAATAATTTTCCCCCGTTTTTGTAATAATCTTTATTAGTGCTCCACTCCTATTAGTCTTAGCGTGATAAGATATATCCTGTAGCTTTCCTCGATAAATGGACTATCTAACACTGCAAGAATATTTCAAATCAGACCAGTAGTATCTGAGATTAGCGCGTTCAAGCAAACAAAAACTCTTCAGTTTTATATATACTCGTACTTTGTGTAATTGTTGTTCTGAGTTTGGGTGATTTTTATGTCCGTGTGACATACATTTTTAAAATCTACCTGAAACACAAGATATATTTCTACCGAGAATTGTCTTTTTTGAAATAAATATAAAGTCTGACCTCACCTGTTGCTATGCACCCAAACAAACGTCATAAATAGACACACACACACTCTCTCACACTACAGAGCGTAAAAAAGAAAAACAAAACCCGCTTTCTGGCTCAGTCGGGTAAGACACCTTAAAGTACGAACACAGTTTCCATTTTTCAAAGCCCGGAATCTAAAGATCTCTTATGCGTGAAGTGGACTTGTTTACCCTCTTACGTCGTCTCTTTAAGGGGAATAGCTTGACCTCCTTAAATGACGCCCATTTTAATGATGCTGACTTATCGTTTTTTTTTTTTGGTATAGTATACAAACGAGTCGATGGGTACTTGAAAATGAATGCTTAACGATGTCCATGGACACCTGCAACTAAGGAGGCAATCAAGTGCATTTCTACCCAACACGAGGAGGGAGGGAAGTTTTAGAAGCGCTCTTATGTAAAAAGTAATAAAAGAATTACATAATATAGGTATTTTCTGAGGTCGTAATTATTATTACTCTGAGTAGACCATTTATAGTGAACCATGAAATTCTAACCTGACATAGTATAATTCCAACGATTGAGGAGTACAGTCAAAATATATTGACTGCCTCGGTGGCGTAGTGGTAGCGTATGCGACTACTAAGCTTGAGGTCTCGGGTTCGATTCCCGGGTCGGATCAAATGTTTGTATGATCTGCAAATATTTGTTTCGGAGTTGGGTGTTTTCTATGAATAATATGTATGTATTTACAAAGAAAAGTATATAAGTATTTATATCAGTTGTCTAGTACCCATAACACAACCTCTGCTTAGCTTGGGACTAGATGGCGTTGTGTGTTAGATGTCCGAAATAGTTATTTATTTATATCGGACATGGTAAAGTTTTCTTATTCACCCTGTATAGACGAATATTAGAGCTGTGATAACTGATATGACGTGGTCATCGTTTAGTGAATACTCTTATGAATTAAAATTAGTCTCATTATAAACACATATTAAAGAATTTATCAATAATATAAATACATTTCGTAATATCAGTCACTTCCGTGCTTATTAGCAGAAGCTAAATATTTTATCGCGTGAACTCTGGAACGACGATAACGAAATTTGATTTAATGCGAGTTCTTTTATCATTTAGTACAGTTAACATTGACCTAATGTTCTGATGCGACCTTTAAATATATGTATATGTATTAAATATATGATTCACTATCTTCCTGTTCTGAAGTTATTGAAATGTCCAACGTCACGTCTTTTACAACACTTTACCAATGGAATGCAATCGTTTTCAGACAAGGTAAAGGAATGAGATAAAATAAGTACGAAAAAACAATGGAACAATGACGTCAACACTCTGATGATTCCAGGTCGATTCCCGGGTCGTTTGCTTGTGTGTTCATACTGTGGATAAAACGATGATTGTAACAGTGATAAAATGATACGCTGTTTCTTAAACTGAATGTTAAAAAAAAAATACTTTGATCAGTAGAAATTGGAAAAAAAAATGCCAGTAAACAATCCCGTAAAATACACTCGAGTTTATTTGAAACGCAAATTAAACCGTAGACAAGACCTGCTTTTTCAATTAATTATATTAATAATATAGAATATAATAAAGTTTGTAGAACAAAATCCTTGCGAGTGTTCATATTTATCAATAGATTTGATAAATATCAAGGCTTCTGCTCTACGAGGGTTCTTTACCAAAGGCTGAAGGGGTCTTCCGCATTTGTAGCAGGCAACGCAGTAATCAGTATTCATATCTTCACAGACACAATGTATATGAAGGCAACGAGTAAATGGGTAAGCTGCTATTACCCAAGTGGCTACTGCTATCTGTGAGCAGAGCAGCAGCGACTTGAGAGTCAGTGCGTTGTCGATTTTGTCTTTTCCTCCTACTTTCTTTTTATTGAATTGTGTGCAAACGAAACCTGATGGTAAGCGATTACCGCCGCCCATGGACACCCGCAACACCAAAAGCGTCATAAGTGCGTTGCCGACCTTTGGAGGACGGGGAGAGGGAATGAGGGGAGAGGTTGGGGTATAAACACAGCGCAAGCGCTATTTCACACCGGTTTTCTGTGAGGCCGTGGTATCACTCCGGTCGAACCGGCCCATTCATGCTGAAGCGTGGCTCTCCCATGGAAGAGCCCCCACTTCCCACTCCTAGAATGTGGGGGGGCAAGGTTTGTGCTTAGATTTTCTCACTCATTGAGTGATAAGCAACGAACGAATGGTTGCTTAGTATCAGTTTTCTGTGAGGCTTTGAGATATTCTCGTTGGACCGGCAACTTTGTGCTGAAGCACGGCTCTACCTCGATCGAGAACTTACTCCAAATACTTTATATAGTTAGTTAATTATTGTAAAATTATTAAAAACTTGTTATAAAATATAAGTATGCAGTAAGAGTACACCCTAATCTTACTTAATAGTAAAAATATGTGACAATACTCAATGTACTTATATCAAGGGCAAAGGGCACGAACGTAATCGTTTAGCCATTGAGTTTATTTGTAATTTTATTTAAACTTCTCCGCATGTTAATGTTTACGTAAATATATAATTATGACTAATAGTCGATAATGTATGTATGTTTGTGATGTAATCAATATATTTCTTAACTCGTTTGCGACCTTATGTTAAGAAAGAGAGATAATCTCTTTGTTACTTATTGGGTAACTTTAATAAAAACAGAATTATGGCGTAAACGAACAGACACTTTATTGTATTTTTTTATATTTGAAAATACGAATGTCACACTAGGAATAAATCTTGCATCGCAAACGCGGGCGACTTACAACCATACGTATATGAAAACGACACAAAGAACAGCCAGACTCAACAACAATTTGGAGTCCCATGTGGTGATCGGACTCCCCTTCTTAAACCAGTACGCGGTTCGCCATCCATGCAGTCAAATTGATAACCGCCGCCAACGAATATCTGAAATGCTAGTGCGAGTTTGTTTCATACAAACTTGCTCTTGACAGCGACCGCGTTAGGTTGTGTCATTGGTGGATATTTTAGCGCGAGCCAATCGTAACGCCGAAAGCAGCCACCGTAATGATTGACTTGATGAGAAATAAACTCACACTAGGTACTCTGCAACTTTGAGGGAACAGTACACGCTTTCTGGTCTAATAAAAGTCAGGGGAAGTACCTTTACTATACGAAAATCTAAGGTACTGTTGTTTTTCATTTAAAAAAAGAATATCTAGGAGAATCTGTAGATTCTGATATAGGTGACGGTTATTGCTTGTTATTGTTTGCTTAACGTAGTGTAATGAAAACTATAACAAAAAAAAATTGCACTCCGGGAGTGCCGGCAGAAGTGAAAACTTGAATATTAACGTTGTGCATTTTTGATATTTTGGAATGGTTAGAGAATAATTTTGTACGAATTGCTTTCATTATCAGTATAAAAGTACTATTATTTATGTGGTGGAATACAATATTCATTTATTGCGCTATCGTACACAAACATGACAATTTATATTACATAGACACACGAACATTCGCGCAAGCGCCCTGCGCCGCCTGTCCTGTCACGTGACCTGACGCGAGTTTATACGTCCTCTCTCCATCCGTCTTACGAATTTTTGATCAGGTCACGTGACCTGACGCGAGTTTATACATTTATACCCATTCCAAAAAAGTACACAGCGCCGCTAAAGAAGTTTTCACTTCAAAAATTAAATTCAAATTTAGAACCACGCTGATTTCAGCACGGTTGGGCTGGCTCGACCAGGGCGCTTCTAACCTCGAACAGAAGATCAACCTAAAATGACAACATTCGTGATGTGGTGTTTTGTTGGTGTTCCAGTAGGCCGAGCAGAGTCACTTTGGCAAGCCTAAACATAAATAAAAAGAAGAGATAAAAGTAAATAGCCTCTTTAAAAGGCTAGATTTACGAGACATGAATTTATGTACAGGCTTAAGTCTTAAATAGCTTATGTTTGAAATAAATTCGCTGTAATAAATAGTAGCATTAAGTAACTTAAACAATTTTCAATTCATTTTAAATGTTATCTTAGTTGAAAATGAGTGATGCAGAGTGATTTATACTTAACTTAACTGTCATCTGCCTTTTTTTATGGAATAGGGGGCAGACGAGCAGACGTATCATCTGGTGGTAAGTGATTACTGCTGCCCATTTGGGGGATGGGAAGGGGGATGGAGAGAGGGTTTGGAGTATAGGCCTCCGGTATCCTCACTTACTCGGTGAAACACAGCGCAAGCGCTATTTCACACCAGTTTCCTGTGAGGCCGTGGTATTACTCCGGGCGAGTCGGCCCATTCAAGCCGAAGCATGTCTCTCCTACGGTACAATGGGGTATGCGAAAGTTCCACTTAATATGATTTTAAAAAAATAATGTACCTAAAGGAAAATAGAGGAGAGGAAAAAAGAAAATATTGGGAATAATAAAGGCTAGGAAGAAGAGAAGAAGAGAATGTACCAAAAGGAAAATATAAAAAAAAAACTGTGTTTTTGCAACCTGAGTCATGTACTAATAATGCCATGTCTTCCTCGATAAATCGACTATCCAACACTAAAAGAATGATCCTTTCTTTTAAAAACAGAAATCCAGCATTCGGAATAAATCCTGTTCCTGAGTCGATGGTAAGGAAACCGACGCTAAGCACGAAAATTTGAATATTATTCAAAGTTTGGTCTCATGCGAGGTTTGAACCCAAAACACTATGCGCTCAACCACATCCGCTCAGTACATTTATATTTTATAATACGAGTACATTTATCCTAGTACTTTTATAAATACACATGGTTTAGATTTCTAGACGGAAACACGTCGGTTCCATTCGTATTTACAGTACACTGCGCACACTAGACTAGACTATTTATATCTAGATAGAAAGGGCTACGTAGCTAGATCGATATTGCATTTCCAACGTCCGGTATACGCCATGTAAATTGAACCGAAGGGGTCGTTGTACTGTAGGCTTTCTGTCTGAAACATTTGTTTGCTTACATCACACGATACAAGCACGACGCAACTAAGACTAAACCTAGCGAGGATAATAAGGGGTACCTAAGTCTCTGTAATTATAATTTATGCCTCATTGGTCCAGCGATTGACGTATGCGACTGCCAATAAAGAGGTCTCGGGTTCGAATCCCGGATCGGTTTAAAAGTATTATTGAGTTTTTCTGATTTTAGAAATACTCAATAACAGCTCGGAGTTTCGAAGTTGGGGTCTGAACCCCCATGTCTCGGAGAGCACGTAAAGCTGTCGGTCCTGCGCCTGATCTCGAGGCCGCCGTGGCCGTAATTGGATAGGAGACCATCATAATTTATGATGAAACGGTAAAATGTATCCGTATAAATTCATATTCGCTCAGGAAAATGAATTTTGTTATTAATGCATTCGCAATGAGTTTGGTGACCACCACTCTTCGAGTGATTCTACTACTCCACTACTTTATGATTTAGAAGCTTTCAAGACTTTTTAATTTATTCTATACTTAAACTAAGGGCTGAGTACAATTGAACGGAGAACAAAGGATTCGTCTTAATGATCCCAACTAGAGGTGAATCATTTGTGATCATTACAAAGGAATCGGTACTGCGCAGTAGGTATACTCATACAATGTTATCTAATTAAGACCATTAGAAAACGAACTTTTCATTGTTTTGTAAGTAACTGACTTAGAGGGATATTGCTAAAACTTGATATGTGTTTCAAGGATAACGAGGGTTTCATATTTGCCTAAATATTTTTAATTCGCTTTTGACTGCAGCTTTGTCGTCGTCGCCGTTGGTACGTTGGTCGTACAAATGTCGGTTATCATTGTAAAGATTAGCCTATATCCTTCCTCAAGAATCAAAGTATTTCCATGCCGAATTAAATTGAAATTGGAGCAGCGGTATAGTTGTGAAAGCGTAATAAACAAACAGTTACATACGTGTGACTAAAATTTATGCCTGCCTCATTGGTCCAGCGGTTGACGTATGCGACTGCCAATCAAGAAGTCTCGGGTTCGAATCCCAAGTCGGGTCAAAAGTGTTATTGAGTTTTTCTGATTATAGAAATACTTAATAACAGCTCGGAGTTTGGAATTCTGAGCTGTTATTAAATATTTCTATAATCTTTTGTTTGTTCGGGGTCTGAACCCCCGTGCCTCGGAGAGCACGTAAAACTGTATGTCCTGCGCTTGATCTCTCCCCGATCGTGTCGGTTAACCGTCCCATCGGATTATGAGAGAGAGGGAACAGAGAGTGCACCTGTGTTTGCATATACACTTGTGCATTATAATATCTCTTGCGTAGTTGGTTGGTCTCCGTTGAGACTGACCGCCGTGGCCGTAATCGGCTATGAGAACATCGTACCTTAGCAATGTATTAGAAAAAAACTAAATTTGCCAGGTACAATGTCTTATATAGTCTAATCTACCACAATGTTCGGTGCGTCAAATTCCTCGCCTCTATAATCATGCTTGTAAATTATATCAACAATGATACCGTCTGGCCGTCATAACAGACTGTCGCGAGACGGGCTCCCCTTGCCGTCGAGTCTGACTTCCTCCGCTATCGTTCGGTGCGATGTCTACTTTAGGTACTGGTGCTAAAGTGAGCAAATAGCGGTTTTACTTTATATTTGTAGCGATCATATATATATTTACTTTCACCTGCATTTGTTATCATAATAGCACGATCGAGACGCTCGTGCATCTTCGGTTTTGTTTGTACGATTAGTCAAATACATACTGTGACACCGAGAGGCCGCTTCTCGCTTGAGCCACGATACCGACGCGTATTTGTATTGTGATATAAAATATATGTTTATATTAATAACTTTCAGACTTTCATTGTGTATGATAAGGTGCACCCCACATATTTTTATAAATATTTTACACTAGCTGAACCCCGCGGTGCTACCCGCGGTACGATGATAACTGCGGGCAACGCCGCGAGGCGAAGCTATATCTTTATAAATAGTAGCCTATGTGTTATTCTGATGTATAAGCTATATTGTGGTAAAGTTTCATTCAAATCCATTCAGTAGTTTTTACGTGAAAGAGTAACAAACATCCATACATACATACATCCATACTTACAAACTTTCGCCTTTATAATAGTAGTAGGATACAGACAACAAGTCACGCAATACGCGTTAAAAATGCATTTGTTTACATGGTTGAATATCGTTTGTTTTAATTGTCCATTTCTGTTCCCTCTGAATATCAGTTACAATTTAATATTCATTGCCATTATATACCTCCGTGCTAAGGAGAGATCTATGTCCAGTAGTATACCGTAAAATGCTGTTAATGATGATGATGAAAAAATTTACGGTAAAAAAGTTAATCCGTTACTCTCGTGACAGTGGGACTGATTCCTAAAAGCGCTTCAGGTGTTGTTGACAGTCACAAATACAGTTCCGAGGTAACCAGAACATTAGAATGAAACAATAAACAAAGAAAGGTCACTGACCGTTTGTGGACTTAGACATCATTATTGTATACTGTTTATCTCTTTATTTATCTTTATGATCTATTCTATGATAGCAACAGATTGTATTTTTTTCAGTAAGGTATCAAACAATCATACAATGTGTAGTTTGTTCCTTGTGCTCCTACAGAAAAAACCCGGTTTAAAAAACCGGTGTGAAATGGCACCTGCGCTGTGTTTCACCGAGTGAGTGAGGGTACCGGAGGCCCACACCCTACCCTTCCCTCACCCCTCTTTCCATTCCCCCAAAGGCCGATAACGCACTTGTGACGACTCTGGTGTTGCGGGTGTCCATGGGCGGTGGTAATCGCTTACCATCAGGCGATACGTCTGCTCGTTTGCCCTCGTTTCCCATTAAAAAATGATACTTACTCATTAAATGCGAGCGAAGCCGAGGGCGAAAGCTAGTAATACATAAAATACACCTAGCTTACCTATACAACATCAATCGGCAAACACAACATTATATTAGGAAAGTTTAGAAATTCAAACTATCTAGTACTCCTCCATCTGAATTCAGAGAGGGACTTACACTATTGGACATAGGTCTCTTGTTGAGACATCTACAAGCTGATAATCGGCGCTCGCGGCGTCATGACGATGCGGAGTGCAGTGGAACGAAGAGGAGGAAGGGGCGAGCGGGGGGGCGACCCAGACCGTTGCGTTGCGAGTTCACAAAAAACGATGAGAACCTACGACACTCTTCCTTGTTTTACCACCGTGGACGGTCAGGCCTTTGTAATGATTGGAACTTTAATTAAGTAAGTAAATACCAGCAAAACAGTCCACTGCTTTTTATTAAGTCCACCTGGTCCCTTAACACATCTACTTAAAAAAAACTTTAGCAATAGCTTATAATAATCCACAACTGGACATAAGCCTCTTTTTAGAAAATTTATTGACCTGAGAAATAACACCTAACAATACAACATTTCGTGTAAATTAATAATTATAAAAAAAAAATCTTAATACAACTTAGTCAAGATTACACTGAAAAAATCATAATTAATGAAATAAAAACAGAAAAAAAAATACAAGGACAAACAAAAGAAAAACGTGTGAAACAGCACCTGAGCTGTGTTTCACCGAATGAGTGAGGATACCGGAGGCCCATAACGAAACACGACAGCACGAATGCTGTCACAGTATCGTCCTGGTCGAGCCCGCTCATTCGTGCTGAAATCAATATGGCTCTATTACCTAAACTTGGTCTTCTGTGGCTCATGTGAGATTTAGTTTACAATAGTGTATTCCTAAAGTTGTAGTAATTATAGTATGATTTCGCTGGTGAGGTCGTCCTTAATTGCAAATATTTATCTTTTAAAATATAGCAACGGATTGTTATTATACGTTTCAAATACAATAATTTATTTATTTATTTATTTTAAGGAACATCAACAATATACATATACAAGAACGGTCAACATTAGGAGCTTGGAATAATAACTTATATGTATATCTATTAAAGATGTACACAACATTGTTTGTACAGAACAATAAAAAAAAACAATTTCACCACAAATAAAACGCCAAAAAACTAAAAACTAAATAAAGCACAGTAAAAAGAAAATAAAATTAAAATAAAATAAAGTTTCACAAAGGGTAATCAGATCTAGCACTGCATTATCTTTTGCTTAAATGCTTTGAAAGAATCGTGAATAATGTCAAGATCATCTGAGCGTCCACACAAAGTATTATACTCAAGACACATACGCACCAGTGGTGAGTGTTTGCCAGTGTTCGTTGTGCAGAATGGAATGTGAAAAATTTTAGTGATAGGGTGTCGCTGAATTTTGTATGGTACCGTTAACTTGATGTTACTTAGCAGTTGACTGCAGTCAACTCCTCCGTTGAGAAGTTTGTGGAGGAATAAAAGATCCTGGATTGTACGCCGATGGTTAAGGCTGTTCATTCTGAGAAATTCAAGTCTGTCAGTGTAGGGAGCTCGATGGGAGATACCCGACGATATGTATGCCAAGTGTCTCGTAAATGCTCTTTGGATGCCTTCAATTCGTTGCGATTGTATAACATACGAGGGACTCCAAACTATACATGCAAACTCGAGGACACTTCGCACCAAAGCGTTGTAAAGAAGCTTCTTTGTTTGTATTTGACGAAATCCACTAGTGTTCCTTTTAATAAACCCAAGCATTTTAGCTGCCCTCGTAGCAACTCCGTCTATGTGCGTTATAAATTTTAATTTACTATCAAGTATAACACCGAGATCTCTTATTTCAGTCACTTCTAGTAACAACGATCCGTCGACATGATACTGAGAGGGATAGGGTTGTTTCTTTTTTGTATATTTTATATGGCAGCATTTCGTTGCGTTAAGTGTCATATCATTAACGTGGCACCAGTCTTGAATTCGGTCAATATCACCTTGCAACAAATCTACGTCTAACTGAGATGCAACCGTTTGATAAATTTTGAGGTCATTAGCATATAATGAGAATTTCGAGTGTAGTATTTCGAGGGATATATCGTTTATAAAGATAGAAAATAATATAGGCCCTAGATGGGATCCCTGCGGTACGCCAGATGAAGCATAATACACTCGCGAATCATATCCCTTAACAGACACAGTTAGTGGTCTGTTTAAAAGATAGGACCGAAACCAGTTTAAAATGCTACCATATATCCCGTGAGCTTCCAGTTTTCGCAAAAGCAGACTGTGGTTAACTTTGTCGAAAGCACTGGAGAAATCCGTGTATATTGCGTCAACTTGTCTACCTTTATCAATTTCTACAGATAGATCAGAGACAAATGAAATCAAATTGGTTTCAACAGAACGACCACTTTTGAAGCCGTGTTGTGCACTTGTAATTGTATTATTCATATGATGTGTAATGATGGGACATATGAGAGACTCAAACAATTTAAAAAGACAAGACAGGATAGAAATTGGACGATAATTCTTTACGTTGTTTTGTTCACCTTACTTAAATATGGGAATAATTCGGCCTTTTTTCCATTCATCAGGAAAAACACCATCTTGAATCGAACGATTAATAACCAAAGATAGAGGAAACGCAAGAGCAGAACCACAGCGTTTAACAAATACGGGAGGTATCATATCAGGACCTGCACCCTTTGAGTTGTCTAATCGTTTTATTTTCCTAAGAATGTCGTTTTCGGTAAAGCGGATGTTGCCCAAGGCATGATGTTGTGATTTGTTTACAACGGAGTGTAATGTATTTTGAGTAGAAGCATTGGTAGCATAAACAGATGAAAACTGCTTTGCGAAAAGATTTGCTATACCGGATCCCGAGTCCTCACTCAAGTTTTTCGAGTACATTGTACTAGGTAGGGAGAGGTTACCGTTGCGTTTGTCTTTTATGAATCTCCAAAATGTCTTAGGGTTCTCTGCTATATTCGCTTCTACTTTTGATAGGTAATTATTGTAACATAACTTCACCTGTTTGTGACAACGGTCTCTAAGTATATCATATTCAAGTTTGTCGCGTGGATTTTTGTATTTCTTATATTTCACTCTTGTTTTATTTTTCTCCGAAAGAAGACGAACTAATCCTAAGTTAAACCAAGGTGGGTACTCAGATGATCTTGGCTTTCGTTTGGGAACATGTTTCACAATAACACATCTCAGTAAGTTATAAAAAGCAAACACCATATCATTAACTGTTACAGAATGCTTAAATACATCATACCAATTGATATCACGTAAATCCAGTAAAATATTATCATAGTCTGCCCTGAAAAAATTATAATCAGCTCTCGGGTTTGATTTGAGAAAGTCTTTGTCCGTATGGACGGTTATAGAAAGTAGTAGGGGAGGATGTTTTGGATCTATTTTGGTAGTCAAACTACTCGGCATAGTTGTAACAGTATCTGAAACGTTAGTTAGAATAATATCCAGAAATTTGTTATCTACGTTACTAACATTATTAACTTGTCTCAAGTCATTTACTGAAATAACGTCAACAAGAGAAAAACCCAATGAACAATTACAATTCGATGGGATCAGATAATGGTTAGTGGGATGTGTAGACCATTTAACAAAATTTAGGTTAAAAAAACACCCAATATTACGACATCGTCAACATGGCTCAGAATATCAGATGTGTTTTCGAGAAACTTATTAAGTGATTCCAATCTGACAGGAGGTGGTAAATAAACAACACATATAGCTATTTTTTTTATACAATTGTTATGCTTGAATTGCAATGTGACCCATATGTCTTCACTGTCACTTTCCCATGAAGTAACGCGAGCTGATGGTATATCGCGTGATACAGCGATAAGTACTCCACCTCCGTCTTTTTTGGCACTTCTTGACAAACATCGATCTCTACGGTATACTGTATAACGTGAGTCAAAAATTTCACGATTAAATATGCCGTCGTTGAGCCAAGTTTCTGTTAAAGTTATGACAGAATAGTCACTTACAGATATATTTTCATAAATATCGTTGGTTTTAGTCCGAATACCTCGAACATTCTGATAGTATATATCAAGCATTGCTACGTATACGGTTACTAATACATTAACCAAACAAAAACGAAAAAATTCAAACAATCAAATTCAAGCTATCAATGCTACGAATTAAAATCGCCTGGCTCGTCTCGTTCTTGCGCACAAATATCCTGCCATTCCTCACCCAAACAAATTTATAAGACAGTTCTTTTACTTTTTTGCGGGCTGCCGCGTGCAGAAATTTGTTAGCTGGTGTCAAGTGCTCTCCAACGTATATCGGGACTTTAGAACCGCCCAATCCTAAATGCTGTGAACTCAGCTTGTCTTTGATGTTCTTCCTATTAAAGTTGGAGATAGCAGCGAGAAGTGTATCACGTTTTCGTGCACTGCGGAGCTTCACAACTATGGAACGAGGCTTATCACCTTGCCTGTTCATTTTGGCGATTCTGGTTGTGTGCAGGATATCGTCGTCATTAATCGAGCCATCAACGGTTCTTACCAATTGTAGCACTGTGTTACCCAGGTTTTCATTCCTAAATTCTGGAACGCCAACGATTTCAACGTTACTCTCGCGCATATTTTGTTCTACTGAGTCCAATCTGTCCAACAGATTCGTCACGGTGGTCTTCAATTCGCCGTTTTCCCTTTGCAACTCAGCTATCGTAGTAGATTTTTCCCCTATTTTAATTTTGAGGTCTTCAAACAGATTATTAAAAAAGGACATTGAGTCTTGGAAACCCGAGATTTGCTCGTTGATAGTCCTTAGTTGGTCTGCAATAATACCGTCAATACTTGATTTGATGATTGCCGACATTTCTTGCTTTAAGATGGAACATAGTTTATTTTCAGTAATATAATTCTCCGTTTTCTCTATATTATCTGAAGGACTGCGACTCGGTTTCGTACGTAGTGTGACATTACTTACTTCGGGTGGAGATGTCGTAGGTAGATTCGAGAAACACCGAATAGGTGTGTTAGTATTATCTGTTTTCGGCTGTTTGCATCTACATTCAGGGCATTTCCACGAATTTTTCAGCTCCAAATCCATCAGGGCAAACTTTTTAGGGGTAATATTGGCACACTCTAAGTCATATTTGCGATTACATACAAGGCACTTTAAGCACTCTTTAGCTTTAGTATGTTTATTACAACCAGCGCAAGTATTAATTGTGGGAGCCATTTTATTCAATAATTGCACAACAATATACAACGATGAAAACGTCGCAGGTGTAACAATAATATTTAACAATTAAATATTAAGACAAAGTCTTCACAACACACATACAAAGCGTAGCGTAAGCTAGGTCTGCTATAAAGGCGTAGCGTAAGCTCAAGATGTGGAAAGAGCGTGTAAGCGTTGAGCATGTGTGCGTAGTAGCGGTCGATCTGCGGGTTACCCTCAGTCAGGGACACAAATTGTTGCAATTTATTTTCAAAATATATACACCTATTACTCACGTTACCGATGTTATCCGGTTGTGTTATATATATCATTATTTAGTCAGTTTCATAGGCTTTGCAACGATACTACACACCACTGAATTGAAGAACTTTTAACAACTTTTTTTACAAATATAATGGAGACAATACAAATACGGGTATACACTTGACGAGTGTTGCCACTCCTTTATTATAATTATAATTAAAACAAGTCCTAAGTTCTGTTCTCAAATTTAATTGTTATCATAATGATAATATCATGGTCTGTTGGACGCCAACAGTCTTAAATTACTTACCAAAACTTTATCGTATTCGAAATAAAACAGTTTTGAGTTTTTTTTTCCTCGAGCGGAAATCCTCTCGGATACCACCTCCTAGTGGCATGTCGGACTCGAACCGACTAAATCTGCACGCCATCTCGGCTACTAGATGCCGGGGAACCAGGTGCACCTTAGAAAGGAAAACCCTGGAACCCCGACGTACCTCGGGCCATTTACGTTTTGTAAATGGCCCCCTCCTCTGTGGAAGTCCCGATGTTTCCTTTGCTGTCCCCAAAAGCTGGGGCGCGAGTGCTGTGGTGCAAGCGCGCCCCCCACCCGAGCCTGCTTTTGCTAGGGTGACAGATGGCCTCATATGTCACCCTCAGGTTTGCGCTTATGGAAGACGGAGATCATTCTGAGATCTCCGTCGCCCGAGTCGCCTGCGGTACCTGGCCCGTTCCCCGGCATGGTGGGCCGGTAGAGTTATAAACCTTTCCCGATCCCTTCTAAACATTTATTTCATTTTATAATATGGGCCTGTGAAAGTGCCTCTAATCTGTCTGATTTAAAACATATACACAATCCAAGAGTAGAGATCACCATTCTGATTGCGAATTGAATTGAATTGCGTTGAAAATTAAGTTGAATTGCGATTTTGCAGCATACTGTCCCACACTATAGCGGCTTATTGAGATGCTTCTGCATCATTGGGCTTCCACAAAAGCACAAATGCTGTCATATTATATAACCCTTGGCCTTCTGCAAGATGGTACTGGTCAAGCCAGCTGGTTCGTGCTGAAATCAAAGTGGCTCTATTACCTACAGTTGGTCTGCTGTGAGCCATGTGAGATATAGTTTGTAATCGTATGTTTCTGAAGTTGGTAAATTATACCAACTTTGGAATTTTCTACTTTGCTGACTTTCTTTTACTAATTACCTACATTGATAAATAAAACCTGGGTCTATGTGGACGAATTTAGAGTATATAATATCTTGCTGGTGTCGTAAGAGCCAACTATGCAGGGCAACAACACTGCGAAGAGATGGAAAACCCTTCACACCCCACCCAACCTGTCTGTCCAACGTGGCAGAGTAGCACCAATGGGCTGTTGATGGTGGTGACGCCCAAATTCAGAATAAATGATCCTAGATACCATTCATGCAGTTGTGGAGGAACGAGTGGCATGTCCCTCCAACACAAAGGGAGGATCCTCCGACCAGGCGAGGTGATCATGCTTGGCGGGTCACTGCCCAACGGTTGATGTTGATTGTTGTATATATAATAATCGGCGCGAGAACTTCTATTGCGCGATTCAGGATTGGTAGTTACTTCGTAGTTCAGTGTATCTTCGACAGATGGGGCACAGTAGTAGGTTACTGTTGTGTTGTATGTGGAAGTCGCCGCAGTATAGTAGTTAGTAGAATTGGTTATTGGTCTAGCTGGTGGTTATCTAGAGCAAGGTTTTCTTTAAAATTAATTTACTAATATCTTACTAGAGCCTAGAAAGCCAAGACCGCCAACCATACCAGTCTTGGCAGCCTATATCTATCTGCTGCCAGCGATTTTTTTAACGTCGGTCCATCATGCCGTAGGGGGTCCTACACTTCGTTTGCCTACGCCTAATCACGGTCTCCACTCTAGCAATCGTCGGCTCGAGGGACCATCAATCAGTTCTTCTGAAGACATGCCCACTAATATCTTTACAGAGTATAAAATGAACTCGCTGTCTGATCGCTTAAATCTTTTAAACTTCTCAACAGATTTTAATGAGACAGGAAGGTTTAAATATATGATACATGCATTATTGTAGAGAAAATCCAACAAATTCAAATACTTGCGTGCGAATTAGGGTCGGGTCTCTAGTTTACTTATAAAATATATAGACATACATATAAGTAGAACGTAGAACAAACCTGTTTATGTTTATATGATATTAAAACCTCATCACTATTTTCTTAGCATTGTTTCAAGAAAAATCCTACTTAAATTATAAACGCGAAAGTTTGTGAGTATGTAAGTGAGTATGTTTGTTGCTCTTTCAGGCGAAAACTACTGAATGGATTTTGATGAAACTTTACAGTATATATAGCTTATACATCAGAAAAACAGGCTACAATTTATAAAGATACTAGCTTCGCAGCGGCGCGCGCTTATTGTCGTACCGCGGGTAGCACCGCGGGGTTCAGCTAGTATATGTATAAATATAAAATAAATAAAACTATTTAGTTTTGTGTTGTTTGTAATTAACGTAAACACTTGTTATTCGCATAATTCTTTTATGGTAGGTACTTTATTTATAATAATATATTATGCCTTTGTTTTCAATGTTTGTATGCCACAATGTTTGTATGTTCGTGTATTATAATCTGTGGTAACTCCGACTACGATATTGTACTATAGATACATAGATATTTTCCTGTTCTTTTGTCGTGTATGTCAGTTATCTCGATATAAAGTAGCCTAAATCCTTCCTCAGGAAACAAAGTATATCAGTGGAAAAGTATATTGAAATCGATGCAGTGGTTTGGCCGTAAAAGCATGACCGACAGACAGACAGTAACTTTCGAATTTATAATATTAGTACTCGTATAGATTGTTTATTTGTTCCTTGATGTGGTTTGGAAAGTTACATTACCAAGGCTTGCATGCACATCGATGTTATTCATAGTGCGTAAACAACGCACATAAAAACTGTACATGATTTGTTATAATTAAAGTTTTGGTAATTATGTTCTCTCTTCTCTCCCTTTTGTTTAAGTACTTATAAAAATCATTTGTGCGATTTCTAACACTCAGACACGTCTTTATCTGACTTTAAAGAGAAAATTGAGACGGAAATTAAGCATGAGAAGAAAACGGGAGGCAAGAGAATAGAAGGAAAAGTAGAGAAACAAAAATGAATCTAATAAACCTTCAGGGTAAAACTTTTACAATCTATACTAATATTTTAGATTCGAAAGTAGCTCTGTCTGTCTGTCTGTTACGTTATAACAGCTAAATCGCTGCATCGATTTCTATGAAATTTGACATGGAGATCCTTTGACTTTTCAGGAAGGGCTTAATCTCCCTTTTTACCGCTATTACTGACATAGACGCGGGCAGAGCCACGGTCAAAAACTAATTTGTTCTAAATGCGTTTGTGTAGACCTACAGTATGCAAACAAGTTTGTGGCGAAATGTTAATAAACGGAAACTAGTGTGTGATGTGGTTTTATGTCAACAAACAAAGTTTAGATTGTTATTTTCCTGTTCCCACGTTAACACTACCAACGAAATCAAGATACTCGTAGCTCATGGCGGTTAGAAATCACTTCATGATAGTTTCCCATCACTGAGGATAATGACTCCTTAAAAGGCTAGTTGTTTTACTCCACTTAATACGGTGCGACGCCTGATGGAAAGCAGCGGAGATTGGAGATCTGATCCAATCAACTCTTTGGAATTCGACCTTTGGGTGTCTTGCTTTCTGTTTTCCCTATAGCCACCAGTCTCTCCAAATTGTTACACTATTTTACAACAAAAACAAATAATGTCCCGCTGCTAGGCTCGGTTCTCCTCTCAGGAGAGGGTTAAGGCCATACGTTCTCACGCTGACCGAATGCGGGTTGGGGACTACCAAGACAATGTTGTGGATCTACGTAATCTTGTCGTTGGATATTTCTAAGCCGCCCAAAGACCTCCAATTAAGTTTCACGACTGTGATTGTATGAAAACACCAGCGACCGACTGCTTAACATGCCCTCCGAATCACGGAGACGCTCATGGTATCATGCCACCAGCGGTCACCAAGTAATGACCGCGTCGTCGTTGCTACCCTCGATTATTGTTCCTATCACCGATCTTATATAATTAAAAAAAATCAAGTAAAGTACGGATATTTAAGTAGATGAGAATTATGCAATCACCAACGGCATTGCCACAGCCTCGTGTTAGCAAACATAATTTGTACTATCAGTAATCGTAACAACTCATATCCGTTACATTACAAGAGTGGTAATCAGAGTGTAGGTAATTTTGATTCTTACGTTCGCGTTCGTTCGTACTTCATAATAGTGTTGCTTGATTTTGTGACAACTGTAATTTATATTTCTTGTGATTAGGTTGTTGATTTCGTAAGTCAGAGCTTGGGAGTCCGAAGATGTCTATACGGGGTCCAGAAAAAATAACTGTGTGATGAAAATGATTATTTCTTCTGTTTTCTATGAGGAGATGAATATCCGGTGGATTTAGAAAGTTTACTATGTAACCTATGATTTAATATTTCAATGAACTCTGTCAAACTCGCAATGCAGGAAGAGTCAAGAAGAAAACCAAGTTACTGGCAATAAAATACAACGACCAGTTAGGATTTTCAGTTTTCAATTGCTAAAATCTTCGTATACAATAGGATTGAATATTATTTTTTCCTTTCTATTTCTTTTATTTAACACACAAGGCCAACTAGTCCCAAATTTAGTAAACTATTATTATGGCCACTAAATAACTGATATAATATAAACATATATCTACTTTTTTGTTGTAAATACATACATATTGCACATATAAAATACCTAACTCCGAAACTAATGTTAGGAGATCATACAAGCACTCGGTCCGACCCAGGAATCGAACCCGAGACCCCAAGCACAACAGTTGCATACGCTACCACTGCGCCACCGAGGCAGTCGCAAGACCCGCAAGTGCAATACCCTTTGCGTTCTCCTTTGCAGAATCAAGGAATGGGTCCGATAACCTTACTTATTAAGTAAAGATCATTGCTACTAAGAGTTTATTTAAGAGCAATGAAATGATGCTTTAACATTGGTTTTCTGTAAGGTCATTGTATCAATTTTTCATTAGAACCGAATTATAGCTCTTTCACAGACATATTCTTATATCTATACTAATATCTAAAACTGAAGAGTTTGTTTGTATGTTTGTTTGGAAGCGCTAATCTCAGGAACCGCTGGTCCGATTTGAAAAATTCTTTCAGTATTGGATAGTCCATTTATCGAGGAAGGCTATAAGCTGTATATCATCACGCTAATACTAATAGGAGTGGAGCACCAATGAAGAATGTTTCAAAAACAGGGGAAAATTTTCACGCTACGGACAATAGAAGACGCAGACGAGGTTGCGTGGGTCAGCTAGTACTATATACTTAGTTTAAAATACTGAATATTTAAAGTTTTCTAAAGAGTAAATTTTTCTAACCAACCTCTTTCTCACGTACTTTAGTCGCATTTTATTCTCTTGAAAAAGTGGGACAAACAGTAAATTGGCAACATCGTATTTATACCGCGGTATATTTTTAGAAATTGCACGTTGATACCCAATTCACGCGATAAATATTTCTAGAGGTTTATTTTTAGACAGGATTTGATGAGAATTGATGAGATAGCTCAAAGATGTATAGTGTAAATATTTTTGTGAGCTACTGGCACTTGACGAGTTAATACTTTATTGTACAAGTTTCTCGCATGTTAAGTAATTAAAAATGAGATATGTTTATGGCATAGTTGGTAAACAAACAGATGCTTTTTTATGTAATAGGGGGCAAACGAGCAGACGTATTGCCTGATGATGAGCGATTACCGCCGCCCATGGATACCCGCACTTGTTACACCAGAGGCGTCACAAGTGTGTTGCCGGCCTTTGGGGGATGGGGAGAGGGATGGGAAAGAGGTTAGGGTATGGGCCTCCGGTATCCTCATTCACTCGGTGAAACACAGCGCAGGCGCTGTTCCATACCGGTTTTCTGTGAGGCCCTGGTATCACTCCTGTCGAGCCGACCCATGCATGCCGAAGCGTGGCTCTCCCGATATTGATGTATACGTATTACGTAGACTTGTGCCTCAAGAGTCATTAATTCGTTACTCTTCTTTCGATCTCCCTGTCAGTTTCGTTGTGCTTCCAGTAACTCATTCAATGTACTGCAAAAAATATAGCGAAATATCAGAAAATTTTAATTATTGTTTTCTCTCTTGAAAGTGTGCAATATCTTCACTCGTCCGATATATTTCAGTTTTCAAACACAAGTCTTTACTTCTAGTCTCAAAGAATAAAATCTAAAAAACGTACTGAATAAATTAAGGTCGACATTCGACTACCAAACGATATCTAGTAGGTATATAACTGGTAATCAGATATTGCCCTTGGGAGAACGAATGTTTTACACAAATAACAATCCCCCTTGGGAACTGACCCTTTTTTTTAACGTGTGTAAATCCCCACGGCCTTCCTCCCACCCGGGTTTGCAGCGAGGTGTGCCGGAATCGGACCAACTAAATTAACACATCCGGACCTTGGGAACGGACCCTACATCATCCCCATAGTAATAATGTTCTCCTAGCCGATAACGGCTACGGCGGCCAGTCTCAACAGAGACCAGCCAACTATGAAGGATATAGTGCACAAGTTTACCGTGGGAGAGTAACGCTTCGGCATGAATGGGCCGACTCGACCGTAGTGATATCACGGCCTCACAGAAAACCGGTGTGAAATAGCGCTTGCGCTGTGTTTCACCAATTGAGTGAGGATACCGGAGGTCTATACCCACACCCCTCCCCCCATCCCCTTTCCCACTTGTGACGCCCATAGTGTTGTGGGTGTCCATGGGCGGCGGTCATCGCTTACCATCAGGCGATACGTCTGCTCGTTTGCCCAACTTTTCCATAAAAAAAAAGTGTGTGCGCTATCACAGGTAGGTACACTCTCTATTCCGTCTTTTTCACAATCCGATAGGACAGTTAACCGACATGATTGGGGAGAGATCAGGCGCAGGACCGACAGCCTTATGTGCTCCCCCCATAGTAGTAAGTGACTAAGTATGTGTGTCTGTCATGTATTTTTTATTACCATTTAATTTCCTTAAACTTTAAAGTATTCTATTTTTGTGACAATGGCGTTCTATTTTCAAGGATTTGTCGTTATTTTAAAGTTAGATTGTGTACTCGACATTGGCTGAATGCACAAATCTAGCGAAGCCAGAGAAGAAAAAAAAAGTTAGATTGTGTTATATTCGCGTAACCTTTGAAAAGTCTTCATAACATATCTTAACCGAGTGTTGTCTCTCGAAATACTTGCCCTACTCTTTTGTTTTTTATTATTGAATAAGGGGCAAACGAGTAGACGTATCGCCTGATGGTAAGCGATGACCGCCGCCCATGGACACCCACAACACTATGGGCGTCACAAGTGGGAAAGGGGATGGGGGGAGGGGTGTGGGTATAGACCTCCGGTATCCTCACTCAATTGGTGAAACACAGCGCAAGCGCTATTTCACACCGGTTTTCTGTGAGGCCGTGGTATCACTTCGGTCGAGCCGGCCCATTCATGCCGAAGCGTGGCTCTCCCACGGAAAAACAAGTTGTTTAGGAACAAGTGTCTGTGATTCCCTTCTTTCACCGTCTTTTTGCCGTTGTTCTGCTGGTTATTCACTATTTTCTGCCTTCTTTAAATCACTCAATGCTTGACTGGTAGTGAATGCCTTAGGCATTAAGTTCGCCAATTCACCAAATGTGAAATCATCCTAAGGAATAAGGCCTGTGTCGCAGGGCTTTACGAAAATATACAAGAGTCACTATGCAATTTTTTACATCTATACTAATATAATAAAGCTAAGGAGTTTGTTTGTTTGTTTGAACGCTCTAATCTCGGGAACCACTGGTCCGATTTGAAAAATGATTTCGGTGTTGGATAGTTCATTTATCGAGGAAGGCTATAGGCTATATATCATCACGCTATTACTAATAGGAGCGGAGTACCAATGAAGAATGTTTCAAAAACGGGGGAAAATTCTCACGCTACGGGCAATATAAGATGCAAACGAGGTTGCGTGGGTCAGCTAGTAAGAATATACTGGTGGAGCCTACCTACACTACTGCTTATGATACAGATACTGGTGACGGCGGTGACCGGTTCGCTCAAGAAAATAATTTATCTAGCCTTTATTATTCCCAGTATTATTTGGGGTCGACTACTAGTTCAACCGGTTTTACCTGAATATCAGCATTTCCACAGAGCGACTGGCATCGGACCTTCGCGACCCTGAGGGTGAACTGAATTCGAAAGTCGTTCAAGAAAATATGCCTCTAAAATCACTTTACTTCTTAATCAATTTAAAAATTAATTTACGAAATGTTATAATGTCTTCAAGTAATTTATGCGAAAATGTCAATTGAAATTTCAGCGCTAATTCGATTTTATTTTAAACCAGTAAGCAATTTACTCATTATCATAGCTTTTAATGAAATATGTTATCAAGGAGGAGCTCTCTTAAACGTACACTCATTTGCAAAAAAAACGGGCGGTTTCGATTTTCTTCCTGGCTGAAAAAAATAAAATACCAAAAAGGTTTTAATCATTTGAACATGTTACTGGCCAGTTATAAAAGTGCCATAATGTTTATAAGAGTACATTCTAAATTCAAATTTTTGACTGAGCCTGGTTTTCAAAGAAAACAACTTTTAAATACATTTTGTGGCGCGAATTCCCTATAGTTAATATCGACTCTAATTAACTTTTTGTCTATTTTTATTAAATTATCTGATGTCCTTGACATTTAAAAGTATTGTTATTGCTGTTTAGCAATCTCGAAAATGGTAGATAAAGTGATAAAAGCGAGCAAAATTATTGCGCTGCTTGAAGAAGGTTGCAGCCAATGCTTCGTGGCTCAGAGGCTAAATGTGAGTCGGTCGACAGTTCAAAGGACCTGGCAGCGCTATCAAGAGACCGGTCCCGTCAAGAGAAGGCCTGGTTCTGGCAGAAAGACATGTACCGAACCACGGGATGATCGTTTTCTAGTTAGTCAAGCGTTGAGAAATTGCAAATATTCTTATGTGGACCTCAAGAACAGCCTCGAAGAAGTAAGAAATGTGCAAGTTAGTCTATGGACGGTCAGGAGGAGGCTTCTCGCTGCTAATATACACAGTCATCGCCCGGCACGCGGCCCTAAATTACTCCGTGGACATCGAGTTGCCAGCCTTAGCTTCGCTCTAAATTGTGTGTCATGGACTCATGAAGACTGGGATAGGATATTGTTCTCCGATGAAGCCAGGATATCTCTGCATGGTGAAGACCGACGTCGGCGAGTGCTACGTAGACGAGGAGAACGCTTTGCAGAGGCATGTTTTGAAGAAATCACACCTTATGGAGGGGCTCTGTTATGTTTTGGGCAGGAATAAATTCCATGGATCGTACGGAGTTAGTCTTCATCGAAAACGGTACACTGACTGGACACCGATACATAACGGAAGTTCTAATTCCTTATGCACAACCCGCTTTAACCGCTCTTGGCGAAAACTCATTTTTTATGGACGACAACGCTTGCGCCCACCGGTCTGGCGATGTGGAAGCGTATATGCTAGAAGTCGTTTGGACTGGCCAGCTAGAAGTCCGGACCTCAATCCCATAGAGCATGTCTGGGACGTTCTGAAGCGACGAGTGAGATCAGTGCAGCCGGCTCCGCAGACCATCAGAGAGCTAAAGAATGTGATTACCGCGGAGTGGGCACGTATTCCCCAGGAAACCATAAAAGATATACTCGCTAGCATGCCCAGATGAATACAAGCCGTGATTTCAGTAAGAGGGGGTCACACTCAATACTAAACTTTTATCTGCTTTTAATGTATTCAAGAAAAACAAAGAAATTAACGCGTTTCATTTTTATTTAGCGAGCAGGTACAATAATAGTGTTTTGAGCTTAAACATTATTTCTCAATAATTTAATCAAAATGTTATGATAAAACTGATGATACCTATTCCTTCCTAATTAATTTATGAAATCTGAGGATAACAATACCTAAAATTGTCAAACAAACTAATAGTAACTATAAAATAGTTCTTTTCTTAAGTGCCCGTTTTTTTTGCAAAAGAGTGTATTAATTATAAAATAAAATCTTAAAAGTACTTAAGAACGTGTGTACGTCCTAATTTCATAATAGACTATTGCTGCAATACACCAAAACTAGAAGTTATAGTGACATTTAAGTTTAGAACACAATTTTTTTCCTAACCCAATCTAAGATTACCAGTTCCATTATTAAATTGAGCTAAACGATGAATAAAAAAACTTAAAACCGCAAACAAGTATTGATCCATTCGAAAACAGAATTCTATTTCAAATATGGAAGCTCTTTATTTTGTAGACAATGTTGTGTTATTTTTGACTCGGCAAACGTTGGTAGCGAATGCACTCAAAAGTTTATCCCAAAATAGGGCAGTTATTTCCCGAGCCGCCACATCCGCAGTGCGCGGCAACTCCGCCAGAAAGAGGGCACATTGCGAAAGAAAAGGACAGGCACAATGACCGAAATCGATGTTAGAGTGAGGAGGGAATATACGCTGCATCTCGCTCACCGCCGGTGCGGCTGTACTAAGAATGTACTAACGAAAGTGCGTGGTGTACTCGATTTGTACTCCGCCTTCTGATGTAACAGTTATATGAATATTCAGTGAATCATGAAAGAACAGTTTTGTTTTAACTATATTATATTGCTTACAGGTTGTTTTATCATTGTCTTTAGAGTTTTAATAATATTCGGTAAGACAATATCCTAAAACAAAGCATATAAAATTACTTATTGCAATTAGAAGCTCATGGTTTGATTAGTAGAGATCTTGTAAGATAAATATTACAATTACTATGCATAAAGATAACAGGTTACGTCACGATATTACAATTGACAATCGATTGGCAATGTGTCGGGTTCACAAACATTAAACAGCTGTAGAGCTTCGGGCAACATCGCCTTTGTTCGACGCGAGCCACACACAACTATACCGATTACGATCGGCCGAGTCGCTCGGTTGCCGCGTTGAGTTCGTTGTCGTGATGAATCAGTCAGTGTTCAGTTGCTCTTGCTCAGTAGCACATGAACATTCATTGTGAAAGGATGTGTTAACGTTATAACCGCACATAACAATAAAATATTAACTAATTCCTTTGTAGTGCGTAGATATATTTTTATTTATTTTACACATGTGTGTGACGGACAAGTGTGATTTGTGACAAAGTTGTTTACTATCCCTGGATTGGGTTAGCTGATTGCAATTCAGGTAATTTTAATTTAATTTTCTCTGATATTTTAGTAAAGATGTTGAATGGTATATTGTTAATTTGGTGTTAAACAACGACAAGTTTATGGTAATTGTTTGGTGAACTGTCGCTTTATGACAGATGTTGATGTTTTTGACACAATTCGAGTGAAACAATGCACACAGTCTTAGTTGTGTTAATAATTAATTAGTTCCATTACGTTATAAAAGTGCGATAGTTCTTTTAACTCGTAGCGATGTAGTGAAAATGTTATATTATTCGTGACATATACGAGCGTATACATAATTAATCATAATTAATGGACGGTGGAAAGTGATATCGCAAAGGGGTTATTTCTCTATGTTTCATTATGATGTCTACGACTGACTTTTTTACAAAACCTTTTACTTTAATCTGCAATTATTTTTTGACAGTGAACTTTAATTAATATGTATGTGTTTGTTTATGCTTTCGATATATATACTAGTTTATGTAAAAAACTGAAGAATGTTTTTACTTAATATTTATTGATCTTTTGTTAATTTAATATCGATCAATAATTACTTTATCAATAATTGTTTACTCTTCTTTTATCCAATAATTAAATTATGCAGTGATCATATCATTTTTCTGATATACACTGCTGTTTATTTGAAGATAAACTTTTAATTCCAAGGTCGACCATTGACAGGATTAACAACGAAGCAAATCGTTAAATAATTGGGGTTTTTTTGTAGTACACTTAAGCAGGTCAGTCAAGGTTTGATAAATAATAATATTACTTAAATTTGTGCTTCTGACGACAACATTTAATAAATAATCCTTTATGCTGTTAATTTGACACAAAAATTATTTCAAATGACTAGAAAAGAAAAATAAAATAACAACTCTTTCAATTTCGTAAAAAAATATAGAGTCATTTGTCTATGGCTGCGTTTAAACTAAAGACGTTCTAGAAGGCTAAATAAAATTGCCTATTTTTCTTCTAGCTTCACTTAGCTCTGATCGTTTTAGGAAAGGAAACCATAAGTAGGTATTTTTGTAAAATTAAAAAAATATATGGGATTCTATTGTGTGCTATGCTATATCGTGTGCGTTCAGTCAAGGGACGGTGTTTGTGGGCATTTTCATACTGCACCGATCAGCGCGCTCGAAGCTCTTTTTCTTGAAAACCACGGGCAATAGCGCTGCCTAAATATTATGTATATTTCAATAAAAATGTTGTTTTAGTTGACTGTAGAGCACGTACCACTACCAAATGATTTTTAAAGAGGTTTTACTACTCTGGTGTGAGTATAAATATTATTTAAATATCCTGTCACACTGACTGCTCACGGCCTGTGCAACCTGATGGTCGATTCTCGTACCTACCCAATGAAAAATCTGTCATTTCAGTGCCGATTTAAGTACCTTCTCTCAATCTTTCATATGATATATACCTACCTATCTAAGATAGATTTTTTGTAGTGTAAAGCTAAGTAACGTTATTAAAATATTTTTATATACGCTAAACACGCTTTCACTAGCTTCATTTTTAACTAGCATTATATATAACCTATATAAGTGTTATAGGCCTATTTTAACTATCTTCTACTAAAACTTTGAATAAATAAATATGTATTAAAATATCACATATTAACAGACAAAGTAAGTATACTTGTATTTTTAATATCTATCTAATTGTAAAGATGTAAACTCACTCGGATTATAGTCTAAGATTGATTTTTTTATTGCTTGTTACTTTTTAACCATTCAGTTCACGATTTTACTTAAAGGAATCTTTATTGAAGCGATTTTTGATAGTTTAGCTGACGATAATGACTAAATAAATAAGTATTGAGTGAATCCCACTTAATTATTCAGCCGCAGAAATGAATAAAACATAAAATTTATAATCGCGTTAATCGTTTTAAAATCGAATGAAAATTATTTTTACATACCGTAAAGGAAGTGAATACTGATAGATAGAAACAGAATATTATTAGTGATTAGACGATAGCTAACATTATCAGAATTAAAACGATAAAAACTTAATATATTTTATTAAAAACCTTAATAATTAAATAAGTAATTAGTTTTGTTGATGTTGTTGAATTTGTTTAAATCAAGCAAAAATCCATACTCTTCTTCTTCTTCTTCTTCTTCCTAGCCTTTATTATTCCCAATATTATTTGGGGTCGGCTACCAGTTCAACCGGTTTTACCTGAATATCAGTTTTTACACAGAGCGACTGGCATCTGACCTCCGCAACCCTGAGGGCGAACTGAATTCGAAGGTTGAACTAGTAGTCAGTATATTTGAGGGCACTGACTTACCAATAAGTAATGCCATAGCTGTTCATGACAACCGGGACCGACGGCTTAACGTGCCCTCCGAAGCACGGGCGGGAAACACCGCCATCTTCCATACTCCGGGCTGCCATTAAGAATTTCTTGTAGGAAAAACCCAACAGCAGTCCGACCCGGGAATTGAACCCGAGACCTCTTGATCTGCAGTCGCTTACGCTAACCACTAGACCAACGAGGCAGCAAGCAAAAATCCATACTAATATTATAAATTCGCTAGTAATTCTATTTACGCTTAAAAATAAATTAATGCCTATAAAATGAAAGCGAAATTAAATTATAAAAAAAGAATCAGTTAAGATACACATTTAGTAATGATTAATTCCTACGCATCTACGTAGGTACCGTCAAATACTGTATTTAAGGATTGGCGCCAGACAGGCGACAGGGCATAAAATAAAACAGGGAAAATCGGGCAAAAAACCTTAAAATTTTGGTAATGCTAGTATACTTAATCAGATATTGCTGTTAATACACCCTATTAAGAAGCGACGCATAATGCAAAAATATCTTTTAATTAAACCGAACTGAAGTTTTACTAGAAATTTCTCCGAGCCATATGCGTTATGCAAGATTTCGATTGGTCATTACTGTGTTTTAAAAACAAATGACTGAATCAGTTCAGAACGTAGGTCATAATATAAAAAAAAACAAATACTTTTATTAAACTGCTAGTAACATTGATCTCAGAATTTTCTTTTTGGTGTCGTACTTCATTTAAAGGAATAACATGATAGACAAACTTAAAACACAAACAAGAACAAATGTTTCAAATAAAATGATGCTACTTTCTTGCAATTGCCAATTGTCCATACAAAAATCGTCTAAAAGTGATATAGGAATTGTAAAATCTGGATTTGCCGCCGTGACGGTCCAATTGTTAGGTTAAACCGCTTGAATAAATATAAAAAAATATCAAAATTGGTCCAGTGGTTCTAAACCACGGAGTTAAGTGACATCGTTGTCATAATTACTTTAATTTTTTGTGTATTCTATAGCAAAATATATCAAACTCAATAGTTTAAATTTATCTTGTCGTGCAATATATATATCATGATTAACACTGAAATAGGCATGCTATACACACACAAAACCTGAGATTAATATTACTTGGAACTTATTTTTTCTCGTATGTAATATGTATAAAAATAGAATCATCTCATAAAAAAAGAACAAAAACTCAAGTCTCACGTCACTCACACGTCACATCTCAGTAGTTCAACCGCAAAAAGTTGTTATTACCTAATAATTTACCAAACAGTGTGTTAGAGTATATGTACCTGTACCTAAATCAGCATCATAGCTGTGCCCCACTACCGCACGCATCCTCGCCCATGACGCGTATGCCTTGTCTCGCTAACTCCCTCCGTAACGAATTGGATATTTTTACTGGTTCTTTGGCTTCAATTAGGTCTAAATTAAGAGAATTGATGGAATGCACTTTATTTTTGTATAATCTTAGAGTTTAAATGCGTCTTTTAACTACTAAGTACGTTTATTAGCTTTAGTTGGAAATACATGTTAGATTCACATCTAGTAGATGTAAATCGGAAGCAACAATATGATGTTACACATTATCTGTGTATGTAAGTGAGATTTTACATCAGTTCTGTGAATAAAAAAGAAAACATCAACAGCTTTTAGTATTCCACTGGCTAGGTATATGCCTCTCTTTACCACTAATATACCACGCTGGCTAGACGAGTTTGTGTAGGGTTTGGTTCAAGTTTTTCTTCTCATTGAAGTGCTATTGTCTCGCGTAATTTGCTCCTCTTACGACACACGCAAATTACGTAATTAGCAACAATGGAAAGTAATAGAAAATAACAAGGTATTTAGAGTATCTATATCAAGAAAATACTGTTCAAAAACGTATGTCCGTAATACTTAGTTACCTCGAATACCAACTGAACTGCAACGACATTAACATTGAAACTTTCTAAATTTCACAAAATTAGGTACATCGGGTGTAAGTGTAACCATTGTTAGACGGTTATATTCAGTGCATTTCTCATACCGTCTGCGTTTTTGCACACAAACTATTTGGACCACTTCCAAAATTAAAAATTGAAATTGCATACTGTTGACGATAGAAAAGAATACAATTATAAAATATGATCCACCTCATAGCTAGTTACAGATTATTCTTAAAGCAAGTTGGGTATTTGTTTGAAGGCTAAAGGATCCGGTGCCTGCACTTCGACCTAATCAATTTCTTTAAAAAAAAATACAGTTTTTAGGAGGACAACATGTTGTGAATATTGTATATTTTAGTGGACTTCTTATACATGTCTCTGACCCTTTGCAGACCTACCTGATAAGATTTCTACACCACCCAAAGATAGATTGGAAGAGAATGCCCGCCGCCCGAATTTAAGTCCGCCGTTGTACATTCGTCGTACTTCCTTCACTTAATAAATAAATAAATATTTCGGATATCTTATACACAACGCCATCTAGTCCCAAGCTAAGCAGAGCTTGTGTTATGGGTACTAGACAACTGATATAAATACTTATATACTTTTTTTTTTTGTAAATACATAAATATTATACATAGGAAACATCCAAATTCCGAAACAAATATTTGCAGATCATACAAACATTTGGTCCGACCCGGGAGTCGAACCCGAGACCTCAAGCTTAGCAGTCGCATACGCTACCACTACGCCACCGAGGCAGTATTATACATAGAAAACACCCAAATTCCGAAACAAATATTTGTAGATCATACAAATATTTGGTCCAATCCGGATCAAACCCAAGACCTCGAGAATAGCAGTCGCCAACGCTACCACTGAGCCACAGAGGCAGTATAAGATTTCTACACCACCCGAAGGTGACTGGAAGAGAATGGCCTGGGCATTAAGTCCGCCGATGTACGTACTTCGTGCAGTTAATAAATAAATAAACAACAAACATTATCTTCACTATCTAAACTAGAAGTGCTAGAGTGGTGTAAGTTTGAACTGCTGTCGGCTTTTACTTCTATATCTACAACAGCTCATGTCGTATCCTTATGTTTCAAAATAAAAATCATCTACATTTAAATAATCATATCTTGAGTTCCCGTAATAAGACTAATAATTAAAAAACCATTATCAAATTTCTAACAACGTAACTTATAGCCATAAAAATTGTTAATGAAAGATACCTACCTAAATAGGTCGCTGGCAAAAATGTTATTTGAAATATAAATTGTTTCAAAAATGAAACATGAGTCAAGGGTCGTCCCTTCTATGCCCTTGACCTGAAACCGAAGTCTCTTCTTATAAGACTATTATATTACTTTCTGCCTCGCACAACAAAACTGTGGGATGAGCTGTCGCCTGCGGTATTCCCGGACCAATACGTCCTTCAAACCTTCAAGATAAAAGCCTCCTCCTTCCTAAAAAGCCCTCAACGCACTTGTAACGCCTCTGGTGTTGCGTGTTCATGGGCGGCGGTAATCGCTTACCATCAGGCCTACGTTTGCTCGTTTGCCCCTATGTAATAATAAAAAAAAGAGAACTTGTTGACAAGTACATAATATTAAACAAACACAAGACTAAACAAACCCACGATTTTAATGTTCATAAAAACAGTTTCACTTTTCAACCGACTGCAGCGAAGCCAAAAAGAAAAGTTACATATTTAGTAGTCTATGTATGTTTGATAAGTAGTCAATAAATTCGTAATAATGGCCCAAGTGACATAAGCTATTTTATTTTTATCAAAAGTGTAGTCGATATATACTTTTTTAAAATTGTTCTTATACAGTTTAGAGAAACCGAGCTACATCTTCTAAGCAAAATAAATGAAATAGTTAAGACTACAGACAGTGCCAAGGAAATATACAATACAGAAAAACCTTATTTCTGACGCAGTCAGTTTAAATGTACACTTTTAGTTAACAATCTACTAGAAACAATGAAACAAAACAAGTTTAAAAAATTATAACCAGACTAAAACTTTGATAAAATTTATAAAGCATATGTCAATCTGGCCAAAATTACAAATATATTGTCACCTTATTTATTAAAATCGATTCAGTAATTTACAAGCTACGGTGAAACATACAAACATCGCTTCGTCATAGTCGGGTAACAAGTAATCAATAACACTATTTGTCTATTGTGCAAGTGAAACTACCTTCCATATAAGTTCAAATAAATCGACAGAAATTTCATCCCCATCATCTAGACGGCTGGCAGTCCACAACTGTGCTATTTTCCCGAAACTTTCTGCCGCGCACCTCAAAATTGTGGAATGAGCTGTCACCTGCGGTGTTAATACGACCTTCAAACCTTCAAGAAAAGAGCGTACTCCTTCCTAAAACGCCGGCAACGCACTTGTACGCCTCTGGTGTTGCGGGTGTCCATGGGCGGCGGTGATCGTTTACCATCAGGTGATACGTCTGCTCGTTTGCCCCTTATAGAATAAAAGAAAATATATATAATTATTACCATGACGAAAATTTTATGATTAATGGAACCACGTAGAGACTTAATTTGTTCAGTAAATGTTCTCAACATAATACCTAGGAGGCCTTAGGACTAAAACGATTTGGCCGAAGTTTTGGGCACAGTGCCATCACATGTTACCAACTCTACATTATAACTTTAATGTTTAAGAGCTTTGTATGATGTTAGGCTTTAGTTAATAGAGCCGACAGAGGCCACCTGAGTTTCTTAAAAGGTATTTTGCCGGTTTTGTAACAACGTTCATTGATGCTCAACTCTATTGATAATAGCGTACCTATAATATCCCTGCTTCAATAAATGGCCTATCCAATAACAAAAAAAAATGCAATGCGAACTAGTATTTCTTGACATTAGCGAGTTACACAAATTAAACAAACTTCAGCTTTGTAATATTAGTAAAGACTAAATGCGTCTCGCGGTTGATGTACTTTGCTCATTCCCGGAGAACGGAGAGACTATAATTTATACCTGTGCCAAAGTTCATCCTGATCCGTTAAGCCGTTTTTACTTTGAAGTATAAGAAACATTTACTTAAACAAATTCTTCCATCTTAATATTAGTGTAGATCTTCTCGAGTACGTACAAAGATCGACATCTCGCAACAACATGGCTGTCATGCCGATGTTAACGACCTCAGCCACAAAGAATAATACAATGTAACTGATGTAACCAGTCTTGAGTCGTATTTGCAAGAAAACTGCTATTAACTGATAATGCTATGAGCTGGCTAACGTTTGAGAAATATTTCTAAATGATTCGATTTCGTAATGAGTTAGTTTCTAGTGGTGAATGCAATAATTGATGTTTAAGATTTGTAGGTAGTCTTTTTAAAGTAAAAGGGTAAAATGGCCACCTTGCTTTATCATGTAAGAGGCGGCTCGATAGAGGTGATACTATGGCCTCACAATTACTTACGTTTATTACATTGTTTTCCGCAGAGTGAAGTTACCAGAGAGTCTCTTGCAGATACTACCCCTCTCTCCTCCACCCCTACTTCTCTTTTTTCGATGTAGTCCAGTATATAGTACTTATTTATTTTGACCAGTCGTATTTTGTAGGTCAATGGAATGACAAATCTAGTTATTCTGGTCATACAAATAGTTCAGTCGTAATTCGACCGCCAAGTGATCTCTATGCCTATTCAATGAATAGCCAAACAAATTTTTTTTTTTTAAAATCCACACAGTCTTGTCTAAGTGGGGTTTTAAGCCACAACAGCAGTAACCGCTTAAACCTAGAGGTGTTCGTGCGTTATCCGTGCCGCAGTACGTGGTATAGCAGACCAAAACATCCTTCTCTCCAAGGCTTAGGCTCGACAGCGGTCTACTAAAGACTGTGATGTGATGTAAATTAATCTAAACGAGTAAATTGAGTACCATAAGAATCCACACCGAGATCGATCGTAACGAATCGATCTAATAATCGGAGTTCATTAAATGAACGACATCATTTCACGTTCATTTAAACTAGAATTTATTGTTACGCTTTATACGAACAATCACTAGTGACAATGCGTGTTTATAATTTAAAATTGAATGGAATATGAACACGGAAAGTACATTCAAAGAAGACGTGTTCATTCATTATGACGGCCTAAAAGGTATAATGGTTAGTGGCCTTACTGCTACCTAGGAGATCGTTGGTTTGATCGATATTCAGGATAAATTATCTATACATCTATACAAATTAATCAAAATTGGAGTGTCTATTTGTAATATTAAAATAACCGCTTCTTACTAAATGCAAATGTATGTTTACACGATAAATATGCCTTAGGCATTAAGTCCGCCAATGCACTTAAAGTGCATGACGTATTAAATAAATAAATAAATAATAATAAATATACCAAAATAACATTTTATTCAATTTTTGTCCGTCTGTCTCTTTGTTCCATCTAATCTTTGGAACGGCTCTACACGTATTGTGATCTACGTGCGATCTAATCTGTGAGTCTGATTAACATAAAACATGCTCTTTCTTTCTTTCTCTGCTTATTTTTGACAGTCGTGTGCAAGATGTGTACATTTTTAACGTTATTAATTAATTTTTAATTTTCGGTTAGTAAAATCGTTCCTCTCATATTGTGCAATCTGGGAAATTAATTTAATAGAAAGGGACGAAAGTGTGTGAGCTGGGAAAGCGTAAGCTATGATTTGAACAATGTGCGCCTGCTAAACGAGTCAGTAAGTCAATCAGTATGAGTCACGAGTATGTTCACCCTTTTGGACTTAAACCATAAGCAGACAAGGGTGTTTGAGACTATGATGGCCTATCTCGCGCATTGCAAAAAATACGAAAAAATCTTAACCTAACCTATTCCTCCCCTGGCCCCATTTGTCTTCAAACCTGGTAGTCCCACAGTAATCTTGTTTTTTAATATACCTAGTAATAATATATCATTACTTCTATAAATGTTTATTTAGGCTGTAGAGATAGATAACTCTTTATTAATAATCCAGTATCCATATGTATGTGTTAGACAGAGTCCAACACGGATTAGAATGGTTTATTATGTTTTAGATGACGTCGATTCAGGTGTAGTTCAATTTGAAAACTAAAACCATCGTCCTAAGCAACAGCAGTTCTATCCCCATTACTTAGATGACTGGCAGTCTATAACTGTGCGGTTCTCTAGGAACTTTCTGCTTCGCACAATAAAACTGTGGAATGAACTGTCGCCTGCGGTATTCCCGGACCAATACGACCTTCAAACTTTCAAGAAATGAGCATACTCCTTCTTAAAAGTGACGCCTCTGGTGTTGCGGGTGTCCATGGGCGGCGGTAATTACTTACAATACGTCTGTTAGTTTGCCCCCTACTCAATAGCGTGGCATCAAAAGAAAGTGGCATGTAGCCAATGAAATACATACGTACAACATACATACAATACAAGTCTCAACTACAAACTTTTTGACGCAATTGATTAAGTAAATTATTAATCATAAATCTGAATCAGCAGTTCATATTATCTACCCTCGAACAATCCTATCATACTAATACGAGTATTATAAATGTGAAAGGATTTGTGTATGTGTGTTTCTTACTCTTTCGCGCAAGAAGTACTGAACGGATTTTCATGACACTTTGGAGTAATATATCTTAGACATCGGAATAACATAATAATTTGGCCATAATTTAACGATAACTGTCACTTAAGACAAAAAAAAAACCATATAACTTGGAAGTCACTATTTTGGTGATAGTGACTTCCAAGTCACTATGACCAAAATAGTGAACGAGAATACAATTAAATTGAATATTTAAAAAAAAAAAGATTTTTAAAATATTTATCGAACTTATACATTTGTACACTAAGTAATTTTGACCAATAGTTTAAAAGTTATCACGATAAGATTGTGATGAACTGAATGAAGTACTACTTTGAGGTGGTGCGAGGGGCACGGGGGCGAAAGGGTAGTCAATCCGTTGCCAATGTTAAATGTTAGTATGAATTCAAATGTAATTAGGTCTTACCTAGGATAACCGGCATACACACGGGCGGCAAAAGCTAGTAGGTCAATAAATATATGTACCTAACTTTTTTGCCTCTAAGAAATCAAAACTGTAAAGAAAATAAAAAAAAAGAAATTGTATAGTTTGACATTTCTAATACACAGTTGTTGCTAAGGATTGCGTGGACAAATGCTCGTTTAGTTATAATCGCTTTAAAGCAGGCAGCTATTCAGCCATTTCAGATATTCAAACCTGAAGGAAGGTCAAGTTATTTATTAAAAGAATTTGCGTGCCAGTGGCGTGTTCTAAAAGTTTATTGATCGAGAAATATAATAGACCACTGTGGGTACGTTTGTACTCAGACTTATGTAAGCTAACAAGGTATGTTTGAACGTTATTCACAGAAAGCGAAAGGCGAAATGTGTTACGTGAATGGGAGTACTTGTTCTTTCTTAACTGATCTTTAAACGTAGTTTCATCGTATTTTTAAGGTTTTATGATAAAGCGTTTATCAAGTTTGAATTATTAGTGAAGAGACAGTATTAGCAAGCTAAATTAGATATTAGTGTTAGAAGCGGTATTGCGTCACTCGGTAGTACATTTGGAGGAGTTCAGTTGCGAATATTTTTAGAAATTACTAATTAATATTTTATGTGCATAAATCAATATTATTGTTTTTATGTATTTAATGCGTCCTAAAACAACTGATCATATTTGAATGAACCTTTCGAAGGGTGTATTGAGGTTCCTTCATTTTTAGATCTTTGAGATTTTTGACAAAAAGTATGATGTAAATGATAAGTTACTGTTGTCAATTATTAAATAATTTATTTGTTTTATATAGATACTCTATTTTCTTAATAATTAACGTGGGTACAGCTAGTTTATTTATTAGAACCTGGCCTGTAAATAAAGAAAAAGTGTTTGTCACGCGAATCTTGAAACAATTATCACTTCACAGTATAGCAGTAAAGTTTATAAGTTACAATAGAATGGACTGAAACCACACTATGTTCTGACTGAGATTGGACAGTACAGTGTAATGACCGAGAAAGTAAGTGTGTCCGGCTATTAACACGGCATGACTGACGGACTTAGGTCTTTGACTAGACAGGCTTTTGTTTCGCGTTACAAGTCTCTAATCAAGTACAGAACCGACTTGAAAATCGCCCATTATACTGCCTTGGTGGCGTAGTGGTAACGTATGCGAGTGCTAAGCTTGAGGTCTCGGGTTCGATTCCCGGGTCGGATCAAATGTTTGTATGATCTGAAAATATTTGTTTCGGAGTTTGGGTGTTTTCTATGTATAATATGTATGTATTTACAAAAAAAAGTATTTAAGTATTTATATTAGTGATAACACAAGCTCTGCTTAGCTTGGGACTAGATGGCGTTGTGTGTTAGATGTCCGGAATATTTATTTATTTATATATTCAAATCAATCATGTTTTTTTACATCGGGAGTCTTAATGCTAACTTAACGGTCTACTCTTTCTTCGTGCCATTTTAAAGATTTTAGTAATCAAATTACTTGCTTTAACTGTCTTATAAACCTAGTAGATGGGGAGCTTTGAGCTTAAAATTTAGGCAGCTGATGCTTTGGCAGTTGTAAGCATCAATTAAAAAGTGTTTTTCAGATATTTCTGGCTTAAGAAGGTAAAATAAGGGATGATCAAACGCAGGCATAAAATTTCGTATTTCTGCTTCTTATTACAAAGCCACGGGTAGTAGCTTCTATGTTTATAATAAAATGTAAATGCGAGTTTAGAGAGTCTATAAGTATTTTAGACTTTATTAATAACTAACAAGTTGCGCCAAGCGATGTTTTCCGCGGTTAGTGTTGTAAATGTTCAACAAAAACCACAAGTAACACCGCGGGGCAGCTAAATATGCACATAAATCTTTATCTTGAATCATTCTATCTATTGCTGCAAACCCCATTGAAATGCGTTAAGTAGTTTAAAGATCTAAGCGACAAGACCACAGAAGCGACCTTATTAAAACTATGTGACAAAGACATACCTACAGCATACAGGCTAAAGGAGAGATAATAGATAATACATAATTATTAGCTCGTATCTACTGCGGATGGTAACACTTAATGAACAGAATAAAATCAATGTATTGTTTAGCAGAAAACAATCTAATCGTGGGAGAGGTATGGCTCGGCACAAATTGCCGAGCACTAACGGAGCAATACCATGACATCACATAAAACCAGTATTAACCAATTATTATACTAATGATGTCAATGAGTTAAGCGGCGTTCCCACGAGGTGTTAATCACGACAGTGAACCACGCTTTCGTGAAATACACTTCTGTGTGAACGCCCTCACGAAAGTAAGTTTCCTTTCGTGAGGGCGTTCACACAGAAGTGTGGGAACGCCGCTTTAGGTTACCGTTGGAAAAACCCTCCCTTACAACTCAATGGGGGGGAACGGGAGGTTGACAGCGGGGCGGTTATTTACCGCCTGGTAACCGTCTCGTTTGCCACTTATATGTCAAATTACAAGGTAACAAATCCACTTAAAACATTTATACCTGAATACAAAAAGTTCTAAAGTAACAAAGACAAACTAAAATGAGTAACTAAACAAGCTATATTATAGATTTCGTTCTTGTCTGAAGGTCGTCGATATGACGCTGTTGTTACGGCATAAAGAACCTTATCATCATAAACGGCCTTTAATAGTCTACTGCTAGACTTAAGCCTCTCCTTACAAATTATTACCTACTGTACCCTATTGGCCAAAACGGTTGGTATTTAGGGTTTGTTTCAAATCATTCTCTTTGCAGTGTTGTCATGCGTAGTTAGGTCTTTAGCCGGCTCTTAAGATACCCATGCGATTATTAAGGGCTCTCGCCCAAAACGACTTTTTGTCGCATCTACAACGTGCTTCAGATGCGATGCCAACGCGCTACAGCATCGCCACTATGTCGCGGTCATGCAAACGCGCGACCGTGTTAGACGACAACGGAGGAAGACTGGAGGCTGCTTTAGTTGCCAACGCTCCGGCTGCTTACGTAAAAGCAGCACCAAAGACAGCATACTTATTTTTTTTTATAATGTTGCCTCAACAAAGTCCATGTTGCAATTGTAGTGATCGCAGACATTTTAGTGCCGTTGCAGCGCGACAGAAGCGCAACAGTATCGCGTTTATATCACGACTGTTTCGATGCAAATGCGCGACAACATAGCTACTGCTTTGTTGTAAAAAGTCGTCGTGGACGAGGGCCTTAAGGGTTATAAGACTCCGTATTCTTAATATGTCAAAACATATATTCAAAAGCCCTGTAATGGCTAGTCTTTTCTTTGTTTCAGTATTATTTATTTGAGTTATTATTAACTGTTTATTTATCCTTGGCCTTTCAATGCCTACTCCACAATCGAAAGCTACAAATACCTACAATCAATTCCTACTGTATTTATTAAAGCAATGAAATAGTGATTTGATGTCACGCAACCTTTTATTGTTGTGTTGTGATTGGCTATTGTACTAGTTGTTGTAGTATTCCTAATATTACCTACTTGTAATTATTGATGAGTAAATATGAACCTAATAGGTACGTTAATAGAAGTATACACATGTAAAATAAAGAATCGTTTTCAATAAAGTCGTATTACCTTAGTCTTCAATATTTTGAAGTAGCTATTTGCCATATGCAAACATTGTTATTGTTACTTTTTAGTTATGTTACACCTTTCTAATTAATTTTCTGCAATCTGTAACAATGGTTACACGAACAGATACGAGAGTTTTTATTTATGGAATAGGAGGCAAACGGGTAGACGTATCGCCTGATGATAAGCGATTATCACCGCCCATGGACACCAACACCAGAGGCGTCACAAGTGCGTTGCAGGCCTTTGGGGGAATGGGAAGAGGGATCACTCGGTGAATCACAGCGCAGGCGCTATTTCACACCGGTTTTCTGTAAGGCCGTGGTATCACTCCGGCGAGCCGGCCCATGCATGCCGAAACGTGGCTCTCCCACTGTTTAAAAACATATGTAATAAAAAGCCGAAAATAACACTAAAGTTGAAAATAAATTTTAATTTTAGATAGCACATTTATTGATGCAGGCTATAGGCTATATAACATCACGCCGGGACCGGTAAGAGCCGAGCATCCAAGAAATATGTTGCGAAAACTGGGCAAACTTATTCCTTTTGAGACACAGACAAAAATTAATGACTGTATGGCATAATTAAAATTACTATAGGTATTATTGAGTTCCCTCTAGCCTCGAGAATAATAGCAATATTATTCTAAACCCCTACGATCAATCTAGATGAGGCATATACACGTCATTCGTGTCAACACTTAGCCTAAAAGCGAGGTTGCTTGATACATATACTATGTAGTATATATACAGCTTGAGCAAGCAATGAAATTGATCCTGAAAGTAATAGAGATTGTCTGTCGGTCGAATATCGATCGGTTTGACTTGTACTTGAACTATTGTTCTATAGAAGTTTATAACAGGACTGATGACCTGCTGGTAAAATAAAAGTAGCCGTAGTGACCTATATAAATAAATAAAAATAAATAATAAACATATAATAATAAATAATATAAATAAATAATAAATAAATATTTCGGACATCTAGTCACGTCGTAACTGATTCTGTGTCGTGATATAATTAAATGATTGTGTTAATTAGTGTATATTATGTGCGTGTATATATTTTATGCGTATGTATGTATGTATATTTGTATAAGTAGATTTATGTATATGTGCCCTATTATATTCAATAATAATTTAAATATATTTTAAAATCAATTACACCGTCAACTGCTGCTGTCTCTCTGATACATTTTAATCCATTCTAAGGTTGCCTGGAAGAGATTGCTTTCGGCAATAAGGCCGCCCTTTGTACATTACATTATATTTATATGTCATCTTATAATATGTAAAAAGGTGTACAAATAAAGAGTTTTCTATCTATCTATCTATCTAACACACAACGCCATCTAGTCCCAAGCTAAGCAGAGCTTGTGTTATACGTACTAAACAACTGATATAATTACATTTTTGTAAATATCTACACACATATTATATATTGAAAACACCCAAACTCCGAAACAAATATTTGCAGATTACACAAACATTGGGCCGACCCGGGAATTTAACCCGAGACACGAGAGACGTACAGCAGTCGCATACGCTACCACTACGCCACCGAGGCAGTTATATTATCAGCTATCTGCAACTAAAAGCAAAAGTTTATTTTGTGAATAAACTTTTGTATAAATAAAGATTTTTATTATTAAAAGAAAATCGATTCAGCCGTTTTAGAGATTAGCCGGAACAAAAGATACAGTATTTTTTTAATTAGTTTTTTTTTTCATATCCATTTAGTGAAAAGTTTTTATTTTGAAATTACAAACATACGCTTCAATTTGTATTTATTTGTATATTTATACTAATAGCTGACCCACGCAACCTCGTCTGCGTCTTATATTGCCCGTAGCGTGAAAATTTTCCCCCGTTTTCGAAACATTCTTCATTGATGCTCCGCTCCTATTAGTATTAGCGTGATGACATATAGCCTATAGCCTTTCTCGATAAATTAAAAAAAACAGTAATTCGTGTGCTGTGATGAATACGTAACATAACTTATTCAGGGTAAATGTTTTTTACACTTTATTCGCTTCGGTGGCCTAAAAAATGAAAGTACAAGTACATATGTACTTAATATGGAAGTGTGCCATGAATTTTGATGAAGAACCAAAAATACTGTCATAAAATTTAGAATCGTGTCTGGGTTTTTAGCGTAGGCGTATGAAACTTGACGGCGTTTCACGCCCGTGCAGTGGAGCACGTTAAGCCGTTCAGTCTCGGTTTTTCGCGGCCTGATGGTAAGCTATTACCGCCGCCCATGGACATCCGCAACACATTAGATGTTACAAGTGCGTTGCCGGCCTTTGGGGAAAGGGATTGAGGAAGGACCTCCGGTATCCACACTCACTCGGTGAAACACAGCGCAGGCGCGGTTTCACACCGGTTTACTGTGAGGCCGTGGTATCACTCCGGTCGAGCCGGCCCATGCATGTCGAAGCGTGACTCTCCCACGGTAAAAATGGTTGTCATGAACATCTATAGCAATCGTTATTGGGAAATCAGTGCCCTCAATATAAACTGACAACTAGTTCAACCTTCGAATTCAGTAAGTTATTTGTGAACCATGAAATGTAAACAAAATTGCGTCAGTTGTCCCAACAATGTTTACTGTTTCTCATCTGTTATTTACCACGTGTTACTTGTAAACAATGCTATCTACGCTTTGTGTGAGGTTCAGTACACTTACATTATCTTATCTCGTTGTAGGTATACCTATATATATTATAAGTACCTACATTAGTGCTCTGGAATACTTACTGTATCTTACAAATAACCTCATTTGATAGTCTACTAATACTACCACTATTATAATAGCCATTTATTTAGTGATAGAGGGGAAATCCCGTAAGCGGCTCACTTATGGTGACTATCGCTCATGAACACCAAGCAATTCAAAATTGACGATTGCGTTACCGCCCAATGAGGTGGTATTACCGAATGTTCTTGAACCCTTGAAGGTGGTATCAAACACCGCAATTTATTCCAAACACTTTTTGTGCGAGGCTATGGTTTCTTAGTGGCGTCTTTTAACGGGACGGAAAAAGAGGCAATGCGATTAGGATCTCATCGAGGGAGTCTTGTTTAGTTCATCGTTCATCATTAAAACACCATGTTTTTTTATTTATTTTTTTATTGAATATAGGGCAAACGAGCCGACGTGTCATCTGATGATAAGCGATTACCGCCCATGGACACCCGCAACACCAGATGCGTCACAAGTGCGTTGCCGGCTTTCGGGGGATGGGGTATAGGCCTCCGGTATCCTCACTCACTAGGTGAAACTCAGTGCAAGCGCTATTTCACACCGGTTTTCTGTGAAGCTGTGGTATCATTTCAGTCAAGCCGGCCCATTCATGCCGAAGCGTGGCTCTCCCACGGTAGTAGTAACATACAATTGGGTTGGTGAAAAGTTAAAGAAAGCAAGAAAAATCATGATGGATAGTTTTTTTACTGTTCTCAAATCGAATGATGGTAAGCAGTCGTTGTTAAATTTTTATCCGATATTCTATTGACTAACTGTACTTCCTCATTAATACAATAAATTATATAATACAGTTTTTCTTTTATATGATTACTGGTTTACGCCAACTGGCGTTTTTAGTTACAATCCCTGCAGTCCCTGTAGCTCGATTCATATTGTCAAGACCAAGATGTTTGTCTATAAGCCATCTGTAAATTTGTACAATCGTAAACAAATCTAGTTTTATTTGACTTTCAAATTTAAAATATGCTCAGTGTATCCTTTATAGGACCTTCAACGAAAAAATAAACTGTTTAGGATCATTTGAGAAAATAGTCAAAATAAGCATAGATTGATTGAGCAACTTCTGAGAAACGATTCGATATTTTAATCGTTAGATCGTTATTTGTGTTCAGTGTTATTTTATAGATCTTTTTGTCGTTTGACAGTGTATCGAAACTGCCTCGGTGGCGTAGTGGTAGTATATGCGACTGCTATGATTGAAGTCTCGAACCAAATGTTACTATGATCTGCAAATATTGTTTTATATCAGTTGTCTAGTACCCATAACACAAGCTCTGCTTAGCTTGGGATTAGATGGCGTTGTGTGTTAGATGTCTGAAATATTTATTTATTATTATATTATCGATAGTCGAGTAAAGGTACCTTCAAAGTACCCCTTCAAGAAAGGGGTGTCCATGGGCGGCGGTAATCGCTTACCATCAGGCGATACCTCTGCTCCTTTGCCCCCTGTATAATAATAAAAAAAATGGTACTTAATTCGATTAAAGTATATTCTAGAATGTACGCGGCAATAAATATAACAAGACAAAAACACGTCATCGTCATATTCTATGACGCTTTCCTAATTTCGCACTGATCTTTTTATCAGATTGTGTGTAATTCGTAGTCCATGCGTTTTAGATATAATTGTTTTAATTGTACTGATTATGCTACAATGTTGTATTTTATGTTAAACTGATAATATTGTCTGATTCCAATTACAAACGGATAAGACAATAAATGTGTTATCGGGTACAGGTGTGGAATTAAAGATAAACCTCACACGCACAATAATGAGGTTTTAATTATTCAATTATTATGTCAAGAAATTAATATAATAAAAATAGAATGAAAATATGTACCTAAATAAATTATTTTATTGACTATAATGAGTATGATACAATATTTAATTAACGTTTGTATTTGTATCAAAATCAAAATTCAATAAAATAAATTAAATTAGAGAGTCTATTTGTAATATTAAAATAACCGCTTTTTACTAAATGCTTATATTATGTATGTATGCACGGTACGTACACCAAAATTTTTTACACATACGACAAATGCCCGGTTCCTATATTTAACGAATCGTCATCGTGTAAAAATTTTCTACAACCGACTACGAGTCGTAAATACCATTCCTCAATTTATTTTTTATAGGAACGATTTTAGCTTACGCCCCGTATAATATACCACTATTCGTACCTAGAACGCATCGTTTTTCAAATATAGGACCTGGGCATTAATGCATTATATTGAATAGAATATACAGGTTTTTCTTAGCTAATAATAACAAGTTAAGTCTAGCGGAACGCGCTGACGTCAAACGACCGCTGATCGGTAAATGTACAAAGGACGCGAGTAATTGCACGTATTCATCAAACCAATACATTCCTTGCAGTCTTTTTAATAGGGTTCAATTCTCAATTGGTACATAGTACAAAAACTAAAAGAGGTTGCCCGAACTCGTTGTCGTTTCGCCTTCGTCTACAAAGACAATTTACTCAATAACTAAATACAAACTATCAATTGTATCAATTGAACCAATAGCGGTTGTTGCCAAGCCGTATTTATCAACAAGTACTTTAGCAAGATGTTTTAATTTGCATATAAAACCTTTGTTTAATTTTAATGTTGTACTAAATTATATATATATGTATATAGATTTTTTTGCTAAAAACAGTAAGTGATAATTCTGTTGTAGCGTCGCTACAAAAATTTCTCTAAAATTATTTTCTTTTCTCTTATTTTAGTGAAACTATTTTTAAAATGCCTGTTTTGTATATATATACTTATATAACGTCTATTTTAATGTAACATGTAATTTTAGTCAATATTTGACAGAACAAAACTTAAATTTAGTGATTTTTAGATTAGTTTAGAGAGTTTACAAATAAAAGAATTAGCACCATTGGCTTACATTGGAATATGCTTCTCATTGTGCTAAGGGTTGGTTTTAGATCCTTTAAATAATAATAATAATAAATATTTCGCACATCTAACACACAACGCCGTCTAGTCCCAAACTAAGCAGAGCTTGTATTATGGATACTAGACAACTGATATAAATACATACATGATATAGATACATTTTTTTTGTAAATAACTACTTACGTATTGTACATAGAAACTCCCCAAACTACCAATAAAACCCTATAATATTAAAAAATCATTTCCAGTCATTGATAATAATGAAACGTTAAATACATTTTTATATGTCTATCAAGAAATACAATTAACTTACCAAAATTTGTATTCCTATATATTTTTAAACGAAATCGAAATAAAAACATTGTTGAAACAATATGAAAAACTTATTGCACAGATTTATTTAATTATTTGAAGGTCGTTAATAACAAATATCTATTAAATTGCAGTGATTACATTTTATAACATTCATTATTATTTTGTAGTACACACATACTTAAATTTGTATCACACTACTTTTATATTACTTCCATGGAGACGTTTTGGCTGTCTCGACGTATTTTCTCGTATAAATTTAACTTCAATTTCCCGCGAGCGCATTAGTTATTTCATATTATTTACGTTTAAATGTTTGACACACGAGTGATAAAAGTGAGTTAGCGTACCGTTTTCTACCTCTGCCATTAAATTAACTTCGGTCTCAACTTGAAAAATGTATTTTAAACGACAGATTTTTGTATAAAATTCAAATTTGTTTATTACTAACCTCACGTAATGTGGTCGCTTCGGTTTCGAATCCGCGTTTCATCTCTGTGTGACATCACGTCACTCTACCACACGAGTGTCCAAAATAAACACGATTCTTGCACCAGTTGATGCGAAAGTAAAGAACTTATGACCTAGATTTATAGTTAGAGAGAACAGACTACGAGTATATAAACGAATGATAGATCTTTGTTTGTCACTTGTTAAAGATACTTGGCCGCCCTGGTGTGCGTCACCATGATGTATTGTTGAATTGTCTGTATTCACAATGAGCATGGTGACCACCACACTTGGATTCTGGTTATGCTTTCCATCAGGCAGTGTAAAGTCATTTTAGCAGACTTATACATAGAAAATTATCCGTTTGGTGATAGATTAACTCCTATTTATTCTGTCGGAGTCATTAGTGCCGACTTGGAGAGCTACCAAAACAAAATCACTGCAAGGATACTCACTGTTTTCAAATACAAAAATCCCTTATCTAAGGTGAAGTTTAAGAGGTTGATGATAAACATTTTACTCCAGAAATAAAAGACAACCAAATCGTTCGTTAAGAGAAATGACCAGCCCACTTCAGCGTACGATTCCCCGTGCCATGTCGTTCCGAAATGCTGGCGAGCGGTCCCCGCAATGTTAAAATATGGTGGAGTATGTGGTAATATTGTGTGTGTGTTTGCTACTTTGTTATTGTTTGTATTAAGGCACGTATATGTATAATATCTATATGCACGGCGCCATCTGGGCCCAATTGAAAACCAGCGTCAGATGTCTTGGCCTTGCAAAATAGTTGTATATTACCTATTTCTTTCTTTCTTTCCATGTCGGTTCATATAACACTTATAATTTCTAGTTAAACGCACTTTTATTTCAGTTTTATCCATATTAATTTTAAACCAACAACATGTATCAATACACACTTCACACGTTTAACTCTAACTTCAAATGCCACTCATAATTAAACTACTTTATATACACATACATATTACCTACACTAACACAGCGTTTGTTTAATAATCAATTATCAGGATTTTTATTTTATCTAAATCCCTAATATACGTATTATAATGTTGCCTAAGGCTTCCGATTGTTACCACGCGGGCAATAAACTTGTTATCAATTGTTCAAATGTCCACTTAACCTCATAATTAATTTAATTATCGAAGAGAGTGGTCGTGTTCGGCAATGTTAAACTTGACTGCAACGTGGCTACAGGTACTGTCTATATTTTATTTATACTTTACTATACATACAGGATAAATAGGAGGTAAAACCAATTGTTTATTTCTCAACTAATCGGATATGTATATATCAGAAAGTCTTTTCAACTGCCTTGTAAGTTATATAAACTGATTTTGTCTTTACCCAAAGAGTGTTTGCGCTTTTTCGTTTTGTATTCGTTCATAGAATCTCTATTTTTATCAGTTTAGTTATGACACTGTTTGGTATATTCGTTGATTCAAATACTGCAATATCCTAAGCTAAGGATGAAATATTTGATGAATTATTGATTTAGTTTAGGTTTGTTTTGAAAGCAGTTTTGTGTTTTTAACTGATATTTGTCAGCAGTATTACTGCTTATACAGAATTTACTGTCACGTATACGGCTTGGAAACTAAAAATAACTACTACTAAAAAGAAACAGTTGTGTAGAATTTACTTGAAAATGGCGAATTAATTACTGTCTAGAAGCTGTTATTCTACCGAAGCTTTCATTTTAGATCTGATTTATTAGTCTTTACTATCTAAATCATAAAAAAGTTTTTTTTTCTAAACCCGTTTAGGACTGGATATGTTTTTAATCGATATCTCATCATAATCAGTCTGGTGTTTGATTTCTATGTGTATTTCTTTTCCGGATTTCACACTCGGTTTTGGTATTAACTTTTCTCTTAAATCGATTTACTTTTCTACTATAATTTATAATTTGCTATGATTTTTACTAGTAAGTTTCTCTTTTCAATACATTTACACTTTCATTAAAGCTATTCCTTTTGAGGAATTTTAAAACATGTCATGTATGAATTTTATAGAATACTAAAAAAATTCAGAGATTGTGTATGTAGTATTTATTTAAAAATATAACAAATAATGGTGTTTGTGACCGTAAATATGATGTAATATTAAGTTTTATGCCTTTTTGTGACGGTAATAGTCGGGATTTAGTAGCTCTTAAAACCAAAGTCCGTCACGACGGTATCTTTATGACATTATGTAGATAAGTTTTTTAGTGTGATTTAGCTTTAAAATATAGAACACTGAATTTATGTTTATTTGGAGGTAAACCTTCTAAAAGATTTTAACGTAGATTTAAATATCGTATCGAAATGTAACTTTCTATGTGATTATTATCTAGTTTGGATATTAACCGACTTCAAAAAAGGAGGAGGTTCCCAATTGTTTTTGTATGTTATTTACCCCAGAACTTTCGATCACCTACATCAATTTTTGATGATTCTTTTTTTATTTCAAAGCTTATGCTTCACTTGTGGTCTCATTTCAAGTTGGTCCAGTTCGTGAATTCGGTATTTTTTTTGTTAAAATCTTTTGTTATTATTAATCTTGACGTACCAGTTTTATCTATACTAATATTATATAGCTGAAGAGTTTGTTTTTTTGTTTGAACCCGCTAATCTCAGGAACCGCTGGTTCGATTTGAAAAAAATATTTCAGTGTTGTTAGTCAACGTATAGGCTATATATCATCATGCTAATACTAATATGAGCGGGACACCAATGAAGAATGTTTCAAAAACGGGGGAAAATTTTCACGCTACGGGCAATAAAAGAAGCAAACGAGGTTGCGTGGGTCAGCTAGTTACAAATAAATAAATTTTTTTTTTTTTTTTTTTTTTTTTTTTTTCGGACAATTTATTAACACACAACGCCGTCTAGTCCCAAGCTAAGCAGAGCTTGTGTTATGGGTACTAAACGACTGATAGAAATACTTATATACTTTTTTTTTGTAAATACATACATATTATACATAGAAAACACCCAAACTTCGAAACAAATATTTGCAGATCATACAAACATTTGGTCCGACCCGGGAATCGAACCCGAGACCTCAAGCACAGCAGTCGCTTACGCTACCACTCGCGCCACCGAGGCAGTCAAATAAAGTGTAATACATAATAAATAAATAAAAATCGCACTTAAAATTTACCATCTTAAGTTCTAAAATGACCCTATTGATAACTATTACAGAGATCAAGTTATATTATCTTAAGGACTTAGTTAAGTTACAGTTTTCGAGGTTATTTACCAAATATACGTCAATGTATAAATAACTAGATATGACGTTACAACTCGTTAGTTCAAATTGATTATACGAATAAATATTATTCTAATTGCGGTTTTTGTTTGTTTCTTTTGATGGACGTGCAATGGACTTTAGCATGTACTGATATCATTGGGAATTAATTACATATTTTTTTGTCTTTAACCTTAGTCTAAACTAAAATTCACTAAAAAAGTTTTGTCCATTCAACTGACAAACATTTTACACTAAAAATATGCGTTATCTAAATACATCCGAAATCGTTACACTAAAATAAGAAATCGTTTACCGTGGGAGAGCCACACTTCGGCATGAATGGGCTGGCTCGACCGGAGTAATACCATGACCTCACAGAATACCGGTGTGAAATAGCGCTTGCGCTGTGTTTCACCGAGTGAGTGAGGATACCGGAGGCCCATCCCCCAACCCCTCCTCCCCGTCCACAAATGCCGGCAACGCACTTGTGACGCCTATGGTGTTACGGGTGTCCATGGGCAGCGGTAATCGCTTACCATCAGGCGATACGTCTGCTCGTTTGCCCACTTTTCCATAAAAGGAAAATTTCAGAGAAAATTTAGTTTACAGTTACAACAACAGAATTAGCATCAGTGTAAGTCTAAAACAAGTTGCTTTTGCGTATTTAAGAGCTCATTTAGAAAGCTCATAAGTAAGTAAAATTAATACACGAACGTATATATTTTATAGATAGGTACTTGTTAGCTACGTGAAATTTAATTACACTTAGATTTGTTACTTAGTTAATGGAGTCTAAAGTTCAACGCCCTGAGTCAGTATTAGACATTTAATCTCAATTAGCTCTCATTCCAGATCGTTTACTGTAAATTACTCAAGCCTCTATTTACAGGGATTTAGATTGGTTTTTAGGGGTAAGTCTCAATAGAACAGTTCTTTATATACATTTAATGGTCAATCCTCGCAATTTTACTAATTTTATGATTACATTGCTATGCTTTCAAGGATCATAATGTGATTATACATTTCCGATCTTTCTTAATGAATTTTCTAACACATACATAAATAATTGTTGATTGATAGGTCTGATAAATATTAAATAAATGTAATGTTTTTATTTTTAACATATAAAAATATTAAACTATCTAGTCAAAATAATAATAATAATAAATAAATATTTTCGGACATCTAACACACAACGCCATCTATTTATAAACTAAGCAGTGCTTGTATTATGGGTACTACTCAACTAATATATAGATACATATATATAATTTGTAAATACATATATATTAAATATAGAAAACTGCCAAGATCGAAACAAATATTTTACCCGAACCGGGGAATCGAACCCGAGACCTCATGCACAGCAGTCGCGTACGCTACCGCTGCGCCAACGAGGCAGTCGGTTAAACAATAATGAAAACGAAAGTTTCAGGAAGTAAGTTAAAAAGGTCCGTCTCTGAACAAATCAGAGCATGAACGTTAACTAATCTAAATATACATAACATACATAAACCAGTATTGTACGAAACCACTAAGAGAAAACATTTTAAGATGATAAGAGTTACAAGTAAAAAACTTGAGAGGTGTCAAGGGACATCCGGATGGAACGAAGTTCGAAATAGAAAGACGAAACTAAAATTTCTAACTTGCTTTCTATAGAAAGCTTCTCTGTCTGTCTCTCTCTCTATCTCTCTCTATCTCTCTCTCTATCTCTCTCTCTCAGACAGACAGAGAAACATGCGCACACCGCACGGCTTACAATAGCTTACTATAGCAAAAAGTGTCATTACAACTTTTCGTCTTAATTTTTTCCGTCCTTTCGCAACGCGCGATATGGAACTTCGTTCTAAAAAAGCGTACTCCTTCTTAAAAGGTCGACAACGCACTTGTGGCGGCGGTGATCGCTTACCGCCAGGCTATACGTCTACTCGTTTGCCCCGGTTCAATAAAAAAATGAAAAAGATCAATCAAATCATCAATTCAAACCCAAATTTTTTAATGCAAGATCTGGGTAAAAAATCTAATAAAAATGTTGAATCTTGGCGCATCCATGAACAGCCTCTTTTGCCAAGATACAAGTGTATCGCGTCGATTATCTCTTTCTTTTTTTTTTTTTTTTTTCTGAAATAGGGGGCAAACGAGCATACGTATCGCCTGATGGTAAGCGATTACCGCCGCCCATGGACACCCGGAACACAAGAGCCGTTACAAGTGCGTTGCCGGCCTTTTGGGGATGGGAAGGGGGATGAGGGTAAGGGGATGGGGTATGGGCCTCCGGTATCCTCACTCACTCGGTGAAACACAGCGCAAGCGCTATTTCACACCGGTTTTCCATTAGGCCGTGGTATCACTCCGGTCGAGCCGGCCCATTCATGCCGAAGCGCGGCTCTCCCACGGTAAGCCTCTATTCTCTTGTAATATTGACTAATATTTTGTTTCGACCGCGTAACTTATCTATAGCATTGTGAGATGGCATTGCTTTATACTTGTTAGTTTTCTATTAAGATTTATATTTGATGAATTTTCACTTGGCCTTCGAGGCAGGTCAGAAAGACAAAACTGTAATTATGGGAACTTTCTCGTCCCTTAGTATTAAACTTACCACGGGAAACGCTGCGAGGCGAAGCTAGTATCTTTATAAATTGTAGCATAATATGTGTTATTCTGATGTATAAGCTATTTTATTGTAAAGTTTTATTTAAATCCATTCAGTAGTATTTACGTGAAAGAGTAACAAACATCCATCCATACTTACAAACTTTCGCGTTTATAATATTAGTGGGATATATCGATTTATCACGTCACACTGCTATAACAAGAGGCTTGAACATTACTCTGAATGTACAGAATACATATTTGAAAACAAAATATTTAGGATTGTGACGTAAACGAAATGAGAATGACAAAAGTAGGTATGTGTCACACGAATAATCTTTATAACGCCTGCTGCATCACAATCTACTCTTGATAACTTCTTGGAATTATCTCACAGATTTTTCTAGATTTTTCTTTAGCATATAGCATTTGGAAATATGAGTTTAAAATATTATGAGAAACCTAAATGAAGGATGAAAATTTAAGTCTATACTAATATTATAAAGAGGAAAGATTTGTACCTATTTTTGCATGTTTGTATGTTTGTAATGAATAGGCTCAAAAACTACTGGACCGATTTTAAAAATTCTTTCACCATTCGAAAGTTACATTATCCACGAGTAACATAGGCTATATTTTATTTTGGAAAAAAATAGGGTTCCGTAAGATATTTGGGTTTTTCGGACACAAGGTGTAAAAATCAACCAGAAAAGTTACTTATTTTGCGAAAATTTTCATGCTACGGGCTATATAAGACGCAGACGAGGTTGCGTGGGTCAGCTATGTTTTATATACAACGTGTATTTAGTATCAGCATTGCACCCGTGCGAAGCCGGGGCGGGTCGCTAGTAGAAAATAAAGTTTTTGAACCTAATATAACAGTAGTATTAAGCGGTTAAGAAATTGTGTATGTCGGTCTGAAGATGAAAACACTCTTGTTGATGTAGAATACTCGTATATTGAGGTTATCTGTAGGATTATTTTGTGAGATGGAGGTCGATATCGACGATGTCCCTTAATTATGTTTTCTGCATTTAACTAAAACATTTTAGTGGTAGACTGCTGTTGTTTCTTTTTTTATATAAAGTCATCTCACATTAGGGATATATATCCTGTGTCCCGGGAACTTTACTATACATGTAACGGGCACAAAGAATACCCAGACTCAGGACAGCATTTTTTGGATCACACAAAATGATCTCCCACGTTGGATTTAAACCCACGGCACTTGGCGCAGTAGCAAGCGGTGTAGTAACCGCTTAAACCACTAGGCCAACCGTGTTACTGTTGTACGTCTTAAGTGTACTGCAGTTAAATATGTATAAATTTCGGGACAATCATATGCAGAGATGGTCATATACCCGTGATACAAACTATTGAATGTGACTTTTAAATATATTGACCAGAAGAGTTGGAACAGAATAGAGGTAGAGAAAACTTAGAAGATATAGCTCATTAGCGGTAGAGCGGCCTTTTATACATTATTTAAGTGTCATATTATTATGCTGACTGCCTCGGTGGTGTAGTGGTAGCGTATGCGACTGCTAAGCTTGAGGTCTCGGGTTCGATGCCCGGGTCGGACCAAATGTTTGTATGATTTGCAAATATTTGTTTCGGTATTTGTGTGTTTTCTATGTATAATATGTATGTATTTACAAAAAAAAAGTATATAAGTATTAATATCAGTTGTCTAGTACAAGCTCTGGTTAGCTTGGGATTAGATGGCGTTGTGTGTTAGATGTCCGCGATATTTATTTATTTATTTATATCATTGTAAAAACCTTCGTAAATATTTTTTCTATCATTTATATTGAGTATCCTTTAGAACTGCCGGTCTATCCGTTTATTGATATTGAAATTGTTCTTATTTATCACAAAATATTCTGATACTATGTGGAATATTGTAGATTTACTTTTACTGTAAATTACTCAAGTCTCTATTTACGGGGACTTGGATTGGTTTTTAGGTTTAGGTCTCAGTTTTGTAGAATATATACATGCAAAAGTACCTCCGTCGTCTATTATTATCAATAATCTTTCTCCAATAAGACTCGTGAATAAAAACTATTCATATTCCTTTTTCAAATATACATAAGAATAGACAAAACTATACAGGAAGAAAGAACAACAATAAAAATTACGTAACTGTGTGTGGGCGTTGACTTTTATCCAATTAATTTTTTTACACGTGCCTTGTTCAAAATAGGTGATCCAGTTTTACAGTACCCAGGAGGCAAAGGACAAACGTAAACGTGACGTTGTTGTGAAAGTACCAACAGCTATTTACAATGTAAAACAACGAGATGTTAAAGTAACTTTTTGACTTTTGTCCTTAACACCCATTTATCTCGTGTGTGTGTCAAGGACAAAGGTCAAAATCTGGAGTGAAGTGTTACCAGAGCCTCACTAAAAAGAGTAGTTTAAAAAACTACAACCTGAGTACGTAAAACCTTTTCATAAAATTTATATAGCCTATGTTATCCGGGCTATGATTATGAATCTATTGAAACCACATTCATTAAAATGGGTTCAGTAAATTAGCCGCTACGGTTGAATATACAAACTAATAATATTACACTTCCTTTTGGTTTCGCAAAGACCGAGTAAAAACCGTGATGAAAGGAGTTCTGTAGCTGCTTTTTACCCAGTGAGTAAGACCTACCCACCATTTGAGGGGGGAACTGGTTGTCTCTTGAGGTGCAGATATCCATTGTGGGAATCTAAGTTTTATTTAAATTTTTTCCCTTTTCCATCAAGTGTCTGTATGCTTGCTTGCTCTCTATGCCACAAAAAACAAAGTTGCTTTTGCCTCACTTTTCTTGAACCAGTGCCAAAATTATTTCTCAGACCGACGCATTCCTAGTAATAAAATTATTCTTTCTTGTCAAAAACAAATATGTCATTCATTTCCTATTTCCATGTTGTTTGCTATGAGATTCAGAAAGAAAATAATATTTTGTCAATTCAAGGTCAATATTTTCTTTTGCAGATTTAATTCAAGGTCAATATTTTCTATTTCAATTTTTTTTTCTATTTCGTTTCGACTTTTACCTTTAACAGTCCACTGCTGGGCAAAGGCAATAAATGTTATACTGATATACAAAGCTGAAGAATTTGTTTGTTTGCTTGAACGCGCTATACTCAGGAACTACTGGTCCAATTTGAAAAATTATTTAAGTGTTAGATAGCCCATTTATCGAGAAAGGCTTTAGGCTATATATTATCATGCTAAGATAAATAGGAACGGAGCATCAATCACTAATGAAGAACGTTATAAAAACGGGAAAATTATTACGCTTCGGACAATAAGAGACGTAAACGATGTTTGCGTGGGTCAGCTAGTCTAATTATGTTAGTATTAAGTCTATAATATACATGACAATGAACATGTAATCACTTAAGGTAAAAGAAAAAATAACATGCTAATCAGTTGTTTAAAGACCACGCTACGTAATGGGTAATCTAAATAATAATCTATTTAATCCATATCCTTTAGATTGAAACAATACATATCGTCACATTTTTGTTATTTACATCCAATTCATAATTAATTCAAGGTTGTTTTACTCGGAGCTTAATCTGTGGGTCATTTGGTGTTTATCTTCCCGTGTCGTCAAATAGGTTCGAAGTTTATCAGTATAATTGTTTCTTTTGCATCGAACAGAGTTTGGCAATAAAGAAAACAATCAATTTAACATTTATTAGCTTTAGCCTCCGGTTTCGCCAGCATGTTTTAGATTATCGCGGTAAAAACTAGCATATGTGTTATTCTGATTTATGATTTATTAGCTTTCGCCCGCAGCTTCACACTCATTTAATAATATAAATAATAATAATAAATAATATTGTCGCGACCTCCACATAAAACATAACCTATTAAAGCGCCATCTACCGCAGTTACACTGAACACTGAAAAAAAAAAAAAAAAAAAAAAAAAAAAAAAAAAAAAAAAAAAAAAAAAATTGTTACGATGTTGCGAAACAGAGTGGGACTACTGCTTTCCTTGCTATACTGTGACCATGAGTCCGCATTCCTGACAGGTATGCGAGGGTATATTCATGTTCTGGTCTGCACTTGTCGATAGGTTGAGTACCCACACAAATTAATTTTATAATATTGGTATAGTAAAGAAGTGAGTTTCGAGTCAGTTGAGTTGTTTGTAGTTGAGTTGATTGTTATTGATTGTTCTGGTGTATGATGTGTGTGATGCATAGATTCGGTGTATGTTTCATGTAAGTAATTGTAATTTTCTTAACAGATATCATGTGTCACTGGGAGGTTGCTGATGCTTAAAGCACAGGTTATCCTTTTTTAAGCATCGGTAGAATAATATTTCGTTAATATGTTGTTGTGTGAAAATTGTAGCATACCCCTTTATTGTAATTTTTTGCTTTTACTTGTGAAATAAACTTTATTATTATATTATATTAACGTACAATACGAAGAAACTACCAATCTTAAATCGCACTATAAAAGTTCTCGCGCCAATTATCATATGTACAACATCTGAACATCAATTGTTGGGCAGTGGCCCGCCAGGCATGATCACCTCACCTTGTTAGAGGATCCTCCCTTTGTGTTGGAGGGTATGATACTCGTTCCTCCACAGTATCCTATGGTACTTCTAATATCTCTAAGAATATGTGTACAAAGTTTCATGATGATCGGTTATTGTTTTTCGTATGAAAGCGTAATAAGCGAACTTACCATTTATAATATTAACATATATATGTATGAGCTGACCCTCGCAACCTCGGTTACGTCTACTACTACCCGTAGCGGCATAATTTTCCCCCGTTTTTAAACATTCTTCATTCGGGCTCTGCTCCTATTGGTCTTAGCGTGATGATATATACCATATAGCCTTCCTCGATAAATGGACTATCCAACACTGAAATATTTTTTAAATCGTACCAGTGGTTCCTAAGATTAGCGCGTTCAAACAAACAAAGAAACAAACTCTTCAGTTTTTAATATTAGTGTAGATTAGGATATAACTGTAAAGTTTCATCAACCCTGTTCAGTAGTTTTTGTGTGAAAGAGTTACATACATCCATTCTCACAAACTTTTTCGTTTATTATATGAGAAAGAAGAAGGAGTAGGATGTTAGGTGCTATGCATTTTCATCATCATCATCATCCTACCGCAGTCCACTATTGGCCAATAGGCCTCTCTAATTGCACGCTACTTAATACGATCCTTACTTGATCACTCCTCGGTTACTCGTACTCGATAACGTTTTTTGTCTATTTTAAAGTAAATTATTCAAAGTGTGGTGGCCTCTTATATTTATCTCGCACCACCTGAAGGTAGACTGTTAAAGAATGCCTATGGTATTAATTCCTTCATTGTAAATCTTGTGCATAAAGTTGTAAAAAAAAACGTTTTAAGTATTGATGAAATTGGAAATACGGATATTTGAAAAAAAGGTATCTCTTTCAAGATGTTGTTACGAGTTTACATATATGCATCTGTAAAAGTGTATTATCAGATAGATAAGGCACTTGTTTTTGCACTTCTATGGTTGCTGGAAATACACATTGTATTTAGTCCCAAGAAACACAGGTCAATATGATTATAAGTTTATGTTGCCTCACAAAGTAGAATGTCTTTCTTATTAGTCTAAAGTAACGACAATTATTTTCTTGTTTTCAATGTGCTACTAATTTTATGCCCTCATCATGAAACCTTGCAGTTGTCGGGTATAAAACAAAGGTTATAAAGTAGGACATAATACAAAGTAGGTATTTTTATTTGTGAATTTTCTAAAAATGAATCCTTAGATCGATTTATTGTCCTCAAAATCCCCTACATCCTAAATTTCATGATAATCGTGGCGTTATAATTGCGTAAAAAATCCAAAAGGTAACTTTGCTACGGTATAAGAAATCAATCCTATGGATGTAAATATTACTTATACATATGTACATGAAGCATCGTATAATAAAATTTTAAGTAGGTATAAAAATAAATTAGTATGTTGGTCATATTTCAACTCAGACGATATAAAGGCATATTTGTTTCGTCTGACGTGCTCTATACTAAATTCTCTTTGGAGTTATTCGTAATATTTCTGTGAAATTCCAGTTTCAGTTCAGTCTATTGAATCTAGAATTTAGATAGTGCTCTTATAGTTGAAAAGGAATTTTTGAATGTCTTATGAATGTCATAGTATCTGACTCAGTTGGCATGTCAGGATTTATTTTGTTTATTATTTCATTTTGTTCTTCGTCTTATTTTTATCAAGAAGAGTATTTTAGATCTTTTTATATAATAATTGCTTTTGGTTTCTGTAATCAATACGAATAAAACTAACAGAAGTAGAGTGGAAGTAGTTACCACTAGAGAGCAGGAGAGAGAGAGAGAGAGTAAGTCCAACACCTTCTTCTCTTAGCGTAATTCCTTGTGTCACTCTAGAGCCAGACGCCGATATAGTCAGTTACCGTCAGTTGACCTGTCTGTCCGTTTATCCCTATACCATAAATTTTTATCACTGTAAATTAATCAATACTAATATATCAATCTGAAGAGTTTGTTTGCTTGAACACGTTAATCTCGGGAACTACTGGTCCGATTTGCCGATTTGTACGATAGCTCATTTATTGAGGAAAGCTATAAGCTATATATCATCACGCTAAGACCGATAGGAGCGTAGCACCAATAAAGACTGTTTCAAAAATGGAGAAAAATTATCACACTACGGGCAATACGGGAGACGCAAACGAGGTTGTGTGAGTCAGCTAGTAATCAATATTTACAGCACAATTTAAATTAATGTAACTCATGAACATTATTTATTATACCAATATGTTATTCGAACAAACGAATTAATTGTAAACGATTGCAATATAATTAATTTATAATACCTACACAAGTCTGGTCTGTTATCATTAGGTACTTCTACTGACACAGTTGATAGTCTGTCCCTTATCAATACAACCAGATTTTTTTATCTGTGTGTCTTTATGAACGTTATTTATTTGTTTGAAACTCTGATTTAGTTGGACTTTGTTTAGAGGACATGCGTAGATGGGTCACGGCTGCCTATCATCATTATCAGCCCTTAACGGCCCACTGCTGGGCATAAGCCTCTCCTTAGAATGGACACTTACAACTCTCTTCATCATCTCAAACCTTCTTCAATCAATTGCGACGAGACCGGCGGGACATTTTAGACAATTATCGGGACGTTCTGGGCAGACGGATAAGTTATAAGTCCTTTAACTTACAACTCTACAGTCCTTAAAATGTAGCTTGTTTTCTGTATGAGATGGCCACAAAACCTACGAAATAATTTTGGACAAGTGTCATGTTTATGTATCACCCAAGTTTTCATTCTTTACGTAACAGGTTGATGATAAATAAAATTGAAGTGCCTGTTAGTATTTGAAAATAAAAATTTTTCACGAAATACAAACATATATGTGTGAGTGTGTGTGTGTCTGTGTGTGTGTGTGTGTGTGTGTGTGTGTGTCTCTGTGTGTGTGTGTATTAATTAGAAAATTATAACTTTTCAAAACTCATTGCACCGTCAACTACTGTCTCTCCGATACGTTTTGATCCATTCAAAGGTTGGTAAGCGAAGACCGCCACCATTGGACACCAGCAATACCAGAGGCGTCACAAGTGCGTTGTCAAGGGCTGCACCGATTTAGACGGGACTTTTACCGGTAGATAGCTGACAAGTAGTACTTTGGGCTAATTTTATTTTAGACTAGCTGCGGCCTTGCGTTACTCGCGGTGGTGGGACAGTGGGACGAACAGCCTTAAAGGGGAACTTCTAACCAAAGCGGAACGTTTTATATAATACATCAAAAATATAACAGTTCAGAGTTTAAATTTATAGTTTTATACCTGTTTTGTTATTTATTAAATCTTGTTTTTTATTGTCATATTATTGTTAAACAACTTTATCGGTTACCGAAGTACTATAAATTTTATGAAGCTTTATCGACAAATCTACGTTGATAACTGAATGAGGCTACTGTTTTTATGAGTTTAACACGACTTTGCATATAAGTGTAAACATAATAGATATATTTTCTGAAGGAATTAGATAGTTTTAGAGCTAAACTTTAAATAGAATATGTTTAAATTTTTTCGAAAATATAAGAATTTTAGTCAATTGTTACCATTATCTTTCGTTATTATGAAAATAATTCTAATGATTAAGAAACTATCAGTAACTACCCTTAGGGGAGATTTTTATATTTTGAATGGGAAGTAACTCTTCAAAATAAATACTTTAGAAAACGTTATAAGTCCGATATTATTTAAACTGACGGAGTTCGGAGCAAGACTTAAAAATATCTTCTTCTATTTTGAAGTCGGTTAGAGTTGTTACCGTTATCCGTAAATACATCTAAAGCTAAGATCAAATACTTATTTCGAAGAGAAATAGGACTCAAGATTTAGCTTAAAACGAGGCGTATGCAACAAATCTTATCTTATTTCGGATAGCTCCGTTCTCATGTAGTGTACTGTGTAGCTAAAATAGAACACATCTATGTTCAGCAGAACTACGTTCATGAATTTGTTCTAGATTTATCTATTGAAGCATACGTAGGATTGGTTTTATTTTTGTTTGTGATACACTGACAGTGACAAAACATAAAAATAAATTATTTCAAATTCGATTCGATTTCGATCGTTTTTTATTTCGAATTATTTTAATAAAATATATGTAATACTCAAATTAAAAAACATATACAAATGGCAGTCTTACTACTTCTTCTTTTGATGAAATGGCAACCAGCCGGATCACTCGGATTAGCTATTTCTGCTAATGTCAAGTATTAACAGTCTTCAATTGTAAGTCATCGAGTTTCTTCATTTAAAAAAGTGATATTTTGTACTGTGCATACATACATACATATGCATTTAGTAAAAAACGGTTATTTTAATATTACAGACACTTCAATTTTTTTTTATAATATGCATATACTCGTAAGTAAAAATTCAGCGGACGTTAACATCCAATCTTTAACAGTAGGTTGTTTAAAAAACCTCAATGTTTTACGTAGTGACTACGAAGCAAAACATTCGTGTGCCTGTAAACAAATTGTGCCAAAGTGACAGTAAGTGCAATCGACCTCGTTTTAAATAGTCGCCCCAATTTGTACTATACTCTTATACGTATACATTTAGTGTTTGCTTGACAAGTTTTATGATAATTTACGGAAAAAACTGAGTCGCAAATTGTGCTATAAATATTTTTGTGAGACGTTGCATCATATATAAAACTAGCTGAGCCCCGCGATGCTACCGGCGCGGCGGTACAATAACAACCGCTGGGATAGCCGCGGGGAAAAGTTTGTCTTAAAAATACTACCCTACGCTACACCTTATATCATCCGCTATCTGCAACTGAAAGTCCCGTCAAAATTGGTCCTGCCGTTCCAGAGATTAGCCGGGACAAGCAGACAGACAAATAGATAAAAATTGTAAAAAAATATTATTTTGACATTGCATTTAGTAAAAAGCAGTTATTTTAACATTACAAACAGATAATTCAATTTCATTTATAATGTTCGCGAGAACGAAGACGGACTAACAAAGTAATGTTTACAAGTTACTTGTATATAAGAAAATAAATCTTATTATGTACAATGTTTCATTAGAATTTTTCACCGCGTAAGTGCTATGTATAGTATTTTATATGTGACTGCAGTGCAATATTAAAATGTTATATTTTAAACCTCTATTAAAACTGACGATGTTGACTCGTAATTTTAAATGTCTATTAATAACACCGTTATGCAAATTTTATATTATACTTTTAAATTCACTAATCAAATGAATTTGGTCAGCAATTATATGTAGAATATCGTGACTCATTTGTGTTTATGTGTAACTAAGTTGAATTATTTATTCTTTATTATATAGGCGGCAAACGAGCAGACGTACATCTGTCTACATCTATTATCTTTAAACGTGCAATTATTGTTTATAGCTACAATGATCTGAATCTCGGGTATGGTTCCAACGATTTTCATTAAATTTAGTATGCAAGGGTTTTCTGAAGCGATAAATCGATTTAGCTAGGATTTATTTTTATAAAATAATCACAAATTTTAATAACAAAAAACCGACTTCAAGATCTGGACCAAAGTAAAATGGGACCACACACAATCATTCACGGTTCAATTTCATTAAATACTCGCTGTACTCTGCCACGGTTCGTTGTAGCACACTGTGGTTGCAGTGAACACACAAACTATTTTTAAACCACGTTCAATCGTTGCACGACTGCAGAATTTTTAGTTTTTGACTGCCTCAGGGGCACAGCGGTAGCGTAAGCAACTGCTTTGCAAGTTGCGGGTTCGATGTCTGAGTCGGACCAAGTGTTTGTATGACCTACTATGTTTCGGAGTGTGGATTTTTTCTATGTATAATATGTATATATTTATAAAAAAGTATAAATGTATTTAAATCAGTTGTTGTTCTCATTATACAAGCTTTACTTAGTTTGGGATTTGAATGGTGTTGTGTTTTAGATGTCCTAAATATTTATTGTTTTATTATTTGAAGCGTATACATACCAACCGAACGTTTTAAATATAAATATTATAACGAAATCTGCAGACGGCCTTGACCAACCACTCCTTAGTGCTGGTTTGTTGTAAACAAAACAGGTTTGGTACATCACAAACGCATATCATTTTGATAGCGATAACGCCCCTGAAATTTCTTCAAGGCTGCAATTTTATTACTAACAAAGATAATATTAAATTCGCTTGTTAAGGTGTTTGTGAATACAGACTCTGTTAGGCTAAGACTACCGTGTGCTGTGTGTAACTGTGTGATCTACACTATCCGCACACACACACACATATCAATTAAATGTTCATCACACAATATTTGTCCTATGTGTCAATCAAACCTACAAACTGTGGCTTAGCCGTTAGGGACACTATTCACTAGGGCACCGGGACATTATATCATCAACAACCCATAGGGGATGGTTAAGCCCATACGCCCACTGGCCAAGTGCGTAATATTGCTGTTGGATGTTTTTAAGCCGCCTTAGAGACCTCCAACCAAGCTTCACGACTGTTATCCTATAACCGGGACCGACAGCTTAACGTGACCTCCGAATCACGGAGACGCTCATGGTATCATGCGACCAGCGGTTACCCATCCAGGTACTGACCTACTTGTACTTACTTACCCTCAGTAATTGTTCCTAATCACCGAGTGCAAAAGGGCTATGAGCGCCTTTCTTATCGACATTACATCGCCTCTCTTTGTTCTGTCTCAGTTAAAGACGTGAGACTACACTAGACATAAAATACTCGTATATACAGTGTATATTATGCACGTCAAATTCATGATCGAATTCTAAGGCCCCGTTTCACCGATTACAGAGAAGTTTCGGAAAGCTTATATGCAAGATAAATTGACGTATCTTCCATGTAAATTGTGTCAAACCGTCCGTAAGATAAGCTATTCGGAATTTATATGTACCTAGTTCACTAACTGTCTACTAATAATAAACTATTATACGTCACCTTGAGTCGTGATTTGAATAATTATATCTTACGTATCTCGTATAGACTACCATTTATATTGTGACGTGTTTTAAGGGGCAACCAAAGTCATTGTTTTTTCCTCTAGCAGACCCGAGGTCCACTGCTCAGTTGTTTAAATCAAGCAAGTTGCAATGACCGTCACGTACTAACTTAAATAGTATTACTATCCTAATAATACGCCTAATAATATAGACGCGAAAGTTTGTGAGTATGTAAGTGAGTATGTTTGTTGATCTTTCACGCGAAAACTATAAAATGAATATTGATGAAACTTTACAATAATACAGCTACAGAATAACACATAGGCTAAAATTATAAAGATACTAGCTTCGCCTCGCGACGTTGCCCGCGGTTATTTTAGTACGACGGTAGCACCGCGGGGTTCAGTTAGTTTTTTTATAAAGATGAAAAAGGTATTCATGTAGGTATTTGCCAGATATCTGGTTAAAATACTAGAAACTTAAGAACGTTGAAGTTTATAAAACTAATTTATGAAATCCAAATATGATTCATTCAAAATATTCATCACATAAAGATACATGTTTAAAAAGATACGACAGATGGTTTAGGATTATCTATTCTATATCTATACTAATATTATAAAGAGGAAAACTTTGTTTGTAGGTTTGTTTGTAATGAATAGGCTCTAAAACTACTGGACCGATTTTAAAAATTCTTTCACCATTCGAAGGCTACATTATCCACGAGTAACATAGGCTAAATTTTATTTTGGAAAAAGATAGGGTTCCGTAAGATATTGGGGTTTTTCGGACACAAGGTGTAAAAAATCAACCCTATACGGGGGAAAATTTTTCGCTACGGGCAATAAAAGACGCAAACGAGGTTGCGTCGGTCAGCTAGTTAATAATAAAGCTGAAGAGTTTGTTTGTTTGTTTGTTTGTTGGTTTGAACGCGCTAATCTCAGGAATCACTGGTCCGATTTAAAAAATTATATCAGTGTTGGATAGTCCATTTCTCGAGGAAGGCTATAGGCTATATATCATCACGCTACTACTAATAGGAGCGGAGCACTAATGAAGAATGTTTCAAAAACGGGAGAAAATTTAAGGCAATATAAGACGCAAACGAGGTTGAGTGGGTCAGTTAGTGTAATATATAAATAAATTATAGTATTATCGTTAAGTAAAGTCCGTGGCGATCAGTGTTTGTAAGATAAAGGGATTTAGAACTAGCAGTGAGAATACTGACTCCTATATACCGAAGGAGAGCCACGCTTCGGTATGCATGGAACGGTTCGACCGGAGTTATACTGTCTGTACCGCTGTGTTTTACCGCCTAAATAAAGAATATTAACAGGCTTCTCCATATTTAAGTACCGAATTAAACTGATTCAATTCAAAATACAATTACTAAAATAGGCTCACTACCGACGAAGATATACACAAAAATAACAATTGAATTGACAACAATTTTAAAGTTATTTATCGTGTCATCCCAATAATGATATTTTACATTCCTTGTTTTGTTTATTTCAAATTTTAATCTAACGCATAATGATGTATGTGTTTGTCTGTTTAGAAATTGACACATATGTAAATGTCATATTGCACACACGAAAAAAGATATCTAACTGAGGGATGGCGCCGTGTTTTCATATGCCAGCACAGAAATAGAAACATTAAAACGTGGGTGTTACATTACAAAATCACTATACCGCTCTATACCACAAAAAATAGTGTTAAAATAGCTGCGAAGGTTAAGAATACCGAAAGTTGAATTTTTATGATTTCTGTTCTATTCAAAACCGTGTACGTATTTAGTAGGTATAGCAACTATTGAAGAACTTAACCGGGGGAGAGCCGCGCTTCGGTATGAATGGGTCGGTTTGACCGGAGTGATACCACGGCCTCACAAAAAACCGGTGTTTCACCGAGTGAGTGAGGATACCGGAGGCCCATACCCCAACCCCTCCCCCCATTCCCTCTCCCTATCCCCCAAAGGTCGGCAACGCACTTGTGACGCTTTTGGTGTTGCGGGTGGTGATACGTCTGCTCGTTTGACACCTATTCAATAAAAAAAAAAGAAAAGTTATTAAGGGTGTGGCTATGTATAGTACGAGTACCTACTATACCTATGTATACCATATATATATATACTACACCTTTTACACCTACATTTATTTATTTATTTATTTATCTTAAGCATAACCAGGTCATAAAAAAACACAAAGCAGTCATAAGCACTGCCGACAAAAGTGAAAACTCATAACTATAAACAAACGGTTGTTTTAACTTACCTGAAATGAACATCTATGCTTTTTTAATAGTGTGCAATAAAAAGAACTAAAAATTATTATGATTGTAAGTAGTAAATGGAAGTAAAGCTTTGATACTCCAATAGATGTCGCTGTTTTCAAAAAAATTGTAAACAATCTTTTTGATTTACAAAAAGATTTGTGTAAGTAGAAAATCGTTATTTTATATATATACTGAAATATTAACTTTAAGTATATAAAATCATATTGAGAAAGGACCACTATCTAGAAAAACGAATGCTACCAAAGCATTTCGGTAGATGGCGCTGTTAACAATAAACATCCGTCTTATGAATTTTTTCGATCAGGACACGTGACCTGACGCGAGTTTATGGTCACGTGACCTGACGCCCTGACGCGAGTTTATACATTTTTACCCATTTCAAAAAAGTACACAGCGCCGCTAAAGAAGTTTTCACTTCAAAAAAAACTAAATTACTAAAACTACCTCAGGTACTGTATAAAAATACCTCCAAAGGCGAGCCCAAATCATTAAACTAAGTAACACGTCCAGTGGTTACATATCTACATGTGACGGCACGACACAAGTCTGTAGCGTGTCGGTCGGGGTCGGTTATACTTTTATTCGACGTGAACGATATTGTCATTATAAAATCCAACTGTTATCAAGACGCAGACAACACCTGCGTCTCGATATCGGACATAGACCTTAACCAAATCCAAGAACGATTACAGACGGATTTTGATAATCTTAATAAACGTGTCACTAGTCAGAACTACCGGCAAAACTCAACTTCTTGTCATAATATCCAATATACTTTCAAATATAGGTATATCAGACAATAAAAGTACACTATGATCAAGATGTAGTTGATAACCGACCGTACTGTAGCGAGTATCGGATACTGTAGCGAGTATCGGATACTGTAGCGAGTATTGAATACTGTAGCGAGTATCGGATACTGTAGCGAGTATCTGATACTGTAGCGAGTATCGCTTACTGTAACGAGTATCGCTTACTGTAGTGAGTGAGAGATCGAATAAGCCAGCTTAGCAAGTACGACTTATCGAAGTCACAATACCGCTATAGGTGATAGGATTAACAATAGACAAGAGAATATTGGGTGTACGTTTTAATAAAACCATAGTCTAAAAACCTACTAACTTAAATGTATTCGTCCAACCTGAGATCATTAGAAGTTATTGTAATCTTTCATTTAAGAAAAATAGTCGTATTGCATTAAACATACTCGTACCTTAAAACTTCTATTTATGAGCAGGCGAAACCACAAATCAGTCTATGAATTACTCGGTATGATGTCATGAGAAAGTCGATATGTCCTCGATGACAAACCTGACGATCAATGCATGACGTACCGTCTTATTTTTATTTCATGCTGAATTCCTTCTTGATTTAAGGTTAAAATTTTCTCTTTTTACAAGCTGTAGAACTGCCGATTAAGAGGTCTCCGGTTCGATTCGCAGAATGAACTGCTGTTGGTTTTTTTGCAAGAAATTTTTAATAGCAGCCTGGAGCTTGAAAGATGGCGGGGTTTCCCGCCCGTGCCTCGGAGAGCACGTAAAGGCATCGGTCCTGGTTCTCATGAACACCTATGACAATCGTTATTAGGAAGTCAGAGCTCTCAAATATACTGACTTAAATATACCTACCTCAAACTAGTTCAATCTTAGAATTCAGTTCGTTCGGAAAAGCAAATTAGGTCAAACCGTTTGAACGAGTATCTGACTTCAATTAATCTTGGGAATAATAAATAAATAATAAAGAAAAATGATGAATAATGTACCTCACAGAGTCACACATAAAACTTACATTAACATCTTGGTTAGTCACATCTAAAAATCAATATTTGTCACTTGAACCCTTTCGCCACATACTACGCGACATAAGAGTTTTGAAGTTGCCCCTTCGCCTACTCGTGTAATCTCTTTTGCTGTTCATTTCCACAAAACCTTGACGTCAGTACTGATAGGCATGCATATATAGCGTTGCAGTCTTTCGTACAATAGTTAATAAATTGCTAAAACTAAATTAATTGCTAAATTAACAATAACTAAATATCAAAATCAATACAAAAAATACCTGTAAAATTTTGAAAATACGTACAAAAACTACTTTATAGATTCAGTACACACCTACAATGCATTTCTACAATGATAAGACCGACACGATTTTTTGTTGAAATTCCCTGACGAAATAATAAATGTTTTCTACCAACCATTTTCTAATTACAACACAAAACTTCTTGATTGGTAGGTCACTTATCCACTTGGGTATTGTGTTATATATGAGTGGAGGCATATACACGCAATTTCGTCTAAATGGTTCGAATCTGGGTATTGGCATATATAATACAAACCCTCATCAATTTATTGTAAGATATCCTCCCTCTATCGTCTATTTAAGTATTTATTACAGAATTAACGCCACGATTTTGTATTGTTCCAGGGCCCCTTAACACACGATATCAATGCAGCGATGACGTCGGGCTTAAAGATGGAGTCGAAAGGCACCCAACTTTCGCTGACGGGGCGCGGTAGCCGCGGTGAACTGAACGATAAGGTCATGTTCGCGAAAGGCACACAAATCCAACTTTCGCTGACGGGGCACGGTAGCCGCGGTGAACTGAACGATAAGCTCATGTTCGCACAAGTTAAGTCTCCGCCCTTCGCTGAACAGCTCAACAATGGACAGGTTTTGGGGTAAGTGTTACTGGTACCATTTAATTTAAGCCTTGCGAGCAGCTGCCAGGATAGGTGCACTGTGCAGTTAATTGAATTAGCCGTTGGCCTCATAAACTACACAATATCGGTTTGATGACAATTCTCCTTAAAAGTGTAATAGCTTTCAGATGCCCTGTCTGTAAGGGACGTACGTATATTGGGGTAAAGAAAATGTATAAGGGAGTTCGGGAAATGTACGTAGGGAGATTGTTTGGGTGGTTATGGTAATGGACATACCTAAAACATGACAGACACAAGTCGAGAAGAATATAATAATATGCAGTCAAAGAATTACGGCCAACATTTTAGCTCATAATTACGGTTGACCATTTAGATATTCAGACAATTAAAATACTTGTGTAGTTGGCGTTTTAAATAAACGAACAAATATTGTTACTTACGTCAGTATGCACTTAAAAATCGAACGCAAAATATAGTGTTATTTAATTTGTTGGTTCTGTAGTTCCCCCTCTTCAAAGATCAAAATAATTTTCATCATCCGGACTTAGTTTATTTCTAGTTGTATTAATAATACTCATGATAATGGTTAATTGACGGTCAATGATTCAACGGAACTTTTAAATGTATACAGATATATAGAAGAGGTCCTTTGAGGTCCTTGAATTCAGATTCTCAGTCATCTTGAAATTGGGATCAAAAACCAATTTCGGGTTAAGAATAACTTTGTTCCCTTATGAAATGAGAAGGTCGGTATGTATAAGGTTAGAAAATAAATTGAACATGGAGAATATGTTATAAATCATATTTGTGAAATATTACATTTATCCGTTTTGATATTAGTGTTTATAAAGGTATGGAAATGGAGAAATATTTAGACTTATAAATTCTGTTTTAGTTTGTGACTGTGTGTTTATATTATATAGCCCATGATTTTCTTCTTAAATGTAACGAAAATAGAAAAAAAGGGAAGACACAAGGAGAAACGAAATAACTACACTTATTTTAAGGAACATAAAGTTGTATTTTGCAAATGTGCAATGAATGTTTCCAATCATCGACAAGCACAGAGCGCTTCTTACACTCAATTGCCAAAAATTTCGATTGCAAAATATAAATTTCGCTTGTAAACGATATTCTGGAGGATAATATAGGTTAGTTACGAACGCATCTCATCCAGACATAAACTAACTGACGTATTCCAGATCTTGATATTTTTATCTTCAGTTATAAGTATTTTCATGTACTAAACAAATGTAATACCGAAAATTTTGTAATGGAAAGATAAAAACTCAGGGTCATCAAACTTCAAAACCAGTTTTTTTCAGAATCTACATACTTTTTATTTGTTTGGTTTTTACTGATGAGCAAAAACATGTAGCCTCTTCAAGACTTTGTGGTACATTATCAACTTAGTTTAGCAGAATATTTTATGATTTTACGTCTTATGTGTTTGGAAGAATAATTTGTTGATGTATATTTGTTAAGTAAGACTTAATACATTAACATTGATTGATTTACAAAATAATAGTTTTAATATAACAGCTGTTGCTAGAAATTGGCGCATTTTATTATTTATTGTGTCAATTACAAGTCCTGTATGTTTTAGAAGTGAAACTTCTTTAGGATCGTTGTGATTTCAAATCGGATGCAACGGAAAAAACGACAGGTAAGAGACACAAATACAAAAAGTCGCCTGTAATTAGTAAGCCAGAGCGAGAGAGCAAATGTCGGTCTCATTCTTTTGTCGATTTACTGAAGTTTCACTTCTATCGTGTGTGAATAACACACACACCTTTTTTGAATATTACTGTCTTCTCGTGTATTGTTCAATAACATGTTATTTCTCACGATTAATGGTCGAGTATTTACGGATGGAAATGTACTAAAACAATTGATGTCTTGCGCTGCTAAATATTGTTAAAATAGCCAGAAATTAGAGACGAAAAATAAAAAAATGCACTTTTTCAAGGATTTTAGTCGGTATTCTGTGACTATAGACTAATATATGCGTTGCAGCAGTTTGCGAGTATTTTGGCTTCACATAAGTGAACCGAGTTGAGGTTTTGGGCTCCGATAAACTCATTAGTGACACTGAAAGAATAGCTTAGCAACAGTTTAACACCAGTTTTCGTACTATTACCTACTATATAACTGGCCTAACGAGGCTGGCCCATATGGCTTTCCCACAATTGACGATACGATAGATAAGTTACATATGCTAGCTATAAAAACATATGAAAACTTGATAGAACAGGCCTAACCGTTTATGGAAAACGTCGTATCTCTCAAATAATATTTTGGTAAGTACGAAGTTAATACCATAACAATATACAATTCCACACATTTTACGTACATTTAAAATTGTGTTGTAATAATAAACTATGTGTTGTTAGCAATGTAACATAGTATTTATGTGTTGGTAACATTTTTACTAAGTAGGAATTGTCCTTTGTGTCTGGCAACTTTCTCTCTCTCTCTCTCTCTCTCTCTCTCTCTCTCTCTCTCTCTCTTTTGCTCGTGATTAATGGCACCGAGAGTATCTTTGTGCTCCTATATCTATTAAAAGTTTTGCTGTTAAACCTACATTCTTATTCAACCACTATAATCACATCACTATGTTATATAGTTGATATATGCAGTAGGTTAAAACCGGGACAGATGCCCCACTTTTTGGAATACCTTCATAATTTTTAATACTTTGATTTTAAATCAATAATTTCTATGCATGTTGCTCGCTTAGTCATTTTATGTTGAGTGATTATTTGTTTTTGCTGACCTATCAATTACAGATTTAGGTAGGTAGGTATTTAGGTTTTTGTGGAACTCTTTTTTTGTGATAGACGCCTACCTGTTTGGATAGTTGCCCCACTACCAAAATAAAAAGAAGGATAGATGCCCTTCATATAGTAAAACAGCAATGGTCTCAAAACCATGTGGTTTGAATTACGAAAATCATTTATTTCTATTATGACACAAATAACCATAATTAAATTTTAAAAACATTTGGTCAAAAAAATTTTAGTTCTTAGTTTTTATTATAAAATATTAATTGTTAAGTTTCAACATACATAATTATACTTTTTTTTTAACAGCATTCATTATCATCTTCCTAGCCTTTATTATGACCAAGAATCATTGGGGTCGGCTTCTAGTTCAACCGGTTTTCCCTGAATATCAGTTACTCCACGGAGCGACTGGCATTGGACCTCCACAACCCTGAGGGTGAACTGAATTCGAAGGTTGAACTAGTAGCCAGTATATTTGGGGGCACTGATATCTCAATAACAATTGACATAGGGGTTTGACATTACTACTTTTAAAGTTATACAACGTTAAAATAGTAACTTTAAAAGTTCACCCCGGAGATAAATACCACACATGAGCGAGACATGTCTTCAAAGCATGACAGCCCGTGGATAAATTAGGTGCAGGGCGACAGCGGTTCCTATTTATACTATTAATTCTTAGTTACAAATGTAGGCAGTTTTTTTTTAACATCAGGCATCTATCCTGTTGCTGCATCTATTCCGTTGCGGCATCTATCCCGTTGCGGCATCTATCCCGGTTTACCATATACATCGGATAGTCCTTGTGGTGATGGACTAAGATCACAAATTGTCATCGCCTCTATTGATCCAATAGGTGTCGTATCAGCCACCTATGAGAGAAAACTACGCAGGACAACAGTTCTAAAAAGAGAAAATCTAAACAAACTCTGTACCAACCCGTGTGGCATAATATGCCAGTGTGATATAATATGCCAAAACTTCTTTTTTAAGGTGATAACTAAATCCAAATGATGGTGATACAGTAATGTCTCTATGTCAAAATCCGCTATATATATGGTAGTGTTTTGCACACCACATTGGAGCATGATACTTGTGATAAGTTTTTTATTACACACACAGTCGCAATAATGAATAGGACAGGTGCGAAATATCTTGACGTTAAATTATCTTTTGTTACTGTGCTGTTGCTAAAATACAAATATAAAATTATTTTAGATTTGTTATTAAAATGTAATACTTATTGAAAGTACTACCATTACAACCCGTCGGAAATATCTGCGCAACCGGCTGGAATGTGCTTCACATCAACAACTTATAACGTCCTACTGCTGGGCACGTCCCGCACGTGTCTCCTCTTAAGAAAGGGTTAAGGCCATACGTCCCCACCCTGGCCAAGTGCGGGTTGGGGACTGGCTGGACAACGTTGTGGCTACGTAATCTTTGCCGTTAGATGTTTTTCAGCCGCACAAAGGCCTTAAACTTAGCTTCACGACTGTTATCCTATGGTAACAACCGAGACTGACTGCTTAATGTGACCTTCAAATCACGGAGACGCTCATGATAACATGCCACCAGCGGTCACCCACCCAAGTACTGACCGCGCCATCATTGCTTATCCTTGGTAATTGTTTCTAATCACCGAGTGCAACTGGGCTATTAATATTACCCAATTCTATTTGTCTCTGACCTAATTTCTCAAACAACATCTTGTTGATATATTCACCGTATTGTAATGAGGATTTGTCCGAATCCTAAAAATCCCGTTTATACTTTCATGAACAATGTTTTGGGTCAACGTTATTGTTCTGATAAACGGAGCCATTAGCAAGTTTGAGTTGTTTTAGAAAACCGAGTGACGTGCATCGAATAAATTTACGTATTTAGTGAGGTCTGTCTATCTGCGTGAGAACTTCTATAGCGCGATTCAGGATTAGTAGCGCTTCGTTTCGTTCGTTACTCCGTAGTTCGATGTATCTTCGTTTGATGGCGCTGTAGTATGTTTCTGTTGCGCTGTATGTGGAAGTCACTTAAGAATGAAACTATGAATGTTTGATTTTTTGTCAGTTTGTCTGTCTGTTTAATATTGTATCTTTAACTAGTTCATTGGAAATTTTAAACCTATGATACAAAGCAACGGTTTCATCAACTATAGTTTTAGTGTCACGGGTGTGGTTCGATGTTCTATAGTCGTTCCAATACTTTATTTAACTTTTGACAGATCACGCACATAAAGTTTTGTAATAATTTTTGATACAATGTACTACAGATAATACTGTACTTTATGGGCGGGCTCCGCCTACTTAGGGATGTGTCATTCGTAATTAATGACCACAGACTATAAAAACGGTTTTGAAATAAATCGATTATCGATTATATTAATAAAACATACAATAAAATTATTGTGATTATATTTTATATCAAATCACGTAAAAAGCTTTGTTATTTTGCATTAAAATGCCCTAAATGTCTCTGTTTCAATGCATAAATAATTTGCGTAATGAAAACAGTTCCATCGTACTCGTACCTAGTAATAGGATCGAATGTATTCGCCGCAAATTAATGAATCTAAAATAATTGTTTAGACTTACTATAGTTGGTTCAAATAAAAAGTACCTGCGGTACCTACTTGTAATGAACAGGTACAAAATGTTGAAATTCGTAGTAATTTACGGATTAAAAATAAAACAACCAAAAGAGGTACTGTAATACTAATTTTAATTATAAAGAATCGTCTTCTTCGTATGACCAGGAATCATCATCACTTGAGTTCTCAGTAATATTGATTATCATTTCTTGGATAGATAAATTGTCGAATGCAACATCCCGATCCCAATCCGACATTATCACCTTCTTTGTTTTTTCTACAACATTCGCCCAGTTTTCTGGAGTTACTTTTTCACACGCATTTTTCAGTAAATTCAGCATTTTTCTTGCGGTGAAAGGAGGAGTTGTATTGTTCCTCGCAGCATATCCTTTAACTTGTGCCCCCACTCCACAGCGAGACGCGGTGACGTGCGCATGCATATTGCCTTTTATCGCTTTTCGCTATAATACATAGTACATATTTTTTACTATAATGGACACTAGTAGTGAGGAGGCGGAGAAAAGTGATTCGGACATATTAAAGGAATGTGAACAGGAGATGGAGGAAATTAATCGGAATTCAAGTAATGAGAGTTCGTGGCATCTTGGAAAAAGAATAAGAGATAAAAGTGAAGAAAGCTGTGAAGAAGGTTATATAACAGTAGTGAAAAATAGAAGGAAGCCGAAAAGACTCATAAGGAGCGATTCTATCGAGGTAAATAACACACAATCTGTTTCTAACACAGTTGAACAAATTCAAATTGGGGGTACTTTTGAAAAAAATGAAATTTGTTTAACATCACTGGAAATGTTACCTAAACAAATGGCTTTAGCGAAAATGTTGCAAAAAGAAGGTATACAAGGTATAACAAAAATAAAATATAAATCTCCTTACAAAATTTTTATCCAATTTAGCGATAAAAAACAGGCTGAGAGTCTTGTTGAATGTCAAACATTTAAAGATCTCAATATACGGATGCAGTTTACAAATGAACCTATGCTTTCTTTTGGTGTTATAAAAAGAATTGATTTGGATATGTCTGATAACGAAATATTAGAATGCTTACAAAGCTCATCACAAATAATTTCGATAAAACGATTAAAACGTATTGATTCTAACGGTGGATGGATTAACAGTGAAACCGTGAGGGTTTGTTTTAAGAATCCAACTTGCCCTGAATTTGTATATGCGTTTGGATGCAGATTTCCGGTAGAACGTTATATATTCCCAGTTAGTCAATGTTCTAATTGCTGGAAATTTGGACACATCAAAAGATATTGCCCAACTAAAAATATTGTGTGCCCAAAATGTTGTAAACATCACTCTAACTGTGAAATTGAATCGTTTTCTTGTCCTAACTGTAAAGGTTCTCATATGGCATTAGATAAAACATGTCCGACGTATATAAGAGAAAAAAGAATACGTATTTTAATGAGTGAAGATAATGTTACGTACAAAGTGGCATTAGAGCGTACTTTAAACTCACAGAAGGAAAGAAAATCTCACCACGAAATTATCAATACATATAACAAAGAAAAGAAAAAATCAGTATATCAAGAGGAAGGCGCCGAAATGTTTATTTCATCCCTAACAAATGAAGAAAAAGATAACGGAGCATCTCCGTCTTCTTGTGGATATAGTGAGGCTGTAAAGAAATCCAATAGAAAATCTAAAATCAAGTCCAAGGATTGGCTTATGGAGACGGAATATAATGAACAGAATCAACAGCACAGAGAAGAGGTAACAAACGCAGATATAAGCGAAGACTTTGTATATAGAAAAGAAAGAAGAATGAAAGTACAGAGTTTGATTAAGAAAGTAACAGACATTTTTCTTGAGAAAAATAAGACAACTATAGGGAAAATTACAGAAATCTTGAAAGTAATATGTGAAGAATGTAAGTGTTTTATTTTAAATATGTTTTGTGAAAATGATTTGTTAAAGGGTATATTTAATTTATTTAATGGATAAAAGATGTATTAAGCATACAATTAATATATTACAATGGAATGCACAAAGTTTGTTGCCCAAATTGTTGTGTTTCGATTCTTTATTAATTCGGGAAAAAATACACGTAGCAGTAGTCAGTGAAACATGGTTGAATACTGACCGTGACTTATATATCAGGGGATACAATATTTATAGGCGAGATAGGTTGGATGGTTACGGAGGGGTAGCTATATGTGTACATAAATCATTGCAGTCTAAACTGAGTCCTATTTTGCTAAAAAATCGTGGTATTGAAGCAGTTAATGTTCAAATATTCAATTGCAATGATCTCCAAAATATAATATCTGTGTACTGTCCCTCTAATGTGCAAACTAGACAGTCTGATTGGGATAGCCTGTTTTCAATAGCCTCTAAAAAAACATTGATCGCTGGAGATTTTAACGGGCACCACACCAACTGGTCCTACAAAACAGACCAAAGAGGTACACAGTTGTATGATTCATCCCTAGATCATGGTTTTACATCTGTAAATAATGGTGATTCAACTCGAATCAAGCTAGTAAACGGATTAATACAAAGTACTGCGCCGGATATTACATTCGCCTCATCAGATATAGTTACGAATTTTAATTGGCAGGTTTTTAATGAAAATCTTGGTAGCGATCACATGATAATTAAGATGACTATAAATTACAACCTTAAGCAATATATGCGAACGTCAGAAAAGTTTAATTTTAAACGTGCTAACTGGAAGAAGTATAAATCAGTATTAGAAGATTCATTCGCAGATATAAGTAATTTGGATAGAAGTAATGTTCAGCAGTTGTATGACTATCTAGAACAACAAATTAACTTAAGCGCTAATAAAAGTATTCCAAAAATTAAGATATGCTCCAACCCAGTAAACAATTTTAAACCCAAGGAATATTGGAGCCCCATGCTATCTGAAGCAGTAGCTATTCGACGTTTAGCGTTAAAACAATTTAGGAGAAACCCTACCCCTGACAACCTCACGAACCTTAATGAAAAGACCAAAGAATCACATAAATTAATTTTTAAAGCTAAGTTAGAAAGTTGGCACCAATTCTGTGATAATATTAATGAGAAAACTTCCGCGTCACAAATGTGGAGTAAGATGCAGTGGGTAAAACACCACCGCAAGCCTTATTTCTATGTGTCAGAGAGTGAACAAAAGGACTTACTAAGTTCTTTAACCCCAGATTTGGTTCTAAATTGTAAGCCTATGATTAAGTCCAGTAATAAGTTATTAGAATCTCCATTTACCTTACAAGAACTAAAATCGTGTATAAAGAAAAAAGATACTGCTCCAGGTAGCGATGGGGTTACGTATTCTATGGTGTATAATTTCCCTATCATTGTAAAAAAATATTTACTAAATTTATATAGCCTTATCTTTTGTAGTGGTGAAGTACCTAATCAATGGCGCACAATTCTAATCGTTCCTATACCTAAAGCAGGAAGCGTGACTAATATCGAACTAAAATTGAGGCCTATATCATTAATGTCATGTATTTGTAAAATATTTCATAATATATTAAATAAAAGAATAGAGTGGTACATTGAACAAAGAAATATATTACCTTCTTATACAACGGGATTTAGAAAAGGACAATCTACTTTAGATAATTTAGCCCGACTGATCTCTCATATTCAAATTGGGTTTTCCAATAAATTACCGACGGTATCTTGTTTTATTGACATAGAAAACGCCTACAATAATATATTGATTGACAAAATGATATGTTTATTGGACCAATTAGGGCTAGGGCATAACATTTGTAGTTATCTGTGGTCCTTTTTAAGTTCAAGATGCCTTGTCATTAGAAACCGCTCTGATGATCAGATGATTGATGCCAGGTGGACCGGTATGGGATTAGCACAAGGTGATCCCCTGTCGCCTTTACTGTTTAACTTAACGACCTATAATATATGTCGGCTTATTGATGATGGGGATGTCGTAGTTTCGCAATACGCTGATGATTTTGTTTTTTATATAAGTCACAGCAATTTGAATTTTTGTCAAGCCAGATTACAAAGCGTTTTAAATACAGCGGTCGATAATTTAAATACTGTTGGACTATCTATAGCTTCAAATAAATCAAAAATATGCATCTTTAACAGAGGTCGTAAAAAAGTAAATGTAAAAATTAACATCAACAATAAAACCCTTATGTGTGTTGAGAATTATAAATACTTGGGATTTTGGTTAGATCGAGCTTTATTGTGGAACAAACACATTAATGAAATATCGTGTAAAATTTCAAAATTAATAAATATGCTTAAAATATTATCAGGTCCAAGTTGGGGTGTGCACCCTAAACACTTGCGAACACTATACATATCTCTTATTAGAAGTAGAATTGATTACGGTAGTTTTCTATATGATAATAGTGCAAAAACACATTTACTCAAACTTGACAGGATTCAGAACCAGGCTTTGAGAATAGTGGGAGGGTTCATCAAGAGTACGCCCATACACGTGATGGAGTCGGAGCTCAGTATACCTCCACTTCACATAAGACGACTGTATCTCGCCTATAAATATTGCTTAAAGAGTATGTCTTGGACAAACAACATAACAACAACGCTTTTAGAAAACCTTAGCATGCTAAGATTGAATTCATACTGGCAACGTAAGAAAGTGCCGTTGCTGACTACTGTCTACGATACCTGTAAATCGTTGGAGCTACAATCATCAAACCCTTTAGAAATGTTTAGTCTTGACATATGGACTAACTATATAGAATTAGAAGATATTGTAAAATTCGATTTAGACGTTACTCACAAAAAAGCCAAAAAGAATATGGAACCAACATTGCTGAAATATGAAGTTACTAACGAGATTCATACCAAATATAGTGGCTGGCACCTGATTTTTACCGATGGATCAAAAAGCGATTATGGTTGTGGGGCTGCATACTTTGACGCATTCCATATGACGTCGGCTATTTTTAAAGTGAATTGTAACGCAACAGTTATGGCATTGGAACTTATTGCAGTCTCAAAAGCCATTAGTCAAGCTATGAATCAAAACAGCGAACAGATAGTAATTTTAACAGATAGCAGAAGTGCTTTACAACACTTGGCTCGATGCGCCTCTGGATTCAGAGGTGCACCGATAGCTTATGAAATATTAAAGCAAATTATTTCGTTGAATAACGATGGGAAAACTTTGAGACTGCAATGGGTGCCTTCGCATATAGGGCTTCGTGGTAACGAGAGGGCTGATGAGTTAGCTAAACAAGCAGCTAGAGAGGGTGTTGAATATAATATTAAATTACTGTACTCTGATCATCTTGGCAATGTAAAAAAAATGTGTTACGATAAATTTAAAAAATATTTTGATGAAAGAAGTAGAGAAAAGGGTATTTGGTTTAAAACAATTCAGCATCAGCCTTCTCGTGTACCCTGGTTTATTAATTTTAAAGTGAACAAAACTATTATTGTTGTGGCGCATAGACTCCGCTCAGGACACTATCCGTCTAGGAAGTTTGGACATCTTATGAAAAAAGTAGATACACCGAACTGTGAGATATGCGGGACTCTTGATGATGTCCAACACTTGCTGACGGAGTGTGTCAAGTATCGAACACAAAGGGAGGCGTTGGTGCGTAGATACAATTTGAATACTTACGATATTGGTATGTTTACCACCATTTTAGGAAACCCAACTTCAAATGCTGCACTTGACCTATTTAAAGTATTTACGCATCAACAGCTTTGACCTGATATTGGATGGCGATATAACATAGGATAAGGTACGATGGGACTAACATATTACCATGTAATAAAAGTCTCTAAATTAATAAAGATTTAAAAAAAAAAAAAAAAAAAACTTGTGCCCAGATCATTTCAATTGCATTATATTGGCAGTGATATGGGGGAATTCTGAGGACGGTATGCCCATGCTCTGCTGCCATTTCATCTATGACGTATCGTTTTGGCAGCTTCTTTGTTTTTAATATCTTTACTAACTCTACTTTTAGTAGGGACTCATTCACCTCTTCGCCATTGTCACGGAGCCAGTTTATAATTTCATGTTTTTTGTTGGCCTGTGTTGGTATTTTATTAATTTGACGAGAGTGATAAGGTGCATTATCAATAAATATTATTGATGGCTCTTCGAGTGATGTAAGCATTTCTTTTAACCACTTTTCATACACGTTCGAATTCATCTCCTCATGATAATCTCCTGTTTTCTGGGATTTAAAAGCTAATAGAGCGCCTGGCACAAATCCTTTTACTGTTCCTGCATGACTTATAATCAGTCGTTCGCCTTTTCCCATTGGTACTGTAGAAGTGGAGCCAACGGTGTTGTCAGTCCAAGTTTTTGACAGCGTATGATTCGCATTGAGCCAAATTTCATCTGTGAAAACAACATTCGACCAATCTTCTATTTTTTTTGCTTGTCTTAAAAATCGCATCTATACAAAGCAATATCATTGCGTTCCATTAAAATTTTTCGTTTGTCACATTTTTGGAATAACATTCCAATGTCTTTCAATACCTTTGTCAGAGAAGATTTTTGACCACGGAACAAACCACTATTTCGAAGAGATTGTGTTAGTTTTTTTAATGTTGGAATCTCTTTTCTTTGGTAATAGTCGTATATATGACGACGAATAGCATCAGCGTCAAAATTGTCAACGGCTGTAACTTTACTAGGCGGACGTTTTTTCTTAGGTGTAGATAGCTTATTCTGTTCCATGCCACTGCTGCCGTAGCCTTCTTTTGTTATTTTTGCCACTGTTGGAGCACTAATACCTAATGCTGCTGCAACACGGTCTCTAACTTGAGTCACTGGTATAAGAGGCCCACCATTACGGCTTTCCTTTTCAAAGTATTCACGAAGTCGCAAGACAAACTCTCTTGTTTGTCCTTTGAGTACTTTCTTTTTTGGCATTTTGACAGTAACGAAGGCAGGAACGATACGCTCAACTCAACCAAACGTGAGAATTCACAAATAAATCAATACGGAGGAATATAAATACTCAACTATATTGAAGGTTACTCATTGAAATACTGTAGATTATTTTAAAATAGACATAGAGAGATTTAATAAAAATCATCAATAGTTTAACAAATACAATATTAACCACTGAATTACAACACAATACAATAATACATTTTGAAAATTCAGTTCCTTTTATATATTTTTTCATGACATAGAACCGTCATATTTGAACAACATTCTTTTAATCCATTTCTTCTTTATTTTGACAAAGGAGGTCGCACATTGAAACACATAGAAATATGAAGTACGAAATTATCTATAAAATAATGAGTTTGTTAAATCGATAAAAACTTCTTAATGCATAAAATCGATCGATGAAAGAAATCGAATAGGTAACGGGTCAGGGTATCACTATTTGATTAAGTATTAGAGCTGTCAAAAGTTAAATAAACTATTGGAACGACTATAATAGTTATTATTATTATTATGTCCCTTTTATTACGATGTTGGTTTTCTGCGTATAGTTTCAAGGACAGTGCTAAAGTTTCTTGCTATAATAGTAATTGGCAACTCACTAATATAATTAGTGGGATATTTCCACTGTCAATCATAAACTTGTGTATATAATATACATTTATATATTGACGTTAATTTCTCACATCACTTGGACTGTTAAATTAGAGATAACTATACTTTTTATAGCTATAGCTGTGAAGTTATTATATATATCTATGTGTAATGTCCCTCCGACATTAAGGGAAGATCCTTCAACCAGGCGAGGTGACTATGCTTGGCGGACCGCTGCCCAATGGTTGATGTTGTGAAGTTGTATATATATATATATATATATATATATATATATATATATATATATATATATATATATATATATATATACACAAAATATATATTATATTATATATATGCTAAAACGCTAATCTGTGTGGGAACTTCTATATCGCGATTCAGGATTAGCAGTTGCTTTGTTTCGTTCGTTACTCCGTAGTTCGATGTATCTTCGTTAGATGGCGCTGTATGTGAAAGTCACTTAAGAATGAAACTATGAATGTTTGATTTTTTGTACGTTTGTCTGTCTGTTTGTTCAGGTCAATCTCGAGAACGACTGGCCAGATTTTGATAGGTGATTCACTTTTTCTAAGTATAATTCTGCCAAAGTGACTACTTTGCCTGATGGATAGCACAAACGGAATCTAAGAGTATTGGTCACCATACTTATTGCGAATGCAGACAATGCAATATGGTGACCCACACCATATGAATGTTGTCATTTTAGGATGATCTTCTGTACGAGGATAGTACCGCCTCGGTCGAGCCGTTCGTGCTCAAATCTCTATAACCTTTAATAAATAATAGTAAATATTACGGACATCTTACACACAAGGCCATCTAGTCCCAAGCTAAGAGCTTATCTTATGAGTACCTACTAGACAACTGATATAAACAAACTTCGAAACAAATATTAGCAAATAAGCTTCAAAAATAAATTAGAATAAAACATTGCCAAGAAAAAAATTAAATAAGGAAAAACATTAAACGAAGCACTAAAAGCGTAAAATTAACTGGCTTTAATTCTGCTGTCTTAAATTACTAGGTACCTAAATTCTATATAAAGTCGGTGTAGAGCCAATAATAACAGGAAATATATTACCAAAATGTAAATGTATTTATTAATAATGTTGACGTCTGGTTTTTAAAAATTAAAACCAATGAAATAGTGAAAAATAGGGGCAGCGAATGAATGATAGAACTTAACTTTCAAATTTATGGATATTATGTTCCCATATACTCGTATTAGGAAAAAGTCTGAAAATGTTAAATGATATAGATTATGGCAACATGTGTTTCTAGGCAGAGTTAAGCAGTTGTTTTCAAATATACGAACTGGTTTAAAACAAGGTCAATACCACGTGTAACGGTTTTATTACCGTATCCAGTATTCTGATGAATTTTTTAACCCATAATCTTGTGTTTGACGTCAGAATCTGCGAAATTAACACTCTGAAAACACGGTTATTGTTGCTATTTCCGGTTTTGTAGGTTAAGTTATGCAATTTGAACCTTAGGCCGCTTATATTGTTCTCCATTTCAAATGCAGAAGGTACAGACTCGAGAATGCAAGGTACATAATAGAACATGCAAACGGTACAAAACTGCAGACTTGTTGTTCAACGTTCTTCTAAAACAATATTTATTTTAACTAAATACGATCATGCTACTGTTTTAATCTCGAACGTAATGCAATATTAAAAGCACACTTAACGATTAAACTACTGTACAATCTTTTTCTCTTTAAACGAAAATACGTGCTTTGAATCGGTGTCAGCTATACGTCGTTCAGCTGAAAATAGTTCTCAGCTGGAGACTCCCACGACTCCTCCCAGTTTATACGTCATTAGTTGATTAGTGGAAAAATGGCCATGTTGTTAGAGGCCGTGGTCACAACCCAAAAAGATCTTCATGTTTGAACTGTATCTACCTATAGGTATGTGGGGGAGATACAGTCTCGAGAGTCAAATAAAATAGAAGAACATAAAACCTTAATGATATTAGTAAAATTTATGTAATCTTGTTATGTCTGAAGTGGACAGTCGAGATAATAGACGAATTATAACATCAAGTACAGAAATATCGATAAAAGACCCGTAAATGTGTGGCTTAAGTCGTATAATTGCAAAAAGGTAAAGAAATTCCTGTGACCTGAGTCTCCTTCTTTGTCTAGCCATTTTCCATTATTTGGGGTCGGCTCTCCTTCCTTCTGCGGCACTAGGACAATCAATCCTAGCTTGTAACATTTGTTTAGTGTGACCCGAGTACATAATAAAAATGATTTAAGATAACTGGAACTATAACAGATAAATAATTATACTTATGATATATTTAAGAGATGCTCCATTTATTTCAAGCCCCATGGGCCCATCCCGGAGTGAAAGGACGATTTTTCTGATTTTTTTAAATAATAATTCTATAAGGTGATTGATTTCATGAGTTGGCAACACATAAACTAAACCAACGATAGGCCGTAGTGATGAAAATAATTTAAAATTATACGTCAAATGACGTATTACTCGTACCTTTAGCAACGGAAGTCAATGTTATACCACCGGTAAATATTATCCCACAGATTGTAATACGAATTTCGTTTGACGTCAATTAACTGTTACACTATTAATGTGCCTGAATAAATTGGCTAATGAATATTTTCAATACAATTGAAAATGTATCTTATGCACATTTGTAACTACTGCATTGTGAACATGAATCACAATAAATTTTTTTAGGCATAATCGCGCTACTAACAGAATAAGTAGATGAAGTTTCGGCTTTAATTTAGATTGCCTGATTTAATCACAGACATACAGACACTGGAGAGTTGTGAACTGTGAACTGCAATAGGTTCATGATGATGAACCTTCAAGAAAAGAGCGTACTCCTTCCACAGAAAACCTGTGTGAAATAGCGCTTGCACTGAGTTTCACCGAGTGAGTGGGGCTACCGGAGGCCCTCACTCCACCCCACTTCCCATCCCTCAAAAGTCGGCAACGCACTTGTGACACTTTTGGTGTTGCGGGGTGTCCATGGGCGGCGGTAATCGCTTACCATCAAGCGATAAGCTGCTCGTTTGCAATCTATGTAATAAAAAAAAGATGATTTTACAGAGACTGGGTCTGGTGAATTTAAATTAAAGCTTGTAAAACTTTAAAGTTTTACAAGCTTTTATTTATATTTATCATTAGGCTTATTTATTAATGTCTTAATTGTCAAGATAAAGTTAAGATTCGGAAGTAAGTATTCCGTACTTTAAGCGATGACAAGTAAAGAGCTCATCGATCATTCAAAGAGTTCAAAGTAATTGAAGTAAAAAATATCGTAAAGTAAGATTAATTAGTAACAGTTTGTAGCGGATTTTTAGTTTTATGTTTTTTGAAGTGAAACTTCTTTAGAATCGTTGTGATTTCAAACCGTATACAACGGAAAAAACGACAGGTAAGAGACACAAATACAAAAGTTGCCTGTAATTACTGAGCCAGAGCGAGAGAGCAAATGTCGGTCTCATTCTTTTTTCGATTTACTGAAATTTCACTTCTCTACACACACTACTACACACACTTCTCTACAAAAAAGTTGTGTGTGCGATTCACACACGACGTGTGAATCGCACACACAACTTTTTTTCAATATACGGGCCTGCCAAAATGATTCCTCTGCCTGATGAGTAGAAGCAGAATCCAAGAGTGTTGGTCACCATACTTATTGTGAATACAGACAATGCAAAAATTAAACACCCCATTCCATTATTGCATACCATAGCGGCCTAGTGATGCTTCTGCATCGTAGGGCTCCAGTCTCGCACTTACCAAGAAAAGACGACAGCACGAATGACGCTGTCATTTTCCGTTGATTTTCTGTGCGAGGGTAGTATCGCTCCGATCGAGATGGCCCGTTCGTGCTGAAATCAGCGTGGCTTTACTGCCTTGAACTCATTGTACAGAAAACTCATAATCAAAACCATAAAACTAGTAAAAGCTTTCCGTTGATAGCTATGAGTTTAACCTTAGTATTGTTTTCAGAAAAATAAATCTGTAAACGTAAGTTCTTTTTTTTTTAAGTTTTTTTTTAAAGTGTCGCTAGGGATTTTACAAGCATACATGAAACGGACACAAATAACATCCATACTCAAAGTTTGTAGATCACAGAAAGTGTTGTCCGATGTGGGGTTTGAACGCACAATACTCATCGCATTAGAAATTGGCGTGGCGACCGCTTAAACCAATAGGCCAATCGTGCTGTCAAAATAATTAGAATTTTAGATTTTTGTTATAAATATCTTCTGTTTTTATGGTTAAAGCTCAGTACTGCACGACCGCTTGTTTAGGTAAGACCTGTGTCATGAACCGTATATTACGACGACAATGTATTTTGATCACGCCTTTTATGTGTAGATCTATGTTATTTGTTAACTTTTTATTTTATTTGAAACTTTGCTTTCAGTTCATTTTCATGTAAAGTTGTTCAGAAATGGTGAATTATTTTGTGAGTACAATTGCCATACCAAGGATCGGTGCTATAAGTGTTTAGGTCAAGTTGTATCAGAGACTGTTTTGCTGACTTAGTGCGATGAAAAATCAGAAAATAATATTTTCTATTAACTTTATCACAGCTTCATAATGACTGTGACTTATATTTGTGACCAGGAAGAGTAATGATTTAATGTAACCAATACGTTTTTAAAGGTAGCCGCGGTACTATCCTCTTACAAAAGACTAACCTAAAATCACAGCATTCGTGCTGTCGTGTTTCGTTCGTGAGTGCGAGAGTCAATGATGCAGAAGCATCTTAATAGGCCGCCATAGTATTTGTCACCATGCATTGTCCCCATTCACAATAAGTCTCACCAAAGACTTATATTCTACGCTATAGTGATCTATGACAGTCATATGCGTTTCATCAGGCAGAGTAGAATAACTTTGACAGGCTCATTTATAAAAAAAAACAAAGAGATATATTTTACAAACAAAGAGCTATATATATAAGTTTATAGACTTTAGTTAGTTTGGATTATCGTTAATCAACATCAGTAAAATCACATTATTTGCAAGTATATTATGAACGATTCTGTACTCTGACTAGCATTATACCCCATGTAATATCATCAAGGATTAAAGCGACCTTTTATTTCTTCATAAATCCAAAAAAAAAAATTAAGACCATTTTATAATAATTCTAGATGTAAAACGTGTTCATGAGTTGGCAACACTTAAACAAATCAACCATAGACCAATAGTACAAAAACATTTTAAAATTATACGTCAAATGACGTATTACCGTTCGCAACGGTAGTTCATATCATGCCACCGGTAAATGATATCCCACAGATTGTAATACGAATTTCGTTTGACGTCAATTCACTGTTACACTATTAATGCGCCTGAATAAATGGGCTAATGAATATTTTTCAATACAATTGAAAATGTATCTTATGCACATTCACTTATGTATTGCATTGCGGGCATACACATTAACATTTTGTTACTTTATTCGATGACTGACGATGAAACGAGATTTAGTCTACGGTACGGCATGGTATCGATTCGCATCTGACCTATACAAACTGAGAAATGGAAAACTGAAAATGCCCTACCTCTAGAACCAGGGCTCGATTTGGACTCAGGTAACTTCACCCAGTTGGTAAAGGGCAATTAAACCTTTGCTTATACGCGGTTTTATGTAAGGCTGTAGTATTTTCTGGTAGAAGCGGTGCAAAAGAACAACGAAGAGTGACTCTCTCACGGCTAAAGTGTGAAGCACGACCAAGGCCAATATTTTTTTTATCTTACTTAACCTAAGCTTCATAACAACTGTGTTTGTGACCGTGAAGATCAATGGCAATAAAATATCTAATCTTTTACATAGACGGGATGGAAATTTCTACGAAACCTTCAGTCAACATCAATTAACCGCACTGTTTATTAAAAGAGCGGATCAGCTAAAACGAAAATTTCCTAAATGTTCAACATTCTGATTGAAACTCTAAACAATATAATTAATTTTGATTTAATCAGGTATTTAAAGAATTTAATAGACCAGAATTGAAGTAATGAACGCTCTTGAAATTTAACCAGTTACATGTCACGAAATATTTGTATCATTTGACCTATTTATGCTATCATTATGAGTAACTCGTGTTTTGCGAATGAGTGGGGACATTGCTCCATTTAGGCGATTGCCTTGAATTAATATTGACACACAACAACGTAAGAGCTTTGATGCGTTGATTTAAGTAAATTAAACGAAAAATCTGTGTAAAAACATTTTTATATTAAAGGAACACCTTCCTAATATAATCATTCTAACCTTTATTATGCCCAAGATTATTTGCGGTTGGCTACTAGTTCAACTGATTTTACCTGAATATAATTTTTACCACAAAGCAACCCTGAGAGCGAAGTGAATTCGGTTGAACTAGCTGTCAGTATATTTGAAGGCACTTCATTCCCAATTGCGATTGTCATAGATGTTCACGTCATCCTAAAATGTGGAATGATATAGGACAGAAAACGGGCAGTCAGGTCACCTAATGATTAGTAGCCAATGTCGCCCTTGGGCATATGAAAATCAACAGTCACTCAAGGACGCCTCTGCAAATCAAATTTCATACAGACGGTAAAAACTTTTCTGTGAGGTCATGGTGTCCCATTTGAGTAGAAGCGTGATCCTCTTTAATTGTCGACCTCGCTCTTAGAAAACGAACTCCAACCGGAGATGTCGAAATAAGCGGTTGATAACCCACTGCCCGTGTTGTTTACGACAAATAAAGTTGCTAAGATGAGTATTTCTTCATCAAATGATAATTGTGCAATATAGTATGGTTAACTTTTATAGGACAGTAAAACAAATAGTTCTTAAAGCAAAAGATTAAAGTTCAATCTTGCGCCAATGCCATAATTAACTGAAGCAAATCGCAATGATATTTGGGACAAATCATTATGATAGTGCTATGAACACACAATTCTATAGTGACATTGTTGGTATATTTGATGATCTATCATTGACTAGTCAATTTGTATCGAAAGTATTGTTGATAAGAAATTGACATAATTGTGTACTAGATAGTATTAATGTTTGGTAAACTAAATGTAGTAATATCCAGTGATATGTCGTTAAACTTGATTCTGCGTCATCTTTATTATCAGATCCTAAAATGCTGGTACAGTTATTTGATAAATTAATCGATAACATATCACACAACGAACGGATAATGCCAACCTGTTCTAATTATCTTTCACTTGTCGCTTATCATCAGCAGCTTATTGCAGTCCACTGCTGGACATCGACCTTTCCCACTCTTTCGATTTTGAGCTATCACATCCAGCTTAAAAAGAAAAAAATTGCAGTGCTTTTGGGTGCTTTTTTTGAAATAGAGCTTTTTTCTTTACGGTAATAGCAATTTAAGTTACAGGTGACTCTAAATGGATTCAGCTTTATATTTATTAAAAATGTACAGTGTTTATATAAAACACTTATCCCAAAACAATTGTGTGTGAAAATTTTAGGTTTTAAAACCCAAATACATGTTGTATTAAAACAATATAAATAAATAAATGTTATCTACTAATTATTTTTCGCTATTGGCTTACATTAGACCAATTTCTATTTTGTCCAGTCTCTCAAAGCTCTTCGAGTCAGTAGTGAACGTACATGTCCGGCATTTTTCCAAGCTTAGTCTCACAGAACATCAACACGGTTTCGTAAGGGCCAGGTCTACTTGTACAAATCTTAGTGTTTTTGTGGAGATTTTGTCGGAAGCCTTAGATAACCAAAAACAAGTAGATGTAATATATACGGACTTCAGTAAGGCTTTCGATAGAGTTTCCCATGAAATTCTTTTGAGAAAATTGTCACGAAATGGTTTTGGGGGCGCTTTCCTTAAATGGATTCAATCATATCTAACGGATCGTAACTTTCATGTCGTGTTAAACGGCTTCACATCAGACACTTACAAGATTACATCTGGCGTTCCGCAGGGGTCCCATTTGGGACCAGTTCTCTTTAATATATTTGTCAATGATATTCCCAGTCGCTTCATATATTCGACTCCATTAATGTTTGCCGACGACCTCAAAATTCTTAAAGTAATAAACGGCCCAAGTGACATCAAACAGCTTCAAGCAGATTTAGATGAACTTTCCAACTGGTGTCTAAGTAACGAAATGCAGTTGAATGTATCCAAATGCCGGTACATTAAATTTACTCGGAACCACAAAATTATTCCATCGGTTTATTGTATTCAAGATACAGGTTTACAAGAGGTTGACTGTATTAAGGACTTGGGAGTAACTTTAGATAGGAAACTCACACTGGTACCCCATATGGAGAAAATATTGGGATCAGCTTCCAAGATGCTGGGTTTTGTGATCAGAAACAGCAAGGTTTTTCGAAATCCGAAAACCAAAATACTGCTGTATAACACTTTTGTTAGGAGTACATTGGAGTACTGTAGTGTAGTATGGCGCCCGCACTATTGTATTTATAGTCTTCGCATTGAACGTATACAAAAACGTTTCATGTGGCATTTAACAAATACATCTGGAATTCAAAATGCACTGAAGAAATCTTCATATCATTATAAATTAAATCACTTCAAAATGTATTCACTTGAAAAGCGTAGGAAATTACTGGACCTTACATTCTTTTATAAACTTGTGACGAGTAAAATAGACTGCCCAGTGCTTCTTAGTAGAATAAAACTGCGGGTTCCAACGAGGTTTCCACGTTCAATAATCACTCCTTTCTATCCACCCCTACGAAGAACTGTCTTAGGAGCAAATTCTCCAATCTGTCGTCTAACTAAGCTTGCTAATGAGTACAGCAGCTCACTGGATATTTTCAGTGATTCTTTGTGTAACTTCCGAAAGTCTATTAACACCCTCATTGACAACTAATTTGGCATTCAATTGAGCGATGGGATAGACATTTTATTTTGTACTTGTTAAAAACTGTTTTTTTATTTTTTTTATTTTTGTTAGTAGTATTAGTAGTTAGTAGTAGTGTGCGAGTGGGAGTTGGCGCTGCCGGGTTAAACCGGTAGTTTTAATTTCCATTCGTAAACTCTTATATATTTGAATTCAATTGATTCTACATATTTTTCCTGTTTTCATTGCTATATTTTTTGTGCATGCTGTGTTTGCTTGAAAGTGGTTGTACATTAGCCTAAATTGTAGTCGGTGTAACCTAAAGTAAGTAATAATGTTATGACTGTAAGCAAACCATAAATAAATAAATAAATAAATAAATAAATTACTCAATCCATCCCAAAAACCAACATATAACAAAAATAAAAAGGTTACCATCAAATAACTTTCTTGTAAAACTTGCAATAACAGCCACTGCTCAGTGTCCGATTGACGTCAATATGCACCCTATTGCCTACTTAAGTGGGGCTAACATTTTAGTAATATTGTGTACACTTTTAATACAATCCGTGTATCCTTTCAAAAATATTGGCGTGTGTATGTTTGTTCTGCAGGGTAGCTATCTATTTAAGTGATTAAATACTGCTATATAACTGCTTTCTTTTAACATTAATAGCTTACAAATTTAACACCTTTATTAATTCCTACTCCTGTTAGTGGCAGTGTGAATTATATATATATAATTCCGTCTGCGTATATGCCGAATGTCATCATCATTTTGGTGTTAATATATAGCCTTTGACAATCACAAATAATGTGGTTTTCTGTTAGTAAAACAATTTTCAATATCGATTCAGTAGATCCAGATATTACCACCGACAACCTCACAAAACTTTACCTCTATCGAAATGTATAGACCCTAAAAGTGAGGAGACTTCTAAAATAGTACTCTAAACCTCATTGGCTTCTATGTCGACACGAGGTTAATTAAATAAAGAGAGGGAGGGTGAATGACTGAATGAAACTATTTTTCTGAAACCAATTCAGTCCTCCGGTGACCTGATTGTGGAGCAAATTCACCCGTTATTCATTTACATTAGTGTACATTGGAGTTTTTTAAGACGTCTAAATGTAATCTATTTAGACTTATTTCAGCGTCTCAGATCCAATTTGATCGAAATAGTTTAGTAGTTAGATCTTTGACGTAGTCTACTATTGGGTGAATATTAGGTATTTAATAGACGATAATATAACGTCCCATGAATGTCACTAGTATTTTGCCAACTTTCCTCTGCCTAGTAAATGAATCTACTTATCAAATGGAATAAACGTGTAACGATAGTCAATGTTTTAAGACATAGGGAGCTAAAAACCAGATGGGCTACATGATAGTACTTGACTACCGCGGTTTGTACTATTTTTTTTCTGCGGTAATCCCCCCTTATACGACGTCTTGGGTACTAGGAGTCGGGTGCACCCAAAAAAAGAAACCGCTGGAAGCCCGACGTACCTCGGGCCACCTACGGTTTGTAGATCCTCCTGTGTGGGAACCCCGATGTACATTTTCTGCTCATAGAAAAGGGCGCGAGCACTTTGTAACGCTTGCACCGCCACCCCGATCTGCTTCTGCTAGAGTGACAGATGGCCTCACCTGTCACCCCCAGGCTTTTGCTTAAGGAGGACGGAGACCGTTCTGCGACCTCCGGCGCCTGAGTCTTCTACGGTACCGGGACGGGCTCCGCCGTCTCCTTCACTATCCCTAAAAATACCAAAATTGCTCAATACAGTTAAAGACCATGGTTCACTTCGATCGATACAGCGCATAAGTGCTGTTATGTGGTTTTTCCACTGAAATCAATAAAACTGTTCATAGTTCCAAAAGCTGTTTTAAAATATGGTCAGAAACTAGTAACATTGCTAATGAAGATCTGTCTCGTAGTTAGTTCAAACGTCCTTTAAATGTAAACACTCGGTCAAAAGATTATACATTTCAGTTTGAGTTTGAGTTTGTTTTCAAATGAAATGAAAATGTAAATTTTGGAATGTTTTGCAATACGACAACAGTTGGCAACCGGCCAGCAAGTTGTGAATGACAATAAAACTGGTATGCTATAAGGGATTATGTGAAATGCAAGACAAACAGAAATTGAAAAAATATTTGAATCCAAACAGAGTACGACCGTTTACTAAAATATTGCTACTTCCAAGTTTACATACCTGTGATGCCAGTATCTCATTCTGTAATAGAAATATTCCGAATATACGAGTATTAAGCCCATTTGGTTACCCACATTGGTTTTGATTTGATTGACGCTCAGATTTGTTATCCAGCATTATAATTTTATTCACACACTAATTTCCTTTTATACATGACTAGAACATATTTATTTAGCCCGACTCGACTTTCGTGAAACTTATTTGATGTAAGCGAAGTCGTTGGACTAAGTTCTTGCATTTGAACTTTTACTTATATACGTATAGTTAGGAGATAATCGGGCGTAAATACGCCTTTGAACACCATGGGATTTACTCATATTCAAATATCATTACGTGTCGAATTGTGTGTGTCCTTGTACTTAAGATAACTGAAACGTTATATCACTACATAGTATAAAACAAAGTCGCCTTTTCTGTCCCTATATCCCTATGTGTGCTTAAATCTTTAAAACTACGCAACGGATTTTGATGCGGTTTTTTCCAATAGATAGAGTGATTCAAGAGGAAGGTTTATATGTATAATACATGCATCATATACTAAGGTAACATTGCTAATTTTAGAGGTTTCTAACGTGATGTCGTAAATTACCGTGCAAAGTCGGAGCGGGCCGCTATGTTTTTATATACAACGTTCATAGTTTTTCTGTAGTGTATTTAATTTAGTATCAGCATTGCACCCGTGCGAAGCCGGGGCGGGTCGCTAGTGCTTTATAAAAGGTTTAATTAACATATTCTTATCAGTTTTATTCATTAGATTAAAAGATATCAAATACTATAATTTACGCAGCATTACATTAAATTAATATTATCTGTAATGTAAAGTCATAATCATTTTTTTAAACCAATACATTTTAATCTACTTAGTTTTCTTTAAGTGTAGTGATCCTGACTGCTAAGCCGGAGGTCGTGGGTTCGATTCTCACCCACGAATCTATGTGTATTCATCTATAACATAATATGTATTTAGGCATACTTATAAATTAATTAATTATGAATGCGAAATTAACTCTGTCTGTCTGTTACGCTTTCACGGCTAAACCGCTGCACCGATTTTAATAAAATTTGGCATGGAGATATTTTGATTCTTGAAGAAGGACATAGGCTACTCTTTACTGCAATAATAGACTACGGGCCCGTGTCGAAAATTGATGGGTCATGTGAACCACCAGGAGACTTTTTTAGAAAGATACAGGGGCATAAAACAATAACATTTAGCACTATGCTGTCACTTGGAAGCTGTCCAACTGAGTATAGGTGAAGGGGAGGGAGTAGGAACCGTCGATTTTTCTCCCTTGTCACATAATTTTTGTACGGCGTTGCGAGATAATGGATTAGAAGAGACTTTGAAATTGAATGGGACCGATGCCGTCTAAAATGAAATGACTAAATTGAGCGAGACAATCGCCGGGAAATCAAAAAGAAATCCAACTTTGTGGCTCACTATTTTTGTACGGCATCGGTCCCATTCAATTTCAATATCTCTTCAAATCCATTATCTCGCAACGCCGTACAAAAATAATGTGACAAGGGAGAAAAATCGACGGTTCCTACTCCCTCCCCTTTACCTATACTCAGTTGGACAGCTTCCAAGTGACAGCATAGTGCTAAATGTTATTGTTTTATGCCCCTGTATCTTTCTAAAAAAGTCTCCTGGTGGTTCATATGACCCATCAATTTTCGATACGGGCCCGTAGTCTATAACCGACATATAGGCAGGCGCAGCCGCGGGCTAGTATAAGTATATTCAGCAGTCTGATTACAAAAGTATATTTTGTTATCTGATTTCTTTAATTGAGGCAGTATAATATAAATGGGTTAAGGTAATAAAAAATATAATTTATTTTATCTTCCTTTTAAGTGATTTTTTTCCACTTTACATTTCTGCCGCGCACAGCAAAACTGTGGAATGAGCTGTCGCCTGCGGTGTTCCCGGACCAATACGACCCTCAAACCTTCAAGAAAAGAGCATACTCCTTCCTAAAAGGCCGGCAACGCACTTGTAACGCCTCTGGTGTTGCGGGTGTCCATGGGCGGCGGTAATCGCTTACCAACAGGCGATACGTCTGCTTGTTCGCACCCAATAAAATATAAAAAAAAAACATAAAATCCTTGTGCATATAGGTTTAGAGAATAAACTGTAGAAAAAAATACCTTTAATATTAACTACAATATTTTCATCACTATATTCTTTCTAAATTGGTTGGCAAGTTTAATATTAATACTTCTTGTTACATAAACACTTATACATATAGGTAGTTTGGATAAATTATCCGTTATTGTTCTTCTTGCTTGTACAATAGCAATCTTAAAACTGTTGTACATTATATTGCATTTGTAATGAGATTCACTGGCGTTTTTTCTATTGGAAAAAGTCCCAGATGGCGACAAAGAAACGCTGTTGAGATGAAATTGTATTTGCCCCTTGCAAAAAGAAACTTAATAAAGGATTGATTAAAAAAGAACATAACTTCAAAGAAAATAATAAAGATAAAGTAGTTAATAATTGAATTATCATTTGTTACAGAGGCTCACAAATAAATTTATGCAACGGTGGTGCCGGCACTGCAGCTATGACAGCCCTTCCAAAGATACCCAACGGACATGGAGACCAAAAGAAACCAATGGCCACGCTCACACATTTACCCAAACGTCCTCCAGTCGACATCGAGTTCTCAGAATTATCATATTCAGTTAGCGAAGGTAGAAAGAGAGGCTACAAATCTTTGCTCAAAGGCATAAACGGTACATTTAGATCTGGTGAACTTACTGCCATCATGGGACCTTCTGGTGCTGGCAAAAGTACTCTTATGAATATATTAGCTGGATACAAGTAAGTATTGGTTACAATTGAAATTAATTTGGAAACTAAAATAGATATAGTAAATACGTAGGTCAAACTGTCTGTCTTCAAGCTATTTTAGCATGAAATAGATTTATTGCACAAATTTCCTAGTTCATGAAGATCAATGCGTCATGGTTTGTCAACACGGGATTCCCATATACGGAAGCCTTGTATCTCGAATATATCTAATATTTAACGCGAAAACAGTAGAGGAATAATTCAAACTCATTAATATCATAATATCATTTTCTATTTTCATTTCCAGAACGTCTAATGTGAGCGGTTCTATCCTCATTAACGGCAAAGAAAGAAATCTGAGGCGGTTTAGAAAGCTGTCGTGTTACATAATGCAAGATGACTGCCTCCTCCCTCATCTAACCGTCAGAGAAGCCATGCACGTAGCAGCAAATCTAAAGTTAGGAAAGGACATGACAGTCACTGCCAAAAAGATCGTCATAGATGAAATATTGGAAATGTTAGGACTCGTCGAAGCTGGAAACACGAGAACAATTAATTTATCAGGCGGCCAGAAGAAACGGTTGTCAATAGCTTTAGAATTAGTAAACAACCCCCCTGTGATGTTCTTTGATGAACCTACTTCTGGCCTAGACAGTTCTTCGTGTTTCCAATGTATATCGCTATTGAAATCTTTGGCGAGGGGTGGCAGAACTATAATTTGTACTATCCATCAACCGTCTGCGAGGTTGTTTGAGATGTTTGACTTTTTGTACACGTTGGCGGATGGTCAATGTATATATCAAGGAAGAGTTAGTGGACTGGTACCGTTCCTGTCTTCAATGAGTCTTCATTGCCCGAGTTATCACAATCCTGCTGATTACGGTAAGTTTGAAATTTTATTATAGAACTAGCTGACCCTCGCAACCTCGTTTACGTCTACTATTGCCCGTAGCGTAATAATTTTCCCCCGTTTTTTAAACATTCTTCATTGGGCTCCGCTCCTATTGGTCTTAGCGTGATCATATTTAGCCTATTGCCTTCTTCGATAAATGGACTATCCAACACTGAAATAATTTTTCAAATCGGACCATCGGTTTCTGAGATTAGCGCGTTCAAACAAACAAACAAACAAACTCTTCAGCTTTATTATATTAGTATAGATTAGTTGAGCCCCGCGTTGTTACCCGGTGGCTACAATAAAATCCGCGGGTAACGGGAAGCAAGTCTAAAAGAAGCCTTAGTTACTACTTATACCATCAGCTATCTGTTAATAAAATTCCCGTCAAAATTAGTGAAACCGTTCCAGAGATTAGCTCGGACAACTAGACAGACAGACGGACATATATATGCTTTCAAATGTATTTTTTTGTTATTTATTGAATAGGTGGCAAACGAGCAGACGCATCACCTGATGGTAAGCGATTACCGCCGCCCATGGACACCCGCAATACCAAAAGCGTCACAAGTGCGTTGCCAACTTTGGGGGATGGGGAGAGGGAATGGGGGGAGGGGTTGGTGGTATGGGCCTCCGGTATCCTCACTCACTCGGTGAAACACAGCGCAAGCGCTATTTCACACCGGTTTTCTGTGAGGCCGTGGTATCACTCGGTAAAAAATGTATTTAGTGAAAAGCTGTTAATTTGATATTACAGACAACGCCATTCTATTTATTTGTGTAGATTTTAATGAGAGATACGGCGGTATGTGAGATATATAAAGATATTCTTATAATATAACAAATTCTGTACAGAAATTGTGAGAGATATTTATTTCTGTTCAAAATTTGCTCCAAATCTCCAAACGATGTTTATTAATATGAATATTTTCTTATGTCTATTAAATTCTTGGCAGTAGATTGGCAAAATTTTAATAAATGTGTTCTCAAAATTAATTTAGTAAGCGTTGAACAAAACTGAGCTATAACTAGGTGGAAAGAACTCGTTCTAAAGCTATAAAATTTAGTTACTGATAACAGTTAGCGGTAAGGTAGAAGGCACGCCTATTTGCGTTTTACCTAAATTTAGTAGCCCAAGTATAATTATGGTACAACATGAAAGGTTCTTTTAAACCACTTGGTATTACTTCCACATATATATATTCTCTGCCTCGGTGGCGTAGTGGTAGCGTATGCGACTGAACTTGAGGTCTCGGGTCCGATTCCCGGGTCGGACCAAATGTTTGTATGTTCTGCAAATATTTGTTTCGGAGTTTGGGTGTTTTTTGTGTATAATATGTATGTATTTACAAAAATAAAGTATATATGTATTTATATCAGTTGTCTAGTACCCATAACACAAGCTCTGCTTAGCTTTTTGTGTGTTAGATGTTTGGCGTTGTGTGTTAGATGTCCGGAATATTTATTTATTTATATATTAACTAGCTAACCCTCGCAACCGCGTTTACGTCTAGGTACTTATATTTGCCCGTAGCGTAATAATTTTCCCCCGTTTTTTAAATATTCTTCATTGGGACTCTGCTCCTATTGGTCTTAGTGATATGTACCCTATAGCCTTCGTCGATAAATGGACTTTCCAATACTGAAATATTTTTTCAAATCGGACCAGCAGTTCCTAAGATTAGCGCGTTCAAACAAACAATCAAAAAACAAACAAACTCTTCAGCTTTATAATATTAGTATAGATAAGACTTTAGACGGTATACAAATAGCGCGCCCCTAGGTTTTTGTTCCTTTTGAATCGAATAAAGTTCATTATTTCATCAGTTTCATTTTATTTTCGAGGAACCCTAATTTTTTTATTTAAATAAGTAGCCTAAGTTACGCCTTATAACGTCAGCTATCAGTCAGTGAAAGTTCTGTCAAAATCGGTCCAATCATTCCAGAGATTTACCGGCGTAAAAAGATAGACTGACATAAATTAAAAAAAAACTGATAAGTACCGTAAATACTTTCATACGGATTTAGTGAAAAGGTATATAACTTAAAATTACAAACATCATTTAAATGTTATTTATTTGCATGGATGCATCACAAATTATCTATTATTCTGTGGTGTAGGTTATACAGAGGTTGCCTCTAAAAGATCGCAGACAGTGATAAGGCATGCCAATAATCACCTTTTTATTTCAATGTTCGTCGTGTACATCCTATGTGTTGTGTTTAATACACCACGCTATTAGACCACTCTTATACGAGTATATTTACTAGCTGACCCACGCAACCTCGTTTGCGTCTTCTATTGCCCGTAGCGAGAAATTTTTCCCCCGTTTTTGAAACATTCTTCATTGGTGCTCCGCTTCTATTAGTATTAACGTGATCATATATAGCCTTCCTCGATAAATGACCTATCCAACGCTGAAAGAATGTTTCAAATCGGACCAGTGGTTCCTGAGATTAGCGCGTTCAAAAAAATAAACAATGCTGAAATGATAGACATATGCTGTGGCAGACTTTTGTTTAGATCGGTTCGGATATTCTTTATTCATAAGAGTATAGTTTCTCATTGTTCCCATTGAAATAGAAAACATAAGCAGAATCCAAGAGTGGTAGTAAATCCATACATACATACATACTCATTGCAAATACAGACAATACAGCATCAATTTATTCAGCGACCCACACTCTAGGCGGCCTAGTGATGCTTTTGCATTATTGGGCCTCCGGTCTCGCACTTACCAGCGAAACACGACAGCACGAACACTGTCATTTTATGTTGATTTTCTGTGCGAAGGTAGTACGGTCCCGATCGAGCCGGTCTGTTCTTGCTGAAATCAGTGTGGCTCTACTACCTTAAAAATTTGAAATTATCACCGCAGTCAATTAGAATTTGCCATATTCTCTGTCTGTTACGCTTTTACGGTTAAATCATGAACTAATTGAATGAATTTTGATAGAGAGATAGGTTGTACTTTGAAGAAACAAAGGCTTGTACTCAATATTATAAATTCGAAAATAACTCTTTTACAGCGAAACCACTGAACTGATTTGGATGAAATTTACAATTTAGATACTTGTATTCTCGAGGACTTTGAAATTATACACTTTACGGTTACACTTTTTGAAAGTAAGTTAAAAACCATATTATGCTGTAATGCTTATCAAAGCAATCAATAAAAACAAGCAGTGATTAGAATAGAATGTGAATTTAGATCAATTTCAGTGAACATGTTTATTGGTTCAATTGATTCCATGATTGATTGAAGACACAACAAATTCATTGAAGATTTATTGATTCATATCTATTGCTTTGAAATACTTCTAAAGCACTGATCATTTAACAATAGAACATTTTATACATCAAATTGTATGAATATTTATGTACAGACCGCTCAGTAGTTTTTCTTCAATATCTTTAATGTACAGAAATTATCCTTTTATTATTTATCTAATAATCTTGTTTTATTTATACAATATTTCTCTTTTTTTAATCTACCTAAATTAAAAGACTCAAGTAAATCTATCTATACTAATAATAAAGCTAAAGAGTTTGTTTGTTTGTTTGTTTGAACGCGTTAATCTCAGGAACCGCTGGTCCGATTTGAAAATTTATTTCATTGTTGGATAGTGAATTTATCGAGGAAAGCTATAGGCTATATATCATCACGCTACTACTAACAGGAGCGGAGCACCAATGAAGAAAGTTTCAAAAACGGGGGAAAATTTTCACGCTACGTGCAATATAAGACTCAAACGAGGTTGCGTGGGTCAGCTAGTATTATATAAACAAATTGCTATCTTGATCACAATATAGATATATAAAGCGATATTCCATTTTGTTATTGTTGATATGAAATCAGTCAGCTGTACATATCAATAATAAAAGTCCAACGGTGCAAAAACGTGATATCTAAGGATATTTATTTATAGTTTCGCGTTATATTCACTTATGAAAATACTTTAATTTTCGTTTGAACAAATACTCGGACTAATATCGCTGAAATAATTCAGTAACACATTACGCTAGATCACATCTACTCGTATACTAATATTATAAAGCTGAAGAGTTTATTTGCTTAAACGCGCTAATCTCAGGAACCGCTGGTCCGATATGAAAAATTATTTTAGTGTTGGATAGTCCATATATCGAGGAAGGCTATAGGCTATATATCATCACGCTAAGACTAATAGGAGCGAAGCCTCAGTGAAGAATGTTTAAAAACGAGGGAAAATTATTACGCTACGAGCAATAGTTGACGTAAACGAGGTTGCGAGGGTCAGCTAGTATGAAATAAAATAATAAACTTTGAAGATTGAGACTAGACTAATGGCGTAGGGGTTTGAGGAGACGCGTCGTTGCGTCGCCTAGCGTTGAGTGTTCAAACCCCACATGACACAACTCTTTGTGTAATATCCAAATTATTCGAGTTTGGCTATTTTTTGTGTCCGTTTCGTGTATTACATAACACACCGGCCACAAAGGATATGTTAGTTTCTAGTGTGTCTGTCTTAGAAAAAGTAATTTAAAAGGTTACTCATAAACCTACGTTTTAAAAACATGTACGTATTCAAATTAAAGCATAATAATATAATAAATATTTCGGAAATCTAACACACAACGCCATCTAGTCCCAAGCTAAGCAGAGCTTGTGTTATGGGTACTAGACAACTGATATAAATACTTATATACTTTTTTTTTGTAAATACATACATAGAAAACACCCAAACTCCGAAACAAATATTTGCAGATCATACAAACATTTGGTCCAACCCGGGAATCGAACCCGAGACTTCAAGCTTAGCAGTCGCATACGCTACCATTACGCCAACGAGGCAGTCATACTACTAATATATATTTTACTTAGTGGAAACAAATTTTACTTGAAATATTTTTTGTTTCTTTAATTCCAGTGATGGAAGTTGCAACCGGAGAACATGGAGATTGGGTACAAAATCTCGTGATAGCTGTGAACAAAGGCAACTGTGGGAGAGGGCAATCATCAACATCATCATCGGCATCATCAGTCCCACAGAACATCAACTACAACAACCAAATTTGTAAGATTAACACTGCGAAGGCGGACGCGCTGGCTATTGTGATAGGTGAGGAGGAGTCTTCTAACTTCTTTATTACAATGCTATAGCAAGTATTGTGTCTACTTCATATAAAATATGTATAAAGTCAGTAAAATTATGACTAATAACGATAAATTAACTTTAAACAAGTAATAAACTTTAGACATGTAGTTAAAGCAGGGTTTTTGCGAACCAAAATTTATTTCTTTTGGAACGAAGTTCCTTATCGCGCGTTGCGAAAGGGGGCTAGACGGAATAAATTAAGACAAAAAGTTGTAACGACACTTTTTGCTATAGTAAGCTATTGTAAGCCGTGCGGCGTGCGCATGTTTCTCTTTCTGTCTTTCTCTCTCTCTCTCTCTCTCTCTCTCTTATAGAAAGCAAGCCAGATATTTTCGTTTCGTCTTTCTATTTCGAACTTCGTTCCATCCGGGTGTCCCTTGACACCTCTCAAGTTTTTTTATATTATCTGGCTTCATTGGATCTCCTGCTGGTTAGTCCTCGATTTGTACTTTATTGCAGCCTTTCGAATTTTCGGCTTCCCTGAAACCCTTCGGATCCACCTGAACTTCTTTGGGAATTACTGAATTGAAGAATTTAATTAATAATTTCTTTATATTTATGAAAATTTCGTTTGTCCATGTAGGTTGATTCCTATTTAAAAAAAATACTGAAATTGTCAATCAGTTAAAGATTAATACTAACTCATCCAATAATCTCTATTTCATGTTCATATCTTAACTTATCCCGTAAATAATTGTTTCAGATAAACCAACTTGTACTGTTATAGACATGTCGGAACCTGTCTTAAACTCAGAGAAACAGATCGCATTACCGAACTCAAACCTGGCACCAGTTACCTGCACCACATCCCTATTAGACTCCAGTGAAAGCTTCACAAAGAAACCTACAAAGACTGGCTTCCCAACATCAGGGTGGAAGCAATTTTGGATCTTATTGAAGAGAACATTTAGGAGTATATTGCGAGATCAGATGTTGACGCATCTCCGGTTGTGTTCCCATACTGTGGTGGGGTTGCTCATCGGGTTTCTGTATTACGACATAGGACATGACGCTGCTAAAGTTATGAGTAACGCTGGATGTATATTCTTTACTGTGATGTTCACTATGTTTACTGCTATGATGCCTACCATTCTAACATGTAAGTATTATAACTACTATTATAAATTACTATAGTTGACGTATAGCTCTTTATGCCCGGTTCCTATATTTAACGAATAGTCATCGTGTAAAAATTTTCTACAACCGACTACGTGTCGTAAATACCGTTCCTCAATTTATTTTTTATAGGAACGATTTTAGCTTACGCCCCGTATAATATACTACTATTCGTACCTAGAACGGATCGTTTTTCAAATATAGGAACTGGGCATAGATAATCCACAACTAACAGATGATAGTCAGGTTTCTTTAGACCTTGTTTACTAAAATATATTCTATTCTTTCATATCTTGTATAGATAATAGATATTTTAATGTCAGACATTTGTCTCATAAAATGACGAACTACATACAATAATTTTTAAATTTATCATGGATTAGCTGACCCATGCAACCTCGTTTACGTCTACTATTGCCCGTAGCGTGAAAATTTTCCCCCGTTTTTGAAACTTTCTTAATTGGTGCCACGCTCCTATTAGTATTAGCGTAATGATATATAGCCTTCCTCGATAAATGGACTATTCAACACTGACAGAATTTTTCAAATTGGACCAGCGGTTCCTGAGATTAGCGCGTTCATACAAACAAACAAACATACTTTTCAGCTTTATAATATTGTATAGATTTTATTGCACTATAAAATATTGGTACTAAATACTGAAGTTTTAAATATACTGTAATAAAATTTGATAAATATGTTTTAGTATGTACATACTTATCATTGCTATAAAAATCAATTACTGTGTATATTTTATTATATTTTATGATATTTCATTATGGTATAATTATTTTCTGAACACGATTTTGTAAGGCACCAAAAGTAAACAAAGAACGAGGCATTAACATCGAAATATTAATATAAAATCCAGTAATGGGAAAAATGGGAAAATAAATTCACACTACGGGCAATAGAAGACGCAAGCAAATGAGGTTGGGTGGATCAGCTAGTATTAAATAAAACTTGATCAACAATTCGGTGTATCACCTCTCTCTACTCATCCCGTAGGTGTCGTAAGAGCCGACTAAAGAGGCAAACTACACAAGACAGTAGTATTGCAATGAGAAGGAAAATTTGACACAATACCTATACCAATTCGTCCGGCCCGCTTGGTAAAGTCGGCCCAAATCTTCCTTTTTTTTTATTGAACCGGGGGCAAACGAGCAGACGTATCGCCTGATGGTAAGCGATTACCGCCGCCCATAGACACCCGCAACACCAGAGGCGTCACAAGCGCGTTGCCGGCCTTTAGGGGAAGGGGAGGGGGATAAGGTAGGGTTAGGTTGACAACGCCGCGAGGCGAAGCTAATATCTTTATAAATTGTAGCCTATGTGTTATTCTGATGTATAAGCTATATTATTGTAAAATTTCATCAAAATCCATTCAGTACTTTTTTCGTGAAAGAACAACAGACATACTTACTTACATAACTCTCGTGATTATAATATTAGTAGGATATACGTTATGTATTGTTCATTAGTTTTCTAAATGGTTTTATTCTTTATTACAGTCCCTACTGAGATGAGCGTATTCGTAAGAGAGCATTTGAATTACTGGTATTCACTCAAGGCATTTTACTTTGCGAAGACCATGGCAGATCTACCATTTCAGGTAAATATCACTTTTAGTTTAGCATATTCATGAAGGACATACGAATGTAAAATGTGTCTTCGTCCAATGACCGTCTGTCCTTACTTTGCGTGAGTCAGACGTACAACTCTCTGTGTATCATCTACATATAACAATAAATTACTGCATTGCCATCTTACGAAGACACACGGAACTAAAAAGTCACCCTACATCGCGCAATGAAAGTGTTCGGGCTGATTAGTAATATTCTAATTGTAACTGTTGAATTGAGGCCTGTATCTGTCTCTCTTTGGAGGGAAATTGTATTCATTCTTCCAAGTTCTTAATAATTGTCAATCAATTGAGCTTTATTTAAAAAAAACAAATTTAACACTCAGTTACGTCTCCATTCTTCCACAGATCGTGTTCAGTGGCGTCTACGTGATAATAGTGTACTTCATGACAGGACAGCCAATGGAGACAGACCGCGTGCTCATGTTCACCACCATTAATATCCTAACCGCTCTCGTCGCTCAGTCCCTGGGCTTGCTCATCGGCGCTGCTATGAAGATCGAAACTGGAGTCTACCTTGGACCTGTAACCACAATACCTGTTGTACTATTCTCTGGCTTCTTCGTGAACTTCAACGCGATACCCAGCTACCTTCAATGGTTAACGTACTTGAGTTATGTCAGGTATGGATTCGAAGGAGCAATGCTCTCAGTCTACGGTTTTGGAAGAGGAAAATTAGATTGCTCTGAGGATTACTGCCATTTCAGACATCCAGATCTTTTCTTGAAGGAAATGACAATGGATAAGGCAAACTTCTGGGTCGATGTTGGAGCTCTTGCCGCTCTTTTCGTCTTCATTAGGGTCGTTTCCTATTTAGTTCTAAGGTTCAAGTTAAAGATGATGCAATAAATATGCGTGCACAAACAATAAGCTTCGTCGGCGAATTTATTTCCAATTTTGTGATTTTGATGGAATCGGAGTTCGGATTAATTGGGTGCATTTCAGTGAGAGATATTGTGTTACAATCATTCCTAGCGTTCTGTTCTATTTTGTGATGAGCTTTGTGTGTTTGAGAGATATTGAGAGTTTGTATTTTATTAAATAGTGTTGTCACAGCTAGCTACGCTTCAATATTATGAATGTACTTATATGGGTTCGATGCCCTAGTGCGGCGATCTTAAGTCCGATTCTAAATCAACAATCTTTGATCATCACGGGTTCTGATAGCAAGTTTGTAGTTATAACAATAATTAATAAAAAAAATAGTTTTCGAAATAATTTAGCTTTTTAGTACGCAGATAAAGAATAGATTGTTTATACGTACCCTTAGGGGCTAGTTTAAGGTTTTATAGGAGATCGGTCCCATGACTTAATTAAGTTCCTTGATTAGTGTATTTTCATACGTTAGTTTACGATTTCATTTACATCACGCGTAGGCGATATAAACTTGTATGTACTCAACATTCTTAGGTATTTAATTAGTATTTTAAAGTACCTTTCATTACGCTAAAGATTTTTTCGTAAATCTCTATGTCTATCTTAATTACCAGTATTTATTATTAAATAAACGACTGTGATTTTTATAAATTATATTGTTTTTTTTAAATACCTTTTACCTGTGTCCGTTTCTAGGGTTCCGTACCTCAAAAGGAATAAAACAGAACCCTTATAGGATCACTTTGTTTTCCGGCAGTCTGTCAGTCAAGACCCGCTTTCTCAGGAACGCGGGGAGGTATCAAGCTGAAATTCATATCAAATACTGGTCTGGGACACTAGCTGTGAAAAAAACAAACTTCTAAGCCAATGCAATCGAGAGATACAGCCGTTTATGCTGCAAATTTTCAACACTCGCAACGGAATCAATACCTACAGGGTACTGCCCGTGAACTCAGAATCTTGAAATTTGGTACGAAGCAACGTCTTATAGCAGAGACAAAGACAACTTTGCGAATAGCATAAATTTTTAGTTACATCATATAATATATCCACAGGTTTGTAAGGAACCTTATTTTCACGAGTCCGACTCGCACTTGGCCGGATTTTTTTCGTTCAATGGGTTTTTCCTTTTCTAAATAGCTTCTGAGGTGCTTTGATGAAGTAGATTAAGAATGAAAGCAGGTATTTAATTTGAGATAACGAGATTCTACAAGTGTCTTTATATAAGCTAACTAGCTGTTGCCCGCGGCTCCGCCCGCGTTTATGTCGGTTTTTTCGTGTTTTTTCCCGGTCGCGGATATGTGACTGATGCAAAAATTAGATAAAAACAATCCTTAATGCGGATTATATATCATTCAAAAATTTCAGCTCGATCGGTGCAGAACTTGAGTTTTTGAAGCGTACACAAACCAACATAACATTTTTATATAGATTTACAGATAACAGTATATCTCACGGTCACTCAAAATATCACAATTAAAATAATTTAATACTTCATTCATCACTTTGACAAATTCGTTTTCGCCATTCGTTGACAAAAAAACTCAATGATTACGATAAGTCTATTATAATTACATTTACGAACTTGCTTTTGCCTGCGGCTCCGCCCGTGTATATGTCGGTAATCGCGGTGATTCTTTGCTGATATAATTTTGATAACTTTGATTTATCTGATATAGCTTTTTATTATTTATGAACCGATTGAAATGAAACTACTTTAGAGAAAACAAACAAATCGGTTACTTAAGCCGTTTCTGAGATTCATCATCATTATCAGCCTATCGCAGTCCACGCTGGACATAGGACTCTCCAATATCACACCACTAGGTTCAATCTTCGGCTTCTCGCATCCAGCTCCTGCCAGCCGTCTAGCGCAGATCATCACTGGCCTGCAGACGTACCACACTACGTCTCGGCAAAAGCAGTCTCCACTCAAGAACCCGTTTACCCCAATGGTAATCAATTCTACGGCTAATATGGCCAGCCCACTGCCACTTCAGCTTGCTTTAGGGTATGTCGATGACCTTGGTTCTCTGTTGGATCACCTCATTCCTGATGCTATCGATTGATTGATCTGAGATTAGCGTGCACAGATTTACAAACAGATATATACAAAAAGAAATTTATTCTATTACTTTAATATCTACAAGTTTTATCTGAACTGATAACCGCTGGAGTAAACGTGTTCTGTAATGGAGACCGCGTCTTGGCAATCGTAGTGTGGGACGTTCTCTGGCCAGAGGGCGGGATGACTAATGCCCGGTTACTATATTTAACGAATCGTCATCGTGTAAAAAATTTCTACAACCGACTACGAGTCGTAAATACCGTTCCTCAATTATTTTTTTTAGGAACGATTTTAGCTTACGCCCCGTATAATATACTACTATTCGTACCTAGAACGGATCGTTTTCCAAATATAGGAACTGGGCATAAGAGGGCCAGCGGAGACTAGATGCAAAAAACAGCAAACCTTGCCTTTTGGTGTAACTTGGGACTGTCCAGTAGAAGACTGCAACATTGCATCAGTATATGTGTACTGAATCCTATAGAGATATATAAAAATTGTTACAACATTACTAGAACAGTAAACTACATAACTGTGCTTTAAGTTAATGTTTCAATACTGTATTATGTACCATTTTATTTAATAATCTGTTGTGTTGCAATGTCGTTAAAATGAATATTTTTTCTTTCTTTCTATCTTTCAACGGGCTGATAATGTTTTTTTTATGTATTCGTTTGCTGTACTGATACTGTACTACTGTAATGACTATATTACTTATATACTGTAATGACTGTACTCCGCCTGATGTGAAGCATAAGCAGAATCCAAGAGAGGTGGTCACCATACTTAATGTGAATGCCGACAATGCAACAATGCAACCTAGTGATGCTTTTGGGTCATTGGGCCTCCGGTCTCGCACTTACCAGATCAAGCACGAACGCTGTAATTATACATTGTTCATTGATTCAGTGTGAGGGTAGCACCGCCCTGGTCGAGCCGGCCTGTTCGTGTTGCAATCAGCGTGGCTGGACTATCTTATGAATGATGATGATGATAACATATCTTAGGCTTATTCGATATTTGGACCGGATTACGACGATAGGTTGGATAATTCTTATCTCCAGCTCCTTGGGGATTCAAAAGTATGAAAGACATACATTAAATGAAAGATGCGCTCTGCAACAGTACCACTTATGCGGTTTTTCCTCATTTTGGACTTATCTTGAGCACAAACACAATTGTTTATATGCAGAATTATGCAGAGATAATAGATTAAACATTGTACAAACAAGGAGTCGTTCAAGTTTTATCAGTCATGGGCCAAACGTAGTTTCATTCAACCGAATATGTTTTTTTTGTAGAAGATAAAGGGTTTCATCTCTACCCTGCCAATGTTTTATTTAATTATCTTTCGTATCTGAATGTTTCAAATAAAATAAATACAATTAAGTAAAAACATCCCATCTTTAAAAAAATCGTTAGGGGCCGTTCAAATATTACGTAAGCAGATTTTTTATAATTATTTACCCCCCCATCCCCCTTGTCAGCAAAAGTAAGCAAAGGTCTTACCCCCTCCCCCTATGCTTACGTAAACATTTTTAATTATATTTTTTTTATATTATAATTTAAAAAATAAGAAAACAGATATAGGCTAGAGATTAGATTTAACTGATACAGTATTCAACATACGAGTAAGGGACAAAAATATTATAATTATAAATAAAGAACATAACAAAGTTATTTTAAATTTTTGATACACATATTAAATTAAAATTAACAGTCTTCAGTCCATGAAACCCGAATCCATGATTCTAAGTTTTCGATGTCATTGGATTACTGCCCAGTGTTGTGAGTCTGCTCACTTTCATCCGATTTTGGAATGTCTATGTCGTTCTCATCGAGCCATTCAACATCATGGTGCTCCAAATTTAGAATAATGCACATCAGTTCATTAGCACGACGAGCAGCGAATCTTACAGGTCTAACTTTCCTATCAGGGGTCGTGTTTACTTTTCTATGGATCTTCTCGATGTGACGATTTAGTGACTTGACGGAAGCATGATAAAGACCACAAGTTTTGCATGTTCGACTTAATAGCCTTAATTTTACCGTCGGACAAAAATAATCGTAGGGCATTTGCAGGAAATCTTTGAGTGAAGCACTTAAGCGTAGAGCTAAATTGACTGGAAGATCAAGACAGACTAGGAAATGTAGACAAGTGAATAGCGCGCGGTAATTGCCCTAATCAGTTCTAAAGGGAGTGCCTAAACGTATGTATTATTTGCGGGAATCCCCGAAAATGCGTTTCGTTTTCAAGCTTAGACAATGTGAGGGTTGCCATTCGTGTAAAAAATTAAATAACTACCGATGACGTAATCATCATCTAGACTCCCCTACCCCCCATGTCATCCAAAATAAGCAAAACAGAGACCCCCCCACCCCCCTACGGTGCTTACGTAATACTTGAACGGCCCCTTAGTTACAAACACGCTGACAAAGCAATCAATGTCCATGATTTATGGATTAAGGTATCAAACGCCATCTATGTAACACTAACAATAAGTAATGAACATAAAATAAAAGTCAGTTAATTTCGTGTCTGTACACTAGATGGCGCTTATTTTGAATTTGGAACATACGTGTTGTGCTTTAGTGGCTATTTACTAGATGTCACTGTTTAAAGAAATGTGTAAATATAAGCTTTGGTGCAATGGTGCCTTTGTTTAGTGCAATTCCTAAAGGAACGGGTTTAATTTCTTTCGATGACAAGTGTAAGAAAAGTTGATTAAACTTGCCGCTCATGATAATTTACACAGTTCCTAAAATGACGATTCTAAATGTCTTTCAAATAAGTATTAAAATTGTATTAATATTTTTCTAAAATATCTTCAATGTATAGACAGCGTTGGTCTGGCGGCTAATTTATGCAATTGCCAATCAAGAAGTCTCGGGTTCGATTCCTGAGTCGAGCCTGGGATGTATCGTGTTTTTCGTATATAAAATTCTTATGAACCGAGCCCGGAGTATGGAAAATGGAGGTTTTAACCGGCCCGGAGTATGGTAAATGGAGGTATTACCCGTCCGTGTCTCGGAGAGCAAGTCGTCGGTCCCGGTTGCCATGAACATCTATAGTAATCGTTATTGAAGAGAGAGTCAGTGCCCTCAGATATTCTGACACTAGTTCCAACCTTCGAATACAGTTTACCCTTAGGATTGTGGAGGTCTGATGCCGGTCGCTCCGGGGAAAAACTGATATTCAGGTAAAACCGAGTGGAACTAGTAGCCGACCTCAAATAATCTTGGGATAAGGCTAGGAAGAAGAAGGAGTACAGACAGCGACCAGTTACGATGTATTTAATACTAGCTGACCCACGCAACCTCGTTTGTGTCTTATATTGCCCGTAGCGTAAAATTTTCCCCCGTTTTTGAAACATTCTTCATTGGTGCTCCGCTCCTATTATTATTAGCGTGATGATATATAGCCTATAGCCTTCGAATATGGAATATCCAACACTAGCTTTAGACCTGGAGAAGTTCCCTCAGACCTTAGTTCTACGAGCAAAGTGTTCTTTATCACGAATCAAACTATTTCCGTGCGTTTCATTAAAGTTGGTTGAACGGTTTTGTCGAGAAAGCGTAACCTGCAGACATTTACTTTAACATGTTTAATATAAGTAAAGAATATATTTTTCTTTAAAGTTTTTTTTATAAGTAAGTAAATGTTTCGTCTTGAAAGCTTTCAGCTAAAAATTACAATGGGAACAATATATCCTTAGAACTCAATTTATTAGGTTCAATTTTCTAGACGCACTGTCTTATGAATACAAAACTTATATCGGAAAAATATTTTACTTCGTATTTCTTTATTTATATAGTTACTCTGTAATACAGAGTCTGTATATATATATATATATATATATGTATACATTTTAGTTTTTACAAATCACGTACATATAGAATCTAGCATCATAATAAAGAGTTAACATTTTGTAAGTTTGTGAGGTTGTAGGTTTAATTTCTGTATCTATTAAACCGATTGATTTGAAAATTCTTTTATCAATAGAAAGATACATTTTTGTGAGTGTCATAGGCTATATGTTCACCCGAAAAATGATTATCGCAATGTCTGGCATATAGCCGCGGGCAACAGTTAGTTAAATATTAAAATTAATTAAATAATTGTACCGTTTCTACATCGCCCTAAGGTGGTTAGTACTAAAAGACAAAGCCCTTAAGCCCTTGGCATTAAATTAGAAATTAAAAAAACGTGTATTAAGTTTTGAGTAAATGAAATAAAATCATTTTTTCACGTGGAGCGTAAGAGGATATTGTCGACGCAAAGAGAGATCCTCCAGCCAGACAAGATATTGGGCAGTTATTAAATTCATACATTTTCACGTCTACTGAGATGCGATTACTACTCCAGAACTCTTCTACCACAACGTTTGTCATCATCATCATCAGCCTATCGCAGTCCACTGCTGGACATAGGCCTCTCCAATTTCACGCCACTTAGTTCGATCCTCAATTATCAGTTCTGCGGCTAATTTGGCCACTGCCACTTCAGCTATATATATAATAATAACCCGATGGGCTACGACGATGACCTTAGCCTTAGACCTTGCTCTGCCTGATCACCTTATTCCTAATACGATCACCCAGAGAAACGACGAGTCATTTCCATAGCACGCTGACCGATCAACTTTACCGTGTAGGTGTTCCCTTTTCGGATAAGTATGTCATAACGGGTAGGACGCATTGATTAAAATCTTTCGTCTTTGGACACTGTGGCATCGACAAGTGCGCTGACTGCAATGGACTGATGATAATGATATGTCTACTATTTAATACAATAACTTTTCAGAAGATTAGTAATCACTCTATAGTTGTACATTACATGATTTCAAAGTCAGTTTTTTTCGATCCATCTTACCACGCTACATTTCCAAGTTTTTGTAAGTATCGATTTGTCAAAAATATAAGACAAAATGTAACTGAATCTGTAATTCATATGCGCGCAATTGTGACGCCCTTTGATAACTTTACCTAGTTTTTTCGAAAGACGGTCCCCACGAAAGACGGACATGAATGTCATCACCATTTTATATATTTTTATCATTAATTTCATCACGACGACGACTTGAAGACTCGGAAACTTATAATTGAAGATTATAAATACTTGACATTGGCAAAAATAGCTGATCCGAGTGATCCGGCTGGTTGCCATTTCATCAAAAGAAGAAGAAAAGCTTTAACTATTCATTGAAAAGTGTACTACATAACCAAGCGGTATTTTAATTGTTAGTCAGTAATAGGAGACCCTATTACTCGTCAGTGCACTCCTTTTAAACGTCCAAACACTGAAATCAGATTTAATCGATACACAATTAATCGATAATTCAGTCAAAACGATGATTCCTAATCGAGTAGCCGGCACAGCTACGTTCCTGAATTACGAATTAATTGGTTTTCGCTGCTCTATGTGTGAATTTGCGAGCTGATATGAACGTAAGTTAAATTTAACAACCAGATATCAAATTAATGTTTTTGGTAGTCAACTGTTTATCTCCTAAATTAATTTGTATGTGATAAATTTGATTCTTTATGGATGTGGTGATGGATTAAGAATTCAGAATTACACCACCTTTATGATCAGCTATTTCTGCCAATGTCAAGTATTAGTAGTATTCAATTCTAAGTCTTCGAGTCGTGATGAAATTAATGATAAAAAATATATAAAATGTGGACGACATGAAATGGGGACCGTCTTTCGAAAAAACAAAAAATGATCTCCTCTAGATAGCTTATCCGATATTTAGTTTGACACAATTTACATAGAAAATATGTTAAATTATTTGCCAAACGAGATATTTGTAACCTGTGAAATAATTCTTTATTATTTAAATTTTACGTACTACTAGCTAATAGATAGTAAGTAGATAGAAGAAAGTCAGCGTTGGTGCAAAGTTTTCGCTGGCGAATGAAGAATGTCAAACTGTCATGGACCACACTATTGATAAATTAACAGAGGTATCCCCTGTTGTGTGTTACTATTATCCGGAAGAAGAACTGAAATATATGTGTTTAAGTCTATTTAGGTAAAAGAATACATATTTATGACGTACATATATTATAATAAATATTCCGGACATCCAACACACAACGCCATCTAAGCTAAGCAGAGCTTGTGTTATGGGTACTAGACAACTGATATAAATACTTATATACTTTTTTTTTGTAAATACATACATATTGTGCATAGAAAACACCCAAACTCCGAAACAAATATTTTCAGATCATACAAATATTTGGTCCGACCCGGGAATCGAACCCAAGACCTCAAGCTTAGCAGTCGCATACCCTACCACTACGCCACCGAGGTAGTTATAATATACCGCACTCGGCCAGTGTGGGGACGTATGCCCTTACCCTCTCCTGAGAGGAGACCCGAGCCCAGCAGTGGGACACCCCTTTAGATTTTTTTGTGGGGATATATAAAAACTAATTTACATTAAATCTTATGCGAATGTAAACGAATTGAGAGCTGAAATTCAGACGTTATTAAAGGTTACTAGAAATGAATTGGTTGGAAGAATACATTTGTGTATCCAAGAAAATTGAGCCCATTTCGAAAACTAATTAGTTAGTATACATTTTTTTGGAAATATTAAGAATATTTTAAGATTTCATGGTTTTCCTCTCATTTCATTTATCAAGTTTATTAGAAAGATTTTATCGTTATAATTGACCCTAACGATCGATCCAATAAAAGTACAGGGTGTAATTTTTACACATTTTAGCCGGTTCGATTCTCGGGTGTTGCAAGCAAATTTTTGGAAATATTTGAATGCTATTTTCTTTCTTTTCAAAGTCAAAGTCAAATCATTTATTTCCATAGGCCCCAAAAGGCACTTGAACACGTCAAAAATACAAACATCAAACATTATTAATACAAATATAAAATAAAACTCAAGTACTGAATTGATCAGTGATAAAAGGATGTAACTCAAGTAATCAATGATTTGAATTACCGGAGCTTAGATTGATTTCGATTCAACTCAAAGGTTTAAATTGAAATCAATCCAAGTACCAGCTCCGATGGGTATTGCATTCATGAGAAGAGCTGGTGAGAAACTCATGTGCACCATCTTTTCAAATAATTTATACAAAGTTTGTTTGTTTTTGACAACAATACTTATATGTGCAAGTTAAGGCAACCAAAACACAAAGGCTAGAAAACGGTCTAAAGAAATATTTAATTTAGTTAAATCAATTTTTTGTCTAATAAAATAATAAAAATTAGTCCATAGCATATAAGGTTTCAAAAAAAAGTAATGTTTTCTTTCAATAAAATTTTCTATGGATAGTATTAAGAGTACTTGCCCTTCAGGTGGCATTACAAAATTCCACCCACTTCCACCCACCACGCACATATATTTGTATCGAGATTAATTAAATCATGATATGTATGTTTCATAGCAATTAGGAAGTTTGTTAATATTTATGTTGTTTAGATCGGATTAAAAATACAGAATGGGACCACCTTTATTCATCCCGTGCGAGTCCTAAGGGATCAAACTACCCAGAATAACGGTACCCCAAAGAGAAGAAAAACTTGACATAAAACCTACACCAACTTGTCCGCCGAGCGTGGTATAGTAAACCGTAATTTTCAAACATAAATCTATGCCCAGAAGTGGACTATTAGAGCCCCCGCAAACTGCAGACTTTCGATCGGCCGATAGTTTAGTTGGTTTCCAAATCAGTATGAAGATGTATGGCAGTACGCACATTATATGGCGGTCGATATCGCCGACAAGTAAGCCAAACGTCAACCCGATCAAACTATTGGTCGATTAAAAGGTTTTTAGTCTGCGGGGGCTCTTAACGTCTATTACTGATTATGATTGTTAGTTTTTAACGGTATTTATATTTGATTCACTGTCAATCCTCAGTGATACAAATAAAGCGAATGATTTATTCATAATTTGATAGTTTTAATCTATACTAATATTATAAAGCTGAAGAGTTTGTTTGAACGCGGTAATTTCAGGAACAGCTGGTTCGATTTCAAAAAATTCTTCAGTGTTGGATAGTCCATTTATATAGGAAGGCTATAGGTTATATATCATGACGCTAATAGGAACGGAGCAGCAATGAAGAATGTTTCAAAAACGAGGGCAAATTTTCACGTTACGGGCAATGGAGGTTGCGTGGGTCAGCTAGTCTGGAATCTAACCTAAAAATCAAAACTTATTGTGATAAATTTCGCGCAAAATTAAGAAAACACAAAATACGCTGGCATTTTCCTTAACCCAAAGTAGAGACGTTAAAAGATAAAAAGATAAGCATCGCTAGATCCCAGGAGCACTGTAGTGTTTACCAACTAAGTACAAACTTTACCAGTTTGCCACTAAAGATTACATTGTGTTGATAATTTTGAGAGACCTTACTCTGCGGATTTGGAGTCTTGTTTATATTGAGAGAATCTTGCTTTGATTTTGGATGTGTATAATAGATGTGTATCATTTTAATTCTGAACAGAGTGTAATAGATATAGTTTTTTTTGTTGGGATTAGTTTTAGAAATAAACTTTTCATTTATCTCTACTAATATTAGAAAGCTGAAGAGTTTATTTGTTTGAACGCGCTAATCTCAGGAACCGCTGGTGCGATTTGAAAAATTCTTTCAGTGTTAGATAGATATCCATTTATCGAGGAAGGCTATAGGCTATATATCATCACGCTAATACTAACAGGAGCGGAGCACCAATAAAGAATGTTTCAAAAACGGAGGAAAACTTTCACGATACGGGCAATAGCAGATGCAAACGAGGTTGCGTGGGTCAGCTATCGAATATATTAGAACAGTTAATGAAAAGTCTAAAACTAGTTTCTGCGCATTGTCTCGAATGTCAACTACGACGTGAGGGTCTGTCATTTATGTATAAATAGCATATATGGAGCTACTTATTTGGGTTTTATTTGCTATGGTGCTCCTGTATAGGCCGATAGGGCGACGTAGGTGTCCAATTTTGATATGAAATATAAATATATCATAAATGACAATACACACTATTGTAATCAGAGATCATTTAAGACCCATTATATTTTTAACCGTGGTGCTTCCGGGTTTGAAAGGGCGTATTTTGACTTCATTTTGTTTCCCGATTTGCTAAGAAGGGAAGTGGACTTATTATATTTCCAACTCCTCAAGTTTTCTTCTGATTAATATCGTTACGGGTTCCAAGACAGTTTGTGACAACTCGGTATGTTCATGGGTCACTGCTGTTGATCATAGTGTATAGGAGTTACAGTGGTGGGCATGTGAGCAGGATTAGATATTTCTATTTTCTTTCTATTTCTAGTTTCAGATGTTTTTTTGTTTTATTATTTGTCTGTCTGTTGGGATTTTTTCGCTTACCTCCATCTTTGGAACCTTTATTTATTAAGCTGATAAAGTATTACTGACAGAGAATTTTATTCTATACAGGTATGCGAAAGTTAAAAAGGAAACTGTGATAATACTATTTATTAGGTACTTAACATAGGTGAGCTTAATATAGTCATATACATATTTTAGATGAAAAGACGAAAAAATCTGGAAAAACTTTCTAATATATGAATTCTTATATCGTTCTGCAACAGAGAGATCGTTATTTCAAATCAAATAAACCGCAACGTTATAATTGGTAGATATTCAAGAGCTCTATTATCCATTATGGCGAAATTTGTGACCTCTACTTAATGGTAACACATTATTTTAATGTCACATGGGGTACAAGTGCCTATGGAAGTATTTATAAAGGTCAAGTTCCTGTAACAATAATGACTAGAAAGAAGCAATTACGAGTATACCGTACTTTTATTTATTTCGTTTTTTGTGAAGATGGAATTATTAAGGTGATTTGGCTGGCTAAACCGACTAACGTTAAGATTTTTACGTTAGTTTTTTTTATCAAATATTTGTGTACAAATCTTGAACAAGTAAGTGGGTCATACATTATAGAGTTCACATGTTACATGTTAATTAGGGGTCATTGACACCTTGCGTATTTCTGAACAGAAGCAGTGAAATAAAATGTGATTACTGGACGTGATGATGGTTTATTAGTGACTGGTTATTACAACCATGAAACATGCCCACCGGTAACGCTAAACTGCAAAGTTATCCCTCAAGAAAATAACGCAAAATACCTGGGCATGCACCTAGACAGGAAACTTACATGGCAAAAACATATTTGGACAAAGCGCAAACAACTAGATGTAAAACTGCGGTCACTGAACTGGTTATTGGGACGTCAATCACAACTGAATCCTAACAGCAAGATGCTAGTGTACAAAACTACCAAAAAACCAATCTGGACTTACGGAATACAACTGTGGAGCACGGCCAACAACAGTAATATACTCGTAGATATCCTGGAGATATTCCAGACCAAAGCTCTGAGAACAGTGTTTGGCATCCCTCATTGTATAAGTAAGTTAGATACATATAGCTAGATCTCGGCCTAAAAACAGTTCGGCAGGAAATAGCTCAAAACAGCCTGAAATACCAGGAGAAACTGAATGTCCATGTAAACAAACTGGCACAAGCTTTGAGCGGAGAAGGTGCTCTTCAGCATATCCGACTAAAAACAAGTGACATACCGAGTCTACAAAAAATATTTACCACTTAACATCAAGAGAGTCATATGAAAGGAATTTTCGTACAAGTATGACTCTTGAGGAATACATAAACTGAGAACTCATACAAAGATGTGACATATTGTTGGAACACAGATTGCCATGAAGCAGAAACATAAAATAAAAATCTGGTTATTATATTCACACCTTAATACGTGGGCGCAGAGTTAGAGTAATACGACCTAAGTAAATTTCATAGGCAGGTATGTAGTGTGTCCGTGCAATATATTATAAATAAGGTTCAAGGACTTTTGGGGTCACGAATGAAGTAACTTTTCAAGGCTCGATAGTATAGCCTTACACAGAGTAAACAAATATAAGTACCAGCCCTATCGTGAACTCTAATCTCAAGGACGTTGACGACACAGAAAGGGAGCGAAGGGCGATGAGAACGAACATGATATTTCGCAGGCTGTTCTATAGAAGCGAAAATCACACTTCACACAAAGTTCATACTGCATTACAGTTGATGCGTATAACAGAAAATTCTTACATTTGATCCAAATCAACTCGTATTTATTTCTCTCAAAAAGGTACATAATCTAATACAATACATAATAGCAGCTCAAGCAAAAACCTTTATGAGAGCAGGAGTCTGCATTAGATTCTAGACCTGTATGACGGATACCCTCCCCTCCGAGGATATTCAAACATTAATTAAACTATTGGATTTTTTTTTCTACTTTAGATTTGAAACAGTTCACTAAAGTATTGTCAACATCAGCCTATAGCAACCCACTGATAGTCTTTGGCCTAAAAGCTGAAAATGGCCAGATTTATAACTATTTCATAGTCTTTTGAGGAGTCGACTGATTTATTCTCAGTGGACAAAACCGTATTATAGATACACAGTGATGCGGGCCTGATCTGCTCAAGCCATTGCGTATATCTACCTACTTCCTAATTCACCCTTAGAAATATTATTTTCATTTCATTGTATTTTCTTCTCGTATAGGTCCTCTTTTCCGTTATCAAATTTTGTAATTGCACGATCGATGACAATAGTTTTGCCTTAATTTTTTTTGGAGGAACACTTTGTTGCTGGCAATATGTAGGCTGGCAATACGTCTCTGTATATCCCTTCAGAGGTGTAGCCGTGAGTATATCCATTTGCCTACTCATACATATGTGTGGACTATAAAGAGATTTGCACTAAAACCACAGTCAGTACCAATTGTTAAAGACTTTCTCTTTAGTATCACAAAGAAACTAAATGCTCGTTTAAGAAGAAAAATTTTAACTTAACAATTTTATGTAAATTAGCATATATTGCTTAGTTTAGTTGTTATAAGGAAGTCTCCATCTTTATAAAAGAGGGCAAACTTCTCCTAGAATCTACTAAACAAGGTAAGCAAACGAACCCGCAGTATTTGACTGCCTCGGTGGCGTAGTGGTACGCGTATGCGACTGCTAAGCTTGAGGTCTCGGGTTCAAATCCTGGGTCGGACCAAATGTTTGTGGAATCTACAAATATTTGTTTCGGAGTTTGGTTGTTTTCTATGTATAATATGTATGTATTTACAAAAAAAAAGTATGTATAAGTATTTATATCAGTTGTCTAGTACCCATAACACAAGCACTGCTTAGTTTGGGACTAGTTGGCGTTGTGTGTTAGATGTCCGAAATATTTATTATTATTTAAGAGCCTGACCAGTTAATATTGAACTAAACATGTCCTGTGTGTTTTAGTAACATTGTACCAGTTTTGCGTTGATACTGCGCTCAAGACTTTTATTACCACAGTTAGTTCCGACAGATTTTATTACTGGTCCCAGGATAAAACTGCTTTAATGTCGAGTTACGAATAAATTTGAATTTTTATTGGCGACATCAAACAAAGAATTTTTCGTCAATTCTTTATGGCTTTATACATCAATTTTATTAGTCATTTATTTTTTTAAGCCAGCGCCATCTGAAGGAAGTTAGTAAGACTGATAAGCAATTATTGTATCTGCATTGCGCAATCCACATTTTCTTCAAAGCCAAGTACCTGGTAAGCAATTACCAGAACCATACATGTTAATGTTATTGATGTAACTTTAATTAGTTATTTCCATTTACGGCTCCGAAATCTTTAAAAAGAAATCCAACAAATAATGTCTTACAAAACAGTATTACAGGACTTTACCATAGGACACATATAATAAGTTTTATATTTAGAATGTCAGATAATATCTGCTATATAAAATTCTCGTGTCACGTGTGATGTTCTCTATGAACTCGTAAGACAGACTAACCGATTTTCACTTTTTTAAATGCATGCTTCGCTGGAGTGCCTAAGATTGGATAGTTAACATCACGCTTCATAATCATGATCGATAAGAGATGGATAGGGTAATATTTGTATATATATATTTATTGTATATGGGGGCAAACGAGTAGACCTAGCGCCTGATGGTAAGCGATTACCGCCGCCCATGGACACTCGCAACACCAGAGGCGTCACAAGTGCGTTGCCAGCCTTTGGATGATTAGGAGAGAGATGGGGGAGGGGATCCGGAAGGGAATGGGGTATGGCCCTCCGGTATCCTCACTCACTCGGTGAAACACAGCGCAAGCCCTATTTCACACCGGTTTTCTGTGAGGCCGTGGTAGAACTTCGGTCGAGCCGGTGCATTCATGCTGAAGCGTGGCTCTCCCACGTAAATATATCTAATATCACTTGCCTGCTTAGAATAGTAAAGATTTTTGTAAACTTCGGAATTAAAATCGTATATTGCATATTTTTATACTTAACTGATATAGGAAATTTATACATCCCTGTTTTCTCCTTGTACATACATTTAGTAATGTTTGAGAAACATTTGACAAATACAAATACAAAACATGTGATTTACGACTCTGAGAATACATAATAGATATTCATTTGGCACAAAATCAAGTTATCTCAAATGGTTACGTAACGCAAGTGTAATAGATGACCTTGAACTTGCTTCTCAGAGCCGAGACCTTCTGGGTAAAGGAACGCTTTAACTTGTGAAGGACGATGTAGGCCGGTTTGGCGAAAGTTGCAAACGGTTGATATTTGTCTCAAGTTTTGGGATAAAGGGCTTACTGTAGCGCGATCCCGAACCTTGGAGTGCGGAATACTGAGAGTGAATGGTGTTTTATTTATTTTTTTACTGTATTTAATGTATGTCTACAAATAAATATAATTAAAATTAAATAAATAAATATCTAGTTTTAAAACTACTCGCCAAGTTTGGTTAATATAGTCCAGGTTTTGCGTGGTTGGGGATCAGATAGAGTGTTTGATTATGTCGAGTTAGTAAGAAACTAACTTTAATACTACTTGTAAAGCAAGAGTGAAAACAAACTCTCACATACCTCCTAAAAGCTTACATGTTTAAAAGAAAACTTACTATCTCTAAAGACTTGACATTGCGCACCCAAGTTTCACCTTCTTTTAGGCTTACATAATAGTACCTCGAACGACGGAGCTTTGTTCGACATTTTCTTTTGGTATATTTTTTTAAATCAATCCTAGCTCAATCAGTTTATCCCCCCAAAACCCACTGCATACTAATTTCACGAAAATCGTTGGAGCTGTTTCCGAGATTCAGTATATTTACTAATAGTATAAAGCTGAAGAGTATGTTTCTTAATTTGAAGGCGCTAAACTCAGGAACCGCTGGTCCAATTTGGAAAATTCTTTCAGTGTTGGATAGTCCATTTATCGAGGAAGGCTATAGGCTATATATCATCACCCTAAGACCAATAGGAGCGGAGCAGCAATGAAGAATGTTTAAAAAACGGGGAAAATTTTTCACGCTACGGGCAATAGAAGACACAAACGAGGTTGCTGAGTCAGCTAGTTATATACATATATACATACGAGAATTGCTCGTTTAAATGTATATATGTATATGTTCAGGTGACTTTACTCTCTGATCGTATAAGTATCGTAAAAGTTACGGCCCATATATATATTATGGTTAATTAGCGGTTGCATGTAATAGGTGATAAAGAGTGCTAAGGTTTTTAATTAGTCTTAACAAGTTCGCAAGACTTATTACCTTTTGATTAATTTTATTACTCTTTGGTGACATGATGGAGTTAACTCATATTTCAGCTGTGTTTTTAAAACAGGTGTAAAAGTACAAAGACTGTTTGTCCATCTGTCTCATGAACAGTAAAACTTAGTTGAAATTTTTACAGATGATGTATTGCCGTTGCTGATATAACAACAAATATTAAAAAACATAATAAAATAAATATTCAAGGGGGCATACAATATATGTGATTTTTTTGCCGTTTTTATAGAAAATGATACAATCCCACATGCTATTGTAACAATCAAATTAACTGCCTCGGTGGCGCGGTGGTAGTGATAAGTGAATGCGATTGCTGTGTACAGGTCTCTGGTTCAAATCCTGAGTGTTTATGTGATCTACAAATATTTATTTTGAAGTTTAGGTATTGTCTATGTATAATGTGGTAAGTATTTACAAAAAAGGGGTATATTATTATATGTATATTAATATCAGTGGTCTAGTACCCATAACACAAGCTCTGCTTAGCTTGGGACTAGATGGCGTTATGTGTTCGATGTCCGAAATATTTATTATTATTGTAATTAGTTATAGGTGTAATATGTTATTTATGATGTGATTGTACTTTCTATAAATAAATAAAATGGTACGGAACCCTACGTGCACGAGTTCAACTCGCAATTGGCCGGTTTTTTATGTTTGCTGCCTCGGAGTTCTGTTATTAATTAATTGATTTTGAAAGATTTTTCTGTTGAAATGCACATTTATTAGTCTGTTTATATCAGGGTGATGGAAAATTACCGATTATCTACTACACATATACATCATGTTGATAATATAAATAATTATTACTATTCTTTCAGTTCGTTTTGTGTTTAGTATTGACGTTGTTCGCGTGTAGGTATATTCTTAGGGATGTACGTCTGGTTTCAGTCCCAATCAGGGCCATTTTTTAAGCAGTAACTTGTAACACATTCCAATGAGCGAAAAAAACATTGTAGTATAGGATTAAAAGCCTTTAAATGTAAAGCCAAAGACATTGTTTGCGTTAAAATCAATTCCTCATGTAGTACAAAATTCTAGGTCCAAACCCCGAGTACGTCAAAAGCTAGCCTATACAAGCCGATTACAATACGGCTTGTTACGGCGTACCTTATTGTAACATGCAGGCAACTCGAAATTTGTATTTTACATGTTTGTCATCGGTTTATACAACATACTCGTGCCTTTGGTTGTATGGGACCCAATTTGTGGCGGAGCTGAACCCGCCTGCGTCGTGATTGAACTTAAATTGAAAATCGAATGAACCACTCACGTGCCGTACCTTTAAGGGAGGCGGAAGTACCTTAATTTATTTTATTTTATGAATGCATGAAAAAAAAATTCGCTCCACCCGATTTTTATTTAATCTTGGTACTGAATTTGTAAATTAAAACATGTGATTTTTTTAAATTTGGGTCTTTCAGCTGTCATCAGTTTATTATAATGCAGTCTGTGCCTAGTTTGGGCTGTGTGTGATCTACCACATCCTACTACTATTATAAAGGCGAAAGTTTGTAAGTATGGATGTATGTATGTATGGATGTTTGTTACTCTTTCACGTAAAAACTACTGAATGGATTTGAATGAAACTTTACCACAATATAGCTTATACATCAGAATAACACATAGGCTACTATTTATAAAGATATAGCTTCGCCTCGCGGCGTTGCCCGCAGTTATCATCGTACCGCGGGTAGCACCGCGGGGTTCAGCTAGTACAAAATAAAAGTGTATTAGTATTCTATCACTCAATCTAGCTATCATAATACAAGTTCTGCTAAGTTTGAAACTAGATGGCGTTGTGTGTAAAATGTCCGAAAATATTTATTTATTTATTAGTTACATCTAACACCATCTTATCATGTATATGCCAAATTACTATATTCTCTTATACACCACATCATATTTTTATATCACCTTAAGTTTGACAGGTAGAGAATGCCCCGTGGCATTAAGTTCACCTTTGTGCAAAATGTTCATTAACTTTAAATAAATAAAATTATAAAAAAGGTTCTTAATATTTATACCTCGGTTACAATCAAACTATCGCGGTCCACTGCTGGACAAAGGTCTCTCCCAAAGAGCATCAACCATTGCCTTTACTCGTTAATATATTTTCATAACACACAACAGCAATAAAAATATATATATTTAAATTCACCTGCACGGTTGGCCGAGTGGTTTCAGCGGTCGCCATGCCGCTTGCTACTGCGCCAAGTGTCGTGGGTTCAAATCCCACGCGTTACAACACTTTGTGTGATCCACGAATTGTTGTCCCGAGTCTGGATGTTCTTTGTGTCTGTTTCATATATATTTGTAAAGTTCCCCACGACACACGATGTTTATTCCTAAAGTGAGAATTGTCTAAAAAGAAAAAAAAAATCCAAAAGAGTTTACGTTCAAAACACAACGGATGAACTCAGCCAGAACAAGTACATTCTACAAATTGAGAAAGTAAAGAGTATTGTCTAACATTCCACTGAATCGAATTCAGCCATCACAGACCAGATCGATTAGTAAGTGAGACTTTCCTCGCTAAAGAATTAGTAGTTTATTCGACGCATGTTCGTACGAGTAGGTTTATCGAGTCGACTGTTGCAATCGATGTTTGTATGTGTACTCAGAGTAGCATTTGGCTCTCTAAGATGAATAAATAACTGTTTGTTCGTCAGTTCGTTTCTGGATTATTATTAGTACACACACACTTCTCACATGGTTGTTGAATATGCAAATGCTTCCATAGAATTTGTTGTTAAAGCGGCATTTGTCTGATTGCATTTATTTAATTAAATTAACTAACTAGCTGACCCACGCAACCTCGTTTGCGTCTTATATAGCCCGTAGCATGAAAGCAAAATAAGTAACTTTTCTGGTTGATTTTTACACCTTGTGTTCGAAAAACCCAAATATCTTACGGAACCCTATTTTTTTCCAAAATAAAATATAGCTTATGTTACTCGTGGATAATGTAGCTTTCGAATGGTGAAAGAATTTTAAAATCGGTCCAGTAGTTTTTGAGCCTATTCATTACAAACAAACATACAAATAAAGTTTTCCTCTTTATAATATTAGTGTAGATGAATATGGCATGTGTTTGTTTTGTGATTTTTGTAATTTTTGCTTAATTAATTGTTTTTATTTTGCCTTTGCATGTAGTAATTTTTATTTTGGTAATGTTCATGTTATGATCTCCCATAATTGAGTCTATACAAGACATGAAGATTTTTTTTGTGGTAAATATAGCACGTAAATTGTATTCCTTGTCGGAGGTCCAGACAACCAAATTTGTAGAACATAAACATATTTAAATTATATATATTCACACCTATAATAGCGATAACGAAACAAAACGATACCAAAATATTCTCTATTGCAACTTGAAATTTTAGGCTTAATTCAACCAATCGCAATCTATGCGTGGGAGAGCCACACTTCGGCATGAATGGCCCGGCTCGACCGGGGTGATACCACGGCCTCACAGAAAGCCGGTGTGAAATAGTGCATGTGCTGTGGCTCACCGAGTGAGTGAGGATACCAGAGGCCCACACCCCAAACCCTCCCTCCACCCTCCTCTCCATCCCCCTCCCCATCCCCAAAGGCCGACAAAGCACTTGTGACGCCTCTGGTGTTACTGTCGTCCATGGGCGGCGGTAATCGCTTACCATCAGGCGATACGTTTGCTCGTTTGCCCTATATTCAATTTAAAGGTCCAATCACAATAATAATTTTATTTACAAAACGTCTGTAATTACTAAGACAGCATAAAAATGATTTGTTTATTCAAAAATTCTTGATCGAAAAACCGTATATCCTTATACCACGCGCTATACTAGTCTGGAAGTAAATTGGATTCGTCGATACTCTCTGAATATCCTCAATATGATGTTAGGCACAGTCGGGAGGGGGAACGCGACGCAAACGATGCCTCGAAGCTGCAATGAAATGAACTGATTGCATTTGGGAAGTAGTTACATTGCAGATGCATCCGATGTAGAAATACAGTTTTGATGAGATTTGTAAACCGAGTTGAATATATTAATTTCATTTTTAAAATAAGAAAAATATATCTGGATGTAATTGATCGATAATATGTATGTATGTAGATGTATATAAGTATGATTTTATCAGCAGTTTGGTTACAATGATATAGGCATTGCCTATTTTTTCATTGGGATCAGATCAGATATGCTTAAGATTGGAGGAGCGAAGGCATCAAAGGGCGGCAACGATCTTGACTACGCGAATGACCTAGTCGCCAAGTGTTGTGGGTTCAAATCCCACATGGAACACTTTGTGTCATCTACTAATTGTTTCTCTGAGTCTGGGTGTTGCTGTGTGTTTGTAAAGTTAATCGCGACACAAGAATCATTACTTCCATTGTCTTTTAAAAACAATCAATAGAAATTTTAGGTGCACAGGACAAAACATCATCATGTCTATGTCTGTCGGTAGTCACTTACCATTAGATTATCCGTCTATTTATATAAGTTCTTTACTAAAAAAACCAAGGAACACTAGATGCATGTAAAGCATACATAGTGTTATAAGTAGTACTTACATTATGTTAATACGAAGTTTGCCATTTGCATGACAGCGGGTTTAGTTTGTTTCCAACTGTATAATATGCGCTCGCACTACCAATTGGAGTCTCTGCCGCAAGAAACTTGCAAGTGTAGAACTTTGGAGTTAAGGATTCAGTGGCTGCGCTAGTCTTCATTTAGAACCATATCTCAGACTTCTCTCCTTATTAATTTGTTTCCTATTGGCGAGTGAATAAATATATTTATGAAATCATTAGTGCTGTCGTGAAACACGGATGTTGATCGCTTAATAGATTACAAAGTATCGAAAAGTCTTGAATTTGTTCGAGAATAAGATAATACAGCTGTTTAACTATTTTATTTTCTGTCTTCAGCTTAATAAATAAATAAATAAATATTCCAGACATCTAACACACAACACCATCTAGTCCCAAGCTAAGCAGAGCTTGTGTTATGGGTACTAGACAACTGATATAAATACTTATATACTTCTTTTTTTTTGTAAATACATACATATTATACATATAAAACACAAAAGAAGAACTCGAAATGGATCGGATAGCAGTAGAAGAAGCTTAAAAAGCCGTCTTGAATTTCCCAGAACAGCTACGGTACCTAATCCAATTAATTAATTATTTTTAGACTCAAACATTCATACAATACAACAGAAACTGCTGAAAATCTAACTCAGGGTCGAAATCTCCATTTGTTGCTTACACAACCAAATCAAACGAATTTTCCCTTGAACTCGTCCGAATGGGTCCCAGTCCGGCGCTAAACACTACACAGGGGCAACTGGCGTGTCTCATTGATACGGGCCACTCGTCCCAAATTCGTTTTATTGCTAACATAACGTACGTGGCATTGGATGTATTTGGACGAATCTCTACTGAATTTATGTCGTAAATGTTATACTGAGTTATTTAGTAAATAGAACACATGTGTGTTTTCGTTTTTTTTTTAATGACTTCTCATTTTTCCTCGTGGCTTAAGCGATTGCGCAGTCGGTAAGTACGTACTTATTACTGCGTCAAGTAATGTGGATTCAAATTCTACGTAGAATACATTGTGTGATCTGTAAATTATTGTTCTGTGTGTGGATGTTTTTTGTTTTTTTGTTTCATGTATGTTTGTATAGTATACCAGTTTTAAATGCCGATATGGATTGGAGAAGTAATGGATTATCCGATAGTTTTACTTATAATTATTATTTTTACAGTATGGAAGATAAACTATGAGACAGGTCACCATGTCTAAAGTCGACCATGGCCAATTCAAAAGACACAGCTTTGTTTCCACCCTTTATACGGGGAAGTTGGTTTGTTTGGCCAATATCGGTTTTCCATCAGACAGTGATAAGTTTCTCCCTCTCGCAAGAGGCGACAAACAGCAAACTACACTAGAATAACATCACTACAAAAAGAAGGAAGACATATAAGACTGCCTCGGTGGCATAGTGGTAGCGTATACGACTGCGACCTCAGTCTCGGGTTCGATTCCCGGGTCAGACCAAATGGTTGCATGATCTGCAAATATTTGTTTCGAAGTTTGGGTGTTTTCTATGTATAATGTGAATGTATTTACAAAAAGAAGTATTTAAGTATTTATATTACTTGTCTAGTACCCATAACACAAGCTCTGCTTAGCTTGGGACTAGATGGCGTTGTGTGTTAGATGTCCGGAATTTATATTTTATATTTATATAACGGATCTTATACCAACCCGAGCTAACGAGGTAGAGTAGACCAACACTTTATTTCAGCGGTGGACTGTTTTTTTGATAATGATGATTGATTTTGTATCTTTCCCGTCGAGACGGCCCATATTTATCGAGGTAAGACTACATCACTGTTAAACGACAATATTATTTTATTCTTCGTCTATAAATATCGTCATGATTTCATCTACAAGGTTTCTTTTCATTAGTCTTAACTGTTAGTTCACCGTATTAATAGATACCGTATATCCTGCTTTCTCCTCTGTGGTATTTAATCCAGTAATTTTCGCGTTATTACATAATGTTCCTGTATCCCTCTTTATTGCCACTTAAATTAGTTCATCGCATATACGCATATGTCGGTCATTGTCGGTATCCTTTGAAATAATCATACTGTGTTCTGTTAGTAAAAAAAACTCTAAACTATAGATAAACCTAGGTATATGTAAGTACGTACTGCAAATAGATTGGCCGTTTGGCCTAGTGGTTAAGCGGTCGCCACGCCGTTCCCTACTTCGCCAAGTGTTGTGGGTTCAAATCCCACATGGGACAACACTTTGTGTGATCCACAAATTTTTGTTCTAAGTCAGAATATTCTTTGTGTTCGTTTCATGTATGTTTGTAAAGTCCCCCGCGACACAGGAATTAATCCTAGTGCGGGAGTTGTCTTTAAAAAAAAAAGAGATTTGTATTTAACCGGATAATTATTGACATGACGCACGTTAAACAGTCGGTTCCAGTTGTCATAAAAATCTATCAATCAGTCATTATTAGAAAGTCAGTGCCCTTAAAATATACTGAAAACTAGTGCAATCTTCGAATTCAGTTCATCCTCGAGGAATTGTTCGGACTGATCCCTGCCGCGTCTTTCCGCCATCGTCCTAAGCGACAGAAATTTCATTTCTATCATCTAGATGGTTGGCAGTCCACAACTGCACAACAGCACAAGAAAACTGTGGAATGAGGTGTCGCCTGCTGTGTTCCCGGACCAATACGACCTTCAAACCTTCAAGAAAAGAGCATACTTCTTCTTAAAATGCCGTCAACGTGTTTGTAACGCCTCTGGTGTTGCCGGTGTCCATGGGCGGCGTCTGCTCGTTTATATACAATTACAAAAAAACCTCATTGTGGGGGTTAGATGCCATTAACGTGACAATATTTAGTTTAGTAACGAATAAAGAAAATGATAAGTTAACTGAGTTGCAAAATATTAAAATACAGCGTTGTAAAAACACAATGTTTATAATGTTTTCCCTAATGTAGCAATGCCAATTACTGTGTGTCTTGTAACATATATGTATAAAAGAAAAAAGCGGTTTTGAAGATACAACAGTCTAAAATGTTTATATCTAGTATCCTTGAGTTTCAACATTAAGATTATACGCATTATAGTCGAGTCGTTCTTTGATCACTGTAATAAATGGCTTATGTACTTATTTTTTACTTTTGCGCATTTGTGGCGGTTTTCCCAGAAATTATTTAGACTTTTATTAGCTGTATAATAATGTAAAGTATTTTAAAACCGTAAGAAAAAGTTAAACGTGGTTTATATTAACTATATAGTTTATCCTAATAATTATAAATGTGAATGTACTTTGTACATATATTCTTGGAGGTATTAGAAGTGACATTGGATGCTTTTTATTAAATGTGAGATGTCTTTATAAAAAGTCCTATGAAGATTTATATAATGACTAGCGTTCACATCTATATATATATATATATATATATATATATATATAAATAATGTCTGTCTGTATGTACTTTATAGAATCGTAAACTATGCATTCGATCATTTGAAAATAATAATGGTCAATACGTATATCGTTATTTTAAATTTTTAAAGTTAAAATTACCATAGTAATTTTATTATATTGAAATCATCTTTGCCATCATCAGCCTATCGCAGTCCACTTCTGGGCATAGATCTCTCCAATAGCAGGCCACTTGTTTTATATTTAATTTGTGGGAGAGCCACGCATGAGCATGAGTTCGGCATGCATGAGCCGGCTCGATCGGAGTGATACCACATACATACATACATACATTTTACTCATTTGCCGTCCACTGCCACGGCCTCATAGAAAATCCGTCTCAAACAGCGCTTGCGCTATGTTCTACCGAGTGTGTGAGGTTACCGTGGGCCCATTACCCTACCCCAAAGGCCGGCAACACACTTGTGACGCCTCTGGTGTTGCGGGTGTCCATGGGCGGCGGTAATCCATTACTATCATACGTGATCAGGTCAGGTGATACGTCTGCTTCTTTTCTCACTATTCCATAAAAAAAATAAGATTTGTATACCACAGACTAACTTTTTTGTAAATTACAATCAAAAGATTTAAATCCACAAATGATATGATCTAATATAAAATTTACAAAAAAGTTTTAATATTCTATTGAAGGTAAGTGTATAAGGCAATCTATATGTTTTATGATCTTACTCAGTATGTTTATAAAGAGAATCCGATGAAACAAATAACGGTCTGTACGGCTAATACGAGAGAGTATCGAGCACATAAGAGTTGGGCGTAATCATTACTAAAAGTTATTTTACGAGCTCTATAAAAGATTGCTCTCATATTATGTTTCTTTTAAAGGGATTCTTTTGGAAACTGGTAACGCGTAAACACAAAGTGTTTCCCATTTTCTCGAAACAAGTTTGAGAAGTAACTTCGAATTTAAAGATAACATTTTGGTAATTTTTTTTTAAGCTTTGATTTAAATTCTAGAACCGATTTTTGGCAGTTTTAGTGACGGCAAATTAGAGGTTTGAAATACTAGTCGCTATGTTCTTTTATAGTTTAGGGGAACAATACTGCGAAAACAAGAAGTAGTAGTAAAAACCAGCTTACTTCGTAAAACAAAATTCTAATTATACCAAAGAACTTATCTTAACTTACACACACAGATTTACCTATGTTGCCAATACTAACGGTTATAAAATAAACTATTTAATGACCAACAATAAGCGTTGTCTTCCGTGTATATATCTGTATGTGTCTAAAGAGTAATTATTAAGTCTTCTACGCATTTTTTCCGAACAAATGACTATGTGTATAATATCAACAAAAGTCATCCTATCCCAAGAAAATTCAAAGGGGAAATTCCGAATTGAGATTGATGATATTGAAGATTTTTTCTATTCTGTTCAAAGCCTAGGTTCTTGCAGCAAAGATATTTGATTTAGTATCAAGATTTCCCATTTACCACTGGGTGTCACACATCAAGGTGATTGATACGTGTTTTTATTTTGGTTTGTTTTATATTTTTTGATGCGTTCATACTTTTTACGTCTATTGTGTTCGTAAAAATTACAAATTGAGGTCAACTTTCTGCTTGTACAAGAAAATAGTACAAGAAAAGAAAAAGATGTAGTATATTATTAGGCGTATTTTTGAAATAGCTCGCTTAATTTTGTACTAAAATACATTTTGGTCCAACGAATAGAAGTGTACCATATGTTTCAGCTTTATGGCGGTTAGAATTTTACTCATATAAGTATAATAGTGGCATTCTCCTAGAGACGTAGTCTTTTTTGCACGTTTGACCTAGTAGTTAAGCGGTCGCCACGCTGTTCCCTACTTCGCCAAGTGTTGTGGGTTCAAATCCCACATGGAATAACACTTTGTGTGATCCTTTCTTGTTGTTCTAAGTCAGGATGGTATTTGTATCCGTTTCATGTATGTTTGTAAAGTCCCCCGCGACACAGGAATTATTCAAAGCGCGGGAGTTGTATTTAAAAAAAAAGTTTACAAGTATATCTGAGGTACATCTAAATAGGAGAAGCAAGGTAATCTAGTGTTACCGATCCTGGCTGCCAAACCAAACGATAATATTTTATCTATAAGTAATATAATTTAATTATTTATATAGAATTAAATGTGCTAGATTGCCGGCAATGGAAATTATTAGCAAGAGTTGCGAACTTCGAAACCCGCTCCTATTTAATACTATAATTTAACTGATTGATTAACATTCAAGGAAAAAATGTTCTCCTGGGTTTCGTATTGAAATCAATACAGATAAAAAATATAATCAGTATAACATAAAGGAGGTTGTATCCGTTGGCAAAGTAAATATCCTCGCCTGTTAAGGCTGTCTCATTTGATTGATTCGCATATTTTTACATTGAAATTGTCGATTCCATTAGAAAAGTTTAAAAGAATTTATTTATGTTGAACCGTTGAGTTTAGTCGTCATTAGGGATTTGGATTTACGAAGATGTGTAGTGAAGTGTTTGTCAGAGCTTTAAATGTTAGAAAAAAGAAAATAATAATTGTGGTGGTATGTCAACTCTTGACATTGCAAATTTATATATTTTAGGTATTTTCTTTGAATTTTTGTATATTTTATTTTATTGAATAAATGGCAAACGAACAGACCATCGCCTGATGATAAACGATTACCGCCGCCCATGGACACCCGCAACACCGGGGGCGTCACAAGTGCGTTGCTGGCCGTTGGTGGATGGGGAGAGGAGATTTCGCACCGGTTTTCTGTGAGGCCGTGGCATCACTCCGGTCCAGCCGGCCTATGCATGCCGAAGCGTGGCTCTCCCACGGTAAAGGTATTTAAATTAGGTTATTGTAATATGTTTTCGGTTTCTATGTGTAGCGTTAAAGAATGGGAGAGTTATTTTTTAATGATAAGTCTCGCTTTAGGAATATACAGAATGTCATTCGAGGGGGACTTTACCATCACTAAAACACAGTCCGACGAATTTGAATGAGATACAAGCTGTATGTCAGGATTCTGAAAAAAAAAAAAATTCTATCGTCTCTACCTACTGCGAACGGGTATAGTGTGCATCTTTTTAGAAACATTTTGATGAAAAAAATCTGTAAAATTTTCTCAACGAGTGACGTTTTCTCTTTCAAACGACCTAAACGGATCAAAACTTTAGTAGTTATCGGATTCAAAGCAAATAACATAAGTAAATGTATTCTCAATAGAAATTTATATATCAACAAATTTCAAAGCGTAGAAAACAATATACCACTCAGAATTATATTCTAAAGTCCTTTATGTAAACTGAACTTTGTTCATTTACTTAGTTCAAGTCAAACATCTTTGAAATGTCTCCACAAAGTAACCTCTCTTTGGCGTCCATTATCGAACTGTCTATCTGTCCATTAGGTCCTTTCTTTAACATATAATCGAATTACATTCAGTATTCTTCTCTAATTTCTGCTGCTGACAAAGCCATTACATCGGAGTGCTATCCTTCGGAATTCATTCATGTCAAGCCGTTACACCTTAACAATGCCCTGCTTACAAACAACTGCTTTATTACCTCTACTACTGGTAAACTGTTTACTAATCACTAAGAAGTATAGACTACAAACTTATAATTAAAAAATATGGTGAAATATGTAATTTAAACATCGTTGTCAGTTGAGTCATGTTAATTCTTTCTTAAAGCATAGGTTTTTATCTAGCTAATTTTGATTTGAGTTAGCAAGAAAATCACGCAAGTCTTCATCTGGAAACATATTCTATACTGACCTGTCTGGCTAACATAGTATTATCGGCCCAAACTCCCTTTCTAAAGAGAGATTAAGGTCCAGCATTGGACTAAAGACTGTTCATAATGATGATCTGATGAAATGATGAATGAACCGGCTCGACCGGAGTGATACCATGGCCTCACAGAAAACCAGTGTGAAATAACGCTTGTGTTGTATTTAACCGAGTAAGTGAGGATATTGGAGGTCCTTAACCCAATCCCTGACCCCGTCCCCTCCTCATCTCCCAACGGCGGGCAAGGCATTTGTGACGCCTCTGGTGTAGTGGGTTCCATGGGCGGCGGTAATAGCTTACGATCAGGCGATACATCTTATCGTTTGTCCCCTATACCATAAAAAAAATATTGATGATCTTGACTTAGTGCCTTTAGGGTATTCCACTAATGCAATTTCACATTATACTTATTAATATACACAAATTATCTTCTACAAAATGTTTGTTGTGTTTGCTCTAAAGCTGTAATAATAATTTCATAAATCTGGATTGTTAAAGTTTTAAGTGATCTTGAAAGTTTTTTTGAATTTTGAAGTATGAAAGTTTATAGAGATTTGAGTATTAATATTACGACGAGATGTGTTATAAATTCAAATATGCATATTATGCATATTTGAATTTATAACACAGTGTTTTTTTCCAGGCAATAAATATTGTTGAGGTTTTAACGGAATTTGATAAAAAAAAGGCTGTTAATAAACTTCAATGAGAAGGAAGTTTTAGAAAGTTCTAGGATTGCCATTTCTCACGAGCTTAGATTGTTTGTTTGCATTGTAAACTATAAAAGGATTATAACAATTTAGTTACTTTATTTGTTCTATAGCTACAATAGTTAAGTATCAAACAGAAATCATAGTATGTAGTAAAACCAACAACCAATCGAAATATCCATTATTTTCGGTGGAATGAGAAAAAATATAGTGCTAATGCATCTATTGTTCGTATTTGTGGCACACAGACGAATCGGAACCATTTCGTGGCACAGATGAAACCCGACTGTTCTTTAGCGTTGGATGAATATGGAGAAATATGCGGCAATTGGAACCGGGTGAAATTAAATACAGAGCATATTGAAAGGATTGAGTTAAATGAAGTATTTTATTAAGCTACGTTTAGTTGGGAAATATGTAATGTAAATAAATGTAATGAATGATATTTGTGTGGTGTTTACTGTTGAATTTTTTTAATAGTTTTTATAGTAGTTTGGAGTAACGTGGTTTTGGTATGTACATGAGCAGACTTTAGATGTGTTAAATGGTACTTAATCGTGATTATAATTATGAGGTACAGGTCAACTCAATCGTCAAGGAAGTGACAGATTAAATAAGGAACAAATAAATGTTTCTTACAGTATTAATAATAAGATTGAAACAGTATATTAGGATTTAAATACTGTTACTCATTTTAAATACATTCAAGTCAGTTAAAAAATGTGTTTATTTAAAATCTTTAGGAACATATAGGTATATGTGGTTTACTTTTATATTTTATTATTATTTTGTTTTCAATTGTAAAATGCACCTTTCTTATTCTGCTTTTTTGATGAAATGGCAACCAGCCGGATCACTCGTATCAGTTATTTCTGCCAATGTCAAGTATATATAGTCTTTAATTATCAAGTCTTCGAGTCTTCAAGTCGTCGTCGTGATGAAATTAATAATAAAAATATATAAAATGTGGATGACATGAAATGGGGACCACCTTTCGAAAAAACAAAAAACGATATCCAACTTCACCTTTCTTGTTTTATACCTTCGTTTGATTAATTGTAAATGTCAAAGTGTAGCTGTCAAAGTCAGTAGTATGAGATATATAGGTTGGAGAATAATATGTTACGATGTTTACTTTATCGATAATCACAAATTCTAACAACAAAAAAAACAGACTTCAAGAATTATACCAAATTAAAATGGGACCACACGGAAAGCATCAGCTTTCAAATGAAAAAAGAATCATCAGAATCGGTTCACCCAATCGAAAGTTATGAAGTGACAAACATAAAAAAAAACGAATTGAGAACCTGCTCCTTTTTTGAAGTCGGTTAAAAAAATAAATAAAGGATTGATTTACCAAATCTAATTTGCTTTGAGCTACATCCCACACACACACACATATATATATAGAGGTCGACTCAAAACTATGGTCTTTTCTTCAAAAGGCCATCCCATACCCTATTCTGTACTATCACAGTTTTTATTTAATCAATGTTCATGGACTTAAAAAAAGACACCTCTGTGGTTTGTTTCGGCATTTCGTCCTATAGCGAGGCTTAGGAAATATCGGCGTTTTGTAGCTGTATAGTCCGACGTATAAAAATATCTGCTAAATCTATACTAATATTTAACCTGAAGAATTTATTTATTTCTTTGTTTGTTTGAACGCGCTAATCTGAGGAACCGCTGGTCCGATTTGAATTCTTTTAGTATCGGATAGTCCATTTATCAAGGAAGGCTATAAGCTAGGCTATATATCATCACGCTACTACTAATAGGAGCGGAGCACCAATGAAAAATGTTTAAAAAACTGGGGAAAACTTTCACGCTACGGGCAATATAAGACGCAAACGAGGTTGCGTGGGTCAGCTAGTGTTAACTTATAAAAATAAATATAATTTATTCGGAGGTAAAAAAAATGCAACATACGAAGGATTGAAATAAGTTCCGAAGGTAAAACGATGCATGGTAACTACACTGGGTTATTATGTAATTTGGTATTTATCGTTGAAGTACAATAGCTAAGTTACCTAATTGCAACTGTAACTAATATTAACACGTATATAAATGTGAAGTGTGTAATCGGAGTTCACTCCAAACGAGTTAAGTAGTGTTTTTGTGGTTAAGTATTCCCCAAGTTCAACTTAAATGGTGATAAATTGCTCAACTAAGACTATCACTAGTGTACTTTTAGTGAAAAGTTCCCCGTTTATTACTCAGTTGTAAGTTTTGAGGTCGAAACTTTAAGGATATTAAGTAAATAAAGTAATGTTTGTAAAGTTAGTCTTACGTTACACAAATTCTAAAGTTAATGTTCAAAACATACAAGGATTTTAAGTTATTGGACTGTAGCAGCAGTTAGATTTTCCTATTAAAACAATAATTTACTTTAACTCAAATTACTAATTGTACTAAATTGTTTTTTTCACCTTCAGGGTTAAACATTTTTAGATCAAAGAGTACGTACTCTTCTGCGAAGAAAAAAAGAACCGTATCAAAATCTTTTTAATTTTGAAGTCGATGAAAAAGGAACTCAATTAGGTATACTTAAGGTACACTCTAGAATTGAACTCACATGAAAAATATTTCAATTACAGATAAAAAAATCTCAATCTAGCAATCAAAGCATAGGGATTTTTTATGGCATAGGGGCCAAATGAGCAGACGTATCGCCAGATGGTAAGCGATTACCGCCTGCCGCCCATGGACACCCGCAACGCCAGCGTCACAAATAAGTTGCTGCCCTTTGGGGGATGGTGAGGTGAATGGAGGGAGGGATGTCGGTGAAACACAGCGCAAGCACTGTTTCACTGTTTTTCTGTGAGGTTGTTTTCGAAACCTTGTAAAATAAGTGACTGTCGAAAATTTCATTTGAATGATATAATCTTAGAAGTAAGGAATCGGGATTTTATTAATCAATATCTAGCCTCCAGGTCCAAAAGTGGGACGAACCGAGCAGTGTGTATTTTGTCATTGTCTTCGCCGGGCTATTCGAATATTAGCACATATTCAGGCCATTCCAAACCTAAGGCATAAGAGAACAATAAAAATTCCAACGAGTGGGTGTGAAATATGGGTCTAAAATGTGAATATTTTTATCATCAGATGGCTTTTCTGTGCCAAAAGGTTTTTAAACTATTTATGATAAAAGGTGGTATGGGCTTGTGAGGGTATAGATTATAGATGTTATTTTGTAGTATTTATACTGGTACGTAAGGGATAAGTTTTTTTTTTAAATGAATATGTGTAGTTGCAGTCTAGTATCATTAGTATATTCGTATACAGAAGGAGTGTACACGGCACTTTTAAAAGTATATTTAGTAGATATTTTCAAAAGACTAACTTATGGACTTTTTTGGCGGTTCTTATTCATGCAACTAGAGTCAGTAATGTTTCGAAAGTGCCTAAAAAGGCTACTTGAAATATAGGTTTTTTGATTTTGAACCATAATTTAAATTTTGCTTCTAGATTTTAATTGATTTGATCTAGATTTTTATCTACATGCGTAGAGCACATCTCCACCTCTCATATTTGGTTGTAAAATAAGAATCATTAAAAATAGCCATAAATATGGCTGGATGAAAATTGTAGCCCCCACTCGTTCTTAAAGACGGAAAATTCGTCTTATTTTCCGAATGCTTATTTTTAAGCTATCAATATAACAAAATTATATTTACTTCTGAAATATTTCTTAATTTTGTTTCGCTCAGATATCATATAAAAAATAATTAATGGTAGAAATTAGACCTCGAGTTCCTTTATCCTCAAAGGTGAAGCTGAAAACCAAGTATTGGACCGTAATTTCAAAAGATAAGGTTGTATTTTGTGTGTTAACATTTAAGATGTACCGCCATCATGTTATATAATTTAATTGAATGTTCATTTTCTTTATTTGATAGCTAATATTTCACACTCGGAGGAAAATGGAGATGGTTAGATAGTTATGGCACTTGTTTAATGGAGGCTCGCAGCTGGGCTTTCATTTTGTTCCTCGCTTTAACTAGTTTTTTGAATAATGCTTGTCTTAAGTATATTGCGGGGGAACTCTGGTTTTACTACTTTTAAAAGTAATAAATTATTATACTTTGTGAGTAATTGGAGTAATATAATAATTTAATGAGACGTATTTTATGAAAATGTTATAAAATATTAATGAGGGATGAAAAGGGACTAATACTATGGCAAGCGTGAATTTCCATAGAGATATCCTGACATGAAAATTCATGTGTGAACGATATACGTTCAATGTGTGTTCAATTATGAAACATTTCTTTCATTGAAATTATTGTTAGAGGGATAGTCTTTGTTTTATTTGTAATAGTGCAAAAAACCGAGCAGCCTAATAGTACAAATGACAAACTATATATTTTGTCTGTCTATTTGTCCGTCTGTCTGTCTAATCTCTGAAAGGGCTTTACGGATTATCAAGGGACTTTCACTGGCAGATAGCTGATAGTTGATGATCTAAGGAATAACTTGGGTTATTTCTTTCCCGCGGCTTTACCCGCGGGTGTTGTTGTAAAGATACAATAACAGTGGATAACATCTGGGGACCAGCTAGTATTCAGGCAGAGCTTTTATGATATACTAGTGCATATAAGATAGGTCTTTGGCTACAAAAGGATAATCCATGGGTGATAAGAATAAAGTGCCCGCATCATTTTCAAGTTTAATGTACTTTCAACTTTGTGACTCTTGTAACAATGTCTCTTTTATAGACCAAATATAATATGACTTTGGACCTTGTATTGCGATTGACTAAAGCTCAGATAAGACAGTAGTAACACCACCGTGACCTGTATGTTTTTGGAAAGTGATTGAAATATATTTGCAAAATGAATGTAAAGAAAAAAAAAAATATTTCTATAATTTGTGTCCCTCCACTCAGTTTTGGAGGTTTTCAATAAACCAAAGAAATAGAATATGTGGGGGAAAGAGTGTAATGTTCATTCGACACAAAGGGATGATCCTCCAACCAGGCTAGGTGATCATGCCTGGCGGGCCACTAATCGGCGCGAAGAACTATTTATTGCGCGATTCAGGATTGGTAGTTACTCCGTGTAGTGCGTTACTTCATAGTTCAGTGTATCTTCGGTATCGATTCTGTTGTGTGGTATGTGGAAGTCGCCACAAATACAAATGGTAATTGTAGCCCAATATTTTTTATTAATTTTTATGGAGAGAAAAATCGGTTTTTACGGTTTATCTCTCGATAAATACTGTTCTTATGCTTTGACGAAGATATAAAAGAATACTGAATACTTGAGCGCAAACGTTTAGCAACACATTCGTCGATTATTTTTATTGATATAGATTTTACTAACATGAAGCTAATTAATGCGTGTTCATGTACTAACATTTTTTTTTATAATCGTTTACTTTAAAGGCTAAGTGGACGTTCGTAATTTATATCAAATCCTATAACGCAAAGAAACATCTTAAAATCAGCTGCATATTTTCTATCATTCCCGTTCTATTTTCTAACAAACCCGTAAGTAACGAAAACATATTTTCATGTTTACTTCGTACGTAAGACTTCAGCACTCCACAGTGCTAAGTTCCGACCCTCTCTAAGACCGCTTTGACTTTCACAGTAGGTATTCTTCGTACCAGTTCCTAATTACTTGGGACTTGTTCTACGCTTTTCCGATAATGGCCCGGACACTCCAGCTCATGTTATTGTTTCGATAGATGAAGTAGTTAGTTACATTTTAATATGGACAGAAAACAACCCCTTACATTTATTGTTACAGAAATACATACAGTGGAGCATTGAACCTCCTCGTTTTTGAAGTCGCCTAATAATAAACTTCGCCTCATAAAATAATAAACTTTTTTTCCTTGAAATGGATGTCTTCGGAATTTGAATCATACTCAATTAATGATGTTTGGTCATTTAATTTTAACGAGGAGCTAGTACACCAATGTGTAATAATACTTATTTTGTATGGTATAGAAATAAAATAGCTGAACGGTTACATACTGTCATTCTTCAAAGGTTTTTGTATAAATTGTATTTTATAAAAATAATTAACAAAATTAACAAATCCAAATAAAAACTGGAAGGGACCATGTAATTATTAATTAGTAACATTTCAGCTTATATTTCTTTTTTTTTTTATAAATATGCCGTACATCTAACACACAACGCCATCTAGTCCCAAGCTAAGCAGAACTTGTGTTATGGTTACTAAACAACTGATATAGTTACATATATCTACTTTTTTTTTGTAAATACATACATATTATACATAGAAAACACCCAAGCTCCGAAACAAATATTTGTAGATCATACAAATATTTGGTCCGACCCGGGAATCGAACCCGAGACCTCAAGAACAGCAGTCGCATACGCTACCACAGCGCCACGGAGGCAGTCAAAGGCAGTGTTTACCTGTTTATATATATAAGGGGAGTAAATAAACATGTTTATGAGAGGTAAATGCTGAATTTAAGGTAGAACTACTGTTACTTTTTGTTTTATATCTTTATATTTTACTTGACTACGAAACCAAAAGGAAGTATAGAATTGTTTCAGCAATAAAAAAAAAATAAAAAAAAATAAATGTAAAAAAAAAAAAATGCAAAAAAAAACCAAAAAAAAATATATAAAAAAAAAATAAAAAAAAATCGGTATAAATGCTACTAATCTTATAAACGCAAATGTTTGTGAGTATGTGAGTGAGTACGCAAAAACTACTGAATGGATTTTGATGAAACTTTACAATAATATAGCTTATACATCAGTATAACACATAGGCTACAATTTATAAAGATACTAGCTTCACCTCCCGGTGTTACTCGCGGTTATTATCGTACCGCGGGAAGCACCGTGGGGTTCAGCTAGTACATATATGTTTCTATGTTCAAGTGTAGCGCCTAAACTACTGAATCCATTTTAATGAATGAGGTATCAATAGATTCGTTATTATAGACTTATATTGCATAAAATTACCTAATACCAGATAAGAAGTCTTAACATAAGTATCTTATTAGTGAAGTTTTTACACACAACTATCCTAAATCATTATCAAGTTAGAGTGACCGAAAGCCTCCCTTAGTTCCATAATCCCCACTACTTTTAACATGGATTACTGCTCACAAATCCTCGTTAAGCTAGTGAGAACCCTTAACAAATGTTTAGGTTCGGAACTAGATTTCTTTCGAGGTCGAATTTTGTTGACAAATGAGAATGGATGACGTGGCTACTAATTAAATAATGATTTCGTGCTGAATGTTAAGAAGTTACGAAGGACTTCTGAAGTTGGTATTTTTACAACTTATGGTGTACTAGAATTTATATTGGTTATCGCGTATAAAAAGATATATATATATAAAGCAGCATATGTAGAGCTTCAAGAATCAAAGTAGATCCGTGTCAAATTTCATTGTAATTGCGATCTAGCCGTGAAATCAAACAAATTTATAATATTACTAGCTGACCGACGCAACCTCGTTTGCGTCTTATATTTCCCGTAGCTTGAAAATTTTACCCCGTTTTTGAAACATTCTTCGTTGGCGCTCCGCTCCTATTAGTAGTAGCGTGATGATATATAGCCTATAGCCTTCCTCGATAAATGGACTATCCAACACAGAATTAATTTTTCAAATCGAACCAGCGGTTCCTGAGATTAACGCGTTCAAACAAACAAACTCTTCAGCTTTATTATTAGTACAGATTATGGATAGCCTCAAACGATGGTCAGTAGGGGGCCATCTAAAAACCGTAGCTGGCCCAAGGTTCGTCGGGGTTCCAGTGTTTTCCTTTCTAGGGTGCACATGGTTCCCCGGCATTTAGTACCCGAGATGACGTGCGGTTTTAGTCGGTTCGAGTCCGACATGCCACCAGGAGGATTTCCGCACGAGGAAAAAAAAGCGTCAGACGATGATCAAGTCACGTTATCGTAAGTTACTAATACCTAAGTGTGAGATAATACTTCCATTCAATAAAGTTTCAATCGTTTATATGTATGTATTATCATTATTATCATCTTCTTAGTAGAAGGACGTTCATAGCGGGATATAGGCCTTCCCCAAGGTTCTTCCCTACCACGTGGCCCGATTATATTGTCAAGGTCATTGGAAGAGGGCAGCGACGAATCAGTTTTTTTTATAAAGACAACTCCCTCATTAGGAATATACATCCTGTGTTGCGGAGGCTTTACAAACATACATGAAAACAACAACAAAGAACGCTCAGACCATGGTATGGTATTAAAAATAATTTGTCGATCACATAAAGTGTTGTCTTATGTGGAATTAGAACCCACAACACTTGTTGCAATAGAAAGCCTCGTTGGGACTACTTAAATCAACTTAGGTCAATCGTGCAGTCAAGTTGTACTGTATGTTTTATTGTAACAAAAAATAATAATTGGTGGTGGCAGGGTTTCTGTAAGTCAAAATATTTATTTTTGTCATAAGTAATTTCTTCATTATTTAATTAACCGTGTCAAATAACATAAAGTATTCTAGATTTTATGGAAGCATTCTGGAGACAAATTAATTTTTCCTCGAATATTCAGAAATTGGGGCCATAATCATTTAATTACATTCTCAGGTCAATGTTTCGCATAATTTCCTCCACGCTTTTATCGTCCTATTAAACGAGAGCCTTGGTTAAGCTTGTTATTTACTCAACCAGTATTAAGTGAATCAAAATTCATGCAATACCACTGTGATAAAGTGTCCATGAGGATGGCTTCGTGGATCCGTGCCGGAGATCCATTCATTCATTATTTATAATTACCTCCTCGCCTGCGCTCGTCCGCAAAGGACGCATTAATCATTTCAATTAGATGACAACAGATGGATTGGTGACAAAAAGCTGACGTTTTAAAATATGCTTTGGGAATTAGATTTAGTTTGTAACGTTGTCGATATTGCATTAAATACTATGGGGATTGGCGAAGGGTTGCATCCAGCCGGTCCTCACATATAATATTCTTACGTGTTAGGTTCGATGGGTTTGGTAAATAAACCTTCTGACGTGTAAAAGAGACTTTCTTGACAACACTCTTACATTAATAATATTACTCCGAATAACAATCCCTAATGGTCGCCGAGGTCGCTAGGTTGATCATTGACGGTCCGAGTTCGTGTTTATATAGATTTTTACATTTACTAGCGCTTTCGAGAAACGTCTCGAACATACGAGGGCGTTCCCCGTACCAAAGACAAGCCCGCCATTGAATTCGTGGTAAACAATGGCGCTACAACCAATCGATGTTCGACGCTATGTATATCGGTATAAGGTTCGTTATTCCGTGCCTCAAAAAAAACAACTTTCTGGATCGTTGTTTGCGAATAATCTTTCTTCATATAAATATATTGTCGGATTTGCCAAAGGAAACAGGATATGGTGTTATGATAAATACTAGTTTAATAACTTAACTTGTACAAAAAGTTTTTAATTAAAATAAAACAGTTCAGTCGAGCCAACTTTCATGTGTGTAGATGCTTCGGTGTTGTCAGCTCATAACTCTTAAAAGTGTTGCAACATGACAATCTCGTATTGCGTTTTAAAACTGAATGCCGCCGCAATACTAACGGTATCGTATCACGCTTGACATGTTTATGTTATATCGATGATGAGTGAATAAATAAACTGACTCCATATTTTTTTTGTAAAAGTTCACTCTCGCATTAGGTATATATCCTGTGCTGTGGAGAACTTTACAAACATACATGAAATAAACACAAAGAACACCCAGACTCAAAACAACAATTTGTGGATCACACAGTGTTGTCCCGTGTAGGATTTGAACCCACAACACTTAGCGCAGTAGAAAGCTTAAACCAATAGGTCAAGAGTCAAGAATGCATTGAAATAAAATCAATATTTAGTTTAAATTGTGTTCAAATCTGAACTTAACCGATGCAGAACGTTTTGAGTATTTGGAACGAACACAAACGAACTTTACATTAAAAAAATGTGTTTCTTGTTGAGTGAAATGTGTGTGTTGGCATGGCATGGCAACATATTTTCAATCAATTTCGGGACCGATGAGGACTTACATCCATCTAAGACCGAAGAACTAACAAAGCAGTGGTGTAGAATGCTTTTAACAAAATTAGATTTAATAAAATTTGTATCCAGCAGACACCACTGATAAATGTACTACACGATGGAAAAAAAACATTCTTGTTCATCGCCCTTCGATTTGTTTTGTATTTTCATTTCTTGAAGAGTCTACTACTCTAAATCAAATTGGTTTTATTTGTCTTTATGTGAAAGGGTTGTAATAAGTTGAATGTTGATATGTCTATCTTTCTTTTTTTTTTACAACTCCTGTCTTAAGAATAGTCCTGTACGAACACAAAGAACACCCACATTTAAAACAACGATTTGCGAATTACACAAAGTGTTGTTTCAAGTGGGATTTGAACTCAAGACACCTGGCGTAGTAGAAAGCGGCGGGGCGACTGCCTAAGCCACTAGGCCAACCGTGAAGTCGATCTTACTGTAGACTTATATGATATGCTTTAAAAACAGTTTCTTATTGGCCAGTTATTTCAGCTGTAACAAATCTTAGTTACTAAAACTTTTAAAGCTTTTTAAAACATAAGCTTTAAAAACACAATTTTACGTTACATTTTTTGCATAAAAGAGGGGAGATCATCTGGCGGTCTAATTGCAACCGTAATTTCTTAAGTTTGTATTTCTGTGAGCTTATTGAAGTTTTCATGTTATTAATTGCAAAATCTATACTAATAATAAAGCTGAAGGGTTTTGTTTGTTTGTTTGAACGAGATAATCTCAGGAACCGCTGGTTCGATTTGAAAAATTCTTTCAGTGTTGGATAGTCCATTTATCGAGGAAGGCTATAGGCTATTTATCATCACACCACTACTATTAGAAGCGGAGCACCAATGAAGAATGTTTAAAAAACGGGGGAACATTTTCACGCTACGGGCAATATAAGACGCAAACAAGGTTGCGTGTGTCAACTAGTATATAGTAAATAAATAATAAATAAACATTTCGGACATCTAACACAACGCCATGTAGTCCCAAACTAAGCAGAGCTTGTGTTATGATTATTCGACAACCGATATTAAAACACACATTTATAAATAAATATATTTTTTAACACATACATATATGCACATAGAAAAAACCTAAACTTCGTAACAAATATTTGCAGATCATATAAACATTTGGTGCGACCTGGGAATTGAACTCGAGACCTTAAACACAGCAGTACCATATGCTATCCGAGGCACTTGACAGGTCATCCGAAGGTCAGGACGACTACCATTCAAAAGGGAGCACACTACGAGAGCATTGTCACCCTTTATTCTTTCTCCCAGAAACAAGGGAAGGAGAGTGTTAAAACAACCAAACTTTCTGCTATTCTGCTTTCTAAATTGTAGTTTCTGTTGTACAATTTTTTTTTACAAAAAAATTAAATAGTAATATTTAGATTAGTATTACCAGTTAATTTTTACTTGCAAAGCACTTCAACTGTAATTGTAAATCATTTTTCAAACCTTTACAGTTCCTAGTATAAAAGAAATAAAGGTTTCGCTTTTATCTCCTACCCTCATTCTGTTTAAACTTCTAAGACCTTAGGCCTAATGCGAAATTAAAAATGAGATATTTAAAGCCTTTAGAGTTTTAAATAAAAACTGAGACCTTATTCAAGACATTCTTAATCAATGTATAGAAGAAAGTTCTTTGAAAACCTTAATTGAAAAGGAACTTTGATGTTCTACATTTTATTTAAAAACCCATGTTAAATAATTTCTATTAAAGATGTTCATTCAAATTGGCACTTAAGACTTTATTTTGTATCAACTGCCTGTTACGATGATTTCTATGACATAAATGTACACTATATATGAAAAATGACGCAAATAGGTTACAGACATAATGTGTAACTAAAAATATGTATACGACTTACAGTAATTATTATTTAAGATGTGGCATGGTAGTAAAATATGATTACCTATACACATTCAAAAATTGGATATCGGTTGACATATTACTAAAATATGTTTCAATGAACATAAAAACGTACAACCAAAATCATTTTGAAACATTAGAAAAACACATTGTTTCGATAGAAAGTGGATCAAAATACTTACCAACATTTCTAAATATCGCAATAAAATGTGTGTGGAATTTCACATACAATGCAAACCAGAAACCCATAACAGTGTCATCTATCGAAGATATGTGGAACTACGTAGTAACGAAGGAAACCAAGAATGACTAATTCTGAATCGCGCAATAGAAGTTCTCGCGCCGGGCCGTGGCCCGTCAGACATGATAACCTCGCCTTGTCGGAGAATCCTCACTTTGACATGACACCCATTCCCTTTACAGACCAGCGACGCGTTTGAGACTTGTAATTAGTCAGCATTCATGGGCAGCAGTAGACACATTCCATTAGGTCTTTGACAGCCTGCTCGTTTTATGTACCATAAAAAACAAATAAAGAACAACAGAGTAATAGAGAACTCAAACTGAATTATTTGTTCTTAGATAGGAAGAGAATTCGCTACCTCTCAGCAGCTGGTCAGCATTTAGAATCAATAACCATTAGATCTACACACCATAGTAAATACAACAAATTATATTGATGTATGGGTATGTTTATGTATTATTTATATATATCTTGACTTCTAAGCTTGTATCTAAAATATGAGTTGTGTCTAGTACCATCGGTTATGTAACTCTACTTATGTTTTTTATTTATTCGGTCAAATTCTACTAATATCCTATTTTTGCACCTCTTGCATCATATTTTTATATCACCCAAAGGTTGGCTGGTAGAAAATGGCCTATGGTGTTTAGGCCGCCTATGTACAATATGTGTATTAAGTTCATATAAATAAATAATATAATTAGTCTTACATGAATCCAAACCAATGTATCAATCGAATAAATTATCGTTTCTCCTTTTTACTCAAACGGTAAAAATGCTACGTGCTACCACTGCTACGAATAATGTAGCCTTTCGTAGCACTGTAGAGTTATATTACCTATTGAAAATAGCACAACAATAGTACCGAAATATTTCCTCTGTCACGAGACACTTCACCATTATACAACTATAGTCGTTCCAATACTTTATTTAACTTTTGACAGATCACGCACATAAAGTTTTGTAATAATTTTTGATACAATGTACTACAGATAATACTGTACTTTATGGGCGGGCTCCGCCTACTTAGGGATGTGTCATTCGTAATTAATGACCACAGACTATAAAAACGGTTTTGAAATAAATCGATTATCGATTATATTAATAAAACATACAATAAAATTATTGTGATTATATTTTATATCAAATCACGTAAAAAGCTTTATTATTTTGCATTAAAATGCCCTAAATGTCTCTGTTTCAATGCATAAATAATTTGCGTAATGAAAACAGTTCCATCGTACTCGTACCTAGTAATGGGATCGAATGTATTCGCCGCAAATTAATGAATCTAAAATAATTGTTTAGACTTACTATAGTTGGTTCAAATAAAAACTACCTGCGGTACCTACTTGTAATGAACAGGTACAAAATGTTGAAATTCGTAGTAATTTACGGATTAAAAATAAAACAACCAAAAGAGGTACTGTAATACTAATTTTAATTATAAAGAATCGTCTTCTTCGTATGACCAGGAATCATCATCACTTGAGTTCTCAGTAATATTGATTATCATTTCTTGGATAGATAAATTGTCGAATGCAACATCCCGATCCCAATCCGACATTATCACCTTCTTTGTTTTTTCTACAACATTCGCCCAGTTTTCTGGAGTTACTTTTTCACACGCATTTTTCAGTAAATTCAGCATTTTTCTTGCGGTGAAAGGAGGAGTTGTATTGTTCCTCGCAGCATATCCTTTAACTTGTGCCCAGATCATTTCAATTGCATTATATTGGCAGTGATATGGGGGAATTCTGAGGACGGTATGCCCATGCTCTGCTGCCATTTCATCTATGACGTATCGTTTTGGCAGCTTCTTTGTTTTTAATATCTTTACTAACTCTACTTTTAGTAGGGACTCATTCACCTCTTCGCCATTGTCACGGAGCCAGTTTATAATTTCATGGTTTTGTTGGCCTGTGTTGGTATTTTATTAATTTGACGAGAGTGATAAGGTGCATTATCAATAAATATTATTGATGGCTCTTCGAGTGATGTAAGCATTTCTCTGAACCACTTTTCATACACGTTCGAATTCATCTCCTCATGATAATCTCCTGTTTTCTGGGATTTAAAAGCTAATAGAGCGCCTGGCACAAATCCTTTTACTGTTCCTGCATGACAAATAATCAGTCGTTCGCCTTTTCCCATTGGTACTGTAGAAGTGGAGCCAACGGTGTTGTCAGTCCAAGTTTTTGACAGCGTATGATTCGCATTGAGCCAAGTTTCATCTGTGAAAACAACATTCGACCAATCTTCTATTTTTTTTGCTTGTCTTAAAAAATCGCATCTATACAAAGCAATATCATTGCGTTCCATTAAAATTTTTCGTTTGTCACATTTTTGGAATAACATTCCAATGTCTTTCAATACCTTTGTCAGAGAAGATTTTTGACCACGGAACAAACCACTATTTCGAAGAGATTGTGTTAGTTTTTTTAATGTTGGAATCTCTTTTCTTTGGTAATAGTCGTATATATGACGACGAATAGCATCAGCGTCAAAATTGTCAACGGCTGTAACTTTACTAGGCGGACGTTTTTTCTTAGGTGTAGATAGCTTATTCTGTTCCATGCCACTGCTGCCGTAGCCTTCTTTTGTTATTTTTGCCACTGTTGGAGCACTAATACCTAATGCTGCTGCAACACGGTCTCTAACTTGAGTCACTGGTATAAGAGGCCCACCATTACGGCTTTCCTTTTCAAAGTATTCACGAAGTCGCAAGACAAACTCTCTTGTTTGTCCTTTGAGTACTTTCTTTTTTGGCATTTTGACAGTAACGAAGGCAGGAACGATACGCTCAACTCAACCAAACGTGAGAATTCACAAATAAATCAATACGGAGGAATATAAATACTCAACTATATTGAAGGTTACTCATTGAAATACTGTAGATTATTTTAAAATAGACATAGAGAGATTTAATAAAGATCATCAATAGTTTAACAAATACAATATTAACCACTGAATTACAACACAATACAATAATACATTTTGAAAATTCAGTTCCTTTTATATATTTTTTCATGACATAGAACCGTCATATTTGAACAACATTCTTTTAATCCATTTCTTCTTTATTTTGACAAAGGAGGTCGCACATTGAAACACATAGAAATATGAAGTACGAAATTATCTATAAAATAATGAGTTTGTTAAATCGATTAAAACTTCTTAATGCATAAAATCGATCGATGAAAGAAATCGAATAGGTAACGGGTCAGGGTATCACTATTTGATTAAATATTAGAGCTGTCAAAAGTTAAATAAACTATTGGAACGACTATAACGGTAAAAAAGTAAATGTAGAACCAGAACAATTATCTGACAGACCAATCCCCTGCTGTCGCTTCAAAAGCATCGAATAGTGGAAGTTTGTGATCGCTGTTCAAATAAAACTTATTTATCGGTCTGGATTAGATTTATTGTTGTTATATAAATAGATGTTATTGTAAGACTTTGTCATACCTTTCTTTTTATAATTCAAGGTGGTAAGTACTAAAGAAGGTACTAAAGAAACAGAAAGTATTAAAGTAACTTCTTGCGTGATTCTTTTCTATCGCGTTCATTACGGACAATGTTTGAAGTTCGTGGCTCGTATGATACATTTTTCTTATACTGTTAAATCTATATTTATATGGATAGTAAAGTTTATAAAAAAATATTTATGAAATTATTGATAAAGATTTGTGCACGTGCTTAATCCAATACCTTTAAACGAGCAATTGTTTTGTGTACAATCTGAATCTCGGAAACAGCTCCAATGATTTTAATGAAATTTAGAATGCAGGGGTTTCGAGGGCGATAAATCGATCTAGCTAGGATTCATTTTAAGAAAATTTACCAAAAAAAGTACCGAGTTAAGCTCAGTGATTTAGGTACTTCTTACTTTTGTGAGCCAGAGCGTTCATATCCTTGTCTTCAAAGGCGGATACAAGTATCAATTGTTTGTCAGTTATTGCCAGAACTAATTTAAAAAAAAAATTTTGGAATCCTTCTTATTTTTATCATGTCATATTACATAAAAGGACAGTATATGTCTGCACCCTGTATATTACAGAAATGAAAATAATTTGGTTTTTGTTCGGTTAAAACTATTGACTTTAGCAGGCTATATTTTTATCGACTTACGGAGTTTTTCCACGTAATGAAAGCTAATAAAGAAGTTTAAAAATATCACCTAACTCATTAGCACCCTAGTTTTATTATGTTCGAGCAGGAAATTGGCTTCTAAGCGAGATGTAAATGTGTGGGAATTAAGAGAGAAGTTTTAATGACGGTGCAGCGCATTGCAGTGAATCCGTTTTGGAAACAAGCTGCGTTTTATATCTGGTACCTTGTTACTTGATCACCGGAAAATGTAGCGCCTCATTCGCAGAAGAGCTCTAAATACAGTAATGCACATTTAGTATATGAAAACTTATATTTTGGTATTTAAAAGTTTTAGATTGAGTTAAAAAAATAGGAACAACAGATTTTTCTTTGTTCAAATTTTGTGACGTGATGTGACTCTACTCTGACTTATGGCAAACATAAGCAGAATCCAAGAGTAGTGGTCACCATACTCATGTGTCTGCAGACAATTGAACCGTGGGATAGCCACGCTTCGGCATGAATAGGTCGGTTCGACCGGAGTGATACCACGTCCTTACAGAAAACCGGTGTGAATTATCGCTTGTTCTGTGCTTCACCGAGTGAGTGAGGATACCGGAGGCCCATACCCCAACCCCTCCATCCATCCCTCTTCCCATCCCCCAAAGGTCGGCAATGCACTTGTAACGACTCTGGTGTTGCGGCTGTCCATGAACGGCGGTAATCGCTTACCATCAGGCGATAGGTATGCACGTTTGCCACCTATTTTATTAAAAAAAGCATGACTGCATTACTAATGCATCATTGGGCCTTTGGTCTATCACTCACCAACAAAACATAACAGCACAAATGCTATCATTTCAGGTTGGTCTTGTCTTTTCAAAGAGATAAGTTGGTTCTATTATAATCACAATTTTTGAGTTCAAAAATGTTTGTATCCTGAATAATTATTTATCTATACCACATCAAGGTCACTAGGAGAGAACTGTAATACTTGTGCATAAGGTTTTAAAAAAAAATGTATGTATAATCTAAATCACATTAGCCATTATATGAACTAAGATCTCAAGAAGAATAGAAAACGACAAAACTACTCGTACTTCTAGTTGTCAAAGTTGTCTCATCGGGTCCTTTGTGAAGGTCATCAAAAAAGTTGAGTAGCTTTAAGTTCATTATGCAAACGTTCTGTAAATAATCACGGCTAAAACTAATACAATGTGCGTGTTTAATTGAATATTTAATATTAATTAACCGACAGCGCGGATGTCACCGACAGGCGCGATAGCGGGTGTTGTCTGAATTTTGAGAAATGGTTCCCTGGTACCCTATTTGTAAGTGGGCAGCTGTTATTAATAAACCCCCTACTCCTTTGGATTTACGCGTTACAGATTCGAATATGAAAAGCATTTTGAATAAAATAAATTAAAGAATTGTCTCCATAGAAAATTACTTAAAAACTTTACAGCGGTACGGAATTTTTGATATTAGTATGGATTATACCAATGTGTGTGTGTGAAAATATAAGAGTGTTTGTTTGAATAATAATAACTTAATACATTTTACAAAGAGCCATCTTATCTAAAACTAGGGAGACTTTATACTACAGTTATTAGAAGAACCTGGATGCCTGATTCTTGTTTGATGATGATGTAATGTTTTTTTTTTGGAATGATAATAAAAATCCTTGGAACTGTTTTCGGGATTCTGATTATAATATATACAAGCTGAATCCCGCGGTGCTACCCTAGAGACGGGCTTGTATCTTTTTATATTGTAGCCTATGTGTTATTCTGATAAATAAGCTATATTATTGTAAAGTTTCATGAAAATTCATTCAGTAGCTTTTGCGTGAATGAGCAACAAACATACCCACTTACTTACTCACAAATTTTCGCGTTTATAATATTAGTAGGATTCACAAGTACAAAAGAGTTAAGATGTATTGATTTATATTAGTTTTAGAATAAACAAATTTAAAAAACATGAAAAAATAAAATATTTTTGCTAGTATAAGATCAGCAGGTATTTTTAGTTGTAAAGAAAAGTAGTAATAGTAATACTAGAAAAGTAATAATAAAAAGAATATAAATAAATTTATCATGCATTTATGACGAATCTCTTAATTTGAATTGAGTATAAACTCAAACCGAACGATGACTGCTCCCTTCTGGCGTTTTCGAGAAACCGTTAACAGTATATCAGCAACATCCAACGTCAGCTCTCAGTATTCACGTCACTCTGTGAGTTTGAATGTGACAAGTACTACCTGTTGCCATTTTACCTTTAAAATTCTTTTTCCTGCATTTAAACGTGGATATGTAGGTAGCAGTTTCGTTTATCTGAAATATCAAAGGCTTCCAATGCAATGTTTTTTGTGATGTTACGATTTAATCCTACCATTTTTATTCAAGTAAAAGTGACAGCTAACAAGATTTTTTTTAAACTTTCATTTTATACTCTAACTAGCTTACCCTCGCAACCTCGTTTACGTCTACTATTGCCCGTAGCGTACTAATTTTCTCCCGCTTTTTAAACATTCTTCATTGGGGCTCTAATGTTTATCAAATTACCTTCTTCTTCTTGGAATCCGAATCTCAGAATCTACAAAGATTTTCATGAAATTTAATATGCTGGGGATTTTCCTCTCCCAGTTCGCCGGGCCCGAGAGGCCAGGTACCGACAGTGACTCAGGTGCCGGAAATCGCGGAAAGATCTCTTACGTACGCGGTACCTAGGGGACGGTAAGGAAATGTAGTACCCAAGACGGCGTGCGGTTTTTGTCGGTTCGAGTCCGACATGCCACCAGTGGGAGGAATCCAAGGGGATTTCCGCACGGAGGAAAAAAAATCGATCTAGCTAGAATTAGTTTTTAAAAGATTTACCAAAAAAAAATATCGAGTAAAGCTCGGTTATCCAGGTTTTATCATATTAAGTCATTATTTGATTCAGGCGATATTTTGTTCCTGATGCAAAAAAACAAGTAAAACCTTCTACTTCTAACACACGATTGATTCTCTTTATATTGCAATAGCACGACTAAAACTAATATTATATTAAACGTTAGAGATATTGACGATCATTTTGCAAAGAGGTCAAATACAGTAATGTTCAACTCCAATCTTTATTATACTCGTAATAATTTTATACACGTTTTTATTGATTTTTAATTAGGTGCTTTAAGTTGTAGTATTTTTGTGGTTGGTATAGGTGCGAGTATCTTATTTTTATGACGTATTTAAGAAGATTAAGCGATACTCGAGCGATGCATCGTGAAACGAACTTAAAGATAAAGCAACTATTTTATAGACTTATAAAACTTCTAAGTACTTATACGTCTTTATTATAAAAAAAAATAGCTTGTTGTTTTTAGTCAGCCATGTTTACTTAATTGGGCAGAGCTGTGGTAGAGTAAAGGTTCTCTCTTAAAGGCGTAGGGGCAAAAACGCAGAAGGAGTACTGAAGGGATACAAATACTTTGACACTGTTGGTATACGATCTGCAGAGTTTGAGGTTATATCGGACCACTGATAACTTTACTCATTCGGTGAAATTTATACAAAGAATTACTTAATACTGGTTTACTGTAACACTTGGTCAGCAATTTATGGAGTCATGTTTCTCTCGCGGACAAACTAGTTTTTACTAGTAAGACAGGACACTCAGAATAGAATGATGTAGAATTCTTCATCCTTTTATCAGCCCTGTTTCCAGGTTGATATAACACCGCTCTTAGAAATCTGTAAACACCACAGGAAGTTCTACGCTTTTAGAAGGAGCTGAGTACAAATAAGAAAATTTAGCAATGCCAAAACCTCCTTCTAGTTCAGGTGAGTCAAAAAAAAATTATTTGCCCTTCCACGTATATACCCACAATATACACACATGCAACATCAGAGGCGTCACAAGTGCGTTGCCGGTCTTTGGGGGAATGGGAAGGGGGATGGGGGTGTATTCTCCTTCCGGTATTCTCACTCACTCGGTGAAACACAGCGCAGGCTCTATTTCATACCTTATTTTGTTTTTAACCGACTTCAAAAAAGGAGGACGTTCTTAATTCGTCCGTATTTTTTTTTGTTTGTTACCTCATAACTTTCGACTGGGTGAACCGATTTTAATGATTCTTTTTTTATTTAAAAGCTGGTGCTTCTCGTGTGGTCCCATTTTAATTTGGTTCATTTCTTGAAGTCGGTTTTTTTGTTGTTAAAATTTGTGATTATTTATGGTTGTTTTAGCTTTTAAATTAACTATAACAGCCCAAATTAATTTTATTTACTCTTTTTCCTTTATTCCTCAGAAAATTATCTACTATAACAAATATATTGTTGAGATATTGCTGAGAATAATTACACCAGACAAAAAGCAAATTTTTTTATAACTTTTAGAGTGTTATATTTTATTTATTTATTTATTTATTTAGGTATACCAACAGCACACATACGATACACTTTTAAAAAAATTATACAATATTATTTTCTAGTATGCATGCCTATTACAGGTACACACAACATTCACCATATGAGATAAAATACAGTACGCCTAACAAACAGTGTTAGGAGAAGGTAACTTTTACAAAAAACATAAAATAAAGCAGCTTAATACTACTTAATTCTAGATTAAAATTACGATACTACTATTAATATGAAATATGAAAATATTAAAATTAAAATAAAAGATGAAAAAATGAAAGTAACAAAGGTAAGACAGGAAAATATTAATTTTGGTTAGTTTTGTTAATATTATCAGCTATAGAACGTCTGAATTTATATATATTATATATATATATAATTTAATATATAAAAGCCTCTTAGTTTATTTAAGTACTTTTGGTAGTTTTATGTTATTGAATGTTTTCACAATAAAATATTATATAACAGAAATATAAATTTTGTGTCCTTGTTTATCAATATAGGAAATTCAAAAGAACTTTATATTTGTTATAACTTGTATTAAAATAAAGTGTGTTTTGTTGTCAGACATGACTTTTTATTTTTCTAAATATGTAAAATACTTTTAAATAAAAATGTAACAGATTAAATATGAACCTATCGTTAAATTGCACAAGGTCTAGTTTGCAATTTATAAAACACCAGATTTCGCATATTATTTCTTTACCTTATATGACTCAACAATTCTTTTTCTTGAATTTACCATTATATGATTGCTTACGCTTCGAAATATTTGATGATCCTTCCTTAAGAGTCCTTTTAGGACTCTTAAGGAAGGATTAAAAGGATGTCTTATTCTGTAAAAGTGTGTTTCATTAACACGATCATATATCGTGAGTAGAGATAGTGAATAGAGATTATGATGGGCACACGTGAGTGACTCATGTGCTGTATTGCTTAAGTGTTTGCAATGAGTATGTTAACCACTATTCTTGGATTCTGCTCATGCTTACCATCAGATAGAGTAGAGTCACTTTAGCATGTCCATGTGTAAAAAGACTACCAATTCGTAATTCATAAATGGCAATCTTTACTCCGACACTTTTTTAAAAATAAAAGGATGAATCACTTAAAATACCATTTACAAAAAGATATGGAAGATATATGGAAGAGCGGGGTCTCCTGACACAAGCAATTCTAGCTTAAAAGGAGGCTCCCGAAACTAAATAGATATGACTGTTTCTGTGGCGCAGTGGTAGCGTATGCGACTGCTGTTCTTGAGGTCTCAGGTTCTATTCCTGGGTCGGACCAAATGTTTGTATGATGTACAAATATTTGTTTTGGAGTTTGGGTGTTTTCTATGTATAACATGTATGTATTTACAAAAAAAAGTATATATATACTTATATCAGTTGTCTAGTACCCATAACGCAAGCTCTGCTTAGCTTGGGACTAGATGGCGTTGTGTGTAAGATGTCCGAAAGATGTCCATCCTGTGTCATGGGGACTTTACAAACATACACGGACACAAAGTACACCCAAATTTATTACAATAATTTCTGTATCACACATAGTACCACACACACACAGTAGGAAACGGCGTGGCGAACACACAAACAACAAGGCCAGCAGTGCAATCGAAAATCCATTAGAGAATTATATATATAGAGAATTATAAATTGATTTACAGTGTACACTTCGTATTAACCCTTTGTATTGCGACTCCAATATATTCCACTAACCTTCAGGAAATGAATACAATAGTTGATTTAAGAGTTACAACTACATTTTTAAAGTTCTAAAAAAGTATAGTTCGCATGAAAGGTTGCAGCACCCCTAGACAAATCTCAAAGTAATAGACATTTCGTATCCTTTAAGATTACGTTATGAATTTTTTGTATGACTATGACTTTCCTTCGAAGACAAACATCGTTATTATTTACGTTCTAAACCCAAAGGGTGTCAACAAAACTCTTTTTATTAAATGCCTCCGGGTTAGTCTGTCTGTCAACAGGGTATCTCTTGTACAATTGTTTTATAAAATATGTATTTACGTCGCTGCTATATAAAGTTCTGTTTTAAAAATATTTTGAAAGAAAAGATATGATATTGTAATCAAACACCAATTTATTTGATTAAAAAATCTATTTAATCCTACACAGAACACGAAACCATATCTGGTTATTTAACTCTATACATAATCAAAATATAAAGGCTAGGTAATCGACAATACGCTACGTGATACACGACACAGAGATGCACCCATCCGCACACCGCGAGGGCAGCAGCGAAAGTGACCGAGCTTCACGATACTCGATACTACACGATAATCCTTTATTCGAATAACGATACACAATGTGAACGTCTTTCCGCCATCGTCCTACGCGACAGAAATTTCATCTCCATCATCTAGATGGTTGGCAGTCCACAACTGTGCGATTTTCCCGAAAATTTCTGCCACGCACAGCCAAACTGTGGAATGAGCTGCCGCCTGCGGTGTTCCCGGAGCAATACGACCTTCAAACCTTCAAGAAAAGAGCGTACTCCTTCCTAAAAGGCCGGCAACACACTTGTGACGCCCCTAGTGTTGCGATCAGGCGATACGTCTGCTCGTTTGCCCCCTATATAATAATTTAAAAAAAAAGTTGTGTTTCGTCATTCGAATGAACGGTACAGACCACCACCGGCGTACTTCATTCTATTCGTTTATTCCTACCAATATGATATTTTTTATTGTACAAAAACCACATTATGTAGCTTTGCATTCACATTAAGTATGGTGACCACCACTCTTGGATTCTGCTTAATATTTTCCATCCGGCATAGTAGACTTATTTGTGCAGGCTCATATAAAAAAGACATAAGACATAACATAAGGAGCTGCCGTTCCGTGGGAGAGCCGCGCTTCGGCATAAATGGGCCGGCTCGACCGGAGTGATACCACGGCCTCACAGAAAACCGGTGTGAAATAGCGCTTGCGCTGTGTTTCACCGAGTGAGTGAGGATACCGGAGGCCCATACCCCAACCCCTCCCCCATTCCCTCTCCCCATCCCCCCAAGGTCGGCAACGCACTTGTGACGCTTTTGGTGTTGCAGGTGTCCATGGGCGGCGGTAATCGCTTACCATCAGGTGATGCGTCTGCTCGTTTGCCTCCAATTCAATAAAAAAAAAAAAAAAAAAAAAAAGTACAGTTTATATACAAGTGCAATTCTTAAATTTACGGATAGATAGACAAAAAAAACGAAACTAACTGTATCAAAGTTGTACAAATTATTATTATTATTATATAATATATATGTTCATCATAAATTTCTGAAAAACTTGGGACGAAAAAAAATATCTTAAAATAAATGTACATAGAAGTGGAAATTTCTTAAAATAAACGTACATAGAAGTAGAAATTTCTTAAAATAAATGTACATAGAAGTACTTTATACGTGTATTAACATAACTCGATTTGGTATTGAGTCGATGCTCCAACGGACCACTGCTTAAGAGTACTCCTACTTACAGTGTAATATACGTCTGGACGTATATGCAGCTTAACCTGAATGACCTGACCTGACCTGAATGACTGAAGGTCATATTACACAAAAGCATATTACAAATATTTTAACGCTTATAAGTAAGAGGAAAAATAAAAATGTTTGCAGAGTAAATGATCAGATGGATAATCATTGGATGGAATTGTAAGTGACTGCTGCTATATTCGAGTATATACATTAGCCCCTTTGATTGCATCTCTGAATAGAATTACAATCCGTAAGTATCGAAAAAAATGCACAACAATACTTTTTAAGTCGTTATATCATTCCAGTCGAGCCGCTCTTAAATACCAAAGCATGCACATTAATAATTTTTTATCGGAAAAATCTAAAGCAATTATTTATTGGCTTACATAAATAATTGTGCAAAATAAATCATCACACTCTTAATAAAAGAAAATACTTTTCATCTGATAATGTTAGGTACATCATGTTCATTCTGATTCTGCCTTACGGAGACATAGTTACCGCATTTTATCGTAAAAATATACGCAGCTCTCGCGGGATCCTGCCATATTTCATGCACACGAGCTAAACCACTTACGAATTCATCATTCTTGTATGTACGTGTTTATTATGGAGCTGCCGTTCATAATACGTGGAAAAAATGTGTTACTTCCGAGGTATACATATGCAGGCACTTTCAAGTCACTAACGATACAAGTGTAGTTTATGTTTTGCATGTGTTCGTAGGGTTTCTAAAGTTTAGGGGCGAACGAACAAACGAATCATCTGATAGCGTATGCACCTACATTTTACCTTTATTTTTTACTCGGGGAATACTTTTTTACCATACACTCCGTGGGGATACGCATGGTGTGTGTGGAACTCCCGGAGAACTCTACACCCCACAACGGCCTGCGTCGGCATCAGGGAGAATCTCTAGACTTATTGACATCTGCAGTTAAAGTGAGATACAGGCATTAGATCCCTCGCATTTAGATATGAGGTATCTGTCTTAGATAACTTCAATCACTAGTTAAAAAGCAATTGCACAACATCGATTTTCCATAAGGTATTGGTATCAATACGGTCCCGCCGGTCCATATGCGTCGAAGCATTACTCTGTTTCGACTCGTTTCTTATATACTGCTAGTTGGATAATTATTGAATTTGGACTGTAGACTTGAGACTTTTATATTATTTATCTCTATGAAAAGGGTTAAAAATATAGCCGTGTATAAAAGTGTGTGACTCTTAGTATTGGTCCTTTGCGAATACTTAAAGTGGTTTTCCATTAGACAGACAGTTATATCTATACGAGAATAACTACGTTGTCATATAAATATTATAATATAATACATATTTTGAAAAAAACACGTTTTCACTTAAATGTATTAATCTGTCTCTTATTACATGTTTTTATTTAGTTTCTTCTTGCAAGTTAAATTTGCCCCACTGCCCGATTTCCGATTGAGCTGAAATTGGAAATATACCATTAGTTCTGATGACAATGCAATTATATATGATAGGTATTATTATTAATCCAAAATGGACACCGTAACAAAATGGCGTGTTACATATTTCTGAACAACCCATCCAATATGGGTATCAAATGAAAGGGATTAATGTTATTTTTAATTTTATTTTAAAATTTTTTTTCAAATATATTACTTGTTTTATTTTACCTACAGATCGGTTTTTATTCCAAAAATCTATTTAGCATATTTAATAGATTTGTCTACGTGCAAATATCTGTTTAAAGCTACACACTCTTAATACATATGTTGAACTATCATATACTCAAATCCAAACAATTTCAATATATATTATATAAAAAAACATGATCCCGATTTGACTTCGATCTCTAAGATGTAAAATATATCTTCATTGCATTGTAAATTACACAAACCAAATAAACGTATACATAACGTGATTTACCCAACCCCCATCCTCCCCAGTTCTAAATTATCGTGGTAATGAAATGTTCTGTAGCAATCACATCGCTTTGTAATATAGACTAGTAGCACCTCTCCAAACCAGACCACAATTGGGTTGGACTAAAACACCTGTTTAATGACAAGTATTTAACAGGCATTAATCTTTGTTGTCTGAAATTCAATATCACTACGGAGTTGTAATACATTCTTTTTCTTTACGCGGGGAATGTTTTTAGCACCTTACCCTTCATTGGGGAGGGACAAACGAAGGGCGTGTGTGGGACTCCCGACAAATCGCTCTACCCACTAAACCCTGCGGCGGCCTACCTCGGCAGTTGGGGGGAACTCCAGGACCGCTTCAGCGGCTTTTGGAATCCCCCCTGCCGCATCTCTCGACTGCGGTACATCCCGGGGCGGGTCGCTGTCACACCTCTCACTGCACTATTGTAATATTACACTATTGGAGTTGTAATACCTAGAGACTCCAATTTTAGTGGTGGATTAAGGATACAGCGTGTCGACACTCCATCACATTTTTTATCCCATCAAATCATCCCATAAAAAATGTGAGCGGTTCTTATGATTATTATCATCAAATGGTGTTATAATAAAAGCCTAAATACAATGAGTAAAACAATAATTTTCTTTCTTATACATAGACTTCTAAATATTATGCTACAAACAAAATACCTCATTACAGGTATATTGAGTAAGGCTGTGACAAAAATTGGAACACGCGTAAATGTGTTTGGTACAAAACTGTGCTCGTTTATATCCGGGCAGCACTAAGGGCGAAATTGTTCGATAAAGATTTTTTTACGCGTCATAAAAATGGCCGCCTCTCGATTTATGTATGAAATAGTTTTTGCTTACGAACCCACTCGCGCTAAGATGTATTCCCGTGTTTTTTTCTAACTTGTTTTGCTTGTAATAAATCAGGAATAAAAGAGAGAGGACGAATTTATTAATCGTACGTTTTGTTTTTTATGTACGTTTGATGCAGCATTTTGATTCTTTTTTTTTCTAGAATAGGGGGTAAAGGAGCAGTCGTATCTTCTGATGGTAAGCGATTACCGCCGCTCATGGACACCCGCAACATCAGAAGCGTTCGTTGCCATCTTTTGCGTGCTGGCCCGGTTTTAAGGTTGATATTGAGGTAACAAACCAGCTTAAAGGAGAATTCATGTAGTAACCGGATTAGGAATACAGAGTATAACCATCCCTATGGATCTAGTCTAGTCTACTGCATAGGGAAAGAATACTTAAAGTAAATCCTGTACAAACCCTTCTCGCCAACGTGGTACGAGTATAGTAGAACAAAACATCTTTCGTAAAGACAGACCTTATTTATAATAACTTCGATGTTTATTGAAGACCCGATATGATTGAGTGTAAAACTGACCAGTTCTTTATGACTGTCTTACTATGCGTCACAACGTCATAACAGGTATTACCAAAATAACACTATATCAAGCAGTAAATATTCAAAGCTGGTGTAAAAATAAATGTATGAGCAGTGTTCAAACTAGAATACCTACAAAAACGGAAATAGAAGGGACGCTAGTTCTAATTGGCAAACTTTATAGAATGTAAAGTCATTGGTTCAGAAACTTCATCGGTGACATTTTTTTTTCTTGTTGGTTCATACCAAATGCAGCAGTTTATTATTAGTATTGTATAAAATTTGTAAAATTTATTTTTGCTGGTGTATTCTGTTCCCTATTGCTGTTAAATATAGTTAAAGCAACTAAAACACGCTTACTTATTTTTTTAATAAACATACAAATGAATCTACTTATATCATGTTAAAAAAATTACGGCCATTAGGGCTGTTTTTTGCATAAATTTTGAAATAAGATTTTTAGACTACGAGCTCGTGTCGAAAATTAATGGGTCATCTGAACCACCGAGAGAGCTTTTTAGAAAGATACAGGGCACAAAACAACATTCAGTACTATGCCTTCACTTGTCCTGTCTCCGTACAAAAATCATGTGGATTGTCATTCATACTGACGTTCATACGGCACGAGTCGTAGACTTTTAATTATCTCCGCGGCACAGGTTCGATTTCCAGCTCGAACCAAATGTTCATATGATCCATAAATATTTATTTCGGAGCTTGGGTGTTTTCTTATATGTATAATATGTATGTATTTACAAAAAAGTATAGATGTATTTCTATAAGTTATTTAGTACTCATAATACAAGCTTTGCTTAGTTTGGGACTCGATGGCATTATTAATAATATTTCGGATATCTGACACTTACCACATCTAGACAAAAAAAAATAGGTAAGTAATAAGTTAGGTATGATGATGTTCTCCAAGCCGGCCACGGCGGCCAGTCTCAACGGAGACCAGCCAACTACGCAGGAGATGGATGGTGGAGTTTTTTTTTTTTTTTTATTGAATAGTGGGCAAACGAGCGGACGTATCACCTGATGGTAAGCGATTACCGTCGCCCATGGACACCCGCGACACCAAAGGCGTCACAAGTGCGTTGCCGACCTTTGGGGATGGGGGAGGGGTTGGGGTATGGGCCTCCGGTTTCCTCACTCACTCGGTGAAACACAGCGCAAACGCTATTTCACACCGGTCTTCTGTGAGGCCGTGGTATCACTCCGGTCGAGCCGACCCATTCATGCCGAAGCATAGCTCTCCCACGGAGTGCACTAGTGTGTGCGCAAACACGCGCACTCTCTGTTCCCTCTCTCTCACAATCCGACGGGACGGTTAACCGACACGACCGGGGAGAGATCAGGCGCAGGACCTACCGCTTTACCTGCTCTCCGAAGCAAGGGGGTTCAGACCCCAACTTCCAAGCTCCGAGCTGTTATTAAGCATTTCTATAATTAGGAAAACTCAATAACACTTTTTACCCGACCCAGGATTCGATACTGAGACCTCTTGATTGACAGTCGCATACTTGAACCGCTAGACTAATGAGGCAGCCAGGTTAGGTATACGAGTATAGCTATAGTGTATTTATTACAGTCCAATTGAAGTCTGTTAATAATTTTCTTCAACTGTATTACTTAATGGATCTTAAGAATTTACTATTTTACTTATAGTCTTGTTATTTACGATAACTTAATTGCTTAATCCTGAATACCTTTTAGCCAAGAATTGTCAGAGAAATTTTAATCAATTTACAACATTTAATTTTAATCAAAATAGAAAGCGACTTTATCCAAAGAGCTTTGCTAAAACGCTTAATGACTTTGATTTTCGTTTCGAAATAAAATATTTTTGAAGTGTAAGTGTTCATTACGTTGTTGACAAGAATTGTTCTTCTGGTATTATAAAACATCAATACTTATTTAACAAATGAGGTTTACAGTAGGGATAACATAACAATATTGTTTAATTTACAGAGATTTTTACTTCCTGTGTGTTATAAACGCTAAACGTCTAGTGGTTAGCGTAAGCGACTGCAGATCAAGAGGTCTCGGGTTCGATTCCCAGGTTGGACTGCTATTGGATTTTTCTTACAAGAAATTCTTAATCGCCGCCCGGAGTATGGTAGATGGCGGTGTTTCTCGCCCGTGTCTCGGAGAGCACGTTAAGCCATCGGTCCCGGTTGTCATGAACACATATGATAATCGTTATTGGGAAGTCAGAGTCCTCAAATATACTGACAACTAGTTAAACTTTCGGAGGAAGCTGAAGATGAGAAGATGTGTTACGCTACAAATATTTAACTTTGAATTCTTACCAATGGGACTTTCTACGCTTTAATTATTACAGGTTTAAAAAAGAAATGTATTTATGTGTTATTTTTGGCCGATAATTAGATGATCTGCCTTAAACTAGTAAGCATTTGAAGTTTCGTGTAAATTTTGAAACAAAATGTTACGAATGTAGACAGAATTTTCAGTAAAAATATCCTCAAATATTTGCAAAGGATTTACCCGATATTGGAGTTGCTTTGGTCCATAGTTGCATTCATGTCAGTTCACCATTATACAGTTGTTAATTTTATTAAATAACAAACAAAAAAGCTTTGAAAATGAGATTTGTATGTTTCAATTTCAATGTGTATTTTTTTTATGAATATGTTGTTTGTATGACTCCATGTTATTTGCGGAATTTCTACAACAGTATTTTAAACTATGGCCACATATTTGTTATGAACACCATGTTTGCTTATAGGTTTCCCAACTCCAAATAAAAGACGATGACTGATATAGAATAATTGGTAGCGCTCTCATGATTCGTTTATATCCTACTAATATTAAAAACACGAAAGTTTGTAAGTAAGTAATGTGTGTCTTTGTTGCTCTTTCACGCAAAAACTATTGAATGTATTTTCATGAAAATTTACAATAATAAAGCTCAAAATAACACCTACACTGCAATTTATAAAGATAGCTTTGTCTCGCAGCGTTGCCTGCGGTTATTGTCGTACCGCATGTAGCACCGCGGGGTTCAGCTAGTTTTTTTTAATAAGCTAATCACAAGTTTGCTAAGCTTTCCTACAAGAATTAAATTAATGATTTTGTGAACGAACAACACTTTTGGCTCAATGACGAAACTTCTTGATCGGCAATCGCATACGTTAACCGCCAGAGCAACAAGGTTGTCAATAATAGCAATAATTAATTCTCATATCTCATTTCATCATCAGTTGTAATATAAGAAAATGCGTGATTTCATACAATACTTCGACTTTGAGGTTTCAAAAGTCAGCAATACACTTACTACTGCTAAGTCACGGGTTTTAAGGACCACTTCAACCGGGGCGGTGCTTCCCCCCTCGCAGAAGACCAACCTATAATTTAGCAGCATTCGTGCTGTCGTGTTACGTTGGTGAATGCGAGACCCAAGGCCCAATGTTGCAGAAGCGTTTCTACTACTCTTGAATTATGCTCATGTTTTCTATCAGGCAGAGTGGTAAAGGTGCTCATGAGCAACGATTTTGGCCTTTATATTATTCAATTTGACATCATCAAGCATAGTTTACTGAAGCTATTAGACGCGTGTGTTGGTCCAGTTATTAGTTAACCTGACTATTAACCCAGGGGTCCTAGGACAGATGTTTGTATGATGAGCACGATCATTTGTTCTGTATCGGGGAGTGACTATCTGACCCACGCAACCTCGTTTGCGTCAACTGCCTCGGTGGAGCAGTGATAGCGTATGCGACTGCTGTGCTTGAGGTCTCGGGTTCGATTCCCGGGTCGGACCAAATGTTTGTATGATCTGCAAATATTTGTTTCGGAGTTTGGGTGTTTTCTATGTATAATATGTATGTATTTAAAAAAAAAAAGTAGGTATATATGTATTAATATCAGTTATCTAGTACCCATGGTACACGCTCTGCTTAGTTTGGGACTAGATGGCGTCGTGTGTTAAGTGTCCGAATATGTTTATTTATTTATTTTATATTTTATATAACCCGTAGCGTGAAATTTTTCCCCCATTTTTGAAACATTCTTCATTGGTGCTCCGCTCTTATTAGTAGTAGCGTGATGATATATACCCTATAGCCTTCTTCGATAAATGGACTATCCAACAATAATTTTTCAAATCGGACCAGCGGTTCCTGAGATTAGCGCGTTCAAACAAACAAACAAACAAAGAAACTCTTCAGCTTTATTATTAGTACAGATATGTGTGTATTTAAAAATATATAAGTAGATATGTTTATCAGCTGTCCGATAACTCTAGCACAGGTTTTGCCTAGTTTGAAATCAGTCTGCGTGAGATGTGTGTGAATAGATAGAATATTTTTATCATTTTACTTTTACCGCTTTTCGTTTTGATAAGTCCTAGCAAAGTTTTGAACCTGACTATACTACAAACAATCTAAATGAATAGTCTAACCCAAAGCCAAAGCGCTGTGGAAACCAGAATTAATGGTTTCGCGACAAACGAGTAAGCCGATTTGGACTAATGGACTGTCACTGGTTGCCAGTTATTCGAGTTAAAATAAAAAAAAACTCGATGTTAAAGTATTTGTTTGGTTTTTATAGGGCATGTGTTAAGCCGTGTTATTTATTTGTTTTACAACTTTGGCTCGTAAACATGACGATATTTTATTATAAGCTTCTTTTGTAACCTTTCATTGGTTGTAATATATTTTTTTTTTTTTAAAAGACAACTCCCACATTAGGAATAAACATCCTGTGTCGTGGGGGACTTTACAAACATACATGAAACGGACACAAAGAACATCCAGACTCGGGACAACAATTCGTGGATCACACAAAGTGTTGTAGGTACCGCGTGGGATTTGAACCCACGACACTTGGCCCAGTAGCAAGCGGCATGGCGACCGCTGACACCACTCGGCCAACCGTGCAGTCAAAAAAAAAATATTAAATGCTTCACTGAGGGAAAATATTTTTATATAGACATTAGCTATTAAAGAGAACATAAATAAAATCATTTGTATAATCTTAAAATAATAATTACAAATTGTTAGTTGTACAGTTCTAGTGCAAGCCCTGTTTTACCAACTAACGTGTCGTTGTATCGTATTTCTACGCAAGACTGTTTTCGAGTAATCGGATAAAATTATTTACTTTTAAAAACGATGTTCATGATAAACTTATCGTGTAGAAAATTGTTTTAATTCCCTTATTTTTCAAAATTTATTGTTAGTATTTTAGAATAGTATGACCAAACGAAAGCTGCTCGCTTTAAAATAAAATAAATAAATAACAGAGTTACGAGTTACTCAAGACGGATTCAAGAACTTAAGAAGACAGTCAATAATACTAATTTCGAGTTGAATATATCGTAGTGTTGTAAAGTAAGTTAATTTTTAACTCTCGGAAGTCATTGAGGAGTATTATAAGTTGGACGTTTTTGTATGTATGTCAGTAACATTATAGTTATTAAGCGAATGAACCGTTTATTAAAAATAAAACAACGAATCAAGACATGCGCTTAAAAGAACATTAGGTAATACTTATAGGGAACTCGTTTCCTGTAAGTGTCTCTTATTCTCGATTAGGTCATTTTCCATTTCCAACGACATAAAAATGAACGTACAGTGAGAACTCTAATCCGGCGGTTGTCGCCCTCATTGGGATTCATCTCTTAATGTCGGAAACTCGTAAAGATTCGCAAAAGTTAAATTAGGACTACTTGTTACTGTCACTGGGCGTTATCACAGCACCGTTTGTATTTCGATATCGCTATCAAATTGCGAGATAAAAATAATTCTTTAATACCAAGTTTAATTAATTTGAAAGGGTTTGGAACTTGGAACTGATAGGATATTGAAGAAGAGTACTGTGAATACAATTTATTGACGACAAATTAAATACGATATTTAGAATTAGTTATCTTATTATTCTTGGTGCGAATAAATAATATTAATAATAAATATTCTGGACAATCTAACACACAACGCCATCGAGTCCCAAGCTAAGCAGAGCTTGTGTTATGAGTACTAGACAACTGATATAAATACATATATACTGTTTTTTTTTGTAAATACATATATATTATACATAGAAAATACCCAAACTCCGAAACAAATATTTGCAGATCACGCAAACATTTGGTCCGACCCAGGATTTGAACCCGAAACCTCAAGCGCAGAAGTCGCATTCACTACCACTGCACCACCATGGCAGTTTATGCTAGTTTTTAATCTCTAGACTAATTAAAAGCTTTTTTTTAACTTGCCCCGTTAGTATGTTTGTATGGGACAATTCTTGCGAGTTAAATTAGAACCACTTCCTGTCGTTAGATTAGGTTGGTATTTGGTTTACTTACGTAACTTTGGTAACAATGCAATAATATGGTACCATGAAGCTCTCAAGATGGCGTCGGAAGGTGGCTATAGGTACTCCTAAACTAAACAAGACAAATCCGTCTTGTTTGGACTCGTTTGAATGGTCTTGACAAGCACCCTTGTGTTACGTGATATAGCGTATGTTGCCCTCAGTCGTATAAAGTCTTTGGAGGGGCTTTTAATTAAATAACTAGACAGTATAAAACTAACCGTTACAATACTGTGTGACAATGATGCAATATTAGAAATGCAGAGATTGAGACATACCTAAAAAAAATAAAAATAAAATGATAATTAAAAAAATAATTAAAAACAAACTTTTATTTCAATACTCTAAAACGATGAAAATAAATTTTGAATGCAATAAAGCCCACCATTTTATTAAATTACAAAATTTATATTGATATACTCGTACCTAAATAAAAGCTTGTCGCGAGATTTCAAACAACATCGTAAGTACCTATATATTAAGTAGTATTTAAATCCAAAAAAAGAATTATAAGCGTTCTTATCATTTGCTTAGAATTCAAGTAAGTTTGTTCTTTTGAAACAAAAATAATTGTGTAATATAATGTACGATTACAAGAGGTGTCTGGCTCGGTTTCCGGGTCCGACTGCTGTTTGGTTTTTCTTACAAGAAATTCTTAATAGCAGCCTGGTGTATGGAAGATAGAGGTGTTTCCTGCCCGTGGTGCACGTTAAGCCGTCGGTCCCGGTTGTCATGAACATCTATGGCAATCGTTAGTAGAAAGTCAGTGCTCTCAAATATACCGACAACTAGTTCCGCTTTGAATTTAGTTCACCTTCAGGGTTGCGGAGTGTAGATGTCAGTCGCTTTGTGTAAAAACTGATGTTCAGGTAAAACCGGTTGAACTAGTAGCCGACCCCAAATAATCTTGGAAATAATAAAGGTTAGCAAGACGGTGAATGTACGATTACGTATAATATAATATCGATTATGGACGAGTTTCCGAGCGTCACGCAACTGCTATAAGAAAGAGCCGTTCAGTAATTTCAAAATGATTACAGTGAATGAATGTTTGATACTTATTCTAGGATTGAAAGTTGTTATCTTATAGTTACGTAAAAGGAATACATATTTTTAGGTTACTTTGAATGTCATTCAGCAATCAGTTTCAAACTGTTTTGTTTGAGTAAAACGATGTACAAGTATCTTAATAGACCGCGATAGTGCGTGTCACCACGCTGCATTGTCTTTAATCAATAATTGATTTACTATCTCGTTTATTTGTAGGTAAAGTGGTCTAAAGATACAATCTCATGGTTATGTATTTTTAGCGCAAATTTTAAGATTGACCGAGCCAATTCCATCTGTGTACATATTGTTTATAATGTTTTAAATTAAAAAAAAATATGCAGATACAAAATGATTAATTATTAATTGATTACGGGAAGTGAAATACGGTAATACGTTTAGACTACTCATAAATATTCTTCTAGTTCCTTACTAAGATGATCAAATAAAGATGCAGGTTGTACAGCATTGTAGTCACGACTAAAGAATGAACTGCACCTCCATAGGAAATCTATTTCAGGTCCACTCTCAGTGACTATTCAAGAGTAGACATTTTTTTACATATGGGTTTAAGAACAGGCTCTTTTTTTTAGATCACATCTAGGGTTTTGTTTAACAGTGTATATAGTTTTATGGATAGCTAATCCATTTAAAAAAAAAGGAATAGGATCTCAATTCAATTGTATTTTATTTGTGTATGCTACCTTGTAATTCAAGCCTGAAGTTGTATTATGTAAATAACTTAACAAGTAGAGAATTGATCAAGGTTCGATTGAATGAAAAGTCATAGTCTCCATGCACACAGATAATAAACAAATTGACCTCTCAGTTAATTGGCCTCAAAAAAGCTAGGTGTGCTCAACAGATCGAGGCAGTATTTCACTCCGGCCCACCGCCTTCGGCTTTACAAAGCGCAGGTTCGGCCTCACATGGAATACTGTCCTCATCTTTGGGCAGGGGCACCCCAATACCAGCTCCACCCTCTGGACCGCATTCAGCGGAGGGCGACTCGTATCGTCGATTGCCGGGATCCTTCAATTCGGCTAGACTCTCTGGCGCTGCGTAGAGATGTGGCTTCACTGTGCATTTTCTACCGCATTTACCATGGGGAGTGCTCCGAGGAATTGTTCGGACTGATCCCTGCCGCATCTTTCCGCCATCGTCCTACGCGACAGAAATTTCATCCCCATCATCTAGATGGTTGGCAGTCCACAACTGTGCGATTTTCCCGAAATTTTCTGCCACGCACAGCAAAACTGTGGAATGAGCTGTCGCCTGCGGTGTTCCCGGACCAATACGACCTTCAAACCTTCAAGAAAAGAGCGTACTCCTTTCTAAAAGGCCGGCAACGCACTTGTGACGCCTCTGGTGTTGCGGGTGTCCATGGGCGGCGGTAATCGCTTACCATCAGGTGATACGTCTGCTCGTTTGCCCCCTATATAACAAAAAAAAAAAAAGTTATATTAAATTTTGAAACACAGATCTTGAATTCTCTGCGATGCTTTAGCCGGTTCCTTATTTTTTTTTTATTGAATTGTGGGTAAACGGGGAGACATGGCACCTGATGGTAAGCGATTACCGCCGCCCATGGAAATCCGCAACACCAAAGGCGTCACAAGTGCGTTGCTGACCTATGGGGGATGGGAAGGGAATGGGGAAGGGGTTGGGGTATGGTCCTCCGTTATCCTCACTCACTCGGTGAAACACAGCGCAAGCGCTATTTCACACCAGTTTTCTGTGAGGCCGTGGTATCACTCCGGTCGAGCCAGCCCATTCATAAAAATCTGGGTATAGTTAGTAAGTTACTATAATTCACCGACCTCTACGAAACGTTTCTCCATTTATCAGATCTTTATTTCTGTTACGACATTATTGCGATATTAAGTATAATGTCCTATCATATTTTAGCACATCATACAAGGATGCATAAATTATATTAAGTGGTATTCCCCAAATTCACCCTTCGTTCTGTCAACACCGAGTTTATTTACGGCACCTAAAGCGATGCTTCTAACATTAAAACCTCACACCATACATAAGATTTTTGTTTTCCCTCAAAATTATGTTTTGATAGGGGATGAATAAACATGTGTTGGCACTTTATCTTCAAAGTCGTAAAATCGGCGGTAGAAGGGTTATATGGAGATAAGCTTGCGATCTGTCACCGGAATATTATCATATCTTTAACCCAACTCTGTCGAATTTACGACATTCAGTTAAGATGGACCCAAAATACTGCACATTTTTTTATTTTGATGGCACTGAATTAACAAATGGTTAAACTAATACTTAGGGTGCTTTGTTGTTAATTTTTGTCTATTAATTTGCTAAGATATTATGCAGAAAAAATGTTTTGTGACTCTTACCATGTTCTTGCGATGACAAAATTGTGAAATACACGATTAAGCTGACGGTAGAGAGAACTTAGCTATCGAGTTTCTTACGTAGAATAAAGCTTGTTTGAAATCCATCTGCAACTTATTATCAGCCCCCCTAGCCAAGTTACAAGCGTTTTTCTTTCTGCAATCGTTAACGCCTCAATTCTTGTGTGTCATTGGCTAATATTTTGTCTAAGATTAGCCAATGAATATGATCTAATTAAAATAGGCAGAATCGAATTGTAAATTGAACTGTCCTTGATCAAATTGTCATAGACTTTTAAATCATCATCATGAACAACCTATAACGTCATCAAGTGCTGGGCTCGGGTCTTCTCTCAGGAGAGGGTTAAGGTCATACGTCCCCACGCTTGCGTGTTGTAGACATTTTTTTAAATTTTTTGAACAAAGCTCATCTATTATCCCTACTCTTGTAACTTTAAATACATTTAAACTTTTCTTTTTATAAAACAATAAAAAAATAATTTGTAAAGAAACCTTGTTAAAGTTCTAGTGCAATTACGAGTTTCAAGTGTCTAAGAAACAATTTTATTTGCAAAGTGGAAATAACATAGCATCCTTCAGATACATTCGCCCGAGAAATTATTTCAGAACAGCCTCGAGGATACGAAATTTGCGAACATCTCAGTTTTGTTGTAGAAGTATCTAAATTGTTTTTAATAATTTCTAGACCGTGCTAAGGTTTTGTTTCAATGAAAATTTACCTAATCTATATACATTATACATATTATATTTACATCTAACTAATTGTATTATAATAGCTAACTAAATTTTGGAGTAAACTGCGCTATTTAACAACCTCTCCAAGACTCAGGGCAGAATGTTAATTATTTATTTGGATTTTCTCAAAGGTGCTGATGTAATTGGAGCCCAATTCAAAAAAGACTGAATGGCTAAGACCCACTTGGGACTCATCACTTTTCATCAGTTGACCTGCCTGATCTTTTGGTCCACTGCATAAATCAACAAACAAACTTGTGTCTGAAGTTGAGACCACTTTGGAAAAGGTCTCAGATTGGGCTAGACTTAATTTAGTCCATTTCAACCCGACAAAGACACAAATTTGCGCGTTCACCGCTAAAAACTACCATGGGTCGTATGTCCTCGTTTTGAAGATACTCTCCTATCTGCTTCAGCCAATGTTAGAATACTTGGTGTCGACGTATCGAATGAAGTTTTCGCAGTTCCGTGGCTATTTGGAGGGTAAGGTTAAATTGGCCTCGAAAAAACTTGGTGTGCTCAATAGATCGAGGCGGTATTCCACTCTGGCCCACCGCCTTCAGCTTTATAAGGTACAGGTTCAGCCTCACATGGAATACTGCCTTCATCTTTGGGCAGAGGCACCCCAATACCAGCTCCCCCCTCTGGACTGCATTCAGCGGAGGGCGACTCGTATCGTCGATTGCCAGGAACTTCCAATTCGGCTAGACTCTCTGGCGCTGCGTAGAGAATTTATTTAAACCTAACTGATATGAAAAACTTCGTATTAACAAGTTATGGTACAGAGACGTGGTCACTAACAATGAGCCTTATAAGAAGGCTAAAAGTTACACAAAGAGTAATGGAGAGGTCAATACTCAGAGTTTATCTGCGTGTTCGAATCAGGCATGAGAAGTTCCGTAGATGAACAAAAGTACTGTCATTACCCGGTTAATTGGCAGACCTAATAATTGGCAATGGGTGGGGCACATTGCTTGCAGACAATATGGCCGATTGGGCCAAAAAATTCCAGAATCAGGTACTGAAAGACGGAGCGTGGGTAAGCCCCCTGCAAGGTCACGTGGTGAAAGTCGCAGGAAACTACCGAATGCCGGCAGCACAAGACCGATTGTTGTATGGAACCGTGGGGAAGGCCTATGTTTACTAGTGAACGTCTTTATTCACAATGGTCACGAAGCGATTACGTCATGAGTAGTGCTTTTTTTCAGTTCGACGATAAAATAAAACTTTGTTTCGTGAGTCAGTAGTTTAATGTTGTTTGTTTATCGCCATACGTCTATTGTTTCGAACAAGGGTGATATCGAGCGAGAAACGGAACTACGGACGAATAGACTTAACGTTATACACCCTGTTAAATAGAAATACATTAAATATACACAGAGTTACAATTTTCTAGATGAGATATTGAAATAATGAGAGTCACGCTTCGGCATGAATGAACCGGCCGGACCGGAGTGATACCACGGCCTCACAGAAAACCGGTGTAAAATAGCGCTTGCGCTGTGTTTCACCAAGTAAGTGAGGATACCGGAGGCCCATAACCCAACCATTTCCCCCATCCCCTTCCCCATCCTCCAAAGGCTGGCAACGCACTTGTGACGCCTCTGGTGTTGCGAGTGTCCATGGGCGGCGGTACTCGCTTACCATCAGGCGATACGCATGCTCGTTTGCCCGCTGTTCCATAAAAAAAAAAATATTGATAAATATTAACTCACAATATCAACTTGACTTGGTATTTTAATTGAGAATCGACTTAAACCCCAAAATTTTAATACACAATTCGTTCTACCCCCAGGGATCGGTGTCCTTGGAATACAAGGTTTAAATGTAATAGTAATACCCGAGTATATGCTATGAAGGCAATTCTCTAGGGCCACTGCAGAGCTATACTGAATCATTGAACAGAAAAACGTCACAAATTGTCGCGAGTGTACGACTTTGTTTCCTGCCAATTCCGTCCGATTCCTATCCTCTGTGTTCTCCGGTGCCTCTCTATATATTGAACTGACAATGTTTAAAATTTACTTACTTTTCTTTCTGAAAACACGTAACTGCCAGTGTCTACAAAACGATACATTTTTGTTCATTTCCATTTGATAATGCAAAGATGATTTCTCACGTAGATTGACTATAAAATTTTAATACTTATTTTTTTATAATTGTATGTTGTTTTTGGATTTGTTATACGACCTCAATTCTTTTGTGTATGTAAATGTGAGTATGGTCTAGGCTTGTAATATAAGTTCATATTTAGTATCGTTCTGGTGGTTTTGTGTGTTTCCCCGGCCTACCCAAATGTCTTGCTGGCGGTAGGGTCGCGTTTCGGGTCGTTAATCTTGACTTATACCGGTTAGCTAACACAATGGCTCGTATGCCATCTGTATGGACAGGCCGACTCAATACTATGGTCCTTTCTTCAGAAGGCCAACCCAGGTCCTATACTGTACTCGCATAGATTTTTATTATTTTGTAATTAATCAATGTTTACGGATTTAAAAAAAAAACACCTCTGTGGTTTCTTCCCAGAGACTTTACAGCTAGAAGAGGAATTTCTTAAGACTCGCTTAAGAAATTCCTCTTCTAGCTGTAAAGTCCGACGTGTAAAAATATCTGTAAAGATTTACTTATAAAATAAATATCATATATAATATCAGGAAATCGTTTTATTTAAGGTTAATCTCTGTCCTATATTTTTGACATGTATGAAAAACTTCAGTATATAATATTTAGATATTTAAAGAATCTTTCTTATAAAGTCTCACAAACAACTCCCTGTTACATTTTTGATATAAGTAATAATAAATAAATATTTCGGACATCTAACACACAACGCCATCTAGTCCCAAGCTAAGCAGAGCTTGTGTTATGGGTACTAGACAACTGATATAAATACTTATACATACTTTTTTTTTTTTGTAAATACATACATATTATACATAGAAAACACCCAAACTCCGAAACAAATATTTGTAGATTCCACAAACATTTGGTCCGACCCAGGATTTGAACCCGAGACCTCTAGCTTAGCAGTCGCATACGCGTACCACTACGCCACCGAGGCAGTTATAATATAAGTTTACGATATAATATGTTCAGCAACTATTTTATTGCATTAAACGTAAATGTAGTGTGTGCCCAGTAATTACTCACCGATTCACATAAGAATAAATATTTCATGACCGATACATTAAGCATACTAACTATATACTATACTAACTAGATTTATTACATATTAAGTTCAATAGGTGTTAGTAAAATGCACTGCACCCATTTATTTTATTTTCAAGCATCATTTAAATCGCAACTCGTATCATAAATAGAATAACCAAATGTCTGAAATAGTGTGGACATGATTCACGAGACATATTTTATATTCAGATATTCGTTCATTAATAAAATTTAACAATAACATTTGATATCATAGTAGGAGACATTTAATACGAGTATGTGCCGCAGTGCAGTGGTAAAGAAAAAAAAAGGTATTCAACTGCACGGTTGGCCTAGTGCTTTGAGTGGTCGCCAAGCCGCGCTTTCATCCGCGCTGAGTGTTATGGGTTCAAACTCCACATGGGACGACACTTTGTGTTATCCAGAAATCGTTGTTCTGAGCCTGGGCGTTCGTTGTGTTCGTTTTTTATGGGTTCGGAAAGTCTCCCGCGACACAGAGTAAATTCCTAATGCAGGAGTTTTTTTTATGTTGGGTTTACAGATTTTTTTTCTCATAAGAACTTATAGTTGGTTCGCTTTCAATGAGATACATAGCAATAACTTAAGTGTAATAAAATTTTTCTCTTCTATTTTCTTTTTAAATATAGTCTTAATTTTATTTTAATGAAAATAAAACTAAGACGGTAACAGTTATATCTCAGTCATTGGTGGTGTAAAAACAAAATTTAATGCACTACATTATTATTATTTATTTATTATTTATTTAAATCTTTATGCACAATAGTGGCAAAGGCGGACTTAATGCCAACGGCATTTTCTGCCAGTCGACCTTAGGGTGATGCAGAGCTTGCCATGGTAGATGCACAGAAATAACTGTAATTGAAAAAAAAAAGAAAAAATATAAATATATATATACATACATTAAGTAATAGTGATACTGATTCTAATATAATAAATAAATGTTTAAATACATATTTTATAATATACATAATATAAAATTTAGAAGGGGAGAGTATGAAATTAAGGTGGTTCTGACAGTGCGTTTAGAAAATGTTTCCGCAACATATATTTGAAAGCTTGCCGTGTTTTTGCCATTCTGATCTCAAGAGGTTTTTTATTTGATTTTACCAAACGACATTAAGTGAGCAAAAGATATGAAATGACGCCCAACTGTTTAAGTAATGATGAGAAGTATGCTCTCAACAATGGGCAACCATTGAATGCTATCAGCTTACTAACTTCATTAATCAATAGTTTATGACATTGATAGATTTTTGTTCTCTGAATATGCTCGAATTTTGAAATAAATTAATGGGCAATTAACTTTTTGACTGATAATTATTTTTTGTATATCAAATATTTTGAATTAGAATTGAGTGTTTCAAAACATTTGCTTGCTTGAAACAATTCCGTGGGAGAGCCGCGCTTCGGCATGAATGGGCCGGCTCGACCGGAGTGATACCACGGCCTCACAGAAAACCGGTGTGAAATAGCGCAATCAAAAAAACAAACATTAAAAAATTTGTTAAAATGTTTAATCTTTAATCACCTTTATGTATAATAATCAGTTTTAAGTTTAATCTGTCGATGAAGATATATGTTCCTACTTTTCTTAATTTTGGCGGCCAACATTGAAACACATACATGTATAATAGTAAATTTGCTTTTTAAATTAATTACGTTAGATAGTAGCATTATTTCAAATGTCCAAGATATTAGTTAAACGTGGAAACCCCAAACAAAAGCCAACGAGCAATAAATATTTCTGTTTTTACAATAGTTAACCAACAGTTGGTCCAGATTTGGCCAGTTTTAATGGCTTTATCATTCATTTTACTACAGTTTTTATATTTTTTGAAAAATAAAACATTCTATTGATACTATATTAAACTCAACTGTGTATTGTTAGACAAAGCAGAGAAAACCAAACAAAAACTTTGCTCTGTTCTGTTTGTTTAGCAGAAATAAATATATGACTAATGGAAATTCTAAATGGGGTAGAGTGAATAGAATTAGTACAACTTGAGAGTTAGTAGATTTTAATAGACCTCCATAAAAAGGACGTGTTTTATTGTATTAGGGAGGAAACGGGTTAATGAGTCACACGACGGTAAGTGACTTCAGCCAGCCACTTTATTAGCTACTTAATACCAAGTCTATACATGAACAATATTGAAGAAAAACTGAAGTTTCGTACCGAACGATCGACTTCAGGACACGTAGCGTCCTCTAGCGATGTTAATTGTGAACTAATAATATGTGGTCGATTACTTGTCATCACATTTGAAGTGAGTTCCGTACTAATGGCATAGATGGCGCTAGTTGTATTTTGCATGAATAGTCTCATTCCGTCCATATTGGCTTGGAATATTGTTTGTGTGTGGTTGGAAGTTAAGGCCTGTCATAACTCTTGAATAATGTAGTTTGAGCGCGCGCCGGCTTTTTGGTTATTTTCACCGGATTTATTGTAAATTTGGTTGATGAGAGCTCTGGAGCGCTGGAAAACGTTTTATCATCTTAAATAGCTCCGTTTTGTTGTCGAAATGTGAGTCAAGGATTAACTATGACACAAGCTTTGTAATGATAACATTGGCACACGAAGCCTAGTGAATTTTTTTTATGAAAGTAGACCACTGTGTTATAGGACAAGTGTAAAGACTTGGTGGCATTTTTTGGATGGCAGGGAAGAAGAGCACGGAAGGTTATCAGGGTTGCTTTAGACTAGATTCTGGGAAGTAGTTTATTTCTTATAGTGTCTTGTAACTCTAAAGTGATTGGCTTTACTAATGGGCCCAGCAAAAGCTTCACTGAAAAAACATCAACAATAAGGGTCAGGTCTGAAAAGGTTGAACAACTAACGAAGGGAGTCTTTAAAGTAACAGAAATTAAAAAAAACATCTTACACAATTTGTGTGTGTGTGTGTATTTACGATATACATGTTACACCATTTATAAATAAAAATAAACTTCTCAATATGGCATCTAGAAGAAAGTTACACTTCGCTACCATGCTATTTGGAATAGTAAGGAGCCAGAAGCCTAAATATCTGTTTGATAAATTGTTTTGGCTGCAAGATAGTTACTGTTATCCTGTTAGGTCGTCAGTCATCGCACAACAGCGTTTAGAGGTAGCTTTAAGTACGCGGCAACAAAATGTTTGAATGACTTGCCTCCACCTATGTGAAAATTTAAAACAACCCTAACATTTAAGACAAATTTAAAAGCGTTTTTATTGGATCAACAGATGTAATCCTAATTGAAATTGATATTTAAATCGTAATTAATGGACATTGTAAACGATATTCTGCAATTATCCCGTAGCAATTATTTAAAACATTCGTACAGTATACTAAATTTGTTTCGAAACACAAATCTTCATTTTGGTTCTACTATTTTGGACACACGAATCACCATCATCAAAAATCAGCGCTATATCTTTAATGATGCAGAATTAGGCTGAGCAGCATCTGTTTTTAATGTGCACTGCGACGCAACTTTGCATCAGTATATGTGTAAAGATATATATATGAATTGTTATAACATTGATTACTGTTATGTTAAATACTTAACTATGCTTTAAGATAATGTTTCAATACTGTATTATGTACCATTTCATTTAATATTCTGTTGTGTTGCAATGTCGTTAAAATAAATACTTTTTCTTTCTTCTGTCTTTCTTTCATAAAGACGTTGCTTAACTGATTTGGATGGTAAACATCACTTAACATTAAGTCTTTGTTAATAAAGGTACATCAGTTTAAAGAATCACTGTGAAAACTGACACATACGCGGGCGGAGCAGCTGACAAATGCTAGTTATGAATAAAAAGTTAAGAAGAATGCGACACACGTTCTATAACACACATAATTCTTTTAATAATCCTAAAATATTTTTCTTTTACCTTACGACTCAATTTCATAGAACGATACTCCGAGATCTCCATTCGCAGAAAAACGGTTTTATTGCAGTGTTTTTACATAAAACCGACATAAAACTAATTTATGAGTGTTAGATGTAACTGCTTGTGTGAAATTCTGCTGTGTAATTGTTGATCTGGGCCTTGGGGTCACAAATAAATGGTGGACGTTACTTTTCGTGGAGATCAATATCAAGATTGTTTTACGACTAAAGTTGTAACCTAAGAAGTCAAATGTAACGGAATATAAATATAAAGGACTTAGTGTAAGTAATTAATCATTCTGACTTCTTTACAGCTTGTGGAATTTAGGGGCTTGTGTGGTTTTGTTTGTTTTGTCTACGTTTTTAGTATTTTATTTTGCTTCTAGGTTTACGAGAAAGAGAAGACATGTGAGTTATTTTTAAATATTTCATGATCCCGTTCGGGTTACACCGTGACTTTTCAGTCTATACTTAATTTTGTGTTGTCAATATATATGTTGTCTTACTTTCTGATAACAATTTGGTTAAACTCTCAAATCTAGTTTAAAAACTAATTCCTGTAAATCGGTTTCATTTGATTTATTGTGTGCTTTATTTTAATTTAGAATATTTTTCTAGAATGTTGTAGTATCATACAATTTATTACATTTAAGAATATTTTAAATATCATACGGTCGTACGTGTATTCTAAGGGAGATTTTGGTGTTGCGTTAACATTTATCACAGCTAAGAGGATTGTCTCGATGTGACGTAATTGGAGCTGAGATCAACCTAGATATGTTTAGAGTTTAGACTCTGACTGTTTGCCTATTATTTATGTATATTCAGTTTCTGTTTTAAGTTATATTTCCTTATACGAGTATTTCGTTATACGTTCTGATATTACTTATGCAGAATGTAATTGTATGATTGCACATTTACAGATGTTGATGTAGAGTAAAAATTGGTATTGGATTGGTGGATATACATTCTTTTGTCACTGGTTGCATATTACATGTACACATTATTGTCTTATTATACGCTTCTTATATAGTACTAACGTACACGTGAACTTCAGCGATCTGTATGAACTGTATTGACCATACATAATATAAATGTATCTTTATATTTCAAGGTTGCGTGTATCAAATCTATACTAATATTATAAAGCTAAAGAGTTTGTTTGTTTTTTTGAACCGCTGGTCCTATTTGAAAAAATATTTTACTGTTGGATAGTCTATTTATCGAGAAAGGCTATGGGCTATATATTATAACGCTAATACTAATAGGAGCGGAGAACTAATGAATAATATTTGAAAAACGGGGGCAAATTTTCACGCTACGGGCAATAGAAGACGTAAACGAGGTTGCGTGGGTCAGCTAGTCTTAAATAAAGTAAACAATACAAATAATTATTAATTCATGATTTAGTAATAATTGAAATACTTAGTATATTGCGATATTGCGACGACCCCAACGAGTGCTGGCCATCAGGCCCATAAGGGGTACCGCACGGTTTCCTTTGAGGCATCGAGTCTCCTGGATGGAACTCCTTTATAGAACCTGGAGGCAAAAGCCTTTGCGGCTCTTTACCAGTCGCTCAAGGAGACACGTGAGTTGGGTTTGAGTCCTGAGACACGAGAAGTCGATGATCAGAAATCCCAACTCCGCCAGATCCTCGTGGAGGAATGGAGGGAATGTCTTGGTCATCCGAGCGCTGGTATAAGTCCATACTAGGATTAAACACTAATTATTACGACCATACTATCGCTTAGATAAAGCCCTCTCTTTGACATGGCATCCATATTTTATAAAAACAAATGAATTACTGATGTTGGTGTAATGAATTTAGCGTTTATTAAATACACGTTTCATGTTAAAATCACCTTTTCGAGACACGGATATTCTGCAGCTTCATTAATGAATTCTGGATTAGTGGATGGTGGTATTATTTACATATTTGTTGTGATATAAAGGAACAAACAAAAGATTTTCGATTACAGTAACTACACTCATTCGGTGAAAAATAATGAGAGAACAAGCTTAGTAGCAGTTTTCGGCGCAGCCTTGCGCTTTTAGCCAAATTATTTACTTACTCTTTGTTTTATCTTTTTGCACAAATGTGCAATCATCAACAACCAGTAACGTCCCACTGCTGGGCTCGGGTCTCCTCTCAGAAGAAGATTAAGGCCATAGGTCCTCAAGCTAACCAAGTGTGGGTTGGGGACTAGCAAGGCTACGTAATATTGCCGTCGGATGTTTTTAAGCCGCCCAGAGACCTCCTACTTAGCTTCACGACTGTTATTCTATGATAACTTGATATTCTATGACTGCTTAACGTGACCTCCGAATCACGAAGACGCTCATGGTATTATGCCATCATAAAAGAAAAAAAAATGTTTTCTTATCGGTCACCACGCTCAAAAAGTGTAACTTGAATTAATGTCAAAGAAAAAACTTGAATAAATATAAAAAAAACTGCTTAAATAAAAAAATATAAATATTTATAATTGCATAAGTTGATAAAAAATGCCATCCAATAGCATTACTGCCGTAGTCCCCGAGAGACACACGTTTTTTTTAAATTATTTTGGGTGACCGATTCTTGTTCATTCTACAGTTTATTTGTGCGAGGTAAAAGTTTTTAGGGCACAGATGCTTACTGCCAACCATCTAAACGATGGGAATGATTTCACGTTAGAGAGCCCCCCTCATCCGCCAAAGGTCGGCAACGCACTTCTGACGTCTCTGGTGTTGCGGGTGTCCATGGGCGTGTTCGTGGTCCATGTTCATTCCATAAAAAACAAAAAAAAAGCAACTGCTGTCGGTAGGATGGTTCTCTCACGTGACGTCATCTCAACACTTTAAAATTTGCTTAGCCTAACTGCGCTATAACTCAACGAACCATAATTGCCTGTCGTGACAATCTCTCATCTTACACAGAACCCTGATTGCCATTAACTAATCCACTCCGAAGATATCTTTAGTTTCAGATACGGATTCTAAGTAAATTTGATACAGTTTATAACCTTGTAACTTGATTGACTAAAGTGCTGTCATTAGTTGTATTATAATGGGAATTATGTGCCCTATAAAGTAAATATTCAACTGCTATAACATGATCTTGGTTTTTAAGTCCATATAGAACAAATATTGTTGTTATATATTATACATTTATATGTAGATAAATCGTGTTTTGTGTATGAATTACCAGCGATTTCTGGCACACTTATGTTTTTCTAGTCACATGAACCTTGACACTAAATATATATTCATCTGAATTTTATTTCTGACATATAATGATTTGTATTTCTGTAGTCTGTATACAGAGAAATTATAAAATAAATAAATTAATTAATATTTTCAACATCGCAACACATAACGCCATCTTGTTCCAAACATAGCTTGTGTTATGGGTTCTTGACAACTGATATAAATACATATATACTTTTTTTCTTGTAAATACATACATACATATTATAGTTTAGGTCGGTTTGTATGCAGTCGGAGGGTGAGAGTCTGGATATCCGTCATACAAGTCTAAAGCCTAGAGTAAACTCCAGCTGTCGCAAAGGCTTTAACGAACGAGGAAGTGTTCCTTCTTTAGAGAAATAAATAAATAAGATTTGATTATACATAGAAAACATTAAAACTCCAAAACAAACATTTCCTACCTTCCCGGATCCTACAAGACCCGGGAATTGGTCCTGAGACCTCAAGTACAGCAGTCGCATACGCTACGACTGCGCCATCTAGACAGTCATCATTTATGAACGTACTCGTATACACACTTCAGTATCTGTAACAAGTATCTAAATAACAAAATGTTATATTTTATAGCCTGTTGTGGTTTTAACAAGTGGATATATTTAGATAAAGCCTTCAAAAACACACTGAATACTGGTTTTATATCCAAAGGTAATTAAAACTTTCAGGTAACAGTTTTATTAACTTTTATAGCCTTAAATCTTCTTTAGTGTCTGAAGTTTTTTAGATGTTCCTTAAGTAATAATTGGAGTTCAGATTTTGAAGGGAATCCCGATTCATAATGTGTAGTGATTACGTGTTTAATCTATACTTACAAAGTTTGTTTGTTTGAATGTGCTAATCTTAAATTATCTTTCAGTGTTAGATAGCTTATTTACAGAGGAAGGCTAAAATATATATCATCACACTAAGACTAATAGGAGCGGAGCATGAATGAAGAATGTTACAAAAACGAGAGAAAATTATTATGCTACGGGCAATTGGAGACGTAAACGAAGTTGCGTAGGTCAGCTATTTGTCTAGAAAAGTTTTATTTAGTTATTTTTTAAAGGTGACAACAATGAGAATCCGTCGACCAATTGACATTGTAGTTCGTAGTTAAATTTCGTAGTATAATACCAGTGAAATCTAATACGATATATTATATATACACATGGTCAAAAAAAAGGTCCATCAAAATGTAATACTTTATAGGTACTTATATTATAAATTAAGTTTGTTTGTTACGTTTTCACGCGAAAACTCGTGAAACTTTGTATACATATTCTTGGAGATATTAGACGTAACATAGAATACTAAAGAGTATTAAGTAAGTAGTAAGGGCGAAAGCTAGTTTTCTTTATATATTTAACTTATCCATCTTTAGCTTGGTTGAATATTATGAAAAAGTTTACTGAAATGTTCAACACTGACGACATGATTACTTCAGTCATTTTGCTTGCATGATGCGAATATAACACATAAACTTAACGGTATTTAAAATAGGAATAGTATTGTGGCGACTTCCACATATAACACAACAATAATCTACTACAGCGCCATCTACCGAAGATACACTGAACTACGAAGTAACGTACTACACGGAGTAACTACAAATCCTGAATCGTGCAATAAATAGTTCTCGCGCCGATTATCATATATACAACATCCCAACATCAACTGTAGGGCAGTGGCCCACCAGGCATGATCACCTCGCCTGGTCGGAGGAACCTCCCTTTGTGTTGGGTGGAACATGATACCCGTTCCCCCACAGTATCGATGGACCATCACTGGATTATTCGTTATCTATACGAATAAATAAAATTGGAGTCACGTTTGCAATATTAAAGTAACCGCTTTTTACTAAATGCATATGTATGTTTACCCGAACCAAAATAACCTTATTTTAAAATTTTTGTCTGTCCGTCTGTCTGTTTGTTCCGGCTAATGTCTGGAACGTGACTTTCACTGGCAAATAGAATTTTTAAACTAGCTTTGTCCTGCGGCGTTACCCGGGGCTCAGCTAATTACTAATAAATGGCTAGTGTACCTCGAGGTTTCATTATAATCAGTGTATTCAAAAACACATGTACTATTATAGAATATTAGCTATGTCCGTGTATTTTTTTCTGATCAATTTAATGATATTTATTCCTGTCAGGTAATCATTTTTAGATATTTACATGTGTCGGATTTTAAACGTAGAAGGCTCTTTTCATAACATTCGCTCTGGTCCATAAAAGGCCCATAGTTTTGAGTCGTACTGTCATAGACAGAGATTGATATTCGTCATAATTATCACATTTGTAATAGTGATAAAATTATGCTTTATATGTACACTATGTACAGTGTACACTAATATAATTATAATTTAAAATGGTCGACCAATAACACCCGACAATGTTGAAGGACGCGACGCTGAATCAGCTTTTTTGTAACTTTCATCCTTCTGTGGTCCTATCTAAGCCACTACATTATCAAAAAAAATAGCATTAGGAAGACGAAGCCGAATTTCTATGTTAATAAATATTTCGGATATCTTACACACATCGCCATCTATATCCAAGCTAAGCAGAGCTTGTGCTATGGGTACTAGACAACTCGTATACTGTTTTTTTACATAAAACTAACAACATACATATTATACATAGAAAACACCCAAATATTTGTAGATCACACAAACATTTGGTCCGACACAGGATTTGAACCCGAAACCTCAAGCACAGCAGTCGCATTCACTACCAGTGCGCCACCGAGGCAGTTTAAACAGTTGTTACAAAGCAACATGGCGGATAGTTTAAAGTTCGGAAAATTATGAAAATAAGAATGAACACTCAATTTCTTTGATAGTTACTGAACATAAAAAAAAGAAAGAACGGGAAAATGTAGTGATGTTTATTTATTTGTCACATATAAATGTTTTTATTTCTGTTCATATTTGGGTGTTAATGGTACGTTTTATTGTAATGTTCGCATGTAAAACACGACAGTAAAATATTAATACATGTATTCACTAGAAAACTCGGCAGACTTTGCACCGGTCGATTTTCGGTTCGCACTAACAAGTGCTAACTGTTTTTTAAGTTTTGTTCTTTATTATAAAGATAAAGTATCTCAGATACTTTGTGTCAAACTAAACATGTGTTTTTATTTCCCTCATAAAATACATGACAGAAAGTTAGATTTAATATTAACTTTTTGGGAGTCAGAAAGTCAAACTAGCATACATCTTGAGCTATGGATTCCTGACTCCCATAAAGTTAATATTACTCACGGATTTTTTTAAGAGGTATACATTTCAATTATTGGCCATTTTTATTAGTTGGGACCTGAATGATATGTTTGTGTCTGTGTGCGAGTGTGTGTGTGTATGGGTGTGTGTTTGTGTAAAATAAAAATGTTTGACTTAAATATAGTAGTCAGCTTGTGACCACAGCTAGTGAAACGTCTATGAAATGTAATGGATTTTATGGCAGGTAATTGGCAAATGGCAATGCACATTATTCACCATATTATAGGTTAAATTTGTGTTTGTTTTTCCGATCATAGTAGATGAGTCAGTCGTGATAACGAACGAGGTTCAATACTATCACACATTAAATAAAACCATGACATTGATTCTTCTCTAGTAGCCTAAACCAACACTCCCACTACGTCAACAAATTCAAGTGGGTATTACGCTGAGAATTTATCTTCTCTAACAAAGATTTTCTTCACAATGAGCAAGTTATATCCCAACAAAACGTTCCGCTGCATTGTTACCGGTTTAACGTGATATGACCTACTTGGATGCAATTCGGAACTTTCGCGTAATAACACTGAGTTTTATATATTTCTTAAATGAAAATACATAAAGTTTTAACGTATTAAAATCATAGAGCATTGAAATACAAATTAATGCTTTTACTCATAAAATTGTGTAAGTGTAGATCTCGCTAGTACTTTTAAATGCTATTACTTTTATTTATTACTAACTAACATTTATTTGCTTATTATGTTATATATTTAAATAAGTTACTTTTGTCTAAATATTTTAACAGATAGTTTATTATTATGGTATAACGAGGAGACGTATCACCTGATGGTAAGCGATTACCGCCGCCCATGGACACCCGCATCACCAGAGACGTCATAAGGGCATTTTCGGACTTTAGGGTTGGTGTATGGGTCTACGGTATCCTCGCTCACTCGGTAAAACATAGCGCAAACGTAAAATAGTAAATATAACGAAATAAAATTGTGAAAACTCAGCAATAAATTATTAATTATAACATTATCATTCTAAAAATTACTATCCAACTCAATAACTTCAAACAATAGCCACTTAAAACTATAAATATTTTTAAAATCGCAATTGGTTCATATAACAAACATCGTTCTAATTAAAATCCAAAAGTTAAAAAGATAACTTAAATCTGCCTGTTTTCTAAAGCTAAAAGATACAAAAAAGCCCCTCGAAAATGGCTCATCATTAATTAAAGCACGTTAATTTAAAATCTCTCTTACTTACAAGCACAATTTAATGCGAACCATTTTTCTACAGTGTACGAATGCGTCGAGCAATTCATCAGATTGGCACAACGATGCGTCCAGATTACGCAGGTTTAATTTAAAAATTAATTACTATGTTTGTAGATCCAGAAGAGATTTACAACTAGTATGAATACTGTGAATTTCAGAACTTCAGAAATCACTTTATTAAAAACTTAATGGTTTAAGTAAATGATTTTGTCGTTAACGGCTAGTTTGTGTCAATATCTCAGTGATTACTGCAAGTGAATAAAAAATAGGTACAAAAACCAGAATATAAATAAATATCATCAAATATATATATATTTATATCTTCTTCTTCTTCTTCCTAGCCTTATTCTGAGATCATTTGGGGTCGGCTACTATATATCAGTATTTCCACGAAGCGACCGGCATCAGACCTCCGCAATCCTGAGGGTGATCTGAATTTGAAATTAGCGTCAGTATATTTGAGGTCACTGTTGACTGCTCAATAACGATTACCAACATAGATGTTCATGGCAACCGGGACTGACGACTTAACTTGCTCTCCGAGACACGGGCCTGGTAACACCGCCATTTTCCGTACTCCGGGCAAGTTAATAGCCCGACTCGGGAATTGAACCCGAGATTTCTTAACAGCTAAGTTGCATACGCTAGCCACCAGATCAACGAAGCAGTCTGTCAGTCCGTCAGAATATATATCTAAATATAACAGTGGGTATAAGTATCAGTACCTGGATGACCGTTTTGTTTTTGATAAATTTTCTGAAAATCATTCCTAGCTAGATTGATTTATTGCCCTCGAAACCAAAACTTGCATACTAATTTTCATGAAAATCATTATAGCCGTTTCCGAGATTTAGATTATACATATCCAAGAATTTTTCAGAGATTTAGAAATGATTCCTACAGTAAAACTTCCTTCCTTTTAAATATTCACTTCATTATTCTGCTAAATCATAATAAGTTGCGATGAGTTGTTATCTTAATTTTTCAATTCCTCTCAAATTAAATTTTCTTGAAACTTAAATGAAAATAATTTTGAGTTTAAGCAGAAATGAAGATGATATCGTGAAACACACATATATATATAACACACACGTAATTAATTATGTGTATTTGTTAATTACACCCAAATACAGAATGTAATTGCTTAATATTTGTTATGAGTCTCGTCCAGCCGATTATACTATTAATGGTACTGAATGGGAATAATAATTTAAACGAAATCAGAAGTCAGGATCTCCAACTATCAGATTAATAAAGTGATCTCCTTTTAATTATAAGTGAAAAAGGTTTTAACCGTACCACCCGATTCTACTTTTACCATCCATTACGTTGCAACATTTAAAAGCATATAGTTTAAAGTTGGATGTTTTACTACAAATAAAGAACAAAGATTATCTGCAACTACGCTTTGTTTTGTTCAATTTAATGTGGCACGGAATGCATTTGTTGTTTTGTTTGTTGAAGGACCTCTAGACAGCAAAACTAATCACTGCTATTATAAAAAATATTTCTTTTTTGTTTTTGATTATTTGGTCATGCTTTGGCACACATGGGCCAGCTCGTCTAGGGTCCTACAACAGCCCCCTTAGCCTTAGTAGAAACTAATAAATACGTAGTCTAAACAAAATATTACCCAATAATATAAAATAATGAATATGTTAGCAATTGTAGAAAGAGATTCAGGGTGAAACATTTGCATTGGCTAAAGAGGCAGGACCACATAGAAAGTTTATTACTTTTTTCAGTCGGACCTATTGATCTAGAGATTAGTGACCCTAATTGGTAAGTCGGAAATTTTGAATTATATTCCTACCTAGAATAAACATTTATGTGGTAAGGACGATATTTTTTTGACAGACCCGGGTCTGCCTAGTTTTCAATCACACATCTATGTCTGAAGTCACATTTTTATTTTTCAGTGACTGAGTGACTGAGGCAAGGCGTAATATCCGTGTGGTGACCGGAGAACGAATACAGAGTTTCACCACGATTATGCATTCCATGGATCTCATCCCATACTAAAAGGCGATTAAGGGCACAAGCACAGGGAAACAACATTGCATAAAGAAGAAAGCTACTTAAACGTCTAGCCAGCGTGATATAGTAGCACAAATATTCCTTGCGAAGGATAGGCTTTTAGTCCAGTAGTGTACTATTAAAAGCTATTGATGATTTAGTGAGGTTACGAGAGACCCAGGAGCCATAGGAATTCAAAGGTATTCTAAGGTAGGTTGTGTAGGTACCTAGGTTTTAAATGTTCATGCGTGACGATAGTCTTAAACAACTATGTTAACTACCTACTGACCTATAGCCGGGAAAAGGCAAAGCGGTGATGACTATTACAGATATTAAGTTATTAAAACAAACCCACAACTACAGAGTATTATTTACTTTCAAAAGTGAGCTTTATCTGGAAGCGAGAGAGAATAAAAGTTCAGTAACAAAACCAAATAATGTTTTTAAACTTTGTACAAATGGGTTGGTTGTGGCAAGTATCGCCCGGGGAGATAGCTAGACACTTTATTACTGCTCTAAAGCCATCAATGGCTGTACAAATACTTTTTTATTTGTGCTCAATATCTTTGTACAGAATGGGGATGGGAAATTTGAATTTATGGTGGATTTTGAAGGATGAGGCGCGTAGCTGATAATGTCATAGTAGTAATGGTGGCAGATAAATGAATACGTTATTATATTTGTTCTCACAAGTTTCATTTATCTAGTTTAATGAATGATCAAGGGAATTTTAAAAGTGAAGAATTTATAATAAATGCGGTGTTCCCGGAGCAATACGACCTTCAAACCTTCAAGAAAAGAGCGTACTCGTTTCTAAAAGGCCGGTAACGCGCCTGTGACGCCTCTGTTATTGCGGGTGTCCATGGGCGTCGGTAATCGCTTACCATCAGGCGATACGCCTGCTCGTTTGCCCTCTATATAATAAAAAAATAAGAAAAATGATGAGGATGAATATGCAAAATAACCTACTACTTGTAAACTAATGCAGAAACTTAGATATAATATTTTCCAACAGGGTATAAAAGCACCTCTTTACAAAGTTTTGATTGACAGGTTCACGAAGCGTAACAGCGCTGAACTATCCATGAAATTAAAAAAAGAAAATGCCGAGGAAGTGGAGCATCTAACTATGGTAAACTAGAAACTAGCTGTCTATCAAGTAGTGGAAACCTTCTTGAACCGTAGAATCACCATGCGATTAGATATGAAAAGGATATTGTTTTATCTTAAAAAGTGTCACGTTCCGTTAAATAGAAACTTACGCTCTTTTATTAGTCAGTCACAATATTGTATACAATAGTTTCGTACTCGAAACCTCATACGAATTAATGGTGGTCTGAACGAAGGTCTTCCCCAAGGAGCGCCAACCATCCCGATCTTGGACAGTCCGCATCCATCTGCTAATAGCCATATTCTTCAAATCGTCTATTCATCGCGTCGCCACGCGCCCTACACTACGTTTGCTTAATCACGGCTTCCAGTCCACCACATTTTAGCTTCAGCGACTATCGCTTGTTTTTAAAATATAACCTTACCAACTACAATTTTGTATCTTAAAAATTAGAAATTAGCAAATATTTCATTATTTCTGTATACCTCCGTATCCCGTACCATTTTTGTTAACGTTCTTTGAAGGGGTAACCATAACCGAGTATCAGTAGGAATTTAAGCAAAATATTATCATTTCATTTGCTCATAGCAGTGTCTTATATTACTATCAAAGGTTATAATTACGATGTATTTATTTTAGCAACTGGTAACCCGCCCGTTGCCTTCAGGCCAGTGCCCAATTAGATTGAAGAGGTGATATCACGCCATCATAACATTATGATAACACAGCTTGAATCTTTAGATACATGTTTAGCTGTAGCATTGAATATTTACAGATTTATGCACCCCAATACATGTCGAATTGATCTATATTTACTTACAAGTATTGTATTTATATTGGTTTGTGTGATATGACTCCGTCGTTGATATAGTCGCTAGCGGTTAGAGTAGGTATGTAATTGCTGGGGTCCGGTCGTGTTAATATCTGCAGTTCCCGGACCCCTCCCTTCTCAGGCGCAGAGTTGGCACACCGTGTGGTTTTAGTCGGTTCGATTCCGACACACCACCCCGCCGCAAAACCCGGTGGGGTGACGGCCCGAGGGGGTTGCCACAGGATAAAAAAAAAAAAAAAGGTATGTAACTGCTGATCAAGAGATCTCTGGGTAGAAGATTATTTTGAGACTGCCTCGGTGGTAGCGTATGCGACTGCTAAGCTTAAGATCTCGGGTTCAATTCCCAGGTCGAACCAAATGTTTGTATGATCTGCAAATATTTGTTTCGGAGTTTGGGTGTTTTTTACAAAAAAAAGTATATAAGTATTTATATCAGTTGTCTAGTACCCATAACACAAGCTCTGCTTAGATTGGGACTAGATGGCGTTGTCTGTTAGATGTCCGGAATATTTATTTATTTTTAGTGCAATAACCACATAGTCCTAACTCTTGAGTTCCAAGTAGTTCTTTTCTAATTCAAAAGAGTCGAAGGTGAAAGAAACTTCGCAAATAAAGAAACGAATTTCGAATTTCGTTTAAATTAAGAATCTTGTTTTTTTTTGAAACCGATTAAAAAAAAGGCAACTGTATTCATCGTCATTTATTTTATAAAGTTATTTTTCTCAATTATGACAGGCTATTAAACTTATCTATGACCCACAGCGCTATAATTACAGCAATTGTCGTAAAAGTACATCTTAATGTTGCAATTAAGTACCTACGTGTAGTTAACGGTAGTCGCAAAACTCGCGAAGGACTTGTCTATCAACACGCTCGTAAAACTTGAAACCGTAGATTGTAAAAAATACGAGTTACGTGTGAGGTATCAAATGAGGCAGGTGACATAAAATGTAAATGTATTCCTAAAGAATATTGCAAAAAAGGCTTTTTTACTTTTTATTTTTTTTTATTAAACAGGAGAAACGAATAATCATGTAATTTATACTCTTGATTATAGACTTGATGGAACTTGTTTCAATGCATTCTAGAATCAAAGTCACTTGCACTTATCACAATATTTTTATTAAGTTTACTCCTGATCGGTTTCGCCTTATGGCATTATCAAAGGTTAATCATAACGCCATAAGTCGAAACCGGTTAAGAGTAACCTAATAATAATACATAAAAAAATCTCCTTTTCTTGGGACCAAATTTAAATACGGCTAGACGGGAAGCACTAGCTTTCAAATAAAAAAGAATCATAAAAATCAGTTCACTCAGTTAAAAGTTCTAAGGTAACAAACATAAAAAAATATAGTCGAATTGAGGGCCTCCTCCTTTTTTAAAGTTGGTTAATAATAGTGAAATAAGTACGAGTGAGTTTGATAGTAGAATTAATAGTTATGTCATTTGCGGAAATGGTACCTGACGGTAACTGACTCATCATTGCTTATAGGCAACTGCAAATCAACAACGTAAATTTCAGTAAATGTATAGATTTCTTTAATGATTCTTTACGATTCCAGGACTAAGTGTTTGTTTCATTTATGCCAAATATTATCCGTAAACATTTCTGTCAGGGTCATATTTTTGAATTGTGATAAATACAGGTACAGTACAGACAGGCACCGTTATATTTAAAAAAAAAGTATTTATGGACTCTGTCAGTCAATCTAGCTTTCTTAGTACAAGATCTATTGAAATTAGATGACATTGTCATATATTCCAAAAAATAATAATATGTTTTTATTATTACTACAATTCATTAAAAATGGGACAATCTTCCATTTATCAAAGCACGGAGTCATCCTATTATAACGCGATGTCTACATAGCAGCATTGCGGAAATATTTATTCCACAACCATTGTGAGCACTTATCCTTATTTCTCTGTGAATTTTGTACGCAGCTGAAACGAGTACGCTCGACACAATATATACATATATATATATATATATATATATATATACAGTACACGTATATTGCGTATCAAAATCCGGGTATTTTAAGAATGAAATTGCGATGCCTAAATTTGGTATCTGATTATTCCAGTAGTACTTACGTAGACCAAACTACATTTACACATATAAAAAACATATTAAAAAAAACACGCTGTGAAGTTAATAATAATATAATCATGTTAATGGTTAACGGTTTTTGTATGTGTGTAAGCTTCTACGAAGAAAGGTTTATCGAAAATTTCACTTCTAAGGAATAATTGGTTAAATGGAAGTTCGTCATATTCAGAGTTTGAAACAAGACATTAGAAATAATGGCGTATGCAAACCACTGGCGGGTTTGGCTCTGCATCTATGCGTCCTCTCCTCATAAAGTCAAAGTCAAATCATTTATTTCCATAGGTCCCAAAAGGCACTTGAACACGTCAAAAATACAAACATCAAAATATAAAACAAAACTCAAGTAATCAATTCAGTGATAAAAGGTACTAATACTAAATGCATTGAAATGATTTGAATTACCGGAGCTTAGATTGATTTCGATTCAACTCAAAGGTTTAAATTGAAATCAATCAAAGTACCAGCTACGATGGGTATTGCATTCATGAGAAGAGCTGGTGAGAAACTCATGTGCACCATCTTTTCAAATAATTCATTCAAAGTTCGTTTGTTTTTGACAACAGTACTTCTATGTCCAAGTTAAGGCAACCAAAACACAAAGGCTAGAAAGCGGTCTAATGAAATATTAAAGCTAGGGAAATCAATTTTTAGTCTAATAAAATAGTAACAAAAAGTCCATAGCATATAAGGTTGCAATCACTTACACATCAAGGAGTAAAAGCAATGTATGCATACATACTGGTCCCAGAAAAAAAAAGTTCAAAATTTAATAAATACTAATTATTTACGCTCCAACCATGTAAACACAGATCGCCTATACTTAACAAAATTAACATACATAAATGTTCTTGTAAACTTATTGCAGGATAAATAATTTTATTTTAGAGTTCAAAAACTAATTGCCTTCCTTTTGGCTTCACAGTGTTCGTGTAAAAAATATAAGCGTGGAAGTTATATTCATAAAATTTCAGAATCTTGTCATGTAGCCAATGTATGTAAATGTAGTTTTCTCTAAAGCTTCACCAGCTACTTTTAGGATCACGGGATTTTTTCTAGAAACAACCGTTTTTTTTGGATTCAACTTGTGCCGTAGAAGTGGCACTCTTGTCAAATTGTATGAATTATTCAGAGAGGGACTTAATTTGAATGAGTGGTTTTTTTACAAACGTATTCGTGGTTTGGCCTCTCTGTGTCGTCAACAGTTAAAAATTCACTACTTTATTTGAATTTTCATTTCCCTTTAATAAGACTTTTTGAGCGAAAATTTCTACAAGGATAAGTTTATTATTTTAGTATTTTCTTTGATCTAAGTTAACACTTAACTAACACTAACACTCAATACTTAAAACTGTCAATCCATGACTAAAGTGTATATCTACTTATTTATCACTATGTAGTTAGTATTAAGAACTAAAATTATTCGGTTTAATAGAAAAATACAAAATAACATAATCCTTTAAGAACAATACATTAAAGATAAACACATATTAGACAAATAAAGAAGACAGGTCCATGTCTACTTGTGTGTTTCATGGTTTGTGCCTCATACAAATGATGATATCTGTAAACAAATCTTAAACAAATTTCCCCATAGACTTATGAACTTCATTCGTACTTCTGAAATTCAATGTCTAGACTGTTTGTTTGCCCTGCTATGTCGAATGCAATGTTGAAATTGATTCGGTGGCCTGAGGCACGGCATGTACTTTGTCAAATAGTTTTAGTTTCTCGGCAAAGCTTGGCCATTGGCTAAATACGGTCAACCTCGATCCAAAGTTAAATATGAACGGACGCATCTTGTCTGCATCTTATCTACCTATCTATACGTTTGTAACAACATTAATGACTATATGCATATCCTTCGCGAGGTGATCATGCCTGGCGGGCTACTGCCCAACAGTTGATGTTGGGATGTTGTATATATGATAATCGGCGCGGGAACTTTATTTGCGCGATTCAGGATTGGTAGTTACTCCGTGTAGTGTAGTTTGTAGGTACAGTGCGTTACTTCGTAGTTCAGTGTATCTTCGGTAGATGGCGCTGTATGTGGAGGTCGCCACAAATATATATATAATATTGTTCTTAAGCTTAACCTTTTTTTCCGTGGGAGAGCCACGCTTCGGCATGAATGGGCCGACTCGACCGGAGTGGCACTACGGCCTCACAGAAAAATGATGTGAAATAGCGCTTGCGCTGTGTTTCACCGAGTGAGTGAGGATACCGGAGGCCCATACCCCAACCCCTTCCACACCCCCCTTCCCATCCCCCAAAGGTCGGCAACGTACTTGTGACGCCTCTGGTGTTGCGGGTGTCCACGGACGGCGGCAATCGCTTACCATCAGGTGATGCGTCTGCTCGTTTGCCCCCTTTTCTATTATTCAAAAAAAAAAGCCTAAGTGTGACATAAATTCTGAAACAGCAAACTGTTACCCTAGCAAAAGCAGGCTGAGCTGGTTGACGAAAGCGGCTAAGAGCGCGTGGTCCCTTTTGGGAGCAGAAACGGGACATCCGGGTTCCTACACACAAAGGATAGATGGCCCTCCATCTAAAAGCCGTAGGTGGCTCAAGGTACGTCGGCGTTTCACAGAGTTTCTGATCACGGTGCACCTGGTCCCCTAACTACTAGTAAACAAGATGGCGTGATTGAAGTGAAGTCATTTCTGACATTCTGACATAACCACCACCGGGTGGAATTCGGGGACATTTCCGCACAGAAAAAAAATGGGTATCCAAAACCACATACATATTTATAAAGATTCTGTAGGTTTGGGTTTCTTTCTCGGCGTGCGCACTACGATAGGTACGATAAACAAACTCATATTCCATATACATTTGGCCGAAAACTGTTAACGGTTTATAGTTTTAGATCATTATAATGTAGAAACTGTAACTAAAGTAAGTCTAGTATCAATCCTCAAACTGCCTACGTTTTCAAGAAGCATATACACAACACAAGTAGCTAAGCCTACATTAATCTAAATAACGCCTTCAAGTAAAATAAAACCTTGCGCTCTAATAATAGAGCTTATATTTGACTACTACAATTGATACTCTACTAACCTATTTACCGAAAACAGTGAATACTAAAACAAAACTTGTTGCCAACTTAACTGTATAAATTATATAAAACAAGTGTAAGTGACAGTTACTCGAGTTAACGAGTCGACTGTTCTTTAGTGTTCTAAGTGTTTAGAAGTGAACTAAGGGTTTACATTGTACTGTTAGTAAATATGGTGTCGAAATAAATTGAAACTGTACTGTACTGCTTTGAGAATTAGATCGATATTTGATTAAACATCGTCATTTACAGTCTGTAGACTAATCTACATAATACACAGGCATGTTTTTTTATATAATAGTGGGCAAACCAGCAGACGTATCGCCTGTTGGTAAGCGATTACCACCGCCCATGGACACCCGCAACACCAGAGGCGTCACAAGTGCGTTGCCGCCCTTTGGGGCAATGGGAAGGGGGATGGGGAGGGGTTGGAGTATGGGCCTCCGGTATCCTCACTCACTTGGTGAAACACAGCGCAGGCGCTGTTACACACCGTTTTCCTGTGAGGCCGTGGTATCACTCCGGTCGAGCCGACCCATGCATGCCGAAGTGTGACTCTTCCACGATAAGATAAAGAAAAAAAAAATACATCATTTAAAAGCAAATCAATTTTTTTTTCGGATATCCAACACACAACGTCATCTGCTCTCTAACTAAGCAGAGCTTGTACTATGGCTACTAGATAACTGATATAAATATACATGTGCTGTTTTGTTGTTACTTACATATTATACACAGAAAACACCCAAACTCCGAAACAATTAATCAAGAATCGACTCGAGACCTCAATCACAGCAGTTTCATACTCTACCACTGCACCTTCGAGGTTGTTTATTATCTCTATGGTATTAAACAAACACAAAAAGTGGTTTCTTTGTATTGTCTTGAATCTGTTTTTCATATTTGATATTCGTGGTATAAATTAATAAGCTGCTTTTAATAAGAAAGAGGAAGAAACATTGAAAAAAAAAATTTATCTGCCAAGCATTAACAACAAAGAATAAAAAATTTAAAAACCTATAACGATTATATTTACGATTTATACCGTTAATATGCTTACTTAAATATTGCTAAATGCATATCTTATACTATAGATTAGTTATACTTAGATTGAATAATCGTAAACAGTGCTTTAGGATATGTTAAGTACTTCTATTTATAGTAAGGACATAATAAACTGCTACTATTGTTTTTTTTTGATGAAATGACAACCGGCGGGATCACTCGGATCAGCTATTTCTGCCAATGTCAAGTATTTATCGTCTTCAATTATCAAGTCTTTGAGTCTTCAAGTCGTTGTCGTGATGAAATTAATGATAAAAAATATATAATATTCGAAAAATCAAAAAACGATCTCGAGTAAGGATATAAGAAACTGCTACTATTGTTACTACTCCTGCAGTCGGTTAAACATCAATGTCATTTTGACACCTGTCTTAGACCTTATCCAACCAAGATTAGTTTACAGTCTCATTTAAATGTTCCTTCACAACTTGAACGTCTCTATTAAAAATTTGTAATTTATGTTTTTTTTCTCAAATATATGTGGAGAAATAACAATAAGTAGAGAAAAATTAACTTAAGATTTTATCCATCCAAAATGACAAGTTTCTTGGACTGCCAGTCCTGATATAGACCGTAAATGGGCGCACAGATATACCAATAAAACAATGATGAAGTCATAAGGATTGTGGTTTAGCTTACCACAAACCTAAAATTTAGGTACAAAATATCACTAGTTATTGTCTGCATCTTCACTCACGAACTTCCACACTACCGTTCTTTTCTTATTTTACCACAAAATCTTTCTAAATTGTTTTACAACATAAAAAAGCATCAGTTCATAATATTTTTTGATGAAACAGTGGGTAAGGATAAGTAACTTTATATATAAATAGGTGACCTGCCATGAACCCAAAAACAGATTTACGAAACATATTTTCTCACACATACCGCTGACCCTCCCATCATCTTCAATCTTACATCAACCATTTTGTTTCTCTACCTTGCCAGGTGTGTACAGATTATGTCAACAACGTAAACCTTAAACTTCGCAGGTAGTAGGCCGGCTATTAGTTTATTAGGCTGAACTTGCTTAAGTATTAACAAGTTTAATCCCAGCCTTAATGGAGGTTGTATTGTAGAGTCTTAGTATCGGTTTCGTACTTTCGAGGGTTTAAACTTGACTAGCTGAATCACTTTCTTTGTAAAGTTCTTGATTAACACAGATTTTTTTATTAGGAAGAAACTTATTTATTAGTTTTAATGATATTTGAATTTACAAAAAAATGTATTTATTAAGTTTTGTCAGTAGTTCTTAGAGTTTTTTATATGTTAATAAGTTTTCTAGATAATTTACTAAATATCAACAAGAGAGAAAATATTTCAAAGAATATGATATACTAGAGGAGGCACTTGATGAAATATCTACAAAACTATATACCTCAAAAAACAATAGAGATAAAATTGAAGTCGAGACCAGACATACTATTGAACCAGGAAAGCAAAATAAAACACAAATAACGTATCTAATTAAAAAATTAAGACATCTGATAGGAAAGAAGCAAAACAATCCGAAATTATGGAAATAGCAACAACTTTTTATAGCAAATTATACGTTGAAGGAGACTATATAAATACTCAATACCTATAGGAAGACGACGAAGAGGATGAAATAATAAACGAAATTGTAAAAGGTTGCATATACTACTATACTAAAACTAGTTGAAATGTATTTAATATCAGTAGTATTTAAAGGCTATTTGACTTGATTTGAACTTGACAGTTATGACGATAAATAGTTGTCTTTGTCCTTCATGAAGAATTAAGGGATATGAATGTATATTCTTTAAAGAAAAAAGAAGGATATAAATGTATATCCTTTAATTCTTCATGAAACCAAAATCTAAGAATCTTCACAATATAAATTTTATCCATATCAGCTCTTGAGTCTCATAATAGTAGTTCTATCTTGAAGAGTATTTAATATTAACTGCAGCGACAAACTTCGTTCTGTTGTCATGGTTTGTATAGGAAAAGAAAAGATTTTTACAATTTTTACGTTTTTTCTCTCCATAAGATGTAAACAATCAGTCATATGCGAGTCGGAGGGTTCCGTACAAACCTGTAGGAAACTAAAAATTTATGCTTTTCGCAACTTTTCCTTTATTTGTGCTATAAGACGTTGCTTCATACCAAATTTCAAGATTCTGAGTTCACGGAAGGTACCCTGTAGGTTTTGATCTTTTGATTGTATTGGTTTAGAAATTGCATTTTCTTACAGCTCTAAGGAACAGTAGATCTAAGTATTTGATATGAATTTCAACTTGATACCTCCGTTTGTGAGAAAAAGGGTCATGACAGACGAACAACAAAGTGATTTTATAAGACCCTAAAAATAACCAAGTTTGTCAAGCTGTCCTCAAGTTTTGCGTTTAGTAATACAATTGACGATTCAGTTTTAATTATATAAATTAGTTTTTAATCAATGATGTTGATTCTCAATATAAGTATATACCTAGCTTGTTTTCTTCAGGAAACTCGTATCTATCAAAGATACAAAAGGAAGTTTCCTATCAAACAGATAATAGCAGTATTACTGAATGAAATTTCAACATCAGATAAATAACTCCGGATATTGCTCTCGCTTGATAAACTTACGAGTATAACACATTTAATATTACAGTTTGCTATCTTTATAAAGTACTTTCTGGAATATTCCTTACATGTTGTTTTTTGAAGTGAAAACTTCTTTAGCGGCGCTGTGTACTTTTTTGGAATGGGTAAAAATGTATAAACTCGCGTCAGGTCACGTGACCTGATCGAAAATTCGTAAGACGGATAAAGAGAGAACGTATAAACTCGCGTCAGGTCACGTGACAGGACAGGCGGCGCAGGGCGCTTGCGCGAATGTTCGTGTGTGTATGTAATATAAATTGTCATGTTTGTGTACGATAGCGCAATAAATGAATATTGTATTCCACCACATAAATAGTAGTACTTTTATACTGATAATGAAAGCAATTCGTACAAAATTATTCTCTAACCATTCCAAAATATCAAAAATGCACAACGTTAATATTCAAGTTTTCACTTCTGCCGGCACTCCCGGAGTGCAACCCGTCGATTTTTTTTTATAGAATAGGGGGCAAACCAGCAGACGTATCGCCTGATGGTAAGCGATTACAAGTGCGTTGCCTGCCTTAGGGGGAGAGATGGGGGAGGGGTTGAGGTATGGTCCTCCGGTATCCTCACTCACTCCTACCGGTTTTCTGTGATGTGATCATCGATTTCATGTAATTAAAATTCACAAATATTGTTTGCTTAATAAAATTATAACAATAGCCTAAGCGCAATGGCTACACGAGCAGATAACGAAAAGGTATTCTGATAAAAAAAGGGACGGACGACACTAATAAACAACTTGGGTTATAGAGCGGAAATTAGGAACAAAACATTATTGTACTTTAACACTAATTTTGTAAGGGTGGCAATAGCAAAGTTTTAAAGTGGTAAGACAAAAGACAAAGATGACTACTTGCATCTTCGACGGGGTTGAGGAGAAACATGGAGTACAGTCAGAACAGTTAGTTTAGGACCGCGGGAGAGAGAGGAGAGCTGGGGTCTTTTGAATAAGTTAAAAGATGTAACATAGAAGAGTAAATTAATAGGTAATTCAATCCCGGTCTGATCATGATCTTTCCCGTCGAACCGCGTGAGGCGTTTAATACCAGTGGGGGAATTACGAGCCTGGCGATGAATTCCACGGGGTAGCGTGGAAGCCTTTCGTGAGGGTTTCTGATGGTTTTAACGAATCACCTTGTCCGATAGTCGATTTCTTACGCTACTCAGACTAGGGCTCAAAGTGGTACCATGACAGTAAGGTCTTGGTATCACACCGGTCAGCCCACGCTTTTCGAAGCGTGGCTCTCCCACGGTAAATTTACTTCTACTCATCAGTTTTGTTTCTCATTTATTTATTTGCAACTTTGAGTACGTCGGCGGACTTAATGTCCTAGACATTCTCTACAAGTCAACTTTTGGGGATGTAGAGATCTAGTAAGGTACATGCCTCGAGCTGTGTGACATGTGACCAGTACTCTTGAATTCTGCTCATGATTTCCATTAGGCAGAGTAGAGTCACTTTGGTAGGTTCGTAGAAAAAAACTATCATTTAATTCCGTGGATCTATTCTCGTGTTTTTATTAACCAGCATTCATCCATCCGAATTTTGAAGGATTTAAATTCATAACATTAATTATCGATATTGTAATCAATTTACCATCCATTTAAAACAGTTACTCTAAATAAGGTTAAAAATGAAATGTCTAATAATTTTTCTAAAATGTCCTTCTAAAATCACCATCGTAAAAATGTCAAGAAGCGATAATATACAAAGTCAGCGGAAATAAAAATGACAAAGCCTTAAAATTTATTTCGAGACTACCCTCGCTCGCGGTGTCAGCCGTGACTCTCTTATAATTTGGCAAATATGAACGAGGAGGGTATCAAAAACCTGTTTTAATAGAAATTCGTTAGACACTAAATTATGGAGTTATCATACGAATTCCACCATTTCAATGGAAGAACAGAATATCAAATATAATAATATATCGCATGGGATGCTATTTCCATCTGTTGCACAGGAGTTGAGTTCCCGGTGAAAGGATGTTCAAGTTTAAATTATTTATTTGCATAATACAAGTAGGTACAAAGCTGTCATAATAGATGTATATAGTTGCACTGATTTATTACTTTTCTCAGGTGTGCAAACTTTAATGGTAGTTATAAATAAATAAATATCGGATATCGCCATCTAGTCCCAAACCAAATAGAGCTTGTATTAAGGGTATTAGACGACTGATATAAATAGGTACATAATATATATTTTAAAGTGAAACTTTTATTAAATCGTCTTAAAAATTTTTGGTCTGTGTGTTGCATGTCGCGTGACGGTCGGCCGCGGAGTAGGGATAAAGTGAAAGGCGGTCGCCAGAGCAGCCAAGACCAATATGGCGGCGCCTATAGTTCGCAGCAACTGACCGTGTAGTGTATAGACTATTACTCATTTGTGCCAGTGATCCACGCTATTTTGTTTGTTTTTGTTAGTGTTTAATGTAAATGTTGTTATTTATTAAAGTGAAACTTTTATTTGCTTTTAAACTGTGAAACTCATGATGAAGATGAAATCGATAATAGAATGATTGAAAATAATTGAAAAACGGATCAAAATGACTCAACGATAATAAAATATTGTTTTCAGTTTTTAATATATGTACATAATCTAAATAATTGTTAAGTATTATGTATGTCGTACTCTAAAGCACAGAGGTCAATAAAAATATTAGTTGGAGATTTAGTCTACTTTTATCATTTCCCGTTATCATTCCAATTTTCCAAGTGTAAAATTAAGATTGATAAAGCGATTTTTATACCCTTAATGGAATAGTATTTCAAAAATATTTAGTTAAATGTCTATAATGTGAAAAAAAGTTTCACTTTTACCGTGGTTTCATAAAACTACACAATTTAATTTTTTGTAAATACATACATACATATTATACACAGAAAACACCCAAACTAGAAACAAATATTTGCAGATCATACAAACATTTGGTCCGACCCAAACAGTTAAACAGTTGTCAATATTAATAATGTCACCTATAAAATGTCAGATAAATATTCAATAAACTGACTACCTCTTATCAAGACTTATGAATAAAATACCATAAACCATAATATACTAAATACTTATGTTGATGAAAAAAAGAATTTGTAATAGTTACCAATCATCCTGTATAGAGTCTGAGCCTCATAACATTAGGTAAAAACATTATGGCCTCATCGAACGTAAACAACTGTACCGGTCAAATGCTAGAAATATTTGTACGTTTACATACTCTGCACCTATTATTTCCTGTAATGCTACCAACAATTTCTTACAAAACTTTTGCTTCACGTATTAATATATAGATAACATTAGTAAGCAAATAAGCTACTGAGATACGAGTATTTTAGTCTTACAACGACATTTAAATTTGATCGAATAATTACGATAAACCCTTATAATCCTTCATTTTAATAGACTACCTTTATTTAACCACAATCCAGAGGAAATTGGAACATTTCTCTAAAGCTATTGTAACCAAAGCTGTCACGACCAGACAACCGATTATAATAATTGGCTGTTAGTACAAACTCGGTTTTATAATCCTCAGTCCAGAAATCTCCTAAGAGATTATTGTCAGTCTTTGGAAGTTTACAACGGAGAAGTTTAGGGATGTTGGTTTCTAAGATTATGTAATGCGATTGACACAAATATCTCCACCGGTGTAGCTTTGAAGTTTCGTATTCAGCCACAACCTGCAACTTCGGCCAAATATTGGAAAGTTCAAATATGTAAAACAAGATCCCATTAATTCCTAAATACATAATCTCTTCGCTGAGCCTAGTAGAATAAATTCTTTAACTTGCACCTGGTTGTCGTAATTGGTGGTAGTTTCAAAATCAAGCTATGAATGGTCTGTCTTTCTTCCAATGTATATTTCTAGAAACATTGCAAAGTAGCATTTGAAAAGTTTCAAATTTTTCTCTGAACAATCACTACCTATTCCATTTTTTTTTTTTTTTTTTTTTACTTCAACCATTTGCCGTCCACTGCTGAACGTAGGTCTCCCCCAAGTAGCGCCAACCATCCCGGTCTTGGGCAGTCCGCATCCATCCGCTGCCAGCCACTCTCTTTAAGTCGTCAATCCATCGAGCCGCAGGGCGCCCTACACTACGTTTGCCTAATCGCGGTCTCCACTCAAGCACATTTCGGCTCCACCGACCATCGGTACGTCTAGAGACATGACCGGCCCATTTCCACTTCAACGTACTGATTCTCCGTGCGATGTCGGTTACTCTAGTTCTCTGTCGAATAACCTCATTCCGAATTCTATCAGACAGAGAAACACCCAACATCGCACGCTCCATCGCACGCTGAGCCACTTTAAATTTGTGGACCAGTCCAATGGTGAGTGTCCACGTCTCGGCTCCGTATGTCATTACGGGTAGGACGCACTGGTTAAATACCTTGGTCTTCAATGATTGTGGTATTTGCGACTCAAAGATGTGACGTAGCTTCCTGTACGCCGCCCAGCCCAAACGAATTCTTCTGTCGGCCTCCCGATCGAAGTTGTGCCGACCAAGTTGGATAGTTTGGCCAAGGTAGATGTATTCTTGCACAACCTCGATAATAACGCCGTTTACGGTCACGGGACTCGGGGACACATGCCGATTATGCATGATTTTCGTCTTTTCTATATTCATCCTCAGTCCCACTCGTTTTGAAGAATCGTCCAGACTGTTGAGCATTGCTTCCATGTCCTGCAGAGACTCCGCCAGGATGACTATGTCGTCTGCAAACCGCAGGTGTGAGAGGAATTGACCATTGATATTGATTCCCCGTCCGTTCCAATCGAGCGTTTTGAAGACGTCTTCCAAGGCATTAGTAAACAGTTTCGGAGATATGACGTCTCCCTGTCTTACTCCTCGATGCACTTTGATTGGTTTTGTGCTCTTTTCTTGTACTTGGACGGTCATCGTTGCAGCTTCATAGAGGCATCTCAACACCTGGATATATCGGCAGTCGACCAGGCACCTCTGCATAGATTCCAGAACAGCCCAGGTCTCAATGGTATCGAAGGCTTTTAGTAGTCCACATACGCTATACAGAGAGGCTGATTATATTCCTCTGTCTTCTCAATAATTTGCCTTAGAGTGTGTATGTGGTCCACAGTACTGAAGCCTTTTCGAAACCCAGCCTGCTCTACGGGCTGAAAGTCATCGAGTTTTTGGGCAAGACGATTCGTAATGACCCTCGAGAACAATTTGTACACATGGGTCAGGAGTGAAATTGGGCGGTAGTTCTTCAGCAGGCTTTTGTCTCCTTTCTTGAAGAAAAGCACTACTATGCTCCTACTCCATGCCTCCGGTGTAATGCCAGTATGAATGACGGAATTAAAGAGTTTTGAGAGCTCTACTAACATAGGTGTTCCACTAGCCTTTAGGAGTTCTGTTGTAATTCCGTCTTCACCCGGAGCTTTATTATTGTGTAGTTGTCCGAGTGCCATCCTAATCTCACCCGGATCGATGTCGGGAAGCTCGTCTGTGAGGTGGCGTGTCAGTCTAGCACGCGGATCATCCGCGCTGTGGGTCTCAGCTGGACTGGTTTGTGAGGAATATAGATCCTCGTAAAACTTTTCGACTTCAGCGAGAATCTCTGTTTCGGAGGTGACGGTGGTGCCTTGTGCCGTTCTAAGCTTGGACAGGTAGTAACAGGAGGTCTTAGGCTTGGCAAAAACTTTTGAGCCCCTGTTTCGGGCAATTGCATCCTCGATGACTCGAGTATTCGACTGTCGAACGTCTTGTCTGACCAGCCTTCTTATTTGCCTGTTAAGTTGTTGTCGCTCTGAGGGTGTGGCATTTAGTGTTTCACGTCGTTTCCTCATGAGATCAAGAGTCTCGCTGTTGAGCTTTGACTTGCGTCCAATGCTCTTTGGTCGAAAGTGTTTATAACCCACTTCGCGGACGACACGTACCAGACTGTCAGCGGCGTCGTTTACGTCCTGCGCGGTTTCCAACATGGCGATCCGATTCTGAAGCTCCAACTGGAAGCTTTCGCATCCATCCTCGACCTGACGCAGAGTTGGTCTAAGAGTCGACTTCATCAAGCGCGCCCGTTCTCTTTTGATGTTTAGATTCAGGGTACCTCTTACGAGTCGGTGATCACTTCCGGTGTTAAATCTGTTGATCACAGAGACATCCCTGAATATTTGACGTTTGTTTGTAATGATGTAGTCGATCTCGTTTTTTGTCGTACTGTCAGGGCTTAGCCAGGTCCACTTCCTGTGGGGTCTCTTCTGGAAGAAGGAATTCATCAGAAAGAGACCCTGAGCCTCAAGAAAATTTACCAACATTTGCCCTCGGTGATTTCTGTGCCCATAGCCGAACGGTCCTACCTTGGTCTCACCATAATCTCGTACTCCCGCTTTCGCATTGAAATCGCCCATGACAACCGTGAAAGAAGTTTTGTTACGAGATAGGGCCTTAGCTATGTCTTCGTACATGGCTTCAACTTCGTCGTCAGGATGTGTGGATGTGGGTGCGTACACTTGTACAACATTCAAGGAATACCTTTTAGTTATTCTTAAGACGAGGTACGCTACCCTTGACGATATACTGCCAACTTCCTCCACGCTGCCCTTGAGCGATTTATGGACCATAAATCCGACACCACCTTGGGATGGCCGGTCCCCCTGTCGGAAATAGAGGAGGTGACCAGACTCCAGGGCTATCATACCCTCGCCCTGTCTGCGGACTTCTGATAGCCCCAAAACATGCCAGTTTATGTTGTTCACCTCTGCCTCCAACTCCGAAAGACGATCGTCCAGCTGCAGCGTGCGTCCATTATACGTTGCCAGATAAAGTCGTCGGTGGTACCCTGCCGTAACCCGGGGATTCTTCGCACCCCCTGCCGCACCGTCACCGTGACCGGTACCTTGGCCAGGAATAGTACGACTACCGGGAACTGGGGGCCGTGGAATATGGTTTCTGTTCATGGGGGGAAATTTGCCATAGTCACCACGCTTGGCAGGCGGGTTGGTGACCGCAGTGGCGGGAAGCATTTATCTAGTGACGCTGCTGCCCGTCGCCAGTACGAGATTTAGTGATTTCCGCATTGGTGTGGTTATACCGCCATGAGTCAGTCGCCAGAGCCTCGTCTGTTATTTAGCAGGGTGCACCGCGCGCAGGTGAGGTTGGCTGTACAGGGCCAGGGATGGTAGGTAGGTAGGTAGGTGGCCCGCTCCAGCAAAATAATATAGAAACTAGAATAGTAAAATCAACGACTATTTATAATCTGTTAGAGACAGCAGCAGTAGATGCAAATAGAGTGATTATTGTAATTGTATCTGCTTCTAGATTCTAAGCTCTTAAATTCTTGTTAAGGTCAGTGAGTATAGTTTAAATTTTATAAAGGAATACTTAATATTGTAAATATGTCAAGTATAAACAAGTTGAAATCAGAGTAGAGTAAACCGACAGCTAAGCTTTAAAACCTATTACTCAATAGTGGAATATTTTACACTTTTGACTAAAATTGTTTGGTTATGATTTTCTTTTCATCTTTCTAATAGGATTTCTTCGAAGTTATTTTATTTTATTTTTAATAAAATATTAGCTGCCAACAAAGCTGTGCTGTAACACGAATAAAATAATTATTGTAAAATCTTTTCTTTCGTTTTATTCCCATCTGGGGATTTGAATACTCTGTGATAATTCTTTCATAACCTCTCGAATTTGTTTATAGAAGACTCCAAGATTTGTTGACGAGCGTGCAATTTTCATTCATTTGTGCGAGTTCAAAACCCTTCGTGTAAAAACACTTCGTATGATCCACAAATATTGAGTATGTATATTGTTTGTGTCTATTTCATGTATGTTTGTACATAAGAGTGGCGGTGTGGTAGTTGTTTAAAAGAAATGGCAGAAGATCACACCAATAACTAGAATTATAAAAATAAAATAATGGTAGATTTCGAACAAGAAGATTTTTAACTGTGTCAACAAATTTTTTCGTTCATTTTCACCGACACCTAAACTCCTCTTCTTCTTAATTTTCGGGAGGAATTGTGGGGCTGTGATAACCGTCGAAGTCTTATAAAAATGACTAAAAAATGAGTTAATCCTATTGAAGTTTGTTTAAAAAATATTTTGAATTGATACAGACATTTCTGAATACTCATTTAATAAATAAAATGCCATGCTCACATTTTCATGATATAAATATATGTATAAAAATTATTGCTATAATATTCCGTTACATAATATAGAAGCCTCCCTCAAACTTATAACGTTGAACCCTTGTTTTAATATCTTTTTAGCAAAAGACGCCAGACGATTCGACCCAAAAAATAATGACACTGCAAATTTTCACATAACAAAAAGGGAACACACTTAGGCGAACAAAATAAGAAAATATTTGGAGCAAAATAAAAAGAATTGAAACAACGGGATCGTTTCGGCAAGTTGGAAAGAATAACATTTGGACGGAGTTTCAATTGTTGATCCGTCGTTATGCACTCATTGTTGCCTAGCAACGCCCTTGTTTTAGCACTTTGTTAGATTCTCAAAAATGGAATCACTTCGCAAGTTCTGCGAGCCCTTGAATTTTTGTACGTCTGTGATTGTATTATGAAGATAGTGTTATTGTAAGGCTGTCTGGTAGAGATTGCTATTGGCAATAAGAATGCCCCTTGTACTCCTGTTTTAATGTTAAATATTCTATAATTTTTATTATTTTCGCTGTTGATGTACGATGAAGTATATGTTTCTATTTGATTCTCTTATGTTTGTAAAGTTTATAGTTATGATCATTTTTGCATAGCCGATTACTTTTAAAGAACAATATTAAATAAGAATAGCAAAAACGAAATAGGAAAAAAAAATAAGATCAAATCAATTTAAAACTTTAATCTGTAGAAAATTATACGTTTAAAGTTAAACATCCTTTCACTCCGCTCCAATCTTCTTAAATAATCAACACCCAAAGAAATCTCATTCCCCATGCACTTTAATATTACGATAATATTCGGAAATATGATCTCATAATATTACTTAATTCGTTCTTCTGTTACCGCAGCCGGGAGTGCAAAGGGTGGCTATATGATCAAGGGTAGCTTTCCCCAAAAAATTTTTGTTGAAATAAAAATGAGCAAGTCACTTACATAATTATATTTCAACCCCCTTGGGACTCACCCTGTTCCTACGTCTCAATATATTTACTTGAAGTTACGTTACAGCTTTTATTTTAATTTGTTTCGATGACTTGAACTTCAGAAGTAATACATATTTTTCTTGCAACAGATATTTAAAGTATTTAGTTTTTGTTTACTGACAATGTTTTTTTATTATTATATTTTTAATCTTATATTTCTTAGATCAGTAACATGTAGAACGTATGACATGAAAATTGATTAGTCTACAACATACACAAGCCAAGGAGAAAGCATCAAAAGTTGCATCTAAGTTATTGCGGAAAGCGAAAATTGCACCATCGCATCGTCTTACTTTTCAATTCTGTGGAAACTCACGCCTCGTTGGGACTTGTTGTAATCGAACCACCTAAAACACATAACATTATATTACATGCAAGTCTATTGGATTCTATAAGTACGGTAAGATACCACGGCCTCACAGAAAACCGGAGTAAAATAGCGCTTGCGCTGTGTTTCACCGAGTGAGTGAGGATACCGGAGGCCCATACCATATACATACACGTTAAGCGAACGCTCGGCCGAGTTACATGGTCGGTGGAGTGGGGGTGTTAGTTTTATTTTCGTTACGGAATTTCTTGATTCGGTCGCCGTGCTCAAAGCCCGTGATAAAAGCTATGCAATAGCCTAAAAAATAGAAGAACGGCCTTGAGAACCTTAGGAGACTTTGTCTTTAACTTCTTTCTGCCGATTGTGCTACAGTTTTTTTTTGGATTCTTTGCTATATACTCGTATATCCTACCACGATAAACAACATGGAGTCCCTAATATGTATCTATGTAAATAAATTTGGGCTAAGCACCAAATGTTTTATGTATTCTATCAAAATAACTCTGGAAAACTGAAATATTTCAACAATGGCTGTTGTTTTCGGCATCGTAAAAGAGGAAACAATCTGCGAAGCACGGGAATACATTAACCGATACGTTTATATGTTTATAGCTATGAATACTTGAGTGGATCAGGATAGGCGCGGATTTGCGTCGCATTATTTATGGAGAAAATAGTTTCTTTTATTGGTTTTGTGTTAACCGAATGTGGAGACATGAATATATTTAGGAAAATATATGATATTTTTGGTGCAGTTTTTATAGAAGCGGTAGTGATATTAAATAGAAAGAAATGCACCAATAGTAAAAAAACGTGATTGAGTAACAAATATTTATAATACCGCAATAGGTCTTTTGTGCAAAAAAAAAGATTAATTTATAAAGGGTTTTTAAAAACAAACTTTTATTACTTATTAATAAAAAAGTAGCTTTAAGGCCTTTCATTTGATACCCATATTGGGTGGGTTATACGAGTATCACCAGAAAAGAAGGGAGCACCATCCAGCTGTTTAAGGTCAAATCTACACGTTGCTCTTCGTTCGACCTATGAGAGGAACGAGTGGTGAGATACCGGCAGAAGATCATCCTATACTTAGGGAATCACAACCCTCTGTAGTGAAGATAATGACGCGAGGAGGAGGATAGCTATGCTATAATAATAATAATAATAAAGAAGATAGATTAATAGATTAATAGATTAATAGATTAATTAATAGATTTCAAAGCATCTACGTCCTGGCTACGGTATAGTGATCTCTTCGGAGAAACCGAAGGTTTTGTCTGTGCGATTATGGACGAAGTTATCATGACGAATAACTATCGGAAGTATATCCTGAGGGATGGTACGGTCGGCATTTGTCGGGCATGTCACCGTCCTGGAGAATCTATCAGGCATATTATTTCTGGTTGTTCTCGTCTTGCTAAGGGCGAGTATTTGCATAGGCACAACCAAGTAGCCAGGATCGTACATCAGCAACTTGCCCTTAAATACAATCTTGTGATTTCAGAGGTACCATACTACAGGTATGTGCCCGATCCAGTTCTCGAGAATGGTCGTGCTACGTTATATTGGGATCGATCTATTATTACAGACAGGACTATTGTAGCCAATAAGCCTGATATTGTGGTGATAGATCGATTAGAGCGCCGCGCAATGATTGTCGATATCGCCGTTCCTCATGACGAGAATCTCGTGAAAGTCGAAAAAGAAAAACAAATAAAATATTTGGATTTATCTCACGAGATTGTCGATATGTGGAATGTGGATTCGGTGATCATTGTTCCGATAGTCGTATCAGCTCACGGATTGATAGCCAAGAGCCTGACCAACACCTTAAGAGGCTCACGTTAGGGGGCTGGATCAAGGGTCTGATACAGAAGGCAGTCCTTCTTGACACGGCACGTATAGTGAGGAGGTTCCTGTCTTTGGAGCCCTAACCACCGGTTTCTTGGTCCCTGTACCCGAAGTCGGTGGTCTACTATTTTTTAATTTTTTTAAATGTATTTGTTTTATATGTATATTTAAAAATGTAATTTATATGTATATACAAATGGAATAAAGAGAATAATAATAAAAATAATAATAACAAATTAAATATTTGGATTTATCTCACGAGATTGTCGATATGTGGAATGTGGATTCGGTAATAATTGTTCCGATAGTCGTATCTGCTCACGGTTTGATAGCCAAGAGCCTCGACCAACACCTTAAGAGGCTTAGTTAGAAGGGTGGATCAAGGGTCTGATACAGAAGGCAGTCCTTCTTGACACGGCACGTATAGTGAGGAGGTTCCTGTCTTTGGAGCCCTAACCACCGGTTTCTTGGTCCCTGTACCCGAAGTCGGTGGTCTACTGTTTTTTTATATTTTTAAATGTATTTATTTTTATATGTATATTTAAAAATGTAATTTATATGTGTATTTAAATGTAATAAAGGAAATAATAATAATAAATATTCAGGACATCTAACACACAACGCCATCTAGTCCCAAGCTAAGCAGAGCTTGTGGTATGGGTACTAGACAACTGATATAAATACTTATATACTTTTTTATTTTGTAAATACATACATATTATACATACACCCAAACTCCGAAACAAATATTTGCAGATCATACAAACATTTGGTCCGACCCGGGAATCGAACCCGAGACCTCAAGCTTAGCAGTCGCATAAGCTACCACTACGCCACCGAGGCAGTCATATGCTATTGTTAAATTATGTTAGATAATAACAGCTCGGAGTTTGGAAGAGCACGTCAAGCTGTCAGTCCTGCGCTTGATCTCTCTCCGGTCGTGTCGGTTAACTGTCCCATCGGATTATGAGGAGAGGGAACAGTGAGTGCACCAGTGTAGTTGGCTGATCTCCGTTGAGACTGGCCGCCGTGGCTGTTATCGGCTAGGAGAACATTAATGCTAGATTTACCACAATTTAATTACACAAACATACAATTTTAGTACTGCAACAATCATAAATATTTTATAGATAAAAGTAGATTTCAATACTTAAATTATTGGCATCGCAGTAATAATAACAAAAACTTTTGTATTACATATTGCATCACTCGTCTAGTATTATCCTGTCTGAACTAAAGTAATAGTGTAGCCTGAATACAGGACAGCTATAAAATAATCGCTACTTTGTATTGTATACGATCACAATTAATTTGTTGGCGTTTTATTGCCTGCAGTTGTTGTTGGCTATTGCAAAGTTTTGTACTGCATAGGATCAACATTAGTTAGTCCAGAGGGTTTTATCTCTTGCCATTTATTACACGAAGAAAATTGTCTAGTGTTTTAAAGACAGAAGAAGCGTTGTGGAGTACAAGAAGAACACTTGTTTCTAATGTTTTTTTGCAAACTAATCTTTAACCGTAAATTAGAATATGTATGTAAGTGTGTGTATATATTACGATCTCTAATAAAGTCTTAGCTGCGCCCGTTTGTATATCGCTTATTACGCTAAATATTAGCATATGTGTTATCCTGATGTATAAAGTATATTACTGTTAAGTTTAATCTAAATACGTTCAGTAGTTTGCGTGAAAGTAATAAACATCTATATGTCCTAACAAACTTACACATTAGACACATGAAAGAAATAAAATACCTCAATTTCGTTACATGGTTACGAATTCGGTAAATAGTATTTGGAAGTTGAATTTGAATAATTATTTATCATAAGTTTATTGTACTCGAGACGGTTGTACTTTTTTAATTCAATAATTACATATTAGGACATTCGTAGAAAACTTAGAATTTTTTTCTAATTAATACTTGGGTATAGAACCTTACATTACTCATATGACTCATTCACTGACCATAAAAATCATTTTGATGAAGTTATAATAAATTAAAAAGTAAAAACAAAGAAAGTATCCTTTTAAACACGAGTAGAACATTTTAATATTTGAGAATATAATGCCACTACCTAAACTACATGACAGCGTTTCTAACGAAGACAGTGTCATATGTGGCATAACAACGTCACAGATTATGTAAATAAAGCCGTATATCCATGATTCACTGAAGTGTGCGTTATTATATGTGCGCTGTTAGGGCTGCCACCGTCAAGCATGTGTGGAAAGTGTCATTAAAAAGTAAAAAGAACTCGAAGCTGTCAGATAAAATTCCAATTCGCGAGTGCATAGAATTTAACAGTATGTAGAGGAACTATTTTCGTTTTCCGATGTTGAAGTTTAGAAAGCTTTTGTATTTTGATGTTCCGAATATGAAACTTGAATATGTTTCAAAGGTAAACGATAATTAAGTTAGGTTATAAGCTGTTAATAAAAACATATTATTTATAGATACAAATTCTTGTAAGCAGTAAATAGCATATTCTTTTAGGACTTTTAATCTCGATACTATTTTATTTATTTGATTACAGCACATTTTTTTTTGTGTGTAATTTATGAATAAAACGAGAACGTCAATTAAGAATTTCAATAATTACAATTTCATTCAAATAAAATCTGTTTTATTTAATATACATTTCTATAAACAAATGTTTCGGAATAATTTAACTCAACTTATGTGTGTACGCTTTAAAAACTAGAAAAGTTTAAAAACTAGAAAGATTGCTTTTACCCTTGTGTCAGAAAAAGGTTAACGACTGGCTCTTGTAATTTAGGTGTAATACCTAGTACGGGAGGCAGGGACTTCAAAAAAACTGTCATCTATATTTTATGTCAGTAAAGATTATTATTATTTTATTGTTTTATCTGTTTTTCACGTCACTACAATATATCACTACAAAGCATAGTAGAGTACAGCTACTTTAGGATAAAAGTTAAAAACAAAATATAAATGATAACTTGTATAACAGCCCTATGTGTTAAAGAGGACACATAGTTCCATCACATGTGTTAATACTTTAAACGTAGAATTATACTTAACGAAGATAGGATTTCAGATCAAAGTCATATAACATTTAATCGTGGTGACCTAGAACTGTGAATACCTCTTGGATAAACTGCGTACATAATGTATATCACTTTTTATTAATTTACATAGACAACTCAAGTCTAGACGGAGCGCTCATTCGGCAAATCAAATTACTCATGGCTCTGTGTTACGGATTTCCGTTTCCTTTTAATTAAATGCACCCAGAGAATGTAGAAAAGTAAGCGGAAAATGTTACTATGACTGTCAGTAATAATAATGAAGAAAGTGCGTATACAATTATTAAATATTCTTACTTCTATTGTTTTAATGGTCTTTGCTCGCGTTAGGTTTGATTTTAAGTGAAGGAATGAATGTCAAACACAGTAAATAAAAAAACTTTACAAAATGTGTTTATGAACAATACTCTTTATTAATGCAGGTGCCAAAACCACTAACATATTGGGCTTATTCGTGAGCAAGTTACGTAGAACTGGCAATCAGCAATGGCAGCCGGGGTGTCACCTGTCCCTGTTCGTTTACAGACCTGTGACCCTTAGACGACGATTAGGGAGTTAGCGACCTCTACCGCATCCCCTTCGTCACCGCCTTCGAGCAGGATCGGCTCTTTCCCGATCACGCTCTGCGGATTCCTTCTGGAGTATAACATCCTCACAGAAGAAGACCGCAGTGTCCCATCAATCACCACTAGCCACCATTTACAGTTAAAACTTATTACATCATTGCACCTCCGTATAAAGATAAGTTGCTCAAGCCTTAAAAAGGTTTCGATTCTATTTTAATAAATATGGAATGAAGCAACATTTTCAGTGCTGAGTAAAACGTAAAAGTTATAAGGATCTTATGTAATAAACAGCTTGTTTATTTACTTACTTAAATCATTTATTTTCATTTCACTTTTAATGGTGTGAGTGTGTGTGTGCTAATGTGCGTACACTTATGTGCATGCGTGTGTATATGCACTTATACAAGAGTCGGTAATACTTGATGCACTTACACTTGTCCCTGGAGTTACATGTGTCCAACGGCGGCGATAATTATGTATCATCAGATGATTCTGTTCCTGTGTCCCCTAATATCATGAAAAGAAATAATACAAAGCATAAAACTACGCTTGCGAAGCCATAATTCACGAATACCCATAAAGTAGACAGTACTCAATATTCGAGGGATATGTACCCGAATATCTTTGAAACTGCTACACAGTGTGCACTTTCCCTTAGAATACTGACAACAGCTTCATGACACAAAAAATACTTACTGGAAAACTGTCTGGCAATCACACAATAATTTACTTTTATTTATTACTTTCTCCATTACATGGCCAATTTATGTGTCAAGTTGAGGCAGGATTCATAGCTCATTTGTGAAGAAAAACACTGTATTTCGGCGTCCCTTAAGGCTTTACGCACTTGGTTGACGTAAATTATATAGCGAATAACTGTGAGTTTATTGTGTTGTAATATAATTTTTGTGTTCGTAATGTGTTTTGAAGAAGTTTTTATTATACTTGATGAGAATTAAGATGTTATAGCAATTTCAACAAATTTTTAAACAATTTCGTTTAGTAGATACTATTTACTGTAATGTACGAGTTGTAAAAATATCTGTAATATATTTACTTACAAAAATAAATATCATGTATCATATTATTATATCTGAAATGTTTATTTTTTAATCGACTTAAAAAAACAATTCGGAGTTTCGGTTCGAAGGGGTTTTTTTGAAGTGAAAACTTTTATAGGCGGGTTTGTTTGAAAAGTAAATTCATTTGATTGATTTTATCACGTGATTTCCTAACACTATATCTGTAGCTATAAATATTTCGGATATCTAACACACAACGCCATCTAGTCCCAAGCTAAGCAGAGCTTGTGTTATGGATACAAGACAACTAATATAAATATATATATATACTTTTTTTTATAAATACATACATATTATATATAGAAAACACCCAAACTTCGAAACAAATATTTGTAGATCACACAAGCGCTTGGTCCGACCCAGGATTTGAACCTGAGACCTCAAACACAGCAGTCGCACCCCTACCACTGCGCCACCGAGGCAGTCAAATATATTGTATGTTTTTTTATTATACATATAAGATGTTAAATGCGTGTTTCAAATGTTTTAGTCATTACAAAATATTATACTTACATTATGATTTTAATTTGAACCTGAAGAAATAATGATCTCATAACATTATACCGTTCCGTTCGCGCCCTTAATTCGTTCTTAATAATTTAATGGAAGTAAGCCTTCAGAGAGTATGATTCAATCACCAAAATCGGGTTTATTCCTGGTTGTTCATTTCAGAAAATATATCGAAAAGCCTTGCCTTTGTCTCGGTGAATTCAAAGGAACTCAAAAACCTTAAAAAGCCTTTTGGATTTACTTTTCACTCGAGTCTTAAATAAATAAATAAATAAATAAATATACTAATACTCTAAAGTAGCAATATCTGATTGTCTGTTACGCTTTACGGCTAAACTGCTATAAACTTCAGCATTTCTAGAAAAAGGACAAAGTAACCCGTTACCGTGAAAACCAATATACACGTAGGTGGGACTGCGGGTAGAACTTAGTTCCTAATGGAAAGATCATTTAAAGTGTTTGTGCGTAAAGTATTTGCATTTGATGAGACATTCTTATCTAACTTCTCAGAGTAGACAATCTTAAAATCTATAGGCTGTCTTGCAATATCCCTTCAGCGTTCATAACAACCCACTTCACATAAAATAGGACATCTCAGAAAGTTAAGAACCATAACAGTTACTAAGTCCATTATACCTTGGGAAAGTGCTTTGTGAAATCGTAGAGGCATCGAACTCCAAACCTGTTATGTCTTTGTGGTACTTTATAGCCAATACAAGTTTAGTGTTGTTTCCAAACATCATTGTGATACCGCTATATTATGCTGTTACGTATGCAAATAACTTGAAAGTTTGAAGGTATAGACTGTTGTTATTGCGCTGTACTGTGGTCGTTAAGTAGTTCTCTATATCGCTGGTTTTGATTAAAATATATTTAGGATTCATTTGCGTCGTAAAAGATAGCTTAGTTAGTTTACTATGTTAAAGACTGAAGAAAAAAGTATGTCAGTGAGCATTGATCGTTTTTTAATAGTAGAAAACGGCGTACCGACCACTTAAACTACTATCGTAGTACACCAGTTTTACACAGTACAGTCATTGATGAGAATTGATTAACACAGGTCTTCTGTGAGGACGTGTTATCACTCCAGGAGAACTGGCCCGTGCCGGAGGACCTACCTACGGATGGTCTGCCAGTAACCTCATTCACTTGGTAAATAATAACACTAGGCGAAGGAATTGATTAACACTGACGAAATATTTGCACTTTCTGTGTGCCAGTATCACTCCAGGTGAGTCAGAGCATGGTTTTATAACAAATTGATCAATACCATCTTTCAACGGTAATTTATCTCTAAGTCCCTGACCCTCTTCAAGGTTAGTCATTTTAGGTAGAACAATTAATATTCAAAATAGTTTTAAAGACGTTAATATATCAATTAATTTCTATCGTAACATAACATGAACATAATTTCCTAAGCCCATCGGATAGAAACACATCACGTAGAAGAGATCCCGTATTTTGAATTCAATTTAAATGGTAACCGAAGCTACCGTATTAGATTGGTAGATACTAAATCGTTGTATTAGTATTGAATATACAATCTTGGCATATAATTATATGTGCGGCGACTTCCACATATAACACAACAATAACCTACTAAAGCGCCATCTACCGAAGTTACATTGAACTACGAAGTAATGCACTATACGGAGTAACTACAAATCCTAAATCGTGCAATTAATAATTCTCGCGCCGATTATCATATAATATGCAACATCCCAACATCAACTGTTGGGCAGTGGCCCGCCAGGCATGATCACCTCGCCTGGTCGGAGAATCCTCCCTTTGTGTTGGAGGTACATAATACCCGTTCCCCCACATATGTAATATGCGTATTCGTGTTATAATAGTTATGATTAATAGGTTTTCTAAGAAATGTTACGTCAGTAATAAAAACTAAATTACACTAGTATTGGAATTAATTCTATCTCACAATTTATCCAACAATCTAAAAACCAGCTTTGAATATTTGTAAAAGGGGTATAATTATTCTTAAATAACAGTTCTGGGGTTACAAAAATAAAACAAAACATAAGTACCATCGAATGGTGAATCTACTTCTTTTTTCATTTCATCATAACTTTATGCAGCCGTTTTTAAAAAAAATTAAATATATATTTTTTAAACATTTCAATACTGTACACTTTCTCTACCCATAAAATTTTAATACATATTTGTAATTCTGTAATTAGGTGATACCGGATCAACCGGAGTGATACCACGGCCTCGCAGAAAGCCGGTGTGAAACAGAGCCTGCGCTGTGTTTCACCGAGTAAGTGAGGATACCGGAGGCCCATACCCCAACCCCTCCCTCCATTCCACTCCCTATCCCACAAAGGCCGGCAACGCACTAATGACGCCTCTGGTGTTGCGGGTGTCCATGAGCGGCGATAATCGCTTACCATCGGGCGAAACGTCTGCTTGTTTGCCCGCTACAACATAAAAAAAGGTATACAATTATGAGTTGCTTAAAAATGCATAAAAAACATCTCTAAAATATATTTTTACACAATTATTTACTTTTTTAATTGAAATTAGTAATTATATTATCATTTTTTTTTACTTTTATTTCCTCTGTACTTCAAGGCTCCTTAACTATAAGTCTCAAAATGTTTGTAACACTGCGAGAGTAACATCCATACAAAGTAAAACAGATCTAAATAACTGGTGTATTTCATCGGTTCTGTTTACAGAAACAACAGCATCACGTACAGGGACACACAACAATTGCAGCCGAATATTACAAAGTGCAAACTGAAATAGATTGAACTATTCAAATAGTCCTATGTTGAAGGATTTGTATTCGTATAAATTCTAGGAAACGTCACTGCAACTCTGTTTGTACTTGGTGTCTATTGATAGTAGTGTGATATTCTATAGTTTTCCTTGATAAATGGGCTAAGCGAGTATTAGGGTGGTTTATTTACCAAGAAGGCTTGGTCAACGATTTTGTAGTTGTGGACAAATATGAATCTAACTGGTTGAATCTAACTGGTAACAATTACGGACGCTCACACCAAGACCAAGTGAGAACAGGACACGCGAATACTCAAATGTTACAAAGGACGCGAGGGGTTCCGTTCCGACGGACCCTTGATCCAAGACAAGTACATACAGTTTCAGGAATAAAGGCAGCTGAGCGCTCTGCCACTGTCCGGGATTTTATTTAACCTGCCCTCATAACAGTAAGACTCAATGAATTATTTAAGTCGAACCAGTAATCGATCGAACCTGAGTTGAGCGCGTTCAATTAAACAAACTCTTCAGTGCTGTGTAAAATAATCGCATTGGGTTCACTTGCAATTATAGTAGTAAATGTGATGAAATAAATGAAATTACAAATAGATACTAGAGTATGAAGACGATGGTGTTGATGATGAGGGAACGCATGCTTAAACTGAATAAATAGATATAAATATATTCTGGCATTTAAACACACAACGTTATCTAGTCCCAAGCTAAGCAGAGCTTGTAATATGGGTTCTAGTCAACTGATATAAATACATACACAAAAAATTTTTTTTGTAAATAATTACATTATATAGGTACACACAACCTTCGAAACAACTATTTGCAGATCATATAAACATTTAGTCCGGCCTCGGAATCGAACCCGGGAGGAACTCATGCATAACAATCGCGTTCGCTACCACTGTGCCAACAAGACAGTTATAAAATGTTATAAAGGGATATTACTTGCAAATTCTGTCGTATTTCTTTCTTGAAACATACTTTGCCTTTTGCCTTTTATTTTTATCGTTCCTTTATCGTCTTAGCCAAAAGACGTCCACTGCTGGACACAGGTCTCTCCCGAGTTTCTCTTAACCAGGTCCTCTGATCACCTTCTGGGGAGCTTACTATCGTTGCATTTTCTAGCACGCGGTCAAAAATTTTCTGACCCTATCGGCCATGGTTTCCGTGCGCATCGTTTTCCAGAATTGTTTAAATTCAAACAGCGTTTGAATTCCTTTGACTAACGAACTAAATATTATAGGGCGAACCCTGTTTTAATTTAATTTCACTAATGTTGTTTATTACAAATTTAAAGTAGCTAATAAAACAATTAAATTGTCACGGTACAATTAGTGTATTTTGTTAGAATTTAGAGAATACAATGTTTTCGGAGAAGTTGCCTTTTGTCTGGGAAAATAGAACATTCTATTTAGCAAATGTTTGTTTTAGACAAAATTTATGTTTACAAAAATCTAGTTCATTGTACAAGGTATATAAATATGCAAATTATTCAGGGACTAGTAACTTACATTTCTAAAATTACAAAATTAGTCTAATATAGATATTAAGGATTAAAGTATTCTTTTAAACAATGCTAGCCATGAGAAGGATGTATTCCAAGGAATTCCAGGTCAGAGTATTCAAAGAAATTCATGAGTAGAAGAAACCACAGGCACAACAAATTATAGTCAGACTTTGGATTAATATTTGCGAACCGCTCTCTAAATCAAAACAGTGAAATATGCATAATATCATACTTGGAATGATTACGGAGGAACTGTACAAAGTTATTCATACTAATACTAGTTGAGACCAACTGTGTTACCCGCGGTTATTGTTGTACATCCACAAGCGCGGGAAAAAAATAACAAAAAGAAAATGAGTCTCTCGAATCACACATACAGATTGACACGCACAGAAGATTTATATATAAAGATTATGAATTCCAAAGTTATTCTGTCTATCTATCTATTACGCTTTCATGGCTAAACTACTGCGCCAATATCAGTGAAATTCGGAATGATACTTTGATTCTTGGGATATATCATAGGTTATTCTTTACCGCGGTCACCAACATACACGCGGGCATAGCTGCGGTCAAAAGCTAGTCACTAATAACTAATGAAAGTGCATAGATATTAATTATGTAAATTGTATATAAGTATAATATATCTTTAATTTTCATATACATAAAAATAAATTGCTGTTCGTTTGTCTCGCTAAAACTCGAGAACGGCTGGGCCGATTTAGCTGATTTTAGTTTTAAAATATTTGACATAGTCCAGGGAAGATTTAAACGACGAAAAATTTAAAATAACTGGAATGTCACGTGTACGAAGTAGTGGGGTACAGCCAGTAATATACGAGTATATATATATATATACTAGCTGAACCCCGCAATGCTACCCGCGGTACGACAATAACCGCAGACAACGCCGCGAGGCGAAGCTCTATCTTTATAAATTGTAGCCTATGTGTTATTCTAATGTATAGGCTATATTATTGTAAAGTTTCATCAAAATCCATTCAAAAGTTTTTGCGTGAAAGAGCAACAAACATACTCACATACATACAAACTTTCCCGTTTATAATATGAGTAGGATATATACACATAAATGAAGAGTGTAAAAGAAAGATGATAAGAAATGTTTCCAGCATCGATCTGTATCCCTCTATCTCTCTAATAATTTAATTTAGCTGCTCCTCGATATTGCACGGCGTACCGGCTGCGCTTAGTTTGTTAGGCACGTAGTTGTCTTCAGAGCCACGGTTCCGCAGTTTTATATCAAAGCCTGTATTGTTAAGTTTGATCACTAGATCTATGCTAAATGCTAATTATAAATTCGGAAGTAACTTTGTCTGTCTGTTACGCTTTCAGACTTAACCACTGCATCGATTTCAATGAAATTTGGTATGGAGATACTTTGATTCCTGAGGAAGGACTTAGGCTACTTCCTATCACGATACCTAATATACACGTGGACGGAGCCGCGATCAAAAGCTAGTAATTGATAATATATAAACAATGATATCATCGATGAGAGCCATGTTTATGAAATGAACTACGAGTACCACAGATAATAAAACCGTTTATTTCAGTGAATGTATTTTTGATAAAGAATAGATTTGCAATGGATTTTCCTTTGTGAACTGAATAGAGCCTTATTTTTTTAATATGGAATATCAGAGAACCAAGTCTAATCTGACCAAGTCTAACACTACGAGAGTTCATTCCTCCTACCCTCTCTCTCCTCCTGTTACACGCTTTCGTCCCTTTTTACTAAATTATATTCAAGGACTGTATGGAAATGAGAAGAAAGATATTACTCATAAAATCCCAAGTGTTTTTATAACCTGTATTACAACTATAAAATAAAAGGAATATTTTCAGAGACACTGGTAAAAAAATTCTTTAACTTGATACGTTGGTTTATGTACTTAGTACTTTTGAGAACTAAACAAACTTAGCTAAACTTACCCTAATGTAGGCGTATAAATGGAGAAAAGTTTGTTGATATTCTCTGTTGTTAAGATACAATATAAGAAAACTAAGAGAAAATATTTTGAATTTAGACAAAGGCGTATTTAAAATGAAATACAAAAGCCTGAGCCTTATATTTCATTTTCAGTCAGTTGGAAGTGTGAAGCCTCAGTAGGAGTACAATAAATAGGTATTAAAATAATCAGAATACTATTATTAATTTCTTTGTTCTATTTTGTTTTTCTCTCACACCTCACTTCGCAAGAAGACGCAGTCCAGAACAACAAACAACAATTTGAACCCTGTTGTAGGTTCAACACAACGCAGTAGAAGGTAGTGACCGCGTAAACAAGTACACCATAAATATATTTCTGTGATTTTTACGGATTATTTTTGATTCTTATACACTCTGTAGTTTAATCTATACTAATATTATAAAGCTGAAGAATTTGTTTGTTTCTTTTAACGCGCTAATCTCAGGAACCGCGGGCCTGATTTGTAAAATTATTTCTGTATTGGATAGTCCATTTATCGAAAAAGGCTATAGGCTATATATCATCACGCTAAGACCAATAGGAGCGGAGCCCCAATGAAGAATGTTTAACATCGGTAGTAAATTCATACGCTACGGGCAATAGTAGACGTAAACGAGGTTGCGAGGGTTAACTAGTATTTTATACAACTCAACTCGTGCCATTAAACTGTAAATGCTAATTACGCCAATTAAAAATGTTTTTACTACTTAGGTGCAAAAATATTAGAAGTAGGATGTCACAGAACCACTCGGTGCTAGTTTAAGACTTTCTCTGAAACAATCCTAAATCTAGGGTTTTCCTTTAACATCTGAAAGGAGGGATATATATTCAATTTACTGAACCCCAAAATCTAGGCTATAACAATGTAGAATAGATGGTAATAAAATATCATCTCGTCGCGCTACGATCGACTTTTTTAGCATAAAAGACTGCTTACATTTTTACATTTTCATATTTTCTTTTCTCTTAGTTTCGTCTCTCACTAATATAATTTATGTAATGAGGCACTTTAAATGGAATATATTACAATGTCAAATTAGTATAAACGAATTCCATGTTTAACACAGTTTAATTAATAAAAAAGAATATTAAGGTACTTATGTTTCATAATCGTCTTGAAAGATTATTTGAATATATCTTGAGTGTATCATACAAATACGATTAGTACGATTCTATACATATTTTACAATAAAATATTGTTGTTATTGTGCTCTAGTATTGCGGGTGTCCATGGGCGGCGGTAACCGCTTACCATCAGGCGATACGTCTGCTAGTTTGCCCAGTATTCTTTTAAAAAAAGATATATATTCAAATCGATTGGGGTGTATTGTTTATCACTGACCGTGAGTATGAATTCGGAATCCAAATTACTTACAATCTGATTTCCTAAAATTTTGCAATAAAATTTGTTTGTCGCCTGTACTATGAAAAAGCTGAAATCAATTCATATAATTCTATGTATGTATATATTTATAGAACTCTTCAAAAGGGTATTTTAAGTTAATCTATTACTTTTAAAAGAACAAGTCGTGTACTAGGTACTTATATTTAGAGTATAATTCGATAACTTGAAAAGTAATATAAGCTCATCACAATATAGTGAAGAATTAGTAGAAGTCTTCAACAATTAATGCCCCTTTGTCCCTTTATAAAGAGCGGTGAGTAGTTGACATCGGGCTGTTATAACTTCTATAAATTCCACCTTTACTTATTATATGATTTTTGTATGAGTTAACCAACACATATTCACACGTCTATTCAAAGGCGGAGACAGAGGGGCATTAAAATTTTAAGGTTTCAGTCCATTATAATGTAAGCGAAAAGTAAGATATTTAGTTGAATTACGTCGTACATCCTTTTATACTACATAAATACATTGGGAAAAGATTTTATAATCGTCTTCAACCTTTTCATTTCATCACATTGCTGGGCAAAACCACTATCGAATTACGTCATTGAGTTTAATCGGTAACAATCCTCATTCAGTTTTTCTCTACCATTTTGCACAAATCGAAACTAGACTACAAGAATGTCCTGAATTATGCTGTCATACACGCTTGTATACTTTTTTTATTAAATGTTCAGGTGAGAGGAGAGGAGAGGCTTGTGTTCAGCAGTAGACTGTTGAAAGCCGTTGATGATTAGGGTTTATTTTTAGACATATAAAGCAAAATAACTCGAAATATGATTGTTGTCTCCCGCTTTTCTAAAGATGGAAATGTACTTATTACATTGCCAGCTGTTCCTAATTTCTTCTGATTAATTCGTTGGTTACAAAACAGTTTTATTTTTATGGTACTGCCCGAGTCTTATAACTCGGTGTGTGCGTGGGTCACAGCTGTTGTATAGGACTTATAGTGGTGGGCAGGTCTCCTAAGTGTGATTGGCATCTAGGATTAATTTTGAACAATTTGACTAACATCACAATTCAGTGCCGTTTAAGCACAATCACAAATAAAGTAATTTATAAAGTGTTTTTATTTCTTAAGTAGCTATTTAAATTCTGAAGAGATACGTTGTTATCACTGACTTAAGTGTTTTGAATGCAGCGAGGGATGAAAAATACATCTATTTCATAATAAAATGGTGCGAGCTAGTAGAATATTCAATGAAATGCAAGTAGCTCTGTTTGTTAGTCTGTGAAGTAGGTATAATTGCAGATTTTTGGATGAGAATTCCTGTCAACCTTAAAATAAAGAAGGACGTGGTAAGAAAAAAGTTAAAGCGTTATATTTTGTTTAGTTTAATTGAATTTTGGTAATATGTGAACTCGTTTTACAGGAAAGTAGATAAAGACACTAGAAGAATGCACCTTTCAGTTAAAAAAATTGGATTTTTCATATAATAAACAAGAATATCTACTAAAATATTACCGCTAGATTCATTTATTTACAAACTAACTTACAAAATTATTATAGCAACATCTGGAATAAATTATATAACTTTAAAAATCAAGTTTAAACCTATATTAACTGCTTAACAATAAAATGTATAATAAGTTGGCCTAAATGAAAATATTCTTGACTGAAAACTATAACACTTATAGCGGTGAACGCAAGAATGATTGGAAGACAAAGATATTGACAACAGACATTCGTAATAATAAGAAGGTCACACACACACTGCCTGCTGGTCTAAAATTAGATAGAATTATGGCAACTAGACTGTTAAATAAACATACTTAGACTTTTTTCAATAAGTAAATATTTATCTTCGATGCAATACCTAATTGTGTTATATAATACATGTCAGCATGAGCATAGAATCTCTGTAAACCCAGTCACAAACATGACAAAAAATCCATGAACAGAATCCACAAGCGGTGCCGAATGGAACCGATGTTTGCGAGGAAATAAATTGCTGGATGTCCCACCGGCTCGGACGATAGTGTCTATTTTAAAAGCAAAAGGATTATTCCCTGGTGACACACTTTGAATTTGATTCCAGTTTTATCCTTTTACTAGATTTAATCGTTTATGCTAAGATGCTTTTGTTTCAAGAAAATGCTTTTACAGACTAGAAAATTCATTTGTTTATACTGTCGCTTAAATTTAAGTACCTTGTTTTATTGTGTGGTAAATCTCAGAGAGTGTAGAAATAATATATGTAATGAAAACGTCTAATTGTTGAGAGATGAACAATGATCACTGATGTGTGAATGAACACACAATAGAAACGATATGTAGCATTACGAATGTGAATTATAATGACAGATAAATCAGTGAAACGAGTTCATAGGTAAGGAAAAATAATAACGTTTCTATTTATTTGTTTTTTCAGACATAGACATTGGAGAGCAATGATTTCAAGTCAGATTGCGATTTCCTTTAAGAAGTGAATAGAAACTGTATTGATTGGCTAGCACGTATCACGGGCCTCAAACCAAACGAGCGTGTTTGGAATGGGCCCTGACAACGATTGAAACAACGAGACCTTTACTTGATCGATTGAGAGCTCTAAATTGCTTTCAGAAGCGAATTGACAAATAAGATAACCACAGCAGCACATAAAAAACAACGATTTGACAAAATTGAAATTTTTTAGGAAAACATGGCGCTTTCCTACTAGTGTGTTGATGCATGTCAGACTAGTTATTTATTGATAACTAATATAGGTAGTTGGAGCCCTAAAAAATTCTACAATAGTCTGTTTTTAGAACTTTAATGTTGCCTAGTACTTTGTGTGAAGATATGATTGAAGTCAAAAATCGAAGGTCGGCCATCTTTTAGAAGACTGAAAGCCGAAACTTTGTTTGAGAAAAGGCTTAAACAATGAAGACGGTATGAGATTATTTATCATTTTGTTCAGATACTTTTGGTATATACAGTGACGTCGAGAAAAAATAATCGTGTTGCAAAATCAGGATCACTTCTTAGATTTTGATCTGCTATATCGAGGTAGCCAAATCGTTCAGTATAAGGTATGTTTCAAGTTTTCCGTCGCTTCGCAGTTTTGTTATCCTGCAGGGTTTTATTTCCTTTAGCCAGCTCTTGTCATACTCACGAGATGAATAGTCCATATTCTGTATAGGTGACAGTCCATATTCTTTATACCACATGGACTACATTTGTGTATCACGTCGAATCTTAAAAAAAACTATGCATTAAGCAAAGCTCTTTGTGGGTTTTGCAAAAGTCAATTTCATTCAAAGTTTATTTTTAACGTTAGAAAAATTTACGTGGTAAGTAAATTTACTTCTCCAGAGCACAAACATAATTTGAATATCCGAACCAGAAAATCGGCCATTTCATACTATAAAAACATTTGGCTATTTTTCATTCTTTCTTCTCATATTTTTCTCACAAATATAATTTGAATATACCAACGAGAAAATTCTGCTATGTACTATAAAAATATCTTTAATGTTTCTATTCTATTGTGATACATGTACTCGTACGTTTTTCTTTTAAGTATTCTGTCTTTACACTAATTAATTATTTCACAGCATTACTGATAAAATGAGAGGTATCCGTCTAATTAGGACGGAAATACTCATTTGGTCTGTTACACTGTGTACATTTATTAATCCTTTATTAAATTTTTAAGATAGACGATTTTTTACACAACGCTATTTAGCCCTAAACTAAACAGAGCTTGTGGTACGTGTTTTGTAAATATGTACATATTATACATAGAAAACATATATATTCCGAAACAAATATTTGCAGATGCATTTGATTCGACCCGGGAATCGAACCCTAGATCTCAAGCACAACAGTCGTATACGCTACAACTGCGCCTCCGAGACAGTAAAATATATTTTGAGGCTTTTTTAAAGTTCGTAATCAGAGAATACGCTTACGTCTAGGCGATACGTCTGCTCATTTGCCCCCTATATAACAAAAAAAAAGGAAAAGGGAATTCTCCTGTTAGATATTCAATAAATCAGGATTCATCTCAGTTTTGGAAATAACACAAAAATAATACATGTTTTCTATTTAACTTATCACCACAAACTTTTTACCTAATACGAGTATGTATATTAAGATCATTTCGTGTACTTATCTTGTTTTGTATAATTTAATTATGTGTTTACATATATATATACAATTATACACACACACATATGTGTAAAAACATGCTAATATATTAGTTTTTGTGTTCAAGATCCCTAACGGCAGACAGACATGTATGTATTATATTGCTACAACGAACACAAAAAAGGTACACAAAATATCTCTGATCCAATAATCCAGGCTGGGAGCAACTATTGAGACGTACAATAAGGCAAGTGTCCCACTTTATCCGATTTAAATATCACAGAACGCCTTGAGGGTATTTGTGGACCGCGGGCGGCGTGAAAGCGAATAGAAGTATTGTAATAAATTTACATCGCGAACACCTCAATTTCGAAAGATAAATGGCTCTGTGTTTCTGTAGTGTACATACCTTCTTTATACTTGGATGATGATAAAGAGTAAGGTTCTTAAATAATAAAACTGTAAGCATACTATCTGTAATTATTAACTAATAAATTAATTTCCAAAGTAACTCTGTCTGTCTGTCTGTCACGCTTTTACAGCTAAACCGCTGTGCAAATTTGAATAAAATTTGGCATGGAGATACTTTGATTCTTGAAAATGGACTTGGCTACTATTTACTGCGATGATCGACATACACGCGGGTGGATCCACTGGCAAAAGATAGTTATGGACCACAACCAAGAGACAAGTGCATTAACGCCCTTTGGATCTTCGACGTGTGCTGTGACTAGTGTCTTTAGAATTCCTGATTTGTGTGAAAGTCGGTAGTAGCATACAATAGGCATAACTCTTACATCTACAAAAAGACGTAACACAAAATGTTGTTTAACAATAATATTTTTATAGGGATTCCCACTTAGTACAAATCTTTTTGTAATAAACACGACCATTTGTTCTGTGTCTAGGTGAAATTTATCTATAACTAGCTAACCTGACAAACGTGGTTTGGCCATAAAAATAAAATAAAAATTTGGGGTTGGGCCATTCCCAGATCTGCCCGATATGCACACGAAATTTCATAAACATTGCTCCAGCCGATTCGTAGGAGTTTGATAACAAACACCGCGACACGCTAATTTTAAATATTCAATTAGTCTTTGCATCTTCTTCAAAGGTCAAAAGTAGAATCTGATCAGTTTTTTCAAACGCGTCCGACGATATTCAGCTCAAAAATTCTATTATTTATTTTACCTATGCCTATCAGTTAGAAAGAGACAGTTTCCCGTGTAAGTAGAACAGATTGCGGTAGCCCATAATTATATTCCGCTTATAAAAGATTAGCGTAGGACAAAACAATCCCAAAATAATGAAGTACCGGTAACGCTCTAACGAAATAATTCAAAAGAAATGAGATGTTATACTTTCGTTGTGAACGTCTGTAGAATTACATTTTCATAGCTGTAGTCACTTTTTGTTTTGTCTTTTAATAACACAATTTTCTCGCCTTTTAAACGATTAACTGGATTTTATCTGCTTAAATGCTACTTATTTTACAAGTGTTCCAGTTTAGATGAATAAGTGTTTATAAAATGAATAAACATGTTAAATGATTATGTAAAATGTTGCGTCTTTGAGCTTTTGCTTAAATGTTTGTTGAGTGAATTAATCATTACAAACGTATCGTGTCCCATAATTATAAACTTTGTGATTTTAGTAGAAATATAATAATAATAATAAGAGAATTGGCGCAAACCTGTGGTACTTAGTACTAATGATCGCAGGGAGGTATGGAAGGGCAAGGAACTCCACGGTCGGTTTTATCGGGCCCTTCATGGACCCGATATAGATTTTAAAACATCTACGTCCTGGCTACGGTATGGTGATCTCTTCGGAGAAACCGAAGGTTTTGTTTGTGCGATTATGGACGAAGTTATCATGACGAATAACTATCGGAAGTATATCCTGAAGGATGGTACTGTCGACATCTGTCGGGCATGTCACCGTCCTGGAGAATCTATCAGGCATATTATTTCTGGTTGTTCTCGTCTTGCTAACGGTGAGTATTTGCACAGGCACAACCAAGTAGCTAGGATCGTACATCAGCAACTTGCCCTTAAATACCATCTTGTGAACTCAGAGGTGCCATACTACAGGTATGTGCCCGACCCAGTTCTCGAGAATGGTCGTGCTACATTATATTGGGATCGATCTATTATTACAGACAGGACTATTGTTGCCAATAAGCCTGATATTGTGGTGATAGATCGATTAGAGCGCCGCGCAATTATTATCGATATCGCCGTTCCTCATGACGAGAATCTCGTGAAAGTCGAAAAAGAAAAACAAATAAAATATTTGGATCTATCTCACGAGATTGTCGATATGTGGAATGTGGATTCGGCAATAATTGTTCCGATAGTCGTATCTGCTCATGGATTGATAGCCAAGAGCCTCAACCAACACCTTAAGAGGCTCACGTTAGAAGGCTGGATCAAGGGTCTGATACAGAAAGCAGTCCTTCTTGACACGGCACGCATAGTGAGGGAGTTCCTGTCTTTGGAGCCCTAACCACCGGTTTCTTGGTCCCTGTACCCGAAGTCGGTGGTCTACTATTTTTTATATTTTTAAATATATATTATGTTATTGTTTATCTTTTTTATGTATTTAAAAATGTAATTAATATGTATATATAATTAAATAAAGAGAATAATAATATACATAATAATAAATACATTCATTTGCATATAGATACAATCTTGTGGGTGAAGTTCTGTAACCCTTGGTAGGTTAGGTAGTAACCTGTGGTAAGGGATAACAGTTCCTTTCCCTCTGGGCACAATGAACTGGGTTGCTAGTTATATTATTTATTGAAGTTAAATAGCAAATTAGCGCGTGTGTGTGTTTGTGCATGGCTGTGAGTGTGTGTGTGTGTGTGTATGTGTGTGTGTGAGTGTATACTTGTATGTAGGTGTGTGTTTGAGAATATTAAACAAATGTGTTGTTTACATAACATTATGGCATAAAAATTCAGTTTCTTCATACGTTTTATTTTGGAGATACGAGCGTACCACCCTTTTGCATACAATCTGCGAGAAACCATATATTGGGCATATAGAGTTAATTTTATTATAGATATAGGGTCCCAAAAAGTAAAAAAACTGTTTGGTAAAGGAAGCTCGTGGTTTTGGAATCACGCAGATCTTGTCCTTTCGACGTTTTGTAATTTTGCTATATGGAGTGATTTTATGTTGAAGGAGGGTTGTATGGAAAATGAACAGCTGTCGTACATTCAGAAGATTACATTTGTCATATAGTATGGCTGTTGAGAACGAAAAGAAAATATATATCTATAAGCCGTATATTTTTTTATATTGAATAGATGAGCAGACGCATTGCCTGATGGTAAGCGATCACCGCCACCCAAGGACACCCGCAACACGAGAGGCGTCACAAGTGCGTTGCCGACCTTTTAAGAAGGAGTACACTCTTTTCTTGAAGGTTTGAAGGTCGTGTTGGTCCAGGAATACCGCAGGCGACAGTTCATTCCATAGTTTTGTTGTGCGAGGCAGAAAGTTTGGCGAAAAGCGCACAGTTGTAGACTGCCAGCCATCCAAGTGATGGGGATGGAACTGACCCGATCGAAAGCTTTCGCAATGTCTTATATTTTGACTTATGGTTTATAATTTGTGGCTAGTATATAGTATAGCGATGATCACGTTTGCTCCCTTACTCTTGTATAAATTAATAACTTTGATTTAATCATTAAATAAGTGTAATTATAATCCAATCTTCGTACTTCCATGTATTATTCAATAACGTTTCTGTAATAAGCCTTACATATTAACTTATTAAGATAGTTACATCACCTTAAATGAATTAATTTCAAAATTGTATAACATTATTATAACCTTGGTTTCAGTACACTTAAACACTGCCTTAATTCAAGGACCTGTTCAAGTCAAGGAACACCGGCAAGTAAACGAGGAATAATCTGCCTCTAATGCCGTAATAACTCACAGAAGTTAACCTTCAAACTTACTAGATTATCCAGGGATTAACCGAATATATAACAGGAGGTCTAGTCTTAGCGAAATACAGACAAGTTTAGTTTGTACTTAAGTGACATTTAATTTATATATTACACTCTTGCTTCATGGATATGTCTCTTATGTTATTCTAGTTGAGCCACGCAGTGTTACTTGGTATGTTGTGAAACTACCACAACAACTGCAAGGTACAAAGCGAAGCTACAAGCTGAAGGAACTTTACCGTGGGAGAGACACGCTTCGGCATGAATGGGCCGGCTCGACCGTAGGGATACCACGGCCTCGCAAAGATAGCGCTTGCGCTGTGTTTCACCGAGTGAGTGAAAATACCGGCGGCCCATACCCCAAACCGTCTCTCCATACCCTTCCTTCAAAGGGCGGCAACGCACTTGTGACACCTCTGGTGTTACGGGTGTCCATGGGCGGCGGTAATCGCTTACCATCAGGCGATAGGTCTGCTTGCCCCCTATTCAATAAAAAAAAGCTAGGCTAAAAAAAATATGGCTTAAGTTACTCTTTATATCATCAGCCAGTTGCACGTGAAAGTCCCGTCAAATTCGGTTCAGCCAGCGGTTCCGGAGTTTTCCGGAAAAAACAGAAAGACAGACACTAAATTTAAAATAGAGTTTTCTGAAGTACCGTATATGAGTTAAGTGAAAAGCTGTTAATTTAAAGTTAGAGAGAGACTAACAAAGAGAGTGTCTCGTGAAATTAAGTAATACATTAGATTAGACTTTTTTGTTGACGGGTTGGAAAATTCCTTAGAGCTTTCTGCTCCTTCAGACCGTAGGAGCTAAGAGTTTCCGTTGTTTTCACTAAAAGGCGGCCTTAAGCGCCTTTTTTTTTTACGTGTGGAAGCCCCCTCGGGCCGTCACCCCGCCGGGGTTTGCGGAGGGGCGGTGTGTCGGAATCGAACCGACTAAAACCACACGGTGTGCCAACTCTGCGCCTGAGAAGGGAGAGGTCCGGGAACTGCAGTTATTAACACGACCGGACCCCTCCTAGCGCCTGCCCGCACTGAAGCGGGCACCGTCTGCTGTTAAAAAGTCTCAATTTAAGCGAAACACGGCACACGCGTACGTCGCCACCTCGCGGTTGGCCTGTAAAGCGGATGGAGGGGTAAAACCGTCCCCACCATTCGCGGCCACACTCAGGGCGGCATGAGGCGCAGGTAAGCGCGCCTCCGCCGCCCGGTTCGCCGGCGGCGGATCGGTTCCGAGTGGAGATCGTCCTCGTCCGTCGGCCTCTCAGCCGTCCTCGGAGAAGGCCCCTTCTCCGCCTTAAGCGCCCTGCTCTGACGATAACCGATCTCTATCCTCGTAGTAACCCCGAACATTAATGTAGTTCATTGTTTTCATGTGGTTTTTTACAGATCATACACGTACATTAAGCGAATAGCCGGATACCTAAGATATTCTCTACCACATAAGGCGATGCAAAGGAAACAGGAAAGAAAAATACACTTAACCGTTAAAGTTGCAGTCAGGGATGTAATATACAATGTTAAGAATATTTCAGATACATATTAGCAAACCTATTGCATACTAGAACCTTTGAATTTTATACATTAATATAGGCATATCTACGATATAAATAAACTATTTAATCAGGCATATAACTATGTTATGAAATGACATACGAAGTTATTTCTGTCAGTTGTTTTACAAAAACTTCTTTCCTGTTACCAATATGGCAAACTAGCTGACCCGGCAAACTTTTTAATGCCATATTTTTGTTTGGTAAATATTTTCTAAATTTCTGAGAAATGCTTTTGATTTCTTTGCTTTCTGTGCAAACCTTGTCCTAACAATAATGAACACATAGAAAAAATAATTATCTAATTTGAGGCAGTCGATCGGAAGTTATGCGCGTACTTACATGTCATCGAAATCTATATACTAATAATAAAGTTGAAGAGTTTCTTTGTTTGAACGCGTTAATCTCAGGAACCGATGGTCCGATTTGAAAAATTCTTTTAGTTTTAGATAGTCCATTCACCGAGGAAGGCTATAGCCTATAGGCTATATCTTCACGCTAAGACCAATAGGAGCGGAGAACCAATGAAGAATGTTTAAAAAACGTAGTAAAATTTTCACGCTACGGGCAATTGAAGACGCAAACGAGGTTGCGTGGGTCAGCTAGTTTTTATATATATAGATTATGAGGTCTACATGTATTTTCTCAATTCATATCATTTTCAGATTATTTTACTTTATAAAATAAGGAATAAATAGTAAGATAAAACAAAATGAACCAGTCTTACAAAAGTCATTCTTGTCTACCATCGTTCAACTCGATTACGGCCTACGTTCTTTGGTTGAATACAACAGCACAGAATACACTCCTTGCAAAAAATTTAATCAAATGTTGTGGGTAGTTTTTATCATAGTCAAATATATTACGTACGTTCATATATCTAGACCAGTGACTTTGGAGCAAGCTATCGTCAGTGCTCTTTTATTTTTTTTTATATGTGAGCCTGCCAAAGTGACTACACTGCCTGATGGAAAGCATGTACAAAATTCCATACCATACTTATTACGAAAACAGACAATGCAACAGTGCAGCATACTATGGCAGAATATAGAGATACTTCTTCATTCAGCGAACCAGCATCCTTGACAATCCAGTACATTGACTGCCTCTATGACGCAGTGGTAGCGTACGCGATTGCTGTTCTTGAGGTCTCGGGTTCGATTCCCAGGTCGGACCAAATGTTTGCATGATCTACAATTATTGGTTAAGGAGTTTGGGTGTTTTCTATGTATAATATGTACGTATTTACAAAAAAAGTATATAAGTATTAATAGCAGTAAAAAAAAAACAATTAAAAAACTTATCGGGATACTGACGCATGTTTTTGTACATTTTGCAAAAGTATGCTTTCAAATGTCTTTGATTGGTTATTGGATGTACCCAGTACCTATGGCGGCGGCCATTTTATTTCCATACTAAAAGCCACAGCATATGCTGCTCGCCAGAAATTCATGTTGAAACTGAAGTAAATTTAAGCAAAACGTCAGCCGCAGTGCGTGTCTATACGTGGTTTTGCATTTTAAGTTATTCGTAAACCGCTTGCGTTTAATCACAGTGCGCGCTAAGTCTTAAAGATTCTCCTAGTGACCAGGCCCGCTGCCTTACTGCCTAGACTAACAAATAAAATTTATTTATTCCGCATCGATGGACATGTATTGTTACATGAACACGAAATTGATATTCTAACTATAACGAGTAGCTCAATTTGTTTTTTACAAACCATTCTTGTATGGCGTTTCATTGATTTTTAATTAACGTTTTATTTTCGTTTTAGTCGTCACGTGAAATTACAGGCAGACATTTCGGGTATTAAAAGTAAAAAAATACCGTGGCTAATAATAATTTCGTTTGTGATATTGTTTGAAAAAAAGAAACTTAACAATCTATACTCCATACATATAAATAAAATTGAAGTGTATGTTTGTAATATTAAAATACCGCTTTTTACTAGTTGCATATGTAAATATACACGGTACATATAACACAACAATTTTTTTGAAGTGAAAACTTCTTTAGCGGCGCTGTGTACTTTTTTGGAATGGGTAAAAATGTAGAAACTCGCGTCAGGTCACGTGACCTGATCGAAAATTCGTAAGACGGATGGAGAGAGGACGTATAAACTCGCGTCAGGTCACGTGACCTGATCGAAAATTTGTAAGACGGATGGAGAGAGGACAGGCGGCGCAGGGCGCTTGCGCGAATGTTCGTGTGTGTATGTAATATAAATTGACATGTTTGTGTACGATAGCGCAATAAATGAATATTGTAATCCACCACATAAATAATAGTACTTTTATACTGATAATGAAAGCAATTCGTACAAAATTATTCTCTAACCATTCCAAAATATCAAAAATGCACAACGTTAATATTCAAGTTTTCATTTCTGCCGGCACTCCCGGAGTGCAACCCGTCGTTTTTTTTTTAATTTTCTCTATTTGTCTGTTTGTTCTGGCCAATCTCTGGAACAGCTGGACTGATTTTGACGGGACTTTCACTATCAGATAGTTGATGGTATAAGGAGGACTTTTAGACTAGCTTTGCCCTCTCCACCAGTAACACCGCAGGGCTCAGTCAGTTTGAAATAAAAGTCAACTTCCAGAACACTATCTAGGGTAACGGTATGACTTGATAGTCATTAAGCTACCATTTTAATCACACTCAAATTAGAGTTTTAATTAAATATCAGCAAGGTACATAATCAGAATGAATAGAAATTCAAACGCAGCTCAAACAAATTAGCTTACGTTTAAAAAGAACAAAGCAAAGAAATAAATGGAAACCTTCGAGAACGTTCTGAAGGTAATTGTAATACTTTTATGAAATCTTTTTCTAATGACTTTTACGAGTTCTGCCGTTCTGCTGATACGTTCAGTTGACGCACTTAATTATGTATATTAAGTCGATTGTTGAAGTGATTGACCTTATTTGAGGCAGGTATTTTTTGGGTAATATAATTGAGTTAATGAGTTCGTTTATTTCAGTGTAATCATCTTGTGATGATTACACTGAATCTATCAGAATAAATGAAATTACGAAGAACGGCTAATGTTATAGGTTTATCGGTTATAATAACTGTGAAGTTTGCTCGTAAATCGATTGTGTTCATTTATTTGTACCTTGATAAAAAGTATCGATGCCAATTTCACAAGAGCATTTTTATATTTACACAAGATTGCATCTCAATCAATTCAACCATTGTAGCAAATTTGATTATCAATTCTCTTCCGTGTTAAGAAAGCCTTAGTGCTTTCTACAGTAGACTCTTTATTGTGATTCTTATTCAGGTTTTCAGAGGCCAATTTAATTCGTGGGAGTGCCACGCTTCGGCATGAATGGCCCGGCTCGACCGGAGTGATACCTCGGTCTCACAGAAAACCGGTGTGAATTAGCGCTTGCGCTGTGTTTCACCGAGTGAGTGAAGATACCGGACCCCAAAACTTATTACGTGTTAGAGTTCGAGCAATTTGGGAAATTAGCCTTACAACGACTAAGAGATACTTTGTTTTAAACACATTTAAAACCACAGAGTAACACATAATAATATTCCTTAATGGTCATCGAGGTCGCTGGGTTACTCATTGATATCACTTAGATATTTGTCACACTGTAGCTCAAAAAGAACTGAACTGTGGTCCGGTACAATTCCTTTATATTAAAAGCAGTTTTTACAAGAAGGGTCTACCATTTTGGAAGGTTCGATGGCTCCCAAATGTGAACACGCCAACCACGCGACAATCACTTTATTGTAGTAAGGTTCATGCAACAATACATTATAATTACAACTTACTAAAACTTTCACGGCCAAACTGAATATTGAGTCTCTTCTGGAATACTCTTCTGGAATATATTTAAACATACATAATGAAACAATACCAATGTTGAATTTACATCAAAAGTTTTTGCTTTTTACAATAAAACAGTTTCCCTATTGAACAAATACATACACTCCATTAAACTACCCTATCAATAAAGATACAGAATGGTATTATTCGTGTACGATAGATATTTATCGGAGAATTAATAATACACAGATAGGGTTTTAGTTGGCAAATTATTTACTTTGTTTACTAAAGGCTTATTTCCTGTAAAACTTGCATTAGATGTATCTCAATAAGTTATAACGCCAACGCGTTATCCAGCGGTTTCAATTTTAGGTTCAATGAAATTATTTGAGAGCGATTGGTACATATCGTATAATCCTTTGATCGTTTCAATTTGATTGTTGGAAAATAATAACGAATATTGATATTTTTTGTGATCCAAATAATTAAATATCGATTAAGAAATAAAACAAAAACTTTAAACAGGATACTAGCAAATCGAAATTTTTAGTTATTTAGTCTTGGTGTTCTAGAAACGCTCCGAAATTTAATCTTCCTAAATAAATTAAAATATGAACGAATTACGAAATTAAATAAAGTGATCGAGAGAATTATAATCGTAAGGCAGATTGTTTTTTGTTCAGTTAATGTTTATAGCAAGTACAATAATTTAAATGACTAATTACAGCTACAAAAACAAAAACAGATATTTGAGGTGCATCATATGTTAGCGTACTTACAATTTTGCACTTTCAAAAGTATTCTAAACCAAACGTGAAACTAACATTAACTAAACTACATGCTCGTAAATACGTAGATTCAATAATAAATGGCGAATTACTTCTAAAACAGAAGGGACTTGAAGATGTAAAGACAAAAGAAAACTCATAAAATTCAGTCCCTAAACTTGAGATCGGAGATTTAAGGGAACAATTGGCTTGGGAACCCTTGAACCCACTACGATTTTGGACATTCGTCTATGTGACTGCCTAATATTGAGTGATCATTCATTTGGCCTCAGCTCCAAGTGCTGAAGATCCTGATAAATTGATATTAAACGGTGTCTGGTTAAATAGAATTGTTGGATGTGAGATTCGTAATTCTGAGATATTTTGTGAATAACACATTTTTAGCGGAAAGTGCCTGCCTGGAACATAACACATTATTAGCGGAAAGTATGAAAGATGCCAGAATGCATGAGAGGCAAATAAAGGTCTGTTGGATAGACCTTGAAAACGCATTTGGTTCTGTACAGCATGAACTGATGATTTTCGCCCTGAAGTGGTATAACTTTCCTACTGTGGTAATCGACATAATCACATCTTATTATTCTAAATTACAATTTACCATAGCAGCAAACAAGGAACACACAGAAACATTGCATTATAATGTAGGGTTGTTCCAAGGCTGCTGCTTGTCACCAATAGCTTTTAATATAATTATAAATATTCTTATAGATAAGTTAATAAGTCATGAGAAAAAATGGGGCTATCGGTTTAAAATAAACAACAAATACACAGAGTCCATCTTAGCCTTTGCAGACGACCTTGCAATACTGACACGTAATCCAAAACAATGTCAGAAGTTATTAATTGAAGTGGATGAGTTTTGTACATGGACTGACGGACTGAGGGCAAAGCCAAGTAAATGCCACTGTTTATGTCTGGGTAGACGGAATACCAAATATACCTCATATGATCCGGGACTCTCAATAGGAGGACAATGTGTAACCACGATTGCTGAAGCAGTGCCTTTCAAATTTCTTGGTAGAAAAATTGATTACAAAGGACGTACACCATCCTTAGAGATAACTGTCGAAAATTTTCTTAATGACTTAAATAAGGTAGACCAACAACCATTAAACAATATTAAAAAAGTTTGGATATAAGACAATTATCTTACGTCGCGTCTGACTTGGTCTTTCCTTGTATATGACATCGGTAAAAGCCTCCTGGCAAAACTAGATGCAAATGTCAAAAAGATATTGAAGTTATGGCTCGGAATTGCACACTCAGCTGACCCCTCAACTCTATTTAGGGATCAAAACAATTTTGGGATGAAGTTAAAGAAGCCATCGGAACTCTATAAACACCTCAGAGTTACCAAAATGCATGTCTTGGGACAATCCCAGGATGAAATAGTCTCATCACTCCCAAAAGATAAATATGTTACAGAGCTTGAGTCAAGACTTCAGTTCCATAAACAATTTATGGCTGGTGCACAGTTTAATAGAGTCGGGCTGGGTTTCGCAAAGAAGAAGGGAGACCGAGAAATAATAGAATCCTGCCCTGTTAAAATTCTATCTGAATGCCTTCCAAATGACCCTCCCAGACCAAAGTAACCTAGTGAGATGGGGGAAAGCATCTGAAAAATCTTGCTATACGTGTGGTGAGGCAGTAGGTACTGCTAGGCACTTACTGGTAGGTTGCAGGGTGCTGCTTGATAGGGGTTATTACTCACGCCGACATGATAGAGTACTAGAAATCATACGTGACGCAGTAAGTCTTTCAGTAGCTAGAGCCCAAAAAGGATTGACTACAAATAAACGAGAAATTAACTTTATAAAGGATGGCTCAACTACCAAATCTAAAAGCAAGCCTTTCTCAATCCTAGGTACTGCACCTGACTGGACTATTTTGATGGATACGTATGATAAGCACTATAAAATCCCAGAGGATGTTGGTGTTTCGTCATCCAGACCGGACATATTCCTTTTCTCTAGACAAATTAAACACATAATATTAGTAGAGCTTACTGTTCCGTGGGAAACTAATATTCCTAAAGACCATAGAATAAAATTAAATAAATATTACGATCTAACAACTGAACTTAACAAAAATGGCTATGTGGTTAATTTATACGCGGTAGAAGTAGGAGCGAGAGGTATACCAGCTAAATCTCTCTATAACCTTCTGAAAGACCTTGGCCTGTCGAGATCTGCAGTAAGTTCTATTTTAGAACGAGTATCCAAGGCTGCACTAACAGGTTCCTACCAAATTTGGCTAGGTAGGGCGGGAAACTCGAGCAGTGAAGGTGAGCGTTGATGCGCATCTTAAAGGGGGCCTCCTTAAACCTACATCCAGGTCGTAAGTCCTGGGAACTGCTTTGAGTTTCTCCCTCTGCCACACGATGGACCCGGCACTCGCACGGTGAATCCATGGAGTGCTAAGAAGTTTGTCTCTCTCTTTTCCGATCAATTGATCAGTAAAAGTGGGTTGTCGTTTTTTTTTCTTCATTGGCAGTTTGCAAATATTGCAGTAAATTGATATAATAGTTGCTAAATTATAAAAATAACTAACATGTTACATACAATTATTGTGGGTGCAGTCCTGATCTCCTAACTAGGTTACGTCATAACCTGTGTGAAGAAGTGACAGTTCCTAACTCCCAATGAATTACAATAATTCATGTAGTATTACAATTTGAGTATGATGAATCGTACTTATTTTTTTTTATGGATTAACGTCTAAATGAGCATATGTATCGCCTGATGGTAAGCGATTACCGCCGCCCATGGACACTCGCAACACCAGAGGCGTCACAAGTGCGTTGCCGGCCTTTGGGGAAGGGGGAGGGGAAGGGGTTGGGGTATTGGCCTCCGGTATCCTCACTAACTCAGTGAAACACGGCGCTAGCACTATTTCACACCGGTTTTCTGTAAGGCCCGTGGTATCACTCCGGTCGAGCCGGCCTATTCCTGTCGAAGCGTGGCTCTCCCACGGGAAATGGGACGGAAAAACGGCATTTTTAAAATGCTGTATATAATAAACAAACAAAATTTAATAATAAACAAAAAAAGGAAAAAATAATAATAATCAAAAGACACAAGCATCCTTAAAAGGAAAAGGGTTTTGTAACATACTCGTAATGTTTGAAAACATAATAATTCTGAAAATACTAAGAAACGGATTTACATTTATCTATCACTGATTTCAAAGAAATCTTGAAGAAGAACATAGGCTACGCTTTACTGCGATAACCAACAAAAACGCGAGCGGAGCCGCGGGCAAATGTTAGTATAATATATATTGAAGCCATTAGAGTGCTCATAAAACTGAAGAAGATCAATTAAGTGATCAAGTCAAGGCAATTCAAAAGTATGAACCTAATATCTGTCGTGTCAATTCTCGTAATTAATGGCCCATAATGTGATTGATACTTGAGATAAAATAAATAGACGTGATTTGATACTGGACCGATAAACAAAATAAATCCTAAATAAAACTAAGATAAATTGAAATAAATACAAGGCTGCTGTTTTATTAAAAAGACTACGACGGTAAATATTCATGTAGTAGTGTAAAAAATATGTTTCTTTGAATTGTTTAGAATTCTCTTTCAACAGTTTTATGATGTTTCTTTTCTCCGCCGTTTATTTATCGTTCTCAGTAGACAGATGTTACTGAATAATTTATATCTTCTAACAGATTTAGTAAAGAGGTAAGCAAGCTAATTGAATTTCGATATTCTGATGGTTTTATCCAACTTCAACAAAAAATGTATTTTTTATGTTTGGCCCTGCGTAAATGACTCTACTCTGCATAATGGAAAGCTTAAGCAGAATGCAAGAATAGTGGTCACCACATGCTACAATGCGGCTACGTAATGCTTCTGCATCATTGGACCTCTGGTCTAACACTCATCAACGAAACACGATAGAATTCAAATGAATTTTTTGTTAACTTTGAACGTTGAAACAGGCATTTATGAATCGATTTTGAAGTTTTTCTTCAATTGAGTATATACTTCGATGCCAAGAAATACCCAAATAAAGGAAAAGGGTTCCCATTTCAGAACAACATGGTTTAAAAAAAGTAAATACGTAATATAGAATTCAGTTTACCATAATTATTAAAAAACTTAAATAATAGTCTTAAAATAGTAATATACTGGTAGTCACTGATCAACTGCCATAATAAAAGATAATCATATATTTGTTTTATACTAGCTGACCAAAGCAACCTCATTCGCGTCTTCTATTGCCCGTAGCGTGGTGCTCCGCTTCTATTAGTATTAGCGTGATGTTATACATAGCGTATAGCCTTCCTCGATAAATGCACTATCCAACACTGAAATATTTTTTCAAATCGAACCAGTGGTTCTTGAGATTAGCGCGTTCAAACAAACAAACAAAATCTCCAGCTTTATAATATTAGTATAAAATAATAAATTAAAAATATTTATTTTATATCATTCTAGTTATAAGATAAAAATGTGTCATTTTATGACTAGCATAGTTTTCATTAATATATTGCTACAGTGCAATAAGCCACTTTTCGAACTATGTATGCTACTTAACTTTTACCGGTATCATTATCTTTGGTCTGCGGTACAAAGGCATTTATTTCGTATTAAATTTCATAGAAGACTGACGTTTGAGTGTTGACTTCAATTATTTGTTTGCCAACATGTCAAATTTTGGCAACCAATTTTGACGATACAAATATTTTATAAGACAGTTTCGGGAAGAGCATTTATCTCTATTGTAACTTTATTCTATGTATTGTTCATATATAACAATGCTTATTTATATTCAAATATTGTACTATAAACATATAGGCTAAGTGCGCGATGAAAATGCTAACAAGCGGCTATTACGGTAGATTACATATATATTGTAGAAGATCATTAATGTGAATTTTCAGTTAACATGGCCAAATCCATTATAATAACTGGATTCCGATCCATCACATAAGATATCATTTTTGAACAACAAAATAAAAACAATTGGTTTCGGCTCAACATGTGCAAGATGTGAAATTCATACGAGCCACACTATTGAAGCTCGTGGAATTCGTCTGACTTCGCGCGCTGCGAACAATTTTTGGTTCTCCCACCCCCTATTTTGCACCTAGCGAATAGTATGAAGCAAAATGTGTACAAAACAATATGGTTACGTTTATTGTATAAAAGATAATTAGCCGATAAACCAGCTTGATGTCTAGTGGTTACCGATCTTGATTTTGGGTTTTTTTCGGACATCTTCTAGTCCCTAGCTAAGCAAAGCTTGTGTTATGCCCAATTGATATAAATACATACATATTATACATAGAAAATATCCAAACTCCGAAACAGATATTAATAGTTAGTCCTGTCAATTGCAGCATTGGGTTCATATAAGATATCTTTAAACATAAATCTACATACAATATATAATAAAAATTCAGTAAGACTCTCTGGCGCTGCGTAGAGATGTGCTTCGCTGTGCATCTTCTACCGCATTTACCAAGGGGAGTGCTCCGAGGAATTGTTCGGATTGATCCCTGCCGCATCTTTCCGCCATCGTCCTACGCGACAGAAATTTCATCCCCATCATCTAGATGGTTGGCAGTCCACAACTGTGCGATTTTCCCGAAATTTTCTGCCACGCACAGCAAAGCTGTGGAATGAGCTGTCGCCAGCGGTGTTCCCGGACCAATACGACCTTCAAATTTTCAAGAAAATTTGAAAGAAAACTTAGGCTACACATACTCCTTCAAATAATAGAAGAAACTATGTTTTTGTATTGAACTAGATACTTTTTTAGCATTTTTACTTTCTATCCATTTGCATTTTAATAAAGAAAGTATCTCTGTAATTGTCTCTTTACGAGGCATTTGATTACTTATATTTTAGTTAAGAATTATCACTCTCCTTTAACACATTAACTCGTATCTAAAATAAGATCTGAAAATGATCAAGTGTTAAAATAATCCTTTCGTATCTTAAGAAAGAGAAAATTATAGAGACAGTGAACCCTCTTAGAAGACTTAATTTTTGGAGATTGAAAAGGGAACATGAATTACCTTCGTGACAAAAAGCTAACGCCAGACTTTTTTAAAACACACTGGAGATATTTTTTACATAAAAGCATCAAACAAAATCATTACATTTACAAAGAACACAAAACCTTTCCATTGGTTGAAATCAGACTAATTAGAACTAAATAAATAAGATGAATGGATGAAAATTTCCGTTCCACTACATGTTTAATTGAACAAAAGGATAATTATTTCAGAAGTCTAATTAGACTTCCTTTTCTTGAAACATGTTGATTTATTATTAGTTCTGGTACGGTACTCATTTTCCAAAGAGTTATGAGTGTGGGTATTGTTATTTTGAAAACATTTTCCATCGCCTATGTTTACAGAAAATTTGTATAGGTATTAATAATTTTGTGCTTGTGGGTGTTTAGTGTTTTCCTTAATGAAGAGTTTTGAGGTAGACGCGTAGGTCGACTTCGTTTTTAATAGGTCAAGGGCTGCTGCTGCTTTTGTTAAGTGTCCGGAACCCTAAACCACTCTTCTCTATAATTCTTATTCAAGGAAAACGAAGGCAGCGCTAGTTGCAGTGGTTCACGGGCGATGATCGCAAAGTAACATGGTAGGGAGTAGCCATACACAAACGTTCTCTTCTGTCACAGTATAAGCCCAAATGGGCCTACGCGTAATACTGTTATGACACAGAACATATTTATGTGTGCGTGACATTCTGAATGTTTTGTTTTAACTGTAAAGGTGCTTCTACATAGCAGTTATATAACATTACAAAACATTGCGTGGCGCGATAAGATTCAATAGTTTGTTACATACGCTAATACAAAAAAAATATATAACATATAATTTATAATAAATATATGTCAAGAATTTTATATGTTAACTCTCGTTGTATAACATCGTATAACATACTGTAACAAACAGACAGAGACAGACGGACGTGACAGAGTAGGCACACTGCAAAGCGTGCGAGCAATCAAAAGTTAAAATTTATTATATCATCTTGTAATTATTTGTCACATTTTTTACATGATGTTATATAACATCATTACCAATTTAGAATTTTTGTTACAAATTGTAACAAAAAAGTTCGACAACAAAGTAATGTTAAGCACCATTCTCTAACGTTATATAACTGCTGTGTGGGAGCACCTTTATGTGTGAGTTTGCAGTGACAGGTGCTTGCTTTTGTATAGGAGTCTAAAATTTGTGACGATTTCCCCTCTCAAAATGACAGAATGTTTTTATAGGAAAAAGACACTATGGCTACTAAACTTAGTTCGGTGACCCGTGTTGATCTAAGGCAATGGCAGTTACTTATGAGCTAGGTCATCCTCCTGGTTGCTTGCCCCATAAAATTAACATTTCAAATTCTTATTTCAGACTTACTTGAAATTTGAGAAACTCTTTAGTAACAGGTAATGTTACAACATTTATACAATCACACGTAGGTGTACTGTCGATATGTTTATGAGTAATATCTTGTTTTAATTACCTTTACTTACGATCAAGAGGTCTCGGGTTCGACTCCCGGGTCGGACTGATGTTGGATTTTTCTTACAAGAAACTCTTAGCAGCAGCCGGGAGTATAGAGTATGGCGGTATTTCCCACCCATACCTCGGAGAGCACGTTAAGCAATCGTTATTGACTGCCTCGGTGGCCCAGTGGTAGTAAATGCGACTGCTGTGCTTGAGGTCTCGGGTTCAAATCCTGGGTCGGACCAAGTGTTTGTGTAATCTACAAATATTTGTTTCGGAGTTTGGGTGTTTTCTATGTATAATATGTACCTATGTATTTACAAAAAAAAAAGTATATATGTATTCATATCAGTTGTCTAGTACCCATAACACAAGCTCTGCCTAGCTTGGGACTAGATGGCGTTGTGTGTTAGATGTTCGAAATATTTATTTATTTATATTTATTGGGAAGTCAGTGGCCTCAAATATACTGACGATTACCTTATATTTTTTATTCAATAATACATACTATTCCTACCCTTATCGGGGAAAATATACGGTTCTTGAGCGATACCGTGTTAGAAATAAGTACAACAATTGGATTTCATTTTTATGAAATTATTCAGAAATTTTTATGGAGTTTTTTTTTTTTTTTTTTATTGAATAGTGGGCAAACGAGCAGACGTATCACCTGATGGTAAGCGATTACCACCGCCCATGGACACCCGCAACACCAAAGGCGTCACAAGTGCGTTGCCGACTTTTGGGGGATGGGAAAGAGGATGGGGGGAGGGGTTGGGGTATGGGCCTCCGGTATCCTCACTCACTCGGTGAAACACAGCTCTCCCACGGTTAATGGTTTCTGAATTAGACAATTTTTTGTGCGCATGTTATAAATTATCATCGCTATTCGTGGAAGAAAATCAGTTATTCTGTTTTTATTTATATTGAGGTGCTTATACTTAAGATTAGTCTTACTTAATTTGTTAATTATAACTTTTAAAAAAGATGTACCTGAAGTCAGTGATCCTTTAATATATGAATTATTTTAAATCAAGTCACGGCTCAATATAGTACAAAAATTTGAGGTTGAATTCAATCTTTTTTCTGTAGGCACGTGTGACCGTTTAAAAATAGTTCCTATTCAGGAACACCTTTACTACCAAGAATGGCGGTCAGAAGAAATTGATGAAAGGATAATCTGTCTTCCAGATATTTCTCTGTCCTTTTTAGATTTTGTTGAAAGGAGGCATTCCCCTCAAAACAGGCAAGTTTACTGATTCAATGTGGAATAAATTTTCCTTTTTCATCTCTACTTTTTTGAAGAATTTTACCTTGTTAGAATATATTTTCTATTATTTTTTCATTAGCTTTTTTTTTTGTTCACCATTGTTTGTAACTAGTAAGGTTAGTAGGCAATATATAACCACGATATTTAAAAATTAAGTTACAAATAAATAATATTAATTTGGTCATTAATTTGGCCGACCTATATCTACTCATCAGTGAATCTGACTCGACTCTCACCCAGGACTAATAAATTACTACAAACTGTCTAGTTTAAGATCATTACAACAACTGCCTCGGTGGCGTAGCGGTAGCGTATGCGACTGTTAAGCTTAAGGTCTCGGGTTCGATTCCCGGGTCGGACCAAATGTTTGTATGATCTGCAAATATTTGTTTCGGAGTTTGGGTGTTTTCTATGTATAATATGTATGTATTTACAAAAAAAAAGGTATTTAAGTATTTCTATCAGTTGTCTAGTATCCATAACACAAGCTCTGCTTAGTTTAGGACTAGATGGCGTTGTGTGTTCGATGTCCGGAATATTTATTATTATTATTATTATTTATTACAATATGTACCTAATACTTCAACGAAATTTAGTATGCAGGGGCTTAGGGAGCGATAAATCGATCTAACTAGGATTCATATATACAAAATTACCAAAAATACCGAGCAAACTCGGTCATACCGGTCCTGTTAATAAGCAGTGTTAAGCGCCGTAATAGCACTCAACGTGTTGTGAACACTAGGGTATTACTATGTATAATAAAACCGCTGTGAACTGATTTGTTTATCTGACAAGCTATTTATTCGGCCTTTTTATGTTTACATTCGGGGTTTTTACAATGAGCCCGGTATCGTAACTAAATTGCGATTCAGAAAAGTGGTACAACACCATCTAGTATGGTGAAGGACAATATTACTACCACTTTGTTCCACTTTCATCGTGATATAGTTATACGTTTGATTACGTCATGAACAAACAGAAATAATATATTCAAAATTTGTGTGAATTAGTTGATGTGTGCTTATTAGTCGCCTCTATTATAAAAATACACTGTCTATATATCAGGTAAAATTATCAGGAATGTACACAATAGGGAATTAGCATAAAAAATATTTGTCTCAATATTTTTTTTCTACATTCTTTATTGTCTTTACAATATTAAGTATATTGTAAAGACAAAGATATTTGTTTATATATTGATTATTTAAACATCAAAAATATTAAATAAAAATCGAAAATTAAGCGAGGGAAATTCAAACTTACAAAACGCGTCACTATTGGTCGAATCGAAATGTGACGTCGAAAGTCACTTCATCAAAATTATCGGCGTCGAAATTCATACTGTGTTAGTAAACTTGTTAGAAAAATTAAGTTTTCCATGATTTTTATAGCAATTAAAACTGTAAATAATTATAAAGTAACTGAAACACTGAATAGTAAACAAACACGAAATGACAATGACGTCATTGGCCGTGTCAAAAGTGCGCGCAAAATGACAGCTTTGAATATCTCAGTCAGTGTTCTAAATTTTACTTTGAAAATTAGTCTGACTATTTTCAAGCGTATTTATATTTTTTCTATATTATAGAGACGTAAATGACCAGATTAAAATATAAAAAAAAAACTTGCATATTTCCTATGGACCTACATACGAGTATAAAACTTAGAACAATGACTAGTAAAGTAAACATTAATTTATATTTTCTTGTCCTCGGCACTGAATCTCGTTTATTATGCATCGTTCGTGAGAAGTGGACATCGGTTTTGAATGTTCATACATATGTATGAGATGAGAAGCCCAAAGTATTGTTGAGGGTATAAGGAAAACGCTGTAGGAGATTGTGATGTAAGGGTTTTGATTGTGTCCCCCAATTTGTTTTAGCCAACAATTTGTGTAGGCGAAAATGGAGGAGCATCTTAGGAATTTTATATTTCTTTTCATGAAAGAAAATGAAGATGCTTAGTGATAGTTAGTTTAGAAATTATTATTTTGGAGTTTTTTAAATATATATATACTTTATTGCCTACAGTCTTTTACAGTTAATTACTGGACATAGGTCTCTTACGAGTATATACTTACTGTTATCAGTATTTGCACCACGAGAGAGTTTTTAGCTCAGAATTTATCGAACTTATCTCAATTTTTTTTTATGTGTGTGGCAAACGAATAGACGTATCGCCTGATGGTAAGCGATTACCACCGCCCATGAACACCAGAGGCGTTACAAGTGCGTTGCCAGCCTCTTTTCTTGAAGGTTTGAGGGTCGAAATTGATTTTAATAAATTAATATTTAATTTATCCGACTGCTTCGTTGGTCTGCTGGCTAGAGTATGCGAGTGCACAATCAAGTCTTGGGTTCGATTCCCAAGTCGGACCAGAGTGATGTATCGTCTTTTTCGTACATGAAATTCTTATTAACCGGCCCGGAGTATGTAAGATGGCGGTGTTTCCCGCCCGTACCTCGGAGAGAACGTTAAATCGTCGGTCCCGATTGCCATGGTAATCGTTATTGAGAAGTCAGTGCAATTTGACATGAATATACTTTGGTACTTTAGTTGTTGAGCAAGGACACAGGCTTCTATTTGCTGCGAATTTTTTTTAGGCTCGAAAACGTAACAGAAAAATTGAGTTACTTTCGAATTTCGACAATTCGACAGGGGGCAAAGGGCGGAAAATGTGTATGGACATCTGAAACTAAATAGTTAAAAGTAGCCCTATAAATGCTCCTCTGCCTAATAATTAGTTTAAAGGGAAGTGGGTTCATCTGATATTACCTCATTCACTCGGTGGAAAACAACAAAATAATTGCTTCTTAGAAAAGCAATGTTAAGCATACGCCCAAATAAGGTAGACGTGAGTGATAATTTTTAGGATTAATATATTTTTTTTCTCGACTACGGCGAAGCCAAGGGTAAGTAAGTAAGCGAAAGTAAAGGTAATCTCTTGTCAGTCTATGTATGTTTGTATGTTTTTGGTTTTTATGAATGAGGTGTGCCTAGATTTGTAATAATAGCCCGAGTAGCATAGGCTCTATAAATCTTATTAAAAGGTTTTACGTGGTCGGGTTATGGATTAAAAAAAACTTTTACGATAAGCTAAGAGGTGATATGGTGTTTAACTGTATCTATTTTCAAACCTAATACCGTTAAAATAAGAATTAGATGTTTATTTACGGTATTACATAAGCAACCGAAATTCATGAGCATATTAAAATTGAATAGAAGTAGGTACATCAAGTATCATGACATTCAATCAATTGATAAAAGGATTTCCATCCCGAGGGTCTGTAGGTACTGACCTTTAAAATATTTTAAATATATTCACTTTCAAGTCAAAAAAGCTTTAATGGAGTCGCTGTTTAAATTCTTTGAAAGTGATTTTAATTTTTTATAGCCCTTTATACTGATGATTTAAAATATTAAAAGCTATACAAAAATTTTATAAACAGTAAAATGGTATATCAGATAAGATGTTGAGTTTATTTTCAAAAAATCGTAGGATTCGACACTTCATATTATTTACTAAAAGTTCCCGGATGACCATGTCTTGATTGGTATTTTATTTTGGAAAAAAAACTAAAAGTGAATAAAAAACAGAATTTTAAGGGTATTAGATAAATATAAAATACTTTAACATCTAACACACAGCGCCCTCTAGTGCCAAGCTAAGCAGAGCTTGTGTTATGGGTACTAGACAACTGATATAAATACATAAATATTATACATGGAAAGCACCCAAACTCCGTAACAAATATTTGAAGATCATACAAACATTTGGTCTGACCTGGGAATCGAACCCGAGACCTCAAGCACAGCAGTCGCATACGCTACCACTACGCTACAGAGGCAGTAAAGATGTTTACACTATAAATATTTAAATATTTTCGGACATCTAACACACAACGCCATCTAGTCCCAAGCTAAGCAGAGCTTGTATTATGGGTATTAGACAATTGATATGAATACATATATACTTTTTTTGTAAATACATACATATTATACATAGAAAACACCCAAACTCCGAAACAAATATTTGTAGATTACACAAACATTTGGTCCGACCCAGGATTTAAACCCGAGACCTCAAGCACAGCAGTCACATTCACTACAACTGCGCCACCGAGGCAGTATACCAGCCACTATGTGCTGGCGGATTAAGAACACAGAGTGTGACTACCCCTTTTTCTCCTCTGCGAGCTAAGTACACAGAACAACAGAACCGAAAGAGAAGGAAAACTTGACACTACACATTAGTGTGATATAGTAGGGTATAACCTACTTGATCAGAAGAGACTTACCTACTTACTTAAATACCCTGCACCAAATTAGAATAAAACCTGTTTGTGGGGTCGCGATGATGCAAGACAGTGAAACAAGTAAAGGCATTGTCAGTGATACGCAATGTACGTTTATTGAACAACACGCGAAATATATCCGGTATACTTAAATTGAACTCTTTTATTGAATATTCCAATAAAACAAAAATATAAAGTAAATATAAAAGTGGCATTGACAATTTACCGTGGGAAAGCCACGCTTCGGTATGAATGGGCCGGCTTCACCGGAGTGATACCATAGCCTCACAGAAAACCGGTGTGAAATAGTGCTTGCACTGTGTTTCACAGAGTGAGTGAGGATACCGGAGGATCATACCCCAATCCTTCCCACGATCCTGGTGTTGCGGGTGTCCATAGGCGGCGGTAATCGCTAACCATAAGGCGATACGTATGCTCGTTTGCCCCCTATAACATTAAAAAAGAAACTTTCGTCCCTCCAAAGGTTGTCAGGAAGAAAGTGCCATGAGCAATAAGGCCGCCCTTTGTACATCACGTTTTTTGTTAATTTTTAGGATTGTATATTGTTTGTAAGACCAGGGTCTTCAAATAAAGTACTATCTATCTATCCAGCAGTGGGCTGTTAAAGGATTTTGCTGATGATGATAGTTGCAATAGAGTTGATGGGTTTCCTGATGGATTAATAAAAAACCATTGCCAAATCAACACAGGCGTCGGTGTATGCGTTTATAAAGTCACAAGTTTTAAATACTCGTAGCAAGTAAGGTTTCAAATAATTGGTTAAATTTATAAATTAGGAAGTTACACAAATAATAATGTTCATGAGTACTTTTCGTAGCAAAGATATGAAGTAAAATACACATATTAATAAGCTGTAATATTTATGTTTCTCTGCGATTAGGTATATTATATTCTCTAAATATTACAATGTGTAAAGATCTCGCATCCTCTCAAGAATCTCGCTTTGAACGCTATTACGAACACAAACAACCCAATCCTTGCCAAAATATCTCCCAACAAACAAACATTACAACCACATGGGTTTTGAACACACATTTTCCCTTGTACTACATTATTTAACTCGTCAAAGTTTCAAGCATCAAACCAATTTCATCTCTTTGTACACTTCCTACTTCATCATTTACAAGTAGTATGTTTCCTGGGCTAATTTTAACCACACGAGATGCCACACACTGTACTCCACTGTACTGATGGCATAAACTTTTACGAGTGCTCCTTAAGTAGCCGAAATCGCGGTGTCGGCGTAATTCAGCGGTCGTAACAGTAATGTTCCCGCTACATTGCTCACTACATGGTATGAATCACTGTCTTTACTGCTGTCAGAACTGGCAATGGCTCATGTAATTTATGACGCTTTAATTAAAACTTTTTATGGGTTGTTTGTGAGGGAAGTGATTAGGTGCCTTTCGTTAAGTTGATTAGTGTTGTGTGTGAAACTGTGACACAATATATTTAGTTTTTGTGTGTATTAGTAGGTCAAAAACCGTGACCGTACTGTATTTTTTAAATACTTATTGCAAAAACTTTAAAAAGGAGTTACAGCAGAAGCATGAACATGCATAGAATAGCATAAAAGAAAAGTTTTGTCTATAATGTAATATACTTTTAAAAAGGATCTTATGTGTCATATATTTATTTCCTGGTCTATAAAACCTTGCTAAGGAAATAACCTGACATTAATTCCCCTCAGGTTCTATTAAGAAAAAGGGGTCATATACCTTTTTTTTTCAGATTGCCTGTTATTAATATTAATCTTGGGCATAATAAAAGCTAAGAAGATGAAACACATGTGAATTAGTAGACAGATTTAAATAAAATCTAATATATTTATTTTTGAAGCGAGAGTATTTAAAGGTTGAAAGCTGCCCGATATAACCCTTATCTACTCGACTTTAGTTGCTCGCTACATCAGCGTTGCATACACGAATATATAGTTAAAAGTATCGAAAATGTAATAAACTGTTCGTAGTAGTTCGTTCTTACCTCGGAATTTACCAAACATAAGACTGTACACAACTTGTTTTGGCAGGAGTAGATACTTTATTTTGATACTTTACTTTTATGTGTTGTTGATGATGATGATTTTGATACTACACTTCTATAAACACATTATCAGTACATTGCTTTACGTATTAGGTATATAATAGTAATAGAAGGTACCAAACAAGTAGGTCCAAGAGGTGGGAGCCTGGTGATCTGTAGATAACTGTCACACATTGTATTGTATTACCTGATCTTTACTTACCTTTGTGAAAGAGTAATAAATTAATTAGTATTTTATTTATTAATTTATTGCTTTTTCTTCAAAGTCTTGATTCATTTAATTAATTACTGATTTTTTGTCACCACTAAATGTGTCTAAGACTGAGGAACTGAGTAGGTTTAGAATTTATTCAACAAACTTACGTGTTTTTACTAATATTACTAACAGTATATACTACATTAGAAAGTAACGTTTATATTTTAATTTATCGTCCTGTGTAATAGTAAAAGTGCTATTCGTGTGAGGTTAACTACACAATATTTTAGAACAGTAACGAGTATTGATCAAACTAACTACGAGTATCTCGATCAATGGGTTGTAAGTAGATTGTAGGTTCATAGCTATACCATCCATTTATTTGCATTACCCTATACATCTATTTTTTATTTTTTAGAGTTCCGTACCTCAAAAGGAAAAAACGGAACCTTTATAGGATCACTTTGGTGTCCGTCTGTCAAGACCTGTTTTCTCAGGAATGCGTAGAAGATTCAAGCTGAAATTCATATCAAATGCTTAGATCTACCGTCCTTTAGAGCTGTGAAACAATTAAACTTCTAAGCCAACGCTGTCAAAAGATACAGCCATTTATGCTGCAAAGGGTACATTCCATGAACTCAAATTTTAAATTAGGTACAAAGCAAGTCTTACGGCGCGGATGAAGAAAAAAATTCGAAAAACATACATTTTTACTTACATAAATACCTACAGGTTTATTGGCCGGTTTTCGTGATAATAATAGCAAAAAGTTTTGGGCTCATTTCACGATTTTTTTATGTAACGGGGAAAGTAGTGACCAGTATACCTTATAAATCAGAGTTCATCTAAAGCATACTAGTCTAGTACTACATGTCATAAAGAGTTTGTCCAACTGATACTGGTACTGCACTGCACTTAGCTTATATTTTAAGTCAGCTCAAATATTTCAAGCAAACTAACTTTAAATCGCAAGATTCCATATAGCAAAAGACACTTAAAGACTTCGTAATGTAGACGTTATCTAGATTTTTTGTAAATAGTTTTTCAGATATTCCAGTAACTGCTTTAAGACTTATCTTAAATGATCGCGGAGTACGAGTATGCAAATGGTATTCAGATTTGTCGCTGGAACGCTACGTGTAGAGCGACGTTGAACCGTAGATTTAAAGAAAAGAGGTGGTACTGAATGTGTGAAGTGCACGACGATAGATCCATTGATTAAAACAACCGCAGAAATGAACCATCAGTTTATCAGGGGCAAAACAAATTACATTGCTATTTAGTGGTGAAATCTCACTATATGCATAGCAAAAAATTAATTAAGGTCACGTATACAGTAAGATTTTTGTTTTTTATATTTCAGCAACACTACCATTTCTAAAATAAAATACTCGTCTTTATTACGTGTCCCATTCAGCCTCTTTCATGGCACTTTCTCCGTACCCAATCGCACGGTTCCGGGCCAAGTATCCCCTTTTCTTAATACAATGTTATGGGTACATTCATTCTGTTTTCACTTGAATTGTTTCCACACTACAGATATACAGTTTGTGGTAAGACACATTTTCCTTTAAACCCCTTGAACTAAGGCAAATATGTGGTCGTAGAGAACAAATGTAATTAATTTTAGTTTTCATGTACCAGTCTGTATTGAAATTTGTTGTATTCTATGTCCTAGACCTTATGGATAAATTTATTTATCGGACAAGAATAGTCAATTTAATTCTTTTTTTCAATTACCACATCGAAATATAAAATATCCGTTATATCATATGATTTGTAAGCAATCACATTCAACTACTCAAGCCCGGCCGTTCTGCCACGATATTGGCTCCAGAAGCATGTGTTGTAAAATGGAAGTCTAATATATTCATAATGCCTTACCTACCTAACATCTTGAATTAACGTAATTCTGCACACTGCAAAGATGCTCATGTACTTGGTTGCTTAAATGTGGAACAAATAAAATGCAATAGCATCCAAACATCTTCATGGGAAGTTTATTCACCGAGATATGTAGATTACATAGTATTAAACTTAACAGCATCTGGTTCTAATTGCCTTGCTTGGCAACCGGTCGTCTACTGTTATTGTTAGTGCCTAGGTGCTCGTTCAGATTACAGTAGATGGATCCAGTGGCAGTAATCTTCCGTGTAATCCTTTAGTAGCCTTATGATATCAAGAGATTAAAATTGCCCCTAATTGTGAGTGTGCGTAATAAGATTATGGTTTCATATTTTATCTTTGAGTAATATGTTTACCAATTTTGAAGAGATTCAGCAGCAACAGAAAAGGCAAATTTAGTAAGAGCAAGATAAACGAAGTTCATGAGGAAAATATTAAACTGTATATGTTAGTATGATTTCTAGTTATATGTCTTAATCTATTTAAGTTGGACATTTTATATTTATGATAACAATATAACAAAAATAAACTTAAACGGTTTCAGTGGTAAATTATTTTTATGAAATAAGTAAATATTTCTGTCAGTTGTGAACGTGTTATAAGACTATTAAAATAATGCAATTGCTTTTTTATAAAGGCTTTTTATGATAAGGATTTGGGAACTTCATTAATTCATAATCATTAAATAGCCTCAAGAGTTTAGAAGACCTGGTATTGTAGTATTGTATTCAACCTCTTTTTAAACCAGCCTTTACTTTAAAATTTAGGTTTCAATTATATTCTTGACCTCAATTTATTCAACATTTTAGAGAACATTAAGATCTTGAAACGGACTAGTTTGAATGTTGAAATCTCGACATGAAAACTCTTCGGGTCAGTCATAATAAAGAACAAAAATGAGGGATGGGTTTAATGAGTGAAATTAAAAGTTTTTGAACTAATTGAACTCGGGGTGAATTTGAGACGAAAATAATGGCAAACTTGCTCAACAAAATTCAGTAGGTAAATTCCCTTTCATGAAATTGAAAGATATTTCAGTGTTCAAGCCTCTTTTAGTAGTGATGGAAATTTAAAGTTCAGATACCGAGTCTAACATAATAAAAAATCAACATTTATTTAAACTTTATAGATTTTTTTACTGGTTACTGGATCTTTTTCAGTTTCCCAGAATATTAAATAAGTTATAGAGAAGAACAGGCTAAGTACATCTAAATTCTCTTTCATAAACACTTCTTTTAGCTAGTCCTAATACTAAAAAAACATCATAGCACACATTTTTATTTGCGCAAGTGGTTTAAGTAGTAACCACGCCACTACTTATTGTTCGGAGTATTGTGGATTCATAGGAACCTAACCCGTTGGACAACACATTTTGTGATCCACAAATTGATATTGTGAGTTTGAATAGTCTTTGCGTTAATTTTATATGTGTCTATGAAGTCCTCAGTGATACTGGATATACTCCTAGTGCGGCAGTGATCTTTCTTTAGTGAAAAAACTAATTAAATTAATGTCAACACAAGAGAAACCGATCATTACTGTTGCCATTGTTATATAGAGAGAATCGTGTGCGTTCCCGTTATATAAACTATTTCTTTAATATTCATCTTCCAAATATTCTATATGCTTTTTAAAATACTCACACTATCAACAGTAAAAGTTTTGTCTGTTGTTATTTTTTGTAGGTGACGCTTAAGGAATACAGACGTAAAACTGTATCTAATATAAACGAGCTGTATAGAGCATCATAAGATTTTGAATGTTTGGTGTTAATTGTTATGTGTGTGAGTGCGTACCTACGTGGAGCGTACTGACTTTATTGTATTGAAAAAAGACGTGATGGCTACTCTCCTCTGTTCGGTGGCTCGTTTAGATTTATCAGGAGTGTTATTGACTTTAAAAATAGCTTTCTGAATTTCAAAACCCAAGTCACAACATCACTGAGCTTTAGAATTTCCAAAAACCAATTAATGCTGGATGAGACACACAATCCTTAAATGAAAATACATTTTCACGACTAAACGTTTCGGAATGGCTATTTCACAATACAATACACGTTTATTTTTTAAATGGAAGTTAAAAAAATACTTTTTCAGGGTAACTTTGTGGTCATGTATTGTTGAGGGGACACATAATGATTATTCTCGTTCACATTTTTACATTGTTTAATGGTCTAGATGCTATAAAATAAAAATATGATTTTTGGCATGTTGTTTGAAAATACATATATATATTAAACTAGCATTTAGCCGCGGCTCTGCCCGGGTGTATGTCGATTATCGAGTTACATAGTATCCTAAGGCCTTCCTAAGCATCAAAGTAATTCCATGCCAAATTTAATTGAACTCGGTGCATTGGTTCCACCGTGAAAGCATGTCAGACAGACAGAGTTACTGTGAAACTTATAATATTAGAATTAATATTTACCAGTTTAAAGTATTGCTATTGGTCGCATGACGAACCAAAGTCACTGGTTCGGACTATTAAACTTAATTGGCAGTAGGCGAAACACGTTACTGGCAGACAAGACTACCGATAGGGCTAAAAACTTCTGAGGCGGCGGCGAAAACGTATTGGGACGACCTTGTGATGGCCGCGGAAAGCCGTTGAATGTGGTCAGTACGGGACCAGTTGTGGAGAGACTTTGTGGAGGCTAGTGGACGTTAGTGGATGTTTTTGAACTGAGATGATGATCGATTATTATTTTTAATTGCGATTATAGAATATTACTGCATTCATATCTGTTAAGTTTCAAATTACAATTTATGTTTCGTAAGCACTGATAACTTTCAGTTTGTCTAATTTTCATATTTTATAGCACCTGGTTCTTAAATTTTTCTAATTATAATTATTAAAAAAATGAGAGATATTAAAAACGTTATCGTAACAGGAACATCTAACATCTAGAAATGTAAATAAATTATATTAGAATTTGAATAACACCTTTAAAATGTCAATTCTCAAAGTGGATGATCCAGATCAATGTCGTATATAATTTGTGTAGGTAACTCACAAAACTTTATTTATCAAGAATGAATCTCAGACTTATTTTATAAAGGACTTATTTCTTACAAGCCACGGCATGAAAGTAAATATTGTCGACAAGAAAATCTGATATTTGAAATAAAATATTTTGTTAACAATTTTGTTTGAAATAAGTGTTACTAACGTAGTGTAGGGCGTCCATAGGCTAGGTGAAGTAATGATTTGGACAATACGGCTGGCAAGAGCTGGATGCGAGAAGCCGAGGATCGAACCAAGTAACGTTCAATTGGTGGTGTGTATCCAGCAGTGGACTCCGATAGGCTGATAATAAACTAAGTAAGTGACTAAAATATGTCAGAAATTATTTTGTACGGAATGCATACTTTCGTGTCAGCAGCACCGCTCGCTTTAATATCAGTTATCACGGTAAATATGTGTGCATTTATAATACTAGTAGGATTACCTGTTTTACCCACACGTTATTATCTATCTTGAACTTAATAGTCGAAACAACAACAACCAGTCAGTCAGTGCAACATGTCTGGTACTGACGCTGAAGATCGCATTTATCAGTATGAAAAAAATTAAAGTGAGGATAAATCACTTGTTGGAGTTCTCACTTTTGGGGTATTCAGCGGTTTAGCCATAGAAGGAATAAGTTCCCTTATTTTTATAACTTATTTTTTTTTTCAAAATATGTAAAACGCAAAAAGTCGCTTCATCTATCATACACTTTAATTGCCCTAACTCCTGGGATGTTTAGAAGTCCCAAGTGACATAGATTTTATTTCCCAGTGATCATCTCTGGGAGATAAAATCTCAAAAACTTTTATTTACCGTGAGGGAGCCACGCTTCAAAAAGTGTGATATCATGGCCTCACAGAAAACCGGTGTGAAACAGCTCCTGCGCTGTGTTGCAACGAATGAATTAGGATACCGGAGGCCCTACCCCAACCCCTTCCCCCATCCCCTTCCTCATCCCCCAAAGGCCGGCAACGCACTTGTAACGCCTCTGGTGTTGCGGGTGTCAATAGGCGGCGGTAATCGCTTACCATCATGCAATACGTCTGCTCGCTTGCCCCCTATTCCCAAAAAAAAACTCAAAAAATGGGTTTTTGATAAGTTACGTACGGCCCCCAAAATATTTAATACTTTGTAGTGTTATTGACAGGTTTTCTGATTTTGGTGGTCGCTTACATTTTTGTAATATTGGTTTTATTATTTTTGAAGATCACTAAATCCTTTTTATTTTAGATGGATTGCCCTCCATATGGTATTATTTGGAAAACTATAATGGCTTAAAGAACTTTGTTATTTCAGGAGTTATAGAACCTAACTTGTAAAATGCGTTTACATGGAAACATTAGTACAAAAAACAAATTCTATGCGTGGGCCGACACGCACTTAGCAGGTTTATTTCACGCGATTCATAAACAAGTCAACAAAATAATAACACACATTTTATTTACCAAACAATCTGCATTACATTCAAATTTACTCAACATTAGCACGGCACATTACTTATTTGGTGAAACAATGATTTTGTATAGTATAATAATAATAAATTTATATTATGCTCGAGTGCTTCACAATTTTGACTAAAGTAATAACAGTACGTTCTGGATTTATTGCCCTTTTATAATGTTTAAAGACATACTTTTGTTTATTTAGGACGCGTTCGCATTGAGCATTCTGTTTGTAGGACGATTTGATGCTAATCATTATGTATGACATAAATAAAGATCGCCTTTATCCTTCTTTATAATCATGTATACAAATGAATTGCCTAAGCTCAGTGTTTTTGTGTCATGTCACGTGATGGTGAGTGACTATCTTCCATCATCGAACTACAAGTCAAGACACAAAGGTGCGTTGTGCCTATAATTCCTCCTCCGCACTTAGATGAATGTTGACTTTGCTATCCTCACCCACCGCGCTAAAAACAACAAAGTGTTCTGTGAGGTCCCGTCTTCTAAAGATTAAAAGACTTGCGTGTCTTAAGTTACAAGTTGCAAGTGTCTCTTGTAGTAGTCTCTTACAAACAGGTAATCAGTATACAAATAACCGAAATAATAAAACTTCCTCGTATTTTGATACTTTTTATAATAACACAAGTCAGAGTCAGCATGAATTTTTTGATGTGAAAAATGTACTTAGTGTTTCTACATCAATTTGGCCGCAATTTGTTGGCAGGAATTCTGCCTAACACATTCGCGTCCTGATTCTGTTGAAATGTTGAAAGCTAGATTTAAGTGTTTGCCGAGCCTACTCAGACAAACCTTATGAAGTTCTTTGAAAACGTACAAAGGAGTGAGAGCTTATGTTAATGGAATTTATTTGCACTCCAAGGTAGTTAATTTGAAATGTGATTGAATTACATTAATGCATTCGGTCCGCAAATCGTAATGAATACTTTATAGTACTTGTGTTTGTCTAGTAGGTTAGTGAAAATATATTAATATTACTAAGATAAATATTAGTTTTTTGGGTAATCGTTAAGTATTTTATGTAACCGACGTTTCAGTTAAGGAGCTAGAACTTTTAAATGAGAATTTTTTATTGCACATCATTTTTATAAATTTTTCGGTCAATAAACATCCCACTCAAACATCAAAAGTAGGAGCTTTGGATCCCCTATAAATAAATGGTCTCCATTATCCTTATTCACTCCTAGAAATGCAACGCAAGAACTACTTATTGTTATTAGGTTTAATATAGGTTTATAGTTTTCTACGAGTTTATGTAATGTTTTTTTTTGATTAGGTGGCAAACGAACAGACGTTTCACCTGATGGTAAGCGATTACCGCCGCCAATAGACATCCGCAATACCAGAGGCGTCACAAGTGCGATGCCGGCCTTTGAGGGGATGGGAGAGGGGTTAGGGTATGGGCCTCCGGTATCCTCACTCACTTGGTAAAACACAGTGCAAGCGCTTTGCATTTCATACCGGTTTTCTGTGAGGCCGTGGTATCTCTTCGGTCGAGCCGGCTCATTCATGCCGAAGCGTGCGAAGCGTAGTAGGACTATGGTTTGACACTAATATTCTTTGTATTATAAATATTTGTGTACCTTACCTTGCGCCATCTATATTATATGATATTCTAAGCGATCAACTCTAGTTCAAAGTCAATAAGTTTCTGTTAATTTGAAAAGTTGGATGAAATAGTCAATGACAGCTCTAAAATTATAATTAAATTCTAAAAAATAATGTTCAAATTTATAATTTATTAATTTCTAATAAATAAATAAATAAATATTACGGACATCTTACACACAACGCCATCTAGTCCCAAGCTAAGCACAGCTTGTGTTATGGGTACTAGACAACTGATATACATACTTATATATATATATTTTTTTGTAAATACATACTTATTATACATAGAAAACACCCAAACTCCGAAACAAATATTTGTAGATCATACAAACATTTGGTCCGACCCGAGAATCGAACCCGAGACCTCAAGAACAGTAGTCGCATACGCTACCACTGCGCCACCGAGGCAGTAATAAGTTAGAGAATTTACAAATAGTACCTACCGATAATGAAAGTCTCTTTGATTTAGTTATGAAATATTTAAATGAAGCATCGTGCTATTTAAGAAGTAATAAACCAACAGTCCAACACGCAAATGTTATTACGTGTTGGTGGTGCGTGACAGTACGTTTTACATTCGGGAAAAGTCCGCAAAACGTAAAAGTACGAGATCCAGCTGCAGAATCAGTACATTCATCAAGTGTTTGCTAAAAACCATTTTTTTACGCATATTTATGATTGGGAGAATGTATATTTACCAAGTTGCCTATCAAAATGTGGCCGCCAATACATTTAATTAAATTATTACTAATTGATTTTTGGGAAAAATGTCATTCATTTGTTTTTTAAATAAAATATCGTCCACTTCACGGCAATATAAATAAATAATAAATAAATAAATATTCCGGACACTTAACACACAACGCCATTTAGTTCCAAGCTAAGCAGAGCTTGTGTTATGGGTACTAGACAACTGATATAAATACTTATATACTTTTATTTTGTAAATACATACATCTTATACATAGAAAAATATACATAAACACTCTGAAAAATCATGGTTGCCGTTGCGCACTTGGCCGCACCTCTTCGCAGCAAGGTGTAAACAGGTATGATTTTGATACATTTATACGTTCATAACGTACATTTATTATTTATATATCAAATTAAAGCTATTTTCTTTCTGTTTATTATGATATACGGTTGCTTAATTAAATCTGGCCGCAAATAAGGGTTGATGGCTGTTAAAAATGGTAAATATTAAAGATAGAGTGAAAGAGAGCTAGCGCGTAACATCACTAGTCAGACGAGGATAGTAGAAATATAGTGTTTATGTAAATTGCCGTGAAGTGGACGATATTTTATTTAAAAAACAAATGAATGAATTCTTTTCCGAAAAACCAATTAGCAATAATTTAATTAAAAGTATTAGCGGTCACATTTTGATAGGCAACTTGGTAGAAATACATTCTCCTAATCATAAATATGCGTAAAAAATGATTTTTAGCAAACACTCGATGAATGTATTGATTCTGCAGCCGGATCTTAGACTATAAGTAAGTAGTCAACAGTTGATCAGATTTTGTTTTTCGTTCATTATTTCGACATTCTGTCAGTATACACATCATTGATTTGATTATCGCATTACATTTAATAATTGAACGCTTTAAAAAAAGGTGTGTGTGTGTGTGTGTGTGTGTGTGTGTGTGTGTGTTTGTAAATTCCTTACATTCAAATGATCAAAGGACCTATTTAGATAAAATTTGGTATAGAGGCAGCTGACAGTAGATTAACACATTGGCTACTTATATATACGCCCGAAAAAGTTACGAATGTGTAGTAATATAATGATGATGAAAATATGTTTGCTACTGATTCAATCATACTGATCTGTTCACAACCAGGTAGCAAATATCCTAAAGCGTGTATTATTTAACTGTAACAGCTAGTAAAATTATAAAATGCAACCCTGAAGACTTGCTAATATGACATGCAATTTTGTACTTCCCAAATATATGAGCTTTAATATCAACATAATAAGTAAGTAATAACGCCTGATCAATCACCGTACAAGATTAACGAGAGACCTTGAAATAAATCATTTTCAATCTGACACCGTCATTGGTTAACATGAACCGTAAAATCCACGGTCTAATCTCCTGTCGCTATGGTATGAACGGCCGCCACGCCGCTATCTACGGCGCTGTGTGTTGTGGGTACAAATCATCACAGGACAACACTTTGTCCATCCATAATCCGTCTGAGTCTGTGTGTTCTTTGTGTCCGTTTTATGTATGATTGTTAAGTCCCCCGCGATACTGGATTGATTCCTAATGCAGGCGTTGTCTTTTAAAACAAAACAAATAAACGAATATAAAGAACACCCAGGCTCAGAACAACAATTTCTGGATCTGAATAAGCTAACGATACAACACTGTATACGAAGTGCCTTACAGTTTTATAATAACGTGTACACGATATCTCTGTATTTACCAATTTCACATATAATTTCAGGTGCCTTTGACAAAAGAACAATTAAGCTTTCAATATAAAATGGCTAAAGCCCTAGAATTTTCTAGTTTATCGAATTTCACATTTTAATGGCAAGAAACCACGGCCCAGTTATATAAACTTGCGAGTGCTTTTAGACCCCCTTAATCCGGGCCCGTCGTAAAACCCGTTCGTACCTTACGTGCCCTCCTTATATACTAACCACCTACTAAAGTTCAAAGCTTTACTAATATATAAAAACTAGGCTTTAATATGAATTTGCTAGAGCCCTTATATTTCCTAGACAACGTCTCTGAATCTTAAACTACGTTTCTGGCATGTTCGGTCTTCTGACAAAGAGATAGATTTATTTATTCAAAAAATAAATTTTTGTTACGTTGTGCACACACACGCACGCGCGCAAACACTCACACCCACAAACACACACACACACACACATACATCAATATGATCATTACGAGCCGCAGCAAAATATGGCAATGTACAGTTCCTTCTACTTAACAGTTAAAGCGATTAAATTACTCTTGAAAGCCAATTTGATATCTAGATCTTTACTTCAATGTTTGATTAAAGCGTTTGTTTCGCGTTGAATAATAATACGAATTCTTACACTTTCCGCGATATGATGATATATGATACAATTCTCATAAAAAAACGTCCAGAAAATTAACCTACCCTAGCCAAGTTGCAAGCGTTTTTCTTTCTGCAATCGTTAACGCCTAAATTCTCGTGTGTTATTAGCTAATCTTTTTAAATAGTATATAGTATTAGCCAATGCAACCTTATATGCTATGGACTAATTTTTATTATTTTATTAGACAAAAAATTGATTTTACTAGCTTTAATATCTCTTTAGACCGCTTTCTAGCCTTTATGTTTTGGTTGCCTTAACTTGCACATAGAAGTACTGTTGTCAAAAGCAAACAAACTTTGTATGAATTATTTGAAAAGATGGTGCACATGAGTTTCTCACCAGCTCTTCTCATGAATGCAATACCCATCGGAGCTGGTACTTGGATTGATTTCAATTTAAACCTTTATGTGAATCGAAATCAATCTAAGCTCCGGTAATTCAAATCATTTCAGTGCATTTAGTATTAGTACCTTTTATCACTGAATTGATTACTTGAGTTTTGTTTTATATTTTTATGTTTGTATTTTTGACGTGTTCAAGTGCCTTTTGGGGCCTATGGAAATAAATGATTTGAGTTTGAGTTTGAAATGATACACGAGAATTTGTGAACTTCAAACAGATTTTAGGTACCTAGCACACATTATACTATATAATGAATAAAAAATTAGGTATAGACAAGAATAATCACATAGCAATTTATGAAGAGCCAGTTTATTTTATGCTTTTTAGTGTTCCTAGACAGGGAGTTTTCGTTTGTGTTTTTCTTCTCTTGTTCTGTCTGGGCACCATTCTGTCATATATTTTGCTCACTTGCCTTTTTGGTTCCTAATTAGATGTTTTCTAATTTAGAAACAAATATATATGAATATGTAAATAAAGAAAGTATAAAATAACAATAACACACTTAAGAGATTAATTCTTTATGTATATACTGTTTCTAAAGCAAACTTAGTACTACATAAGTTTGGAGTGCCTAAGTCTTACCCTTTCAAACTCCTTCAAAGTTACAAGACGATAGCAACATTATACTCGACTATCTCGGTGGCGTAGAGGTAGCATATTAGACTGTTTTGCTCGAGGTATCAGGGCGATGCCTGATCGGACAGAATGTTTGTATGATCTATAAATATTTCTTTCAGAATTCAGGTGTTTTGTATGTGCCTATAATATTTATATCAGTTGTCTAGTACCCATAGCACAAGCTCTGTTTAGATGCGTGTTAGATGACCGAAATATTTAATAAAATGTGTTCTCTGTTATTATTACCTGTCTAATTTTTGAAGTTTTCTTCTGCTTATAATAATATCTTCAACTAGTCTTTTCTTAATTAGGAATAGGAATACAAAAGTTTAGATATTATTTTAGTAGCTTCCACCAACACAAAGGGAGGATCCTCCGACCAGGCGAGGTGATCATGCCTGGCGAGCCACTGCCCAACACTTGATGTTGGGTTGTTGTATGATAATCGGAGCGAGACCTTCTATTTCGCGATTCAGGATTAGTAGTTACTCCGCGTAGTGCGCTACTTCGTAGTTCAATGAATCGTAAAAAATAGTAGTAACTATTGCCAACTACGTAGCACATAAATTACTTAAAATATGTTATCAAGAATAATTTAATAGAAAATAGATTACACGACTGGCATAGTGGTTTAAACGGTGACCACGTCGCTCTCTACCGCGCCAAGTGTTGTCGGTTCAAATCTGACATGGAATAACAATTAGTATGTCACATATTATTGTTCTGAGTCTGGGTGTCCTTTGTGTCCATTTCATGTATGTTGGTAAAGTCCTCACGATACATGATGAATATTCCTAATGTCCAACAAACAAAAATCAAGAAAATTCCAATGAGGATTATAAATTCTCTTAATAACTTTTAGTCCGGTCATTTTAGACAATTGAAATAAAGAAAATTCCGACAGAGCCAAATCTTCGTAGAGACCTTAGGTTTACCACAAGGAATAAAGTGCCAAAAGTCCCCATCAGTCCCATGTGAGCTTAGGGACTTATTCAGGGCCCAAGGTCAAAATTTTAGGTTTTTTAGATTTTTCTCGAAAACGGTAATTTTATCGAAAAAGTACTTTAGAGCAAAGTTATAGATCTTAAAATTCTCTATAAAAATGGTCCTATGATTTTTTCTCTAAGACCCACTATTTCCCAGATATTGCGCTTGTAAGAATCACGTTCTACATAATTTGCACACATTTCCACACCACCTGTGAGGTAGTATACTCGGCGCGTTTTTTTTAACGTGGTATCCCCGGTAGGCCTATTCCACGAACCTTTATGACGTTATTTTCAGGAACAATAATTATTTAATAGTATGAAGATTATTGATATGGGTTACTGAGTTTAACTGTCGTTCTTACTTTTTTTTATTACTTTAATCAGACTCATACTCTTCATATTCAACTTCAACAATCATGTTTTCTTCAATTTCTTCTTGTTCTTCTTCTTCTCCTTCCTGTTGATGAACGCTTAGAAATTGTTCAAATGAAGATGAATCAGTTGTCTCTTCATCAAAATCACATGAATCTTCCTCTCTTGTATTTAATTGAACATTTGAGCAAGAAACACCTTGGCAATTGGTACACGCTGGAGAACACTGCAACCCTACTTTTTTACAGCCACATTTGGCACTACAACCTTTCTTGCAATTGCAAAAAATAGTGTTAAGAAGTTTTTCTGGAGCAGGGGGCAGTAAAGTTCGAATCGGTTCCAAAGTATTATTTATCAATTTCCAACCCCAGTCTTCAGGGTTCAGTTCATTGCCTTGCCATGTCTGAACTTGATAGTATACTCGAAACAAATGTTGAGTAGCAGATGCCGATGTTGGAGGAAGACAAGATAGCTGTAAAGTACAAGCTGTAACAGTATTTCAATTGTCTATGACCGGTGAAAATTGAACCACAGATAACACAGCCATACCATAGATTCATGTGTGGATATTTGTGGTTCAATATATCGTTGTAAGGATGTGCGTCTTTACACGTGTACGTCATTGGCGAGAAGGTCGGTCAACCTTTGGTTAGAGATAGCTATTGTATCGGAATTTGGGGTTCGATTATTTGTTTTCTGTCTATCCCTTGTTTGAAGTTAGGTATTACGTCACTAATCGTATATATTTTAGAACCAAAACTATTTTCACAAGATTTTAATTACCTTGTAATGTTTGTATCTATTGATATTTAATTGTCCGGTTGGTCTAGCGGTTAGCGTATGTGACTGCTGATCATAAGGTCTCGGGTTCGAAGCCCGGGTAGGACTAAAAAGATTTATTGAGGTTTTCTGATTTTAGAAATGCTTAACAACAGCTCGGAATTTTGGAAATTGGGGTTTTTACCCCTGTGCCTGGAGAGTACGTAAAGCCGTCGGTCCTGCGCATGATCTATCCCCGATCGTATAGGATAGCCGTCCCATCAAACCAAATAAGTGGTTATAGGAACTTCTCAACTTAATTTTTTAACTAACTTCTCGTTGAATCTATCTTGATTCAGTGAGTTTCGACTCATGTGATAAATGATATCTAGGGTCTATAAAAACTTTTCTTATTTTTATGAAATTAAATTGTAAAATTATAAATATTTAAACACCTATGTTGTTGAGAATACAATATATATTCATGTAGAACTCCTTAAGATTTGATAAAAAATCTAAAACAGAAAAGGAGACTAGTTTTTTTCAGAACTTTATAAATCCAAAACTATGGATATTATGATAAATAATCATAAATTTTAACAAAAACACAACTGGCTTCAAGTACAGGACCAAATTAAGGTGGGACAACACGGGAAGCACCAGCTTTCAAATAAAAAAATAATCATCAAAATCGGTTCACCCAGTCGAGGCTATTACCTATGAGGTAGAGGTAATAAACATAAAAAACACAAAGCAGTCATAAGCACTTCCGACAGAAGTGAAAACTCATAACTATAAACAAACGCTTGTTTTAACTTACCTGAAATGAACACCTATGCTTTTTTTAATAGTGCGCAATAAAAAGAACTAAAAATTATTATGATTGTAAGTAGTAAATGAAAGTAAAGCTTTGATACTCCAATAGATGTCGCTGTTTTCAAAAAAATTGTAAACAATCTTTTTGATTTACAAAAGGTTTTGTGTAAGTAGAAAATCGTTATTTTAATTTATTGTAAATCACTTTAAGATACTGAAATATTAACTTTAAGTATATAAAATCATATTGAGAAAGGACCACTATCTAGAAAAACGAATGCTACCAAAGTATATCGGTAGATGGCGCTGTTAACAATAAACATCCGTCTTACGATTTTTTTCGATCAGGACACGTGACCTGACACGAGTTTATGGTCACGTGACCTGACGCGAGTTTATACATTTTTACCCATTCCAAAAAAGTACACAGCGCCGCTAAAGAAGTTTTCACTTCAAAAAAATCAATCGAATTGATAACCTCCTTCTTTTTTGAAGTCGTTAAAAATGAACAGGAAATCTTAAAAAATGTTATGATAAAAATAATTATAATCTTGCTTCCCCGATTCAATAACATTTATTCACTCCATATCCTCTTGGATTCCTTTCATTTCCCTCTGAATCTCGCGTGGAAAACGTCGTGATTTATGTGCCCGGCCGCGGCTATCTCAGATAATTTATTGTCGTCGCAAATGCACATTCGTGAATATGTGAGTAATGTGTAAGAACAAGTGGTAGTAACAAGGACCTTATAAAAACAATCCAAGCTAAGTTTTTTAAGGTTACTCGAAGTTTTATTAAGTTTTTTGTGTTGATTTTAACTAGTAAATAATTACTCTAATATTACACTCTCACGTATATGAGAATGTGAGTTTGTTTTGTTTTTTTATCGCTTTAACCGACATGCGTATAGGCGGCACTGCGGGCAAAAACTATTTGAAAAATAAGGCTAAAATCTGGAAATATATGTTACAATAATTGTTGATCACAAGGAATGTTAAGTAAATACCAACATGTTAAGACTAATTGAATGACATGATCTTTGAAGTGGTAACTTTCCCATACTTGACTGTGGATTCGACTCCTACATGGTAGTTATATCGTACCTACAAAACAGTACACAACAAAATTTATAAAAAAAAAAATTCACAAGAAAAACATAATAGATATTTACATAACTGTGCTATGATTTTCAGAATCAATATGTGGGCGCTATACAACTCTGATAAATACGTCTTAATTGTTTTCTTTGATCACACCCACTAAAGTAATGAAATATGAAAACGATGTTGTACAAGGAACATTTACAAATTTGATGGCTAGAAAACAAACTTGTACACACTACTAAATCTGTCCGACTAACAGACATTTCCAGCAAAATCACAGTCAAGAGTTAAGCCTCGTGCCTAACAAAGCATCTTTGTTTTTTATGATTTTTATCAAAATCCACGACCTAAGCCGAAATTGTTTCACAATTGTTATTTTAAAATTTACATGTAACATTGTTTTTTTTTCGCATGAAAGGGGTAAAGGTTAAGTTAACACGGAAGACCTTTGAGGATTTTCCTTGACATGTTAGACTATAAGTCTGTTGTACCAAACTAACATGCCGTGGGCTAGGTACGGTGGTTATCAACTGTCACTTTCCACAGCAACCGTGAGTTTTGTCAACTTCAAACACAACTTTGGTGTAAAACCAGAATACAAGGTACTCAAATTGTTTTGCTTATAAGTTTTTTTTTTACGGATTATGGGGCCAGTGAGCAGACATATCGCCTGATGGTCAGCGAGTCACGCCGCCCATAGACACTCGCAACACCAGGTTGGCAGAGGTGTGACAATTGCGTTGTCGGTCTTTTAAGAAGAATACGCTTTTTTCTTGAAGGTTTGAAGGTCGTATTGGTTCGGGAATATCACAGGTGACAGTTCATTCAACAGTTTTGTTGTGAGAGGCAGAAAGGTTCTGGCAAAGCGCATAGTTATGGACAGCCAATAATCTAAGTGATGGGGATGAAAGAGGTATCGTGTAGTCGTGTAGGACGATCGCGAAAAGAGGCGACATAGTGAATACCAATTACATACCTACATACACTTTTATATTTAAGCACAACAAAGTCATGAACATGAGCTATTTACTAGCTTTTGTCACTGTTTTCACACATTAATTGTAGTGAAAAGCGCCAATCTAAATGAAATTGCTGCAATGGTTTAGCCATGAAGGCGTAACAGCCCGAGCTTATTTCGTATGGATTTTCAATACTATAAGCAAACCTTGTGCACTCATGTGTGTACCATACAGAATAAATACAAACAAATCCTCAGTATAAAATTACGACAGAATTGCTTAACACCAGTTTTCTTATCAGCCATCTCCAGTCCAGCCAATTGATGTTGATGATATCAGTATAGCTTGACACTTCAACGATATTTCGTTTCTTTTTTTATTGAATAGGGGGCAAACGAGCAGACGCATCACCTGATGGTAAGCGATTACCGCTGCCCATGGACACCCGCAACACCAAAAGCGTCACAAGTGCGTTGCCGACCTTTGGGGATGGGGAGAGGGAATGGGGGGAGGGGTTGGGGTATGGGCCTCCGGTTTCCTCACTGACTGGGTAAAACACAGCGCAAGCGCTATTTCACACCGGTTTTCTGTGATGCCGTGGTATCACTCCGGTCGAGCCGGCCCATTCATGCCGAAGCGCGGCTCTCCCACGGAAAAACTTACTATTTTAGTAAACTTTTTAAATTTGTTGACTTCGGTATTAAAAAATAAGGCTTTTGAATGTTCATAAGTATAATCTATTTTATGAACTTCAAGAACAAAATAACTTGCCAAAATTAATCGTTTAATTTGTGGCAACTATCGGTATTTGGCTTAATCTGAACTCCGTTTTAACTTGAAACTTTATCTAAAATACAACTCAAAACTATTTTGATTAGATTAGCCTAATTCACTAGTTTACAATAAGTATGCCGTGTGGTTGCATGTTGAAAACAATCTCTGGGTATGTTCGCTCGCTAATTGGTAAATTGAAAATGCTTTGATGAAATGCAAACCACCGCTGTTTTGGTACGTTCAGTCTCTACTGCATTTATATACCATTGTATTACTTTAGAGAGTGCTTTTCAAGTAATATTTCATAGTTTATTTTGTGATCTTTGTCTCGTAAATGTAGCTTGATTTCCGGACATGATAAAATGTTGTTTCGTTCATATTTTGCTTTGTACTTCTGTTGCTATAGGAATAATGGTGATGTTTTTTAGTAAAAAGTTTTATCATAAAATGTTATTTATTGTAAACACAGGAAACGAAACAAAATAACTTGGTATCTTATATTTTATTGACAATTTATTTAACAATAATAATGACGTAATAATGGATGTATAATAATGGATTTAACAAACTTATTATTGGATAAAAGTGGTTTTCCCATTATTGTTAAATAATGTGTTTCAGTCACCAGTTTTGCACTGTTAAATACTGTTCCTATGATGTGATATAGTCACTAGTTCAATCTCTTTATTTTTCTTCTAGTTATTACCTACAAATTTTAATTTTTATCTCAAACAAAACTGAATAACACATCAAAAGTGGTATGTTGTAAATGTAGTTAACCCTGTAATGCATAAATTTTTAGTCATACAGGGACTTAAATAAATATAAGAATCAGTTAATAAGAATATTATCATTAAAACGTATTATGGTTTACGTAGTTCCTAGCCACAAGAAACCAATTACGAATTTGTTCCCACCACAAACTTTACGTACAACGTTTTGAGTTTAATTGCAGGTACTGCTTGCTATTAAAGTAGAGATTTCCATGTCCTACCCCAAATTGGATTCACTCGACTGCGAAAATACTCCCACCCTGTAAAGTATAGAAGAGAAAACAAGTTTGATTTGTGTTCTAACGGATAGTTTATGTACGATATTCCAAATGGTATAGTACAAGGACTTAATATCAACATCAGTTGATATGTTTTGGGGTTATAGTTTGTGTGGTAATTATGAGAATAAATAGTGATGGAATATTGATAACTCTACGAAATTATCAGTATAATATATGATTATACTCACTAGAAATGAAGTCAGGTTTATTACGAATTCATAAACATCTTTGAAACTGAAAATGCTAGTTTATTGCAATAAAAATATTTCTAAAACACTTTTTTAAGGAAATGTATGAATAAAACATATATTATCTAAAAAATCCTTTAAAAATTAGGCAAGAATGAAACTGTTTCAAACTCAAAAGGCCATGATATTTGTTCTATTCTGTCAGACTGTATGCACGACTTTTGATAGTTATAATTATTTATAACTAAATTAAGACAGCAATATTTTTCGCAATACTAGAGGACGGGTGAAGCCAGTGTTGTTCTGCAAGTGCGATCGGTGTATATTTGTCAACTGTTTAACGAACCGTGTTGGAGGAAAGTAGTCAATAGGCCACGTGAAAATGACTAGCTAAGATTTCTGTAATTTCAAAACTGCTCGTAATTGCAAATAGTCTAAAATTGGGGAAAGAGCATTAAGTTTCAATAGGTAATAGCATTTTTTAATATTGTTTCTGCTTTATATTCCATAAAAAATAATTGTTGCGTCTGTACGTAATTATAAAGAAATAAAACTTCTTTCCTTAATTTTTTCATAAATATTAGAGCAGGTCCTCTGGCAGACGAGGGACTGCGGTAGGGGATACGGTAGCAGCTTGGACGCGTCAAAATGCCTATTGTAGGGGGAAAGTTTGTTTCTTTCTCTAGGATAGGGTTTGGATAAGCGTGATTGATTGATTTGTGGTGACTTCCACATATAACACAACAATAACCTACTACAGCGCCATCTACCGAAGATACACTGAACTACGAAGTAACGCACTACACGGAGTAACTACCAATCCTGAATCGCGCAATAGAAGTTCTCGCGCCGATTATCATATGTACAACATCCCAACATCAACTGCTGGGCAGTAGCCCGCCAGGCATGATCACCTCGTCTGGTCGGAGGATCCTCCCTTTGTGTTGGAGGGACATAATACCCGTTCCCCCACAGATTCTTTTGGACCTTGCAGCTACAGGCCTAGAGTAGAGTGTGATTACACGTCTCATCTACGCCAGTCTTGGGCAGGCTGCACACATTCGTTACCAGCCACTCTCTTCAAATCATCGGTCCATATTTTCCTAATTGCGGTTTCCACTCTACCATATTTCGGCTCTATCAATAGTCAGTTCATCTGGAAACATGAACGGCTCACCTCTACTTTAGCGTACTGATTCTCGATGTCTATTACTTTAGTTCTCTGCCAAGTAACTTGGTAACGAATTTAGTCGTACAGAGAAACACCCACATATTTATACCAACATATTTATAACAATATTAAATTCAAAATTTCTATAGTTTGAAACAAAATAAAATACCACTACAAATATTTACCGAAATGACCCAACATAGATAAAAATGACATGGGAAAATAAGCTATGAACAAGTGAAATAAAATGAAACTTGTGTTAGACATGTCACGACTCGACTCGCAACCCTGTCAATCGCAGATAAAATGCTCTGAACAAGCACCGTAAAATTGAAAAGTGATTTTCGTTTCAGTTTTAATCATATTTACGAGAACGAAATCATGCATCAAAATCATTATGTTCCTATTGCGGACGTCAAAAGTGCGATTCAGTAAATTGAAGGAAAAAGGTATCAAGGGCTTTGTTTTTAGATTTGAGTTAAAGCCATAGATCAAATTTTAGGAGATTATCTTCATATGAAAATTAAGAATCAAAATATAAATATTACGTGCGAGCACGTAAGTAATATGAATATATACGATTGATGCTAAAACATAACGAATATTATCAAAACGTTAATGTACCGAACCGTCAAAATTGTGAATTTAAATAAAAATTTATTCAATATTTAAATGTTTTAATGATCAAGTCTATCCAGTGTAAAAAAAAAACCCGTAGTGAAATATAAATTTTATTTGACAAAACTAAATTCATAATCCACAATAGAAATAAAAACGAAATAAAAGCTTATTTACGAATCAATATACGAAGATAAACTATAAAGTGAAATATTACCAATCGAAGTACTTTTATACTGCAACACAACATAATCTCAATAGAATATATCGTGGGTAGTGAATTACCAGTAGATTTATTTATTACAGCCCATTGACAGTATTTATAGACTTGTTTAGATGACGTATTTATTTACTCGATGTATCTTGTACGACAATATTTATGATAGTTACGTCCTTGTAGTGTTTGCCTTAAATGTAGGTTAGGGATAAACGCAGTCAGTTCTAGACGGACGCACTATTACTTGAGTATTAATTAAATATGTGTTATTTCTGCGTAAACTAACCCACATATTTAAGAAAAGAATGTAGGGTTTTGTCTTAATTGTGTATTTTCAGTACAACACCAGAAACCCATGTAGAAAGTTGTACAACTATATAACTTGAAAATACCCCGTCAATTTTGAAATTTGTCGAGAATCTTTGAATTCGCCCTGTGAGTAAAACTGTACCTAATTTAAAATATCTTAGTGTTCTATTACTGTAAGATTATAAGGGTAAGCGAGATACGAGGGCTTCGTTCAGAGGCGGGTTTATTATAAGTGAGGGCACTACGATCGGTCCGCGTAGACATACACAGTCGCTTCCCTTCAGTTAGTTTTGTGGCGACCTCCACATACAGCGCCATCTACCGAAGATACACTGAACTACGAAGTAACGCACTGTACCTACAAACTACACTATACGGAGTAACTACCAATCCTGAATCACGCAAATAAAGTTTCCGCGCCGATTATCATATATACAACATCCCAACATCAACTGTTGGGCAGTAGCCCGCCAGGCGTGATCACCTCGTCTGGTCGGAGGATCCTCCCTTTGTGTTGGGTGGAACATGATACCCGTTCCCCCACAGTTTTAGATTTGGTAATAAATTAGTGGCCCAGTATCGTGCGCACTAAACACTTTAATTGTACGTCCTTATATATTAGGGTGTAGTGGTCGAGAATCATTGTGCAATCTATTTCGCTCGCAACGCCATCTATCGCGACAATTGAACGTTAGTGTTTCATAACTATTATTTTTCCAAGTTATTTTAGTAATTCTGAAAATTAAAAAAAGGGTTTTAGTATAATTATTTTTAATAACCCCCATACTATTAGTAGATAACAAAAACATATCACAAAAATAAACCGAATAACCAATTAATATTAACCCACAATACTAACCCCATGACAACAAGGAAACCACCGCGAACATAACAGAATACTTCCCAACTTTGCGATGACTACCAAACTTTGGCACTTCATAGTTTTCGTATAAAAATGACAAGCGTACATCTCTGAGGGTAGTTGTAGAACACATTATGTGTGTCAAAGTTGTTAGGATATATCGAGGACGGTTAAACTTTGGCGGTAAATGTATTCATAGGGCGGTAAGATTTGGGTGTCCTTTTGTGACAGGGAGAAATGGCGATTATAGTTCGATAACCTGTACTTCAAAACTCCTGTTTCTTGCATAAAATTGTAGGTAATGGAACAATGAAATCTGTGAAGTCAACTAAGTTTTACTTTAGTTGTTTGTAGTTTTTATAGATATCCATGCTAATTATATAAATACTATAAATTCTAAAGTATATCTTTATCTATCTATATATCTATGTGTTTCATAGCTAAAACTCAGCACCGAATCTAGTGAAATTTGGCGTGGAGATACTTTGATTCTTTAGAATCTATTTACCGCGATAACCGATATAGATGTACACGCGAACCGACCCACGGGCAAAGGCTAGTTTTAGACAAAGTACGCATAATGCTCTATTTATTTACCAGTTTTTAAGTGATGTAGAGACCTGTATGGTAGATAAGACACGCAATTCCACATTTGCGTGTCTTTTCTACTGTTGTATTTTTGTATTTTTTGCTTGATTGCTGTATTTTTTAGCTTCTGCAGCATCAGATTAATAACTTAATAACGTTGATTTAGATGCCTCTGCTAATAAATGTGTGATTTCTAGCCACATTTTTTCTAACTATATAGAAAGTCTTTTTAAAAGTTTACGACAAAAGGTCTGAAATCTGGACTCTATAAAGTCTAAGTAGGCATTTTGTACAGTTTCCTGAAAGGTTTTCGCTACGCAGGAAATTGTCCAAATTGGGGTAAAATGGTAATCGGTTGGGATTGACGGATGACAAATGGTCTCTAACTGCACGTCCTTTAATGTTAAATATGTATGAGGTATTGCGTCATTGTAGAATAGCGCCGAACGATTCAAGAACGTGGCCTGTGTGAAGGTTTTGTTGTTACTGTTCGACACAAAATACGCATATTACACTTAGACGTAGGGAATTTCATAGTAAGTATTTTTTCTTGTAAAATATAACATATGGTTTGACACAAAGCGTGGTATTGTTGCATTGAGTGTGTGAAAATAGTAGGAATTTAAATAAAACCACGGTGCTCTGTTCTATGGGTTAATAAGACTCCACGGTTAAATTGGCAATTGTCTTGCACGAAACACCAGTATTGTTCAGTCATATGTGTAGATTTTATACACTAACACATGTAACACAACGATAGCGCGATCGAAGTTTTGTAACAATATCATCTAGGGAACGAAAAGGTCAGCTTTTGACCAGCGTAGTACTAGCGGCAAAACTTCCTTTCTAAGAAAAGGCTGATATCCAGCAATGGAATAGTGAAGACTGTATGGATGATATTTCTACTCACTATCCTTACTATTTGTCAAAAAGGATAGAAGTCTGCAATAGAAAGTCAAAACAGCTCCCTCACTTGTTTGTTTTATTTTTAGGGTTCCGTCCCTCAAAAGGAAAAAACGAAAACCATATAGGATTACTTTGTTGTTCGTCTGTCTGTCGGTATCAAGCTGAAATTCATATCAAAAACTTAGATCTAATGTCCTTTAGAGCTATGAAATAGTGAGGATTAGAAATTTCTAAGCCAATATTCGACGCACGCAAGAGAATCTAAACCCACAGGGTACTTCCCGTGAACTCAGAATCTTGAAATTAGATACGAAGCAACGTCTTATAGAACAGTCCATAATACTATAAGACGTAAGACATAGTCCAAAACTAGCTATCTGTCTATATGTTATGCTTTCACAGATTAACCGCTGAAATGATTTCAATGAAATTTATAATGGAGATTCTTTGATCCTTGAGGAAGGATATAAGCTACTATTTACTCCGATAAACGACAAATACGCAGGTGTAGCCACGAGCTAAACTAGTCCATAATAACTCTAAACGATGATTTATAAAGAACGACTTGCATCGGCACGAATTTTATAATCTTATAACGATGGTTTAAATATTCGATTTTTTAACTCGCTGTATCGCAGAAATTTAGCGAACCTACATCGTACCCAGACAGATACATAAAGTGTTCTCATGGGATAATATGCCTAAACAAAACTTTTGTAGATTATCTCGATAACTTTATAATACTTCAATAGAAACTTCTAGTACAACATTAGACATTGTAGAGTGTTCAATCTTTGCTGGAAGATTCTATAATTTACATATGTGTTAACTTAAGACAATCGCAACAACATATAACTTATTATATCTAATACTAGCTGACCGACGCAACCTCGTTTGCGTCTTTTATTGCCCGTAGCGAAAAATTTTCCCCCGTATAGGGTTGATTTTTTACACCTTGTGTCCGAAAAACCCCAATATCTTACTGAACCCTATGTTTTTGCAAAATAAAATATACCCTATGTTACTCGTGGATAATGTAGCCTTCGAATGGTGAAAGAATTTTTAAAATCGGTCCAGTAGTTTTAGAGCCTATTCATTACAAACAAACATACAAACAAAGCTTTCCTCTTTATAATATTAGTATAGACAAGAAAAACATCAAACAACTAGTTCAATAAACACGCCTGTTATATTAATAATGATGAATGTATTTTGGTTCGAAAATTATCCCATTTGAAAGTCATTAAACAACAAGTGAAAGTTCGTTAATAGAAATGTTAGGGGGCGTTTATATCCCTGTACCCAAAAATGATAAGTCTACATTATTTACTAGATGTGGGCGGTATTTTGATATCGGAAATGATAAAATATTTAACTCGTTTAAAATATAAATATTTAAGAGAGATGTACGGATGTTGACTGCCTGCTTCTGGTCGATCTGAAACCAATTAATTTAAGAAGGATTTACTTCAGATTGGTTATAAAATAAATCTGTATTTAATCTGAGATGTAGAATTAAATAGATTACATGCTCTTTACCAGAAATCAGGATAGTATCTAGTCAGTGTCATACACGCAATTGGGTAGGATCATCACAATACACTTCGTTTTGTATTTAAATACAAATGTATTAATGATTCTCTATTTTCCTTGGTGACGGCATCACGCATGAACAACCAGATCAATTTCAACTTATTGAATGAGTAATTCTATCTACAGATAAAATTGCGCAGATTAGCTAGTATGAATACACGCATATATTATACTAGCTGACCCACTCAACTTCGTTTGCGTCTTCTATTGCCCGTAGCGAGAACATTTTTCCCCGTTTTTGAAACATTATTCATTGGTGCTCCGCTCCTATTAGTATCAGCGTGATGATATTATATAGCCTATAGCCTTCCTCGATAAATGGTCTATCCAACACTGAAAGAATTTTTAAATCAGACTAGAGGATCCTGAGATTAGCGCGTTCATACAAACAAACAAACTCTTCAGCTTTATAATATTAGTATAGATAAGAAAAAATGCATACATCGTAGATTTTTTCTTTGGAATTTTAACTTAACAGTAATTTATGCACTTCAATCATTCCTATACCATCCTAAGATAGACTGGCAGACAATGTCAATAACATTCCACCATTATATATTGATCTATATATTAATACATGAAGCAAACTTTGTACATCTTCTTACTTAAATTGCGCGGACTGGGGAAACTTCGCACACTTAGTTTACTTTTTTTTAAAAAGGACTCCAATACCGGTTCCTGTGGAGAACCTCAGGAGAAGCCCATGTCCACCATCCTTTGGCTGAGACGATGATGATGATAGAGCGCTATGTATCCAATATTCCATCAAAATTGACAGTCAAAAATGGTTGTCAATTATTTCTTACCGTAAAATATATCGGATAAGCCGTTTTACCTCTTAAGGTGCAATAAATTTCATTACAATATCTGCAATTACACATTAACACGCGCGCCAGCTGCATTTCGACCATTAGTCACTAGTTTACGTTTGCGTGACAACAGGAAGTTCCCTTCGAGACACGGAAGGGTACTTAGCTCCAACTTCTGAGCAACTGTAACTCATTCGAGGCAATTACCGACGCTGATGGATTTGAGAAACTGCAATGTTTACTTTATTGTAACATGTATGTTACACTTGTGGTATTATTAATATTGAATGTCATTATTTGCTGAACAATACTCGGTACTTAATATGTTTTTATCACTCTATTTATTTCTACTTAAATCTTCTTAGTGTTTGTTATTTCCAAGATTATTTAGGGGCGCTACTAGTTCAACTGAATTTACATTAATATCAGTTTTTCATAGGACCTCGACACCAAAAACCAAATTTGAAGGACTCACTTGTCAGAATATTTGTGGGCTTTGACTTCCTAATAAAAATAAAAAATTCTCAGGCGAGTAAAACCGTCTCACATCATTCAGTACATCTAGCTTCTGCGAGGCCGTCTTAGTGATGCTCTCAATGAGAGTGCCCACGGCTTGAGATCTCGAATAAAATCGATACCAGAATACCGAGCCTGTACTGTAATTAAAAATTAAATGTTCTGAAATGTGGGGAAGATAAATAATGGAGTTTTTTTTGCTAAATATCTACGTAGCGCCAAAGAGTCCAGCCGCAATGAATGCTGCTAATTTGCAGCATATCTTTAATAAGGAAGAGGAACAAAGTAGGCGACAGCACACACCCTTGCGGGACACCGACATTCATAGGTATAGGGAGTCGAAGAATTCACTGTCGACTACGACCTTCATTATTCTATCTGTCTGAGTGACCCATTCTCATACGCCCATAGGAAGGGAGCTTCGAAAGAAGCGCTTTGTGCCAGACGCGATCGAAAGCCTTCGCAATGTCCAAACTGCCAAGGCTTCCCCTTTAATCTCAATCGCCTGTGCCCAGTGATGTGTAGGGTGTACTATAGGATCAACAGCTGATCGACCCTTAACGAAACCGTACTGCTGGTCAGCAAATGATGATCCTTTAGGTATCGCAGGAATTGATGGTTAATGATGGACTCCATTATTTTCGAGAAGAGGAAAGTTATGACTATCGGCCTGTAGTAGACCGACTGGTGATTTTTTTGTATAATATGAAAAATTTATAAATATTTAAGTATGTATGTTCAACCGAAGCACTGGCACTATTTTAAATAAGCGATCCTCCCCATTTCCGAGACATGTTACTCCCTTTTCCTGTTTATGATCATCCAATAATTCTGAAAGTCCAATTAAACCCCAGCTACGCAAAATGTTTTAACGATTCAATATTCCTTAAGGGTTTCCTACATTATTGAATATATGTATAGCTAATAAATTTTGTTTGAACTACCATCCACTCTATGAAGATCCCTCTCATCAAAATATGTAACAGAACATAATAGGACTACAAATACCCTACCTTATCGCTTACAAACGAAGTATCGTAAACCTCTACGGAAAGCACACCAGTATAATTCACTTCATAATATCAGAGGTATCATATAAAAAACTGCTTTGTCCCGAGCATGAACGGTCAAAACCGTGAACCCTTTTATGGAACCTCTTAATTTGGCTGATATATAAAGGGCTGGCCGATCTCCCCTCACATACGCACTATAAATTTCTCTCTGTACGTGATTTTACCAAAGCAATCTATAACCCGTTCAAATAGAAATGGTCTTATCGTTGTCACATTACATAATATATTCTTGAAAAGGTATAAGCTAGATATTGTCATATAGACACAATTTTCGGGTGACAAGAGTATTAAATGTTGGAACTAAATACCTTTGAAATAGGATTGGGTAGGTTAGAATTATATTGACAGTATGATATAAGTTATGTTGTCATTTTCAATTAAGCGCCAGTATCAACCTACGGGCAGGTTAAATAACTCAATGTATTGAATCTATAATATTACATATATTATATCTATAAATGTAAGAATGCGTATAGTTTGCTGCTCAATATTTTCTAAAATGAAGACGATACTTGTTTTCCTTTCTAGCTTTTATTATTACCAAGATTATTTGGTGTCCACCAACCGTTCAACTGGTTTTATCTGAGCATCGGTATTGAATTAGAATTTTTAACTTTTCGTCAGTATATATGAAGGTATTGACTTGCCATTAACGATTGCCTTAGATGTTAGCAACAATAACGAACATAAAACTATTGTTAAAAACCCCACCACTGGTCTTTCTGATTAATTGAAGGCTTTTTTGAATGGCCAATTGATCCAGTAGTTAGTAAGAGACGATCCAACGGCTTCTGAAAGCATGACTTAATCGTTGAAAAGCAATAAAACGTGCCGAAGCACTTCAAATGTGCAAAGTTCAAATATTAACACATAAACAAAACATTTGTTGGACCAACAAATTTATTAAACACACTTCCTGTTTGAGACAAGAACGGACTAACAAATCATCGGTAAGCTGAACAAAACAAATAATTATTCCTTAGTTCTTATCCCTTGTTTGGTTTGGTTCATCCGATATGATCAAAGTAGACCAGAGATACTTAAATAACCAATCATTGGTTAAGCTTGTGATCTTTGTGTTGTTAAGAAGCATCCGGTGTTCTAGCCACATCTCTATCCGTCAGTATATCGCACTGTCTGAAGACATGATTGTTTACAATATTATTATAACATATATTTCGAGGCGTAAACTGTTTTGTGGTTTTTTGGCAGAGTGAGTTTTCGAAATTGAAATTTAAGCAAGACAGCTTTAATTGTTACATACTGATACATGGTGGGTATAGGGTTGCTCGCGTCCGTAGGATTTACCACCTATTTCTAGGTCCACCCTACACGTGTCCCCCGGGTGGTGCCAAATGAGCAACAACGCCGAGCCTGGGCGGCGGTTAATTAACCCTTGCTGTCCTAACAAGATAGTTCATTCTGAAGATAGGAAATGATTTTCAGAACCCGCAAATCCGTCAACTGTTTGACTGATGGAATCGGGGGCATTGACTTAGTTGCCTGTGTCAAGAGGTAGAAAGCCTCCATAAAAATTCACCCTAATCCTAAGGTGGGTAACGTGCCGACAGGATGCATGGCTTAAAGGGAGTTAAGTCACGAGCGCCAACCTCGATGAATTAGGCAAACGTCGTTGTATATAGCCCTCTTAAGGGAATAGGCGTCACCCTTTAAGTGACCATATATTTCGTCCTGACTCGTGGGAACAATATGAAAGAAAATAACAAAAATATAAACAACCCTAACATTATGATTCAGCAAACACTTCACAAGAGTATGATTATAAGAAATCGCTGTAACAGCGTACCCTCTCTATCAACCGCAGCGACGACAGAAACCGATAAGTGCAAACTTATTGCAACAAAAGACACTGGTCAAACTTCAACAACACAGACACAAGAGAAACAAGTTGATACAAGTCCTACTAACTCATGGCAAAGAGATAAAGTCCCACAACATAGACAAAAAAGAAAAGAAACTAGCCCAATACAAAGTGACTACCAAAAGAAAGCAAAAAGCACAGCTGTTTACACAGTACCCATACACAACCAGTTTGACATTCTTGAAACAGATGACACTAATATCACAGAAAAGGTCTATACGCCGAAGCCTGAACCAATCTTTGTGACTGGGGTAATGGACGTAATTACCCTCAAAAAAATGTTGGGAGAAATCATTGATAACAAATTCTATACCATGAGTACCCTACGATCTGGACACGTAATCAAACTAATGCCTGCAGACGTACCAACGTATAAAATCATAAGGGATAACTTTTCTGCCAAAAATATCTCCCATTATACATACCAGCTCAAGAGTGAAAGAGCATATCGTGTTGTGCTAAGAGGCTTACACGCTACAGAAGATATTGATCAAATAAAAAGTGAACTTAAAGAACACAACCATGAGGTTAGACAGATCGTAAACGTACGACATAGAACCACTAAAGAGGCACTACCAGTGTATTATGTTGACTTAGAACCCAGAAACAATAATAAAGACGTATTCAATGTAAGATATCTGTGCCAATCGAAAGTGACAGTGGAGGCACCCTACAAGAAGAAAGATGTACTCCAGTGCAAAAGATGTCAGAGGTTTGGACATTCGAAAAACCAATGCTGCAGACCGTATCGATGCGTCAAATGTGGTAATGACCACACAACTTCGTCGTGCACTAAAAGACCTGATACTCAAGCTACCTGCGCAAACTGCCAGGAGAGTCACCCAGCAAGCTATAAAGGATGCATAAAATATAAACAATACAGAGACAAAATCACTAAAACAATCCCGAAACATAAACAAATAACACATAAATCCCAAGAACCAGGTATAACACAAAAACTACTTGCACCAAAAATCACACAAAGTGCACACCAAACCAGAAATAAGGTTAACACAGCCCTAAATCAACATGAAATGCGAAATGCTACCTATGCCGACGCATTAAAATATCATACAACCAGCTCAAAACAAACAGAGGTAGAAATAAACTCTAAAAACATCACAGAAATACTAGAAAGTATGTTCGCCAACCTACAGCAAGTCATGATATCCATGATGGACAAAATGATGGATCGTATGGTCCAACTGGTTGCAAGTCTGGTGGCAAAATGATCTGCAACTTAAAAATTATGACATGGAATGCCAATGGCTTGACAGTTCGTCGTCAAGAGCTCGAAACATTCTTAATAACTGAAAAAATTGACGTAGCATTGATATCGGAAACGAGGTTCACTGGCAAATCACATGTAATATTAAAAAACTTTAATATTTACACCACAAATCACCCATCAGGAAATAGCCATGGAGGAACTGCAATTATTATCAAACACAATATAAAGCATTATGTACTAGAGGAATACCAAACTGACAAAATTCAAGCAACTGCTATAAAGCTGCAGTTAAAAAATAAATATGATATAACACTATCTGCAATATACTGTCCACCTAGACACATAATAACTGAGGCAGACTTTCGAACATATTTTTCAACCCTCGGACCCACATACATATGTGGAGGTGATTGGAACGCGAAACATACCCATTGGGGCTCTCGATTGACTACTCCTAGAGGCAGACAACTTTACAATGTAGTACAAACACTTAGATTGGAATGTATGACTCCCTGTGAACCAACTTACTGGCCAACAGATCGAAATAAGATACCTGACCTTCTTGACTTCTATATTACCAAAAACATAAGCCCTAATTATATGACTATTGAACCCTTTACAGACTTATCTTCTGACCATACGCCTGTTATACTTAACGTAAGCTTAACAGTTGCATTCATAGATGCTCCGATAAGAATTTATGACAGGAACACTGATTGGGCAAGATTTAAAGATAAAATTAGCTACGAATTGAACCTACATACCTCAATTCGAACGACTGACGATATAGAAGCTGAAATAGACAGACTGAATAAAGTTATACACAGCGCAGCTGCAATAGCAACCAAAACGAGAAAAAGACTACTACCGAAACGTAAGGAATATCCTAAAACAATTAAGAACTTAATAGCAGAGCGGCGACACCTTAGGAAAACATGGCAGAGAACCAGATACCCAACAGACAGAACAGCTTTTAACAAATCCTCGGAAACTTTAAAAAAGCTGATTAGGACCTTTCAAAATGAGAACTTACAGACATTCCTATCAGACTTAACACCAAGTATTGATACGAACTACTCACTATGGAAAGCCACAAAAAACCTAAATCGCCCGAAAACTCAAATACCCCCAATAAAAAAAAATACTGGAGACTGGGCTAGATCAGATGCAGAAAAAGCCACAATCTTCGCTGAGCACCTTTGTGAAGTTTTTCAACCTTTTCCAGACACAAACCCCGAGCATAGCTCCAAAATAAAGGAATGCTTAAATAGTGCATTACAAGTATGTCCACCAATAAAATGCACAAGTCCCCGTGAAGTATTAAAAGAAATACAAATGCTACAGGACGGAAAATCTCCTGGATATGACCTAATAGATTCAACCCTCTTGAAAAATTTACCGAAAAAAGGAATTGTGCAGATAGTAAAGATATTTAACGCCTGCCTCAAGCTCTCGTATTTCCCCGTACATTGGAAGATAGCACAAATTGTAATGGTACCCAAGCCCGGTAAACCAACACAAAATGTTAGTTCGTATAGGCCAATAAGTCTCTTGTCGGTCACTGGGAAACTCTTTGAGAGAATTCTATTCAACAGAATAAAACCTCATCTCAAGGACGTAATTCCAAACCACCAATTTGGGTTCCGAGAACATCATGGTACTATAGAACAGATACACCGCATCGTCGACACTATAAACCGAACGCTAGATTGCAAACAATATTGTTCCGCTGTCTTCCTAGACATAAGTCAAGCTTTTGACAAAGTATGGCATGAAGGTTTGCTCTATAAGATAAAAAAAACGATACCTAACTCATTCTATCACATATTAAGATCATACCTGCAAGACAGATGCTTTGAAGTGAAACTAAACACTGATCTCACAGTCCTGCATGAAATAAAATCGGGCGTGCCACAGGGTAGTATACTTGGACCAGTGCTGTACACCCTATACACAGCTGACCTACCAACTATGGACCAAACTAAAGTTGCCACATACGCAGACGACACTGCAATACTGTCTACACATATAAATCCAGTTACAGCGTCTGCACAGCTTCAATTGCATCTCTATGAAGTAGAGAAATGGCTAAAAATCTGGCGAATAAAAGCTAACCAAAGCAAATCATCCCACGTCACTTTTACACTTAGAAGAGAAACATGCCCTCCAGTTAGACTTAATGGTGAAACAATCCCGCAGGAAGAACATGCTAAATATCTAGGCATGTACTTAGACAGGAGACTAACGTGGAAAAAGCATATCTGGACTAAACGTAAACAACTGGATACTAAGCTACGTAACATGTACTGGTTGATAGGTCGGCACTCACGTCTCAACCAGAATAGCAAAATTATGGTATACAAAGCCATCTTGAAACCCATATGGACTTACGGGATACAACTATGGGGTACGGCCAGCAATAGTAACATCGATATTCTTGAGCGATTCCAAGCCAAAACATTGAGAATGATTTTCAACATTCCGCATTACATTAGCAACAAGCACATTTACAACGATCTGAAAATCGTCACGGTCAAGGAAGAGATCACCAACTTCAGCATTAGATATCAAGAGAGGCTATCTGGACATAAAAATGCACTGGCAGTTAAACTGAGTGGATGCGGATCACTTCAGCACAAACGTCTGCAAAGACACAGCGTTCCTACACTCGTGGACAGATTCCGCCCCATGAAGTGAAAGCCTTCCAAAAAAAAAAAAAAATTGGCATGGCTCACTGTGACTTATAATCACTCCAGATAAATACATCGGCCATAGACAAAGCTTATTGTCAATATGACAGATTGCTATGTTGCAGAAAAAAGAAAAAAAAAAAAAAAAACATACTGATACAACTATATAGTGAAAATGGAATGATGTAGAAGAATAATAAATTTTGACCCATTTCATACCCTGCTGTATAATCACAGACTAAGCAGAGATAAAACGCTGATATTTTAAGAATTTCAAAAATATTATACAACGCCCATTTTGGCAAGTCCTTCAATTTTGTTGTTTTTTTAATGAGATTAAATGATCTTTTACACTCCTTCAACAATTTTTTTTTTTAATTTTTTCTTTCCGACTTTGTTTCCATTATAAAATAAATCCATCTTAACTAATATTAAAACATGTTTTTGTTTTAAATTAATCGGACCTCTTAGGTTTGGTGTCCCCATATATTTATTATTAGTTAAATTATTTAACCACGGTAACATAATGTTTTATTAACCGAAAGGAACATTATTCTTTAGCGCTGTGGTCAAATATATTGCATTGCATGTTCTGTATAAATCAAACATATATGTTATCTTCAAAATTTGAAAAATCCGGTCTTGTTACATTTTTGAAAAAAACATTCTCACAAAACTATTTGTTTTTTGACATATCTCAACACTGGAGTTCAATGAAACACGCCATGTTGAAAGTATTAAGACAGTAAGTAACATCTTGTCGCCAGTGACAGCGGTTTGTGTGTAACCGGTACAAAGGTAAAAAGAACAATTAAAACTGAAATAAACTTAAAACAATACACAAACGAAACGAAGATTAAAAAAAAAAACCAAATTTGAATGCAACTACAAACTTATTTAGATATTATAATCACAAACCTGTAAAACAATTGCTACTTTAGAAAAACGCTTGAAATTGCTGTTGTAGCTCGAAACGATTTATTAGAAATCACATTAAAAACCACATTCTCTGGCTGTACGAAACATTAAAAAAAATGGTTAATGAAAAAAGTTATTTACAATTCAAAGAATAAACAATACACATTTAAAGTGCTGGGGTTGAAAGTGACAACTGGACAAAAAAAATCCGATGAGAAATTTTGAGATATTTAATGTAATAGCAGCGAACCGAGCGCCGGGTACGCCGTTATTGCGATGAAAAGAACCGTTATGGAAGATTGGCTCGAGGAGCATGACGGGAGCCTCTCATACTGGCTGGTGATCACTGGAAAATTATGTTTCGGGGATCACCCGTGGCGGCCATCGTTGTGGGGTTCTCTCGCTCATGTTACGGAACAAGAGCACGTGGAATTCCGACGTCTATTTCTGCGAGCTACTCTCCCGATTCGCCAGGCCTGAGAACGGGCCCAGTACCGCAGACGAGTTAGGCAGCGCAACTCTCAGAACGATCTCCATCCTCCATAAGTACAAAGGTGACGGGTGAAAAAAAATTCTAAATAGGCCAAAGGTGTAGTAAGGTGCCTTAACATCACACTGCGGCGAATAGGAACCAAGCATCAATAAATATGTTTCTAAAACGTTAAAAAATATTATTTTTGAGAGACACAGAATATGTTTCGTAAGATGTCACCAAAAAAATTGTGAAATAAAAGGTAGGTTATATGCATTGAACTCGGTTACCCAAATAAGATTGAACTTATATTATTGGTACCAGCACTGACACAGATTGCTCTGAGAGTTATATTGCTTTTAGGAAACGACGTTTTCCATAAACTTGCGATGAAAATGAAAAAATATATTTATTACAAGAAACAAAGGGGAGGAAGTTCTTTTACCTTAACGAATATTAGACCCGGTTTTTGTCTTACAGCCCGGTTGTCATGAACATCAATGATAATTGTTATTGGGAAATCAGTGCCCTTAAATATATTGACAGCTAGTTCTACCTTAGAATTCAGTTCATCATCAGTGTTGTCCAAAGCCAGAAGCCCCGTTAAATACTGGTATTCAGATAAAACTGAATGAACTAGTAGCCGAATCCAAATAATCTTGGGAATAATAAAGGCTAAGCAGAAAAAGGCAGGTAATCGTATAACAAATCGTTTCGAGTTAACGTTTATCCATTGTTTCATAAACAGAATCCATTGGTGCCGAAAATAGCGCTTGTTATAATGAAGAGAGTAGTTCTGATAAAGGCTGATTTCCTAGTTGCAATTTAGCTTGAAAATAGACGGACTTTGTGGGTAGTATGTGTAATTGTTTTCAATCGTAACTAGAACTCAATACGATGTTTAGAATAAAGTTTCGTTTTGGATAAATTTTATAAAAATAATCGATTTCCATACTACTATTATAAATCCAAAAATAACTCTGACTGACTATTTTTTGTCTGTTGATGTCTATATGTAACGCTTTCATGGCTAAGCTACTGCACCAATTTGAATAAAATTTTAATGAATATACTTTAAGTTTTGGGGAAGGACCTAGAAACTAGGCTACGTAATATCTGACATACACGCAGGCCACGCGGGCAGAAGTTAATTTTTTCCATAAAAATAAAGCCTCTTAAAGTTTTTACATGCATAGTTTTTAAATTTTATTGAAAACTTTTCATTTTAGGAAGAATTATGATGACTAATTATTTAATAGTTGTCATGTCGGCTGACATCAAAAAATTATGGGATAAAAATAGACGTTTTAGTAATAAATATTTGCTACAGCTATCAAAATGCTTACAGGATTTTACATTTCCTTGAAAATGTTTCACACCTTAAAACGTGAAGGTTTAACAGACAAAGAGACAGAGTTATGTTCGATTTTATAATATTAGAAGGAATAAATTTATTTATTTATTTATTTAAGCTTCCTGCAATTACATTGCGTAAGGCGAACTTAATGCCATAGGCATTTTCTTCCAGTCAACCTTTGGGTGGTGCAGAGCTATAGCTATGTGTAGCAGATGTACTATTGAAGCAAGTGATAATTATACATAAAGGTATTATTACGCAACATAAACATCATAAATACAATAATCAGAGATATATATACACACATACATACACATATATACACACACACACACATACATATATACATACAAGAGATATGAATAATAACATACACACATATTTACATATGCCTATATAAACATTGTAAATAGATGATGATCATTCCGATGACTCCGTGAACAAGTCTCCGTAGTGCTTGCGTACTCTAATCTTAAAGTTAACCAGCTGGTACACGACTAATATCTAAGGGGAGGGTGTTTCAGAGATTTACAGCTTGGACGGTGAAGGAAGAGTGAATAATGCGGGAACAATGTGAAGGACAAAGAAGGAGGAGATTATCGGAGGAACGAAGATTTCTGTCATGGTTAGAGCAGAGATATTGTAAGTGAGACATTAGGTAAGTGGGTGAGTTGGGAGAATGGAAAAGAAGAGTGCAACGTGGTCAACGCCCGTAAACTGCGGCGCTGTCTTATAGGTAACCATGAAAGTTCCCTCCGGTAAGCGGATACATGATAGTATTTCCGTAAGTTGTATATGAATCGAATGCAATTGTTGAGAATCCGATCTAATTTATTGAGGAGATCTGCATTCAGGTTGAGGTAACACACATCACCATAGTCAATTACTGGGAAAATTAACGTTTTTACCAGCATGGTCTTGGTTTTTATATACCCATAGAGCAACATAAGCCGGCGGATCGGAGATGAGAAGACACAGCGCTTTTTCCTAATACAAAAGAATGACAATTTTTGCGAGAGGAAATCTTCACAAACATTTTAAACCTCATTTAAAAACAATCGCGTGCCACTATGAACTTCTACATAATAATTAAAAATATACACAATTTCACACAGATATAAAGTAATTCTGTGTCATAACAACAATTTCCTCCCCATCATCTTAATGGTTGGCAGTCCACAACTGTGCTATTCTCCCGAAACTTTCTGCCGCGCACAACAAAACTGTGGAATGAGCTGTCGCCTGAGGTGTTCTCGGACCAATGACCTCAAACCTTCAAGAAAAGAGCGTACTCCTTCCTAAAAGGCCGGCAACTTGTAACGCCTCTGGTGTAACATCAGGCGATACGTCAGCGTATTGCCTGATGGTACTCTGTCTTTTGCTACCTATATAATAATAAAAAAAAAACAGTATAATGTGTAGGCCTATTTGGGCTTACTACTTTGACAGAGGGGAACGCCTGCGTTTAGCTTATCAAATAAATAAAAAATGCAAGCAAGAAAAATAAAACCTGTACAGCTCTCAAGCGTTGTAGAAGCCCTTAACTATTAATCCATAAGCTAAAATCAATACCAACTTATAACTTTAAGTATAATTTACTCAATATACAGCCTTATTAAGATAGCGAATTTATAAATTAATCGTATTTACTTGTTGATCTTTTATAAGAAAATACAGTTTATTGAATAAGCCGTTATTATAGACTTGTTATAAACTGATATAGATATAAAGGTATCGAGAGGTACTTGTTGTCAGTAGTACAGGACTTGTTATAAAATAAATTTGATATTGCCTTTTGTAAGTTTTTACAAAGATAAATAAAATCTTTTTCATGCCTTAGTAAATCGTGGAATAGCCAAGGTTTTGTACATATGTGGCGGTTCGGACCATACCACATCCTGACAGAGAACCACTGTTGCACTCATTAAAGAACCCAACAGAGGACAACTTAAGTTACCATGGGGATTAATAAAGTTGAAGGAGAAAAGGACATACACAAAGGGCGAACTTATGACTCTTGTTTTGCAAGTATCCGTCGGTGGCGAAAGGCACTTTCTATCAGGGTGGGTTACCCTGGTAGAGTGTGTCCACTCGTCTACTAACAACTAGGGAACTATAGGAAGAGAAACGAGGCTATGTAGGTAATTTTTTGGTAGTGGTCGACAATAATTTTTATATTTAGCTTTCTACATATCTCCTCCATAAAAACTTTAGCTACGCTAAATTTCATACCTTACGTTTGTATATTTTTTGTAAAAGTACAAAGTTTGTGATTCAGGTTTAAATATAGAGATTTTTGATCGGTGCTGCTAAATAACCAAAAAAATATTGAAACTGATAAAGCTATAATAGGATCTTTATTTTCGATGCAAAATTTGTCGTCCAACTCAAAACGTATAAATATAAAATAATGACAAAGTTAATTTTACTTGGAATTCTTGCTTTTCCTAGTTTTATTTGAAAGCCAAGGGCTACGTTACAAAAATGTAGCATTACCCAGTCTTTTATTAAACTTTCCAATGTTGGGTACAATAGGAATTGAATGTAAAGGACGCCGTTGTATAAACCGTTTTAATCGTAATATTACCAAGCTAATAGCTCGGGTGTTTTCGTAATGGTTGATTCAAAATTCCTCACCTGTAGTGTACCACCTTGTTACAAGCGTTTTTTTTAAATCGTCAGTTAAAAGTAGCCATCGGAATTTTTGAAACATTCTATTTTAGAACGAGTATCCAAGGCTGCACTAACAGGTTCCTACCAAATTTGGCTAGGTAGGGTGGGAAACTCGAGCAGTGAAGGTGAGCGTTGATGCGCATCTTAAAGAGGGCGTCCTTAAACTTACACGTAGGTCGTAAGTCCTGGGAACTGCTTTGAGTTTCTCCCTCTGCCACACGATGGACCCGGCACCCGCACGGTGAATCCATGGAGTGCTAAGAAGTTTGTCTCCCCCTAATACATACAGAAATTTCATTTTACTTTGTTAAAGATATCTCTCCGGCGTTAAGGGTATACATCCTGGTGAGATTTTTTTATGTTTGGCCCTGCCATAATGACTCTACTCTCGATACTATCTCTAGCCATCATATAATGGTTGATTTTTATTCTTACAACGTTGTCTGCTCATTCTTTTTTCCTCTTTCCACTCTTTTCTTTTAGATTCTGCTTCAGTTGGTTATGTCGCAGATTATTTTTTTTCAATTCAATTCTTGCAAAACATTTTTTTCTTCTTTTATATATGACTCTTCTATAATGACTCTACTCTGTCTGATGGTAAGCATAAGCATAATCCAAGAGTGTTGGTCACCATACTCACTGCGAATTCAGCATGCTGACTCACACCATGGCGGCCTAGTGATGCTTCTGCATTATCTGTTTACAAACATACGGACACAAAGAACACCCAGACTCAAAACAACAATTTGTGGATCACACAAAGCGTTGTCCTTAAACCACTAGACCAACGCGCAATCTATCTTTATTGGTATAGAGCTTGCAAATCTAAGACGTCGTCAACTTACGTACAAAGAACCTTTCTTCCGCAGTTATAATTATATTATTCACTTCTAGAGTTCTATTGATCAAAGTGATTCCTAGTCATAAATCTAAAGAAGGTAAGAGTTAAGCTGTGAAATTATAGCATACAGTCAAAGATATATTCTCGTGCCAAGTTCTTCATGATGTTGTCATTGTCTGCAATCGCAATGAGTCAGCTTGAAACTGAGTCATTTTGGCAGCAAAAAAAACCTCATTTTCATTTTTTTGTAATTTTTTTAAGTGTTGGTTGTCTGTGCATGGTAACTGAAGTGTCTCCCATTACCTAATGCGATATTATAAAACGATTTTACGTTAAAATCGCGGAACTAATTCAGATTAAATTTGGTACAAAGACAATTCAAGTTATTTATGTGATTCAAAATATTTGTGTAAATTTTTTTCATGTCACGCTTCTGGCTCAATTTGAACTTTAAGGCTGTAAGTTTAAAATTGAAAGTAACACGGAATCGTAATTTCCATATTTCAATACCAAACTTAAAATAAGTCATTTTAAATGAAAAATAAGAAAGTCTTTAAGAAACTCTTAAAGTTTTTATAATGAAAATATCAGAAAAGCAGTGCCATTAACAGACTTTTATCTCAGTGAAGGGAAACTTTTGTGACAAATTAAGGAAGAGGGTGATATCATGAGGGGTGAGGGGATGGAAATACGTTCTGCTTTGAGATAAAAAAGTTTACAAGTTGTCGTTCCGGTGAACGTGCTTACTGCCTCAGACTCAATGAATTGGAGTTACTCGATTTATTTAATGTCTTTTATTAACTACGATTTCTTAAAATAATAACTTTTAATGATAAAAAAATACACATAATTTAACTAAATATAAAGACATAATAACGTCGGTGATAGTAAATCAGACTGCTGTACTTGAGGTCTCGGGTTCAAATCCTGGGTCGAACCAAGTGTCTGTTGTCTAGTACCCATAAAACAAGTTCTGCTTAGCTTGGGACTATATATATTTAAAATATTTACTTATTATTTACAGTATGTACAACTTTATATAACCTTTTAAATATTAAATGTACAAACAAATTTAAAACATTATTAGAATTCCGAGAACATGATTAATTATTTAGCCTTCCCTCATGTTTATACTACTCGTACTTACACAACGAAAATTGAAATGAAAGAAAATTAATTATATTATAAATGCTTTTCAAAACTCTAATATACTATATGATGTGATGCTCTACATAGCTCGTCTACCCACCGTTCAGAGAGTTACACACTTAACAGTTTTATAAAGATTCTCTATAATCATCATTAAGGTAGTAGAACTACGTTGATTTCAGTACGAACGGGCCGACTCGACCGGATCGGTACTACCCACTCACATAAGAATAACCTAAAATGATAGCATTCGCGCTGTCTTCTTTCGATGGTGAGTGCGAGACCTGAGGCCCAATGATGCAGATGCAACTCAATATGCCACTATCGTATGGGTCACCATGCTGCATTGTTGCATTGTCTACAGTCACAGTTAGTATGGTGACCACTCATGCTTTCCATCAGGCTGAGTGCATCCCATTGCACTAAAGATTCTTGATTGATTAAAATATATTTTGAGACAAGACTCATTGGCTATGCTCCACAGTTAGAATATCCTATAGCCATATGACTGCCTCGGTGGCGTAGTGGTAGCGTATGCGACTGCTAAGCAAGAGGTCTCGGGTTCGATTCCCGGGTCGGACCAAATGTTTGTATGATCTGCAAATATTTGTTTCGGAGTTTGGGTGTTTCCTATGTATAATATGTATGTATTTACAAAAAAAAAAGTATATAAGTATTTATATCAGTTGTCTAGTACCCATAACACAAGCTCTGCTTAGCTTTGGACTAGATGGCGTTGTGAGTTAGATGTCCAGAATATTTATTTTTTTATTTATTTTTTATTTATTTATATTTTACAATATTATATTTTATCTTTAATATCGTAATCACCTGGAACATTATGATAAAGATTTTAAGAGAAAACAGCTCTTAATAGTGGAACATAAGTTGTTAGTAGGTATCTAAGTTGACGATGTCTTAGCTTCGCAAGCTGAACAGATACACTTGTCAAATAAAATAACTGTGCGTAACCCATGGAATTGTATTACAGTTATTTCAAATGATAATCCTAATTGATGAATAGTAAAATTGACTGCACGGTTGGGTTAGTGGTTTAAGTGGTCGCCACGTTGCTTTCTACTGCGCCGAATGTAGTGGGTTCAAATCCTACACGGTAAAACACTTTGTGTGATCCACAAATTGTTGTTCTGTGTTTGGTCCGTTTCATGTATGTTTATAAGGTCCCTACGACAGCTAACAACACGCAAAATAGGCGCATTGAAGTCGTCGAGTTGCGGCGACCCAGCCCGCGAGTTCAAGTAGCTGACCCGGCAAACTTCGTACCGAGAATACTTCCCTCAAGGCCGTAGTGTATAGGGCTACGCGGACTAACAAGATACAACAATCTCTGATTTTCTTCTTTCCAATACAAACTTTGTCCTGAAAATAACACATCAAAAAATAAAAATAAATTTGCTGCAGCCAATCGAAAGTTGTGCATAAATTTTTGATATTCATTTTTGTTTGTATACATGTAGATGTTGTCTTTTAAGATAATAATAGTTTGCCACAAGGTTTGTTAGTTCTTCGTAGAGTTAATATCTTAATCATTTACCTTAACTTTTTCTCTCTTTACATGTTCTTAGTATCGCCTGACTTAAATGTTACTTCGCCCAAATTGAGTTACCTGAGGGTTTATTCTCATACATCTCGTTTGTGTGTGTGTTTAAGAAAGTTAGGAAAAAGTGGATGAAATACGTGGTTAAACTAAATACACAATCTTTAGGAGTTAGTTCATACGTAATGTTATTTTTAAGTTATTAGAGCCATCAGTAAAGTTATTTAATATAAATTGAAAATTAAAGCAGTTCAATCTCAACGTGGAGTAAAACAATAATTGAACCGACTTCAAATAATATTAACAGAGATCACTACAAGTTTAAAAAATCTCTAGAATTTAATAAAATTGGAGTGTCTGTTTGCAATATTAAAATAACCGCTTTTTACTAAATGCATATGTATGTACATACGTTAAGTTTACTAAAGTAGTTTTTTTTATTTATGTCTTTCTGTGCTTTTTTTGTTAATTACTGTGTATCTCAACAAAGGTAAATAAATGTACGTGCCTATCCTTTAAAGTTCTTTTCTATTTCTACCCCTTATAACAAACCTTTTTGTTCGAAACTCGTCATATATTCGACTGCCTCCTTACTGCTACTTGTACATTCGCCTTCTAAATCCCTTTTCCTAATCGCCTTACATTCGTCCTTTCACATGACCGGATCAGCAAAATGTATTTGTACGTTTACCATACATTTTTTAAGGAACTCTCGAACTCGAATAACAAATGGAAACGTTTCTGTAAAGCCTTATGACGTATGCAATTTATTTATGAATGTATTGGAGTAAGGTACGTATTAAACTCATGTATGAAACCATGTACCTATGATTAAAAAAAAATGAAGTCGTTTAAAGTGTTATTTATTTTTATAAGATTTCGTGAAATTCCCTTACTAACGATTATAGTACTTAAAATTTGGAGTACATTTATTTTGCATAATAGTTAACAACAAATAAACGACTTCAAGTCCAAATTACCAGTCCAATGGACCATACGGGAAGCACCAGTTTCTCTCTTCAAATGAAAAAGAATCATCTAAATCGGTTCACCCAAGTTATGAGGTAACAAACATAATAAAAAAGTTGAATTCTCCTCCTTTTTTGAAGTCGGTTAAAAACTACCTAATTAATTCTATAATGTTAACTTATATTGCAATAATAATAACATACATCACGACATTTCCTATGAAAATCATGCATGACAAATCATTTGATAAATGATCATGAATTCAAATTGGTGCACTCTGCAAAAATTATACCTACTGAAGTAAATTATTTTGTAAGCATTGAGCAAACTTATCCTAGTTCTATCAGCGTCGACATCAAATGAATTTACTCCACATTCATACAAATTCACTACTCGTACACTTGAACAATAAAATGCGGAAAAAATTTGTTGTCATTAATTGTGAACAGAAAATCTACGTACCTCTAGCGAATATTCGATATTTCCTATACGAAAATGTATATATTAGAGCCAACCGATCGAACAGGTAGGTAAAGGATTCTCGAAATGTAACCGCGGCCGATCTATTTGCGACCTCGTAAATCTAACCAAAAGCAAACCACAAGTCTCCACCGGATTACGGACAAAGCCGAATGTATACGGAATTACACGAAGCTTTGGAACATCGATCGTAAATTCGACATTGACATTTATCAGAATGGCCCCCAAGGCCACCTGGTACCGTATTTACATGACTACCCTCACCATCAAGATATCGGGTTCGAATTTTTGTATGTCGTAAAATGATATATGAGCCCGCAGACCCTTTTATAATGCTGGAATCGACTTCATTCTAATATTACGAGGTTCCTCTTATTTAACTTTTTATAGCAGTAGCTTAATGACTGCTTTACATTTATTTTTGTTTAGTAAAACTTTATAGAATGAAAGTTTTATCAAAAATTATTAATTTAAGTTAAACCCTTAAAATATCACTCGTAGTCAAGTCTTTAAAAAGTGATAAGGGTAGGCAGACTGTTAAAAGAAACAAACAGTAAGTCTCCCTTTAAAAATATCAGGAAAGTTATAAAACAATGCGAAATTCCCTGGTGGAAGTTTCTATCCAATCACGCAAACGTTTTGGTTTTAAAATGTAACGATATAAAAGTTTCAACATTTTCCATTGAACTTAGTTGCAAATGTAGCTGTTACAGTAAACGTTTCTAATATAAAACTTGGAAAGGAAAAGTTTCTTTAGAAAATAACTGGATTTCTATATATCTGAGTTTTGAGAGAAACAAAGAAATCGGGAGGAAGAATTTGCCAGTAGGTATAGAATGGGAGATGAAAATTTAAAGGAAGTAACATGAGTTTGAGAACATAGAAAAGTTAATGATGGTTATTATCATTATCTATTCTATTTTTAAATATATACCGTGGGAGAGGTACGCTTCAGCATAAATGGGCCGGCTTGGCCGGAGTGATACCACGGCCTCACAGAAAACCGTTGCGAAACAGCGGAAACGCTGTGTTTGACCGAGTGAGTGCGAATTCCGGAGGCCCATACCCCAAAGGCCGGCAATGCACTTATGACGCCTCTGGTGTTGTGGGTTTCCATGGGCGGCGGTAATCGCTTACCATCAGGCGATACGTCTGCTCGTTTGCAGATAAAAAAAAAATACTACAAAACGAATTTGCATCCCGTTCTTGTACTTTAAGACCTTTCTAATTTTCTAACGAGTTTAATGAGGTGTTAGTCTATCAATAGAGAGAGAGAGAGAGTGATTCAAGGAGAATGCTAATATGTATAATAGCAAAATGGACGGTAAATTGTTTGAACGTTGAAAACGATTATGAAGAGAACACCAAAACATTGGTTATTCCAAGAGATACAAAACTGAAATATAGATAAATAGATGCTTTTCCAAAATAGCATATTATTACAGTGGTCGTTATAAAGTCTGTAACCTCTAACACCGCGTTCAAGTACTATCCCCGTATAAAGAGATTGACAATAAGATACAATTTTGTCAAAAATTATACCTCCTTCCCAAAACATCGTAAGCGACGATGAATTGACTCGTAACATTATTTACAAAGGTTACAATACCACTTAAGCTTTTACTCAACTACGTAGGTTTGTTGGTGTGTAGAGCGTGTATTGATTTCATATGTATTGCACCGAATTTCGTGAAGGGATAAAGACCCTATTACTTAGCAACGTTCGCGAGCTTTTTACCAGTTTTCAATTTGACGAAAACACTTTATTGATGGATTGATTGATATCCTGCTTTTAGAAATATTGTATGGCATATAAAAATATCTTTTCATGAAATAGTTTGTGATACATTTGAAATATATTTTATAGGCCAAAGAATATATTTTTTTACATAGGGGGAGGAGCCAATATTGAACATGCGCTTAAGTACATGGTAGAAATACAGAAGTGGTTCAATTTAAGCGCTGGTTCAATATTGACTACTCTCCCCTAAGTGTCGTCTAGCTTCATTAATTCTTGTATACATATATGTATGAATACTAATGTACATGTAGTTGTTGAAGCCACGCGTCATCATGAATGGGCCGGCTCGACCGGAGTGATACCAAGTACTCACAGAAAACCGGAGTGAGTGTGAACAGTGAGGGCGGATACAGGAGGCCCATACCCAAACCCGCCCCCCAACCCCTCTCCATCCCCCTAAGGCTGGCCATCAGTTGATATGCCTGCTCGTTTGCCCCTATACCATTAAAAAAAAAACAAATATGCCAAGCATGTAACTTGAAATAAAAATTGACGATTTTGTCTGCAAATACTAAGGAATGCAAATCTCGCGAGATTGGGACTCAAGCGAGATCTCGCGAGTTTATGAATAACAATACTGCGAGATCTCGCCAATTTCGAGATCTTGCGAGATTAGCAGTTTGGTGTGTTTTTGCAAATAATCACAATATTTGAATAAATTAGGAAAACAATAATAAGTATTATATGATAAACATTTATTTTCAGGAATTTTTTCACTAGACTTTTATGCATCAAACATTGTTTAATGCATAAAAGTCTAGATAGATACGTATGTCTAAGTAGTAAACTCTGACATACGTATCTATCAAATAACAAATATAAGAAACAACCAGTCTTCTCTTCTTATATCAAACAAAAATCTTTTAGTAATAAAACAGTTCTTTTATAACAAGCAAAACAACGAGAAGTCAACAAAAAATTAAACTTATTATCTAAATTGTGTTGACTATTAAACTGCGATGTTATTATCAATTAAATGAAACTATATCTACTCAGTAGATCCATTAGATATTAGATATACAGATTACAGATTAATTAACAAAATATTTCAATCAAATGAAAGATTTGTTCAGTTCTAATCACAACCCATTATTACGAATTATTTTGAAAGTAACTCCTTAAGAAGCACAAAATATCCAAAGAATCGTCTGCTAAACGGCTACTTATTTTGTTGGCCAGATAACCAGCCGCTGAGAATGCCCTTTCAAATTCAATGCTAGTTGGAACCATAGTTGGAACCACAGATCTCAGGCAGTTATCCACGAACTGTAAAAGTTGGTCTTGAGAGCCCCCGAACTCGTATAAATTCATTTCCTTTTTGATTAATGCCTCCAGGGAACGAGTGCAATCTCGTTAAACTCGCGAGATCTCGCCTTTTTTTCGTCCAAGATCAATCTCGCTAAAAAACGCCGAGATCTCGCGAGAACGAGATTGCATTCCCTAGCAAATACTTATAATATCTATTATTAAACAATCTCGATACATCTACAAAAAAAAGATATCAACTCGTTAAAGCTGTTTCGGAGCTAGTATGTCACAGATATAAAAGAGATTCACATATTTGGACTTTAAAAGGGGCGATGATCCCTGAGTTGGTTTCGTCCTTTCTTCTCAAAACTAGTCCAGTAAGGAAAGGCCGTGTACCGACTTCCACAAACAGGGCAGCGCAGAAACATACTACAGCGCCATCTACCGAAGTTACACTGAATTACGGAGTAACGTACTACACGGAGTTACTACTAATCCTGAATCACGAAATAGAATTTCTCACACCGCATATATACAACTTTCTAACAACAACTATTGGGCCGTAGTCCGCCAGGCATGATCATCTCACCTGATCGGAGGATCCTCCCTTTATGTTGGAGGGTCATGAGGATCGTCTCTCCGCATTTCGAACTCATCTGCAAGTGCTCTTGAAACCTGATTGCACAATAAATCATTAAAACCATTCTTTATGTGTAAAAAAAGCAGTACCTTTCATAATCAATTTAGTTTAATTATAACATTAACAGTATTAAAGATATATTTGATATGTTTGTCGTATGACATCGCGCGTTTGCACTTCTAACGCGCGATAGCATGCGCCTCTAGATCTTTCTCTCTAAACCTCTAGTTGCTAAACTAATGGTCTCATACATATTTAATCCAGTTTCACCTTTACGGTTACGTGAAATGTGAATTCCCATCCATTCAGACGTCACATTTCTCCACCTTGTAAAAATTGAAGACAGTAACTCCTTTGGTATGTTCGAGAATTTCTTTTCCTCATCTTTATTAAAGGATGTGTTGACAAGTGATGTAAGCCTTTTTAAGATTCTGTTCGTCAAAAGGAAAAAAATCCTTATAGTATCGCTTTGTTGAGCTTCCATGTACTCGTCTATTGAGCTCCTTTGAACTCCTTTCATCGACATAATTTGTGGGCGAATTTAACATCAAACACATAGGTAAAGCTGTTAAGAAATTCTATTAATTCAATACAATAAAAAGATAATATACGACCAAGAAGATAATAGAAGATAATGACTACATAGACAGTGTAATAGTTCAAGCGGCCACGACGCCGTTTATAACTGCGCTGAGTATTATGGGTTCAAATCCCAATTGGTACGAGTATATAATATTTTGTACGATCCACAATTATTATTGTTCTGAGTCTGCGTGTTCTTTTTGTCCGTTTTATGTACCAGTAGTAGTTCTTGTCCAGTAATGTCGTTGAGGGTTTATTCTTAATGTGGGTTGTCATATAAAATAAAGAAAAGTTCATTAAAGCTTTATTACTTCGAAATTTAGTTGCTCACAACACTCCTGATGCGTCAATCAGACTTGCACTTGTAATTTTTCCGTGTTTCTCTCTCCAACTCTATAATTGAAAAAAACTTTTGTGCTTCTAAGTGATTTATAAAAATGTTAATAGCTTTCTCAAGTACGATATAGAAACAGGACAATTGAATAGCAATGATTTTGTACTGTAATCAATTAACTTAACTTTTTGTTTAACCATGGCAGTCATTAGACAGGGCAGGACGGGACTGGTACTTGTGGTTTTTCTTACCGTAGCTCCAGCGCCCTATTTTCCTTATTTTATTGTCCTGTTTGAAAGTTCTAATATTCCCGAGAAATGCACTAAGTTATTCAGTAATCGACTACAAAACAAGTTAGTTGAAAATTACACCGATCTGAAATATATAACTTTATGCTTATTTTTAGTGGTATTTCCCAAGTTCAGTGGTTGGAGGGCCTGCTTTTAACAGTAGTCGGCAGAAGCTGAAGTAAAATAGTTTCATATTTTGATTTAGTATGGTTTTAAAATTGGAACGAAGTTCCTTATCGCGCGTTGCGAAAGGGGGCTAGACGGAAAAATTGTAACGACACTTTTTGTTAAGACGAAAAAATTGTAACGACTCTTTTTGTTAAGACAAAAAGTTGTAACAACACTTTTTGCTACTTTTTAGTTATTTTTTAAAGTTTTTGGGGCTTATTTATCTAGCGTAGCACCCCCAATTCATTCACCCCACTACCCCGATCACCCCACACCCTAAGATCATCCCTTAAGGAAGACACTCCCTCTATCTCCGAAGCTATCGCTCGGAGAGATTTTTAGTCCCCCCTTGCATCCCTGAACTTGTCAGGAATCAGCACAACCCAATATTTGCCTTAGACCCCCCATTTTTCAAAAATACTTCACCCCCCTCAACCTAACTTTTGAACCATTTACCCCAGCACCTTTTTTCTTTTAACTAAGTCTATTGGTTTCGTTATATTAAGGTAACAAAATTAAAGTCGATATTAAAAATACACTTTTATTCCAATGTTCATGCACATCTACAATTTGTTTTCACTAAGGAGTAACATCGTGATATCATTGTGCTATTCAAACATTCGTGATCTATCCAGTCTGGCAGTTTGAACCTAGTTTATACATATCATTGTGAAAATAGGTATCTAGATGGGTTGGTTGTGACGTGATTGCCGCAAAATTCAACATTACAAAGACATTTCTTAAATTACCTAAAATAAAACTTCTAATCATAAAAACTTATTCAATATAAAAGCTTAATAAATACAAGTATGTATTTAAAATTGTGATTACAAATTATTCCCGTGATTACACAAACTACAAAGGCAGACTGTATTTTATAAAGTTATTCAATATTACATTCTGTTTACATTGTTTTAACAAAAACGTAGGTATGTAGTTTCAAAGTAAAAGTTGCAAAATATAATAAAATACATTCTATTGTGGCGAGACACTGAAATATTGAAATAGATTTTATTCTGACTTTAGTTTGTAATCAGTACGTAAAATATTCATAGGCAATAACACAATAAATAATACATTGAGTAGTTTAAAAACATAAATTACAGTAACTCAGTCCATATTCTATAGAAGTTCTTAGAAAATTAAACAAGTGTGAAGTTGTACACAAAGTGAACCTTCAATGACGTGACAATCACTTCACAACAGTAAACTGTTTTAGGTTTCATGTTTTAAGTTCAACTTACGTTACCATTATCTGTATGAATTACATTAAGATAGAATTCATAGATTTATTTATTGCTATTATTACCCCAATTAAAAAAGAAAGATTTCAATTGTTCGTCTTACAAAAGATAGTGTTACATTTTTATGTCCCTATTGTTGGTGTTTCTTTGACTATGTTTTATGTTTTAACATTTAGTAATAAATTATCATAAAGTATTGGGTTTTATACAAACAATCATAGATTAGAGTAAAATAAAATATAACTGTAATAATTATTGTGAATTTACTACCTGGGTGCGAGTGTAAGTTTAAAAATGGTCTTCATCCAACTTTCAAACAATTAGTAGATTAAAAAGTTTTCAAATAGTACTAAAAAAGTAGCCTAACTACCTTTTTGTACCTATCAATAAAAGTCTTATCTAAATTGGTCCAGCCGTTCCAGAGACTAGCCGGAAAAACATTAGACGATGTACAAAAAATTAAAAATTGATTTTTTTATGTAAGTACCTACTAGTATAAACTTTCATTAGCACTTAGTGAAAAGCTGTAAAGTTGTAATTACAAACACATAATAAAGAGAGAGACACTTCTACTCATAAGCTAAATTGCCATAGACAACCTCATAGTCTCTCATCGTGTGGAGGTACATAGAATAATTTATCACTGTCACCTGAACGTGCTGTCCCATACTTCCTAGCTTCACAAAACTTCCTACTTTCGTTAAGATCTTTAATATCGGCGTCTAACCGGACCTGACGTTGACTAATAGACCCTTGGGTTATCTTCCAAAGTTCCTGCCATATCCTACAGTTACAGTAATCACTCGTCATTATCCAGGGCCAGCTGCCATTTATCCTAATGTAACTTTTCTAACTTAATTTTTCATACACCTGTCACTTTTCCTGCTTCCAAAGTTCTTTATGATCTAACTCATATTCGGAGTGTCAAATAAATATAGAACTTGTGATCCGGGTACTAAGATTGTTACTCTATTAATTAATATGTTAGAAGTGTCTCTTTAATAGTTAGAGTTATTAATGAGTTTGGATACATTCCAAACCCCGGTATAATTACTCAAGATTGTACTGGAAGTTTATGTTGGCATAAATATCTTTTAATATCTAAGCGAACGCAGACTCAAGTCGAATATCCCTAAGCTTATGTTACGGGTTTCCGCTTTCGATTTTCTATCAATGCTAAGCTTTAATGAAATGGTTTTTATTTTTAACTGCATATAAACACATTTAAAATTACATTAATATGGAAAGACATACATACATAATCGAATTTCCTAATAAAGTATTTTTTTCCATAATTATAGTTTATCTGCACGTATTATGTGGTAAATTATTCTGTGTATTAGGTGGTACTTCTAATTGAAAACGTTATAAGTATACATTTAATAATACGAACATTTATGTTTTAATAACAACACAAACACAGGTGAACATAAAACATTTTATTACTTACAAGTCATTACTTTCAAATTCATGATTACAGAGGCAAATAAATATCATCTAAAACCTGGTGAATTATAAATCATCCAGCAAATAAAATAACATTAACGTACTCAATGAACGATTCTTTAATTTATCGCCTATAATATTCGTGCGAAAATTCGATTCCAATAATATTATGTCACTGATTATAATTCATAGAATTTGCGTAAAACTAAAATCCATAAAACAAAAGTCATCGAAACACCACATCTATTATTAGGGGATACCCTGATATCAATTTAATTCTTAACATCAGCTACTTATGCCATTACAGAAAGTAAGTATTCACTAATATTTACAAATTATATACAATCCTATATTATGAGAAAGTACACTGAAGACCCATTCCTGAGTGATAATGTAATATATAACTAGACCTCGTGAAGTCAAAAGAATTTACATTATTGCATTGTCGGGTGATTTAAGATGAAATATATTTTTACTTGAATTTATCAGAGTGGCTTTTAGTAACAGAAATTTGATTACTTTCACACTTTCTAGCAACATGCGTATATTCTTGTAATCTTTAATATTTATTAGTTTTCATATCACCGTCACTTCTAAAATGGGATCGGCTTTTAGTACAAATTCAATTTTGTTTATTTGTATAATGATTTTGATATTCTAATATTCGTAATAAGATATTATATTTAAATGAGCATCTTGTTCAAAGTTTCTTCTTCAAACGTTAACATAATCACAAAGAGGGTACGCAGTTACGTCACATTGCAATAACCTAACCAAAGTATTAAGGTGCGTATACGAGTGTATCGGCATGCGGAGTTTTGACGCGGCATTCATGAATATTAACACCGAGCCCAGAGCGCTGTTTAATTATTAATCAAGTAAAATACTTGTATTTTGAGCCTGAAACCTTCCTGATTGTCAATGCGCTATATTATTAATATTGTGTAATGCTCAAAATTGTAATGTTAACAATATGAATGTTTGTCAACTCATTGTCTTTTTTTGTTTTCTCTTGTAGTACCTAAAATGTGTTTTTTTTTTATTTTTTTGAGAAGGAACTTTTTTATTACACTTGAAATTTACTTAGTGAATAATAATACTTCAGTTTATATAGCTGTATGTAAAATGTAAACAAATTTTATGTCAAAATTTTTGTCATAAGTTACAACGCCATTCGTTTTAGATCTTGAAGATGTGTTAATGAAGTGAAAACGAATATCTTATTAATAAAATGAAACAAATTATTTGTGAACATTGTTGACAATTTATCCATTATTCAAATAAAAGCCTTACCAACTTAATGTATTAATTTATATGTATCTAAACAGAGATTAGGCAAATTACTTAATAATCTTGATCCGTAAAAAACTAATTCTTCTTTAAATATGTTTACCAGTATATTTTCATTACTAAAGAACTATTAATAAAAAAGTAATTAAATATTAAGTTTGCTACAGGTCTGTATTTATAAATGTGCGTTTCTCGTACGTAATTCGAGAATACTTTTTTCCTACGAATTTCGACTAGAAAAAATGTCCGAAGTGGTATTTGGTTAATCATTGCTGACGTCGATGTCGAACAAAGGCGGTCCTGAAAGGACTTTATTATAAAGAATATAAAATTGCAAAACAGGGATCAAACGGGACCGTACGCTAAGTAATGGAATCTCCGCCTTTATTCCGCCTCGCCGCAGGCTCGTATATTTACAAAACTACTTATACTCAGTCGCTTTATCACTTTGTTAGCGTCTAAATTGCCCTGTTTAAGCGCTATCGGTCTGGCGTCGTCGTCAGATATCGTTAGCGTCACCCACGTAACCCTCATCAGGACTTTCGGAACATATGTCAGCCGCACACTTCACGTTTGACACTTGCGGTAAGGGTTTCAGCACACTTTCGGTGCCTTCACCAGGCATACGAGCGTCCGTGGTCTGTGTATCGACGCACCGCGTTTCAACCTGATAACACCTACCGGGCCCTTCCGTAACACTCATCGGCACCATCACTGCACAAGTCCCTTTAGGGCTCACCCACGATGGGCAAGCTTCTGGAGGCGCACAACATTGAGTTGGCTCGGTTTTATAACCTTCAGGCGGTGACGGTACAAACTCTTCGTTATAATATACTGTCCCGTTCCCTACAAACGCTATTTGCCTATTCCTTGGTACTGGGTAACCATCTAACGTACGTCGCACGTTTCCCGGCCCAAACACTTCAAAATTAGGGCAAGTAGGAGGCGTCGCATTAAATTCGGTATCTTTCGCAAATTTACAAACGAGTTTCTGCCCTTTCGGTCGATTGTGAGGCAGCGTCTGATAAAAAGGCCCCACCACGGAATAGTTGGACATTAACGGTGGTCGACAAGGATGTTTTGGCAAGCCATAGTCATAAGGGTAGCCTTCGTTATCTAAAAAGCATCCCGGATTCAGATGTACATCCGCTGAGTGTTGGTACATGTTGTTAAGATTGCCTTGCGTCGTATTCATAGTCTGCTGATCTTGCCACGTGACCTGTCTGGGTATAGTCGGTGCGGTAAAAGCGGTTTCCTCCTGGAAAACGTCACTGCTCGCGGTTTGAGCTTTGTACACTGATAACGCTGTGTTCTCATTTTGCGCATTGTTAGCTACAGTTTCCGCATCACTAATTAGGTCGGGGTTTCTGTCGACAAACCCTTTCATGTTATTGCTTTGATACATGTTACTCGACTCGTAATCACGGTTTGTTTGTACCGTATAGTGCAACGCGTGGTGAGAGTGCGCGTTTACAATTAGGCTTCCGTTATTTTTAGGCATTCCATTACCTCGACTCGATGGTAGGATTTGGTTACACAATGCTACATCTTTTCCACTTTCTTTTTTCTTTCTACTTCTTGTGTCTGTTTTATACTTTAATAATACTACTGCTATAATTGCTATAAGCAAAATAATGATTAGAAATATGACTGTTACTATGACTACCAAGTGTCTTTGAGGGAATGTGACAATTACTACCACGGGCTCCTCTTTCACTAAAATTTTTAAAGTGAAGTTAGCACGCGACCTTCCTGCAGGATTATTTGCTAAGCATGAATAAGTACCATTATTCTCATTACCAATATTAAACAGGTGTAATTCACTCTTCTTGTCGATATTACCGTTCTCGACGAAACACAGGTCGCGCGCCTCGGGCATGTCGCTTGAACAATTATGAATGATCTGACCCTGATATAACCAGGTTATTTTCGCTTCAGGTATCGCTTTCACTACGCATTCTAAAGTTACGTTGCTGCCGAGGTTCGTCTCTAAAAACATGGTTGTAGGGTTTATTTTTGGTAAGCAAGCCAAATCGTTTTCAGCCACGTTCGTGATCGTCCGTTTCCTCAAACGTTCAGGTAGGGAACAAATTGGTTCGACGGCGTGCGGCATATTGAAATTCAACAACCAACTATGTAAATCCCTTAGATGGCAATCGCAATTCCAATTATTATTTTGCAAGTTGATCCCTCGCAGCGTATCGGGGAATAAATTTTCACCTTGAATGTTTGATAGTTTGTTACCGTTTAGTCGTAGCCACTCAAGGTGAAGCAGCCCAGAAAAGGCATCTCTTTCTATAGTTTCAATTTTGCAATCTGTAAGTTCTAAAGTGTTCAAAAATGATAAACTGCGGAAGCAATTGCTTTTAATGTTGGTAATCGGGTTGTTGTTCAGTGAGAGCCTCATTAAATTTTGAAAGTATTCAAAGTTAGCCGATGGTATCATTGTTAAGTAATTGTTAGAAAGATCCAACTCGACTAGATTACGAAGGCCGAAGAACGCTTGGCTATCAACTTTTTGCAATCTACATCTTTGGAGATAAATCTTCTGAAGATTGACCAAATTAAGTTTGTGAAAAGTTTCTTTTTGAAGCACTTGGAGATCGTTACCAGGGAAGTCCAACACTTGTGTTTCAGGATCGAAACCGTTTGGAATGACCTTGAGATCCTTTTCCGTACACTCCACATGACGTTTACCGTTTTTCCACTTGCATATGCACTGTGATGGACAGGCTATGGCCGGGAGAAGGAGGCAGGTAGTGCATAAGGCGATCAGCCTCACGTCCAAACGCTTTCTGACGTTCATATTGCCTCAAGGCATCTGATGGATGTGGAACATTACCTGCAACAAAAACATATAAATTTAACAAAGTCTTATTCAAAAACGTGACATAGAAATGTAGTTTCTTCTTTTATTGAGTTTACTTATAACAAGCCTATTATATTAATAATAAACCATTTATTTCACTGAATCAGTACCCTAAGTAGCATTGGAGACATACTCCTTCTTATACAATTTTTACACTGTTTCATCGATATGCTGGTTCCTAAGATAATATTTGTTTTATGTTATGCATACCAGATCACTCTCTCAATGTTAAAACTAGATATGTGAACTATGACATCTAATTTTATTGCATTGCAAATTCAAAAATTTCTTGAAACTGTTTTAACAAACATAAAATAGTTAAAGTATTCATGACAACGTATAGATGCTTCAAGTTTGTGAGGACTTTTTGCATAGGCTTTATAAGAATATGATATACTAAAAGTCTTTGTATTTCTTATTCCATAAACTTTGATCAATATAATGTACAAAAATTTATGTTTGGAATGGGACTGACGGTTCAAGTTATTTTGAATATTACTATTCGTTGATGTTATATAAATAGTTGATGGAAAGAATGGAAAGAATACAACAGTGGTAACCATCATCATTGCAAATCCAGACAATGCAGAATGGTGATCCACACTAGAGCGGCCTAGTGGGATGCTTATCACCTTCACTATCATTACAGGTTGCCTAATGCGACGGAGAGGCTAATTTACATTTCTATTATTACATACACACACATACACAAAATAAAAAAACCGACGTAATATGTAATAGTAAGAGGGAAACACGTGAGCTGGGAGTTTATAGTCACAATAAACTAATCTTCTTCTTATATATAAAATTCTCGTGTCACGGGGTGCGTAATCGAACTCCTCCGAAACGGCTCGACCGATTTTGATGAAATTTTTTGTGATTATCCGGTATCTATGAGAATCGGTTGTAATCTATTTTTCATCCCCCTAAATGTTAGGGGTAAATTTTTTTATTTTATTTTTTTAACAAAATTTTTAATTTCTATTTTTTTATGATGCAGCATTAGAAAATACATACAACCCTAGATTTTCAACCCTCTACGATCAACCCCTATTTTTCCATCGCGATTTTTATTGACCCACCTCTACAACATATATTCCCTTTTATGGCAAAGCAACGTTTGCCGGGACAGCTAGTAAAATATAAAAATTGGCCTTTAATATCAAAAAGAGCAACTGATATGAAAAATTAAGATCACCAAATATTGTCAAAGGAATTATTGTTATCGATCATTTGACGTAGAGAAACGCAAGATTTTAATACGAGTATCCGATACTCTTCATACATATATTGAACAATACGAGTATCTCTCATGAATTGACTTTGATTAAGTATAATAACGTAGTATAAATTTTGTAAGATTTATACATTTTTAATATATTTCAAGGAGAAAAAATAGTAATTTCACAGTTACAAATAAAATGGTCGTATAACCTCATTTACTTCTTCTCGTAAATTATGTTTGTCGTGTATCCGTCGCCATGTCGTCTCTGATTCATAACGGCGGGATTCTTTGCGACAAATGAATGAAAATGTTTTATTTAATCCCTAAACTTGTACAAAAATGAAATGAATCAGCGTTGAACTTTGAATGAATGAGCTACCGAAGTAGATTGATGAATTATTCTGAAAATGTAATTTCATTTTCTAAAGGTAATGTGTGTCTTGTTTACGGCGGTTAATTTGTATTAGGTAGTTGTTACACAAGTAATTATTTTTTATTTGAAGATTATAAAAACTAGGAATAAATATTGTGTCGCAGCCGAACAAACAATTTGTGGATCACTCAAAGTGTTGTGCCATGGTGGGATGGTATCCACAACACTCATAGGAGTAGTCGAGGTAACCACTCAAGCCACTATGTCATTCGTACAGACGAAGAATTGGATTAGTCACAGTATAGCGAAGCACTACAGTTTTACATAAAAAATACGATTGAAATATTCCAAGTTTGTCAGTCGTACGAAACGGAATCGAGCTTCCCTATTACAGAACTGTGACAACGCGAATTTAACGTAGCAGCAAATTAAAAGTAGGCATCACTTGGACATTGACGAGGGTACCAATGTTTGTTTTTACGTTGTTTCTCGTTGATAGCACCAATTATTGGTGGAATGGGAGAAGCTTTACTTTCCAAGTTTTAATTTAATTTTTTTGACAGCTCCCTGATAGGAAGGGTTGGTATTATAATTATTTCAGTTACCACAGTAAAGGTAAACCACTTATGGATAAACTGGGTCATTTATTACATTAAATATTTAAAATATTTCGACGTATTCTTAGTTAGGTGAAAGGATGTTGGTTTTGTACCATGATTTCATACTACTTTTAAAATTAAATTTGTAGCTTATTGAACGTTTGTTTCCACTATGCATGTTTTCTTTTTCTTTGGTAGTTTAATCAATAGCTCCTTATGGATGTCAAAAATTAACTGGTAATTTCATTCAATAGTTGGAAAATGGACGAAAGTTAAAATATAAAAAAAGTAAAACTAAATATGTAAATATAATAAATAGTATTAATCAAATCCATAACAGGAATGTCCAGGCTTCTAGGAATAGAGGCTATAGGGAAGCTAACACAAGTAACAAACGAAATAATCTAGTAGACCGTCAGGAAGACCATATGTGCTAAAGTCATATATCTTTTAAGGCACCGCTTGGGTGCCCCTCTATTTCATAAGCAAAAGTGGTAATCGGTTGATTTTCAAGTAACCTCACTTACTCTGAGAATCAAAGCGTGCCTGATATTTTTACTCCAAAACAGCTTTACAATCATTATCAAGGCAGTAAAAACTAATATTAACATTCTAACCGCACTGATGGCGTATTGGTTCAAGCAGTCACCATGACGCGTTCTACTGTGCTAAGTGTTGTGGGATTACAACCCACATGTAGCAACACATTACGTGATACACTAATTTATTATTGTGCGTATGTGTTTTCACGTGACCGTGTGTTTGTAAAGCCCATTGCGATTCAGAAATATTCTCGGTGCGGGCGTTGTCTGTTAAAAAAGAAAAAAAAGCTCGATGAATATTTACAACGTAAAACCTCATTATAACATAACCTCTATTATCTCTTTAGATACACAGCGATATATGTAAACCATTTTTTTTCTTCTTAAATTATGGCATCCGGTTATTGGCACGCAATTTGTTGCTAGCTCTAAGGCTTTAAGGAAAACATCAGTACACAAACCTGCCATTATTCACCCTCGTGTATATTAGAATCGATTTTCGTAAATCCCTAAGTGGGCGTACCAGTATTTTTATTTTTAGAAGACATTCTACTAGTTAATGTGTGTTTATATTATTCCAGTATCATTAAGTAGGTATTAAAAGTTGTAAAATAATTCATTCACTCGGATGAAACCCCAATTTTTATGTGTTATTTGTAAAGTTTCAAGAGGTATTTTTGAATCATTAGATAAAACCACTTGTAGTAGTAAGGTCTGTTAAATTCAGTTTTAAAAGAAGTTGTAAAAAAAAAACACTTTTAATTTGTAAAAAAGGTAAAATGAGTATAATTAAAAAACATTTATCTGTAACTACGAGCGGTAACTTTGAGCCACGCTTCGGCATGAATGGGCCGGCTTGACCGGAGTGATATCACGGCCTCACAGAAAACCAGTATGAAATAGCGCTTGCGCTGTGATTCACCTAGTGAGTGGACTGCTGTTGAGTTATTCTTACAAGAAGTTCTTTATAGCAGCCCGGAGTATGGAGAATAGCAGTGTTTCCCGCCCGTGCCTCGGAGAGCACGTTAAGTCGTCGGTCCCGGTTCTCATGAAAATCTATGGCAATCGTTATTGGGAAGTCATATATTCCCCTCAAATAATCTTGGGAATAAGGAAAAAGAAGAAAAATCTGTTGGATAGTTTTGGAGTTCACCGTGAGAAACAGCGAGACACAAGATTTACATACTCGTGTAAAAATACTAGGTGTATGGTAATAAGTATTAGTAATTGAAATTAATTTTGAATTGACTGAGGAATTCAGAATTTTCAAAGCCTCAGTGGCACTGTGGTAACGTACGCGACAGCTGTGCTTGAAGTCTCGGATTTGATTCACGGTTCGGACCAAATGTTTCTACGATCTGCAAATATTCGTTTTGGATTTTGAGTGATTTCTTTGTTTAAATGTATGTATTTATAAAAAAAAGGTATTTATGTATTTATATCAGTTGTGGAAAAAGCTCTGGTTAGATTGGGACTAAATGGCGTTGTGTATCAGTTGTCCGATTATTTTAAAATAATATTATGATAATTTCAAACCATTAATTTTTGAAGTAATGTTCAAGCAACGTCAATTTATTTTGGGAATGAAATCACCTCATGCGTAAAATTACACTTTAAAATTATGTTCTTTGTAACTTACTGGGATAAATAACTTCCATTACATTGGCTAATTTTAAATAAACAGCGAAAGTTTAAGAGTATTTGAGTAATGTGTGTATTAATTTTGTATCGAAAACAAAGTTTATTGTAACATACTCGTAGTATTATTAAATATTAATAATCTTCTAACTATAACTGTTTCATTTAGGTTTATTGTTTTAAAAAAATTACCAAACAAAAAGTAATATATTTACTGAAACTCAAGCTATATTTCATATATCTCATACAATTACGACGAATTCCCATTCCCGTGGGAATACGAGAATAAAATATAGCCTACTAGCTGAACCCCACGGTGCTACCCGCGGTATGACAATAACCGCGGACAACGCCACGAGGCGAAGATATATCTTTATAAATTGTAGCCTATGTGTTATTCTGATGTATAAACTATATTATTGTAAAGTTTCATCAAAATCCATTAAGTAGTTTTTGCGTGAAAGAGTAACAAACTTCCTGCCATCCATACTTACAAACTATCGCGTTTATAATATTAGTAGGATGTCACTCAGGAATAATATAGGATTGTAATGGTGAAATAATTTTTGAATCGGTCCAGTAGTTTTTAAGTGTATATGTTACATACAAAAAAAAAGAAATCTTCCCTCTTTATAATATTAATGTACATAAAAAATAGTGAAAGGAATTCAAAATAAACAAGGTAAAATTTAATCATTGAATTCCTGACATATTCTATTGTAATACAGATATTTCTACAAATATCGTTCCTGACATGCGCCATCACTATTTGCAGTACACTACAGTATGCACGAGGATACATTATTTATTCCAAACGACCGCCCCTGCAGAGAACTGAAGGCATTTGCAGCAAATCGACGGGCTCTGAAGGATAACAACATGTCAAATAATTTAATGGAGATAAAACGGGATTTGCACAAAAGAAACATGGAAATGGAGAGATTTTTTTTCGAATTTCGAATACGTGGCTGAGACGTTTGCTGAATTCATTGGTTGACTGGGTTCATAATTAGATTACAATGTGAGCTCAAGATCACAGATCAGATTATTCCATGTGATATGTTTTAAAAGCGCGATTCAAAAACGTTCTTCGCGCGTCAAGACACACGTGTCTTGTTCAAATAATTTTCATTAGACTGTTGACAAGGCGCCATTGCGTACATAGCATTGACGCGCTTTGATACATGTTTAGCATATACATAATCAGATAAAGTACCGTTTACACCACTTCAAAATTTTAGTAAAAGGAATTGTCAATTTAAATAAAACTGTATATGCCATTTCTTTCATTTCAATGGTCCAAAGGATAGAAATTCAATTACAAAATATTAAGAATTGATAGGTAGATACTAAAACTATTTTAATTATCTCTGTTTCAAAACAAAAGAAGATTTACCGTGGGAGAGGCACGCTTCGGCATCAATGGGCCGGCCTGACCGGAGTGATATCACAACCTCACAGAAAACAACCGGTGTGTAACAGCGCTTGCGCTGTGCTTCACCGAGTGAGTGAGGACACCCGAAGCTCATGCCCTAATACCTCCCCCTATCCCCTTTCCCAAAGGCCGGCAACGCATTTTAACGCCTCTGGTGTTGCGGGTGTACATGGGCAGCGGTAATCGATTACCGCCAGGCTATACGTCGGCTCGTTTGCCCCCTGTTCCATAGTGTAGAAAAACCTGACGCACGTTTTAGGTCATCGCTCATCATCTGAACATAGTTTATATAAAGTTTCGTCATCAAAATAAAGGTAAGACAATACAAAACTATCTAAGTGTCAAACAATATCACTCGGTAATAAATGACCCAAGATATAAGCACCACAGAAAAGGATCAAGAAAACTTGTCAAGAAACCAATGAATGAATGACGGAATAATTATGATTAATGGACGAGCGAATTATTGTTTGTTGTGGCCAACAGAATTAGGGGTTACCAGGGAAAATCCGTAATTAAGGAAAAAATATCCATCGTGTTGAGAAAAATATCAACGTATTGAGCTAGATAGGAAATGATAAACAAATTATTTTGACAATGAATTAGGAAATAAATGTAATATTTAACCTTGTGCAACGTTGTCACGTGTTGTGTGAGTGTCAGTGTTAAAGCAACATTTCTTTGACTTTACAGCGTGTAATTAAGTATCGGCGTATTGTAAATTACGATTTGTACATTTTCGGAATAACCATTTTGATTTTAATTAATCAGTGAATAGGAAAAAATAAAAAACATACGAAGTTGTGTGTATGTTATGTTATGTATACAAGCAAGAGGTCGTCTGATGGTAACTGCTATCCGTTAAAAGACAAACGTACATTGATACGTTTTAAATCTTCCTCGAAATCAAGGGGGTTTGATCTCTGATAACCTCATTCGCTAAAAAGCAACAAAAAATTGTTTCAACAGTTATCTTTAATAGTCTACTATTGGAAAAGACCTCTCCATAGAAAAATGGTTTGGCCTGCTATACTTCGATGGCCAGACGAGTTGATAAAGGGTGTGCTGTTTTCTATGAAGCCGTGGTATCGTACCAGTTGAGCCGTCCCATGTCCATTAAAACATGATTCTTTTACAATGATTCGTGATTCAAAATAGTGTACAATTTAATTTTTTGTTTGGTTGGAGAAAGTGAAACGATAGCTTTGTACCGACCCCTGTATGTGTTCGATTCATTTTCATTAATACGATTATATTATTGATAAACTTCATTATCTGTTTCTCATTTATGTATGCAGCGCTGTGCCAGCTTGACAATCTCATTATTGAAATGATTGCCATGTAATACGTTCTGAATAATAATTATGTTATTAACTAGAGTTGGTTTAACTTAGAACATTAATAGATATCATTTGAATACGTAAATTTGAATCACATTCTGATTAGTTGCAGTTAATTACAATATTATCTAAATAATGATTGTTGTTGAGTATTTATGACATTTTATTTTTGAAATCATTTACATTCCAACATTGACATACTGACCTCAGGCAAGACTTACAATTCACACTCTTTGATGTTTTCTGGTAAAACAAAAGAGATTTCATTCTCGATATTTTTAAACCCAATACAATTTACTTAGCCCCGAAGAACAACTTTTTAGGACTCCGTTACTTCATTTTAATCAGTTTTTATCGGTAGATTGAATATTCTACGAGTATTATAGATACATATTCTGCAACAGATAACATTTGAAAAAAGAAAACCTTAAAGACAGATCTTATATTTAAGTTGTAAAATATAATACAAGAATATTTTTAATTATTAATATTGCAGTTTCGATATCAGAGCCGTTCTGCCAAAGTGTAATATTTAGTATCAGTTTGCAAATTGCTCCGTAATTGATTACTTACTTGCGGTTGTGCGGTTTCTGAAGTTGTATTCACGTGTATCTGGGCCTATTGTAAAAGTTGATTTACATCCGTACATTGAGCAAATATAGACGTTTACAATAGATCAAATATTGGCAAGAAAATATAAACTTTTAGGTAAGTCGGTTACTATTTTATTATTTTTATATATGAATCTGCCAAAATGACTCTTCTCTGCCTGATGAAATACATAAGCAGAATCCAAAAGTGGTCACTATATTCATTCATACACACACACTGTGGCAGCCTATTTACTTAAAAAGCAACTAACGTACTAGGAATAAAAATACACATGAAAAGGACACAAATAATGCTCAGATTAAGACCATTAAATGTGGAAGTATTGTTCCATTTATGACTCAAATGCTCAATACTCAAAACAGTTTACCGATTTCTACACAAAGCGGCGAAGAAGTCTACATACCAGACAGCTATCCAGGTTGAAATTTAATGGGAATAACAAAAATGAGTAAAATTTGATAAGAAAAACTGGAGTAAGGTATACCATAAGTCTCGGATGAGAAAAAAAAACAAAGTTTCTTAAAGAGGTCTGGTTCGTGGACCCAAATTTCCATTCAAAGAGACGCCGACTGGTCGTATTCATTCATTAGAATAAGCTTTCTACTTTCAAAGCATTAAGGCTACTGTATCTACTCGTAGATATCTGTTGTGGAACAAACACAATCCATGCTCATGGCAGTACGCCAATTTCCCTGCTGGCGTTATCAATAACTAATGACATTAAGCTGGAGCATCAGATTATGTACAGTAATGTTACGGTACTAATGGTGATTAGGAAATGCTCCAAAAACTATATGTAATTAGATATTTCGTACTTGTTATTGCCGTAGAATATTATCTATTGTTTGTGTTTCTAGTTAGAACGTACTAGTACATGATTGAAAAATATAATTCCAATAGTAAAAATAAAGACGATCGATCACAAATTAAGTAGAACTTGTAATAAATCAACTTTGAACGTATAAAAAATCAATCAACAATATATGATGAAGTATGATTTTTAAATAAAAATAAATACAGATGATAAAAAGCTCTTATTAAGTCAATTTTGAATATTTCATATTAATAAAATGATAATGAAGTTGATTAAAAATGACGCACTATTTTAACAATAACAATATAACGTAGACCGCGCTGCTCTATAGCTTTAAGTACTAGTTGAATATATAATAATAATAATAACAATAGATCACTTTATTGTACACCAGATGCATTACAAGGTTAGCTTAAAATAAGAGAAGTACAATATACTTAATTTAATATAAATAAGAAAAATCTTCTGGAAACTTAGGTTATTTCAAAAGCCCTTACATAGTACCCTTAGAAAAATACAGATAAATACAGGTATATAACATCATTAGGTTCAATGAAGCTTCATCTTTTTTTCAACAACGCAAACGAGAAAGGGAATATTATAAAAAGAATGAATAAAACACATTGCTTTGAAAACCAGTTGAAATATTAAATAGGTGGGTAAATTCCTAGCTGGGTCGTCGGTTTGTGGTTTTGTAACGAGTTGTTTGAAGTATACGGGCGATTCGGTGGCGACTGGCGGTCAACTTACTATGTTTATAGATTATGTATTTTAAACCATAAAATAAAGAGATATTCAAATTAAAACTGTTTTCTAGCATTAAAAAATACATGATTAATATTCACACATCTTATTTACACTTGTGTAATACCAAATTCAACTTCCTCGGTGGCGTAGTGGTAGCGTATGCGACTGCTAAGCATGACCAAATGTTTGTATGATCTGCAAATATTTGTCTCGGAGTTTGGATGATTTCTATGTATAATATGTATGTTCATATAAAAAAAAGTATATAAGTATTTATATCAGTTGTCTAGTACCACAAACTCTGCTTAGCTAGGGACTAGATGGCGTTGTATGTTAGATGTCCGAAATGTTTATTATTATTTATTTATTTAATTAGACCAAGTGTCTAATAAGTAGAATTTCAAGAAGCACACTTATATAATACAAACAAATTAGAGAAAAGTTAGACCCACAACTAGCATAATTATTCAATCAACAACGTATAGGTAATGTTTACTGCCTCGGTGGCGCAGTGGTAGTGAATGCAACTGCTGTGCTTGAGGTCTCGGGTTGAAATTCTGGGTCGGACCAAATGTTTGTGTAATCTACAGATATTTGTTTTGGAGTTTGGGTGTTTTCTATGTATAATATGTATGTATTTACGGAAAAAAAAAGTATTTATGTATTCAAATCAGTTGTCTAGTACCCATAACACAAGCTCTGCTTAGCTTGGGACTAGATGGCGTTGTGTGTTAGATGTCAAAAAAAGAAAAAAATAAAAAGTCCCACTACTAGACCGGGCTCTTCTCTCAGCACAGGATTAAGGCCATAAGCACACACACACTTACTTTTACTTAAAAATTTTATTATTCATCATAACATAAACCATGTGAGTCGATAATGTATCAACTGTTACTATCTTTTAAATCTATTACTATACAGCATTAATGCTGAAACGTACTAAGGAAAGTTTACTTGTTTTTTGCTTTGATTATTCCTAATAAAATGGATATTTCGTTTCGCTAGACGAAACATTAATTTCTACTTTAGCATTCACAAACGTTAAATTACAAATTCATTTCTATTACAGAAATGTTAACAACATTTTCATTACAAGTTAAAAAGGGTAAAACAAACTCGCTCTTGTTTAAAAAATAAAAATATTCCCTTCAAAGTATTCCTAGAATTTGTTTTAAAATTTGTATGAACAACCGAGTTGTTCTTGTCCAAATTTTACAACGTGAAACGAAAAATATCTTAACGTAAGTTGGCCTCTGTTGTTGACAGTTAAATAATGTTCTAGAATATATTTATTTAAGAGAAGTACATGTACTAACTTTGTATCTCTGTAATTCAGAATAATTAATGTACATTTCTGAGTTAGACTGGTCTCCCAGATATTAGTTAGTTATTGAACGCTCAGGCAGCAATGAGCTTGAAATTCTATAATATTTGAACTCCCGCTTTCAAATGAGTTGAACGGTGAAAACAGCTTTTCGTTTGTATTACGTGAGTTCTTTGGTTACAAGACACAAAGTTTTGCTCGTTTCAATTATGACATAAACATGATGGTTTCATCCAAGTCTGTTTGTAATTTATCTTAAAGTGCTATTTAGTAATATAGAACCTAGAAGACCGAATTTTGCTCAGCGTTTTTTTTCTTTTTAATTTTCCAAAAATTAATCAGAACTATATCGATTTATCACCTCTAAAACCCCTTGTATACTAAATTTTATGAAAATCATTAGACATTCAGATTATATATAATAATAATATTTATTGCAAGAGAATAAAAAAAACACATCAAAAAATATGTTCAACTTAAAACTAGTCTTTTTTTATTGAATACACCAGAGGCGTCACAAGTGCGTTGCCAGCCTTTGGGGGATGAGGAAAGGGATGGAAGGAGAAGTTTGGGATATGGGCCTCTGGTATCCTCACTCACTCGGTGAAACACAGCACAGACGCTGTTTTACACTGGTTTTCTACGAGGCCGTGGTATCACTCCCGTCGAGCCGGCCCATGCATGCTGAAGCGTGGCTCTCCCACGGTAAAGGTTATAAATCGAACATAGAAAGCCTCCAATGCCAATCTAGGTAGAAACCAGTATTTCGACTTACGGTGCCATTCCGCACGGACATTTCAACTAGTATTTATTAGAAAAGATAATAATTCCAAAATAAGAAGAACATGAATTGCTCGTTTAATGTAGGTATTAGATAAGTCAGTCTGGTTACCATAACAAACTCTCATGCTATGCTTGTCGAATGTACAGCGTCAGGTGGTTGGCCGACAAGAAAAGAGCGCAATAAATCTCTATGCAATCTAAAGAGGAAGAATTTAAATTAAATTGGCAAAAAGTACGTTGGTTTTAATAGTGACAAAATAAATACGTATTACAAGGTTTTAATATTTATATAAAACAGATGGACAAAGTTTTTATTTGATATTACATCTCTTATTAATGTAATTATAGTAACGTTTATTATCTATACTAATATTATAAAGAAGTAAAGTTTGTGTGTTTGTTAAATTGTAGGGGGTAATCTCGGGATCTACAAAACCGATTTTAAAAATTCTTTCAGTGTTGGATAGTCCATTTATCGAGGAAGGCTATAGGCTATATATCATCACGGTAATACTAATAGGAGCAGAGCACCAATGAAGAATGTTTCAAAAACGGGGAAAATTTTCACGCTACGGGCAATTGAAGACGCAAACGAGGTTGCGTGGGTCAGCTAGTATTTATATAAAACAGATGGACAAAGTTTTTATTTGATATTACATCTCTTATTAATGTAATTATAGTAACGTTTATTACTAATAAAACATAATAAATATTAATTACATATTTTTAAGTAAATTTATAAGACAATCATAAGATTAAAAAATACGTTTTGGGACGCCCGACAGAAGTGATAGCTTAAACTAATCTAAGTTGAATTATTAACCGACTTCAAAAAGGAGGAGGTTCTCAATTCGTCTGTATTTTTTTATGTTTGTTACCACATAACTTTCGACTGGGTTTTGATAATTCTTTTTTTATTTGAAAGCTGGTGCTTCCTGTGTGGTCCCATTTCAATTTGGTTCAGTTCCTGAAGTCCGTTTCTTTGTTGTTAAAATTTGTGATTATTTAATATTGAAATTGTTCATCTTGAGAATTGCTCAGGTTGACTAACGCTATGGATAAGAGTAAGAGAGGAGGAGCCTGCCTACCGCTACCGTATGCGTGCGAGAAAGGGAAGCCAGACAGACTGGCGTCGTAACGCATTACGTAACGGAACAGTTTACATTCCCATAAGAAGTTATTACTTCAAAAAGACATTCAAAATGTAAATAAAAACATAGAAGACTAGTACGTTGTCAAGTCGACAAGTCGAATACGAAATAATAAGTTTTTAAATCCACTTTTATGAATCTGTAGTGGTTAAGGCTGTGTAACCAAAGCCACTAACGTATGTTGTGTTCGTAGGAGTATATTGAATAAGACAGCAGGATGATGATAGAATTCTTGTATTCAAAAGATGACTAACTATATACAAAAACAATACTTGTATTTATACAAATTTAAGGAGAGAGTGAGTCAGGTAGCAAGCGTATGACCTCTCTCTGTCACTTTTAAATGGTGTAGTTTGATGTACGATGTTACATAATATGTCAAACAGAGAGTGAGTCAGATAGCACGTAAAAATGTAGGCGATTTGACATCTGACTGTCTCTGTCATTTTTGAATGGTGTAGCGGGACGACGCAAAGGTAAATATATAATAATATAATAATATTTATTTTGTATGGGAAAAATTAAATTGAATCCATGACTGCTACACTACTCCCCCGCTGAAGCCGGAGCTAGCTTCGGTTGATAGTAGTCTGGAAATCTGACTGTTCTCCCGCTTCTTGTTTTCTTGGTTGCTAGCTGGTCTTCAGTCCTTGAGGGGTGCGGTGTTGAATTTGATGTGTCTCAGGTGATGTAGGCTGGTTTTAAACGATCGACCGATATACGTTGAGGTCTGTCTTGTATTTCTACTTCGAATGTCTTCTGATCGCGTTGCAGTACTTTGTACGGACCAAGGTATGGTGGTTGGAGTGGTCTACGTACAGGACCCTGGCGGATGAATACATGAGTGGCAGTTTTAAGGTCACTAGGCATGTAGAAGGTACGGCTAGAGGTGCCGTGCCAGGATGTTGGTTGTGGGGTTAATTTTCCGATATGAGCACGAAGTCTGTTGATGATGTTGGTCATGTCCATCTCGTCGTTAGGAGCAGAAGAAAAGAACTGTCCAGGTAGACGGAGTGGTTCACCGTAGACTAGTTCTGCAGTGGACGTTTGGATATCTGCTTTCCATGCACTGCGAATGCCGAGTAGGACCCAAGGTAGAGTCTCAACCCAGTTCGGAGACGCGTGGCATGTGATGGCGGATTTGAGCTGTCGGTGAAATCTCTCTACGAGACCGTTGGCTGCTGTTGTTGTTGCTGCTGCTGATGCTGTTGTTGCTGCTGCTGCTGCTGTTGTTGTTGTTGTTGCTGCTGCTGTTGTTGTTGTTGTTGTTGCTGCTGCTGCTGCTGTTGTTGTTGCTGATGATGTATCTGTTGATGTTGTTGCTGCTGCTGTTGTTGTTGTTGCTGCTGGTATTGCTGAACCTGATGAGCTTGTTGCATTTGTTGATGTGTTTGTTGCATATGCTGCTGAGGATTTGGAGGATATCCTTGTGGTGTTTGTGCAGGGTACGACCCCTGAGGCTGGGCTCCAAAGCTCTGGGTCATCCGGGTTGAATGGGGGTGTTTTCACACCAACGCGGCAGGTTGCTCCTAAGATGATTTGGTCGTCTTGGCTGATGCTCTGCTTAGCAGCTGATACTCCCGTGCTGGTCATCTTCTTGGGATTACTTTTGCTGTATCCCGACGTCGCTGGGTCACCAGTGTAGTTGTTAAGGCTGTGTAACCAAAGCCACTAACGTATGTTGTGTTCGTAGGAGTATATTGAATAAGACAGCAGGATGATGATAGAATTATTGTATTCAAAAGATGACTAACTATATACAAAAACAATACTTGTATTTATACAAATTTAAGGAGAGAGTGAGTCAGGTAGCAAGCGTATGACCTCTCTCTGTCACTTTTAAATGGTGTAGTTTGATGTACGATGTTACATAATATGTCAAACAGAGAGTGAGTCAGATAGCACGTAAAAATGTAGGCGATTTGACATCTGACTGTCTCTGTCATTTTTGAATGGTGTAGCGGGACGACGCAAAGGTAAATATATAATAATATAATAATATTTATTTTGTATGGGAAAAATTAAATTGAATCCATGACTGCTACAAATCCTTTACAAGATTTATTTTTTCTCTTTATATTAAGGGACTTTTACCCTGAAAATATGCCAGCCCCATAAGGCCTTAAGTTAAACAAATCTCAATTTATACATTATACGCTAGACTGTACAATTTAACAGATTTTTTTGATGTCGGTATAGCCAATACACTTTGAACTATACCGACATCCAAACGATTCAGATGTAACTGCTTCAATACTACATTTCTTTTTTATTGACAAGATTATTTCTAAGCTAAAATTACTTTAATTGTTTAATCAACTAATTGAAGTACTGAATGCAGTAGTTTAACGTATAAGTTGATTAAAATAATAAAAGAAAGCATTTGCAAGACCACATACTCTCATAAAAGCACTTAAATGGCTGCATGCATAAACAGTCTTCTAGATTTCATAATTACCAGTGTAAATGCGACTGGTTAAACATTTGCATAATATTCAAACGTTATTATACCCTCCGCTTCATAAGAAATTATTGTTTCTTATGCAGTGACCTAATTTTCTCCAAGTTATCTCAAGCTACATCCATAGTTAATTGTTTTTCTCATAACTACGGCTGCATCGCTTCAACTATAAATATTATTTATATCATTCGAGCAATACTTTTTGAGAGAACATGAATTTTAGAAACATGCTTTTGGCAAGAATGTTTTAAATGTTGTTAAAATTAGACTTTTTAAATTAGAACAGTAATTGCCTGAAACACAGGTTCTATTTAGTGTTTAAAGGGGTCGCAACGACCTTTTTTACTGAACCCAGTGTTCAAAACGTGGGACAATACTTTGTGTGATCCACAAATTGTTGTTGTTCAATTGAGTCTGGGTGTTCTTTGTGTCCGTTTCACGTATGTTTGTAAAGCTCCCCGCGACACAGGACGTATATTCCTAATACAGGAGTTGTCTTTAAAAAAACTTAACAATGAATTTAGAATTGTATAACTATTTAAGAATTAATATTATGATAACATTCAGTTACTGTTAAGAAACTTAACCAGACCTGGTTCCCTAATTATAAAATAAAATATATATATATATATTTATTTTCTCTATATTTAAGATAAATTGCTTGAATATCATAATTTGTTATGTTATATTAACTTATACTTTCATTTGTTTCAGCTGAACCCCACGGTGCTATCCACGGTACGACAATAACCGCGGGCAACGCTGCGAGGCGAAGCTCGTATCTTTATAAATTGTAGCCAATGTGTTATTCTGATGTATAAGCTATATTATTGTAAAGTTCCATCAAAATCCATTCTGTAGTTTTTGCGTGTAAGAGCAACAAACATACCCACTTACGTACTCAGAAACTTTCGCGTTTAATAAATTAGTAGATTTTTTTTTTATTTAATAGTTGGCAAACGAGCAGACGTATCACCTGATGGTAAGCGATTACCGCCGCCCATGGACACTCGCAACATCAAAGGCGTCACAAGTGCGTTGCCGACCTTTGGAGGATGGGAAAGGGGATGGGGGAGGGGTTGGGGTATGGGCCTCCGGTATCCTCACTCACTCGGTGAAACACAGCGCAAACGCTATTTCACACCGGTTTTCTGTGAGGCCGTGGTATCACTCCGGTCGAGCTGACCCATTCATGCCGAAGCATAGCTCTCCCACTTATAATTACTTACCATCATATGCCGTTTGTCCCTTCTACAACAAAATTTAAAAAAGAACTTAAAATTAAAGTACAAGAAACAATCGTGAACAATATTTTAGAATTATAAAACTCGACAGTCAGTCGGCAGTCGACAGTATGCCGCAGTAGTATCTGAAGCACCACTCCGAAGTTTTTCTAGATTAAAATGAGTTATAGGTTGAGTGCTTTCCGACTGAGAAATTTACGGTCGTGCACACTGCGATGTAGTTCAGTTAACGCATATAAAGTTTTAGAGTAGTCTAGAAAAAAACATACACAGCTTAGGAAATTCAGCCAAATTTTTACATATATATGAGTCTAACAAAGTGACTGTACTCTGCCTGATGGAAAGCATGAACGTATCCAAAAATATTAGTCACCATACTTATTTTTCGGACATCTTACACACAACGCCATCTAGTCCCAAGCTAAGCAGAGATTGTGTTATGGGTACTAGACAACTGATATAAATAAATATATACTTTTTTGTAAATACATACATATTATACATAGAACACACCCAAACTCCGAAACAAATATTTGTAGATCGAACAAACTTGACCCGGGAATCGAACCCGAGACCTTAAGAACAGCAGTCGCATACGCTACCACTGCGCCACAGAGGCAGTCGAATGTAGATAATTATCAAAGCAGCATGGTGACCCATACTATGACGGCCTATTGATATGTTTCTACATTTTTGGGTTGAATTACACTTATATTAAACTTTTATATATAAGTGTAATTAAGTGTATATAAGTGTAATTAAGTTTAAAATAATGTAGAAATATAGTATTGCGTTGAGATGAACCTCAACATAGTCTCGCGGTTGTAACTAGAATTTTTAATTACATAAAAGGAGCAAAAAGTTTTTTGTAAAAATGTAGTTGAGTAAGCGGTCAGTGAAGCTTATTGAAAACTTACCATGAGAAAAGATAACATTGGAGCTCTGCCAACTTTTTACAAACCATTGGTTCATTAATTTATAAGACGCTCAGTATATTCCTTTAGTAATAAAATATGGTTCCGAAATAAATTCGATGACGTGGCATTAATACCTAACTCTTTATAGTAGGTATTTGAGAGAAAACCGCCTGCAAGAAGGATAAATAGAATTTATTTTCCAATAAAATCGGTCATACTATTAATCATCTTGTTTTACCGTTAACACATTTTTTATGCGAAAAGCGTAAGTTTATAGTAAACATTAATTTTATACAAGGAAATAAAATTTAAGTATGTGTTTGTAATTTAAACTTAACTACTTTTTACTAAATTCATATGTAAGGACCGTATAGTACTTACATCAGAACATTTTTTTGAAGTGAAACTTCTTTAGAATCGTTGTGATTTCAAACCAGATGCAACGGAAAAACCGACAGGTAAGAGACACAAATACAAAAAGTTGCGTGTAATTAGTGAGCCAGAGCGAGAGAGCAAATGTCGGTCTCATTCTTTTGTCGATTTACTGAAGTTTCACTTCTATCGTGTGTGAATCCGTGTGTTCCGGTTAGTCTTTGGAGCGACTAGATAGATTTTGATTTGACTTTTGCTGACACATAGCGGATGATATAAGGACTAATTTAGGCAAATTTTATTTCAGACTAACTTCGTTTCGCGATTTTTAGCGCAGTTGTTGTTAAAGGTATTACATCAACCGCGGGTAACACAGCGGAGTTCAGCCTGTTCGACATAAAATTCAATTTAGTTCAATGCTTCAAAGTGTAGGATATAATTAAAATAGATTATAATGGAAACATTACATTAAAGTTCAAATTTATCAAAGCCATGTTTGCCAACGTTTTTGGCTTCCTTATCCTCTATGTTCTATTTAAATATAATTTATTAAATAGCATATTATGAACAATTTCCATAAAATATTTAGAAGGAATGGCTATTTTGGAGAACCTATTTGACGTTATTTTTCTAAGGCTTATTTTCCTGGAGACTTTCTAATTTTATATATAAATAATAACAGTGTTGCTTTTTGATACATCTTGTCCGAGTTTATAACGAAGTAGCTTTTGCCCACTGCTCCAATCACTTGTATATCGGTTTTCGCAGGAAAGAGTATCTTAATGCCAAATTTCATTGAAATCGGTGCGGTGGTTTAGTCGCGAAAGCGTTACAGACAGATACACAGATAGAGCTACTTTCAGATTTATAATATAAGTAAGGATTATTAATATATTCTGACTTAGTTCTACTTACGAGTAAAACATATATAAGGGTTTTATATGATACATATGTGAGGCTGAAAATAGATAATTTAACTTTCTTCTATCTCTATATTTTTAAAAAGATAACTCCCCCATTAACAATATGCATTCCGTGTCGCGGGAAACTTTACAAACATACATGAAATGGAGAGTAGACAATGGACAAAGGACACCCAGGCTCAGAACAACAATTTGTGAATCACACAAAGTGTCCCATGTGAGATTGAAACCCACAACACTTGGCGTAGTAGAAAGCGGCGTGGCGATCGCTTAAACCATATATATGTCTCTTTATCAATTTTCTTATTTAACCCCTGAATATGGAATATCTACAATCAGTGAAACCATATTCAAACAACTTAAATCAGCTGAATTTACATCCTCTATTCCTGAGGCAAAGATACGACCGAATTATTCCCCTCATATATTACGTTGCAATGTCACGAAGTTAACATCATAAATATGTCGAGACAAGATGTTTAGACAAATGTTTTATTAAGCTTATTTAAGCATTTGTAAGTTTAATTTGATATGATTTTGGGCTTTAATAAGACTTATATCATGATTATTAAATGATATATATCTGATAATCATGAGCCTACCAAAGTGATTGCCTCGGTGGTGCCTCGGCAGCGTATGCGACTCTTGTGGTCGAGGTATCGGGTTCGAGTCTTGGGTCGTACCAAATGTTTATATAGTCTACACATATTTGTTTTAGGAGTTTGAGTGTTTTCTATGTATAATACGTATGTATCAGTTATCTAGTACCCATAGTACAAGTTCTGCTAAGTTTGGGACTAGATGGCGTTGTGTGTCAGATGTCCGAATACCTATTTATTATTATATTTTATTAATATAAGAGTAGTCACTATACTCAATGCGAATGCAGACAATGCAGAATGTGTGTCCTATACTATGGTGGCCCATTGAGATATTTGACTGGTTGGAGAACTTTAAGTTTTTTATGGTATAAGATGGGTCACCTAAACATAAGTGACTTCCACCGCTTATGGACACCTGGAACTCAATATTCATAACAGCGTTGCCATTTCAGAGGTCCTTTCTCTTCCCCGGTATAAGGCCTGATAAGACGTGACGTTGATTCTAAGAGAACCTGAAATAACATGGTTTGGATCCTCTGGGTAGGACCTTTTAGACAGAAATCTACTCTGACTCAGTGAAAAATAATGAAAGAATAAAGTAAGTTCTAAATAAATAAAATTTTTAAATAAATAATAATATGAAAATTAAGTTAATAGTTTTATAAATATATTAAATAAGCATGTTTATTCCCGATAATTTAATTATTTTGTTTGTTTGTGCCTAAAAGTGCAATGTAACATACCTCAAAATAAAGAAAAGCTACATACAATATATATTGCCTTTCTTGTTAACTGTGTTATAACAGACATATGTAAATTTTATTTTTATTAGATTGATTTCTTAATATTATAACATGACTCTCCGTATTAAACCTTCAACGTCGAAAGCATGCGATCATTTGTTTAAAACTGGCACTAAGCAAGCCAAAGATGTTTTGGTTTGCATCTCTGCAAGTCCATTACCTGACCGGCATTAATAAGCCCTACTTAGAGGCTTTATTCACTTCATGCTTCATACCGCATATATTAGTAGTCACAATTTAAATCGAACTTTAAACTAAATTCTACATACTACAAATCATAATTTCTCAATGATTGATAATGAAAAATATTTTAGATCGATCGCTCACATTAAGAAAAATTAAGGATCGTAATATTATATCCCTAAGTTTTGGATCAAATATCAAAATAATACAAAAATCAATTTCAAATTCATAATTAAAATTTTCGTGTTATAACAAGGAAAGTACATACACATAAAGTCAGGTATACATCTCTGAATTGGTTACCTGAGGGATATTAGACGTCTAAATTTGTCTACTTTTATTTTAGTTCCACTTACGGGAACCAACTCAACCAAAGCCCTTTAGGGCTCATACGGATGAATTGGGACTTTCCTGAAAGGAAAAGTAAATAAGACTGTAGGACTATGGTAGGAAACGGATATTGCGTAAACGTATCGATCGGAGAATGTAAACAATGGCTCAAATAGGTCAGGATGACATACATCTACTGCACTATGTACTACAATTGGCTATTTCAAATAGCCCGAGACCTCTTACCATGTAAATTTGATTGACCTTACAATACAATTTTTAGACTTTCGCGACCTTTAGACATACGCGAATTTTATAAATATGTATACATAAATTTCGTTGTACAGCAGGACTTATCCACGATAAAATTATTGAAAAGTTGTGATAATTATTCAATTTCCCGACTTATCAAACGGGTCATACCGCTCGCTCGTATATACTCGTAATATACACTACTGAACATAATTCTAATGAATAATAATACTATTTTATAATAATATTATTCTATGTAACACCAACTTGGAATTGCAGACATTTTTTATTTAAATCATTTATTCTTTACATCGTATTTGTGTTTGCCATGTTCATTGCATTGTAGCTTTATTTTATAGCGACCTGCGGCGAAGCTAAAAGAAATGTTAATAGTTTTGGCATTCTATATATATTTATATATTTCCATCGTAGTACCTCATAGAGTGCATATTATAACAATTATGAAATTTCTTAAAAGTTTTGTGGGGGATCGGGTGCCATATTCCACCAACACAAAGGTAGGATCCTCCGACCATGCGAGGCGGGCCACTGCCCAACAGTTGATGTGGTTGATGTTGGGATGTTGTACTTAAGATAATCGGCACGAGAACTTCTATTGCACGATTCAGGATTGGCAGTTTCTTTGTAGGGTACGTTACTCCGTAGTTCAGTGTAACTTCGGTAGATGGCGCTGTAGTATGTTATGTAGTATGTGGAAGTCGCCACAGTTTCAACGTTGTTTAAATGTTTTTTACATGAATAAATAGTAAAAGTATTTTACTTAAACATCAAGAGAACTTAAACTTCTTGAGATGTTCAAAATGTAGTCTTTGAATTATATCGTATATTTGACAAATAAAATGTTGAAATTTCAGATGTCACAAGTACAGTCAAGAGCTTTTTAATTTCTTTAAGACGTCGTTCTCATTATTATTAGTAGATTATTTTATTAAAAGGTATATTTTCTTTATTAAGAATCAATGGGCTAAGCTTCAAATAAATAATTAAAGAAAGTTTATTACGTTATTTTTTAATGTCTATTGGCTTTAACATCATGATTGATGGTTATTTTTTTTGCATAAATTTATACTTCTCATAAATCATTCCCTAGCTGTAAGCAAAATACTATGTATTTTAAATACCTTAGTAGAAGGTAGGCCTTCTCTTCTTTTTGGGCAATATTTGGTATGGCTGTAGACATCAAAGCAAGGGCGGCATGATTTGCCCTTTACTGATTTACGTTGAGGTGAGGTGACACTCGCAACACCAGAAGCATCACAAGTGCATTGCTGGCCTTTGGGGGATGGGGAAGGGGATGGAGGGAAGGGTTGAGGTATAGGCCATCGGTATCCTCATTCAGTCGGTGGAACACAGAGTGAGCGTTATTTCAAACCCGTTTTATGTGAGGCTGTGGTATCACTCCGGTCAAGCCGGGCCATTTATGACCAAGCGTGGCACTTGCACGGAATAAAACTACTTAGTTTTACTAATAAATCACACATTCACATACAGTCGTTTGATTTCTAACTAGGTAGATCCAACCATAGTAATCAGCCAGCTGAAAAACATATTTAAAAATAATAACATATCTCTTTATTGTACTCCAGATAAGTAACAACGTTAACTTAACTTGATAAATGTGGTAAGAGGCAACTAAGGGAGCTAACAGGACAACATCACAGCAAAGACTCTATAAGAGTCCGCTGACCAGCGTGGTACACAAGTCTAAAATCTCCTTTATAAGGCTTTCCTTATAAAGCCTATGCCTAGCAATGGACTATTATAGGTTGTTGATATCATATATATATATATATATATATATATGTTTGCTAAATTACAATGTCAAAAAATGACAAAAACTAAAGTATAGATATCAAAGTTGAACACGGTTCTCATTTAAACTATAACAGCAATGTCATTGTGACTAATGAGAATGACTTGGACTTACACAAAATTTTAAATAACTCATTATTCGGCTGTCAACTGTAAACTTACTTTGTTTTGAACTTTGACGTTTTGGTTTTACATTAATAGTTCTGAATGTACATTTAAACTTCATTTATCATTTTATAGTTTAACTTAGACAGTTTACTTTAAGATATTCATACTTACGTCTGTCTGTTACGCTCTCACGTATCAATGCTATTAGGCATGAAGATATTGTGATTCTAGAGGAAAGAAGAAAGATAGTCTTAATATCCTTCCTTCCTTCATCTTATGAAACTTTTGCCAAACTAGGTTGGGGTACGCTTTCAACTCTTTACGACACGGCTCAATTTCGATTTTTTACGTGGACCTACTGACATTTAATGGTATTAATTTGTAGTCCAAGACCCAGTCACCCCAGACTTACGTCATTGTAGGAAAGATGTTTTTTTAGTATCTGTAGTCTAACAGAAACTCAGAAAGGAATAGATACTCACTAAGCTGAAAGCGGGGCCGTTTTATAGTCAGCAGGTATCTATCAAAGGTAAGAAAAAACCATGCAAACTTACGTTATTTTACGAAAGCTAAATTTATATATATATTATTAAGTTTAATATTTATAAATATTACCCAATGAGCCAGACAAATCTGACGGGCCAATCATCCTCCTAGGCTCGTCAATAGAACCGCTCTGAGTCCAGACTTACTCGTGACTTGGATCAAACTCTATTGAATCGTCAATACCCTAGTATAAGGCCACATCGAAGATTTTTATAAAGAATGTTGGACTTTTGATGACTCCAACTAATGATGTTGTTAAAGGTGTTTGGATTGCTACCGGGAACGTTGGTATCGGTTGATCTGAATAATCTGAAAATCTCAGTGTTTTAAGAATGGTCACCTGGCTGTGATTGCTTAACTTTGCAACCCTACTTTCCTTCTTGAGCCCCACTTAATTAGACACTACAAGACTTTATTGAAATAATGGCTTTATTAAGTAACTTTATGATTTATTTTCTTTTCTCTTTACCTAAGAGTACAAAAGTTTGTAGCTAACTTAAAAGATTATTCCCAGAAGTGAGGCTAAAGAACTATTTATTAGACCCACGTTTCGACATTTTACTGTCGAAGGATGTCTTAACTTTTTCGCTAGATTATTCCCCGTTGTATATCTAAAAGGAACCTCGCGAGGCTATTGGGGAAGATATAACTGTTTCAATGTTGCGCCTAAGTGCTATATGAATAAACGAAGAGACGTTTTATGTGTTTTTTAATGCACTTTGGGATCAATTTGTTCATCTGTCTCAGCTGTTGCATTCTCTTTTAGGATATTTATATTATATTTAGGTGTAAGTGTGAGTAAAACGGTGCAGATTGTACAGTCTACATGCAAGTTGATTTTTTTAATTTTAAGCAACTTTGAGCGTTATTACTTAAAAAGAAATAATGTTTTTAATGGATTAGTTTCACTACAGTTTTATAGCACAGTAAATAATTGATGTACATTTATTGTTAGTAGGTATATGAAGTAACAATAATTCGGCTTGATATTTCTTTATTTCTTTTAAGAGAACTTCGCCATGAGGAAGAAATAAAAACAAAAATTCTTGAAATGAACAAGGAACACCCAGCCTTGCAGGGATGGGGAAGGGGTTGAGGAAAGGGTATGGGCCTTCGGTATCCTCACTCATGATCGTGTTATTTAACAGAAATTATTGTCAGATATTTGATATGTCATATAATTAAGACGTATACCTAATATAAGATAAAATCAGATTACTTAAGCTCGTCGCATGTTATATTGAAACGAGATTACGCATTGAAAGCACGTTGAGGTCAAGTTAAATTATACAATGAGGTTAAATGAAGATCACCTCTGTGACAGAACAATGAAAATAAATCTCTTATATTGTGTAAATAAATGTGAGATTGGAGTTAATTAAGTCGATTGTTTACTCTTTATTGAAGATTGATATAGTAAGTTATTTAGAATAAAAGATAGAGTTTATCAAGGGTCAAATATTGAAATCTTATCTTTGTCCGACAAAATAAGTATACATAGGTTTTTGAACGAATTGATTAACTTTAAGTTTTTTTATATATTTGTTTTGGTTTGCATGAATCTGTGTGGTGACGGATAAGATATAGATATAAATGCAGACAACGCAGCATGGTGACCCACACTATAGCGGCCTAATAAGATCCTCATACATCATTGGGCCTGCGGTTGCACTCACCAACATCATAATTTTTTAAATGTAGCGTGAACTTTAACAGCATAATACTATATTACCTAAAGTTATTACTTAACATGATACAGAAAATACTAAAGAAGTTGAAAGAGAAGATAACATCGACCTTTCAAGACAGTCTCACGGCCTGACCTCGATGTAATCCACCTTCCCACCGCTAAGTCCACCTGATCCTTCGAAGACAAGACGTGACTGTGTTCTTGATGCGATTGTGAGTCGTACACCATCAAATTGGATGCTTGTTTTCATAAGTCGATTTAGAATCATTGTACTAAATATAACTTGGAAATTGGGTTGCTAAAATATATTTAGTACTACGATTGTTTCTAATAAACAATTCTGAAAGTGGTTTACGATGTTTTGAGTGAAACTTTGGACAACATTTTAATATTGAAGCAATATTTTAACTGTGGGCGCTATTTTATTTTATTAATAATGCTGTATAATAATTTAATCATGAAGATTTATGCTTTAGAAATTTCTGTTCATAATTATATCTGTCTATAAAACGTTTCTATAGCTTGCTATAACCATAATCACACATTCACTGTGAAATATTTGCTTCTGTTGCTTGTTTATATATTTTTAAACATGTAAAATAATTTGAAATACCAAAATAATTTTCTGAATCTTATGAAATACGTTATGGAAATCCTTTTGCTTCTTGCAGAATCACATAGGCTACCATTTACCGTGATAACCAACCTTCATGCGGGCAGAGCCGCGGAAAATAGCTAGTCTAAATGTAATTTAAATAAAAAAAATAAACTATAATAATCTTTTCATTATATTTTTTTACTACTTTTACTAAATAGCTACAAATATTTTGTGTTCTTTGTGTTAGTTATCGAGCCTGTTGTTCTTTCATAAGTAATTTTCGATGTTTTAAAAATTTTGTTGATAAACAACATGTGTACTACACATTTATTGGTATACAGGTTCAGTAAACAACTTAAGTTTGTGATCATTATCTGAACAAAAAAGAAGGTTCACCTACTTCAGATTTGAATAAAATAAAATTTCAATTTATATAAACAACTGGCTTACTATATTAGTTATCGCATTAAAATATAGCCCAAGTCCACCCACAACAGTTTAGACGTAAAAGTGTAGCAGATGTAAAGAATTGTTACATTATTATAGATAGGTTTGGAAACTAATAATATTAACTACAATAAGTGAAAACTATGTACCAAATTATTTACGAATACAAACCCGAGTCTTTGTATCTGCTTCGGAGTAGTCGGGGGCAACATCCTGCCATTTACTTTCATCCTCATGTACCTCACGTCAAGCTATCGTAAAACCTTACTTAAGTAATTCGTTTCGAGTTAATTCTCACAACGAGTTACTTAGAGTAATCAAAGAGTTACATAGTTCGTTTGAATATAAGATTGTATTTGATTTTAAATCATAATGGTATTTTTAAATACATATACTCTCTTAGAGCAAGAGTCAGAGGCAGTCCTTCTTTATTTTATAAAATCTAAAAAGTTGTTGTTTGGAAGCGCACTAAGTTTACTAAACAAATTTGAGAGTAAATTAAACACACCTTTATTACTTGTATGTAACCAGCCAAAGCCACCGCAGCTGTGGGAGGGCCACATTTCGGCATGAATGAGCCGGCTAGACCGGAGTGATACCTCGGACTCACAGAAAACCGTGTTTACCCGAGTGAGTGAGAATACCGGAAGCCCGAACCCCAAACTCCTCCCACCATCCCCCAAAGGCCGGCAACTCACTTGTGACGCCTCTGTTGCTGCATATGTTCATAGGCGGCGATAATCACCATCAGGTGATAAGTCTGTCCGTTTGCATTGGAAAAGAAGCTATCTAAAGTAGACCAGGCTATCACAAAATCTGTAATTTGAATTGGCTATTACCTAAAAGTCATATACATCAATAGCCATTGTATTTTACAATGTAACTAGTCATACGGTAAGAACAGAATGTAATGTAATATAATTTAATAAGTGTTCTAGATTAATCTGGGAGTTCATAATAATACCTAAAAGAGTAGACTCGTAAAAAAGCTTATCTTTAATATCAAGAAAAAATTAGGTTTTTTATTGGGAATATTCTAAAAAAACCTTTTTAACTAATATATATAAAGTTTTTAACTAATATATAATGTAAATATTACTTAAAAAGGCATAAAGTAAATTTATTTGTGAAAAGTATTGCGTCAATGAATAATTCACAAGAAAACACATAAACTTAAAAAGTCAATGAGTTAACATATTTATCGTAAGTTTTATGTCAGCTACTTAATATTTCCTCTAGGGACGATATCATACACGTTTTCCGGGAGGCCTAAGTGTTGCCATAACTTATAAATCCCTGGTGGAAAAATTGAGCGTGAGGCTTCAAAGTTCTCGACTTCAAACGCCTGGGAGGCTCAAAGGGAGAACAGAAAGGTCAGAGGACGTCCACAGAGATTAATTTATGACGATCACTTTGATGATGTAATTAATGTAATTTTTATACTTTTTAGCAAGTTATTTAATAAAGTTGTCAGGAGGTGGTATTTTTACCAAAAAGCTTTAATGAGTTTTATCTTTGACGCTTCCGGTTATGAAGGTTTGTAATGGAGTTTTATTTCTTTATGATAGTCTTATAAAAAATGTTTATACGTTGGTAAGGTATTGTAATTAGTATATAAGTTTAGTTCCCAAATGTGTATTGTGGAGGACAGGGTGTCATGCGACCAAGCGAGGTGATCATGCCTGGCTGGCCACTGCCCAACAGTTGATGTTGGGATGTTGTACTTATGATAATTTGCGCGAGAACTTCTATTGCGCGATCTATGATTGGCAGTTTCTTCGTACGGTACGTTACTCCGTAGTTCAGTGTAACTTCGGTAGATGGCGCTGTAGTATGTTATGTTGTATGTGGAGGTCGCCACAGTACGTTTTAGGATGATTATACTTTTGTTTTTTTTTTACATCGGCCTGCGAATGTGCTCTAATCTGTCTGATGAAAAGTTTAAGCAGAATCCAAGAGTTGTGGTTACCATACTCATTGCGAATGCAAACAATGCAGCATAGAAAAAAACAAATACATTTCATACGTTGGAATGTACAGTACTACAAACAAAATCTTTAAATTAATTTACTCTTTAGTTCTTTAACGTACGAGTAACTTTGTCAGAAACAATTGAAATCACACTTTAAACATAGGAACAGTAATATCTCTCATGCGTTCTAAAGGCTTTACTGAGATAAATTAGTTTCCGTGACAAGTTCGAAACTTACTCACTTTTAGCGAGCGGAATCGTTTAAATGAAATTTACTTATTCAGTTAGGAGTAATATGTGACTTTTGTTCGTAGAAGAGTTAAGCTTTAGCAGATACGGATCGGCTGTATCTCAGTGAAACCACGGCCTCATAGAAAAATAGTTCTTATTCCCTCAATTCACCTCTGCTTGATCCTCGGGAGGAGAGATCCAAAGAGCATACTCTGCTGATACATAGTAATAACTATCGTGTGGCCTTTGTGCTTGTTTGCCTCCATATAATAAAATAAATTGTATTGTAATTTCATGTAAAAAAAATTTTTTTTTTTATTCCTTTTGATAAACTATTATTTACTCTTGATCATGTCTCTATTAGTTTCTTACAAAGATGTTTCATTTTAAATGTTATTTTAGTAGGGCTCCAAATTTAGCATCTATTACTTTTAATTATGTCATTCACCACTTTGAAGGCTTTCAGAGATTACAGGAGACCGGATATTGAACCTTAAGTTTCATACAATCTTAACCCTTACAGGGTACAAAGTTCGTGATGGATCGCGGTGCTACGTGACAGTACTACCTGCCAGGAGAAGGAAGTTCTACGATGAAGTGTGAGAGGGGAGGAAGGTTGGGAGGAATGAAGAAAAATTTTAGGGATATTTTACGGCGGGTGTTTGATAAAGCGATAAAAGTTAAATTTATATTCATAGCTTATTGATTTACGGAGGTTCTTGTAAAGAGGTTATCACGTTTTAATGCTAATGTGTATAAATGGGGGAGCTGGTTATTTTAATAAATTGGACCTGAAAGGCTTAATCAAAAGGTTTGTAGTGAGCATAATCTTAAATTAATATGAGAAATGGTTTTAACGTTTCTTTTTTTGGTTTGGTAACGTTTTCATGAATAATTACTAATCAATTAGTCGTATTAAAGTAAATTATTTAACAGTTCCCACGATAAAAAATATAACAGAAGACTAAAAACTACATTTTGTGGTTTTCGTTGTTTGGCATGCTTTTTTGTTGATAGTATAATACGAGAGCCTGGATTACTATTAGAGAGAGGAGAGATTGTAGCCCGAAGGCCACACTTTTTTTTTTATATTTTAGCTAATGTGTGAAATAATTTATAAGCACTAATTATGATATTTGGTTTCAATCTCAATTTTATAATTTCTGGGTTTAACAAAAAAAACTTGAAGATTTTTTTTTGTTTTAATAGAGTGGTATATCATAAAACTGGTTCTCTTAGTAGGTAAAGCTCATATGAAGTAAAAAAAAATCATTGTGTAGAAGAAAATATCAACACGGAGTAAAAACTAGTAACTACTTCATAATTCCTAACTGCGACACCAAATTTATTACTTGAAGTATAGTTGCCTTCTCACTATGTGTAATATAAATTCTCAAGTGGAAACCCAAAATGTATAATGTAACTTAAATGAAATTCTCTTGTCTAGAAACTACGTGTTTTTTACAAAAGCTTTTATAAGCTTTATACATTGCGCACTTGTCGCCGTAATGGCATTAGAACAGCAGTACTCTTCTATACACATAATGACAAAATTAAACGTGAAGTAGGAGTAGCTCATCATTCATATATTAGATTACTTACAAAAATTGTAATTACCCACGCCGTAGACCACGCTACGGAGCTACAACGTCTACACCGTAGCCGGTAAGTACTATTAAAACCTATATAGGCAATTTTATCGCATGACACGCAGAAACCTACATCAAATTTGATGCCAGCATAAAAAATAAACAACCTTAGCACCTACCAAGTCTAAAAACCCTAAAAAGATAACACGACCCAAATTACAATAATTAAATCATTTTATACAACATAATCAGATCAAGCTAATGAAATGACCATTGGACGTTCGCTTCATGGAATACCCTTTTTTTAATTATAAATAAAATTTCATCCAGTTTTTTACCGGTGAAAAATTACTCGAATGTGAAAAACGGACTGGTAATTTAAAGCTATGCCCAGGGATCCGTTTTATTTGTTGGTTGATTGGCTGTACACAATTAAACAGGCCGTATGTGGAGTAACTATTATACTTACGTGTGAATGAAAGTAAACGTGTGCTGTTTATTTGTTCAGTAAATATTAATACTTTTGTTCTTTATTATTCATCTCTAACTAAACAATAATATACGAAACCTAATATACCATAGCCATAGCTAGTCAGACGAGTTGGCATATGGTTTGGTTCAAGTTTTCCTTCTCTTTGCAGTGATATTGTCTTGCGTAGTTTGTTCCCTTAATTGCCTCTTACGACACTCATGGTGAATATATCTCTATTGTGGAGTGGTGGTATACAGAGTGTACCACCTGGTAAACTCTGTGTTCTTGATCACATAGTCAAACTCACATCTTAATTAGCAGAATCAGTATATAGTACTGCCACGTTGGTCTAACGGTAAGCGTGAGCGACTGCCTATCAAGAGGTCTCGGGTTCGATGCCCGGGTCGGGCCAAAAGTGTTATTGAGTTTTTCTGGTTATAGAAATACTTAATAACAGCTCGGAGTTTGGAAGTTGGGGTCTGAACTTCCGTGACAGTACACCTGTGTTTGCGCACACACTTGTCTTCGTTGAGACTGGCCGCCGTGGCCGTAATCGGCTAGGAGATCATCATATGTGCTACCGTCAGATTGTCAAAACCGTTAGATTGGATTATGTCTCGCGAGATTGTTAACTGTCCCTTATTGTTCGGTCTTACAGTATGACGTTTTATGGCCATAGAATTAGGTTAGGTTAGAACTTCTTTAATTAATTGCATTTAGCGAAAAATAGTACGTTAAATTGTAAGCACTATATGTCACAGTTGACAATCTTTCGACATTTCACAATCTCGCTAGATTATAATTTAACAGTATTTGTAACCTTACGGTGACTTATAATAAATAATAATAATAAATATTTCGGACATATAACACACAACGCCATCAAGTCCCAAGCTAAGCAGGGCTTGTGTTATGGGTACTAGACAACTGATATGAATACATTTATACTTTTTTTTTGTAAATACATACATATTATACATAGAAAACACCCAAACTCCGAAACAAATATTTGTAGATTATACAAACATTTGGCCCGACCCAGGATTTGAACCCGAGACCTCAAGCACAGCAGTCGCATTCACTACCACTGCGCCACCGAGGCAGTCTACGTATTTGTAATTTAGAATATTATTAACACCGATGAACAGCTGCTTCCTGAGATACAGTAAACACTAGATAAGAACATACAGAACACTACTACAAATAACCAATATAAATAATATTTAAAACCATCATTGTGTTGTCAATTTAAATATAAATATTTTTACTAAAATTCTCTCCAATATTGTATTAGGTTTATTTTGAAAATAAAGTTAAGTCTATTGTCTATCTTTTTAAATTTTAAGATAACAAATTTGGCAGTAGGGTATTTTACTCTGTGAAAATGTTCAGGTACCAATTAGTTTCGGTTCTTAAAGTCAGATGTTGAATTCATTTCAAAATCTTCAGGTGCTTGTAAAGGTAGAAACAAGAATTCAGCCAAGATAAGCTATTGCGTATCAGAACTTTCTGGGGCTATGTCTTATTTCAACAATTATTGGTCGATAACGATAGTACCTAGATCATTTTGAATATAAATTAAATACTGATTGACGAAAAGAAAAAAATAGCGCCTATAATTCAACCTTTACATCAATTTTTCGTGCGGGAATTTATATTGCAAAATTGAATTTACTGTAACATTTCGATTGAATTAAATTTGAACGCATAATCTGGTTGCTCTAAATTTGTTTAGGCCTAAAAAACTCAAAGAGATGGCATATAATACTATTCCATCACCTTAAAAAGGTCTTTATTTATGTATTATTAAAGCCTTACGTCATTTCCAGATTTTTTGTATCTCTAAATCGTATTAAAGCTTTCAAATTCTTTTCTATATCTTCAAAAACATTCCTCATTATTTATATCTCTCATTCAAACCGCAATTTGAGATAATCCATATCATCCCGCATAAGGCCTGGCAACGCTGCGACAAAACGCAAATACATTAACTGTCTTCAGATTATGATTGATCGTTTCTTTTTGGCGCGATAAAAAGAAAGATACGTCACAGTTTCTTCCAATCTCACAATTTTACGACGGTCACCTTATAAAATAGGTATTTGTTAGGTTTTACGGCGCTACTCTTACGCTCTAAAAACTACTGCGAGTTGTTGATAAAACTTGAACACTACTATTTATGAACCTTCGTATACTTAACTCGGCAACAAGGGACTACAAGGGGACTGATCACCTGACTGAGCATAAGTTACTAGTGCTGTTCAAGATATATGCAACTCTAGGGACATAATTAGACAGTCGATTTTTGAGTCTCACTCCTTGGGAGAAATGTTTACTTCGATTTCATGAGAGGTCGTAGCGTCACTTTAATTAAACCGATACATATGAGACTTAAAAATATAATGCTGTACTAATTATGTGTCACTGACATGTAATAGAGTTGATTTCTTTTTTACTGAAAGCAGTTTAATTTAGATCTTATTACTTTATTTTCAGCCTTCTGTGCTTCATTATTTCTTTATTCATAAGTAGCATAAGCACTAAATGAATTTCTTTTAGTTTTTGGTACGGAATGATTTAATTAACTCTTTTACTTTGCTAGTTGTACTGTAAATAATTTAATTGAGTTCACATTATCCATGTCAAAGAGTAGCTTATTAACAAGTTGTACTCTTTTAAATGATATACTTTTTTAATCTTACTATTTTTATAACATTCACATATTTTCGGTGGAAACTGCTTTTTAAGATTGTCAAATTAAAAATTATGTATTTATAGATAACATGAATTTAATTGTAAAATCTCAAACCTCTATGGTTAAACAAATATGTTATTTAGTAACAGTCACATATTAACCGATTATGAATATAGTTCTGCTTGGTGGTGGAATTTCCGTATTTATATTAAAGTTTCTTTCATAGGCCGTTCAAAGTATGCATTCATGCGGTGAAAGTCTTACTTTTATTTTTTTTACTGACTCGATGGTCTAGCGGTTGGTGTATGCAATTGCCGAGCAAGAAGTCTCGGGTTCGATTCAGGGTCAGACCAAATGTTTAAATGATCTGCAGGTATTTGCTTCGAAGTTTGGATGTTTCCTTTGTATCATAATAAGATGTATACCTATATAAATATGTATTGATGTATTTATACTAGTTGTAGATCAGATTTATATTAGGTATTCGAGCTATAGTCCTGGCTCTGCTTATTTTGGGAATAGATGGCGTGTGTTAGACGTCCGAATTTTTTTAGTATTACTCGTATTATTAAATTTTGTATTATGTATTAGTCTAAAACAGCCAACTTTTTAAATTTGTTTTTTAATTAGATCTATTTTTATATTTTATCATTCTTTGAAGACGAAAGATAAAAAAAACTAAAAAGAGCTTATTTTTAAGCTCATACAACTTTGTTTATTAAACATTGTATGTGCATGAAAACAATAAAAACAACATTGTTGATGACCTTTGACATTTTATGAGGAGGTTTATCTAGTTAGATACTCATTCGAAACATATATATTTATTGGTTTTCCATTTTCAAAGAATATTACTTCAAAGTCAGATAGACTATAAAGAATAAAATATAGTACTCATTTGTTTGTAATGTGGTAAGTATGTATGGTCTTTACATATCAAATTGGCGTTTTGCCACACTAGCTACTTTGATCTAAAATGTCTCCTCTTAAGACCACACACTGCAAGGCAGATGGCCGTTAAACTAGAGGAGCTTCAACTGGAATGTCTGCGACATCCACCGTACTCCCCGGTTCTTGCTCCACATATTATTATTTTTGTCGAGATTCGGATAACTTCTTACAAGTAAATCAATTTATCTCCAATGTGGTAGTCCAAACCGCCTTCAGACAGTTATTGGATTCTCACCCCCACGGTTTCTTTGGAAAGGGATCAATGAACTACCTATGAGATGGCAAAAGTGTATAGATAACAATGGTACATACTTTGATTAATTAAATATATCTCACAAAAAAACGACTTTATATTCCTCCCATACAAAACGCCAATTTCAAATGTAAGCACCTAATTATATAAATACCAGTTTTTAGCCACGGTTCTATGGACACTAGACAACTGATATAAATATAAGACTATTTGTCTTTATAATTCTTTTGTGGGCGGGCATCCGACAAATAAAATAAAGTGTTTCCCTGTAAAACAAAGAAACGACTTTAAAAGTTTTATTGTCGGTATTTTTACAATTACACCATTTTGTTTTCGTATTCAATTGCTTATGTCAGTAAACAATATAGACTCCCACGCATAGATAATATACAGAGCTACAAGTCATTAGTCTTGTAACAAAATTAGGTAGCTAACGCCATCTATTGACATTTAACAAAAAGGGCGCTTTAATTTAACAATAAGTAAAAGGAATCTTATGTGTTCCTTTACATAAATATATATATTTTTAAATACTATGAATATTATATGTGTATGTATTTTATTTGTAAATACTATATATATACTATTTTCGTAGATCATACAAATATTTGGACACGGAGTCACATACGCTACCAGTGCGCCACCGAGGCAGATAATTATTAAAGTTAAATGTCACAAGCAGTGTAGCACCTAAATAATAAAAACATCACAGTATGACATCATACATATTTTATACAGTCTGGTTGATGTAATTTACAGTTGATCGTGACGGAGTGCCGTAAATAGCTCCATGTGCGTGTCCGATGTATTTGAGCTGCAAACACGACGCAATAAAAACAGGTTTTATTTCAGTGATTACTTTTTGTGGTAGTCACAGTACGGATTTATTTTTTTATTTAAATAAACATTGTTTAGGTGTTTTGATTTTTAATAGTTTACTTGTTTTAGCAGTTTCTCAAAATGTCACTTTTAGGTAATTTTGAAAGTAATAAGAATCAATTATTAGTAATCGTTAGAAGCATCGTGTTTATTTATGACTCAGTTATTAGGTTTTTAACGGTGAAACATTTAAAACTCCTAATTCAAAATTCAAAGTTAAATATATTATATTTGAGATGCTATAAAGAAATGAATTTGATAATAATAATTTAGAAACTAAAAATTAATTACTTTTGCGTTCAATATTTTGCTGTATTAACGCATTACTTAAACATCTGCCTGTTGAGATTGATGATTGATCGGATTTAGGGAAGAATTAGGATTTTTAACACGATATTATTAGTTTCACCTATATGTCTGTATGTTAGCCATTTTGTAAGAGAAAAAATTTTGTTCTTTTAACTAAATTTGTTCTTATATTTAAAACAGTTACAATCATAAGTGAATTGACTACATTTAAGTAATATATTCTAGTACAAATTCAGATTGTAATAAAGATTCTTTGTCACATTGCTTTTTATTATTTTTTTTTGCCTTTTTTATCTTACCATAACAGGCATAACTTTTATCTAAGTTTATTTAATTATTTAAACATATTATTATTTTCATACAGTAACCAAATTTATATAAAACTAGCTGACCCACGCAACCTCGTTTGCGTCTTATATTGCCCGTAGCTTAAAAATTTCCTCGTTTTTTAAACATTCTTCATTGGTGCTCTGCTCCTATTAGTAGTAGCGTGATGATATATAACCTATAGCCTTCCTCGATAAATGGACTATCCAACATCGGAAGAATTTTTCAAATCTGACCAGCGGTTCCTGAGATTAGCGCGTTCAAACAAACAAGCAAACAAACAAACTCTTCAGCTTTATAATATTAGTATAGATATATATTGTCAAAATAAGAATATTCACTGAAAATGAAAATACATATACACATAATCTCCTGTCATGAATAAAATTTATTTTTTGGTTATACGTGAGACAGTGAGACTTTCCATTTTAATGGCAAGTTTGTACCTATAAATTACATTCGGACTCACAATAATAATTTGTGGATCACACGTGAAAGAGCCACTCTTCGGCATACATGAGAGATCCGGTGTGAAACAGCGCTTGCGCTGTGTTTCAACGAGGAAGTGAGGATACCGGAGACTCATACCCCAGGCCTTTGGGGGATGGGGATAGGAGGAGGCTATATCCATCCCCCAAATGCCGGCAATGCACTTGTGATGCCTCTGGTATTGCGGATGTCCATGGGCGGCGGTAATCGCTTACCATAAGGCGATACATCTGCTCGTTTGCAGCGTTTCCATAAAAAAACACAAAAAGTTGTCCCATGTTGGATTTGAACCGTAGGGTTACCTCTTAAACCATACATAGTGTCACTATGCTTTGCTTTAGCTTTATCGATGTATTTGGAAACGTCAGGGTCGTTCGCATTTAACAAAATTATTCCTGAGCCACTCAGTTCCGGATTATAATTTCAATCCTGTCGCAAATAAACAGTTACAGAATAACAAACCGTGTCGCTAGAAATAGGTATCTTGGTTTGTACAATTTTCATGCAAATGAAAACAGTTGTTTCTATTGAACAAATAAATAAACTACTCGAAATACGAGTAAATACGGGTTACGGTATGATGACCTCGAAGTTACTATAACGGTACCGAAATAATTAAAATAAAATGAATTTGAATAATAAATGTCATGCACGACATTTCAACCTTTTGTTTCTTATAAATTCAACTCAACAAAGTTATTAACCGTTTTAAAACTTTTATTATCTTTCATTGAGGTTGATTTTAAAACTTACTTTTTTCTAATGTGGTAACAAATTTAAAGTTATTATTTTACATTTCAAATAAATTTGATTAACGAAGATTTATAAAATAATGCATTACACACTAAATAAAGCGTTAATAATAATAACAATAGTTCTATATTCACATTTACATAATATTATCATAGTTAAATGGGACTAAAAGGAAAGGGCTTTATATAAATAGTGAGAAAGTAACTATTTGGTAAGCGATGATAATGACTAAATATTAGTTTTCTATCCTACTTAAATTGTAAATACGGTTTTTGTTACGTTTCCATGCCTAAACTGCTAAATACATTTGGATGAAGTAATATAGATTATGCATCAGAATAACACTGGCTAACATTTACCTGGATAACCAATCTATACGCAGGTTGAACAGTGGGTAAACGCTGGTTATTAATAGTGGCGAAAGATTAATCTTGCAATTTATATGTATACTAATAGAAAATAAGGCCTTACGATAGAGTACCGTGGGGAGCCACGCTTCGGCATGAGTTAGTGAGGATATCGGAGGCCCATAATCCGAACCCTCCCCCATCCCCTCCCCATATCCCAAAGGCCGGCAACGCACTTGTGACGCCTCTGGTGTTGTGGGTGACCATGGGCGGCGGTAATCGCTTACTATCAAGCGAAATGTCTACTGGCTAGTCTTCTATTACCTACCTAGTTCTTACTATAATAGAGAACATAAAATAGGACAATATCATCTAGAATCCTATATAAGATAACAATTATTTTTGGTTTCCACTCCAGATCTCGTTTATTCCAATTACAGCTTTAATCGCTTACCATCAGGTAATACGTCTGCTCGTTTGTCCCCTATTCCATGTTAAATAAAATAATAACTACATAATATAAAGTTATCGTAATCTTACTACGAAATATCTTTTATTTCATTATAATAAAGAATGTATTTTTAGTAATGAACTTACCTAATATTATTTATTTATAGAAGCGTCTACGGTTCTAAATATATAAGTCAATTTTTCTTTATTCCTATTAAGACAAAGAAAAAGCCTTCTTTACATGAAAAGATACACTTTGAATGAACATAAATAGATTCTAACAAGATATACAGGTATATTAAAGAACCTATTTATTTTATCAAAAAAGCTGTATTGGAGAGATAATTGCCGGATTTCTTGGTCGTTATTTAAATCCGGCTTATGCGAGATATTTCTAAGTATTTCATTGTCTTTTTGTTTCACTTTGACATTAAATTTTGAGGTGGAAATAAGATTTATTTGAAAAGAAGTATCAAGATTAGTAAACTGCTGAATTAATTTGGATGAAGTAATATGTATAATGCATCAGAATAACACAGGCTAATATTTACGTCGATAACCAACTTATACGCAGGTTAAACATCGGAAAAGTTTGTTATTAATAGTGCAGAAAGATTAATCTTACGATTTCTATGTATACTATAAAATAGGGCTTTACGGTAGATTACCGTGGGAGAGCCACGCTTCGGCATGAATATGGGCCGGCTCGACCGGAGTGATACCTACCACAGCCTCATAGGAAACTGGTGGGCAATAGCGCTTACGCTGTGTCTCACTGAGTGAGTGGGGATACCAGAGGCCCATAAATGTGTTTTCTTGACGTGTTAAAGGTAGGATAGTAAACATTGCGCTTAAACCAATGGGAGCCAACCGTGCTTGAAAAGAGAGATAAACGAAATTGCGTTGGTCAGCTGGTGGAACTATGAAAACAACAATGCTAGTCGTAGTAAAATTTTAATGTAATGGTGTCAGCGTGCACAGATACCAATTCCATACATCGAGTACTCTATCCGTAGCCTCCTCAACTGCCAATACAACCTCCGTATATTGGATAACGAACCGTACTATAACAAAATACAATGAGCAAGCACGTGTGCTCGCAAATAAAATAACTTAACGGCTACAATTTGATCTACCTCGCCTTTATGATACACTTTCGTGAAGCCTTACGTTGAACTTCTCGTGTTTATCTTCGCGGATAAATTGTAATATCGGCGTTTTACTTGCAGTGGTAAAATTGTTTACGAGAAAATTATATTTTTATATACATTCGTGTCTATAATTTAGGCCCCGCTAAGCCTGTGTGAAGTATCGTAAAGTTCAACATTTCTAGAAGCTTTTGTATACAAATTAATAAGGTTATAGAATTTCGATAGTTGGGTAATGGAATTACTATCAATTTAAGTAGTACTGTTCAAATCTACTACTTTTAAACTTGTTCTAAACAGTTTTTATTTTGGAATATGGAGCAAACGAGCAGACTTATCGCCTGTTGGTAAGCGATTACCGCCGCCCATGGACACTCGCTACACTAGAGGCGTTACAAGTGCGTTGTCGACCTTCGGGGTGAGGGTGATGGGGGGATGGGTTAGGGTATGGGCCTCCGGTGTCCTTACCCACTCTCACTCAGTTTTCTGTGAGGCCGTGGTATCACTTCGGTCTAGCCGGCCTATTCATGTCGAAGCGTGGCTCTCCCACGTGCATTTATTTTACATAATACTTTTAAGATAGTTACATGATCATCATCATCACCACCAGCTTTTACCAGTCGATTACTAGACATAATATAGAAAGGAGGTTCTTAAGCTATAATTCATAGTGACAATTTGTATTGGGGATTTTTAATTTTCTTGATAAGGAAAAGTAGTCTGTTAGTACTCGTATAATTTGAGATTAATTGAAATAACCAATTCTTTAAATAAATAAATATAATAAATATTCCGGACATCTAACACACAACGCCATCTAGTCCCAAGCTAAGCAGAGCTTGTGTTATGGGTACTAGACAACTGATATAAATACTTATATACTTTTAACTCCGAAACAAATATTTGCATATCATACAAACATTTGGTCTGACCCGGGAATCGAACCCGAGACCTCAAGCTTAGTAGTCGCATAGGTACGCTATCACTATGCTACCGAGGCCGTCAATTTGCTTAAATATTATCTAGATTACGATAAAAAGGTTTGAAAATACGAAATTTCATGTGAATTTATACTTCAGTGACCGCTACACGAGTACTGTAATTACAGATAATGGCATGAAAGCCAATGAAGCGAGATATAATGATTAACCGCTGTGACAGTGGGCATATCTGCACATGAAATTCAGTGGGGTATTTTAATTTCATATCAGTTTTTAATGTTCTATGAGTGAGATGTATAAATAATAATATATCGTTTTATTGTATGCCTAATTAATTATAAAACACCCCGACGACCGGCCTCTGGCGCACTACTCTGGGAAGACCCGGACCATATTATTTTAGGTCCTTCTCGAATTGACACCGTGCCTTACCAGGACTAGTCCCGGGAGAAAATTATTTTCCCTCCTCGATCTCAGTAATGTAGCCTACATTGATGATTATATTATGAAGCCTAGATTGCATGGCAATGCCGCTATCCCGACCGCAGCAATAATTCTGCCTCCAGAGGTCCCCATCCTCCGGCAGCCCGCGGTCCCGTCGACGGTTCTTACCGTCGACGTCTTCTTCGGTCGGGATCGGCTCTTTCCCGATCCCGTTCAGCGGTCTCTTTCTTAAGCATAACAGCTTCGCAGAAAGAGACCACTGCACCCCAGCCCTCCTCACCCGCCAGCATAGCAGGAATAATTGCTGGCGGAGACAGGTCTCGCCCAATTAAACCTATAAGGTACCTACAAATAACAGTCAACCATGTATAAATATGCAAACTTACCACTAATAAAACAACTAATTCGAGTACATATGGAATCATCACAATTTACCTTTCTATGTCTAACAGAGAAAAAAAAACAGAAAAAAAGAACTTTGGTATATAATCCGAATACATATCACATATGCTCTCAATAAAAGACGAAAACAGATTTCTCTTCGGGACAAGTTGACACTAGAGAATTATTTTACTTATTACCATACTGCGTAAAAAGAAACAAAGCGGATATTGATGGCAGCAGTAATCCTTTGATATATCGCAAATCTATTATTTATAACAGACGTAGAAGAAATTTCGTATCTGTATTCGTAAAGAAATAAAGAGATTTCTTTCTTTTGCTCCTGTAATCTATCTTTCACTGTAATCAGCTTACATACAGCCGTTGCTGGGTACAAATCTTTTCTGTCTTTCAGTTTTTTTCGAGGTCTGTATATCGGGAAATTATGTCCTTATTTTTATCCGTACATACATATATAGAATTTGAGCAAAATGATGCCCTTAAAAAAATTATAATTTGAAGTCTATATGAAAACCTTTAACCCTTGCAGAGATATTAACAAGTTTCTACAAAATTGAATTTATTTCCTTCAACTTTCTTAATAAAAATAAGTTTTTTAAATTTGTTAAGATCAAAGTGTCATAAATACTTAATAAATAAATTTGTAGTCTTAAATTTGAATAATAATTAGGAAATAAATCAAGTACTTTAGTTTACTTTGCTACGGCAATTAATAAATAACAAAAATATTTAACTAAAGAATGCCAACAACGTAAATGTTTATACTTTGTAATCAGTGCTATCTCGTTAAACTAAACAGTTTATGCTAGTTAAATGTAATGTTTACGAAAAAAATTAATGAGAAACATATACAATTGCGTGATTATAGGAAATATGCGTGCGTTTTAACTAAACGCGTTCCGATTAGTTGACACGCATGCTAACTAAAATATATGCTACCGTTAAACGCGTGTTAAAGTAACCTGTAATGCGTGTGGGCTCATACTTATTAAAAGACCTCAATTACTGTAATTTATTTGAGAGGCTAATGTGAAATAAAAATGTTCATTTGTCTAATTAACTGATCGTGAATACGAATCGTATTCTCGTTAACAAGCATTGGCAGGCAAGAGCTGAGCACAGAGACATTCCCCGGGGGCTTGGGCTGTAATTGACGTAGTAAATGGAACAGTATTCCAGCTAAATGAGAAACATAATATGTATATTTTCTAATAATTTTAGAACATTTAATATTGTACAGTTATAGATTTGTTTTAGTTGTTATAGTTCAACATTGTTTAGTTGCTAAGATTATTTATTTTAAAACAGAAAATTAAAAAAGAAATACTACATGCTATGATAACAACCTTTATACCAAGAATATAGGACACTTCATGTTCTCTGGAAATACGATTTTCAAATCAATTAAAACACACAGTATACAATTATAAATTCCTTTGTCTGAGGGCCTCGGTACATAGGAAGGATATCAATGAAAATCCTGACAGACTTCGTCCGCATATCGAACAACAGTAGGGGGTTTGATTGCGAGATGTGGGGGTTAGGTTGTTAGGTTCGCGCTTGCCGAACAAGCCGCCGCGATGTCTGGCCCCACTTCTAATGTATTACATATATATTATATAACTGACCCTTGCAACCTCGTTTACATCTACTATTGCCCGTAGCGTTATTTTGCCCCGCTCCTATTAGTCTTAGCGTGATGATATATAGCCTATAGACTTTCTCGATAAATGGACTATCCAACACTGAAATAATTGTTCAAATCGGACCAGCGGTTTCTGAGATTAGCGCGTTCAAACAAACAAACTCTTCATCTTTATAATGTTAGTATAGATACTCGTACAATTTACAATTTTAATAATACTTGTCGTATTTACATCGTAACTTACCTTACTTTAATTTAATATAGGAGAAATAAATATACATTTTATTGTCTTTTTGTATGTCTTTATTTTTACTAAGGCTCGTGACAAATTCAATTGATAAAATAGGAGGCGGTATGAAGAGAGATTGTAAGTTTCCTAAAATAATTTAGATTTTTCTTTATGAAGAGAAGACGTTTTACGTAGAAACGTAAGATATTTTTTTAAATTTAGAATTTGAGTAATGATTTCATTAGTTATTTATATTTGTAGATTCACATATAATATATTATGATTAAACTTACAACAGGCCCAGAATAATGATAGCGCTGATCGCGAAGTATCAAATTTATGACCTCTAGCTCAGTAGTCAGGGTCAATAATGATCAGACCAACCTTGTAACAACTTGTTAAGAGCTGCTCTACTATTGTAATATATCACTTTATTGTACACGATAATTATTACGAATTATTTTAAAGATGCTTAATTCTACTAATATTGTAAACACGAAAGTTTGTGAGTATGTATGTGAGTATGTTTGGTGCTCTTTCACGCAAAAACTGCTGAATGGAGTTTGATGAAACATACAATAATATAGCTTATAAATCAGAATAACACATAGGCTACAATTTACAAAGATACTAGCTTTGACCATGGTTATTATCGCTCCGTGGGGTTCAGCTGGTACTTTATATTTTATTTTAAATATATGTAAAGAAAAGAAAATTGAATATATAAGTATTTGGACGTTAATTAATTGTCTAATCAATACATTCAGTAAGAGTAACAACGTTCTAAGAAATTGTTACATTAGGCTATAAGTTTATTGAATGTATTTTTTTTTCCATGTATCAGTGTAATCAATTGTTGGTGAGCCAAATAAATAAAATAAAAAAAATAAAAAAAAAATCTATATTAATACGTACAGTGATTTTCAAACGGTGTAGGCCGTCGTCTCGTACCCTGTTTACGAATTCATGTAGACTAATTATTGTTTAACAAAAGCAATGTTGTACCATTTATTTTCGCCTCTTTACGTATGAAAGGAGCTTTGAAAGTTAGATGGGTAGCATTGAGGATATTAATGAGAAGTAATGTTACCGAAATACTAATGACTTCAGTTGGTCTTGTTGAAATTTTAACATTGATGTAGTGGCTGCTAAAAATAGTAAGTTGTAGCTTGATTGCACTTATTTTTGTATGTCATTCTGAGATTTCCATTTGGTCACTGATCTAGAAATTACTAGAATACGAGGATGGAATACAGGAAACCGAATTGAATTAAAGGAATGAAATGGTTTCTATTTTAATTTTTAATTCCACGGTTTCAAATTAATACATGACAGTGGATATAAATAATCACCAGCCTTATCGCTGAGAGCGATCTTTACCTTAAAAAGCTTTGAATAAAGGAAATTAATTAATTACAGAACAGTGGTTTTCAGATTTAATTCTATACTAATTTTGTCTGTTTTAACTGCATTATTTTAAAAATGCAATTTACACGACAACATCTGATAAATACAGATCTTTAAGTATAGGGAAAACGAGGGGTTTCTGTCGAGAATTAATAAATAAATAAATATTTCGGACATCTTACTCCCAACGCCATTTAGTACCAAGTTAAGCAGAGCTTATGTTAGGGGGTGTAAACAGCAGTTTCCCTCCCTTCTCAGGCGCAGAGTGGCACACCACGTGGTTTAAGTCGGTTCGATTCCGAAACACCGCCCCGCCGCAAACCCCGGCGGGGTGACGGCCCGAGGGGCTTTCCACACAAAAAAAAAAGTTTGTACTAGACAACTGATATAAATATGTACATATTTACTTTTTATTTATAAAAACATACATATTATACATAGAAAACACCCAAACCTCAAAACAAATATTTGCAGATCATACCAACATTTGGTCCAACCCGGGAATCGAATCCAAGACCTCAAGAACAGCAGTCGCATATGCTACCACTGCGCCACAGAGGCCGTCAATGAATGACTAATGACAATGACACAAACAACTCATAAGTCAGTCTTAGTCGGCGTCAGACTTAAACACCAACGTGCGCCTATCCATACAGATTTGAAGGTACTGATCAAAATATCTAAAGTAACTTATTTATTTATTACCAACAAACATAAAAAAGTAATCAGAAGAGTTGGATGTCAATGCCTTGGAATGACAGTTCAATATTTGATAAAGTTCAAAGTTCAAAATCCGTTCAAATATCAAGCCATTTTTTGTCTGCACGCCTTGCCTCCCGCATCGATCTAAATATGTTGAATAGCATAACATTAATCATTCAGAAAACGAAAAGAAGCATCAACATTGTGGTTCCATACTTCTGACAAGAAGCCCTTATGGTATACTCGAGTTAGATGTTTTTATAAGATCTTAGAGAAATTTAGTAATAGAAATCTGTATTATGTAATAAGTTATATATGAATCACGTTGGCCTAAACAAAAGGTATAAAACTTGTTAATAAAGCACAAAGTAGTTACTTTGACTGGTCGTTATTTATTTTCAAATGTACCCTAATATAGTACAGAACCCTACATTATACGTGGCCTGACACACACTTAGCTTTTGAGATCGTTTTAGCGTAGGTATCTTAATTTCAAGTAATTATCTTTATGAAAAAAATGTTGACAGTTTATTGGCCTCCATTTATCTAATATCTTTAAACCGGCAATTCTTTTAATTACATAATCTGAATGTCAGAAACGGCTCCAACGATAATCATTTTAAGTGTGTAGGGGGTTTCAGGGTCGATAAATTCATGTAGCTAGGATTCATTTTTATAAAGTTTAACAAAAGAAAACCAAGTACTATATATGTGTATACATACTCTATATCTATATATGCGTCTCTTTCCTAAAACATTGGTAGAGTTATAACTTTATGCGAAACTTTGTGTTCACAACTGCTATCTTTACCCAACTGTCAAAGTTTTGTGGTAAGCTCAGTGTTTGAGATCTGCGCGGTGATGTAACGAATTATGCTTATTTCAACGCAATATAATTTGATAACTGAGTATTTAGTTGTACTGTGGAGGGTCGTAATTAAAGTTTATTTGTACATTCACACTGAAGGTTAAAACAGCGTTTTTGTGCCTAATGTATTTAATTTATTACTTTATGATCGGCGGATCGGAAATGCATCAGCAGACTTAATGCTTAGGGTATTCTCTGGCAGTCGCCTTTACTAACTGACCTAGGCAACTTTGATAGAAATTATAGACTTTGCAATATTTTTCATTTATGCTTGATTTTTATTGATCGAGCTTAATGTTATTTTTTTTATTTAATTTCTCATTTTGCAATATTTATTCCTGAAATAAGCCTTTAATAACTAATCTATACTAATATTATAAGGCTGAAGAGTTTGTTTGTTTGTTTGACCGCGCTAATCTCAGGAACCGCTTGTCTGATTTGAAAAATGTTTTCAGTGTTGGATAGTCCATTTATTGAGGAAGGCTATATATCATCACGCTAAGACATATAGGAAAGGAGCCCCAATGAAGAATGTTTAAAAAACGGGGGAAAATTATTACGCTACGGGCAATAGTAGACGTAAACGAAGTTGCGAGGGTCAGCTAGTACCTATATAAAGTTCTCGTGGCGCCTTGTTTATTACCACAATCCTCCGAAATGGCTGGACTGACTTTTATGCAATTTTGTGTGCATACCGGGTAGGTCTCGGTCTAGGAATCGACCAACATCTATTTTTCAAACCCTTAATGATAAGGTGGCGTATGTGACTACTGTGTATGAGGTCTCGGGTTCGAATTCTGTGTCGTATCAAATGCCAAAACAAATATTTGTAGATCATACAAACATTTGTTTCGAATGGAATCGAACCCGAGACCTCAAGCACAGCAGTCGCATACGCTACTCTGCGCCACCGAGGCAGTTAATATTATGATGACGTGATTAAGTTATAAAGTCCATAACTTCCTTCGATACACATAATAAATCTCATATTCAACATAAACTTAATTATTCAAATGAGAATCTAAGTAACATAGGTTAGTGTATACTAACAAAATAAACAAAACCTCTTCACCTTTGTTTTATTAGTTTAGTGTAACGTTAAACTCAACTCAAACTCAAATCATTTATTTCCATAGGCCCCAAAAGGCACTTGAACACGTCAAAAATACAAACATAAAAACATAAAACAAAACTCCTAATACTAAATGCACTGAGATGATTTGAATTACCGGAGCTTAGATTGATTTCGATTCAACTCAAAGGTTTAAATTGAAATCAATCCAAGTACCAGCTCCGATGGGTATTGCATTCATGAGAAGAGCTGGTGAGAAACTCATGTGCACCATCTTTTCAGATAATTCATACAAAGCTTGTTTGTTTTGTTAGAATGTTTACATTAATATACCTGACTGACAGTACTCAATCGAAATCAATACAAAACAAAAATGATTTGTTAATGTTTCGAGACACTAATAGGTCTGAGACTATTGTCTACCCTTTTTTTTATTTGTGCAGAAATCCCCACGTATACCACTGGTGATTACGTCGGACTCGAACCGACTAAGAACCGTACACCGTCTCGGGTACTAGAAGCCGGGAAACCAGGTGCACCCTCGGAAGGAAATCCCTGGAACCCCGACGTACCTCGGGCCACCCATTGTTTGTTCGTGGCCCCCTGGTCTGAGACTATTGTCTGCCCTAAATTTTCAGCATTAATATATTATACTAATAGTTTTCTTGAGTAACTGAATTAGTCCAGTCATATTTTAGTTTATTATTTAAAGACAAACATTAAAAAAACTAAATTGTATATAAATGCCATTATTTCTAATTTTCCTTTGTTTCAAAAACTTGAACAAGTTCTTTTTTTTCAATTTACCTCATAAAACAAAAGTCGGTGTATTGTAAATTTTGTTTTCCAAAACATTGCGAGTCGAAGTTCAAGTTTTTCTTTCCCCATAATAAAACAAGAACTTTTACACGATCCATATTCTTGCCGCCTTACAAGTGAAAATCAACACTAATTTCAAAGAAATGTTTGTTACACTTTCACGAACTTTGAACTCCGCGGTACCTAAACACTGTTTTATATTCTATTCACATTGAGCTGCGGTAGAAACATTTTCCTTATCTTATTGTTTAGTAGATACAATGTTTTTTCTTTTGTTTAAGTGTTGTTCTGTTTCGACTGAATTCACGGTAAAGGCAGAGACAGAATACAATATAAAGACGCTATCTGATTTAGCATTTTTACGTTCATTTACTAATCTATTACATAATATAATTCTCGTGTCACGTTGTTTCTCACGATGAACTTCGCAACTATCAAATCGATCGTCACTTTTTTTTTAAATCTGGGTTTTTCTGGTGTTTAGCTCCTATTGATCTAAGCGTGATGTTAACTATCAGACAGGATAGTTAACATCACGTTCAGATCGATAGGAGCTAAGCATGATTGAATAGAGATACGATAGTATATTATTGTGTATATCTATTGAATTATGGATCTATGGCCCATCTATATTAAGAAAAAATGAATCGCTAAAATGTACCTTCCGATCGACTGCACCAAATTGGATAATTCTTCAACACGCACCTCACGGGCTGGGTTTCCTCAAATCGACGTCTACGGTGCGCCTATTTTGCGTGTTTTTTTTTTTTTAATATATGGATAATTCTTTTTAGGGTTTCGTACCACGAAAGAAAAAATGAAACTCTTATAGGTTCACTTTGTTGTCCGTCTGTCTGACAATCAAGACCCATTTTCTCAGGAACGTGTGGATGAATCAAGCTGAAAGTCATATCAAATACTCAGGTCTACTGTGCCTTAGAGTTGTAAAAATCTCAAACTTCTAAGCCAACGCAAGCAAAATATACAGCCGTTTATGCTGACAATTTTCGACCCTTGCCAGGGAATCCAAACCTACAGAATACTTACGTACGTAAAATTCTGTAGTTTAATTTTCGTGGGATTGATAAATTATCCCTCAATCTAATTCATAATTTTAAATAATGTTTTCAAGAATCTCATTAACTAATGAACAAAGTATTAAGTTAAGCAAGAAATTGTATGCTGTACCAGTTTTGCCCGCGGTTCCTCCCGTTTGTATAACATCAACCGCAGGTAACGCTGTGGGTTGAAGTACCAGTGAAAGTCCCGTCAAAATCAGTCCAGCCGTTCCAGAGTTTAGCCGGAAAAACAGACAGATAGACGGACAGACGGACGAACAAACAGACAACAATAAAAAAATGCTATTTTGGTATATGTACTATGTTTAACATACATATGCATATAGTAATAAGTGGTTTTTTTATTATTAAAAACAGACACTCCAATTTTATTTGTTTGTAGCATATACATAGCCTGAAACTACCAAAAAATGTAATGTGGTTTTCTATTGGCAAACCAATTTATCAAAATTGGTTCAGTAACTCCAGAGATTATCCCGAGAATCTCACAAAATCACAAATTTTATATCTTTATGATATTAACACACAGTTATTTTTCCTAAAACATAAATTTATCTCTTGTAAACAAAAGAAATTTAGAGCTAGTCTTCAAAGCTCTGACATAAACGTATTTACTAAACCATTCTTATGAGTACAGCCAACAAACTTTCTGTTATTTTTCCTTTTCTTTTGTCTCAGTAAAACAACACTAAATAAAACAAAAAAGAATAAAAGCCCGGGTTAGTTAACAGAAACTGTTAACGCGAAACAATTGGAGCCATTTCCTAATCTGGCAGTACGTTCCTTGCATTTTTAAAGAGCACTAAGTAAGTCTATTTGTACTATAATTTACCTAAATGTGCTTTACAAGCGGAATACCTAAAAGTATATTCGTTAGCTAAACATCGACTTGAAAATATAAGTAGTATTTAAATTGCGTATTTTATATAAAAAAATTGAATTGTGTGGTTTTTTGAAACCACGGTAAAAGTGAAACTTTTTTTCACATTTAGACATTTAACTAAAAATTTTTGGAATACTATTCCATTAAGGGTATAAAAATCGCTTTATCAATCTTAATTTTACACTTGGAAAATTGGAATGATAAAGGGAAATGATAAAAGTAGACTAAATCTCCAACTAATATTTTTATTGAACTCTGTGCCTTAGAGTACGACATACATAATACTTAACAATTATTTAGATTACTCGTATATACACATTAAACATTACATTATTATTATTAAACACTAACAAAAACAAACAAAATAGCGTGGATCACTGGCACAAATGAGTAATAGTCTATATACTACACGGTCAGTTGCTGCGAACTTTAGGCGCCGCCATATTGGCCTTTCACTTTATCCCTACTCCACGGCCGACCGTCACGCAACATGCAACACACAGACCAAAAATTTTGAGACGATCTAATAAAAGTTTCACTTTAATAAAAATAAATTGTCGAAATATCTGTACACGCATAATTTCAAAACGATCGCATCAAATTGATATTCGTTTGATTGGTATTCGTTACTGGCAGGAAAAGATTTGTATTAAAGAATATTATAAGAAAACTGAAAGTGTACATTTTTGAAGTCCATGATTGCACTAACCTTGGCAAGCTGAGGCTGGCATAAATGTTAAAAACAAGCTTATCGGAAATGTAGAAAACAATTACGAAGGTTTTAATATTTTTTATCTAATACAGGTAAACATCTATTTCATTACAGTTATTGTTACAGATTAGCAATAAAAACCGCGGTGTGAAAAAAAATAAGTCAGTGTTACTTCTTATATCATCAGTTATTTGCCAGTGAAAGTCCCGTCAAAATCGATTAAGCCGTTTCATATATTAGCCGGAACAAACAGCCACACAAAAATTGTGAGAATTTTTTTTTTAATGTAAATACTTGGTTACATTCATATGCATTTAGTGAAAAGTTATTAATTTCAAATTACAAACAGACACCTCAATTTAAATTTATTAGTAGAGATAAGCAGACATTTTAAAAGATTCTTTCTAAAAACGGGCTCAAATAAAGTTAAGGCTCTTTATATAAGGCTTTTTAGGTTTTTCAGTGTCTGTGACACAAAGACTTTTGTGCAAATTAGATATTTTATTTTATTACAGCAGTTTTATTTAATGAGAAACATTAACAAACAAACATTTGGCCCGTATTCAAGTAAACGGTGGCCTTTGCTTGTAATCACAGCTAAAGCGTAAAATGGAATGAAAATAAAAATGTTTGACTATTTTCTGTCTTCTGTGGAGTGAGCTCATCTCCTGGTAGTTTTCACTTTAAATAATTTATTTTATGTTGTATAATACCAGCTTTTAAAACCTTGGCGTCTTTGTTGTACTAAGAGACAAAAGTGATTACGATTTTACTTAATGGAAAGCGTGAGCAGAATAGAATGGTGGTCAACATAATCTTATTTATTTTTCATCTAACACACAACGCTATCTAGTCCCAAGCTAAGCAGAACTTGTGTTATGGGTACTAGACAACTGACATAATTACATATATACTTTTTTTTTGTAAATACATATATATTATACATAGAAATCACCCAAACTCCGTAACAAATATTTGTAGATCATACAAATATTTGGTCCGACCCGGGAATCGAACCCGAGACCTCAAGAACAGCAGTCGCATACGCTACCACTGCGCCACTGAGGCATTCATTGCGAAAGTAGGCAATGCAGCATGTTGACCCACAATATGGACGCCTATTAAGATGCTTCTGCATCATTGGGACTCCGGTCTCGCATTTACCAACGAAACACGACAGCACAAATGCATTTTTCACAAAACTTATGATATATACCCGTTTCCATTTTTGTTCAGACATCCAGAAGATTTATTTATGCTTGTCACTCAACGAAAAAGCAAAACGTTTCTAGTATGTTGAAAAATGGTTCCCTGAAATAAAACATGAATCTTAACATATGATACATATAATAGATGCAGGAAACGATAGAACTGAAGTTGATAGATTGGCTAAAGAATTTTGAGCACAAGATATAACCCGGTCATATTTCAGAGACAGATAGCGAACCGCCATTTTTCAAGAACAGGATAATATTATGAACTGTCTGTCTGTTGAGTTAGAAATCATTTGAATGCTCTATATACAGCCGGGGCGGATTGCTAGCAACTATGTAGTTACTAGAAATCCGCCCGGCTTTGCACAGGTTTATTACGGAAAATATAAGAGAAATATAAGTTATATTTCTCTGAGATGTAAGGCTTAATGTTTTCTACGTCTTCAACAAATATCGTTATATTTTAGCGAATATAGTTAAAATTTAAACACATTTTTATGGTATCCTTGCTTAAGAATCACTAAAAAATTGCATAAAAATCTAAGCTAACGCTGAGTAGCTTTTGAGTTTAACGCGAACAGATAGACAGACAGACTGACGCGGCGGCGGTTTTATAATATGTAGTGATAAGAATTAAATTTATTTTAAAACGGTAGCAAATTGATCGTATATACGTGTGCTATACTGTAATTACAGCTTTAGCACTTTGGATATTATCTTACTGCTCTACCTTGTACCTCATTGCATCTAATGTTTTAGCAAGAGTTTAATAATTGCATAAACTTTTCGTAATTTTGTTACGTGATTAATCATTTGCCTGATGCTAAAATAACATAAATTAGGGTCAGGAAAATAGATAGATATGTATAAAATTCCTGAAGTTGGTGAGGGCATTGCTAGCAAAATAGAAACGTTTGTTCTAAAGAAACATATTAAAAATAAACAATCTTAACTAGGTATTATAAGATTCAAACTAATTCGTCCATATATATGTATGATATGAGAATTCAAATAACCCTTTAATATTATATTATCAACTGACAACACTTACTAAAACAGAATAGCACGATCGAAGTACTATTACTATCGTAATGGGCTATTTCGTCCACGCGTTCCATTTCATTTCTCTTCCCCTAAACTGTCGCATAGAGGCAAACTGCTGAATTGCTTACAGAATGGGTGTAAAAAGGTAAATGAAAAGTAGTTTCTTCAGAGTATATAAAGAAGGTACTCTAAATTCTAATATACACACAGAGAACCCTTTTTGTGTGTTTATCATCACAATAATTATGTTTCCTGGCATGTGTAGCAGAACTGAAAGGGAAAAAATTCTGCATCAACTTTAAAATAAAAGTAGCTTTTCTACTTGATGGGAAGCTATAGTGCAGTTCTAGTAGATCTTTAAGAAAGTTAATAATACAAGACAGTAATTTATTAAGTACTGTGATAATTAACGAAAAAACAAATAAAAGAAAAGGTTGGCTTTACTACTCAAATATGAGCAAATAAAAGTGTGCCTTTCTGAAGGTTTTGAGAACCACATTACGACAAATGCGATAGGTATTCCCATTTATCTGTCACTTCTAATCTTAGTCTTAGCCGCTGTATTATGAAAGTGGATTTTGCTCTGTTCCGACGTAAGTCACATCGGATTGAGATATTTAAATATTAGCAGTTATTTTCGTTTTTCTAATCTCAGATAGCTCTTGCTAAGTGGCTGTAAAATTAATATTTTTTGTATGGTTTTGTAACTAAAAAAATATACTTAAATACATTTTAGATTTTTTCTTCTTTATTCCTTTTCTTATTTAGAAGTTTAAGCTATAACAACTTTTTGCCTTTAGCATGACTTTAAATTTAGACAATGAATTTCTTCATGATAAAAAATGACTGACCTATTCTAAACTATACTCTTGCTCTGTGATAATTAGCCGTTGACGGTTGCCGGCGAAATCGAATTATTTAGATGACATTTGTCTCTAAAAACATATAACACTTTTAAATAACCCTCGCACAGTGTACATACATATATACCATTCAGGTAAACTGTTAGTACCCGCGTGTATGTCGATTATCGCGAAAAAGTGTACCTTATGTCCTTTTTCGAAAACTAAAGTTTTAACAAGCCAAAGTTCATTGAACTTAGTTACACACTAGTGTATGCACACACACAGATGAACAATATGACAGGACAAGTTTTGGTATTAATGATAGCCATATTTCTTTTTTTCTTTGTTTTTCGACTTTGATGATCTTTTTAAAGGCTCAACTACCCGTTACGTTTGCTACATATGACCTTATAGTAACCAGAACTGGCGACTTAATGAACACTCTGATGCATGAAGAGGTTTCAAATGGACACCCATCCGAAGACAGACTTATTTTAGGATTGCTTGACTTTTGCAATATGTTTACCTATTCCTTTATAGGACAGCTATATTGTCATTATAATTTCTTTACGTTTCCTATTGTTTATAAAAAAAAAACTGTTAATTACATACATACAATAGATTTACTTACCCAAGGATTAGTGGAATGTAAATAACGTTCAAAAGAGAACTAAAACTAAAGTAATAACTCAAAAGTTTGAATATTAATTTGTGTTTCATAATATAAACATTTGAATGTTGTTAAAATTAATTTCAGGGTCTTTTATTTTATTTTGGATTTTGCGATGTTGAATAACACAACAAATTAAGATTGTGCCAAATTGTATTGTTTATTAGACTAACAATGAAGTAATTGATTTTTAATGTTTGCTTATTATAGTTCAAATATTTTTTTAGTAATGTCGTAATTAGCACTTATATTGCTCATTCTTTCTTGTGTATTATTTTCAAAGAATTAATCAAATATCCTACTAATATTATAAACGCGAAAGTTTGTAAGTATGGATGGATGGATGTTTGTTACTCATTCACGCAAAAACTACTGATTGGATTTTGATGAAACTTTACAATAATATAGCTTATACATCAGAATAAGACATAGGCTACAATTTATAAAGATATTAGCTTCGTCTCGCGGCGTTACCCGCGGTAATTGTCGGGTAGCAACGCGGGATTCAGCTTACTTATAAATAGTAAAATGTTTTCATATTCAAACTAGACTGACTAGTATCTTAACATGACGTTGAGATTATCTCGATAGGATCGTACAAAATTTATGCTAAATGATATTACATTAAGCATTATAGTACTGGTTGTCATACTACACTAGATTAAGAATTCAATAGATCTAGAAGTTCGGAATACAAACAACGGAATACTCCATCCCATATATATACCACTTCAATCACCGAGTTCTTCAATATAAAGCATTTAGTTCAGTGTTTTTCTACAATCGCTAACGCCTAATTCACTTGTATTACTATTTAATTTTATGGAATACGTGACACTTAGCATTGAGAGGCGTTATTCCCACACTTTTGTTAGCTTTCTATTGCCGTTTAAGTTTGTAGGGTACCAACTTGACTAGAGGGGTGCACCTTTTACTTATCAAAAACAGTTGCTAAGGTCGTTTTTGATTACTGCATATATGTATCACATAAATCAATTTCTTAGTGCTAGTGTTTATTAAAATAGAAATTATATGAGCTCCTTATTCTAAATTTATCCAATAAATATAACGTCCTGTGTTTATAACTAACATCGCCACGCCAAAGCATGTTTTGTTTATAACTTTAATTGAATTCTGAATGGGAGAAGTTTGTTCATAAAAGTATGGCCGATTTATGTTGGTCCGCCATCTTTGCTAAGATATTAACCAGGAGCCGGGTTGTGAATAATTTCGGGAAGAGATGAGTTGGTAGCCACACCCATTATGCTATATAAGCGAAGGAATTAAGGACTTAAATTTTTAAATAACTATAATGAAATAGTTGTGGTGCAGTAAAATTATAATCGCACGGATAAGACTTAGCTTGTTTTAAAATTGCATTTTTAGGGTTTTATTACACATGCAGTGGTTGTAGACTGACTGTATCTTTATATGGTTGTACATTTTAACATTTTTCTTTATGAAATAGAATTTCAATAGTAACCTACTTATTTAATTAAAACAGTGTTTAGAAGTCAATAAGTAATATAAGAGTAAAAGGGATGACGTGTTTCTATATGAGTTAATTATATTGCTGCATTATAATTCAACTCTTTATTAAGTACTAGCTCACCCACGCAACCTCGTTTGCGTCTTATATTGCTCGTAGCTTGAAAATTTTCCTCCGTTTTTGATACATTCTTTATTGGTGCTCCGCTCCTACCAGTATTAGCGTGATGATATATAGCCTATAGCCTTCCTCGATAAATGGACTATCTAACACTGAAAGAATTTTTCAAATTGGACCAGCGTTTCCTGAGATTAGCGCGTTCAAACAAACAAACAAACAAACTCTTCAGATTTATTGGAACGAAGTTCCTTATGGCGCGTTGTGTAAGGGGGCTAGACGGAAAAATTGTCACGACACAATTTGTTGACACGATACAATTTGTTGTCACGACACAATTTGTTGTCACGACACGACGACGACACACACAGATATTTTCGTTTCGTCTTGCTATTTCGAACTTCGTTCCATCCGGGTGTCCCTTGACACCTCTCAAGTTTTTTATATTTTCAGTTTAATTTTACTGCCGTTGAGTGGGTCACTATGCTACATTGTCCATATTCACAATGAGGTGAAAATCTGTCTTAGATTCAGCTCATGCTTTCCACTAGGCAGAGTAGAGTCAATTTAGACAGCTATTACATATATCATATTGGAATTTTAAATCTGGTTGATGCGGATGTACTGAAGTAAGAAATCTAGGAGGCAATGCAAATAACGAAAGATCATTCCCAATCAACGCTTATTTTAAAATTCAATCTTTAAAATTTTAATAATCTTAAGATGTTTTTTTTTCATGAATTATTACCAAATAAACATGTTTTAGTGTTTATGCCCGCTTTTTAGCTTTTTGCTATACAAACTTTTATCTTGACAATGACGAACACATAAAAACAATAACCAATTGGTGTCGTCGATCGAAAGTTATGCTCGACATACATTTCAGCGATTATTTTTATTTGAATAAATATATAATTGTCATGTCATGGTGTTGCTTGTAATGAATTCCGAAACTTTCTAACCGATTCTTCAATATTTTTTTTAAATATGTGTTTTTCTGGCATAGCTTTACGTTCAGACTAATAAGATCCGAGCATGGTTGAAAAGAGACATAAAAAAATGCGATTACTGATTGATACATACACACAGAGCTTTAGCCGTTAGAGCAACACGCTGTGCATTTTAGCACCTAATGCTTTTTATGTTGTAAACACTCGCTATGAAAGGATGCAATTGTGTCTCTAAGGAAACAAAATGAGAGAGAAACACTTATTAGGATGGTGGTCATTTTTAAAGTTAAATACACTAAAGCAAAACACTAGGCTAAAGCTACTTATGTACAAAATTTCTGAACTCGTTTTAATCTTTAGTTTCATTAAAAGTTTCGCTTGAATGTTTTAGCGTAATATGCTCATTTTCAACAACTTGTTAAAACAACTAGAACTAAAACTCCGTGCATACTTCACGTCGCAGTCCGAGTTGAATAGTGTTAGTTTTATTTCCAAGAATCCCCAAAAAGGACAAGTTTCCAACTGTAATACTATTTTAAAAGTCTGAACAAAAGTGCTAGTTACACAAAGGCTTATATCACAAAAGAATTCAAACGGATTTTTTCTTTGTGTGTTAGTGAAAATACGAGTAGCATAAATAACTGAAAAATCTACGACAAACATATTACTAATAGAGGCGCAATACATCAATCAGTGCATAAATATATCTCTATCCTTTTTTGCATTGGACTACTAGCGTTTAAAACACGCTCAGATATATGACGGGGACCATTAATAATACATTTCCAACACGTGTTGGACAAAAAACGAGTCTGTTACAAAAAAAAAACGGACAAGTGTGAGTCGGACTCTCGGATGTAACTAAAAATTAATGATTTACGCCATTTTTCCTGTATCTGAGCTATCAGACGCTTTGTACCAAATTCCAAGATTCTGAGTTCACGGGAAAAGAGTCTTGACAGACAGATGTACAACAATGTGATCTTATAAAGGTTACGTTATTTCCGTTTAACACCTTAAACCTACCCTACCCTAAAAACAGTTACGGAAAATGCACTGTCCGAATAAAATTTCATGGTCATAGGCATGGTATTATGTTTATTCATCACAGTTATTCGGATATTCTTACGCATCTATTAATAGAATATGTAAATAATTTCAGTCTTAACTGGGGCTTTTTATTTATTGTAAAATTAGTTCAATACAGCCCTTAACAGTTTATTTCTGGACGTATACCTCACTTTAGAAAGGCTATTTTGACCTGCTATACTACGCTACCCGAACGGATTGATATAGGCATTTCATCTTCTCTTTGCATTTATATTGTCCTGCTTGTTTCAAATCAAATAATGAGTCAAAATATCGTTCATTTCGATAACGTTGCCTAGTGGCAATTAATGAACAGGATATTTTAATAATGTACTAGCATATACCTTTAAATAACAAATTAAACATATTCATGCTCCAAAATACGTAAAAAGTTTATGTATTTTTGGAAATACTAACAAATATTTGCACTTTTAGGTCATCATTTTACTTCCTACCTGTCTTATTGAAGTCGGAAACCCGCAATGAAAGTCATTCTTCATCTTCTTATATCTTATATATAAAAATCAATTGCTGTTCATTTGTCCCGATAAAACTGGAGAACGGCTGGGCCGATTTAGCTAATTTTTGTTCCGAAATGTTTGTCGTAGTCCAGGGAATGTTTAAAAGGAAGTTAAAAATAACTTGAAAATCCAAATGTCACATATATGAAGTAGCGGGCACAGCTAGTTATGGATAATAACTTCTTAGTAAGATTTTGAATGTCGTGACTTTGTTGGACAAAGTAAAATGATCCAAGAATTTTCAAGCATCTAAATCTACGAGTATAATAAATACTAGGGGGGGGAGACAAACTTCTTAGCACTCCATGGATTCACCGTGCGGGTGCCAGGTCCATCGTGTGCCAGAGGGAGAAACTCAAAGCAGGTCCCAGGACTTACGACCTAGGTGTAGGTTTAAGGAGGCCCCCTTTAAGATGCGCATCAACGCTCACCTTCACTGCTCGAGTTTCCCACCCTACCTAGCCAAATTTGGTTGGAACCTGTTAGTGCAGCCTTGGATACTCGTTCTAAAATAGAACTTACTGCAGATCTCGACAGGCCAAGGTCTTTAAGAAGGTTATAGAGAGATTTAGCTTATATACGTCTCGCTCCTACTTCTACCGCGTATAAATTAACCACATAGCCATTTTTGTTTTTTACCATTACTAGATTTAAGTTGATGTAAAATACTTCTTCAACTTGTCTCATGTCTATATTATCATCAATGGTGTTAATAGTCCATTGCTGCATTGCATACAGTACCTTTTCTTTGTAAGAATACATTGGCCTACTACGTAAAGCTGTTCAGACGGGTTTGTATTGAATTTGTTTCTAGTTTTCCATTTTCTTGGAGTAATGTTGTCCCACGTACAATAATGTTATAGATTTTTACCAAATAATCCTATTATGTATAGTACCTATCTAACAATATCTTTAAACACAGTATTTTAGTTCCACTCTTATTTCGTAGACCGTTTCGAAATTGATTTTATAAACGCTTAATTTCCTGACAATAATATCTGGATGTTGAGAGACAAAAGGTTTTCGAGGCGACACGTAATGATTAAATGTTATTCAAAATTTTAGGAAATTAATAAAAGAAGATTTAATTCAGTCACTATCACTCACTTTACTTTGCAAGTTAAATAAGGAAAGCTAAATACTCAGTAAGAGGTACATATTCACCGTCACATCACATTTCAAACTAAGCAGAGCTTGTACTATGAAAACTAGATAGAGTGTACTTCTTGTAAATATACACATATCATTCGTAATAGTACTACCTACTATTAAACTCAGAAATGAGTATTTGCAGATCATAGAAACATTTGGTCTAGCCCGAGACAAGCCCGCGGTACAATATTTCACTCCGGCTCACCGCCTTCTACTTTATAAGCCACAGGTTCAGCTGCATGTGGAACAGATACTGTTTATCTTTTGGCAAGTACTTCAAATACTTCAAACCTTCAAGAAAATAGCGTACTCCTTCTTAAAAGGCCGGCAACACTTCTAGTGTTGCGGGTGTCCATGGGCGGCGGTAATCGCTTACCATCAAACGAAAGGTCTGCATGTTTCCCCCTTTTCAATTAAAAAGTACCAGCTCCTCCCTCTTGACCGCATCCAACGGAGAGCGACTTAAATTGTCGATCGCCAAAATGTTTCTAATCGGCTGGACATGGATCAGGCGCTGTGTAGAGATGTGGCCTCGACATGCATCTGCTATGTGAAGTGCCCCGAGAAATTGTTCTGACTGATCCCTGCCGCCTCTTTTCGCCATCGTCCTACGCGACAGGAGTTCCATCCCCATCGTCTAGAATTCTAGACGGTTGGCAGTCCACAACTGTGTGCTTCTCCAGAAAGTTTCTGCCTCGCACAACAAAGCTGTGGAATAAACTGTCGCCTGCGGTATTTTCGGCCCAATACGACCTTCAAACCTTCAAGAAAGAGCGTACTCCCTCTTAAAAGGCCCGCAGCGCATTTGTGACGTCTCTGGAGTTGCGGGTGTCTATGTACGGCGGTAATCTCTTACCATCAGGCGATGCATCTGCTTGTTTATTTATACTATAAAAAATATACATTTAACCCTCAGAAAGAAACATCCAAACCAATATATCATAAAGAAACAAAAGTAAATCTAAATAGCTATATATAAATAAAACTCAGAATTGAAAACTAAAATAAACTAACAGAAGGACATAAACTATTGCTAGAAATACTTATTCATGTATGTGTTTCGGGAAAGTTTGGGACCCTTTTAGTGAAATTAGTGTGATGAAAATCCATGTAGAGAAGTAGGTAGTATTCTTTGCGAATCATTTATAGTTGTGAATCCTTTATTATTCTGACTCATATTCAGAATAATATATATATTTGTTGTGTTTGTATCTCTAACATACAAACATGATAAATATTAAAATGATTAATTAAGGAACTTTACGCTCACGTTTTTTAATTTAATAATTTAAACATTGTGCTTATCAACAGACAATAAAATTTATACTTTTATACACTGTCATACTTTTAACATAGAAATTTTAAATCGGTTCACCCACTCGAAAGTTCTGAGGTAACAAACATAAAACACATACAGTCGATTACTCCGTTTTTGAAGTCGTTTAAAAATATTAAATATTCTGAAATGAGTGACATTTTTCACTGATGTTATGTTGATGGTAACGTGAATTCATATAACATAATTATAACCTTTTTTGTTAACTGTGTGTATCCAACACAAAGATATTTACAAACAATTAGTTCCTGAAATGAGTACGTTTAACCAAATTAAGAAACTCTTAGCTATATAACAATATTATTTGACTATTTGAAACCCATGGAACTGTCTTTCAAACCTGCCGCTTGAACTTCCGACCTACATTCCCTGTACGATTGGACGATGTCTGTTGAATTTCTTAAGGAATGCCATTAATTACAGAAATATTTTAGTTACTTTAGTTCTGAATACAATAACGTTTAGACAATATTGTTGGTGGTAAATTTTGCAGAAGAATTTCAGTAGACCGCCATAGTATGGGTGACCACGATGCATTGTTGTATTGTCTGCATAGCAATGAATATGGTGACTACCTTTCTAAAAAATGTTACGACAATTAACTTTTTAATTGCAAGTGCAATAGTTGCCTGATTAATCCTGATTTTAGTTTTTAAAGTAAATCTTTTTGTCATTTTTGTCACCCGTAAAACTCATCAAAAATCATGATAAAACTGCATTCCTTCAAAATGGCTGGCAGTCCACAACTGTGCGCTTTTCCCGAAACTTACTGCCTCGCACAACAAAACTGTGGAATGAACTGTCACCTGCAGTATTCCCGAACCAATACGACTTTCAAACCTTCAAGAAAAGAGCGTACTCCTTCTTAAAAGGTCGGCAACGCACTTGTGACGTATCTGGTGTTGCGGGTATTGCGGGCGGTGATCGCTAACCATCAGGCGATACTTCTGCTCGTCTGCCCCTATACAATAAAAGAAAAACAAAAAAAAAAGATTATTCTATCAAAAGCACTAGAATCCTTATCTAACTCTACCTGTTTCAATTCACCAGCAGCACGTTAACTTTTACTGATTTGCTCCAAAGGCGGGGAGTGTGACACTATGTAGATATTACAGCATGTCATAATATATGTATAATCTCCTATATCATATCGAAAAGTTGTCACTCATAATATTCTTTAATTAATAATGTACAAGCGGTACTTTTAAAATCTGGCTAGTAGTTCAATAGATTACCACTTTTGATAAATCAAAGATGGTAAAAATAGCTTGTAATATGGATGTAAAATTCAAAACTTAAATTTACTAATGACATATAAAGCTATCAAAACAGTATCTATATGTAAATAGGTATTCATAAGACAGCACTATGCATTGTCAAGTCCCGAAGTATACACGGGACGTCTCCGATATCTGGGTCAAGTCGTCGGCATCCGACCGCACCTTAATAAAGTCCCAGGAACTTGTTTAATGTACAATATTTGCTATGCGAGGTACATTGTCAGCTCGCCAAAGATGTTTGGGGATAAAATGAAGAGGGACACTTTATTTTCGTGACAAATTTTTTTGAAGAGGGTTTACTAGGTTTAATTGGTATTTTGCTTGTGGGTGTTTAGAAATTGTAGTTAGTTGTGGTTTAGCTACTTAGCATAATTTTAATGAATAAAATAAATGGTGTAACATTTGGTGTAGGTCTTATTCTGGATTGATGTAATATTATAGATTATGTTTAATGGATATAGAGATGAAAAAAAAACTACTATTTAATTTAGATCTTGTAAATTTGGTACAATCTGTCTCGTTGCTCTGAAATTCGCTCTCTCTCTCTGAAATTTTTGATTACTAACATTTAAATCAATTTATTTTTATGTGAGTGCGTTGCGTGTGTTTTTAGAAAATTAAAAAATATACCAATAAGTAAACAAAATTAACAACAGAAAAAAAACTGTTTATAGAAGTGTCAGAGTTTCAAGGACTTGAATTTACATAAAAGTGTCATAACACATGTGATCTGTTACCAATATATTGCTTTCTTCACACGAAATAACATTTTCTGATATTTCAGAACTAACTTGGTCATAATATTGCGTTCATTTGACCTCTAAAACAACAACTGCTATAAAGTCACCCATAGAACCCATAAGAAATGGTCTTAAAAAGGTAATTTATAATCTTTATACTTCGACCTTCAAAGTAACTGTGGTTATTGTCTGTACACGGAAAGTTTATTACAACAAAGAAGTTCATAGCTCTTCATTTTTCCGGAATACAAAGAAGTTGTAAAACAAAAATCGTCGCTAATTTATATACAAGGTGTCTCAAAAGAAATTTCATATTTAGTGGATTGATTAAAAAAAAAGGAAGCGGTATATAGAAAAAATGTTTATTTATTGTTAAAATACACTTTTTGGGAATTCATTTCTTAAAAATAATATCGTCTAAATGTAAACCCTCACGTTGTTGGCACTCATTTAATCGAACAGTAAAATTACTTATGACTGCTCGACAGGTGGAGTGAGGGATGGCTGCCATTTCGTGACGGATATTTTCTTTCAAATGCGCCAGTGAAGTTGGTTTATTGGCGTAAACTTTAGATTTAAGATAACCCCATAAGAAAAAGTCCATAGGGGTTAAATCTGGGCTACGTGGAGGCCAATTTATGTCACCTCTCCGGGAGATCAATTTTCCTGAGAAAATTTCACGAACACGTGGCAGAGATATATTGGACGTGTGTGAAGTTGCTCCGTCCTGTTGAAACCATGTTCTTTGGTTATAGCCAGGAAAGTTTTGCAGTTCAGGTACCAAGAAGTTGTCTAACATCTCCACATAACGCTCTGAATTCACTGTAACTGTACGCCCCATTTCGTCTTCAAAAAAGTAAGGGCCGATAATTCCTCGCGCCGACATGGCAGCCCATACGGTCACTTTAGGCGAGTGTAGGGGTTTCTGATGTTTGCGTTTCGGATTGGCTGAACTCCAGTAGCGGCAGTTTTGCTTATTTACGTGGCCATTAAGATGAAAATGAGCTTCATCCGAAAACAAAATGTTGGTAAACGTTGAAAATCGCTCAATCATCTGATTTACGAAATTAAGCCTCTGACCGGCATCTTGGGGCTTTAATTCTTGCACCAATTGAATTTTGTAGGGGTGCAGCTTTAGATCTTTGTGCATAATGCGATGTAATGATGATCTATGCACATTTAAAGCACTCGCGCGCTTCCGAATTGAAAGGCTCGGGTCGTCACGTACAGATTGATTAACACTCTCCACGTTTTCTACCGTTCTTGATGACCTAGGTCGCCCGGATTTTGATTTATCCAGCGTTGATCCAGTCTCTTCAAACTTTTTAACCCAATGTTGAATGAGAGGAAGGCTTGGCGCATCATTTAAGTGGCGAAAACCTCGAATACTGCAGAATTTTCTACGCGCGACAGTTGTCGAATCACCGTTCTTGTAAAACTCTCGCACGCACAACGCGCGGTCTGCTCCCGAGAAACGCTCCATAGCGACTGAATCCCCAAGAGCCAAGCTACCAATTGACATAACCCCCGCACCCCTCAAGTACGCAGCGTTCACGCAGTAAGCTAAACCAATATAAAATTTCTTTTGAGACACCCTGTACAATGAACAGAGTTGTGTTGTCACAATAAGAAGGAATAAATTATAATGATACTCGTACACACTCATGTTAAAACATTTTGAGTTAAGCTTCTGAGAGAAGAACGAAGAATACTTTATGGACTTCCATCTACATCTCCACTATCATCTCACTAGTCTTTATTATTCCCAAGATTAAGTATGGTCGGCTACTAGTTCCATCGGTTTAACCTGAATATCAGTTTTTCAAAGGAGCGACTGGCATCGGACCTCCGCACCCCTGAGGGTTAATAGAATTCGAAGGTTGAACTAGTTCTCAGTATGTTTGAGGGCACTTACTTCCCAATAACGATTGTCATAGGTGTTCATGACAACCGGGACCAACAACTTAATGTGTTCTCCGAGGTACGAACGGGAAATACGGCCATATTCTATACTCCGGGGTGCTGTTAAGCATTTCTTGTAAGAAAAACCTAATAGCAGTCCGACCTGGCTTACACCAGACGCTAGACCAACGAGGCAGTTTACTAGTTTGGTACTTTATGAGACTTCCAGAAATACATTTTCTTTATTTAATAAATATACAAATGTGTTATTGTATATTATATATTGCATGTATATATCTCTCTGTCCAAAACAATATTGAAATCAAGATAATGGTTTCTTTATTCAAGTTTATTTTATACTAGCTTATGAACACGGACCCGCACGAGCGTATGTCTGTTATCGAGATAAAGAGTAGCCTATCTTAAGGAGAAATAAATCACAAACATCAAGAACTAAAGTATCTCCATGCCGAATTTCAATAAAATCGGTGCAGCGGTTTACCCTGAAATTGTAACAGACAGATAGACAGCGAATTTCTAACATGAATCAGTGAAAATCATTCGAATTAATAACATGACACAACTAGTAGTCCAGTTACTTCCCCAAGTTCCCAAACATAACGAAACAGATTATGGTTTTTTTCTTTATGTGAGACACAACTAGAAACTACAACTAACTAAGTAAAAACAAACTAGAAAAAATCATTGTTTTCAGCAATAACGTCAGACGGTTACTAAAATATAATCCTAAATAAATAACTTAATCTTACAGCACACGAATGAAAATTATTCGCTTTGATTAACACACGTACCTTTTTGCCCTCGACATAACCTAGGCCTAAGAACACAATACCTTGTGTACCCTACAGGGTTCGTCTATTGTTATACTAAGAAGGTTCAAAGATCGAGTTATATTTGCTTTACATTATCAATAGGGACCCTGTCTCTCTCTCCTTTTGCATTTTGTATTTTTATACAACCACAGATTAAATAAATGAAGGACACGTTTTATTGTCAGTCCTACTTTTTTACCCGATTCCGGTGAAACCAAAAGGTTCAAATTACAGTTTTTTTAACCTTTTCTTGTTGAATCTTAAGTTTATAATAAATTTAGATGGTACTTATGTATAAAAGGTGATTGATCATCATTAATTATGAATTAAGAATTAAAATACACTCCCAGAAATAGGTGAGACGGGTATTTTGGCCTTTCACATCTTCACGTCCAACCTTGGATCCCCTTTCGTCTTATCCTATACTTATAACACAATTTACTTTGTCCTTTTGTATTGTCTGAAGATGCTTACATTCGCAGTTGGGGTTAGCGTTAGACAAAGGACTGATTATATTAAAAAAAAACAGCTACAGCCTTTCCAATATTACCCAGTGCACTAACCCTAAATAAATAAGTGACAAGGACCAAAACAGAAAATATACTAGTGAAAAAGAGAATAATGCAATTTTATACTAAGTCAAAAAAATCTGTGTAAATAAATACGAGTTTGGATTTACATTCACTTTAAACTCTGCATTGAGAACTAATTGAGTTTGCAAAATGGCCTACGGCAACAGTGAAATTCATTTTCTATTTTATTTCAATGTATATATGACTGCAGAATCAAAATAAATATACGATAGATAAATGACTGCAGTTTCAAAATAAATGATGGAGAAATAATGACGTTACCTCTATTTATTCGCAAATATCACTTGGAATTGAGTAAACTGCCAACAGTAAACATTAGTGAAATGAAGTAGCAAATCTATTAAGAAAAACAAATATGTATCTTCAGTTTGTTTATTACTGATCTTAGAGCAACACCAGCTACTGAAGACTGCACAGTTGGTCTAGTGGTTTAAGCGGTCACTATGCCGCTTGCTATGCACCAAGTGCCGTGGGATCAAATCCCACGTGGGATAATCACTTTATGTGATCCACAAAATGTTGTCCTGAGTCTGGGTGTTACATGTATGTTTGTAAAGTCCCCGTGATACAGGATGTATAATCCTAAAGCGGGAGTTGTCTTTTAAAAAAATAAATAAATAATAAATAAATGGTACGGGTTAAAAAAACACTGTCGTTTTTTTGCGGGAGAATATCTTTACATTTAAGACACTCAAACAAACACAATCATCCGTCACTCCAAACTTTCCCATAACAATTAAAGCAAAATATCTAGAATTTCACGCACACATAAATACATTTTGTGTCACTACAATGAAATGTGTAGGCCCATTTGTGCTTATATTTTGACGCAGAAACGTACGCAGGATGTCTACTCCCTGCTATGTTACTTTATGATTATTGATAATGTACGCGATGCAGAAGACCTTAGGGTTTTTATTAAATAGTGTAACGATGTCGATTTTCTTCGAGTAACCTTAAATTGTCATTGGATATTTTTGTTCTTAGCAAAATACACAACTTTTATCAAAATATGGAGTTATAGTAATTATCTTAGAGTCTAAACGATTGTTTTAGTTTTACGTTTTTTGAACAGTTTATGTAATTTATTTTGATAATATTAATCTTGTGGCGACCTCTACGTACAGCGCCATCTACCGAAGATACACTGAACTACGAAGTAACTACACGGAGTAACTATCAATCCTGAATCACGCAATAGATGTTCTCGCGCCCGCCAAGCATGATCATCTCGCCTGGTCGGAGGATCCTCCCTTTGTGTTGGAGGGACATGATACCCGTTCCCCCCACAATCTCTTTATTGTACACCAGATTACTTACAAAACTAGGAGGTACAATTGGCGGCCTTATCGCCCAAAGGCATTCTCTTCCAGGCAACCATGATATTTACTCCTTTAGAATTGATTCATATTCTTCCCGCGGCATTAAAATTTTATGAACAGTAAAACTGATCATAAACAGACAGTGAGGCGTTACAGGGCAACGTACTGTCATTAGTTATGTCGTCTAACAAACTACGTATTAAAATAAACAGTAATAGAACGCTTTATTAGGGATAGATTTCTCGTGACCTAAATGACGTGGGCGCCAAGAATTTTAGGGCGCTTACGCGTTTCGTACATCGTAGTATAAGTGCGTAACGTACAAAAACGAAGAAGCTTGTACCACGGTCGGATCTGATACACACACTTTTACATACGAAACTTATAAATTTTATGAACCATATTTTTTTATATGTAATATCAAAATAATGTAAAACAATTTATCAAAATCATGAAATCACAGTAACTTTTAAAACGTATTACATCACAGTTTTAAGCAAGAAAATATAATACCCGGTTAATATTTTTACTCAAAACATTAACTACACAAAAATTAATTACGCATAAAGAAAACATATTTTTCAAAGCTCCTCGCTCCGTTGTGCCCAAAATACAATACTTATAAGGGGACGGTCTAATATATTACGATCAATAAACCTGCCTCCGGGACTCTGTAATAACAACAGACGTGTCCCTTGTACTTTTTGTGCATATTCCTAATCCCAAGAGTGACATTCGCAATTGGTGAGACGGTAGCATAATCTATCTTCTATGGCAAGGTAATTAATACGAGCCCAGAGGGGAAGCGATGTAGGAATCTTTTATTTTTTATCTTACATATATGCTAATGATGCGATGTCAAACAATTAAGATTTAGAAGAAAGCAATTTTAAACATTGAAATTAACGATTAATTGCAGACGAGACAGGGCGTCTGCTAATGCAGACGCCCTGTCGACATTGACCTTGACGCATTGAGATTAAATTTTGAGACCAAAATGCATTTATCAATAATGTTTAAGTGAAAATAATCATTGTGGATTAATTACACTTTTCATGAAAAAGCATTACTGATGATTATAAGTCAATTAAAGTACATTAAAGAAATAATATAATATAAATAGGTATAGACCTGAAGAATACATGATTCACCATAACATTTTCCTTCAATTAAGAATCAGAATGGTTTTGAAAAAGAAAACAAAATTTCTAGTCGTTCCGACCTAGAACACTAAACAAACGCGATTTCATCAAAATGCTTTGTAAAAAAGTGCATACAAAAATTATCTAAATACGTTTGGTTACAAGGTTTGTTTTTGCTTGTGTGATTAATTTGTCGAATCACGACTGAAAGGAAGTAGAAAAACTGGCGAGAACATAATAACGTTTGGCTTATAGTATGTAGCACGTGGAAAAAACTACGGTTGGGACGGCTATCAATTCTTTTGTTTGATGTATAAACCCCGATTTATTCGCTGTAATATTTAAAAGGTACCTGCAATCAACTGTGACCAGGGCCGGTGTAAATCGATTGAACTATCAGGTGAATATTTTTGTTTTGCCAACGTTTCGATTTAACATAAATAGATTCAGACGGTTTTATACAATCGGCTAAACATTTATTTTTAAGAACTGGATTATGATTATTCCATAACCTTCTTTTGTGTCATACACATTGAATAAGCGTGTCGAAAACCAGGTAAAGAAATGTCTTTTATTGAAGCAATTTGAATCATTTTTCTTATCAGCGCATTTTTTTTATATGGGATTACTCCTGCGCTCCACCCTAACTCCTGTACACCAGGATCAACAATAGTTAGCTACAAACTCACTTAGTTATGACACTCAGGTAGTTCCAGGAAAAATTAAACTATCTCGGAGCCCGCAACGAAATTAATCAAAAGAAAAACTGAAGGAGTTTAAAATATAATAATTTATATTTATAGAGTTTATTACAACGATAGTTAAATCAAAATGTTCAAATCCCTATCCAATATCAGCCGTAAAATTTTGATGATTCAAAATGATGCCTGTTATTCAATATTTCTGCACAACCCCATATTGTAAATGCCGTTGAAATTTTATTTCTCAAGTATATACTAATAAAGAAAGTTTATGAATAATTCCTTTATTATTTTATATTATTGAAATAAATGTATTTACAAAGTCATTAATATTCATAATTTTCAAATGGTTATTCGTTCTCATTATGTAATAATCACAGCAATATATATCAACAAATTAACAAAACGAGATAGATACTTATGTTACTCAGCACACTCATGTCTAATTAATTAGAACTGCAGAGTTTAAGTCATCATGCTGAGTTCATCTTACGTAGGAAAATTGATTATTTAACGCGCTTACGTGTTCGTGTTAAAATATTTAGACAAATACTGGTACGAGCGCACTTTGGGGTGGCGCTTCCGACGTTGTTATGGAGGCAGCGAAGGGATTTTTCGTCCCTCACGCACCCGTCATCTAAAACCCCCATGTTCGCTGCAATGTACACTGATTTCACATTCTAATCCAATTTGGCCTTTTTGCAACTTTTTCATTCAATTTCTAAAGCTTAAGCCGAAAGGTTCCATATATTTTAGAATTGAAGAAAGTTACGCACTTATCTTTGTCTTTTTTCTTTGTTTCTGATATCTTGTCATTTTTATTTATGAGATATTACCATCTGGAATACTTTTGAGATTAGTTATGTATCACATTTTATTGTAAAGTTTTATCATCATCTCCAAATGTTATGTATAACTGATATTGTACCTTTTCAGATATTTTTTTTGTTTAAATCTAAGCTAAAAAAATAATTCGGTAGGTCTCAAGTTCCAGTTATCACACCTGTCTCCCTCTTCAATATAAGGCATTAGATAATATAAATAAATCGTTGGGCCCGTCTTTCCATCCAGTCAACTCAGAGTACGCTACGCCTAACGATTTTATTTTACACTCGCATTGACTATCCTCAATGCGAACGTGACCAAAGCACCATTATGATAATGAACCACTGAAATTTTTGTAGTATTTAGAAATCTTTAAACCAGTAAACCATTTAATTTATGTTAACGTTTTTGAGTTTATATTAAAAGCCAGTACCAATTGAAGTTATAATATTTTAGAGACAAACATTTAATTTTTAAGAGTTTGTGGGGGAACGGGTATAATGTTCCACCCAACACAAAGGGAGGATCCTCCGACCAGGCGAGGTGATCATGCCTGGCGGGCTACTGCCCAACAGTTGATGTTGGGATGTTGTATATATGATAATCGGCGCGGGAACTTTATTTGCGCGATTCAGGATTGGTAGTTACTCCGTGTAGTGTAGTTTGTAGGTACAGTGCGTTACTTCGTAGTTCAGTGTATCTTCGGTAGATGGCGCTGTATGTGGAGGTCGCCACAAGTTTAATCCCCAAACACAAGCATATTTCACACGCACACACACACACACACACACACACACACACACACACACACACACACACACACACGCACGCACGCACTTATTATATGTGAATTTTGTATGGTATAAAAAGCATGTTTATACTCTTATTTTTAGCATCCCCTGGGGTTCGGGACTGTTACTCCTTAATACAGGTTTATTCAAACCTATCTAAGAGACAGCGCTCTAAACACTGATTGTATTTACTAGCAAAATGTAATTCTGTTATGTATTTTGTACTACAATTATATATATAATATATATACATAAATTATCCTCAAAGTTCACAAAAGCTTGATTCAACTTCAATAAACTATTATGAAACCTGTGGGTGGGATCTACGTATTTCGTAGACGCTACCATGTACGAATGCGTAGACCCACTACGATCATTCAATTACTCCAGTCTGAAGTAAGGTTGTCGATATTCAAAGCAATTTATAGGTGTTTGAAAAAGCTATTGATACACTTTACCTAAATCGTAACTTTTTTATGAAGTACAAGTGGAGCAAACTTGTAGACATATCGCCTGATGGTAAGCGATTATCGTCGTCCATGAACATCCACATCAGCAGAGGCGTCACACGTGCGTTGCCGGCCTTTGGAGGATTGGGAGGTTGATGGGGGGAGGGGTTAAGGTATGGGCCTCCGGTATCCTCACTCACTCGATGAATCACAGCGCAAGCGCGGTTATACACCGGTTTTCTGTAAGGCCGTGGTACCATTCCTGTCGAGCCGGCCCATTCATGCCGAAGCGTAGCTTTCCCACGGTAAAAATAATACACAGTATATGGGGTAGTTATGGTTTAAACGCGAAGTCAATTTTGAATATCTCTTAATAAGAAAAATATTAGTTTGAAAACATTAAGCTGTTGGCCTTTCAATCGAAGTAACAATTTTTATCAAATAAACGAGTAGACCGATCACTTGATGATGTCACTCCTGGACACATAAAACTCTAAGATATAAATGTCTGCCTTCATTCCTTCGACTGCCTCGGTGGTGCAGTAGTAGCGTATGCGACTACTGTGGTCTCGAGTTAGATTTCTTAATGATCTGCTAATAGTTATTTCAGAGTTTGTGTATATTTATGTACGTGTTTACAAATAATGCAAAATCAAAAAAATACAACTATTTTGACAGTTCTTGAAACTGGACGAAATTGAAATCAATCCACACGGGAAGCAAATTTAAAGCTTTCAAATAATAAAAGAATCAAGTAAATCGGTTGGTGTGGCGCAAATACTTAGTGCAAATTGAACACTTAGTATGGTTTTCTCAGTAATGATATGTTCTGAACTGGATCAAATTGAAACAACCTCAGCATTTTCTTAAAGTCGGTTAATAAGCAAGTGTTTTTTTAAAGATGAGCCTATGTTTTTTATTCAATAACCGCACTATACCTATGCAAAGCAAAATTCGTTAAAATCAGTAAAAGTTGAGTAACCTAGTAGAGTATCAATCTCTAATTAAAGAATTGTTAACCTTCTTACTCAAAGAACAAGGTTCACATTTCTTGTAAAAAAAATAGTTACTTTAGTTTAAAATGTCTATTCGTGTATTTCCTAAAATGTAAGTAAGGCAGAAACTTGTACATCAAGATAATATATCACGAAATTGTCTCTAAAGGGAAAGTCATCAATAACACACTATTAGTTACGCTTACCCTTGAGATAAATATAAGGGTGTCTTGGAGACGTACGTAAACTTGGGGTAGAAAGTTATCGATCAGACTTACCACCCCTAACGGCAGTAATATCACAATCCGAATTCCTTAAACCAACTGAACTTTCTATATTTCTATATTTTCAATTATTTGCTGTTCTAGTAAAAATGTAGATACTACTTTACAAAAGGTTAAAAATAAATAGATTTAGCATAAGTAAATATGCAATACGTCATAAATAATAACATTTCAGAACCAAAATAAGCTATATTGGCCCAGCCGTTCTCGAGTTTTAGTAAGACAAACGAACAGCAATCGTTTTTATGTATAAGATTTATTTATCACGGTAGACTTTATAAATTTACATTAAACGCCATACGTGCAGGCCTTTCCCCAGCATAACACACACACGCTGGGACACAACAGGCTCATAAAATAAATATCATTTACTAACTACAACATTTTTTACACCTGTATCGAATTTAAAAATTAAAGTACTTATGCACCTGAACCACTAGCCATGTGGATAAAAAAATATAATAATTTAAATAATTTTAGACATAAAAAATAACAATAAGGTGACTACAAAATGTTTCCTCTATCTGTGACGTTGTATGAAGCAATTCCCTGTCTGCAGATGTAGTTCAATGACCCCTATTCCTGTAACTACGATCTTATTACAGACGCAACAGAGAAAAACACATTTAAACGGAACGGAAAACTATACACGATCTTATGTACCACGAGACAATGAAATAAAACAAATGTTAAATATTTGTAAACAACAGTCATGTCAGTGTAATAACAATGAGATCATAGCATAAGGAGTATAGTTTACAAAAGTGAGGAATGTTAGACTGTAATACATACAATGAACAATGGGAATACCAGTTTGTATATTAACAGTTTGTGGTGACGTCCACATACAACGCAACAACAACATAACATAATATAGCGCCATCTACCGAAGTTACACTGAACTACGGAGTAATGTAAAATAAGAAGAAACTACCAATCCTGAATCGCGCAATAAAAGTTCTCGCACAGATTATTATACTCGTATGTACAACATCCTAACATCAACTGTTGGGCAGTGGCCGGCAAGGCATGATCATTTCGCCTTTTGTGTTGGTGGAACAAGTCACCAGTTACACCACAAGTTAAATTTGATTAACTCACACAAAATAATATCCAGATAGTTTTATTACTGAGATTGTCTATCAGTTTCCAGGTTAGGTAAACTTTCACTTACATTTATCAAACTATGTAGGTATTTAAAAATTACCATTCTCATAAACAATTAAATTTCCTTTTGTTTTCATTTTGATATAACCTTGGTTTTGATATTCACCTAACGGAAAGTAACTGCCGTTCACCACGTACACCTGCAATTCAAGAGCTGGTTAAGTAAAAGTATTTCATTCTTTCCCGCTGGAGACTCTACAAACATATATGAAACGGATTAAAAGTACACCCAGACTCAGAACAACAATTTGCGAATCACATAAAGTGTTGTCCGATGTGGGGTTTGAACCCACTTGAACAACACTTGGCAAAATATTAATGATGATGTAGCAACAGTGTAAACCATTAGGTCATAAGTATATATATTATTATTTTACCGTGTGAGAGCCACGCTTCGGCATAAATGGGCTGGCTTGACCGGAGTAATACCACGACCTCTCAGCAAACCGGTATGAAATAGCGCTTGCGCTGTGTTTCACCAAGTGAGTGAGGATCCTGGAGGCCCATACCCCGACCCCTCCCCTTCTCCGAAAGGCCGGCAACACACTTGTGACGCCTTTGGTGTTGCGAGTGTCTGTGGGCTGCGGTAATCGCTTACCATCAGGCAACACGTCTGCTCATTTGCCATCAATTCAATAAAAAAAATCGACGGGTTGCGCTCCGGGAGTGCCGGCAGAAGTGAAAACTTGAATATTAACGTTGTGCATTTTTGATATTTTGGAATGGTTAGAGAATAATTTTGTACGAATTGCTTTCATTATCAGTATAAATTATTATTTATGTGGTGGAATACAATATTCATTTATTGCGCTATCGTACACAAACATGACAATTTATATTACATACACACACGAACATTCGCGCAAGCGCCCTGCGCCGCCTGTCCTCTTTCCATCCGTCTTACGAATTTTCGATCAGGTCGCGTGACCTGACGCGAGTTTATACGCCCTCTCTTCATCCGTCTTACGAATTTTCGATCAGGTCACGTGACCTGACGCGAGTTTATACATTTTTACCCATTCCAAAAAAGTACACAGAAGAAGTTTTCACTTTAAAAAAAAATAACACTCCTACATCTTTAAAATTATAAGTTGTCAATGTCACCATGTGGCATAATGTTATATTGACCCTTCTCATTCTATCAAGAAACGCCCCTTTCCTGGAATATGATAACACATTCTAACACCCTCACTCACACGTAATCCGCAGGGGAGCGAGCTTATGCCGCGGGTCGTTCCCTTCCCCCTGACTTCGGAAGGGAAACGATGCCATGTAATTACTGTTCCACTTTCCTGTCTTGCACTTATGAAGTTATATAGTTTTATTTTTTAACTAAACGGTTTACTGGTAGTTTTAACATGAAAAAAACAATGGGAAGTAAAATACCATGTCGTAACGGATTAAAAATACGGAGTGACACCATCTCTATTTATGATGCGGGTGGTTCAAGAGGCTACTAAGGGAGCATCCTACGCAGAACGAAAATCAATGTAAAGAGAAGAAAACTGCAAACAGACACCATACCACTCCGTCAGACTAGCGTGGTACAGTAGATTAAAACCTCCTTGCCACTAATAGGGCTATGGTTAGGAGTAATGCTGATGATAATAAAAGATTAGGCACATTAGCTGATGGGAATGTTTTAAAGTCTTTGTGCAGTTACAACTACCGACTATTGTGGTTTTACTAATCTACTGATTGGCATTTTCAAAACTCATTAGACAAGTTACAAATAAAATTGCCAACGTTATCAATTATCCATATTAAAACCAACTCAATGCTTACAAAAATACGGTCTAGTTCCAACGATATCCTAATGATACTAAGCAACAAACTTGCGGCACTTTGGTTACGTCATGTATTGACGAAGTGAGGCCAGGTTAAAAAAAATGAAAGAAAAAAAAAATCTTTATATTTTATGTTACTAACATAAGACGTAAGTAAATTGTTACTAACACATTGGGCCTAGTTGCCATTGTTTATTATACTTCGAAAACATTACAATTTTGATAACAAAACAAATTCTCGATATATGAAATTAAGCGAAGTATAACATTACTATACATATATATATACGTCACCCCAGAGCCCGTAAGCAGCCTGTAAGACGCTTTCAATCGCGTGTCAATTCGCAGTGAAGCGTGAATACTGTAATTGTTTTTCAACTTTGACGACTTGTGTACAGAAACTTTGAACCATAGGGTCATAACAAATATCGTGGCTTTTTATTATTACTGTGATTAACTCCTGATTTATGTATAACATTATAGGACCAATAATATTACTATCGACTGATATATATCAAACAATATTTAATTAAATGTTTATTTTCATTCTATAATAGAAACAAATCAGTTTAAATATTATATATATATATATATTTATAAATTAAACAAAATGATTAGCTTAATTTTTCCTTTGAAATACTTTCAGGTACTGATATATTTTGTGTACAGTTGCTTAGTTATTGCGTAATCGTCACATTAATTTCTATTAACTGCCTCAGTGGCGTAGTGGTAGGTAGTGTATGTGACTACTGTGCTTTAAGGTCTCGGTCGGTTCTAATGTTTGTATGCTCTGCAAATATTTGTTTCGGAGTATGGGTGTTTTCTATGTATAATTTGTATGTATTTACAAAAAAAAGAAAGTATATATGCATTTATATCAGTTGTCTAGTACCCATAACACAAGCTCAACTTAGCTTAGGACTAGACGGCGTTGTGTCTTAGATGTCCGAAATATTTATTATCACTTCTAACTAATGCTGAATTAATTTAATACAGATTGATTACGTTGACTACATGCTTCATATAACGAATTTTACAACAGATTTCAGCAGTAGATACAGTGTTTCAAGAGGAAGTTTTATATGTGTAAAACATACATATAACAATAGAGTCCAAAATAGATTAGAGAACGTGCAATGGGAGAAGTTTATGTCCAGATGTGAACAGCAATAGACTGATGATAATAAAAAGTAGAGACGATGGAAGAATTTTAAAGACTGGCTTAGAAAGTTGGTCCGAGTAGTGTAGAAGAACTAAGAGTTTTAGAAAAATAAAGGTATAAATGGAATTAAAACTTCGCACTGAATATAAACCTAACCCACGACCCTAATCGCAGTATATCAACTTCCAAAAACAGTTATAAATACTATTATCAATAACCCATAAAGTCCCACTGCTGGGTTCGGGTCTACTCTCAGGAGAGGGTTAAGGCCATACGTCCCCACGTCCCCAGCCTCCCAAAGGCCCTTAACTAAGCTTCACAAATGTTTATCCTATGATAACCAGTGGTCACCCATCTAAGTACTGACCGCGCCGTCGTTTCTGACCTCCGGTGATTGTTTCTAATTACCAAGTGCAATTGGCCTGTGAGTACGAAATAATGTCGCTACGCCATAAACCTAGTAATTTGTTAACGTGTGACATAAAACCTTTAGTTAATATTAAATTGACTCCAATTAATCTTACTACGTACAATGAAATAATGTTCAACATTATTTACAGTCGCTATCTAACAATTTCAAGCGGTATTATAAGCTTTACAAATAGTGACAGCCCTACTAAATTGACGCACACATATACGCTTACATGTACGTCTACTTATTTATGTAGTAGTGAGCAATTATATGTAGAGTGTCCGTAGTGATTCTAATACAACGTAAAAGACGAGTTCTATATATTAGATTACTATGGATGTTAGTCTGTCTATATTCTTTTAAATCTCAAAGAATGGTACGGATTTGAATAGTATAGAATATGTATTCAGTGAAAAGAAGTTTGTAAAACATACACCTATTCATGGTTGAGTAATGAGTTATAATCAATTATTAAATGGTAGTTTATTAAGGAGTAAATGGATGACCGTGCTTTACTCGATATTTTCTTTTAGGTAAATTTATCCTAGCTAGATTGGTTTATCGCTCCTGAAATCTCCTGCAAACTAAATTTCATGAAAATCGTTGGAGGCGTTTCCGAGATTCAGATTATATTTATAAATATACAAGAATTGCTCGTTTAAAGGCATTAGATATTACAATATTTCCAATCTCAAACAACAACATTTTGAAACGTTATTTAAAGATAGGGAGAGACGGGGACAAACTTCTTAGCACTCCATGGATTCACCGTGCGGGTGCCGGGTCCATCGTGTGGCAGAGGGAGAAACTCAAAGCAGTTCCCAGGACTTACGACCTAGGTGTAGGTTTAAGGAGGCCCCCTTTAAGGTGCGCGATATTATCTTCATTAGATATAACGTAAAAATTTAACTGATTTCAGAATTTAAAAAAATTCTGTCTACTATTCTAAGGTTCTTTATTTCATTTCATTCGCTTCTTAGTATTTACGTACCTTAATTATAATGCTATTTTAACTGTAAAGAAACGATTCTGTCAACAAATACTAACTGTAATAAAATTACAAGGTACTTAGGTATTATTATCCCATTTCGTTCACGAGAACCAATTGAAACAAGACAATAGCCGGACCAACTGCGGAAGTTCACTACAGAACTAGTGCGGCGTGGCTGGGGTTAGCAGCTCATACAGAAATTAATTGTATACTTCTTTAAAAGGAACTTATTCGTTCTATTGTCGTGAGCATTTTAGGGTTAGCTTTTAATGTGGAACAGTTTAACGTATTTTGTACTTTTATTGCTTTCTACTTTGTGGAGGATGTCACAATATGTACTGCAAAAAAAATGTCTGCTAAAGCTAAAATATTTATATAACTACTGTTTTTATTCGAAAAGTCTCTAAACTAAACCAAAAACGGATTGTATTGTCAAACGTAGCTCTTAATGTCAAAGATAAACTAGAAATTTATAAACACTGAAAATAAACGTTATCTAAATACATAAAATAGAAGTTTAGAAAATCGCTTCACTAAGAGAATTGAAATTAATTTTAGAGACATTTTAGTTTAGTTAAAAACAACGGAATTATCATAACTGTGTTCACAGTGTTATACAACTTTCTGATCACTTTTTTTACAACAAATCTAACTTCACGAAATTCAAACCTGTAACAAATTTGCTCGTTCATCTGATATTCTATGTAGGTACAGAAATATTACTTCCGAATTAATAGAGATAAGCAGTAGTCATAATGTGAATAAAACCTTAGCAACCACAAGATATATATTTGTTACAACTCGCCATTATTGCTATGTAACAATAACTTATTTTAAAAGTTTTCTTCACGCTTTTCATCACTGAAACATGAGTCTTCACATACGTCTATTTATCGGTATAGGCATCAGGCATCATTTAATTTAACAATAGCTTTTTAAACTAAATTATCTGTATATTTTTTTTCTGTAGAAAAATCTCATTGTCTATGAGACACTTTACTGTTCTTTTTTCAAGCATCTTCGAATCTTTCTATTGTTAGGTTTTCACACACCGGCTTTAGAGCTTTCTTTTAATTTATAAAATACTAGCTAAACCCCGCGGTGTTATCCGTGGTTATTGTCGTACCGCAGGTAATGCCTCGGAGCGAACCTAATCTTAAAAAGTAGCCTAAGTTACTTCTTATATCATCAGTTACCTATCAGTGAAAGTCCCGTCAAAATCGGTGCAACCGTTCCAGAGATTAGCCGGAACGAACAGACAGAAAATTTAAAAAAAATGTACTTTTGTATATTTACCGTGTACACATACATATTTATTTGGTAAAATGCGGTTACTTTAATATTACAAACAGACAGTCCAATTTTATTTATTTGTATAGATTATAATTGAAACGGTTTCAGTGCATTTTAATGGTTGCAATTTTATACAGTAGCAGTCTTATATTGCCCGTGGCGTGAAAATTTTCCCTCGTTTTTGAAACAGTCTTCATTTGTGCACCGCTCCTATTAGTAGTAGCGTAATGATATATAACCTATAGCCTTCCTCGATAAATGGACTATCCAACACCGAAAGAGTTTTTCAAATCGGACCAGTGGTTCCTGAGATAAGCTGGAAGAGACAGACAGACTAAAATTTTAAAAATATATATTTTGGTATGTGTACCGTATATAGATTCATATGCATGTAGTAGAAAGCAGTTATTTTAATATTACAAACAGACACTCCAATTTTATTTATTTGTATAGATAGATAGATATTTTACGAGACCTCATGAATGTAATTTTTCTTTTCTTGGAATAAATTCGTTTGTAGATAAGGACAACTCATGTTTTCTTTGTCTTGAACCAAGGTGTACCTTAATACCGCGGCGCTATGTGCTCTAAGGGGACCTTTATAATAGATACTCAGCTTAAGTCTCCCTACCACTCGACAATTACTATATCAGAAACAAATATTATATTATTTAGGTAAACCACTATCGCAAGTCCTTTCACAATAGATAATTTAGTTAGGAAAATGGGAAATCATTTTGATGACGGTAAGGATTTAGACATTGTAAAGTGTTCGTCCTTATCTTTAAAACCCCTTACGGTCCTTGCGTTATTAATTTATGATTAAAACTTTAACATCGTAGCAGAAATAATTAGTTTTCAATGTTTAAATTATAAGTATTTTCGAATTGAAAACTTCTTTAGACGCATTGAGTACTTTTTGGGTAACCAAATATCTTGTAACTCGCGTCATCGTCACCGAACACTTTGCATGAGCTATATTTTTTACTAGCTGACCCACGCAACCTCGTTTGCGTCTTATGTTGCCCGTAACATGAAAATTTTCCCCCGTTTTTTAAACATTCTTCATTGGTGCTCCGCTCCTATTAGTAATATTTTAATTTTGCCATAACTTCAAACCCAAACGTCCAATTTTTATCATTCAAAGACCTAATATTATCTACATAAACTGTAGTTAGTGATGAAATAATTTATTTTGATAAGGATTGATAGCATGAGTAAAATAAACGCGTTTAAATGTAGTCCAAACAAAATTCAAGATTTTTACATAAAAAAATGGTTGTTGTGGCTCACTCGACATAGATAGGTATAGTGTGTCGCAGACTTTTTTGTAGATATTTATAAGATCTACGATTAATTAGAACATTTTATGGTTCTATCTTTTACCGTTTAGGCAGCGTACGCAAAATAAGTAACTTATCTGGTTGATTTTTTACACTTTGGGTCCGAAAAACCCAAATATCTTACGGAACCCTATTCTTTCCAAAATAAAATATAGCCTATGTTACTCGTGGGTAATGTAGCTTTCGAATGGTGAAAGAATTTTTTAAATCGGTCCAGTAGTTTTTGAGCCTATTCATTACAAACAAACATACAAACAAAGTTTTCCTCTTTATAATATTAGTGTAGATATAGCTACCGGGAAGAGACTAAGCCCAGAATCGACAACTTTATATGCTCCCCGAGGCACATAAATGAATGGATGTGAATTTTTGTATATGATACTATTTTTTCGAATAGATGTTAATATATAAACAAATAAAATAAAATTGAAGTATCTGTTTGTAATTGTGTAATTTCATGTAAAGTTTTTTAATAAATGCAATTACGTACGGGTTCTTAAAAAATAAAAAAATAATTTTTTTTTGTCTGCCTATTTGTTGCGGGTAATCTCTAGAAAGGATGAATCCATTTAAAATGATTAAGTTAGGCTACTTTTTTAGACTAACTTCGCTCTAAGGCATTACCGCTAGTTTGTGAGAAAAAAAATCATATTTTTATCTCGCTAGTTTCTCAATACTAATACAAAATATCAGAAAACGTCTAAAGCCAGTTAAGAGGAAGGGTCTTAATTCGACTGAATATTTTTTGCTGAACCATTTGCAAACTCATTTTTTAATTAAACAAGTTGTATTAAATTATCTTCCGATTTCAATTCGAATAAAACACCCTCTTCTAAAGTTAAGAAATTAAGGAATGAAAAACATAACTTACTTCTTTTTTTTTGCTCAAGTGAACAAACGAGTAGACTGATAATTTGGTGGTAAGTAGACACCATCAACTCAAAGTATATATTTGAGAATCTTGACACTCCTTTGAACTTACAAGGGAATCCGGAAAACACGGGAGGAAAAGGTTTAAACAGCAACAAGATAAATCCCTACAACAAGTTTTTTAATAACTGCGGTGTTCCGGTCAAACCGGCTTTTTCATCTAGAAGCATGGCTTTTCCACTTTATAGTTTTTTCGTCTTAAAGTCGCCAAACCGAGACGGTTGGGTTGGATAACATTAACCGTCATTTCTCCACGTGCACCTATTTGGACCCCCAAACAAAACATCTTACTGTCAATTACTTGATGGGTCTACATTCTCCTAATGTAACTTCCTTTCAATTTGTTCCAGTTGAAGATTGTGAGATCAAAAAGATAATCCTCTCTATTAAATCCAACGCTGTGGGCTTTGATCAGATCAGCAGACGCATGATCATAACCATACTTGATCAACTTTTACCTGCCATCTCCCACATCATAAACTATTCCTTATACTCCAGAACGTTCCCTTCACTTTGGCGTAAAGCCTATATTATTCCTTTACCGAAAATCACAAACCCCACTCTTCCTATGCACTTTCGACCTATATCCATCCTTCCATTCCTTTCCAAAATTCTTGAAGCCTGTGTCCATAAACAGCTCTCTGGTTTTATTTATAAAAATGACTTATTAAGCCCTTATCAATCTGGTTTTAGGCCTGGCCATAGCACTACTACTGCTCTCCTCAAAGTGACTGGTGACATCAGGGCGGCTTTGGAAGATACAAAAGTAACAGTCTTAGTTCTGGTGGACTTTTCAAATGCATTTAACACCGTCAATCACGATATTCTCCTGTCCATCCTCTCCTATCTCATGATCTCACCTGAAGCACTGGAATGGTTCTCATCTTATCTTCAGGGACGCCAGCAGTCCGTACGGGTTGATGACCTCTCCTCGACCTGGTGTGATCTCGACTCTGGTGTCCCTCAGGGCGGTATACTCTCACCTTTGCTTTTCTCTTTGTTTATTAATCTATTAACTCCTGAACTTCGCAGTGCGTATCATCTGTATGCTGACGACCTGCAACTGTACGCTCATGCCAACGTTGAAGATATAGCAACAGCAATCGACAAGATTAACATAGATCTTAAGGCTATCGAAAGCTGGTCGGGGAGGTTTGGGTTATCGGTTAATCCGACAAAGTGCCAAGCTACTATAATCGGCAGCCACCGTTCGATGAACAGAGTCGGTATCGAGACGTTGCCGAAGATAATCTTAAATGGTACCACTATCCCTATTTGTTCAACAGTGAAAGACCTAGGCTTACAACTCGACTGCAGTTTGACCTGGCGTGGTCAAGTTACATATGTATGTCAGAGGGTTACCAACATCCTGAGGACATTATATCGTCTAAAAAACTTCCTCCCTGTGAAAACTAAGGCAGCGCTTGTGCAGTCTCTAGTCATCCCTTTAATCGACTATGGTGACGTGTGCTACTATGACCTGAATGCAGATCTCCTCAACAAGTTAGATCGTCTTCTCAACAACTGCATTCGATTCATTTTTAATCTTCGTAAGTATGATCATATTTCAAGTTTTCGTTCCGAGCTCAAATGGTTACCTATTCGTCAACGCAGGAAATTGCGCGCTCTCACTTGCCTGTATACTATCCTCAACTCCCCATCCCGTCCTACTTATTTAACATCACAAATTCAACTCTTATGCAATAACCACAACAGAGACCTTCGTTCTTGTAACAATCTCCTACTACTTTGTCCCTCTCACACCACTGCGTTTGTGGGCTCTTCTTTCATCGTACAGTCTATTCTTTTGTGGAATGCGCTGCCTGTCGAGGTCAGAATGGCCGGAAGTCGCTTCTCATTCAGGATGAGGGTGAAGGAGCTCTTATTGGGTGAATTGGCGAAACTGGCGAGCTCTTAGATCATCTCCTAGTACCCACAGCGGTTTATGTATTCGTGGATATATTTATAATTTGTCTCTGTGAGTGTGTATGTATGTATGTATGTATGTATGTATGTATGTATGTATGTATGTATATATGTATGTATTTATGTATATATGCGTATTATTGGATATATTTATTAAATGTCAAATAGTTTATAATTTAATACATAACCATTAAGTGCACCTACTTCATCTTTTCTCTGCATCGCCCAATCGGTCGACTGGCAGAAAATGCCTTTGGCATTAAGTCCGCCGATGCATGTATTTGTGCATAAAGTTATAAATAAAAATAAATAAATAAAAATAAAGTCGATGATACTTCTTAGGTATATAAAGCGCTCATAGCCCAGTTGCATTCGGTAACTAGAAACAATTACCGAAGGTAAACGACAACGGCGCAGTCAGTACCCGGATGGGTGACCGCTGGTAGCATGTTACTTGGCCAGGGTGGGGACGTTTGGCCTTAACCCTCTCCTGAGTGGAGACCCGAGCCCTGTAGTGGGACGTTATGAGTTGTTGATGATGATGAAAGATCTAAAATTACAACACTTTGTTCCGTGTGACATCGGACTAAGAGTTGACACTCTTAGTCTCTATTTCAAAATATGCAGGAAAATTCATAAGTAGAAAGAAAACATGAAACATACTATATACCTACCTATCTGGTCGTGATGATAATCGTGGAGTATGACAAGCCAAATTCTCCTTTTTCACATGTCCCAACAGCAAACAGTAACAGACGGTCGGCGTTTAAAGACAACAGTTTTGTAAAAATTAAATGGACTATTATGCATATTTATAGTAAACAATATGCTCCTTTAATTTGTAGTACGGGAATAATACGAATTGTAAGCGACCCTCGATAATTAATAACCCCGCAATTAACAGGTATTCACACAAAACTGTTTAAATACCTGATGTTATGCAAGCGCACGTGATGTTTAACATTTTAACTCCCCTAATTTACTGCAAATATCACATAAACACTGACACTCATGAAATTCTAAAAAAAATAAATCGTTTTTTGTATCAATAATAAATTGTACATTTTTTTTTTAAATCACGTTGAACTCGAAGTGATTGATTTCTAATGTACGTTAATTGTGCTGAGAATTCCCGGGTTGGACCAAATGTTTGTACGATTTGCAAATATTTACTTCGGAGTTTGGGTGTTTTTGAAATCTAATAGAATTGGGTATAAAATTAAGGAATTAACAAGAAAATAGTATTCTATCAATCAATCTAGCTTACATATACAAACTCTGTTTATTTTGAAGCTAGATGGCATTGTGAGACAGATGTCCGAAAATTTATAATCTAATATTATTATTTGAATAGTTTACTTTTAGAATATAAAAAGTTATTGAACAGTTATTTAATTCATCGTCACAAACATAGAATATTTGGAAATAATCTAAACAATAGCCGATAATCCAGTTTTTGTTACCCTAAAATTCAGAATGATATTATATTTCACTTCACTCTACGTGTCGAGGTGAAATTGAGTAATAGTATTTTATTGGCAGTTTTTCACGTTGGAATTTCATAACTGTACAAGTAAATGTATGTGTATATAATTATATACGTATTCATACTTTTATTATGAATTCGCAAGCAATCTGTCTCTTTGTTACGCTTTCACGGTTAAGCCGCTGAACCAATTTCGATGAAATTTATAATGGAGACCCTTTAATTCCTGAGGAAGGACTTAAGCTACTATTTACCGTGATAACTAACATACACGCGGGTCCTACGGATTTATATTAATTAAGTAAACAAAATATATTACATTGTGTTACATTCAAAACAGAAAACGATGTTATCTGGATAAACTTTAAGATTAAATTAAAATAATAATGTATTAAATTAAACGCAATTGTCTGCGAACTACTCTGGAATAAAACGCCGTCGTATTTCAGTAACACAATACAATTCAATTACCGATAGTGATGTAACCACGATTAGACTAACACATCGCATCCCTAGAGTGCCATCACGCCGATGGATTGTACTATAGGACAGGAAAAGGTTTCCCCTGTACTATAATGTATCATCAATTCTTGTCGAGTGCGTAATTAAGATAAATATAGTACTCTCGAGACCTGCATAGACCTAACAATACCGAAGTTCGTTATAGAATTTAAGAATTAAATAAAATCATCTTAACTATTTTAGTCATGGTGGGTGTTACCAAAACCCTATATTGCCAAGTCGTATTTTGAATACTCAATATGTCTTATAAGATATCTACACGGAGATCGTTGTTTGTTTCTTCGAAAGACGGTCTCCATTTCATGTCATCCACATTTTATATATTTTTAATCATTAATTTCATCACGACGACGACTTAAAGACTCGAAGACTTATAATTGAAGACTATAAATACTTCACATTGGCAGAAATAGTTGATCCGAGTGATACGGCTGGTTGCCATTTCATCAAAAGAAGAAGATATCTAAACCACCCGAAAGTTGTCTGGAAGGGGTTGCCCTGGGAGTTTCCCGATGTACATACTTAGTATATATAGTTATTAAATAAATGATACGTAGAAGAAAGCTAAAATTTTTATGAAAGGAATTCTTATGTAGTATAAAGTTATAAGATAAAGTTTATAAACGTATAACCCGAACACGTAAAAACTTTTCATAACATTTATAAACCTTATGTCGCCCGGGTTATATTATAATTCTATTAACATGTCATTCATTAAAATCGGTTCAGTCGTTTAGGCATATAACTCCAGTCTAGCGGTCTAGTAAAATTTTGTAACGTGACAAATTGTAGACGGTCATACATGATAGTTTAAATTATAATGGTTAATAAGACAAAAATAGAATGGATCAAATTCTATCGCCTTATAGGTTTAGCATTATTACATACCTACTATTAATATAATTTGATTGCAATAAATTTATTCTTAAAAAAACATCATAATGCAAACCTTATTTTAATAAATTAATCATTGTCACTATAATTATAATAACATATACATTACTATAGAACATCTTAGATTGATTATTAATATCTTTGTTAATAAAATAGGAACATTTTTTTTTATAAATAATATTATTAATAAATAATAATAAATAAATATTTCGGACATCTATTTAACACACAACGCCATCTAGTCCCAAGCTAAGCAGTGCTTGTGTTATGGGTACTAGACAACTGATATAAATACTTATATATACTTTTTTTTTGTAAATACATACATACTATACATAGAAAACACCCAAACTCCGAAACAAATATTTGTAGATTCCACAAACATTTGGTCCGACCCAGGATTTGAACCCGAGACCTCAAGCTTAGCAGTCGCATACGCGTACCACTACGCCACCGAGGCAGTCTATATACTAAGTATATTTTTATTCAATATACTAAGTACACGTACACGTTCAAAATTGATTGTACATGCTTATGAAAACCCTAGCCCTACAAACACGTTTGATTGGCATAACATAACTATATTAAACATGCCCAAAAAAAATAATTCTTTCCTTTATACAATTTAATAACATTTTCGTCAATTCTTCCTCCTCCATCGATACGCTCCCCATCGCACCCCATTTTGTATAAAAAGTTTTCACGTAGCATAGCTTCCTCATTCATTTATTTTCACTTCATGCAGAAGCGAGTTTTGTTTTGTTACATAAATATTTTTTTAAGATTGCTTACATGCATAAATAAATAAATCTGTTAATTCAAAACATAACTTTCTAATATCATTTTGTTATTTTTTTGGTTTTACTAATCAGTTAACTAAGATATCGTGTTTATTATTAAATATGCCACTAACAATTTACAAATTAACAAACACAACAAGAACAAGATAATTAAAATGTTCACTCAAAATTCATATTTTGTAAGGTTAGTGACAATATTGAATTCATATTTTTTTGTTAAAGTGATATCACACATTTATTAATACTAAAATTAAAAAGTACATAAATCAAGAACAATAAATACATACGTGAATAACATCACAGCATTCGAATCCACACCAACTGATTATATTTGTTTTTAAGTGCATTCATATATGAAACTTATTCACAATCACGCACACAACACTCCAGACACTTAGGACATCTGACACTTATCGCACTAGATGGTATACAGTCGACATGTTTAAACTTGCCCGTATGTTTTATAGCACTTTAGGGGTTATGATTAACACCGTCGAGAAACGACGTTACCATTCAAGGGTTGGATTTGACTGAAGCAGGGGGTGTGAGCGGGGCAAGGGGGACCGCGGCGCCGCGCAGGCGGCCCCCGCCTCTTTCCTCAAGTCCCCTCGCCTACTATCGAGACCAACTTTATTTTTCTGTTTTCAGATCGCCACTTATCTTTGCTGCTACCGATTGATACAAAAAAAGCAATTAAAATGTGTACGTTTCCCTTTTTACTGTCATATTTTTTTGTTTGTTGTTATATCTCAGTTCCTTATTTTTCTTTAATTTGTTCTTGATGTAGATTGTTTTTAATAAATTCAATGTTTTTATCTGACTGTAACAGAGGGAGATTTATATTTTTCGAAAGTATGTTTCTATATATATTTCTTAGCGAATGGTTGTAATTAAATAGGTTTGATGGATTTTGACTTAGAAGGTGTCGTCTTGGTTTTAAGAGTGATACTGAATATATGAAAGTTATAAAAATTCAAATTTTGGGTTTGTAAATGTTCAGTATAAATTTTTAGTTTCAGTTTAGTTTTTTCAATAATAATCTACACTCGATCTTAATAGAAGTTACCTAACCGAAATACTTGGAAATTTTATAATTTAACATACTATTATTGTCTATAAATATATGTATTAATTAATTTGATAAACTAACACAGACAGGAGCAATTCGATCTGATTGTCGTCGGATGAATGTTTCGAATTTAATTTGAAGATAAACAAATTGATTTTCTAACGTGAATTCAGAATATCTCAATACAAGGACTGATTACTTTATACCTTACATTGGTATGGGCAATAACTTGGTATTCTTTTTATTGAATACTTGGCAAACGAGCTGACGTATCACCTGATGGTAAGCGATTACCGCCGCCCATGGTCACCTGTAACACCAGAAGCGTCACAAGTGCGTTGCCGACCTTTGAGGGATAGGAAGGGGGATAGAAGGAGGAGTTGGGGTATGGGCTTCTGGTATCCCCACCCACTCGGTGAAACACAGCGCAAGCGCTATTTCACACCGGTTTTCTGTGAGGCCGTGGTATCCATCCGGTCGAGCCGGCCCATTTAAGCCAAAGTCATAATAATATGTTTTGCCTGTTTTGAACAAAAAAAGAAACAACCAAAAAAGAGGTACAAATTTTTTTTTATAACTAATATCACAATAACAAAAAATACCGCGTGCTGATTACTTCATTAAATATAATTAATAAAAGGAACACACGAGCAAGTTGCCCTTCAGACCTTTCGTGTAACAATTATCGAAATTACAATATTAATAAAAAATTTAGCAAAATCTGTTAGTTCACGATTTATTATTATAATTCAAAATAGTTTTTTTAGCTGTATTATTTTCTTAATTATCCTGATGATTCAGTATTTTTTAAATTGTTAAATTAACAATTACAATACTATGAGAAATTTTCTTTTTTTTCATTCGCGCGTGAGACTTGCCCTTTTCATTGAGTCCTATTAAGTAATTAAAGTGTCTTTCAAATCTAAGTCTATTTTTATTTCTCTTTTTAAAAACCCTAATTCACAAATCGGCATAACAACTCGCCGTGCGTAACCCTAATTTCAACATTAAAGAGGAACTATTGACAACCGAGGTTTAATTCCAGAAGACAATTTTTTTTAACTTCTTAATTATTTCGGAAACTTCTCTTTCAAATTCCTCTAGCACAATAGTTATTGAGTTATATCCAAAAATGTGGACCCCGTTTTTTGGGATATTTAATTGTTTATAAGTTTTGAAATTAATGATGGCGGGTTTTCATACATTTTTATACATGACGAATGGAACCAGTATTTACAGTTTTAAAAATAAACTTCTTGAATAGACTATTATTGGCTTGATTTATAAAATATTTAAAAGCACACGAAGCATAGAATTAGTACACATGAACTATAGTTTTTTCTAAGTTTATTGTTTTAAGTCTTATTTTTATAGCAAGGTCAGTTAAAAAAACTGTATTTTAAGTCACTAATATTTCTTTATATTATACTTCATAATATCGTTCTAAATTAGAAGCATTAGGTACATGAATAAACTTAGTTTATCAAGATGATAAACGAAAAATTACTTTCAATCTGTCTAACATAGCGTTTATTTATTTGTATACAAGATCAAAATTATGTAATATCATTATGAATTAATTTACTCCCCCAAAATCGTTCGATCCACCATTTTTCATGTCCCCTGCCCCGCGTCTATCGACACATCGAAGTACAATCTAAAACAAATTGCTTTTCACCGCATCGCCGGTTTCTGTGAGCGAGATATTAAACTCGGTCTTAATAAGGGCTTAGTTTACAAGTTTACGAAAATTTTCTTGTTATTTACTAAAAGCCGGTGTTTAGATCAATCAAATAATTAAGGTTTAAATGTAAACTAGATAAGTTTCTCAAATGTAGTTGTAAGTTACTAATTTGTGTTAGTTGGGATTTACTAAAACATTACATTACAGGTCTATTTCGAAGATATACAAGTTTATGGATTTTCTCCTTTTAGTTTTTTTATGTTTTTCTTTGAACAGAACTCTTTTCCTGTTAATTTATCCTGTGTCCTTGAAGGCTTTACAAATATTCCTTCAAAAGGACACAAATACCATCCAGACTCACTACAGCAACTAGTGAATCACGCAAAGTCTTGTCCCATATTGGGATAGATCTTTTCACACCCAACACTACACAGTCGGGCAGTCATATAGACTTGCGTCATTTCAGAACTGACGAGGTATATTTTAGGTGTGATCTTTATACATCTCATGAATTGCACGTAAACAATGAAAATGTACATTCTTGCTTTTTCGAATTCGTAGCCGTTTGTACTTATTTTTCACTGTGCAAATATGTTTACTAGCCCTACCTAGAATAGTACTTTTAGGATAATATGTCAACGCATTGGTATCTGTCACTGGCCCACAGGAGACTTGTGTGTTCATTAGCCTGTGGGGGAACGGATATCATGTTCCACCCAACACAAAGGGAGGATCCTCCGACCAGGCGAGGTGATCATGCCTGGCGAGCTACTGCCCAACAGTTAATGTTGGGATGTTGTATATATGCTAATCGGCGCGAGAACTATTTATTTCGCGATTCAGGATTTGTAGTTACTCCGTGTAGTGCGTTACTTCGTAGTTCAGTGTATCTTCGGTAGATGGCGCTGTAGTATGTTATGTGGAAGTCGCCACATCACTCCCCTCCAAGACTGGAGGTCGATATCTGATGAGTCAGCTGTCTGTGCTCTGTTGCGGAGCTTGCTTCGGAACTGAATGCCGCTAGTCCCAGTGAGTCGGGGCTGAAGTCCGCTGATCCCAGTGAGTCGGGATCGCATGCGGTGCGCGGTGCTGCGGTGAGGTCCCCAGTGAGTCGGGGCGATTGCTGCGTAGTGGCTGGCTGCTGCGTAGTGGCTGGCTGCTGCGTAGACGGGAGAGAGATGCTCTGCTTACATGGACCGTAGGTGCAGTGTGCTGTGCCTAGACGCTGTAGAGGCCGTAGGGGTAACCAGACTGGAGCGGTCGCTTCCTGCGTGTGGTGTGTCCCTGTTGAGGCCGAGGTTGCTGGCTGGCTTGAGAGAGAATACGATGGTGCTGCTGATCTGCTTCCTTGAAGGCTGCTTCCAATCACGTCGGGGTCACCACTGTGGGGGAACGGGTATCATGTTCCACCCAACACAGAGGGAGGATCCTCCGACCAGGCGAGGTGATCATGCCTGGCGGGCTACTGCCCAACCGTTGATGTTGGGATGTTGTATATATGCTAATCGGCGCGAGAACTATTTATTTCGCGATTCAGGATTTGTAGTTACTCCGTGTAGTGCGTTACTTCGTAGTTCAGTGTATCTTCGGTAGATGGCGCTGTAGTATGTTATGTGGAAGTCGCTACAAGCCTTTTCATTTTAAAACACACCGCCTTTGACCAAAGTATTGATAAACATACTTATATAAATATTTTTATATCGATATGTATTAAAGCTCATATATATTTATCGGAAAAAACGTTTTTTAATAAAAAATAACAATGACAAAAATAATGACATGAATGTCAATGTCTACATCTCGAGGTTCATATAAGTATAAATATAGGTTCACACTTTCTACAGAACAGGCTGAGGTTAATGTGATTTGTGATACACCTTACACGTTTTAGGATGACAGAAGAGAGTCTTTTGGCTCAATTGTAACCGACTCTATGATGGGTGACCATTCTTAATATAATGATACCCTTCTGTACCTCGGAAAACACGTTAATCCGTTGGTTCCTGTAGTTACACGAAAATTTACTGCCTCGGTGGCGCAGTGGTAGTGAATGCGACTGCTGTGCTTGAGGTCTCGGGTTTAAGCCTAGTTCGGACCAAGTGTTTGTGTGATCTACAAATATTTGTTTTTTTTTTTTTTTTATTGAATAGTTGGCAAACGAGCAGACGTATCACCTGATGGTAAGCGATTACCGCCGCCCATGGACACTCGCAACATCAAAGGCGTCACAAGTGCGTTGCCGACCTTTGGGGGATTGGAAAGGGGATGATGGGAGGGTTGGGGTATGGGCCTCCGGTATCCTCACTCACTCGGTGAAACACAGCGCAAACGCTATTTCACACCGGTTTTCTGTGAGGCCGTGGTATCACTCCGGTCGAGCTGACCCATTCATGCCGAAGCATAGCTCTCCCACGGTAAGTTGTTTCGGAGTTTGGGTGTTTTCTATGTATAATAAGTATGTATTTACAAAAAAAAGTATATATGTATTCATATCAGTTGTCTAGTACCCATAACACAAGCTCTGCTTAGCTTGGGACTAGATGGCGTTGTGTGTTAGATGTCAGAAATATTTATTTATTTAATCTTTGACGGGATGATGGAGCCGTGAAAATTTCGACAACTCTCTTTAGCACTTCACGTAACAACAGAGTCCAACAAAATGAGGAAATAATTATGAAAAAAGATTACCATATGAAACAAATAATGTTTTGGTTACTGGGGAATTTGCTAGGCCGTAAACTTTAGAGTATAAAGTAAGTTGATTTAAGATACACGCTCAAAGTTCAACAATCTCTTTAGAGGTTATTAAAAGCCCGTTCGATATAAATTGTTTATAATACCTTAGGGCCACGTTACGTGAAGAATGTAAAAGTTTTAAGACTAAGATGGGCCCCATTTTTCTTCAATTTTCAAAGTTTTCTGGAGTATTCTTTATGGCCATATAGAGATTAAGATGTTGAAATTTTGTAAATTTGAATAACATTACGATGATAATATTTTAATGTATTTTATGACCGTACTTAACTGGCTTAGTAACACACCCTTTCTCTTCTAAATATGAGGTGGAGGAGGTATGTCGAGGGCAAAGTGCTTATATAGCAGATGTTCAGGTCCTGTAATATCTCTGTTTGTCAGTCAGTCATAAGTCTTCGAAATATCTATCTGTTGACGAATACAACAAAGACAGTTCCTTGTTAACTACGGAACGGATATTGTTGAAAGAATTTCCCTAAATATTTAATATTCCCAATTTGTGTGAAAACTCCTAAATGTGTGAAAGGCGTGCTTAGGTATAGACGGGCCGTGCTCGACACGAGTAATATCACGGCCTTACAGAAAACCGCTTCTAAACAATTCTCACATTGCTTTTCACCAAGAGATTGAGATTCCCGTAGTATTGTAGACCAAACCCCCATACTCCTTGATTGTCTCGGACTCGGTAGAGGCTCAAAGGGTATGAACGTACTTGTTACTTTTGAGTTGTTAATGGGCTGTAATAATCAATTACCATCAAGTGACACGTCTTCTCGTTCGCTTTTATATCCTTAAAAACTAGCCAAGCGCGAGTCGGACTCGTGAAGGAATGGTTCCGTACTATCATCTATACATTTCAAGCGTCGACCTGTTGCCGTTATCAATGTTAAATAAAAACGAGCAAAAAAATTACGTTTGTTGCGTGGGAGTCACCTTAAATATTAATTTTATTGTGTTTTTTAGTATTTGTTTTATAACGGCAACAGAAATACATCATCTGTGAAAATTTCAACTGTCTAACTAATACGGTTCATGAGATACAGTCTGGTGACAGACGGACAGCGAAGTCTTAGTAATAGCGTCCCGTTTTACCCTTTTGGTACGGAACCCTAACGTTACCGGTAACGGTAACGGAAACACAGCGCAAGCGCTGTAACATACTGGTTTTCTGTGAGGCAGTGGTATTACTTCGGTCAAGCCAGCCCATGCCGAAGCGAGGCACAAGCACTTTAAACAAAACATGCGTATGAACACATTACGTGCTCGTTTTAAAACAAATACTTAGTTATGCAGAAAGACAAATACGATTAACATGCATTGTTAACATTGAAATACTAACTGTTGATTATATTATAAACAAATTGTGTTATTTATCAACATATTATTATATCATACAAAAACAATGTTGAGTTTAGAATAATTTAATGACTTATGTTGAATGTAGTACTGGGAGTTATATTAATATTTATCAGTTAATATTAAGAAAGGGGAGAGATATGTCGTATAGCATACATAAGCAACTTCCCAAGATCAAGCGTTAGGCCGCGGCCAGTTAGGCACGATCACCTAGCCTGGTCGGAGGATCCTCCCATTGTATTAGAGGGACATGACAATCGTTCGTCCACAATAACATAGATTATGTTATTGTGTATTAAATCATAATCTTATTAATTATTATCTCTTCTTTTGGCTTTGTCGAAGTCTTTTTTTTCTAAGACAACTCCAGCATTAGAAATATATATACTGTGTCGTGCGGGATTTTTTTTACCGTGGAAGAGCCACGTTTCGGCATGCATGGGCCAGCTCGAGAGGCGTGTTACCACGGCCAAACTTTTTTTTTTTTCTTGCGGAAATACACTTGGATACCTTCTACTGGTGGCATCTCGGACTCGAACCGCACGCCGTCTTAGGTACTAGGAGCCGGGGAACCAGGTGCATCCTAGTAAGGAAAATCCTGGAACCCCAATGTACCTCGGGCCACCTAACAGTTTGTAGGTGGCCCCCGACTGTGTGGAATACCACGGCCAACCTCTTACATGAAACGGGCACAAAGAACACCCAGACTTAGAAGAATAATTTGTGAATCACACAAAGTTTTGTCCCATGTGTGATTTGAACCCTCAACTTGGCCTTGGCCAACACTTGGCCTAGTAGAATGTGGCGGGGCGACTGCTTAAACCACAAGGCCAACCGTACAATAAACCCATTTTTTTTTTTTTTTTTTACGTGTGGAAACCCCCTCGGGCCGTCACCCCGCCGGGGTTTGCGGCGGGGCGGTGTGTCGGAATCGAACCGACTAAAACCACACGGTGTGCCAACTCTGCGCCTGAGAAGGGAGGGGTCCGGGAATTGCAGATATTACACTACCGAACCCCTCCCAGCGCCTGCCCGCACTGAAGCGGGCACCTTCTTCAAAAATAAAATCTCAATTTAGGCGACGCACGGCACACGCGTACGTCGCCCCCTCGCGGTTGGCCTGTATTGCGGATGGAGGGGAAAACCCATCCCGTCCATACGCGGCCACACTCAGGGCGGCATGAGGCGCTGATAGGCGCGCCTCCGCCGCCCCGTGCGCCGGCGGCGGATCGGGTCCGAGTGGATATCGTCCTCTCGGGCCTTCTCCGCCGCCTCCTTCTGCGAAATTACGTCTTCGCAGAAGGTCGCGACCGCGGTAAAACTGCTGTCGCTACCGGCCATGGACAGTACGACGGCCGGTAGCGACAGATCTCCTCCGATGACTGCAGTGAGGGCCCGGCGCTGCTCCGCCCAAGCGGGGCAGAACTCCAGCGTATGCTGGGCCGAGTCCTCACTGCAGTCGCAGTGGTGGCAGGCGGGACTCAATTCCCTCCTAGCGACCGAGTGCAGGTACTTCCCGAAGCAACCGTGCCCGGAAAGCACCTGCGTCAGTCGGAAGGAAAGAGTCCCGTGCTGCCGCCCTGCCCACTCAAGGATGACCGGCTGGAGCGCCTCCACGGTGGCAAAGCCAGCGCGTGGAGCCTCCAGCCGGGAAGACCAACGAGCCATCGTGGCTCGGCGAGCGGCTTCACGCCAATCGCGTACCTCTTCGGGCGGAGGACGATACCCGTTCTCCGCCCGATATTCAGCCGCTCGCCGATAAACTTCGGCGAGCACTTCCGCCTCCAAATCCCACGGGGGTGTTCCGGCCAAGGCGCACGCCGCCTCCGTCGACACGGTGCGGTATCCGCGTATGGCTCTGACCGCCAATACCCTCTGAGGCCGCCAGAGGCGTGCCTTATTCTGGGCGGTCAGAGCCGGGACCCACACCGGTGACCCATAAAGGGCCATCGACCGGACCACCCCCGTGTAGAGGTTCCTAGTAGCGACGCTGGCTCCACCCAAGTTGGGCAAAAGACGCCCAAGGGCGGAGGCAGCGCCGACTAGCTTTGGGCCAAGCTGTCGGAAGTGCTCGTCGAAGAGCCACCTACCGTCGAGGATCAGGCCCAGATACTTCATCTGGGCCCGAACCGGTACGAGGACCGAGTTGACTTCGATAGAGGCGCCGGGGGGTGGACCACGACGGGGCCCATGGAAGAGCAGGGCCTCCGTCTTGTCAAGGGCCACCCGTAATCCCAGCGCCTCGATGCGCCCATCCACCAGAGAAACACCCCTGGTGGCCAGGCGCGCCGCCTCTTGGAAATTCGCCCCCCGGGCTGTGACAAGAGTGTCATCGGCGTAACAAATTACGCCCAGCCCGGGAGGCAGACGACTTCGAAGGACCCAGTCGTACCCCACGTTCCACAGGAGTGGTCCGAGGACAGACCCCTGCGGAACGCCGCACGACATGGGTCGCCGTCTCAAGACGCCCTCTCGGTCCTCGTACACGACGGTACGCTCCTCTAAATAGTCTGCCACCAGCCGCCTCAGGTACTCTGGCACCCCGTGGTAGTGGAGTGCTTCCCTGATGCAGCTGAATGGCAGACTATTGAAGGCGTTGGCGATGTCCAAGGACACCGCCAACACCACGCCGCCACAGCCAACCGCCTCTTCGGTCACGGCCCTAAGGCGCATCACGGCATCGACCGTCGAACGCCCCTCTCGGAACCCGAATTGGGCGTCCGACAGGTCGGGCCCCACCTCGCTGAGATGCTGGACGATGCGGGCAGAGAGAATCCTCTCGAACAATTTGCCCGCCTCGTCCAGCAACACGATGGGCCTATAGGCCGAGACCGAATCGGCTGGCCGTCCCGGCTTCGGCAATAGGACCAGCTTCCCGCATTTCCAGCACTCAGGGAAGCGTCCGGACGCCAGGCTGGCGTCCAAAACCTTCCTGAGGCGGTCCGACATATGGTCGAGGGCTCGGGCCATCACTCGGGGGGGTACCCCGTCCGGCCCGGGGGCGGTGTTCTTGGAACGAATCCTTAGAACAGCCGCCCTTACCTCCGATTCCCTAACGGGCGGCACCTCACTCCCTCCGTCCCCGTCGTCTCTGGCCGGACCGGCCATCGACGGGGGCGTGTGCTCCGCCCGCTGCGGGAAAAGGCCCTCGACCACCTGCTGCAGGAAGCTGGGCTGGAGAGTCTCGGTAAGGGGGGGGCCCGCCGTGCGGAGCTTTTGTCGCACCGCACGATTTGGGCGACCCCAGGGGTCACGATCGAGACTCTCCAGCATCTCCTTTCTTTTTGCCTCATTGGCGCGGCAAATGGCCAGCTTCAGAGTTTTCCGCGCTTCGCGGTACTCCTCATGAAGCCGGCCCTCCTCCCCGTCTACGCGGTGGCGTCGCCGCCGGCATCGGGTGTAGGACCTCCGGGCACGAGTACAGGCCGCACGGAGGTCCGCCAACTCCTGGGACCACCAGTAGACCCCGTTCCGTGAAGGTCGACAACCCCGAACGCGGGGCATGGCCGCATCGCAGACCTGCGTAATCGCAGTGCGAAAGCGGCCAGCCCCAATGTCGACCTCCTCGGCCGGGGCCCGCGGAGACAGCCAAGACTGAATAATGGCCGCCTCCTCTAGCAGGTCCTACTGGGGCCCTGGGACCGGGAGAGCTCAAATCGGATATACAGGTGATCCGAGAGCGTCTCAACCTCATCCAGGACACACCAGTTCCTTACTCGTGCGGCAACAGCAGGGGTAGCGAACGAAAGGTCCACTATCGACCCCCCCTGCTGTCGCACGCACGTGTTGGTGGCGCCTCTGTTCAGCAAACAGAGGCCCACCGAAGCCGCCCACTCGACAACGGCATCGCCCCTGGCGTCCGTCGCCGGGGAACCCCACGCAATGGACTTTGCGTTGAAGTCCCCCAGCACGAGGACGTGCCCAGACGCTAGTCGCCGTATCGAGGTCTCCAAGTTGTTGAGGAAGACCTCGAAGTCGCTCAAACTCCGGTTGGGGGAGAAATAGACACCGTAAACGGTGATTCCCCCCACTCGGCAGCCACATATCCAGAGCCCTTGTCTCTTAGCGACAAGGGCGGGGAACGAGCCGCCGAGGAGCCGACGACTGCCACGGAGCCGTCCCGGTCACCCATCCAGTTTGGACGGGGAGGGACGTAGTAGGGCTCCGCGACTACGGCAACACCTATCGACCACTGCGCCATGGTTTGCAGGAAGAGATCCTGCGCCGCGGCGCAGTGGTTCAGGTTCGTCTGGACAAGGAGGTTGGAGACTTGATCCATTTACTGGATCGTCTCTACAACCTCCTCCATGGGCGACGACGTCGACGCACGAACGACGTCGGAGGCTGCCAGGGTCGTCTGGCTAGCCTCCGACGCCTGCTGAGAAGCACTGGGGGGCCTGCAGCCCCCCTGCCCCATCTGGTGATTGGCGGGCTTGTTGCCCGCCGCACACACGAGGCAGTGGGGGGCGGCAGAGCACTCTGCCGCCTTGTGCCCCGGTCGACCGCAGCGGAAACATAGTCCGCTGCAGTCGAAGCAACTCTGGCACTTGGTGCGAGTGTGTCCCGCGGCCAGGCATTTGAAACACCTCATCGGTCTTGGGCCAGGACTGTAATCCTAGCACTCACAAAACCGATGAGGATCCTGCCTGCATCGGCCAAAATTTTGGCCGACGCCACGGGACAGCTGACCCACACCGCACCAAGGCCTCCCGGACCGGGGCGGATGGTGCCGACCCTGAGGCTGTCCGCGCTGCAACCCGTCTTCTTTGCAACTACAGCGCGGACATCGTCGGCCGTGACGGAATCGTCCAGGCCCGAAATGCGTAGTTCCGCGCACTTTGTGGGCCTGGCTATCCTCACACCATCCATGCTGGCGAAAACTCCCTTCAGCTTCTCAGCCATGGTGTCCGCCTTTTTTGCGCCATCAGCCCCAGGGAACTCGAGAACTCGAGCCCCCGTTTGGGCGCGGCGCAGACGGACACCGGCCGTTTCGAATTCACCGGCGAGGCTGTCCCGGGCCCTCTTAAAGACGGCCGCGTAGGACAGCCCGCCGGTTGTCGCCTCCGGTGTCAACGTGGCCACTACAGACGCGGTCTTCGGCGGCTGCAGTTTCCGCGGCTTTTTCGCAGTGGCCTTTGCCACCGGCGGCGACTGCTGGCCAGAGGCCGCCTTGCGGGCAGCTTTTCTGGCCCGCTTTCGGGCCTTCTTCGACCCCAACCGTACAATAAACCCAACGTCAACCGTTGGGCCGCGGTCAGTTAGGCACCATCACCTAATCTGATCGGATGATCCTCCCATTGTGTTAGAGGGACATGATAACCGTTCCTCCACAATAACATAGTCTAATATCACCATCTTATGAATTGTTATCGTTCCTTTTGGCTTAGTCGTAGTCGAGTAAGAAATACTGCCACAACACATAATTACTACAAGATACTATGAAATCGTTTCTGATTCACAATTCAGTATCTTGTACACTCATTTCTAAATAATTGCTCGTTTTAATGTTAGCAGCTGTAATTAGTTTTCGTCGTCACTTCAAAGTCTATGTACCACACACAAAGACGACTACGACCCCGATCTTAAACGACTTTATAGTACTAAAATAATTTCTGCTTGAAATAATTCAAATCACATTTAACTATTTACGAGCCTTGAGAAAATAAACGAATATTTTTAAGATTTCATCAAAACCCAATCAGCTGTATAATTTGATTATGCCGTAAGCAATTTCGGATTATATAGAATTTATAAATTGCAGCTTAAAATGTATATAAAAACATTGGCGACTCGCTAAAGCCTAAACCAAACAAATGAATCGTTGGAACGAAACACGCTTTTTTATTACCTTTTTGTTTTTTCGATGTTTGATTATAACAGCGTGGCTTTTTGAGTGCACCCTTGAGGTGAGCACACAGTACATCAAGTTTGTTTGTATTGTTTCAACTTTTTTTTGCAGTCATGCATATTTATTATCAGGACTTAACAATTTAATGATTCATTATTAAATGTATATTTTAAATTTATACAATACCAGAAAAAATAGATTAGGTAAAGTACACTGGAAAGTAACGAATCCGGGTCACACAAAGATACTTAAAACTTTTATATTAAATAATAGTATTGTTTTGGTTTTGTTCAGTGACGTAATCAAGAATGCTAAAATTAAAAATACTACTTTGGTTATATCTATATTATTTTTAAAATTTACGGTGTTTTATGTGTTTCATTTAATTTAAAATTTAGGTTCCACGCCTAAGAGAATGTAAGTGCATCGACTGCTAATTTGAAAGCATTAAGACTAGCAAAATACCCTGAATTTAAATATAAGTATCGGCGTTTTAATACTAACAGAATAAAATACTCGTATTGTAGTGTAATAAATAAATTGTATTATGTTCTCTGTAGCTCTCTCCGAACGATCAGTAATGTTTGCTAAAAATTTGCTAAAAGTGATTGCAGATACAATATAAAAAAACAAAAAGTTCTCTGTAGACAAAAGTACATCATAAGGTGATCTGATCAAGGTCAAAGACTAGCACTAGATCTAGCCTTTCGGCGGCAGAGAAGATAAAAATGATATTCACCGTATAAAATACTGAATTATCTAATAAGCTTATACTCTTCTTGCTGAGATCTTCAAGTAAATATATTTGTATTATCTGTCTTTATTAAATTCGAGCGTAACTTTTTATTATATAACTATTTAGTACATCATTACATGAAGCTACTATGTAAACTTTGAACTGAGTGGCGTGGGGACCTGGTGACCTGTAATACAGGTATCTTATACTTATCACAGGCACCAGTCTCTCGCAAAAACGTGGTTGAAGTTAAATGTACTGAACTCACTAACTAGCTTTATATTTTTCGTCAAATTACAGCCATAAATTAATACTTTTATTTAGAAACCAATACTTTTTAAATGTGTATGTTGTCTTACTGTTGTCATGTTGTGGTACAAATAAATTCAATCAACCGTCCCGCAGTGCGTGTCGACGTGTAACTTTATTTCCTATGTCAGTGTAATATTACGACATTCTCATATTGATTAGGGGCTTTGTATTTATTTTGACAGCTAAACAATAGACGGCTACTTCAAATGAAGTTTGGTAAATGTATTTTAACTAGATTTTGCCAGCGGCTTCCCTAGCGTTAAGATTAATTTTGAGTGAAGGAATGAATGTCAAACACAGTAAATAAGAAAAAAAACTGCTTCTCTTATGGTCAGTTCTACATATCTGGTACACGAGTAAGTACAATTTTTTTAGTGATTTTGGCACCTGGATTAGTAAAGAATATTGTCTATAAAGATGTTTTGTGGAGTTTTTTATTTACGGTGTGTAACTAACGCAAGCGAAGCCGCGGGCAAAATTGGGAATATGTTTATACATTAGATATATACAAGAAATATACAGTCATACCAGAAAATATTTCATTCATATCAATATTTAGCCAGAACAAAAATCGAAGGGCGATTTCACATCACCGAGAATCCCAACTATCACTTCAGAACCGAAATGACATGTATGTCATTTCGGATCATTACGGTTGGTTGTATATAATTGGATATATTTAAATATGTATTTCTCTAAGTAAATTTAGAGATTGGATAACAGAAAATTAAAACCTTGTTAAATCAAAAAAATATGTTTGAAGTGAGTTTACGTGAAATATTAATATCAGTCGCAAAATTATATAGGCTGTACTGCATACGTAAAAATACTATTTTATAATATAATGTTAACTATATTATTATTTTAGTACATTTAGGTAATCCTGTCATTAAAAGAATTTGATGCTCTACTGCTGGATATAATATGCTGTTGCATAGAAAGAAGGTTTTGTGCTTAGCACACCTCGCTGGCCCGACAGCGATGGTTTGATAGCTTCCTTGATAGGCTATTACGATCAACGTAGTCATTGTTAATCCTACACCGCACAATAAATGTTTTCAAACTGAAACTGTCTAACTCAATATAAGAGACCGGTGAGAGAATTTAAGTTATAGATTTATTAATAAATCGTCACTTTGTTACGTTGATTCTACGGCCTAATATTAAATTTACACTGTATAATGTGCATGTAGATACGTCATTGTATAAAGTCTTTCTCTATTGCAAATTCAGGCTTGTCTAATGAGACAGCAAGTCTCAATATTATGAAATATAATATACTCGAATTACAAAACGTTTTATTGCTATTGTTTTATACTACATAATTAATACACAATTGTGTTTATTCTTCCGTGATACAGATATTTATAAACAAGCACATATATACATATATTTAAGAAAGCTGCTCTTAAACATGCATGATATGAGTTCCTTCCGCAGTTTATAAGTTGTAGACACGCTCAAAGGCACTCGGTATATTATAACTTTAAAATTTTCTCTGAGCTTTCCTAATGAAAGGACCATGGTTTTCAAAACTAGTTGGTTCGGACTTTGATGTTTGATAATAGATTTACCTCCGACTTCCATGGAACTAAGGATTCTCCTGCATTCTTGTGACTGCCTCGATTCGATTTGCGGGTCGGACCAAATGTTTGTATGATCTGCAAATATTTGTTTCGGAGTTTGGGTGTTTTCTATGTATAATGTGTACGTATTTACAAAAAAAAGTAAATAAGTATTTATATCCGTTGTCTAGTACCCATAACACAAGCTCTGCTTAGCTTGGGACTAGATGGCGTTGTGTGTTAGATGTCCGGAATATTTATTATTCAACAAAAAAAAAAATTGTATTTCTACCCTGTGATAAAAGATTTTTGTCAAATAAATATTTCAATGTATATGTAAACTGAATCACAACATTTTGCTCTATCACAATCGCAAAAAATATTAAATTTACTTTAAATATAAGTCAGGAGAATATTTAAGTTGACAGACAGAAAAACCATTCACAAACCTCAAAAACAACAACAAAGTTTAAAAAGCCAACTAAAATGACACTTGTTAAAACTCTTAAGAAAGATGCTGCATTTTGTTCAACTTCACTATTTACATAAATACCTACGTTTCCAACAAAAGCATTTCTTTGATTCTTCCAATTTGCGATAAAAAAAGCAGTAGATTGTGTTTTCTCTCTCTAAACGAAAGGAGCCCTCAGACGAATAAATAGTATAAAATACTCTCATGAAATATGTAACAGTTAACCTAAATTTTTGTCTGTTTCAGTTTCTATGGTGAACAGAGGATGGGAGGCTTACAGTGAAGTATGTATCAGGTAGAATTAGGTTAATGTAATGCTTTTAAACTTAACTTTCATCTAGAATTTCTGTCTGATATTGCACGGTATTATCCGGGAAATGGGTACACTTATCCGCGGATTTTTCGTATTATTGACGTGGCTTTATATCGAAGGGCTATTGAGTTAGCTATTGCACATTATGTGCTATAAGATTTACGTGTAGATGCAAAACCACTCCATAACATCGTTTAGTTTATTTTTTATCTCTTAGAAATTGTTCTGAAATGAAATGAACTCTATTTTTACTGTATCTTAGTAGTTTGAGTATTGCTAGTCACCATTATCTTCCTAGCCTTTATTATTCCAAAGATTATTTGGGTCGCTTACTAGTTCAACCGGTTTTACCTGAAAATCAGTTTTTACACAGAGCGTCTGGTATCTGGCCTCCGCAACCCCGAGGGCGAACTGTATTCGAAGGTTTAACTGATTGTCAGTATATTTGAGGGCACTGACTTCCCAATAACGACTGCCATAGATTTTTATGACAACCGAGACCGACGGCTTAACAAGAGTTAGGCAGGGTAGAGAGGCAGTTTAACAATATAAAGAATGACGTAGGTAGATAATCTAAAAGTGGATGGATGATAATATAAACATCGCAGATCCACGGTGAATGCAGACACCATCCAACTGTGCTTCTGGAGGTCAAGCAGGGACACTTATGTCAAGCTGTGGACATTTGATGATGATGATGACCTTGTGGCGGCTCGGCGATCACGTGCATCACGATCGTAAATCATCGGCAGACTTCGTAAAAACCGACTCACTACTACACTTACAACGTAGTGATCATATTACATACACAATGCACATATATTGTCATACATATTTTGCGACATTATCAAGAAAAACTATGAGTCTAAACTTTGGTTTACATTTTTTAATCTTGCCTTAACATTTAAAATACAGTGTACAAACAATTTTAAATGTTATCATTTTGTAACAAAAGCAAACTTAATTAAAGAGGACAAACAAAGAGGAATTTAATAAAAACAGCTCAAGCTTATATTTTTTATTTAAGTACAAAATAAAAATACAATTTCCATAAAATGTTCCGTTTGAATTTAAATCGTGGAGGCTCTAGAAGTTTCGTGTATTCTGGGTGTCTTAATATAACATCATGATAGTCACAGTAACAATAAGTTCGTAATACAAAAGCAATAAATGTTACTTTAACGAGAAAATAAAGCAAAGTATATGTTTTTTTTTTGTTCCTTCGAAACAAATGTAAGTGCTTCAGTCGTTAAAAAAATAATACGAAATATAACGTATCAATGAAACTAGAAGATCTGAAATTATTGCTTATATTGTATACTTTATAAGCAGAGTTACAGTCCACTGCTGGACATAAGCCTCTCCAAAGGAACACCAAAGAGCCCGGTCTGTTGTTTTTTGCACTCAGTCGCTGCCAGCCTTCTTATGAAAGTCATCCTGCCATCTGGCCAGAGGGTGTCCTACAATACGTTTGCCAAGACGCGGTCTCCGCTCCAGAACGCGCCTACTCCAGCGGTTGTCAGTTATGCGACATATGTGACCAGCCCATTGCCTTCTTCACTTCAACCTACTAATTTTCAGAGCTATGTCGGTCACCTCGGTTCTCTGACGATTTTGTTCGATCTTCGCCCAGGTTGATAATATTATAACGATAAAAAATTTGTTTGCTTGGAAACGTTAATCTCAGGCATCACTAATTCAAAATCGAAAATTATTTTTGTGTTAGATTGCCTATTTATCGATAATAAAGGCTAATATCACGCTAAGACCTGTAAGAGCTCAGAACTAATGAAAAATATTAAAAATCTAGCCACTTTTGTTTTAATAGGAGGGGAAACAAATTTACATGAATCTTCTAGTAACAGAAGTGGCCGCATTTGACTGTGTACATATACAATTTATAAAATATATATTACAAGCTGACCCACGCAACCTCGTTTAGGTCTCCTATTTGCTTCTATTACATTCTTCATTGATCCTCCGCTCGAAAAAAATCTATTAATCAATTGCTATCCGTTAGAAACAAAAACGAATATACAGGGTGTAAAAAGACGACTACCGAAAACGAAAGGGGCTGATCCAGCACCCTAAAACTTATTAAAAAAAACAAACAGTTGTCTTTAAAAAAAATTGTAGCTTGAAAAAACAATGTGTTAAGATTTTTATTTATTTCAGAAGCCAGCAATGTACAACTTAACGCGCCCGCGCGCTCTGGCGCGGTCATTGCACTCACCCGGCCAGCTGTTTTGATATTAAAATACATTACTGTTTTATTGATTTTCTTTGTCTTTTGGTTTTCTAAATGAGATAATTAGGTAGTTTGGGTCCTGTTATGTTTTACTATGTGTATGTAAGCAGAAAAAAAATAAAACGACTTACATAAATTAACATTTTTTTTGAGTTTTTTTTTCGTTAAACCTATTCAGTATCATGTTCTGATTGCAACCCCCAAGTTTTCGGTAGTAGTCTTTTTACACTCTGTATATATACGTTAATATAGATTATCGTGATTAATACCTTTGCCAAATCTGTTCGAATGGCAACAATGTTTTATATGTATTTACACGTTTGATGATCCTCACAAGAAAAACCCTTTATTTCCCTTCCCGTTCATTTCGACGTTGTCAACGTGATTAAAACCATTTATAAGTTATGAATATTAATTTCATCATATCTCTATTACGAACAAACTCTGAAAGTATCACCCCAAATAAATAATAAGCCATTAAACTGTGTTAATAGCATGGTGACCCTACAAGTCGTAATTAAAACGAATCAGGGCTGTCAAGTTTTGAGAACAATAGGAGCGGGGTGTCGAAGGCAGGCGCGGTAGGGGTGGGGAGTTACTGGCACAGAAGGCTCAGGCCTGATACTGAACACAATAGCACATACATAATCAATTTGTTAAATAACAATCGCCTTGGGCAACTTGAGTTAGCTTTGCTTACATTAGAAAGTATAAGATGTTTTTCGTAAGTTTAAACAAAAATGATGTAATTATGTAAACACTTCTTAATTATGCTGTAAGTTAGGATATTTGGTTTTAACGATATTTGTTGAAGACATGTCGGGAAAAATTAATCCGCATATCTTCTCGGAGTAACATGGGCTATATTATATTTTGCGTAAAAAGCCCGTGTGGTTGCTAATATAATATATATGGATATAGGTAATATCGGTAACTTTTATCTTTTAGTGGTAAATGATAGATAACTAAATAAAAGATTGACTGCCTCGATGCGCGGTGGTTCATCGGTAGCGAGTGCGACTACTGCGCTTGGTGTCGGGTTCGATTGCCGGGTAAAATATTTATTGCGCAGTTTAACTGTGTTCTAGTAACACGTTTACTACTATAAACTCTGATTACTATTTAACTAATATAACTATGACATTTATACATAGTTACCTTGTTACTAATTCTGTGTCATATTTGTGTTTTTTTTTTGTCATTCGACGTAACATATTCCATAACGCTCGTATGAATGAATAGCTTCCGGCAATTGTATGTTTCCGACAAGAATACCGCAGACAGAAGGAAGTGGAAGAAAGAAAGGCATAAATCTACGTGTATCTTAGTAGACTACAAGTTTAGTTTAGTTAGTTTTCTTATGCGGTAAATGACAAATGAACCATATTGTGCTCTTTTAACAGTCAGTCAACGTTATATGAGTTTTAGTTACATAAATCCTCAATAAAACTATCTGAAACAGCTAGCTTATTGCCAACATTAAAACATTCTGTGTCATAGGAACCATAATATCACACAAACGAGTGTTATAATGTTGTCCAAAATTTCATAATACAACTCCTTTTTCAAATGTCATACACAACATCGAGGCATTGAAAAAATGTAGAGACTTTATGTGTACTTATTTAATCATTGAAGAGATACTTACTCCATTGGCAATCAATTATTTAGTTGCTTTTGAAATTCTCCACCTGTTTTGAATAATTGAAACCGAATCTAAAAGAGTCTGTCTGTCTGTATATCTAGCCGTCTGTTTGTAACGCTTCCACGGCTAAACCGCTGCCCCGATAATAATAAAATTTGGTAACAAAATACTTTGATTCTTGAGGAAGGACGTGGACTACTCATTATTGCGATAACGACATACACGCGGGCAGAACCGCCAGCAAAATATAGTAATAAATAAAAAGCCAAACATTGACACAAAATTAAAATTAAACTTTCCCTCTCAAGGAAAATATCTACATTTCCAGTTTAATTAAGTAATCATCATTAATTTTCAACTCGTTAATTCTCATAATGATGACTTAACATTTGAATATTTAAATTTTGATCTTCTAATCATTGGGCAAATTAATCTACTTTCTTTAAGGATAATGTAAAAAGGTTCTTTAGGAGGTAACGGATTCTTTACACCATTCATCTTTTTATACAGTTACAAAGTTTAATTCCGTTTCAGTATAAAGGGCACATTTAATCTAAAATGTTAAATAACGATTGTATGATTTTTTTCCGAGAGCCTATTTGGCCGAATACCGCATGAATTCCTTAACAGAACTCAGTTAACAAACATATTATGTACTTTATTTATTTTGGGAGAAAGATAAAAGTTGCATGGCAAAGAAAACGCGACAAAATCAATGAAAGGTTGATGAACGAAAGGTGTAACTAGGAAAGTACAAAATTGTTTCGGTTTAGCTGTTGGCATGCATTATAAAATGTCATTTATAAACTGAACTATAGAGAAACTTCTGCGGTATTGTTACAAACTTCAATGTTAGCTTTTTAACACGCTTTTAATCGTTTCATTTATTAGTAATTTAGTAACTGACTGACAAAGAATTAAATACTGATTTATTAAATTTTCTAGAGGTTGATGACCCTTAATGCTGAGCTAGACGCTATCGGCCCGATTTTCACTTATCCATATTAATATTAAAAAAAACGAATGTAACTCTGTCTTTCTATTGATGCCCTCCATTTCTTTCTAAGCCGTTGCATGAATTTCAATAAAATTTGGCTGGGTTATACTTTGATTCTTTAGGAAAGACATACTATTTACTATGATAATCGTACATATAATTCTGTGATGAACTCGATAATTTCTACTTCATCTCTATGTGATGGATCTATATCTGCATCATGGCTTTTGAAAAATACAGGATGCTCGAGTATGACGGTTTTGTGTTACAGTATACTAGAGGTTACTATTTTATAATCTATGAAGTAAGGTTTAGCTTATATCCCAATTCCAAAATTGACGTTTCTGAGATGAAGTCAGCAGATGGATAGTGGAATTTTTCGGGCATCCAACACACAACGCCATCCAGTCCCAAGCTAAGCAAAGCTTGATTTATGAGACAACTGATATGAATACATATATACTTTTTTTTTTGTAAATACATACATATTATACATAGAAAATACCCAAACTTCGCAACAAATATTTGTAGATCACACAAATACTTGGTCCGACCCAGGATTTGAACCCGAGACCTCAAACACAGCAGTCGCATTCACTGTTACTGCGCCACCGAGGCAGTTAAAATAATTTGTACTCATTCAAATTCAAGAGAGATTCAACATTATTATTTCATATTCATATTTTATATGAAATAATAATGTTGAATCTCTTAATTAAACTCATACTTAATTTTAATTTAATACGTAGATAAATTTTAATAAACAGTATTCTTTATTGCTTGATTAAAACCTTTAAAGGCATTATTTTTTCTTGTTATAAATGATATGATAAAACTAAAACCCAATTACGTCAGAACTTTTAATAAAAAAAATTATACTCTGTGTTATACGAGCCATTATTACAAATCTATTGATGCATCATTTATTAAAATCAAGTTAGTAGTTTAGACGCTACGATAGAACATACAATCATACTTAGACTGTCAAAATATTATCATTACTTTTGGCTTCGCCATTCTCGAATAAAAATGTATTTTTATTTTATTTCGAACTGAAAATTAGGAAGCAAAATGATTATAAATTATCCTTGCTACATGATTTTTTAGGTCAGGGATATGTTTTTAGTTTAGATGTCTTAGAGGTTTTCATATAGAATGCATCCCACGACACTTCAGAACACTTTTTCCATGACAAAGTACATGCCTTAGGGCGCGGACGTGCAGAACGCGAGATGAAACCATTAAAGATGCATTAGAAGAATTTTCTAGAGTTTTTTCTTTAGAATTATTATGACTAAATCTACTTTCTGTACGACTTAAATTTACAGCACAGTGTAACAGTACCCTAAACTGTTCAACTTTAAGTTTGACTAATAATATATCTATTTATAATATAAAAATTGGTATGTGTACACTTCAAAAACTATAAAGTTCTGCGTTGGTTGATATCAAATTTTGACCCATGCACAACTCGGATGAAAATGATTGTTTTTTATCAATTTATTGGTATCCCGTGCCTCGGAGAGCACGTTAAACCGTCGGTACTGGTTGTCATGAACTTCTATGGCAACCGTTATTGGGAAGTCAGTGCCCTGAAATATATTGACCACCAGTTCAATCTTGGAATTCAGTTCACCCTCGTGGTTGCGATATATGCGCATGCGTGGATGTAAAATAATAAAGAGTATGAAAATCTATTTCTTTGTGTCAGTTTTGTTCTTCATTTCTTATCAATAAAATTATAATGCCTACACCGAAGTATGGCACATCGTGTTACACTGTTAGCGATATGTGATACAGTTAGTTAATTGTATAAAGTTTGTCTATTTTATTGATTTTGTGGATGTTTTCATTCAAACGAGCATATGTATCGCCTGATGGTAAGCGATTACCACCGCCCATGAACACCCGCAACACCAGAGGCGTCACAAGTGCGTTGCCGACCTTTTGGGGGTGGGAAGGGGGATTGGGGGAGGGGTTGGGGTATGGGTCTCCGGTATCCTCACTCACTCGGTGAAACACAGCGCAAGCGCTGTTTCACACCGGTTTTCTGTAAGGCCGTGGTATCACTCCGGGCGAGCCGGCCCATTCATGTCGAAGTGTGGCTCTCCCACGTTTAGTTGTGTAAAAACATTGACATTCAAAGCTTTGTATGTTTATAATAAATCACTTTATAGTTTACAAAATTTATTAGGACAGGACACTCTTACTTAATGTTTTTAATATCTGATTTTAGCATTAGTGAAAATTACAAACTTTAACGATTTCACTGTTAAATCCCAAACAGCTCTAGCAGTTTGGATAGGTAAACTACGATTTTCTTTATACAAACTGATATTTTTATAACAATATCTTTTATAGAGAGCGAAAACATAATAAAATAACAATTTCAAGGAACATAATACTCTGTAAGAATTCCTCAGTAAAATCTCAATTATACTTCGGTAGAGATTTTACCAAGGATACGAGAAACGTTAGTTTCTATTATGTACTGTACTATTCTGTAGTGGTATTTATATGTTTAGTTACAACTATAACAGGTATAGATAGCTAGATAGTGCGACTGCCTATCAGAATCTCAAAAATCCAATGTTTTCAGGTAACTACAGAACTGCGCAGAGCATTAAAAGCAGCGCACGTGTTTCCCTCCAACTATAATCCCGGGTATTTTAAGATGGACGTGAAAAAGCATTTCACTAGGCCGTCATAGCTTGGGACGCCATACTGCATTGTCTGTATTCGCAGTGAATATGGTAGCCCCACTGTAATTTTTTTTCAAGCCTTCCATAAGACTCAGCAGTGTCACATTAACTGTCAAATAAAATAAATAAAAAAAACTAACAATATAAAGAAAGAAAGAAAGAAAAGAAAGAAAAAAGTATTTATTTTAACGACATTGCAACACGACAGAAAATTAAATGAAATGGTACATAAAACAGTATTGAAACATTATCTTAAAGCATAGTTAAGTACTTAAAATAACAGTAATCAATGTTATAAACATTTTTATATATCTTTACACATATACTGATGCAAAGTTGCGTCGCAGTGCACATTAAAAACAGATGCTGCTCAGCCTAATGCTGCATCATAAACAGATACAGCGCTGATTTTCAGCAACACCTTGATGGTGATTCGTGTGTCCAGAATAGAAGAACCAAAATGAAGATTTGTGTTTCGAAACAAATTTAGTATACAGTACGAATGTTTTAAATAGTTGCAGACCACGGGATAATTGCAGAATATGTCAATAATTAAGCAACAGAATCCTTATATCTTTGTTTGACGAAATAATATATTGGAATATTTATTTCGGTGGGAAGAAGCAATCAGAATTCAAAGTGTGACAACCTATATTCATCCCATTTTAGTAGTAACCAACTAAAGGAGTTGATTACGCAGAAAACAGAGATAAGGAAAATTAAAAAATACTCTATACGTACCTATTTAGGTATCTAGCTAATGGACTTGATGGTGATATCGTTTACCCTAAGTAGATACTTAGGGTAAACGATATTTTGAAGATTCAAAATATTATTTTCTCTATCATAAACGAGATTTTGAAACGTAACCAGATATAAATGTATCCGCAACTATTGAAGGTCGTCGTACGTAATGACACAGAAATTCAATTTTCACTCTCATGGACGAATGAAATAATAATATCTTCGTCGATAACGATTCAATGAAACGGATTTGCGACTTTCCGTTTGGTTAAATTTCTATTTTGTGACAAATTTTAATGATAAACTTGCTCCCATACATGTATTTATAAATACACACATTTATTTTGAAAAAAAAATACACTTTGACACATAAAAAATGATTAGAGAACTTCATAAAAATTAAAGTATTGAAAACTGTGCATATGTTATCAGTCACTTAAGTAAATTACACACGCAGACGGGGAAACCGTGGTTTCTGGTTGTGGGCTCTATCATATCTTTCTTTTTCTTTTTATTGTTTTCTGACTAAACTTTATAAATTGCGTGCAAGTCAACCTATTATAAAGTGAGTTCTAAATTTAGATTGCGTGCATCCTTCAAGCTTATCTACCATCGATCTAGCAGAGCTTCAACTGTGGCTTTATAAGGCAAGCAAAACAAATTTGATTTAAGGCCTTTGATAGTACGAACGTGTTTAATGGGTTATTTGATTTTAGAGCAGATAAGATATCTTTTATTATCACGCATACGTTTTCAATTACGCTGTTTGGTTGTGGCATGCATTGATTGCATCAGTGAGACGTCATCGTATTATCTATAGAAATAAAAATGAATCACCACAATGTATGTACAGATAACTTCCAATCAACTGAGCCAAATTGTTTTTATTTTATGTATGGCCAACCAAAATATCTCTACTTTCATTTTTCTTTATACTTTATTTCTGCTTTAGCAAGTTCCGAGAGTGGTGGTCACCATATTCATTGCAAATGCAGCCAATGCAACAATGCAGCATGGTGACCCACACCATGGCGGCCTAGTGATGCTTTTGCATCATTGGGCCTCCGTTCTCACACTCACCATCGAAACACGACAGCACGAACACTGTCATTTTACTTCTTATAGAGGTTTGTATAAAAGAAAATTATAAGAAATCCGAAGGTATTATATTTTCTTAGTACGTGATTGTACACTATACCTATGTGGTAAGCTGAGGTGGGCACAAATACTAAATCAAAGTTTTTTTGGAAATTTTTAAAATATTCACTTAAATATAAATGGTTGTACCAAGTTCGCCGAGTCAACTAATTTAGAATAAACGAATGAGGAATACGTTATAATTTTAGTTCTGTCGTTCTAGAGATTATGCGGAATAAGTAGACAGACGTAGATTTTTAATTTTATTTTTTTATGAAGATGCAGTTAATACTTATAATTGCACTTTGTAAATAACTGTTAATTTAAAATTACAAACGGACAATCCTTTTTAGAATCAAGCTCACTTGTACTTATTCCACTATTTTAATTAAGTTTACACCTGACTATACCATAGTGATTATCATCTTCGTGTACTTCTAGACAACACATGTAGGTAATTTCGTTTAATTACACCTCTGCACAAGCTATCCTAAATACGAGAACAGTTTACGAACTAACGTAGGATTAAAGGCTTCAGGCAGTCTTAATACTAGTTTAAAGTTGTGTGAAGCCGATATCATCGTGATCACATAATTGCTGACCAGCATCGTTTGAAGTGGCTCGTTAGCTGATGTAGTTTAAGGTGAGGTTGCTTATGCATTTAAGTGTTTATCTCCAGGGAGATGACTTTATAATTGTTATAAATACTTTTATAAATAATAATTACATTAGCTATCATTTGAAGAACTTTTTTTGTGTTTTTGCAGAAGTGTTACAAATATTTATGATTGTTACAAAATTCGAATGTGTATGTGAATATATTATTATTTAAAACAAACAATAACTTGGTCTAGTAGTAAATAAAGAACCATACCCGTTCTACTTCTAAAAAAATACCAAATCTATTACGAAACAAGACTTAGGGTAATTAAATAGATACTCGTAGTAATGTACTTGGAAATATTTCCGTGTAGTGGGAGCTTTATAACTACGAACACATTATGGAACAAAATCTACTACAGAACAAAACTTATGATAATCAAAAAGATAGCAATATACTTGGAAATATTTCCATCCAATTGTATCAGAAAAACAATTTGTGAATCGCACAAAGTGTTGTCCCAGGTGGGATTTGGTAGAAAGCGGCATGGCGACCGCTTAAACCACTAGGACATTAAAATAAATATCAATTATTTAAATAATGATTCCATTTCCTGATAAATTTATAATACAGTACTATAGTAATATATAGACAGCTATATTTGTAATTAGATAAGGTACACTTAGCAACAAAACTAAGAAAGCTTATAGTTTGTCGTGAGCTAGCAATTTATCATCATTTGAACTGTAATACTATTGTTTCACTTGCACTCTGATAAGACCTAATACAAAGCTTGATTTATTTAGAATTAGCTATTTAGAACTTAGTACGTTTTTATATATATAAGCTTATATGCCAACACAGTAAATACCTACATATCGTGAGTAGCATATTTAATACATTCAATTTCATCAAAATCATAGGCACAGTCATTTCGTCGGCGTCTTCTATTGGTCAAAGCGTGATGTTATAACAGCTTGAACAGATTGGTTTACCACAAAAAATTATAGCGAGCCAACCTTAAACAATAGACGCATCATACTATTTCTTTAAAACCGTGATTCGCAGGTCACATTCAGCATTCCGTTCCGGTTGTTATCAGAGGATAACAGTCGTGAAGCTTAGTTAGAGGCTTTTTGACGGCTTGAAAACATCCAACGGCAAGATTACGTAGCCATAACATTGTCTTACCAGTCCTCAACCCGTACTTGGCTAGCGTGGGGATGTTTGGCCTTAACCCTCTCCTGAGAGGAGACTAGGATATTGATTTATTTAAACTTTTCATTTTTTCACATATTCTTTTTGTGAAACTTTAACTATTTATGCTGCACATGCAATGAAAGCCATCAAAAGGAATTTTCCTCCATTTATGCAACTTCTTCTGTTGATACTTCGCTTCTATTGGTCATATCGTTATGAAATAAAGCCTATAGCCTTTCTCCAAAACTGAACTACCTACTACTGAAAGAATTTTTTCAAATTGCACAAGTTCTTTCTGAAAACAGTCCAACCAAACGAAACTAACAAACTCTTCAGCTTCGTAACATTAGTTTAGATAAGTGATAGAAAGATAGATAGGACTTTGTCGTTCTGAAAGTTCAAGAAGCATTGAGAAACGAAAGAGGTCGAAATCGTCTCTTCAGTATACCTAAAAAGGTGTGTTTCACTTCTTATTCCAACCCCTCCCTCATTCCCGCTCCCCATCCCCCAAATGTCGGCAACGCACTTGTGACGCCTCTGGTGTTGCAGGTGTCCATGGGCGGCGGTAATCGTTTACCATCAGGCGATACGTCTGCTCGTTTGCCACCTATTCCATTAAAAAAAAAAAGAACAGTTTGCATCCGATTTTAGGAGAATGCTGAGAAACAGGCTCACGCCTAAATCAGCTGCAGAGACTCATTCTCTTAATTATAAGATAACTGTTAGCCTAATTTTTAAGAATTAACTGTACCTACAGTTTTTGAATTAATAAACTATTATATTATTATAAAAGGAATAATTTCTAGTGACAATACAGCTATATTAACAACAATGCCGGTAGGTTGAAGTGCTTTATTTAAACACAAGTAAAATTCAAACTCCTGTCTAAAATGGAATATGTTTTGATGTTGGTTTATTTACATGCCACTCAGAATACATATTGCGCATAAAATGTAATGATTCTCGCTTCATATTTGAAAATGGTGTGATGGATGTCAGTTGCTTCATAGGTGTAACGGAATATAACCGAATATTTTGTTACGTATATGAATTATTTATACGTTATTACCAAATAAAGTTGAAATACTCGTACGTTGTTCGAGTATTGTGAGTACGAAGAAAATTGTGGAATTTTAGTTTCAAGAATCGAAAACATTATAATCTTATACATATATGAAATTCTCGTGTCGCGGTGTTTATTACCAAACTCCTCCAAAACGACTGGATCGATTTTTGTGAATTTTGTGTGCGATGCACACCGATATGGGTTGGTCTGAGAATTGGCAAACATCTATTTTTCATCCCCTTCAATGATAAGATGACTCACCCCAAAATTTATTTTTGGAACGAAGTTCCTTATGGCGCGTTGTGTAAGGGGGCTAGACGGAAAAATTGTCACGACACAATTTGTTGTCACGACACGACGACGACACACACAGATATTTTCGTTTCGTCTTTCTATTTCGAACTTCGTTCCATCCGGGTGTCCCTTGACACCTCTCAAGTTTTATTTTAATTTTTTTATTTCAAAAGAACGTTTGGCTGGTCAGCTAGTTCACTATGTTTTTTGAACTATTGATGTTTTGTATGTTTTGGACTGAGGACTTAGGGGCGAAAGCAATAATGGACACATCATTTTCAATTGCATAAAACTAAACCCTTGCCAGCACGTTTCTCGTGAATTTTCATTCTATCTATTTTTGTTTGAGAGACATCATTCTCATACATTTGTTAATGTTTTACGTTTTTTTTATCTTGCATTGTTTTGCTCTTTTAGTCGACTCTAACAACACCTAGTTACGGAATTTAGTTTTGTAATCCATTAGGATTACAAAATTAAAAATAACAACCAATTTCTAGTAATCTTTTGTGGCGAAAACATTGCGTTAACCTTTATTATTTAATTTATAAAATAAGATAATATAAAAAATAATTCTTTAACTAAAATCTTAAAAGAATGATATAAATTATTCAGTTCAAAAGTTTTAGACAAGATTCATGGGTCAAACTTGCAAAGGTGTAGTGTTCAACAAAGTTTAAAAATATTCCTGGTCTTAAGCGTCAAACGTTATGAATAATGTCCAGTTTCGTATCTGGTTTACTTTTGAGAAATAGCTAACAAACTTAACAACGCATTACTGAAAATAAACCAAAATAAAGATCAGAAAAAAACCCTCTTTAGCATAAAAATATTATACTGACTACTGTTTTCTCGTCCCTATCACTAATATTGAACTTAAGTAACTGAATAAATTAATGTACATAACGTTGGCTTGTTTTAATAAATTATTTTCATTACATCAAAAGAAGCAATTACCATCGTTATCAAAATATAGGAGCATCTTTATACTTTTCAAAATTTATTAAATTTAAATAGTGTCCTAAAATCGGCAAGGATATTTGAGTATAATGATGTCAGTTTAATAAAATTTCGAGTTAAAAAGTTAGAGCGCTAGGTAAAAAGAAATTCTTTTAAGAGCTCACGGCTTGTATGAAATTAATTTTGAATACAGTGTCAATATCGCTTTCGGACTGCCGGTGGCGTTATTAAAACGTGCTTGTTGTGGACATTTGAGGAGCTAGGTGGAAATTCATAAAAATATACGATAAACTGAGAGCGTTTGGACGTAACTAATTGACGTACGGAATGTCATGTCGGCTACCTTGCATAGGATGTTGGTAAAATACATCTTACAATGAACGAAACCAAGGGTTAGATTTAGTGCTAAAAACAAAATCAAATCAATGTAGATGATAAAATAGGCTAAGAGTACTAAAATATAATAAAAAGCAATTTGTTATATTCAATTATGATATCGGGAAATATGAGGCATATGAATAGACAATAAGCAGTCTACCTAAATAAAAGGATAGCAACTGAAATAAGAGGCAAAGTAAAGGAAACAAAACACAAATTACACTGGATACAGTTGCCATGTTTCTCATTAAGTGATAGGCCGCAAGGGGTATTAATGTGTTATAGTTGGCCTCATATGGCATACTATCCCCATCCTTGAGCTGGGGCACCCCAGTACCAGCTCCTCCCTCTGGACCACATTCAACAGAGAGCGGCTCGAATTGTCGACTGCCAGGAATTTTCAATTCCGCTAGATTTTTTAGCGCTGATGTGGCATCGGTATGCATCTTTTACCGCATCTACTATGGGGAGTGCTCCGAGGAATGGTTCGGACTGATTCTTGCCGCCTCTTTTCGCCGTCGTCCTACGCGACAGCAATTTCATCTCCATCACTTGGATGGCTGGCAGTCCGCAACTGTGCGCTTTTTGCGAAACTTTCTGCCTCGCACAACAAAACTGTAGAATTAACTGTCGCCTGCGGTATTCTCGAACCATTACGACCCTAAAACCTTTAAGAAAAGAGCATTCTCCTTCTTAAAAGATCGGCAACGTACTTGTGACACCTCGGGTGTTGCGGGATGGTGATCGCTTACCATCAGGCGATATGTCTGCTCTTTTGCCCCTATTCAATAATAAATATATAAATGTATTCTTATTTAACTGTATGTGAATTGATAAAATACTTAAGGCGTTAATGTTTCCAAGAATCACTGTTTTACCACACACGTTTTGTTAGAGGTAATTAAGAGTAAACGTCAGGGGCGCACGTGCCTTATCCACCTGCTGACTCAAAGGCAAGCAGAAACTTTTCTTAATTGGTTATCACATTAACGATCAAATAATTCAATTATTTTTAACCTTATGCACAAATATATACACAGACTTAATTTCTAAGATATTCTAACAGTGGACTGGTTTGGATGATGTAGATTGTAGAGAAAGGATGAACAGTACAGTCGGTGTTTTTAAAGGTAATAAATGATAGGAGAGGTTTTAATAAGTACCAACTACATTAAATTTATCTTTACCCTTTTCCATGTGGTCAAGGATTAAGAATACAGTGTCGCTATCTCTAATTATTCACAACAACTATTTGCTCACTTTATATGAAAACGCTTCATCTAAAGTGAGCAAACAAATTCCCCTTCTAAGGAGAGATTTGGATCCAGTAGTGGACTATTAAAACTATTGATAGTGATAATTATGCACTTTGTATAGACAAGTGTGTAATAGATAGATAGTAATACACCAGGGTTTACAAACGCTACAGTCATATTCCATACTAGTTTTTAATATTTAGCTTGCATTGGAGCAAATATTATATAGATTACATTCTTAAAAAATATGGCAAAGGATTTCAAAACATTGCAAAGAATAATACCTACGTTGAATAAATAAAACTAATGCAAGTTTTACGAACTCCTTCCGTTTTTAAAAGACCGTCAGAGCTTGTCGTGAATGTAAAAATGAATCGCTGAATGTTTAAAACAAGTTCAACGTCAGGAACTTTTTGAACGGTCCGTAAGGTCCGACGTCAACATTTGTTATCAGTTTAATAAAAAGTTCCATTAATTTTTGTTCATAAACAATATTAGTGTTTCAAGACTTTCATATGTTAGAAGTAGGGCAAAAATACCAATGAAGTTGTAGATCACTTCCGAATACCAAATAAACTGTCGTTTAATATTCTCTCGAATACTAAACGACAGTTTACACGAAGCTGTCTCAATATGTTAAGAAAGTTCATCCATCTTCCACTAACCTGGCTAGGATTGCTTTGCAATAACCTAAACAATACAAAGTATTGTGATTACTTTTGTGTTCACTAAAAAAATTGGTTTCAATTTGCTAGTTAAGTATCAAAGTTAAGGAAAATAAATCAGTGTAATAGTGCTAAATAACTACTGAATTTCCGTTTAATATGTTTCTGTTAATGACTTGTAACGGAGATTACATTTACATAATCGAGCAAACCGCGTATAAATAAGCTTTAGCTTCGTTACTCTGTCGTGAAAATTGAATAAATATATGGTACTGTACAGTAAATGCGTGTAACAATGGATAACCTTAGCAAATAATAAATTCTTTGATGTGGAACGAGCCTAATAAACTTATGTTAGTTTTCTCCTGCAAGTTCATTTAATTATGCACATAATTGAGAACAAAAGTAGCGTTTTTATCTAATATACGTTTTGTTATTTACTTAACAATTGGTTATGCTCTCTTCTAATTTTTGCAGTAATTATCATTATTACTAGAGTAAAGACTGTGATTAGGCAAACGTAGTTTAGGACGCCCTGCGGCACGATGAACCGACAATGACTTGTATAATTTACAATCAGCTGATTCTTTATTTTTAACTGAATACGACGAAAGATATTTTTTTGTTGGTCTATGTTCCATCGTAGCATCTAAAATACTGAACCAATTTTAATGGACGATGTGTCAACAACAACAAAAGATTTGTAACAAGGGTTCTGTAAAATTTTATGTAGTCGGGTTATAGTTTTTAAACTTTTTCTTGTTTACAGAGTAATTCGTGTTAAATATATTTTTCTGCCCCATATGGGAAAAGAAAATAATTAAAAATTGTATATTTATACTAGATGCGGGCTGCCCAAGACCAGGATGATTGGTGCTCTATGGGGGAGGCTATTGTTTAGTAGTGGACGGCAGTAGGCTGAAGTAAGTAAGTAGTTATCATCATCATCATCATAAGCCTATCATAGCCCACTGCTGGCCATAGTCCTCTTCCATTGCACACCACTTTGATTGATTCTGTTGTTCCAGCTCCTGTTACCCTGTGGGCGTCCTACACTGCATTTGCCAGTCTTACAAGTAGTTTATATACAGTCAATTATTTATTGTTTCCAAAACTTAATATTTGATATAAAAATTAATCATTTGATTACGATTGTACTTTATCAATAAAATTAAATTAAACTCTTAAACAAACGATATAAAGAGCTGGTTGTATTGTCATCAACATTGTATTTTCATATTTCAGCAAGAGCTCACTTATTTAAGGCAACTTCTTATTCCATACGTGTACATCTTATGTTTATTGTAAATCTGAAAGTAACTTTGTCTGTTACGCTTAACTTGTTCACGGCCAAACCAGCGCACCGATATCAAATGAATTTAGCATAGAGATACTTTGTTAACCCCGTTAACCGACATATACACCGCCAAAGCCGCGGGGAAAAGCAAGTAATTTATATGAGCAGTGTAATTTTAATTACTTTAATGCTGGTTCGCAACAGGCATTCTTTCTAGTTAAGCATTCTTCCAGAATGAAAGATGCAAGTATTTGAATTTAGAGTTTTAGAAAATAAACTAGATTCCTGACTAGGGACACCAAGAAGTCAAAACACAAGTGCGTTGTAAGACCTCACTCTAAGGAGTACTCAAGGTGAAATACATGGCAGAGAGGAGGGGGAACATTAGGAATAAAATATAATTTCAAATCAAAATATATAATGACAGTTACAAGACATTGAACTTAGTATTCATATTGTATCCAAATAAAACGTCAAAAATAATCTCGACGAGGGTGAGCCGTTAATGAGCCAGTTGGTATATAACCTTTATATAACTTAGACAGTATCGGACTTCTTAAAGATATTTATATTCAGCCTGGAATTAGGAGAAAAAGTTAGAATGCGTAAATTACTACTTCAATTTATTTGTATCAAAAATGTATAAATCAAATTGCAAATTAAGTTCGTAATACTTTTTAAAACAAATTAGTAGATCGATTGTAACTCTTGTGAACAAAAAGTTATTGTTTTTTTTAAATATATTATTATAATTTGGTTCCTAATCACACATCTAAAAATGTATAAGTCAAATATATTGAAAGGTTTGAACACACTTCAAAGAATACTGGTCCTTCTCAGAGGATTCATTGGCCAGTTGCATGAAGGAACTGTGGCGACATCCTCGGTGCCTCGATGGCGCGAGTGGTAGCGTAAGCGACTGCTGTGCTTGAGGTCTCGGGTTCGATTCCCGGGTCGGACCAAATGTTTGTATGATCTGCAAATATTTGTTTCGAAGTTTGGGTGTTTTCTATGTATAATATGTATATATTTACAAAAAAGTATATAATTATTTCTATCAGTTGTCTGGTACCCATAACACAAGCTCTGCTTAGCGTGGGACTAGACGGCGTTGTGTGTTAATAAATTGTCCGAAATATTATTATTTATTTATCCACATGTAACACAACAATAACCTACTACAGCGCCATCTACCGAGGATATACTGAACTATGAAGTAACGCACTATATGGAGTAACTACAAATCCTGAATCGCGCAATAAATAGTTCTCGCGCCGATTATCCCAACATCAACGGTTGGGCAGTGACCCGCCAGGCATGATCACCTCGCCTGGTCGGAGGATCCTCCCTTTATGTTGGGTGGAACATGATACTCGTTCCCCTACAGAACTAATGAGAATATTTTTTTACATAGGCTCCATTATTAATTTTAATTTAAAGAAATGAGTCTTATGAGAACCTTTCCACTATAAAATATTAATATCGCTAAAACAAGAAATCAAAAAGCTCTTTTTTCAAGTTGGACTTTTTGGGCACTTTTGAAACATTCCATTAGTTAGTTAATCTAGTTACTCTGACTCTAGTAGTGATTATGATTATTTTGAGATCCTGACACTCGTTTTGGTGAAAAAGATTTATTCCAATAAAGAGAAGATTAAACAATGAAAGATAAAGTGGGGAATAGGAAGGTAAAACCAAAAATATGAACTCAGAAGTTAAAAATAGGTGTGTTTTTCCTAAACAAATTATAACTTATCTACATCTTAAAATCAGGATCTAATAAAAATTAAAGCCATCATTAAATCTTGGCCCTTGATCTTCTGAGAATGGACAAATAAAATAAACCAATGTTTAACTTTTTGAAGCATACAAATCTATGTATAAACTTTTCCATTATCGGGAGCCAATGAATTTTCAATGTGTAAATTAACTTCTAAAATGGAATCACTCACGCTGGCGGTTGACCGCTCGGATCACAGCGAGAACTAGATTACGGATCGAAGTAACGGATAAAACTCACTCTATTTAACATAGCTGAAAACCCTCATCAAACTTTGGGAGTCAACACGCACTCTGTTGATTTGCTAAGTTTAAACAGAAATCATCGCTGTGTTCAATTTTCGAATGTTCATTACTTGATTTTGAATTTTTGATAATGAGAGGATTTCGAATTTACCGCCCAAATATTTTACTGTTGCATACGATGACTCTCGATATTACTTTATTAAACTCGTTTGCCAACGCTCAACAAGGGAATTGTTCCAGTCTTGCAATAGTTGAAATTGAGAAATTGTATCTGAATAACTGTCGGGCAAACTTTGATTGTGCAGTGAAACTTCGACTTGACGTTAGCGTATGTTTGTAATTTATTTGTCAATATAATACTTAACCGTCTACTGGAATTGAATAATTAATTAACTCGCCATAAGTGTCGTGTATATCTGTGAGATCGCCTGATTTAAACAAATCTAATAACTTTGACTTGCCGTCGACGCGTGTTACGATTTATAACTGCGTTAGTTCTTCCCACAACGGCGGCATGAACTCACGTTCTAAAGTTTTGGCTTCAACCGTGAGACCGGCGTCACCAATTACGTGAGTAAATTATTCAAAAATGAATACACAATTTTCTTAAACTTTGTAAAAATCGTAAAGGTACGTGTTCCATTTACTTATATTTTCATTATAGTATTATATAGTCATTTAATTAATTAGCCATTGATTTATTTTGTTGATATGAATTATGAAAATATGTAATAAATGCGTATAATTGTTTCAGAATGTCTTATGCAAATGAACGACGTTGTTTCAAAGGGCTTCGTGAAGTCATACCATCTGATGAAAATCTGTCATAAATATAGATAGGAAGTGAAGTGTAGAAGGATAGTGAAACTGAAAGTGATGTAGCTCCGGGAAATCTAGTATCATAACAAATTTCGTACAGCGACGAGGATGTGCTCGAATATTCTTGGTGACTATTTGAGTCACCAAGAATATTCGAGCAAAAATGATTCCTCTTTTCATTGGGAAATGACAATTGTACCAAATGCAGTAAAAAAACCCCATCGACAATCCGCTTGCACTAGAAAACACAATAACGCAGTCACCAAGACATACTCGTAAATGGGTTACCGCAGGTGAAAAGCGGTACTTTTAACCTGCTTTCCATGGCATTTATAAGTGCGGATGGCGAAAAAATTCAAAAAACAAAATATTCTAGTCAAAATGCAAGAAATATTGGTGCCTTGAGCAAATGGTTGCCCTGTTGCGGTACTTGATACAGTATAAGAAAAGTGATTTTCAAGGATTTCTTTTGTTAAGAGAAGGGCTTATTTTATCCAAAATTTTTTATGTTATTATTTTTAATATTTTGATGTACCTAAGTCAAATTGATGTGACGATTTAATATTGTGCTTTTTTTTTGGAACGAAGTCCTTATCGCGCGTTGCGAAGGGGGGCTAGACGGAATTGTAACGACACTTTCGACACTTTTTAAATTGTAACGACACTTTTTGTCAAGACGAATTAATTATACCATATTGTGTGTTTACCCAAAAAATTTAGTGGTACCACAGGAAGGAAAAAAAATTCCCCGCATACTCCTGGATCACCTACTTCGTCACATCGTGAAGTCGAGTTCTTCGATACCGCCATACTTCTCAGTCGAGGTTCCCCCCCCCCCACTAATACTGTCACCCCCCCACCCTTTACCTATATTTTCAACACCTTTTTGGGGCTTATTTATCTAGCGTAGCACCCCCAATCCATTCACCCCACTACCCCGATCACCCCCACCCCCTAAGATCATCTCTTAAGGAAGACACCCCCTCTACCTCCGAAACTATCGCTCGGAGACATTTTTTAGTCCCCCCTTGCTGCCCCTGAACTTGTCAGGAGTTAGCACCAATCAATATTTGTCTTAACCTCTTTTTTTAAAAAAAAAACTTCGTCCCCCCACAACCTAACTTTTGAACCAATTGGGAATTTGAAAAAAAAACTCATGATTTTTTTTATGTATTTTAAAACTTTATTATTAATAATATTGATAAATGATGCCAGAAACTTAAAAAAATATTTTTTTCAATAAATTATAAGCAATTAAAATTTCAATAAAACCCATAGTACACAGCACCATAGTGCTTGAACTCATTTTAACGGGCACAGCACCCCCAACCCTTTCGCCCCATCAGACTGGTCATTTTCTGACCTCTCCCCCCCACTGATAGTAACATCATCCCCCCCACACTAGGACCGCACATATTTTCAACCCGTTAGTTGGTTATCACGTTTAACTAGCAAGTTACTCATTTCCACCCCCACCCCCTAAAATCATCCCTTAAGGAAGATACATACAAGGAAGATAATAGTACGAGCATGGTATTTATACAGTTAATAGTTTTTATATACAAAATAGCCATTGCAATTTTTGGGTCGACTTAAGTGTCTTAAACGAATTAGTGTTTATTTACATCGGTTTAAATAGAAATTACCTAATAGTAATAATGCCTACATAATATTTTTGTTTTTTAATTTTTAAATATTAAATATCAAAAGAAATATATTGAATAAAAAAGTTACAACATGAAATAATTTTATCGGAAAGTTACTTTCATAAGTGCACTGTATCTGTTAATTGATTCTTCAAAAGCAAGACCTTCGTTGTCTAACACAAATATGCTTTAACAACTACTCTATTTAAAAACAATGAACATAATTTTGATGACTGTCTCGATGGATAAACGTACATTTTAAGGATCAGAATTCAATATTTTTATTTGTAATTCAGAAACTTCATGTAACAATAAATTTTGGTGCCTATTCATCCATTTAGCATTTTCTTAATACTAAATCTATATTACCACAACACCTTCCCTTTGTTTTGTATTATAAGGACATCAAAATGTTATACCATTGTTTATCAGCTACCTGGGACATAAAGTATATTGTCCGTAATAGTTTCCTGCAAGTCATAAACTAGAATATCCTCTCTAACTTGATAGTACACCGCTACTCAGACATTTCGAGAATACAAAACTGACATTGTTATCTTTATTCGCTATATTAGGCTATATATTTTATCGTCTTATTAAGATTAGTTTCCTATAGATAAGGTAGTTCAATACATTTTTGTTGCCGTAGAAGGGAGACCTAAAACCCTTTTCTCTTTTTTACGAGTGTAAGTTCGTTAAAAAAGAGAAAAAAGTGTACCACTCTACCCCTGGAGAATAGCTCTGGGATCCAGCAGCGCCTGCATGCACTGACGCGGGCACCGTCTGCTGACAGAGACCTACAACCACAATCTACAATCCTATATATGTATATATATGTGTATTGTATAGAGGGATGGTAAGCGATTACAACCGCCCATGTACACCCGCAACACCAGAGGCGTTACACGTGCATTGCCGGCCTTTTAAGAAGGAGTACGCTCTTTTCTTGAAGGTTGGGAGGTCGTATTAGACCGGGAACACCGCAGGCGACAGCTCATTCCACAGTTTTGTTGTGCGCGGCAGAAAGTTTCGGGCAAATCGCACGACTGTGGATTGCCAACCATCTAGATGATGGGGATGAAGTTTCTGACGCGTAGGACGATGGCGGAAAGAGGATCAGTCCGAACTATTCCTCGGAGCACTCTCCATGGCAAATACGGTAGAAGCTGCACAGCGAAGCCACATCTCTACGCAGCGCCAGAAAGTCTAGCCGAATTGGAAGTTCTTGGCAATCGACGATTAAAAAAAACCATTGAAAACACTTTAGGGGACATATACCTAGTAGTATAACTACAATCCCTGCAATCATAGTTTATAACAGTTAGAACTAAAACTAAGCTAGCTCGTAACATGTAAGTAGAGATTAATAGCAGTCGTAATTTGGTAGAACATTGGTACAATGTTTAGCGATTGTATAAGTCAGTAATACCTCGTTAGTACTTCTAAGAAATATCTAGAGATAGCTTTATATTTACACTAATGTAGAGAGAGAGAGATTTGCTGTGGTAGTGATACGCCTAGTTTACTCTGCATCACTGATTCCGTGGAATAAGAACCTGTCTTCAACGTTACTTTTCACCGAATAAACGACGTTGCCGTAGCTCAAACCTAAAGGGTTCTTAGGTGCCATTTAATGCCTGATCTTTGGGGCAGATTAAATACAACACTCTGTGATCATGTGTTACAGATACCCATGGATAACGGTAGTTGCTTACTATCAGGAGATTTGTTTACTCTTTCGCTATCTTATACCATATATATATGGTAATTTTATTTACTTTTAATATATACAGGGTGTAAAAAGACGACTGGGGCTGATACAGCACCCCAAAACTTATTAAAAAAAACAAACAGTTGTCTTTAAAAAAAAATGTAGCTTGAAAAAACAATGTGTCAAGATTTTTATTAATTTCAGAAGCCAGCAATGTACAACTTAACGCGCCCGCGCGCTCTGTCGCGGTCATAGGACTCACCCGGCCAGTTGTTTTGATATTAAAATACATTACTGTTTTATTGATTTTCTTTGTTTTTTGGTTTTCTAAATGAGATAATTAGGTAGTTTGGGTCCTGCTATGTTTTACTATGTGTATGTAAGCAGAAAAAAACATAAAACGACTGAGATAAATTAACATTTTTTTTGAGTTTTTTTTTCGCTAAACCTATTCAGTATCATGGTCTGATTGCAACCCCCAAGTTTTCGGTAGTAGTCTTTTTACACCCTGTAAATATAAGTAAATAAAATTTAAGCATCTTTTTGTCACTTCAAATTAACAGCTTTTCACTAAATGCATGTAAAAGTATAAAGGTACATACAAAAGTAGTTTTTTAAAGTCAGTCTATCTGTTAATTCCGGCTAATTTCTAGAACGACTAAACTACTTTCCCTAGCAGATGGTTTATGATATAAAAAGTAACATAGACTACTTTTAATTTTGCCTTTACAATAACAACCGCGTATAACACATCCTTCTCGCTTTTCTTACATAATTTATAATATATTTCTGTTGTTATTTGTACAAAGTTGATCTTTTATCTTGAGTTCTAATGTTCTGATCTTTCAAGGGCTTTCAACAACGAGCACTTTATCAGTTTGATTTCTTTGGCGAAAGTATTTTAATTTGAATGCTAAACAAAGCCGCTTTAATTTAGAATAGAAATTGGATTTCAAGATCAAAGTTTGAATGTAATTTAGAGCTTAAATAGAATCTTGACGTGATACTTTTGTTGGGTTTAGGGTTGCGTATTAAAAAAATGCGGAGGCAATCTTTTCATTTAAAACAAAAAAATTAAATACGTCTTATAAACAATGTCAAATGCTTTTTTTTATCATGCAGGAATACAAAAAAGGAGGCGGCAAAGGATTGCTAGCTACTCAATCGCCGCCTAATAGTCGTTGCGGTCGTATCTTGGGGTCATGAGTGCAAAATATCCGAGGCAGGTGATAACCTGGTTCCGCCGGGGAGTGTTGTCTAAGGTGGGGCTCCGCTGCGCCTCTAATTGCCGAGATTTGTGATAGAGAGCAGTGACTTGTTAGCGTTACTCTGTACCTAAGCCATGAAGTACCGCAGGGAGGACTCGCGTCTGCCTATGCGTTTTTGGAGCTCCTCAAGACTGCTAAGGTAAGCCACCATTGGGTTTATTGGGTAAACCGGTTCTACGGAAGTCCCACACACGACCTCCATCTCGGCATAATGGAGTGTATGGCGCGAAAACCATTAACCGTGTTAAAAAACGAATAGATACTTGTTAGGTACTGTAAAATACAGTTTCATTAGCAAGTTCCAAAAGATTATATAAAGAAATATCTATCCCGGCAAACGCTGTTTTTAAAAAGTATGTTCAAGGGTGGGTCAACCTTATCATTTAGGGGTATGAAAATAGATGTTGGCTGATTCTGAGCCCTACCCGATATGCACAAAAAATTTCATAATAATTGGTCCAGTTGTTTCGGAGGAGTTTGGTAACAAACATTGCAAGACGAAAATTTTATAAATTAGATGTAATACCAGGGCTGAGCAGACCTGGGTGAGTTTGAGCAAATCTAGTTTGTCGTACCTACCATCTACTATCGGACTGTACCTAAAAGTTTGGGTAATACTAGGTTTACCCGGCGAAAATAGATTTAAACAATGTTTATACTTGGCAAAAGTCAGAGTTAAGAAGTTTGCCCGAAGAACTAAGAATTACCCAAAATAATTTTATCCTCAAACAAAATTCAACTCAGTTGTAAACCGAAGTCATTAAAAGTTGTATAATAGCCATAATCATATTTATCAATATGTTTAACAACGTTTAATATTCCATTACGCATATTTTCCGCTCTCTTTCATTACATTTACAGTCACCATATTGTATTTCCAAACAATAAGCTATTATAATTTGTACAGAATAAAGAAGACTGTAGAACTCATGTACTGAAACAATTTTAAAGTTAAATTTTCAATATTAATTATTAAATTCAGCGTTACTCTTTCACGCAAAAACTACTAAATGGACTTTGATGAAACTTTACAATAGTATAGCTCTAATACATCAGATTAACACATGGACTACAATTTATAAAGATACTAGCTTTGATTCGCGGCTGTAACATTTTATGATTAAGTAAAATCTTAATTATACTTTAGAATATTGATAACACAAGTTTTAAATATATGACTAAATATATTTTAAAATACTGTTGTAGATAAATTTCATGGAATATGCTATGAACAAATTGTAACTTTTCCAAGTATTAATTTCAAGGTGCATTTTACATGTTACGGAAGAAATTAACTTTAAACATGGTAAGTTTGTGAATGTACGAGTGCTGTATAAAAGCAATTTGAATCTGAAATTGGATGCTTTTGAGGTGAAATTTTGCAAAGTGTATATTAAATTAATTAATATTACAGTTCTAGGTAATTGCTTGTTTCGAGTAACTTTTACTTAGGAATATAGTAAACACTGTTTATATTTGCAACTTCTTGCAAGTAATAATTGGCTTCAGACTAATTTATAAACTACAGAGTTGTATATACATGGTATGGCAGTTTTATGTACAATTCCAGGATGTTATTTAATTATGCATGTTTACTTAACAACAATTAGTACTTGCTTAGGCTTTTGCTAACACACTTGCAAATGAAATCCTATAGTACAGCAGTCAAGATGAATAACTAAAACAGTAAGTCAGTCAAATGCATGTTTTATTTCAACACATTCTTTTCCATAAATTGATGGCACCAGAATTTTATAAACCGTTTGTGTTCCACTTAAAAAATATTCTGCACTGACCAATGATAAGGAGTCTTTGTATATCTAAATTTCATGAGATCACGCTTGCCCATAATGGTATTGGTGTTCTCCTAGTCTAAATTCATACAATATTCATAGCTGAAGGTGGGGTCCCTACTTTATACGTGATGAATTATACGAGCAACCGAAAAGTTATGAAATTGAACGCTTTATGTTCTTTAATAAGTGATCAGTTTGAGCTTAGTTGCCTAAGTTTTGGGTGGTTTGATGAGCTCTGATCTTTGGGTACAATGGCTTTTCGCAACCACTATTGTATTGTATTAATGCATTGGCTCATACTGAAGAAAATTTTATTATGTTGTATTGAACTAGATTGCATTGTGTCTCAAGTCATTATAATAGTTTTTATTTGATTAAATCTATAAAACTCGTAGTAGGATAACATAGTTATAAGTAAAATGGAATCAAAATTGTTTTGATTGAACTGCGACTGCACGGTTGGCCGAGTGGTGTCAGCGGTCGCCATGCCGCTTGCTACTGTGCCAAGTGTCGTGGGTTTAAATCCCACGCGGTACCTACAACACTTTGTGTGATCCACGAATTGTTGTCCCGAGTCTGGATGTTCTTTGTGTCCGTTTCATGTATGTTTGTAAAGTCCCCCACGACACAGGATGTTTATTCCTAATGTGGGAATTGTCTTTTTAAAAAGAAAGAAAAAAAAAGAAAAGAATTAGATTGCTAAATTGATTATGAAACATAGTAAATAATATCGTGGAGAAACACATTATGCATTGTAATCTCTACCTACTCATACAGTTTAGTTAGAGTTATGGAAATTATGTCAACAAAAGTCAAATTACTTTGCATTACATTTATAACATTTTTAGAGATATTTACTTACAAATAACAAATTACAAGTGTACACAGATGAAAGATTCTGAGGTTTTATACAAAAACATGTATATTCAAGTATTTAAAGGAAAAATAAAAATATACGCAGAAATAATCTTCTTCAACAAAAATATTTAATTAAAATCATAAACTCATCTCATTCTTATCCAAGGTAGGTAGAGAGGATAAAATATCATGATGTTACTCATCTTAAACAACAGCCTTTAACAGTCTATATATATAATATACTAGCTGACCCACGCAACCTCGTTTGCGTCTTATATTTCCCGTAGCGTGAAAATTTACCCTCGTTTTTGAAACATTCTTCATTGGTGCTCCGCTCCTATTAGTAGTAACGTGATGATATATAGCCTATAGCCTTCCTCGATAAATGGACTATCCAACACTGAAATAATGTTTCAAATCGGACCAGCGGTTTCTCAGATTAGCGCGTTCAAACAAACGACCAAACTCTTCAGTTTTATTATTTTAGCCGAACATCAGCTCGCCCCATTTCCACATTCAATAAACTTTAAATTACCTTATGTAACGCTCTACCTACCCTAACACATAATATTTCTTACTACGCGTAAATCTTGATGAAGTCGAATTTAAATCAATTCCTGATTCAATTGACCTCAAGATCACTTTATTAAACTGGAATGGTTTTGTAGTAAGCGCTTTATCTCTTTTATTTTAACAGCATCTGTGCCTTAGTGTTTTATGATGGTCGTAAAACATTTAACTAAACAAGATTAAATATCAAGTAAAGTGATTTGGTATATCTTTATTGTTTCACACACAGCAGATTCACTTTTTATTCGGATTTTATATTGTGACAATAATTTAAGCATGTTGCGAAGATCAATGTCATCAATTAAAATTAAATGATTAGGGATTAGAAGTTTTTAAAAATTTAAAGAAAAGTGCATTTGCATATATTAATAGTAATAGCAAAGGGCCACAGAAATGGTTACTAAAAACTAACACTATTGAAAATTTTTGTTTTAAGAGAAGACTAACCTATCAATTGAAGGTCACGTAAAAAAGTAAAAGATACTTAAAATAAATAATAATAATAATAATAAAATATTTGGATTTATCTCACGAGATTGTCGATATTTGGAATGTGGATTCGGTGATCATTGTTCCGATAGTCGTATCAGCTCACGGATTGATAGCCAAGAGCCTCGACCAACACCTTAAGAGGCTCACGTTAGGGGGCTGGATCAAGGGTCTGATACAGAAGGCAGTCCTTCTTGACACGGCACGTATAGTGAGGAGGTTCCTGTCTTTGGAGCCCTAACCACCGGTTTCTTGGTCCCTGTACCCGAAGTCGGTGGTCTACTATTTTTTATATTTTTAAATATACATTATGTTATTGTTTATCTTTTTTAAGTATTTAAAAATGTAATTAATATGTATATATAATTAAATAAAGAGAATAATAATAAATTATATTACATCTATGAAACATTCATGTATGCATAAATATGTATGTTTATATGTTTAAGTTTCAAATTGGTAGAGCCATGATTTCAGCATGAACAGGCTGACTTCACAAGGGTGGTACTACCCTCTCACAGAAGATCAACCTTCAGTGACAGCTTTTCAGCACAGCTGTCGGTCGTGTTTCGTTAGCAAGTGCGAGACTGGAGGATTGGGATCATCCAGAAGCATCTCAATAACCCGCCTTAGTGTGGTTCATCATGCTGCATTGTTGTGTTCTATGGTACCACAATGAATATGGTGACCAGCACTCTTGGGTTCTGCTTATGCTTTCCATCTGGCAGAATAGAGTCCCTTTGGCAGGCTCATACATAAACAAAAGAAAAATTTATATACATAGTTAATGATAAGTTTGTATGTCATAATCAGTTCGTCGTCTTCTATTCTGCCTTGCCGGACGGTATGGTGTGCAATTTAAGTCTTGTAAAAGACGGCTCACATGAAGTAACTACACTAGTTTTTAGTATAACTAACTAGTTATACCGTGGGAGAGCCATGCTTCGGCATGAATGGGCCGGCTCGACCGGAGTAATACCACGGCCTCACAGAAAACCGGTGTGAAATAGCGCTTACGCTGTGTTTCACCGAGTGAGTGAGGATACCGGAGGCCCACACTCTACCCTACCTTGTCACCCTCCCCTTCCCCTAAAGGCCGGCAACGTACTTGTGACGCCTCTGGTGTTGCGGGTGTCTACGGGCGGCGGTAATCGCTTACCATCAGGCGATACGTATGCTCGTTTGCCCCCCTATTCAATAAAAAAAAAAGTTTGAATTCGGATTTACGTAACCTAACTCAGAAATAAACGTTAAAATAATATGAATTATGTACTCTCAATCACTGCATGTAACTTTTTTAAGCTCGTAACGATATTATTATTAGGTTTTCTCGATATTATAAAGCTTTAATATATATAGGTAAATTTCCAACTGTTAATTTTGTAATTATCAAGTGTACAGAGAGCCCTTCAGTTCAAAATGTTGAATTTACTGGTTGCAAGTGCTCAGGAATCTTGCAAGGCTTCATTATATTGCAATTTAGTAGTGAGATAATCAACTTAATTAGGAGTACATAATATGTGAAATCGTGATGAAGGTTATAATATTGTCAGATTAAGCACTATATTTTAGTCAACCCAACTGTTATGTTTGGTTATAAAGTTACTTTTGTACATTTAGCCATCGTCATCTTTTTACCCTTAATCCAACTTCATTTGATGTACGCTTTTAATAAATTTTCGTTTTCCATTCTGCTTTATTGTTCATCAGTTAACTGCTTATTCCTTTTCTAGGCATGTCCTATTTCACGCACTCAATCTATATTTTTTTGCTTGTTTTCTACTCTTGAGCCTGTAAACTTCCATACTTTACACTTTCTTCACTACAATTTATATTATTTAATTTACTATTTTTTAAACAAACTTGTACTTCATTATAATTAACATTAGCCTTTAACAGTCCATGCTGGCCATAAGCCTCTCCTTAATGCACCACAATCCATAAACTAATGAAAATATTGTTTTTCTGCGGAGTAACAAAAGAGGCCTTATCATGTTTCTTAGAAAGCTACTCAGTCAATCAATCAATCGATTCTAATATTTTAGACCCTTTAATTAGACTCAAATTACCGTCTATAAAAATAAAAAGAGTAAAGTAGGCTACTCTAAAAAGAGTGTGACATTTTCTTTAAAAAGTTAATTAAACATTAAAAATACTGCTTACCTTAAAATTAATATTTGTATCATTAATACTGTTACATTTAACCACGATCACAATACATTGGATGATAAAAAAATCGACGGGTTGCACTCCGGGAGTGCCGGCAGAAGTGAAAACCTGAATATTAACGTTGTGCATTTTTGATATTTTGGAATGGTTAGAGAATAATTTTGTACGAATTGCTTTCATTATCAGTATAAAAGTACTATTATTTATGTGGTGGAATACAATATTCATTTATTGCGCTATCGTACACAAACATGACAATTTATATTACATACACACACGAACATTCGCGCAAGCGCCCTGCGCCGCCTGTCCTGTCCTCTAGTGCAAGTTTTCTACATAATAATATAATTAAAGAATCTATTTAAAAACGATTACTATTTCATATTACAATTTGATTTCAAATCTAGTGCATTTTATATATCTTACATCATTTAATTTTATAAGTAACAAGATTGAAAGGGTTCCCCTACGGAAGCCAAGTCTATACTTGTGCGACATCTATTGTATGTACCCCTAAGTCATATTAGTAGCTAATAAGAAATGTATTTTCTATTGTGCAAATGCTATTGTAGCTCCCATAGTTTCTTTAGAAGTAAGAGCTTATTGACAAAGGAAGAATTGAACATTAAATACTGAAGTATAAAATGAAATCGAGTTTTAGTGTTATAATCTTAGCTTATGTAGTTGTACATGTGATTTATTTGTTTATTTCATTTACGCTGTTGATTGTCAACAATTGTTAGAACTTGTCAAAAAACGTTATTGAACTAAAATTCACTTATTTTTTATTCCACTCTTTAATAAGAACTTAACTTCTTTACTTTGACGCTTCTATAGCTCATTAACTACTCTATTCAAGTTAACATTCTCTAATGTAAACGATAGTAAAAAAACTTTAAAAAATCTCTTCAGCCTACTGTCGTCCACCACTAAATAAAGGCCTCCCACAAAGAGAGTAACCATCCCGGCCTTGGGCAGTCCTCATTTATCCACTGCCAGCCACTTTCCCCAAGTCGTCGGTCCATCGTGCCGCAGGGCGCCCTACACTGTATTTTCCAAATCGTGGTCTCCCCTCTATTAACTGTATTAACCTAAAGTACCTAATATTTATTACTTACTTACATACTCTGATTATCTGTTTGTTTTGTAGTTTTATAGAAGAGCCATGGACTGGTTTGACCGGACTGCCAATTCTGACCCTCTAAGTTTTTTCAATTTTCATAATAGTTGATTTTGTAAATGAATCTTATGTTATGATCTAAGGGTCAATGAGCAGACGGATTACCTCAAAGTTTTTTTTTTTTTTTTTATTGAATAGTGGGCAAACGAGCAGACGTATCACCTGATGGTAAGCGATTACCGCCGCCCATGGACACCCGCAACACCAAAGGCGTCACAAGTGCGTTGCCGACCTTTGGGGATGGGAAAGAGGATAGGGGGAGGGGTGGGGGTATGGGCCTCCGGTATCCACACTCACTCGGTGAAACACAGCGCAAACGCTATTTCACAGCGGTTTTCTGTGAGGCCGTGGTATCACTCCGGTCGAGCCGACCCATTCATGCCGAAGCATAGCTCTCCCACGGCATAAAAGCAAAGTTAGTTAATACGATTCATGGGTGTGACAAGAGACGACTAAAGGAACAGAATATAGGGTTTTTAATCTCTTTGCTACGCTGTTTTCCTGTGTAGTTTACTCTTAATTCGTCATCACGGATAAAATAATTTTATATAAATATAACATCAGATATTATGTTTGTGTGATGCTTTAACGATTGTACTACTGTAACAATGTGTGCTCTGATAGCATATTTGATGAATTTGGATTGATTGATAATGATGAAATAAATGATATATATCTGAATAAAGTTACTCTTCTGCTTGATTTCTTGTATAATTTTTGTCGTGTATACCAACATAAGTTCCATTAAAATACAGTAGACACTCAGAGACACACTAAAAGAAAATCTTTTACTACTGCTGAAGGATTGAATAAAGTTTTAATTAAAAACTTCTTTTCTGATTATGCGAGACGTTGATAGTACAACTATTCATTATTCATTATTAAAGCTAGACTATTTTTATTAAAAAATCTATTTAGAAGAAACATTACTATCCTAACTTTTCTACGTCAGACTAAGCGTAACTGACTGTGAGACGGCTGCAATAAATTCTTCTAGTATGCCAGCTTGATTGACCGTCCATATATATCAGAAGTTCAAGTTAATTATTAGTTATGCTAATGTATATTGAAAATAGCTTCATTTATTTTAAAGATATACTTCATAATCAGCTCATCTGACAATAATTTTACAAATTTATTTGAAAGGAGAATAGATTTACCATGTCCGTCAAAACACCAACTGTCTATGAATATAAATGCTATTCGTATTAGAATTACATAATGACGTAATCTATTTTCATGTTATCTTGCTGAAATTTAAATAATGATAGTATAGTATGCATTCTAATATCGATAGAAAATAGTCTTTGCATCAATATCTCTCTTTATGTACTGCGGAAATTGGTTTTCCATTACGTTCGATCAAAGAATTTCAAAATATGTAAGGACATTCTCAAGACGTCTTCCTGGTTGTTTCCTTAATAACAATTCTATTTTTCTATCCGTGCTTTAATTGAGCTCTCTCAACTTTGTGTTTTTTGCTTTCTTTCTCCCCTTTAAAACTAACAAGGTTTTCTAAGGAAAGATTTCGATTACAAAAGAAACCAGTAATGTATTCTTATAATGTAAGATAATAGACCAACAACAAAACGTCCTACACCAATCCATAAAAAAAACAGAATAGTGATAATAAAATTTGCAAAATAATCAAGAAACAAGACACAAACAAGACAAGAGGAAAAAATAAGAAATTTATATTTTCAAAACACGTTTTAAGTGTCCTTGTTGAGTGTAAGTGACATAATATCACTAATTCTATTTTTTCTACTATTGAAGTAATTGAACTACTGTTCGTTACCAATATTGTCTCTCGTCGTGACAAACGCGGGATCTCTAGACGTTGATATTGCCCATTGTGAGCGTCGCGTCGCTTAACCTTTTTTATTATTTCTGACATTCACCTAGGCTTCTCGTCTAGTCAGGCACCGATGTTTCTTACGCTAAATTACCCTTGCAACTATTTGTCTTTAAGCAAAGCGCTCATTACATTATGTACTTACGCAATTTATTACAAAACATCTGCAATATACACTAATAAGAAATGTTAAATACCTACAGATCTATAAGACAGTCTGCTGTCTTACATAGTTACTAATAACTAGTAGTCCCTCAGTGGTCGAAAATCGACTATAATTCTTTTTTTTTCTTATTTTCAGCTTTCTGCAACCTCCTCTATATAAACTTGAACTGTACCAAATTTTATACTCCTTCGTTTGCATGATTTTCATAAAAAGGGGTACAAAGTTTTTGCAGCACGTATTAATATCGTTCCGTATATCAAATAATGTCTTTAATTAGGAATCTGTTGCCAGTGCTAGGAGTGATTAGTTCCAATGAGTCGGAACTGAATGCCGCTAGTCACAATGAGTCGTGGCTGAAGTCTGCTGATCCCATTCGGGATGATATGCGGTGCGCGGTGCTGCGGTGGAGTTCCCAGTGAGTCGGGATGGTTGCTGCGTAGTAGCTGGCTGCTGCATAGATGGGAGAGAGATGCTCTGCTTACATGGAACGTAGATGCAGTTTGCTGTGCCTAGACGCTAATGAAGCCGTAATGGTAACCTGGAGCCTAGAGCGGACGCATCCTGCGTGTACTGTATCCTTTTTAAGGCCGAGGTTACTGGCTGAGACTCCCGTTGCTGTTGATCTGCTCCTTCGATGGGGGGGTGCAATCACATCAGGTTCACCACCATGGGGGAACGGGTGTCATATCCCTCCAACACAAAGGAAGGATCCTCCGACCAGGCGAAGTGATCGTGCCTGGCGGGCCACGACCCAACGTTTGATGTTGGGATGTTGTATGTGTTAAATATACCGTATGATAATATCTCTTCTATTGCGCGATTTATGATTAGTGAAGTATTTGTGTGTTTTGTGATACTAGAGGAAATAGTGATAATAGTTTTTCATACATATGTTTATTTAATAAATTACTTAGTTCAAGATCTGGCGAACTTGTAAAATGATGACAATGATGTGCATATTAAGTGATAATTTCATTTTAATACCTTTTTTTTTGGTAAATCCTACCAATGGTGTTTAAAGTACGTCGTCGAAAGGAACATAACATCTTATATTAACTTAATGTTAGACTTTTTTCATCATTTCATCAAAGACCTATAACGTCCCACCGCTAGGCTCGGGTCTCCCCTCAGGAGAGGGTTAAGTCCATACGTCCCTACGCTGGCCAAATGCGAGTTGGGGACTGACAAGACTACGTTGTGGCTACGTAATCTTGCTGTTGTATGTTTTTAAGTTGCCGAAAGGCCTCCAACTAAGCTTTACGACTCATGTTATACTTTATTTCTCATAAAATTCTCATACCGTGGGCTAAATATGAAAATCGTTTCTTAAGGCTTTAACTCTAAAATGCACCTGTCTGTGATACTCCTTATACAAATGATTTTTGATAGATATAGATCTATTTGTTAAATATACCGATAATATAACAGAAAACCAAATTTAAATAACCAGAAAGCAATATTGTTTCCGGGGAATCCCCGAGAGCTAACATCAGAACCAGCAATGACCACGCAAGTATGAATGAATCTTAATTTCCTCTGGGATTTCTTACAAATTAAACATTCTGCTGATTGAGTGTACTCTACATAAAATTGTTTTAACTTTTTAAGAAACATGAACACATATACAAATCGAGGACTGGATATAGGCTATTATATAAACCTTGTTTGTACCTAATAGTTTTAGTAACATACCTGAAAATAATACATCTCGTCAATAAATGGACGACTGTAGTGGGTCCTAGTTTGCTAATTAATTTAAGGTGAAGCTAGTATCTTTATAAATTGTAGCCTATGTGTTATTCTGATGTATTATCTATATTATTATAAAGTTTCATCAAAATCCATTCAGTAGTTTTTGCATGAAAGAGTAACAAACATCCATACTTACAAACTTTCGCGTTTACGCGTTCTAATTCAAGCAATTACTGTTATAGTATAAGTAGGTTAACGAAAATGATGATAGTGTTCAGCATGACTAATTAAATACATATAAATAGCTGTTTACAAAATTGGCAAGCATTTATTCCATTATACTTATCCATATTAGCTTAAAATTTAATGTTGATATCAGAAGTAGTTTTTCTATGACACAATCAGGCAGTTTTAGAAAGAATATAGTACCTTTTATACTTGCTTAAGAATATATATAAACAAAAAACAAAATTTATTAAAAACTAAATATAATTGAACAAAACTAATATTATGATATAAAAGCAATTTTACGAAAATTATAACAGTAGAACGTACAATATGATCTTTTAATATATTATAGTAGAAAAATGCATTTAGTCTTCTCCTTTCTAATACCATTTTACAGTAAACATAACGTGTCGATATAATGACAGTTTTAATTTATATTTAAAAAAAAATAACAAAGTTACTCTTTGGTAAACTACTTCATGAAATAATCTATTTACCTTTAATTTTACGTAAGTTTCTTTAATGAAATTTCAAATAACACGGATTTGTGATATACCACCAAAACAAGTAAAATATTATCAGTCACAAATACTTTAGAATTCAAAAACCATCCTTTTCTTTGCTCATAGCTAACCAAAGTACTAATAATACACCCGCGTCTTACATTCAGGCTCTACACATCCTCATAAAACCATCCAGGATTAAACCCTCTTTGTCAAGCATGCGGCTGAAAGGACCTACTCTAAAATGAAAGGGACGAGCCTTGCAGCGGCTGCAGCAAAAAGCTGCACATTTGAAGCGGATAGAATATTCTAGATGTGTACGCTAGGGAATGAGGCGTGAATGGATTTATTGTGACTGGGCGCCGCTTTCGAGTTTATGGTTTTAGGCGATACTGAAAATGGCAGTGGGAGGGAATTAGCTGTTTATATTTGAAATATTTACTGCTGGGTTTAATGTGGACTAAACTACTTTATTAATATTTTACTCACATTTGTTTTTATTATTAATAAATTTGGTCCTTATCGTAAAAAATAATAATTGATAGGATTGTAGATTAAAACAAATTAATCATACAGCAAATTGCAGGTCGCGTCAAAATTTGATCTCAATTGGAGCAGAACTTTTGAAACATTGATGCGATAAAAACCAACCTATCGTTTATTTGCAAGTAGGTATGAAATGGATATGTTGACAAGCTAAGACTTCTTTTTAAAATATAGTTTATATTTAGTACAATTTAACAGTTTTTTATATTCCGAAAATCTAACACACAACGCCATCTTGTGTACCAAGCTAAGCAGAGCGTTCATTATAGGTACCAGACAACCGATATAAACACAGTTTTTTTTGTAAATACGTATTTATTATACATAGAAAACACCCAAACTCCGAAACAATATTTGCAGATCATACAAACCCGGGAATCGAACTCGAGACCTCTAGCTCAGCAGTTGCATATACTACTACTGCGCTACCGAGGTAGTCAAACATTGAACATATACGTTTAATTCAAGATATTGGAGCCACGCTGATTTCAGTACGCAAGGGCCCGCTCGACCGGGGCAGTGTAGTACCGCCTCGCACAGAAAATTAACGTAAAATGACAGTTGAAGTGATGGTGCATCGACTAATTTTAATGAGTGTTATTTGCTCTTCAAGTTACCGTAACCTGTAAGAAATTGAGTGACACAGTGATCCACCTCGAGCCATGTCCTCGAAAACCGTTAGCAAACAGATGAAAATAACTGTTACAGGTGGCGCCCCTTAGATGATTCGTCCCATCGTTGTTGGCTGTTTTCCCATTGTGGAATAATCTTGTGATTTTATCGCGGTCTCGTAAACCCAAACAATAGCACCTCGAGATCGACCGGAAGAATACCACTCTATCGGCTCATACCCTATAGAAAAGAGAACCCAAATAAGTAGCTCATCATTATCATCAGCCTTTCGCAGTCCACTACTGGACATAGGCCTCTCCAATTGCACGCCACTTAGTTTGATCCTCGGCTTCTCGCATCCAGCTCCTGCCAGCCGTATATATGATCATTAGTGTATTAAATAACAGACCCTACGTTGCAGTCGATATCCAAGTCAATGCACAGAAACTCTAATATTATTGTTGGATTATCTTGAGGATCAATGGAAACTCAGTGCGAAACTAAAATTAGTTTAATATGTGAACTGTACAGATTCTCAGAAACAAGTGACTTATATCCTATTATGGTGCAATCCTTAAAACGAAACTTATTACTAACTAAGCCGTGGGCGTGTCGCTGTTATTTAATTTACGTAGGCGCTTCGACTTGCCCCCGAGCGTTAAAACAACTGTTTTAACCAGACTACGCAACGGGTCGCCAACAGATCCTATTGAATGCCCTGCGAGTCATCCCAGTAGACGTCTTGATAACTGCCATATGAACAACACCATTGGTACCAGGACTGACAGCCACAATTCATCCTAATATCCACTTTAGTGGAGGAAGATTCTCCTCCTTGACTACTACCAACGAGTTCAGCTTCAGACCATACTTTTCTCCGAATTTGTAGTTCAGCCACGTATGCTTGCTCCATCTGCTCAAGCAGTGCTGGCGGTGTTGTCAATCCAATTTCAAGATACGTAGCCACAACGTTGTCTTGCCAGTCTACAATCCACACTCGGCCAGCGTGGGGACGTATGGCCTTAACCTTTGAGAGTAATCAAAGCATATCGGCGCAGCGGCTTAGCTGTAAAAGCATAACAGACAGACAGAAAGACAAACAAGCAGAGTTACTTTCCATTTAAAATATTAATTATGAATTAATTAAATTACTAATTATAATGCTTTGACCTCTGCGATCAAAGTAATGGATTTAATGGATTATTGATAAAAAATATTCGTTACTCAAGACTGTATTTTAATATTGAGCAGAAATCAAAAGTATTTTTCTGACATTGAAGTCTAGGTATGGCGGATTGCCTCACATTTATATATTTTTATTCATTCTAATATAAAAAAAAACATGAACGAAAATCGAAATGAGCAATAAAATCAATATTTATCTGGAAAAGTAAGGACGTTATTATCATACGTTTGCTGTTTATCGAGTTAATGTGCCGGAAACTTCCATAATGTACTCGAATCAACAACCAACAATAAAATAATTCGAACCAAAATACAAGTTATTGACTTCCATGCAATGTAATTGTATGTGTTAATTTAATACATTTTGTGTTATTATTATTGCAGGTTTGAAACTTCGTATTTCGTGGGATTTTTTAATATACTCGTATCTACTAATATCTGATGTGAAATTTTAAGTTGTGTAAATTAATTTTAATATTTTGAAGAAAATTCAACATTGTTCTTGTTTTAGGATTATAACATTGCAGTTTTAAAATAAAATCTAGATGAGCAAAGTTTTGTTTATCTATACTAATATTATAAAGAGGAAAACTTTGTTTGTATGTTTGTTTGTAATGAATAGGCTCTTAAACTACTGGACCGATTTAAAACATTCTTTCACCATTCGAAGGCTACATTATCCACGAGTAACATAGGTTATATTATTTTGGAAAAAAATAGGGTTCCGTAAGATATTGGGGTTTTTCGGATACAAGATGTAAAAAACCAACCCTATACGGGGGAAAATTTTTCGCTACGGGTAATAAAAGACGCAAACGATGTTGCGTCGGTCAGCTAGTCTAACATAAAATTATAAAAATAAACACAAAATATTCATGAATCGATTGTCAAAATTAGACGCATGAAAGTTCTATTTACATACATAGAGAACTTTCTAAATCGTGTTTTCTTGCATTATTTCAAGTAAAATTAACAAAATAGAAGATTATTAATAGTATTAAAAGTTAACTTTTTTATTCAAGAGAGTACTGTTGATAGCGTAAAGTAAAATTCTAATTAGTTGAAAATTTGTCGTCGACTATTTGCATACAGAGTAAAGATTTAATGTTCTTTAGTTTCAAAGCCACATATGGAATTATATTTTTTACTCACTTCCCCGAACGACCATTTATTTGCTTTAATCTTTTGTTTCTCTTGTTTTGGTTTTAATAATTACTAGTCTATCTTTTCCATGATGAAATAGTTTAAAATTTTAGCTTAAGTTTTTGTAATAAGTGGGAGTAATTTGTTTGTCATTGTAAAATAGTGACAAGTCACTTTCTCCAACTATTGTTAAGTTTAGATAATTTTGAACAAATATATATAAAAAAATATATACCCCCATCATCCATATTTTCAGCCGTAAAAGTAGTGTAATAATGCAAAGATTCCAAAATAAGATTTATCACATGCAAAATAGCACCATTTATTCTATGATTTCATAAATTAAACATAATTTCAAAATATTTCTAAGGTACCAAATGTTGAACCTTATCTATTTTATTTCTTCTGCGATACTGCTAAAAAATATAAAACAAAATTTTATCGTGAAATAAAAAAGTCTCAAGGCAATATTTTTCAACCAATTTATTAGCAATGGTGTCAGACACAGACGCTGAAATCGTTTAGATTATCTAAAATACTTCGTAAAAGCTGAATGAATCTTGTTTAGATTTTTCGTCGGACATTTGAAAAATGATGTGAAAATGTAGACCACAGTCAACATTTTTGAAAGAATATTTCATGGAATAGTCAAGTGTAGAACATAATATCTTGATAGTTTACATAAATAAATAAATAAATATTTCAGACATCTAACACACAATGCCATCTAGTCCCAAGCTAAGCAGAGTTTGTGTTATGGGTACTAGACAACTGATATGAATACATATATACTTTTTTTTTGTAAATACATACATATTATACATAGAAAACACCCAAACTCCGAGACAAATATTTGTAGATCACACAAACACTTGGTCCGACCCAAGATTTGAACCCGAGACTTCGAGCACAGCAGTAGCATTCACTGCCACTGCGCCACCGAGGCAGTTATAAAACTTGTTTCAATGTTTTACATAAACAAAATGAATTTTGATGGATATAACTAGAATACAATGAGATCTCAATCAAAGGGCGATTCAAATGAGCGACGAGTCATTAGAATCTCCCTTTGATTTGACGTAGGACAAGGGAGATTAAAAGTAGGTTAGATTTGACCACTATAATACGGCCAAACTACGATGTTTTTACATGGAGTGGCTATAATCAGACCGTTGTCGGATATTTTAAAGCTCTATTCGTTACAATTGATACAGATGTTCCTATGGTAACTGGGATCGATGGCTTAATGTGCTCTCCGATGCTCGAAACTATCTCAATGTGTTAAATAGGTTCATCTATTTATAGATTGAGTTCTTCATATATAAGCCTGCTAAAGTGACTCTACTCTGAATGATGGAAAGCATGAGTAGATACAATCCAAGCGTAGTAGTCACTATACTCAATGCGAATGCAACAATGCAGTAACTATGGCGGCTTATTGAGATATCTCTAACGCGCTAGTAACTAGTTGTTCCAACAAGTGAGAAAAGCCACGGTCGACTCGCAGTTTACCCATAACATTTGGAACTTTCCCTCATCGAACAAAAACAATTCCTTGATAAATACACAACGTAACTAATAACGAGCGGGAAGCAGTATCACAAAGGGTCTACAGAGTAATAAATAAAGCACAGAGTCAGACAATAGGTGGGGTGCGAGCACAATTGAAAATCGCTGTAGTAACAAATCTATTCGGAGAGCGTAGTTTTGCCTTGGCACTGAATGGTCAACTGTAGTTTCGATTTTTTACCTGAGTTGCAAGTTATAAAATTAGAGTGGTGTATCACTCATAATTGTTGGGATGTCACATCACTATAATAGTAACTGCAGTACCACTAATAATATATTTCGGATTTAATTGTAATGTTTCTTGCAATGAAAACTTATTTGAAAGCATTCGTCTATTATATATAATTTTATGCCACGTTGTTGCTCACGATGAACACTGAAAACGTAACCGATTTTCACGTTTTTACGAATGTGTTTTGCTGGGCGTGCCTAAGATAAGATAGTTATTTCGCCTGCGTTCCCATTGAGGGACCACTTTGGAATTTGAAGGTTTTGAATGCACTAGGTTTTAGTAAAAGTTCTCAAATAATTGTAAACTAAGTAATTAATTTGTAATAGCAGTAACTCAAAAGTTACAAACGGTCAAAGGTGGTCCCTCAATTGTGACTCTAGTTAAAATTTACAACTGCACTAAGTGACTACTCCAAGTAAAAGATTTGTAAAAACCAATTGACTAAATATTACACTTGCAACGAATAGTGTATTCGGCAGTATACCGAATATTCGGCGAGGCCCCTGACCGAATAGCCGAATATTAGGTAAAAGTATTCGGCTGGATTTTAGCACCAAAAACTTGTACAGACGTAATTAAATTATGTACCTGTTTTATGTACCAATGACTACTTAATAAATGATTATAAAAGAAATGAGAATCTTACCCTTCTAAATTTTGATTACCACAATAATTCAAATACATAGAATCCTCCATTTTTCCAATTCAGAAGATGATTATGTACCTGTGTTATGTACTAATGACTACTTAAATGATTATAACCGAAATTAAAATATGAATATATATATAATCAATCGATTTTAATTTTTCATTTTACCAATTATTTCTCTATGACAAAATATATTATTTAAGTATTCGGTATTCGGCCGAATAATATGTAGATATTCGGTATTCGGCCGAATATAATAAAAGCAGCCGAATATGCCGAATACCGAATAGTAACCGAATATTCGTTGTAAGTCTACTAAATATCTATTTTTATTGTTCACTGTATAAAAAGATTTAGCACGCGGAAAGTGGAGACACTGACACTCATCAGACAGGGAGACCCTATGGATGATAGACTTCAGCTTTGTCGACTATATCTCTATAAAACTAAGTTATTGGACTGCCTCTGCCATCTGCTTGGCTGCGAAGGTCACTGCAACAAAACACCAAGGTAGAACACCAAATATATTGGTCCACCCTTTGTACCCGCAGGCAGACCAAGGAGGCCCTCCCGACGGTCAACCCCAGATTGTCACGGAAGCTGATGCAACTTAAGAGGCCGCTGCTTCGACTTTTAATTGGAGCAATAACTGGTCATGCATTACTAAACAAACATCTTTTCACTCTAGGTGTAACAGACAGTCCTCTGTGCAGGGCATGCATGGAGGAAGAGGAGACGGCCGCCTATGTCATTTTGACATATCCTGAGGTGGCAGAATACCGGGCGAGACACCTCGGATCACCGAGGTCACTTCCTGAAGTCGTCGGCAACGTGAAGGGTCTGCTAGGCTTCTTGGAAGAACTGGGGTGGCACGAGTAAAGCCATCCCATCACGCAAAATAGGCGCACTGAAGTCGTCGAGTTGCGGAAACCCAGCTCGCGAGTTTCAAGATTCAAGATTCAAGTTATTGGAATTTTGTCTGTCTAAACAGGTAAAAGATGACTTCGTCAAGGTTGTTAATTTTCCCAATAAGACCTAATAACCTGCATCTTCTAACGGGAGCCTGGACTGGTTTTTAGTAGATTTCTGATGTAGAAGGACACGGTTGAGTAAATATGTTTTTATTTTTTTTATATTATAAATTTATATCAAATTAGTTATTTGGAAATTTTAGAAACATGGTTTCGTAGAAGACCAAGAAATTTAAAAATGTTTTACACTTTTCTTAAACTTCGATTTTGTCTCTGCGCCTTCAGATTTGGACTAGATTTTTTGTAAAAAATGAACATTTAACATTCGAATTGAATGTGATAACATTATGGAATGGCGATATAAATACAATGTAGTATTTCTCTTAACTTGTCCCACACGCCCTCGTGTGAGCTCCGCTAGCGATAGAGGTAATTAATGTCTATAATAATTGTGTTGACCCTCATTACAGTAGCTATTAGGGCACCTTTTTAAGAATGCTTTATGGTCCGCTTGGAACTTTCTGAGTGCTCACCTGTCTCCTAGCGATATATTTCGTTAAGGAACGTTTCGATAAGTCGAGAACTCACTACTAGACTTATTTGTAATCGTAGCATTTTTTTTTAAGAAACTAATAAGAACCCGTTGAATATTAAAGTAAGTATGTATCGTAAGTATAAAGTTGTGTAATATTGATTAAATATCATCTGTCTAGTCTTTATTATTCCCAAGATTAATTGGGCTCGGCTACTAGTTCAACCGGTTTTACCTGAATGTCAGTCCACAGAGGAACTGGCATCGGACCTCCGCAACCCTGAGGGTGAACTGAATTCGAAGGTTGAATTAGTTGTCAATATATTCGACCTTCCATTAAAGATTGTTATAAGTGTACATGACAACCGGGACCGACGGATTAACGTGCTCTCCGAGACACTGGCGGGAATAACCGCCATATTCCATACTTCGGGTTGCTGTTAAGAATTTCTTGTGAGAAAAACCCAACAGCAGTCCGACCCGGGAATCGAACCCGGGACCTCTTGATTGGCAGTCGCTTGTGCCAGCCGCTAGACCTAGATATAAACTACACACACAAAAACTTTCAAAAAAGTAAATCAAGTTTTTTATTCTTAGTTTATTCTCGTGGTGAGTTAAGCTGTATGTAGTTATTTTGTGAAAAAATAAAACTCATAAATTGAACTAAGTGCGTTTAAGTGCATACTAAACCTATTTAGTTTATAGATTGTAAATATATATGAAAACTAACAAATTGTAAAAATAAAACAATTTAAGCCAACTAAGTTAAAACTTTTGATAAAATTTATATAGCGATGTCAGCTGAGTCAGTATTACAAATCTCTTGATACCTTATTAATCAAATCAGCCCAGTAGTTTAGGCACTACGGTGGAATATACAAACGTACATAGACAGCCTACCTATAGTACTAAAACTACCTTTAAACTACTTATCCTTTCTTTTGTCTTTGACGTAATTGGGTAAAAATGTAGAGACATTTCTAACATGTAGTATAAATTAGGTAACCTTTTTCTGAGTCGATTTAATAGAGCTAGCGACTAATAATATGAAAAATATGCCTTATTCACATATCTCAAATTGAATATGTAGCTAAAGAGGTCCACCTTTTTTCTTGAGCTTATTGAAGATAACTTACCTAGGTGTTCGGTACTTTAGAAGATACTGACTGCTGGGTAAAATACAGACAACAACTCCTCAAATAACTATCAGTATAGTTCGGTTCGAGATAATTTCATCGTCCTCGACCTCGACCAAATAACATATAGTTCTAGTAACAATATAAAGAAAATGTATTACTAGATAACATCTCTCTATAACAAGCATTGTTTTCATAAATCATCCACCGTAAATACCAAGCCCTAGTAATACTAAATATGATATTTATATCACAATCGAACTCCCAAAATATCGATACTTCCGATCATAAAGGAAATACAAAGAAAGATTGCAGTAAAAACAAAACACGGACCCATATCCAATCGACCCTCATCACGATAGTACGCCATCTGTTACCGATAATATAATATGAAAGATACACAATTCGACTCAAAATACAAGATTGTACCGATCTTCATGCTGATAGTAATCTTTCTTATCTTAAAATGGGTGCATCTTAACGTTTTTGTTAAGAACTCAACCTGTTGTGGTACTAACAAATATGAAACTACCGTAGAAGATCTACGCTTAGGCATGAATGGGCTGGCTCGACCGGAGCGATACCACGGTCTCCCTGAAAACCGGTGTGAAATATCGTTTGAGCTGTGCTTCCCCCAGTGAGTGAGGATACCGGAGGCCCATACCCAACTCCTCCCCCCATCCCTCTCCTTATCCCCAAAAGGGCGGCAACAACACACTTGTGACGCTGCTTGTGTTGCGGGTGTCCATGGGGGGGCGGTTATAGCTTAACATCAGGTGATACGTCTGCTCGTTTGCCCCCTATTAAATAATAATAAAAAGAAAGAGTTCAGTATCAAAAGCCTTTATTAGTCCAGTGCTAAACGTAAGTCTACACTTACAAAAAAGGTTTTTTTTTTTTTTTTAGATATTAGACTTTCCAAAGTAACTCTACTCTGCGTGGTAGAAAGCATGGAGCTTTTAGTCTACCATAACGTCTTACCGTTACAGCGTGGTAACCCTCTGGGTTGGTACAGGTTTTGCGTCAACTTTATATCCTCTTCGCAATGCGTAGTTTTGCTCTAAGCTCTTATCCGATGCATTTATGACACCAATGGAATAAATAAGATTAGGGACGCTCCGCTTCCTAAACCGTCACCAGAGAACCAGTAGTTATTTGGACTTGTTCTGCCGTGTAACACATCTTAATTTTTTTCCTAAGTGTATTATTCTGAAGATGTATACGTTAAAATTAGAATAACAGGTTGATACCCATATCGGTTAAATTAGACTGGTAGAAATTATACATAGGAGCGATTCAACGAGAAAACTCGTATTACAAATGAAATTAAATTCCGAAGGGAATTGAATTCTTAAGTGTCAAATCCTGAAAAAGTAAAAGGCGAGATAGAAGAACTTTCGTCTTTACGAAAATTCAATTCTTAAGGGAAAAATATCAAAGTTCTGAATGGGGAGTCCTTACGCCTCTTTAAGTCTCCTGTTTCAGAACAGGGCTCTAAAAATTTCTTAAATTCCGTATTGTCTTTTATAACAAAATTAATGTTTTAGTGCTTTAAAAATTAGAAGTATCTCGAAAGACGGGAACAAGTAATACGAGGCAAGCCACCTCGTATTACTTAAATAAGATTAATATTATTGTCGTTGATATATTAACAACTTTAAAACCATTTTCTATTGGAAACTGATTTCTATTGTGTGTGTAATTTACCCAAAAATATAGAAAAATGATAAAATATAAGAGATTACGTGAGTCGTATTTTTTAACTGTTTTTTGGAATAAGTAGCCGTCGTAATAGACTCCGTAGACAATAATGTCCAATGTATAAATCAAATTTCAAGAAAAAAATATATTAATAAAGGTGAAACTAGGAACGAATAATTTAGTGTTTTGCAAGATGTTATGATTAAGGTACATTGAAGTGTTATATTATTTTAAAGTTCCCTTTTGATTGATGATTATTTTCTCGATCCCATCGATAAATCAGATTCTATAGTAGTAATAGGTTGAGTAATTGTACGTTATATTTTATATTGTTTTATATTATTATGTATACTGGTAGCAATGATTTATTAATATAAAATGGTGTTGATTGTCCGTATAGTAAGATGTTATTAATTACGTTATACAATACTAGGGTTCTCGGAATTGCTCATAGTAATAGTTGATTGTTCAGTTTCAGTATCGTATATTCAGCATTTAGCTAATAATAATATATTATGCGCTGTTCATATATTTCCGTAGCTGTTTACTCATTGTCTATTTCATTGGAATTCGGAATACGAGCTCTATTTCCATGTTAATTCCATTTGGTTCCATAATGGTATATTGTATATTTTGAAAAAAACTTTGCGAAATTCAGTCTAATAGTAATTTGAACGATAATTGACGGTGAAACAATCCTCACAGAAAGATAGGTTAGTAATTTAGTTAGATTTTTAGTAAGTCAGTCCGGTTAGTTGCCTGCGACTTTTTTTAAATGTATCTTGGTTTAGGTAAGTTAAAATAAAATGTGAGCAAAATATAACACACCATTTTTAAATATAGTATTTTTATTAAATGAAGTAATAAATGTGATAGGTATCTAAATTACTTTATCTATACCCATGCTATAAATCTTCTATAAAAGTTTCTTCTTGCAAAGTTTTAAACATCTTGTGTCATAGTAACCTTATTATCATCCAGACGAGTGTTATAATGTTGTACTGAATTTGCACTTGCAACTCTTTTTTAAAAAAAGGAACATTGTCAGGCACGCGCCTTCCACTACCACAGCGCCGTATTTAAAAACAGAACTGCTATTCGAATTCACGTCGTATCCCGCCATTTTTTTCGATATTAGTATTGCAAAAATGCACCACTAAACATAGGTAAGTAATAACTGTCCAGTCATACCGAGCCCCAAATAAAAGCAACAGAATATTTTTTTCCACCGCTCTAGCTATAGACAGGTTTTGATTTAAGGTTGGGTTTGCATGGGATTTGTGTCAAGTTATTCTTCTTTTTAGTGTGACGTGTGAAATAGTGCTGAAAATTTTATTAAAAAAAATAAAAATCTTAATTAAACCTTATTAAAACGGGTGTCCTGTAGCTACAGAAAATTTATTAGTTACATACCAGCTTTTGCCGGTGGCTCCGTCCGCTTAAACGTCGGTCAGTTTATCGCGATGAATCTTCAAACTGATTTAACATTTATAATTATGAATCGATTGAAATTAAACACACATGAAATGTTAAGTTCTGCGGCAAATATTTGCTGCAGAACCGATAACCGTTGGGGTAAACGGGTTCTTGAGTGGAGACCGCGTCTCGGCAAACGTAGTGTAGGACGTCCACAGGCCAGGTGGAGTGATGATTTGCGCTAGATGGCTGGCAGGAGCTGGATGCGAGAAGCCGAGGATCGAACTAAGTGGCGTGCTATTGGAGAGGCCTATGTCCAGCAGTGGACTGCTATAGGCTGATGATGATGAAATGTTAAGTGGAGCAAACCGTGGTTGCTCCAATAAGCCGCATTCAAATCGGAACAGTCGTTTCTGAGATTTAAGCGCATAAACTTACAAACAAACAGACATACAAACGAACAGGGAGACACCAATTCTAAAAGTAATTATTTTGGATACTATTACGTTCACAATGTATAGACCAATTACGATTGTATTATATGTATTTGTGGGGGAACGGGTATCATGTTCCACCCAACACAAAGGGAGGATCCTCCGACCAGGCGAGGTGATCATGCCTGGTGGGCTACTGCCCAACAGTTGATGTTGGGATGTTGTATATATGCTAATCGGCGCGAGAACTATTTATTTCGCGATTCAGGATTTGTAGTTACTCCGTGTAGTACGTTACTTCGTAGTTTAGTATCTTCGGTAGATGGCGCTGTAGTATGTTATGTGGAAGTCGCCACATCACTCCCCTCCAAGACTGGAAGTCGATATCTGATGAGTCAGCTCTGTTGCGGAGCTTGCCAGTGCCAGGAGTGAGTAGTTCCAGTGAGTCGGAACTGAGTGCCGCAAGTTCCAGTGAGTCGGAACTGAATGCCGCTAGTCCCAGTGAGTCGGGGCTGAAGTCCGCTGATCCCAGTGAGTCGGGATCGCATGCGGTGCGCGGTGCTGCGGTGAGGTCCCCAGTGAGTCGGGGCGGTTGCTGCGTTGTGGCTGGCTGCTGCGTAGACGGGAGAGATGTGCTCTGCTTACATGGACCGTAGGTGCAGTGTGCTGTGCCTAGACGCTGATGAGGCCGTAGAGGTAACCAGGCTGGAGCAGTCGCGTCCTGTGTGTGGTGTAGCCCTGTTGAGGCCGAGGTTGCTGGCTGGCTTGAGACTTGCTGTGGGAGTGAACATGATGGTGGCGCTGATCTGCTTCCTTGAAGGCTGCTTCCAATCACGTCGGGGTCACCACTGTGGGGGAGCGGGTATCATGTTCCACCCAACACAAAGGGAGGATCCTCCGACCAGGCGAGGTGATCATGCCTGGCGGGCTACTGCCCAACAGTTGATGTTGGGATGTTGTATATATGCTAATCGGCGCGAGAACTATTTATTTCGCGATTCAGGATTTGTAGTTACTCCGTGTAGTACGTTACTTCGTAGTTTAGTATCTTCGGTAGATGGCGCTGTAGTATGTTATGTGGAAGTCGCCACATATTGATCATTTATATGAACTACATATTTTAGTGTCAAATGTAAAAGTCAATTTTCCGTCAATTCAGATATTAATTGAGAGCGTTCTCGTCTGTGTCGACTCGTGAGACCTAAATCTATTTGATTTGTGAGCTCCAATCAACATTGGAATCGACCGTATTCTATAGAAATACTATTTATTGAGGCACTAGGTCAAACACTTTAGTAGTGTTTAGTTTATACGCAGTCCTACGAGTCTGAAGGTCGTCTGGACATTATATATAAAGAATTACATAAATGTCAACAAGCCAAGTAACATATAATAATATCAGGTTTATTACATCACCCACACGTTTGGCCACATCTTTTTTCAAATCATGCTCGACTTCGGTAGGTCTAAGCGAGATGTTAACTATCCTAACGTAAACAAAATACACGTTTAAAGAAAACGTGAAAATTTTTACATCATATGATGTTTCTATGTTAAATCTTAGTACTCCTGCATTTTCTATGTGATCGTAACGACGACTGCCGTTCTTCTACTGCCCCCCTAGCTAAATTCTGGTTTATCATTGGCTAATACTTTGTCCAAGATTATTTTGTCTATGATTAGCCAACGACACACGAGAATTCCGGCGTTAATGATTTCCGAAAGAAAAACACTTACAGCTTGGCTAAGGCTGGCTGGTGTTAAAAAGTTATCACTTGTTTTCTGCATTGTTTTACTCTTCGACTTGTCTAGATGACTGTATTATTTTGATATCTCCAACCAGCTTTAAGTTTTAAGTAAAAAAATTGAGTACCTGAGATCTATCAATAGCCAGATCGAGTTACAAGTACCTATATGGTCTGTATCTGATATTCATTGGTACAAATTACGTCTCTCTTATCATCAAGAAGGAAAGCTCTTTTCTCTCTCTTTCTCCATCTACCTTTCCTATCAATGAACGGTTACAATACACCAGTTGATAGCAATAGATTTATCTCTATTACGTAGCGTACGTTATTACTCTCCCGCTTACCCTTTTAAATTAAACAGCCTTGAGTATTTCTGTTGCAGGTATTGTAATCTTTTCGATATGTTTGTTTACTTGGCAATTAAGTATTACAAAAAATAGTACATACATTTTCCTCATGATTTATGCATTTTGTAATCAAAACACATTGCTTTCCTGTAGAAAATATCTGTCCCTCAGACAAGCAAACACTGTAAAATAAGTACCTACTTAAATTATGTAAAATAATCTATTCACAATTTAAATGGCTAAATGTTTGAAAATATGATTAAAGTGGTATGTTTCCTAGCCAGTATCGTTCGATTGTAATCTCATTATGATATCATGATTATTGCTCGTGTAATTATATTAAACAGGATTTTCGTTTTAACCGCTTAATGTTATTGGATTTGTTTGTAATGAGCTCAATATTTCAATAAATTTATTATTTAAAAACAATATATAAAGATTCAAGTTTTGTTCGTGCGTTCGAGAGAGAAAGAAAAAAGCTAATTTTAATAAAGTTTTCAATTAAAAATGACCAAAACAAGATGTAAAAATGTTGAAAATATGTCATCTTTATTCCATGCACTCCAAGGGAAGTGAAATAACAGTTGGTATAAGAAAGACGTTCGCGGACGTGATTAGACCTGCCGCCGTGCCTTTGTCCCGCCAGACTCTCATCTCCTTGCGAGATGAAGTTGTTACGTGCTACCGACGTCTCATGGTACTGTACGTTTTATGTAATTTGTTTTTGAGAACGTGTGCTCAACGTATAAAATAAAATTTCGTAATAATTACAAAACTTATCCATAGTAATATTAATAATTCGAAATTAACTCTATTTGTCCGTATACCTGTCTATCTGTTACTCTTTCATAGCTAATCCGCTACACCTAGTTGTATGAAATTTGACATGGAGATATTTTGATTCCTTAGGAAGCACATAAGCGACTCCTTACCAGGGTAACAAAAATCTAATACAATTTAGTTTGAAATATATTAAATATTTCTTTGAAATACTTTATTTCAAACTAAAATGCAAATTAAAAATTCACAGAATGTTTCACAGAGTTTTATATATTTTCACAAAATTCGAACTAAGCCAGTTATTCCATTATACTTAAGACTAGACGAAGCCGAGTATAATTCTACGAAAATGTTGCTATTGATATCGCTGATTGAATGAATAATTATATTTGAATATTCATTACATCAAAGTTATTTCTTTCAAGGAATCTTACAAAAAAGTAGTAATCCTAAATATCAGACTAGTAACTCATAATTACTAACTGAGTTTTTTATTTCATCTTTGCGATCTTAGAATTATTCAATTTGTAAAAAACTTATTTAGAAAATTATTTACTTATACTTAGACTTAATAAAACTACACCTTATACTCAACTCTTATATTATATAGTCTCTTGGACACTTATACACCCACACAAAAATATATAGTATAAATTATCCGGCCGGCCTATCCTAGTACCTACGTTCTTCAGCCAGTTGACATAGTGTAGAGCCAGGTTATCTATACAAACCCCACGGGTCAGCAAGCCCCTCAGCTGTCCCGAAAATCTATATATTGAGGATATATATATAATTCTAACACTAAAGATTAAATAGATGTTTCGAATCGATACCTTATTATTTATCTTTTCCAAGTTTTTATTTAAGTTCTATGTATGTTTCTACGTAACTATGTTTGTTCAGGTGGAAATATGCAGTATCATGTGACGATGCAATATTATGATGCACCTGCTTTGATACGCTATGTGCCTTTGTAATATTACCACCTGACACTTTATTTTATTATTTATTATATATTAATTATATATATTAGAGGGATATATATTTATTATCTTTCGGACTATTATGCAGGCAGAAGAAATAGGAGTGCAAATAACTAAAGTACACAAATAAAAAAAATATAAAGGATTTCGATCACTGGGCAACTACTGTAATTTATGTTACCAAATTAATTTTCCAAAAATTAATTTAAAGGTAATTGCGACAATTTTTTTGTAGTTAACCTATCGCTAATCGATTGAAAACTGCCTCAACTTTCATTTAAAATTAATTATATCAAAAAAATAGATACCACAGTTTACTTTTTTTTTTTATTGAGTAGGGGCAAACGAGCTGACGTATCGTCTGATGGTAAGCGATTACCGCCGCCCATATACACTCTCAACACCTGAAGCGTCACAAGTGCGTTGCCGCCCTTTAGGGGAAGGGGAGGGGGATAAGGTAGGGGTTAGGGTGTGGGCCTCCGGTATCCTCACTCACTCGGTGAAACACAGCGCAAGCGCTATGTCACACCAGTTTTCTGTGAGGCCGTGGTATTACTCCAGTCGAGGCCCATTCATGCCGAAGCATGGCTCTCCCACGGTAATTTATAATTTATTTGTTTGAAAAATTCTTTCAGTATTGGATAGTACATTTATCGAGGAAGGCTTTAGGGTATATATCATCACGCTAAGACTAATAGGAGCGGAGCCCCAATGAATAATGTTTTAAAAACGGGGCAAATTATTACGCTACGGGCAATAGTACACGTAAACGAGGTTGCGAGGGTCAGCTAGTTGCTTAATAAGGCGGAGTCTGTACTATGTCAACGAGAATACTGATTAATATGTATTTCTAAATACTAATGGTCGTCCAGTCATACGCATAAGAGTGTGTGTAATGTTGTCACGGTTCCACACCTCAAAAGAAAAAACGGTACTCCTATAGCATCACTTTGTTTTCTATCTGCCTGTCTATCAAGTCTCTTTTCTCAGGAACGCGTGAAGGTTTTAAGCTGAAATTCAAACTTACGACTTAGTAGTCAGGGCAGACCAACAGGTCAAAGAATATTACCATAAAATATCCAACTGCCTTTTCATAAGTCTCCCCTAAAGACCACTATGGCAAAAGTTATTGGCTGGCTTCTCCTATAAATATTCGGTAAAATACAATAAATAAATGATAAGGCAATGCCAATAGTCATAAATTGGAGACTTAATGGAAGTTTTGGGCTACTATATTTATGACGATTAATACCAGCTATTCTTACGAAAATGTATCTGGTTTAGAAACTTCTTTGTTAGTGCATAACATTGGTTGATATTGTTGCGACATAGAGTTAACTGGGTCTCATCTAGATGATTCGAAATTCGAAGGACAGCGCCATCTAGTATCAATTAGCGCACGACCATTTTGATTACGATTAATAATTCCGATATTTTCAACGCTAGATGGCTCTGCAAGTAATGGATAACGATAAGTTACTGATTCTAGGAGGTTCTATTTGATCCAGAATGGTTTTTCGAATACCAGGGTTCATTTCAGATATTTCGATAGCCATATGAAAGCGAAGTGTGTTAGCCGTATGTGCTAGTATTGTTTCACGATACAGCGGATTAACATCGAAGCGATTTTCTAGTGCGACTTTCAAGTGATTATTGTTATAAAAGAGTTGTTATTAATAAATATTGTGTTATTTCTTTTGGTAATCAACCGACTACTTTTATTCAATCCATACCCGGCTCGTAACAATATCATCAGTCTTTTCTCAAACTTTTATCAAGATATAATCGAATTTGGTGCTTGCCGTTTTTTAACCAATTTAACTTACAGGCGTTTATAATTAGTAAACTGCACTTTAATATGAAATTCGTTTAAAACACAGTTATAATATTCACCATTGTATCTAAAAATTTTATGTCACTAAATTTTCATGGATATCGCTTCAATATTTTGACTGCACGGTTGGTCTAGTGGTTTAAGCAGTCACTACACTGCTTGCTACTGCGCCAAGTGCCGTGGGTTCAAATCGCACGTAGGACATCACTTTGTGTGATTCACAAAACGTTGTCCTGAGTCTGGGTGTTCTTTGTGCCCGTTACATGTATGTTTATAAAGTCCCCCGCGACACAGGAGGTATATTCCTAATGCGGGAGTTGTCTTTTTTAAAGAAAGAATATTTTGCAAAACAAAATATACATTCAAATAGTTGTGGGGAATCAGAGACAGACAAAGTGACTCTACACTCCCTGATGGAAAGTTTTTTCAGGAATATATAAAGTTTAAAGAGTCACAAAATACTGTCCTTCTATCTTAACAAACCACACAAACACAAATAACCAAACCAATTTCCAAAAACACACACAACCACATCCAACCTGAATAAACTGTGTCCAGTTTCTCAAGTACTGCCGTCCCGAGGTTACTTTGAAAATTTATTTGTCCCCGGGCGCGGTTAAATACTTGCCATACTTCATACTTTGCTGAGGATCATTTAGGCTTTGCCTGGCTTTTGTTCTTTTGTAAAATGAAACATAAAAAACGTATGTTTTTTTCTCCCTACTTTTTTTAAAGCGCTTGTACCTGAAGAGCTAAAATGGTTTAGAGACAATAATCTCTGAAATTTCGCGAATACAATGTGGCATTATTATTTATCCTTAATGTAATAAAATTTAAATTTACAAACTTTTATACGTACTGTTAAGCATAGGTTCAGCTTAAAGGGGATAAACTTTCCTCTCAGACTTCTATACTTGTTCATATAAAATAATTGCCTGTAACGAACTAAAATGGATACAAAATTTTAATTAAAATAATATAATTGGATACAGACGAACTTAGAATTTAAGTACAACTATTGAATAGTTACTTAAAAAAAATTGTTGCACAATCACGGAGGTATCGGACTTTCCGTCAATTATTAATTTGATTATTGCTTGCATTTCCCAATTCATACGGATAAATTATAACTAGTTTCAATTTTCTCTAATCTCTAAAATATTAAGTTGAAGGCCAGGTCACAAGGTGGGTACAAAATTGCCGTAAGGCTTAAATTACAGTTGGCAAAAATAGAACGATCAGTACTCCTCTACATGTGTCACTCATCCATATGTCTGTATCCCTGTCTTATATCTCTTCTTATTATAATTCAAATAAGGTTTTGTCTGTGACTGCATATTTACCTAGTATCCAAAATTAGAAAGGACCACTCAATTCATTCAATCACTTGATAATATCAAATATTAGGGCAGACTTTTAATTGAATATCATTATTTGAACTTAATTGGAAGTAAGTAACTAGTAATATTTTTTCACTTTCAACAACCTTTAGAAGTTTACTGATGGACATAGGCCAGTCTTTCAGTTAAAAAATAGGTTTCGGGCGCACTTTTACTAAACTACGTTAGACAGAGTGATTGGTGCAGTAGCCGTTAGCCGACAGCTAGCGGAAGTAGGAGGCGGCGGAATAGGAGATAACGACCTCCACTAGGAACAAATTCACCACCGGTAAACTGGGCGTCCGAATGTGCCTCATGTCGGCTAAATAGAGAACTGATCCAAAGGTGGTGCTGATAGGACGTTAGAAGGGGTTTCGATGTTGTAATGACAGTTGTTCCTGAATACCTCCTACTTCACGCGTAAATTGGTATACAATCTAGTTTTAGTCGTCGTTTACTACCGTGGGAGAGCTATGCTTCGGCATGAATGGGTCGGCTCGACCGGAGTGATACCACGGCCTCACAGAAAACCGGTGTGAAATAGCGTTTGCGCTGTGTTTCACCGAGTGAGTGAGGATACTGGAGGCCCATACCCCAACACCTCCCCCATCCCCTTTCCCATCCCCCAAAGATCAGCAACGCACTTGTGACACCTTTGGTGTTGTGGGTGTCCATGGGCGGCGGTAGTCGCTTACCATCAGGTGATACGTCTACTCGTTTGCTCACTATTCAATAAAAAAAAAGAAAAAAAAAGAAGTCGTTCCGATTAAAAAAAAACACTGCCACAAACCTCGGAGGTATAAGGGTTCCCACACGTTAAAAAAAGGTTTCTTTTAAGCTCATCATCTCTTTTCAGTGATGTTGTCCTGCGTATTTTACTTACTTAGCTGCTGAAGATACTTCCTGTCCGTCACCACACGAATCTTCTCTCTCAATATACTTCAAAGAAAAAGGGGAATGTGTGAATTATAACGAAAAAGACTATGGAAAACAGGCGAAGAAAACTAACTATTAAGTTTCAAGGCCATCTAGTAATGAATACAGTTCCGCCAAAAACAATACATATATACGAGAGAGATAAAACTTTTGATACGCTTCCAAAGATTGAAAATGAGTACAAATATTTATGTCACAACCTCCGTGTGTGTTGTAGCGAATAAATATAATCAGTAAGTTAGATAAATTGTTATATTCATATATACATTCATTTTTATAAGTTAAATGTTATTGATCTTAGTAAAGTATTATGTTTCCTAAAACGATTTCTTACAAATTATAATGTGTAATAAAGTGTTTTACTCCGATATAAATAGGAAGACTAGCAGAGTCACGCTGATTCCACTACGAACGGCCCAGGTCGACTGGGGCGTTACTACCCTCGCACAGAAGATCAACCTAAAAAAACAGCGTTCGTGCTGTCTTCTTTTGTTGGTGAGAGCGAGACCGGAGGCTCAATGATACGAAGCATCACTAAGCTGCCATGGTATAGGTCACCATGCTGCATTGACTGCATTCGTAATAAGTATTTTGAAGGCCCATACATAAAAAAAAGGTATTATGAACTTGATAAGTCTGCAACCAGATAAATCGATAATATATTTATTAGAATAAATTCACGAGTGACTGAGTTTCTAAAATCATTAGCAATTTTATAATTTTTGAAGGATTTTTTAGTTCGAGGTGTTTTGAATTTTTACTCGTGTATTATGTCAATTATAGTGGACACTGTTAGCTGGCTGGCTTATTAGTCAGTCAAAAGGAGAAATAAATTAGACGATTAACACTTTTTATTGTAATTACAATTTAATTTGAAATTGCAATCACTTCTATGAAAGTACTGAATAAATAACAGAAGTAAAAACAAATGCTAGAATATTATAGTAGAAACATCCATAAATCTTTCATTATTTTAAAAGTGTAAGGAAGTTTTTATATATCAAAATATTTATTTTTACTGCAAAATGTATACGAAAGCAGAATACATACATATTATTTACATTGCACATGAGATTCTCCTTACGATGATTGTTTTATTTTCTCGATGTAACATGAATATTCATGAAGGGAACTTTGATATTAAACAAAGTGTGCCGGTGCCTAAAAGGGATGATTTTCAATCCTACGAAGGGTCCTGTTTAAACTATATGGTTGAATTACAATTTTCGAATTAGCAGCGATAGTTGCAACTAAATTTGATTATAGATTTTAACGTTTCCATTTTGTATGCCAAAATGAGTAGTCAGCCTGGTGTAAAGTATGGGAGCCACCATACTCACTAGTCCAGGAATATTAGACAAATAACATGTTTTTTTACCTTGGACCTTGGAATATATATAGACGCGGTGACACTACGATAGGTAGGTTTTGAGACAAGTCTTAGAGTTTCAAAATAAAGGTTTGTACAAGTTTTTAGCCGACGATCTCTCATGCTGAGATGAAACCCCTAATACTTTTGGACTACACTGCGAATACAGACAATAAAGTACAGCGACCTGCACTGGTAACAGCCTAATGACATGCTGTTTTAAGCCGCGCTATTATAGATTGCTACATATATGGAATTTGGAATCATAGTGGGAGTTAAGTGATTTAAACAGGCCTAAAGACAGCTTGTTAAGTTTATTTTTATGATAATTTATCATTTCGAATGTCAGCACTTTTGTTGTTTATGGTATAGTGGGCTAACGATCAGACTTATCACCTGACGGTAAGCTATTACCGCCGCTTATGGACACCCGTAACACCAGAGGCGCCACAAATGCGTTGCTGTCCTTTTAAAAAGGAGTACACTCTTTTCTTGAAGGTCGTATTGGTCCGGGAATACCGCAGGCGACAGTTCATACCACTGTTTTGTTGTGACAGAAAGTTTCGAGAAAAGCGTACAGTACTTGTTTAAATACGTTCTTGAAATTAAACTATTGACTTGCACTTTTATTTTATTACTATTTAATTTACTTAAGTTAAACCTAATCGGTTTTGTACTAAAAACACAGTAAAGCCTGTTTAAAAATATAAAAATTGTTAGTTTATTTTGTAGCCTTCGTGAAATCGTTTTTATTTTTATACACCTACGAACAGGCCCATTCTCTATTCCCAAGTTTCTTCTTAGAAAAGTTTTTGGTGTGTTCTATTATGCTGGTTAGACGGGTTGGTATAGGGCTTTCTTTTAGGTTTTCCTTCTCTTTGTAGTTTCTATTCCTCTGTAGTTTTCTCTCTTAGTTAGCTCTTACAACACTCACGAAGCAATAGGAGTTGTAACACTCTTTATTCTTAATCCGTCACCACACGGATTATTATTATTTGACTGTTTTCTCATGATTCTTCGTCTTCATGGTTCAATAATAATTATCAATTTAACATAGATAAAGCTCCTGTAACTATTTTTTGCAGTAATTTCTTATTCTTTAGTGCTATAAAAATCTTTTCCTTAGTAGAAATAGAATACTATGTAATTAAAGTCGTGTTTAAAGGAGACAATCCGCGTTTAAACAAACCAGCTTTAACCCGACATAACTTGACTCATCAGCTTCAGGAAGACGGATTTGTTTTAAATATTTAGCTCCGCATGGGAATGCTGCCCACTAAATATTTCAAGCGTCGCAACAAGACGCAGAGAGAGTTAGAGTTTGTTGGGGAAATTATAGGTACTATAATTGTAGGTATTGAACATATTACTTCTAAGTGGACTACTACACAGAATTACGTAGTCCAACTTGTATTTATTGATTATCTTTTTTTCTGTTTCATAACTATTTATATTTTTCTGCTGGCGTTATTGGTAGATATAAATCTTTATCTTGATTGAGAAACTTCTGCGATTTCAAACTTAGCTAGATCACAGCAAAAATATGGTAAATATATCATTTGTATATACTCGTACTTTGACTGCAGTGAAAATGAATATTGATGAAACAATACATTATTACTGTCATGAACGTTGGACGCGCTGCACTGCAATTGGGACAGCTCGACCAGAGGAACACTACGGCCTCACATACAACTCGTGCAAAGCAATTCTATCGAACGTATTCCCTCCCACTTTTCCTTGTAAACATATGAAGGCATTCAAAAGACAGTAACGTACTTATGTTCTTGAATTGCAAATATTCATGAATGATTGTTCTGACTAGACGTCATGTGTTTTTTCCTGTAACAAAAAGAAGTATATTAAGCTTGAAATGTCGAGACTATAGAAATAATAACTTTTAACATCTTTTGTCATCACTCTGCAATAAAGCTTTTTAACTTCATAAAACTCGAAAGCTCTGGAACAGGTCTCAACGTTCAACAATAGTAAAGTACGTGAAAGTAAATACTTCGCCACTCGAGTACAGAGTAACATTTCAAGTTTAAATACTTGCTTGGGCTTGAAGACTACAACTGGCTATAAAGGACTAAATGTTTAATGTTTTCAATGGAGATGAAATATGAATGAGATTCGAATAATGTTGTGGTCTTTAAATATCGTAAACTGAAAATAACAAATGCATTTGAATTGGTTTCAGTTTGTTTTAAAGGTAAATAACAAATCGTTCTTCCATTACTACCTATATTGATTTAGCGTATTGCAAATGAAATTTTCTAGATAGTGTACTAAAACATTCACAGAAACCATTAAATACATTTTTAATTTTAAAGCAATGAAAAGATGCGTTCAATCTTTCAATATGTATACTTAATGCGTCTCAAATGTGAGTTGTCAGTAGTCAGTTACAATCCAATCACGATTAAGCTCATCAAACTCATAGAGTATATTAAAAAACTTATCAAAAGAAATCATAAATATCACACAATTGAAAGTATATAGGTACACCCCATCACATAGTATGTATACTTTAATATGACGTGGCGATGCATGTCGAGGAGAGCCGTCAAAGGCTGGTGACAAGGCGACGTCACTAGCCTACCTACTTTTTAACATTAGAAGTTCCACTTAAAAAAATGAGAGAATTATATAAAAGTAAGTTTATGACACGTAAAAATAATTGTATTACATTTGTATGCAGAGCTTTCAATCCTTCACTCTGTTCCGCATCGCTTCGGTTAAGAGACACGCTTGGCATTAAGAACTTTCTAAGCCTTGATAAGCCAAGTTATTCACTTATTCTAGGTCGGCCTTCAGTACCTACATACGTTATTCATGTATTCAAATCTAATCCGTCTTTATATCGCCTTCGCCACATTCGTCTAACTTGGGCGTTGTAAATTCATTGCGTATGACACCTCGCCGTATCTCGTTCACGAACGCCGCCATTACGGTAACTCTGTTATTTTACTCCTCAAATATGATATGAGTATTATTTAGGTGTACGTGCTTGGAAAATATGTATTTCAGAGTCGAGATACGAATAGTGAGAAGATAACTTTTATGTGCAGGTATGTTTTACGACGCTTTTTTCTTATAAAAACTTAAAGCAAACTAGCAGACGGATAACTTAATGGTATGTCATTACCATCATTTTTTAGGAGTGAGATTACTTTAACCACACTCACTCCTTGAATAATAATACCTTTGAGGCTTTGGTCTGACTATGGTTCAACCAGTCCATATTTTGACTGCACGGTTGACTTACTGGTTTAAGCGGTAGCTACGCCGCTTTCTACTGCGTCAAGTGTTGTGGGTTAAAATCACTCATGGAACAACTCTTTCCGTGATCACGAAATTATTGTTCTGTATGTTTGTAAAGTGCCTCACGGCATAGGATGTCTATTTCAAATGCAGAAATTGTATTTAAAAAAAGTATATGTATAATTAATGAAAATTCGTTGTTTTTATTTAAGATGAAACAATCTTATTTTATTACCATTAATTAAAATAATAAGTTCAAAACCGCCATGATACGGTTGGTTTAAGCGGTCAGTACGCCGCTTTCTACTGCGTCAAGTGTTGTGGGTTAAAATCACTCATGGGACCACTCTTTCTGTGATCCCGAAATTTTTGTTCTGGGTCTGTATGTTTGTAAAGTCCCCTAAGGCAAAGGATGTATATTTCAAATGCAGGAATTGTATTCAAAAAAAATATATGTATAATTAATGAAAATTCGTTGTTTTTATTTAAGATGAAACAATCTTATTTCATTACCATTAATTAAAATAATAAGTTCAAAACCGCCTTGATACAAAAGCCCAAGGGTGAGATACGTTAATAATGTGTACTTTGCTAAACATAAACACACCTTAGGGATGCAAAGTTTAATTTTACACGCCAACGCCGTACTCCATCCATCGATTGCCTCACGCGCCGTGTAAAACAATTTTCCCTTTTCCCATTTCACAGGATATAAGAGAATTTCACCCACATAAGTTAAACATTGTAACTTCATCGCACGCCGCGTCTAAATGCAGCAATTCCAGAGAATGAGTAGCCACCTTTATATTAACCTCGTTTGCTGTAATGACGTTGAATTTATTACTGCTAAGGTCCGTACACATAAGTAGACTATATATTATGTGTATAATGGTGACCAGTTTTAGCACAGCGTATTTATTGAAAAAATATAGCTAGAATGGTTCTAGTTCAATCTAGAAATGTATAAATATATTTTACAGGTTGTAGATATCTAAGGTAACATGAAAGTGGTACGTTGAGATTTCTAAATTAGGTTGAGATTCGGCTTTAGAATTGTGATATGTATAATCTATATATATAAAAATGTTATGTTGGTTTGTGTACGCTTCTAAAAGTTCTGCACCGATCGAGCTGAAATTTTAGAATGATATACGAGTATAATCCGCATCAAGGATTGTTTTTATCTAATTTTTGCATCAGTCACATATCCGCGACCGCGAAAAAACACGAAAAAACCGACATAAACGCGGGCGGAGCCGCGGGCAACAGCTAGTTAGTTATAAAATTGGAAATTAATACTTTGAAATGACCGGCTCTTTAAAGGAGCGGTGGACTATCAGATCTAGTCCGTGTCAGTGCATATGCAAAAATGACTAATTAGGAATCTATTTTGCACGAAAAGTATTGTTTAGCCAACTGTTTGTATGTGTGTTTACCTAATTAGTGTTTAATTTAGAGATTCAACATTATTATTTCAGATTCTAGATCTACTCTTATATCGGAAATAATAATTTAATTTTTTTCTTAAATTTGAATGAGTATAGATTATTTCCTGGTTTAAAAAACTAAATCATGAACTATACAAAAGTGCATTTCAATTAGCATGGGATCGTGGGAGAGCCACGCTTCAGCATGAATGGGCTGGCTCGACCGGAGTTATATCACGGCCTACAGAAAACCGGTGTGAAATAGCGCTTGCGTTGAGTTTCACCGAATAAGTGAGGATACCGGCGGCCCATTCCCCAAACCCTCCCCCCATCCCCCAAAGACCGGCAACGCACTTGTGATACCTATGGTAACTATGCTAACCTAACCCAAAAGGCGATACGCCGGCTCGTTTACCCCATTTTTCACAAAATAAAAACTTATATTTACACTATCAGGGTACTTTCTAAAGCCCATATTACAAAAAAGAAATTTTGCAATAATACTCGTACGTGTCACCGACTAAATTGGAGGACAAAAATATTCTCAAACTTATTTTATTTTATGATGAAATTACTACCTTTAAGAATACACATCATGAGCCCTTTCCATTCTATTTAAAGTTGAATATAATACCAGCATATGTATAAAGAAAACTAAATTTAAAACAGAAAAAACTGAGGACATTCGTAATTCAATACCTACTCGAAACGGTCGAAAGGTATCTTAATGTAAAACATCGTTCGAAAGACTCCGAACATTGTTAGTTCTGTACTAAAGAGAGTTCCATGAACGCGGCGCTTTTGACTAACGTTTTCAAAGCATTACTAAAGTGCTTTCATAAGATAGACAGTTTTGGTTGTAGTTTTATAAAAAATATATGGTAAAAAATTGTTTTAGGCTTAATGTAAGCGTAAATTTGATTTTGAATATGAATAATACACACTAGCTTTTGTCTGTGGCGGTTATAACTTTGTTATTTATACGCCGATTGAAATAAAACAAACACTGAATTGTAAATGCAGTCACCAATCGATTTATCCATTTCTAAGATTGGCGTGCACAGACGTACCTACAGACAAACAGACATAAATTATAAAAGTCATTGTTTTGGGATCCATTGCATTTTTAATGCGCCCCAAAACAGTTTTTCTTATATATCTTCCATTTACAGACACTTACGATTTTATTATGTGTATTTATATATTGATATGTGAATTAGAAACGTTGTACACCTTTTTACAAAAAGTATGCGAACGGAGAGGAGTATGAAATTTGGCACAGTTGAAGTCTATAAGGAGGACGAGGAGTGCAGAAAGCTAAATACTCGTAAATAAAATAATTATGGTCGTATATTGACATCTGGGCGACCACTAGTATTTGTTAAAAGGTATACTTGTTTATTTATTTGTACATAATGAAATTACAGATTTGATCTTATCAACGGTTCCCGCACTAAGCTTGAGGCTTGTATCGCGGCAAACAAGACCAGAAAATAGAAATACTATACTAGAGAAAAAATACTGTTTGTCAAGTCAAACGACGTTCTAAAGATTGGCTGAAAAAGATAATTTCGGCTTTTGCTTTGCTTAGTGACGCAACAACAGAAATCAGCAATATAGTGTCACTGCAGACAGCAAGCAGAGACTAGGGGCTACTAGACTGCCAGCAGTATTGAGAACGATTCAATTATCAACATTTTCACACGACAATTAGATTAATTTGTTCTTAGTCTTGAATGATATTATTATTATCATGATATAAAAAATTCAGCTTTCATAGAACATAGTTTTTTAGTTTAAAACTAGATGTCCAAAACATTATAATAAGTAGCTTTTTCTCCCGCGGCTCCTTTCACATGGAATGTCGTTTATCGCGAAATAAATGAAACGAAATTAAAGGAAACGAAACGAATTAAATGAAATTCATTTCATTTCATTTGAATATCCTTTCTCTGGAATCAAAGTAACATCATGGGTTAAATCAATCGGTGCAGTATTTTGGCCGTGAAAATATAGCAGATACATAACAAACAATGTTACTTTTGAATTCATAACAATAGTAAATTATTCTCTTCAAATTTATAAACTGGAAATCAATTTATCCGCAGTTTTAAACTTGATAATCGATACTGTATTATGCACGGGCTCGTTCGTGAACCTGTGCACTCATAATTACTGGATTTCAATATCCGGTGTTAAAATTATCTTTTTTAATATATGACCCTGCTAAAATGACTCTACTTTGCTTGATTGAAAGCATAAGCAGAATTTAAGAGTAGTGGTCATGCGAATGCAGACAATGCAAGAATGCAGTACCACCACACTATAGCGGCCTAGTATTGCGTCTGCATCATTGGGCCTTCGGTCTCATACTCACCAACAAAACACGACAGTACGAATGCTGTCATTTTATGTTGATTTTCTGTACGAGGGTAGTATAGCCCTGGTCAAGCCGGCCCAACCGTGCTAAAATCAGCGTGGCTCTACTACCTTATTCTTAAATGCTAACCAAAGTTAGAAACAATAGGTGGCTATGGCTTACGGTTGATACCGATACTTACCTACACACATTGCATAGGTACTACAAAGATGAATGTCGGTTGGTCTAGTGGTTCAAACGGTTACCAAACCGCTTTCTACACTTTCTTTTTCACAACACTTTGTATTATTTACAAATTCCTATTTTGAGTCTGTGTATTCTTTATTTCAGTTTCATGTATGTTAATTGTAATTGTAATGCGGGAGTTGTCCTTTTAAAATGAAACTTAACAGAAAATGAAACAGCCTGTTTTTAATATTTGTTTTACATTACTATCTACTAAAAATATATAAAGCCTTTCCTGATTTTACCATGTTCTTAAGAAAAGGCAAAGAACCTACAAAAATAAATTAAGGAAGAATTAAATCACAAACTTGAAGATTTTTTTAAATAAATTAAAACAACAGCGACAGAAAAATTTACCTAAAGCGCTGAATTTACTTATTGGATAAATTGACTGACTAGCGTATAGCGTATACCTTCTGTAACCCGGAACGATCCAAATGTTTGTATGATCTGCAAATGTTTGTTTCGGAGGTTGGGTGTTTACTATGATATATATCATACATCATCATCATCAGCCTATCGCAGTCCACTGCTGGACATAGGCCTCTCCAATTGCACGCCACTTAGTTCGATCCTCGGCTTCTCGCATCCAGCTCCTGCCAGCCGTATGCATAAGCAACATGATATATATAATATGTATGTATTTAGAAAAAAAAATGAGTAAAACATTTATAGATGTTAAACGGTTTTAATGTAAATAGAGAATAAAATGATATAGAAAATGTACCAAAAGCTAAAATATAATTCGGTATGACCTAGGTAGCAGTCATCACACCATTCTCGTCATCAAGCTAGGATACTAATCGAACAATATATGTATATATATTGCATTGTCCTGCAGTATCAAATGCGTGCGAAATTTAAGCTCAATCGCAACTGGAAGTTGGGTTTATTTTTAATTACTAAATTTGACCTAAATAAACCGGGTAAGCTAAAAAAACTATTTAAAAAAGAAGTATAAATGTTTTAGTATCACTTGACAATGGTAGGCTGTGTACCCATGAAACATATAAGCTCTCCTTACTTTGGGACTCGATTTCTACCGTGGGAGAACCATGCTTCGGCATGAATGGGCCGGCTCGACCGGAGTAATACCACGGCCTCACAGAAAACCGGTTTGAAATAGCGCTTGCGCTGTGTTTCACCGAGTGAGTGAGGATACCGGAGGCCCACACCCTAACCCCTACCTTATCCCCTTCCCCTTCCCCTAAAGGCCGGCAACGCACTTGTGACGCCTCCGGTGTTGCGGGTGTCTATGGGCGGCGGTAATCGCTTACCATCAGGCGATACGTCTGCTCGTTTGCCCCTTATTCGATAAAAAAAAAGAAAAAAAAGATGGCGTTGAAGGTCAGATGTTTAAAAAGAAATAGGTAACAATAAGTCTATTTTGACATTTTATTAACAATATCCTAAAAATAACGTTTAATATACAGGGCTCTTAAACATAGCATCATGAGTATAAGGTTATGTATGTAGTTACGTCACAACATGGTACACATACGTCACAAACGTCTTGTATCGCGTGGCTCACAGTTTAATTATGTCGTGTCACGTGTACCCTCTAATAAGGTGCGCGTACTCTTTTGTACCGAACGCAATTTGTTTCAACGATTGAAAGTACGAGTTGAAGGAAGGGAAAAGCTGGTTGTATCAAAGGCAATGGTGGAGTTACATTAGACATTTACATTTTTTGTGCTGATTTATTTATATCAAAATTTTCATAAATTAATTTTTGGTTAGGTTTTGCCTGCGGCTCCGCCCGTGTGTAAGTCGATTATCGTGATAAAGAGTACGCTATGTCCTTCCTCGAGAATCAAAGTATCATGGCAGATTTAATTGAAATCAGTGCAACAGTTCAAGAAGTATAAAATGTATAGACATTTAAGTTCTTTTCTGTGACGCATTTTTGTTACATGAATTAGTTGTGGCAGAATTTTTGCCTATAGAGAACCTTATTTTTTGTAACGCGATACACTTCACACGTAGTTTTCTGTAGCAATGCTTTTGTGATTTTCTTTCTCACAGATAGTCAATATTTAAAAAGAAAAAGTTTAAAAATCTATAACCCGGCTACGTAAAAACTTTAATAAAATTCATTTCATTCGGACCATTATTACAAACCAATTGACTCATCATATATTAAAATCGGTTCAGTAGTTTAGGCGCTACAATAGACCATACACAAAGTCCCAAAACTATTACCTTTAATTTGGACTTCACCCTAGTCGGGTAATTAAAACACGCGGTGGTTCCAGAAAATAAAGTTAAACATTCCGAACTTAATTTAATATACTACACCCCTAAAATATTTAATGGTGAAATATTTCCTAAATGAAGATTCATTTAACGTTTATTAGTAGTATCTCGTAAAATGATGCGCGTTACGTTCAACTAACGAGTCCTCTGATAAAGCGTAAACAACAAAACGTTGTTTTATATCCGACTGTAACAATTCAACATCATATGTAACAGTATCGTAGTTTTATGACAACACTAAGCTTTGCAATTTTGCCCCAATATAACACATCCCACACATTGTGAGTGCAAAAGAGCAATAACATTCTCACTTATCCCTTACGCTGTGTCGGTCAAGAGTCACATTTAATTTATATAAAAATAACTATTTGAAATTAATAATACTAGAAAAAAAAAATATTTATACTAGACGTAATACGGATATGCGGTCAAGCTTGAAGCCGGATGGCCGGAAAAAAATTGTTGCTTTAAAAGACAAACTGAGCAAAGACGTTTTGATATAGGACACATTCAGACTGTACAGTTTGCAACTCTTTAATAGTTATACGCTTTCTCAAAGACTAAAAATTCACATTGAAACGTTGCATAAATAAGCATTGAAGCACACACATACTGTCCTCCTCAAAGAGCGCCAACCATCCCGGTCTTCGGCAGCCTACATCCATCCGCTGCCACCCCCTCTTCACTCTTGCGTTGGTCGGCTCCAGTGACTGTCAGTCCGCCTGGAGACACGACCGGCCCACTTCCACTTCAGAGTGCTGATTCTCCGTGCGATATCATTTTACATCAATGTGAGACCATCAATAAATACAATTAATAGTAATGTAATAATAAACCCAACGCCATCTAGCTTCAAACTAAGTAGAGCTTGTATTAAAATTATGATAGCTATATTGACTAATAAAATGCTTGTAAACTTCTATTTGTAAATAGATACGAATTGTACATAGAAAACACCCAAACTCCGAAACAAATATTTGCAGACCATATTAACATTTGGTTCGATCGGGGTATCTAACTCACGTGAGATTTTGCACACAGGGCACAGCAGTCGCATACGCTACCACTGAGCCACCACGACAGGCAAATATTCATAATTTTACAATTCATGTTATGAAATTTCATTCAAATATACATATTCTCATGTCCTCATAAATCTATGTTCTGATAAACATGAAAAATATAATAATTCAATTCATTAGATAAAATGACACTTTAATACCATTTTATCAATTTATGCATTAAGTTATTAAACTAGTTCTTGCAACTGTCATTTTTCATTTATTAACTTTAACGTAATTTGTAAAACTGTTTGCAAAACTGAGTTTATATAAGTGGTAAGTTCACAAAAAAAAAGATTAAATCGTATTAGAAAAGTGATTAAGTAATGTATTAAAATTAAGTAATAATATTTGCCTATGACATTTTCATTTTGAGAATATTTGCATTACGGTTTGTAGTAAAATATGGCTCGGAGAATATTAATGTAAAAACAAGTCATTGTAATGCTAGTTTTTGTTGAATGAATGAAAATTTAATTTAAAATAACATACACATAAGACTAAAGTTTGCATACGTCTTACAAGAGAAAAATGTGAACTTTATCTTTTTACTCAATCTTTAACTCAAAACTTCGTTTGTATTTTTTTATGGTATAGGGGGCAAACGAGCACTGGCAATAAATAAATAAATATTCCGAATCTTACCCGAGACCTCAAGCTTAGCAGTCGCATACGTTACCACTACGCCACCGAGGTAGTCAAATACCCGCAATACAAGAGGCGTCACAGGTGCGTTGCCGGTCTTTTAAGAAGGAGTACGCTCTTGTCATGAAGGTTTGAAGGTCGTATTGTTTAGAAAATACCGTGGAAGACGACAATTCATTCCACAGTTTTGTTGTGCGAGGTAGAAAGTTTGTGGAAAAGCGCACAGTTGTGGACTGCCTACTATCTAGATAATGGGGATGAAACTTCTATCGCGTAGGACGATGACAGTGTAATAAATCTTTTGCCAATTCCTCTGGCACTTTACTTCTTTTTATGAATCAACAAACCAACCATTTCGCATTTTAAACATTAAACCCAAAAAAACATATTCAATCGTAGCTTTTATATCAGTAACTTGGATTTTACTTTTTAAACTATTTACTTGGATTCTGCTCATACTCTACTTTAGGTAGAGTAGAGTCACTTTGACAGGCTCACAAATTAAAATATATACTCATTGTATTATATTAAGAAATCTGTTCACAACGCTGACAACATAACACTATTAATATACCAATAATTATTTTTAATTGTTAGTTTTACTTAAAGAAACAAAAATGTCAACAAACTTAATTAGGATACTTCATGGAATGCCTATCCTTCAAAAAACATTTATTTTTGTCGAAATATATGGCAGATTCTACGATAATAGATAAAACCAATAAATTTAACAATTTATTGGTTTTATCTATTATCAGTTTATTATCAGTTTATCAGTTCAGTTTATTAGATAACTCTAATAAACCTAAAACGAGATGGGTTATCTAGTTATAGTCGCATTGGTGTGTAGGAGTCCTAAAATGCACTGAAGCGGTGAAGACAGATCATCTGCCCTAGATACAACACTGATACTCGAATTACTGACTAAAGCCACCAGTCATGAGTGACAATCGAGAGAGCGTGTAAAATTTAATTTCAGGGACAATAGATAAACCTTTCTCTTATGTGTCCAGTCATGTCATCTAAAGCAATCGTGTTAAAGATAAATTACACCCAGACACCAAACATATTATCTTTATTATCACAGAATGATTTAGCAGTCAGAATTGCTAACCAAAAGACTAATAGAGCAGCCATTATTACATATATATGCCAAACTTAATTTATTACTCAATTGAAACTAATGACACAATTTTAAAATATTTCGTCAGTGATTGAAACCTATGTAAACGAATAACATTTCATCATCATCCATTACAACTCAATACATAAATGAAATTGATAAATGAAATCCATTAAACTAAGCTTAAAGTCATCAACGATATTACACCAAGATCTAACACCACCGGGCATTACTGCAAGCCGTCAAGCCACAAAACAAGTCACCGATTCCCAACATTTATATCAGCCACACAATTAAGATCAGATCTGGAACCCTTTACGTCCTTTACGTCCATTATGGCCCATTTAGCTTCACCTTTCACGATAAATCGGCCCAATTAAGATTGTAAGCCGAGGTCATTCCATAGCCGAGGCTTATTAAAGAACGCATCTGTTTTGAAACGTTCGATTCATTTTAATGTTTGTTGAGGTTTAATTTCAGAAATTTGTTTAATGTCTTGGGGAAGAGAGTAGTAATATTGATTATGTGGATTACAAGAAATATTCCGTTTTCGTAAAACATTTGTACAGAACATCTGGTACTAAAACATTTTAATTTGCAATATGTTGTAAAAAGATTAGTGAAACCTTTTGGTTTTTGCACTAAGCTAAATATTTTTTCTTTTAAATATATTGCTGTTGATAAGTAACATGCTTTAAATAACAAAAAATGATTTAAAATTGATTCAATATTTTTTTTTCCACAAACCACCAACATATATGTTGTAATAATCGCTAGGTACACGAACAAACGCAAAATGAATTTCAATTAAAAATACTTATTAAATAAAAATAGAGACCAAAGTACGTATAATAGATAAAAATACTTAGTAGTACATGGTTATATTATCAGCTAATTGAATGTTCCAAATTCTAATTCCAATTGGCTAAATTTAGTTCTTGGACGAAAACCACAAAACACTTGACATCCTGTTACGGCTAATTGGATATCCCGTCCGCAAAGCGTTCTGCAGCTCCTTATTACCACACTGTGGTTTCGAATCAATACCGAGAAAAGCGGTATTATGAACGATTCCAGGCTCTGCAGCTTTCTGTCTGCGGCTTATTCGTTATTGACTCTATTGACGTCAGTTAGGACGAGACCACGGAAGTCCGCAGGCCATAGTCAAAATTTTAGAATACGAGCTCTGATCAAAATAGACCGTATTTGTTGGTGATCCTGACTGCTAAGTTTTAAGGGTTTGGATGTTATTCTCGCCAAAGAAATTGAATAAAATTGCATTATTAGCACTAGCACTAAAAATTTTGGTTTAAGGATCAATGGTTACTGAAAAGTTTAAGTATCTTCCGCTTGATGTCATTAGGTTTCAAGATATAAAAATATCAAAGACAGTTCAAAATCTAATTACAGCTATAATTTGTTTCTTGATTTGCCTTTTTCATTTTTTGATACTCAACTTTTTCGGGTGAAGCACTTCTTTTGGGGGTCCTCATGTAAACCCAAACCTATAATAATGAATATAAGCCTCTCCTTATAAAGGAGGGTTTGGTCTAATACAGCACGCTGGCCAAACGGGTGTAATTGGCATACTGAGGCGATTTTCTATCTAAGCAAATTTGTAGAAGTTCTCATTTCTCAACGTCTTAAATAAATACTACATTTCTGCTAACTCTCTTAAAATTATACACCGTAATTTTAAGTTATAGTCATTTTGATTATAAATTATAAGTTACTAGAATATTATATAATTTAAAGATATTTGATATGTTTCTTTACAAAGTCTCAAAAAATCTTATCAAGTTTAAGATATGTAGCCGTTACTTAATAACTATTTTTAAGCCAAGGGCTATTTTACGATAAAATTTTGCTTTCCAAATTATCATTACAGATTAAACTTATCTATCTGTAAATACGTGCGAAGAATTTCTTTTGACACGTATGTTTCGAGAACGTTAAACAAATAATACTTAAAATATCTACTGTGTAAAAAGTGCTGAAAGCTAACATTTTTAAACAACATATGCTTTTTAGTTAAAAAATTATATAAAAACGTATACATAAAGCAAAAATATTTGAACTAAGTATGGTACAAAAGTTTATACAGAAACAGGTCAAGTTATAATGGTTTAAAATAAAACAAGACATCCAAAACGGTCATATTCGACTGCCACATGAATCTAGTTTACATATATTACTCGGGTCACTTTACGGCCCCTATTGATGTTTCGTAGTTTCTGATTTATTGTGACATGATTCCAATAAATGGTTGTCGGTTCGGAAACTATACTTGGGATATTAATTACCTTACGTTCGATTAATTTATCGTTGTACTTTTTTATATTACTAGCTTTTATCATCGGTTCTGCCCACGTGCATTTCTTAAGATTAGCGCGTCTGAACTAGCCAAGAAAGAAACAAACTCTTCAGTTTAAAAATATTAGTATAAATATAACAAACAAAAAATATATAAATATAAAGACCTCTACGTTTTATTTCAAGTCACTTAACGTGTGTTGAAAATTTCAGAGGCCATCAATAACATTTTTTGTAACTTTACCTAAAAACTTTTAGCGTAATGTCTACACAGAAATTCCTTAGGGATTTCAGATAGAAATGTGTCTCGGGCACGGGATTATTGAAAGTAACATTAAAAAATATAAAAGATGACTTGTGTGGCAGCAATAAAGGGTCATGTCTTATAAATTATACAATTTGTATATATATGTATAAACATTTATACAAATACAATATATTGCCGGTAGCGTGAAAATTTTCCCCCGTTTTTGAAATATTCTTCATTGGTGCTCCGCTCCTATTAGTATTAGCATGATGATATATAGCCTATAGAAGTGGTAAAGATCTCAAGTTTTGGAGTACTTTGAGAAAAGACTGGGAGAATTATGAAACTTCCTTTACAATTATTTTTCTAAATGTTCTGTATGGATAATTATGATGATGTAAACTTATGATTAGTGCCTTATGGTCACAATTAACTTATACTCTGGAACAACAGCTCTAGGGAAAAACCGCTAAATGTTTTTGTGATGATTCCAACCTTGTAAAATCCAGCGTAATATGGTAACCAGACTTGTGATAAACATACTCATATGTTTATAAATATTTTTCATTCTTATTATAGACTAGCTGAGCTTTGTTGGGTGTGGTACAATAACAACCGCGGGTAACTAGCTTTGCGAAGCTTCCGTTCCAGAGATTAGCCGGAATTTTTAAATTGATTTTTAGATGTAAGCACAGTATATATTTTTTTAATGTTGTAGCTACCAAAATGACTCCTCAATGCAAATAGGGACAATGCAGCATGGTGACCCACACTATGCCGGTCTAGTGAGATACTTTTTCAGACACCGCTTAAAGGAACGCGGAATCATAGTGAGAGGGAAATACGTTCGCAGATAGTGAGTTAAATAGTCAAGGTCAAGATAAATAACACACAAAGATGAAACTAATGATCGTTTGATTCAGTTAATTGCTTAGTAGTCAGGATCAGTAACCACTAGATAAACAAATTTCAAATTGCGTGTGGTGGTTTAACAAGACACAATTTGTTTCTGTACACTATGTTCAACAATTTGAATAAGTAATACGTTGAGTTGAGGTCACCATTGAATATTTTCTACCAGACTAAAATACACCTTATAATGTACTCGTATATCGCTCCCTACGGGAAGTAGATTGCAGTTTCTCTTGTACATAGTTGTAAATGCTAAACTAATCCTAGACTGCTTATTAATCGTTACACTGGCGAATACGGTTGCTCGAAATACGGCATTACTTAGATAGGTTGAAGTTGAAATTATGAAGCTCTCGCTACAGGGAAATTTGTCTCGTCATTATGATTATTTTCTTTATTCTGCTATAAGGGTTTGACCTTGTAGTTTAGATTATCAAATACTTAAAACTTCAGACAAATACGGGCTTTTAAATTAGCAAAAATAAAAGAAGTAAGACAACTATATATTTTGTAAATAACAAGATAACTATAGTTGTCTAACTTTTATAACGCACTTGTGACGCCTCTGGTGTTGCGGGTGTCCATGGGCGGCGGCAGTGTAATGACTCACCATCAGGCGATACGTCTGCTCGTTTGCCCCCTATGTAATAAAAAAAAACTACACGATGTACAAGTTTGTGAAATGAAAATGTAATTAATGCGATAATAATGATATTACTAGCACTTTTTTTACTATAATTTGCATGTATCAGACATATAAACCTTCCTCTTGAATCAATCTATGTTGCTGAAAACTGCATTTAAATCCGTTGAGTAATTTAAAAGTTCTAAGCCCACAGACAGGGTAAGAGACTTAATTTTATACTATGTAATGATGTTAATGAATAATGTAATGGGTTACAACATTAATGTAGACGAAAACAAAAAAAATACTTCTCTTAAAAAATTGTTAACTTTCATCCCTAAACCCTCGAACAGATTATCCAATTACCGTTTAATACATAAATAAATAACAGGGAACACTTGTACAACAATGGCGCCATCTGCTTCACGCCGCCTAAAATATGACAAATACAGTATTAGCAATTCAGATCGCGGACTGTCCTTCACAAAAAACAAAGCAGGAATTAATGCAATTATGACTTGACGCAGATGTTTTGTGGTATTACTAACAAGGTACTACGCTAACGTTTATATTTACATGAAATCCATTTCAAACTGATGTTACTATATTACTGCACCGATTTTAATGAAATTTGAGATGGATATACTTTGATTTTTGAGAAAGGATAGAGGCTACTATTTACTGCGATAACCTACATACACGCAGACTAAGCCTCCACGGGGCGAGAAAAAGAATATGTAGTTGAATAGAAGTTCATTTTCAAAATAAAAGACACGAAATAACAAATAATTACGTAAACAAAACTACGAGCAATTGCTAGTTAATGTATAATAATAATGTGCACCTGTATAATAAAAATCCACGAAAAGTCGTTACTTTTCAATAATTCTATTCTTTTGCAGTGATTCTATTTGGAGGATCTTACTTCAATAAGAGATACGCCGAACTGTGGAGCCTCTGGGCATATTCCTAGAAGTGAGAATGGATGGCTTTCAGGCGAAGTTATCTCAAGATTAAAACAAGCCATAAACACATTTCATCCATAACCATCATTCATCATTTCCGACAAATTTTACCCAAGCTTGACACATTTTTTTACAGTTCGACATTTCAAATGCCGCGACTTACTGCTCTGGCTGACTTTTCGTCTCTTATCGAGAATTTATCTAAGGGAATTAAGGCATGAAATCAACATAACATTATAAAAGTATATACACAACGCCAGCCGTCTGGTAATCTCATATCTATGGATAGTTTAACATTCTATTGGATACCCATAAATTTCAAATCTGCAGGACATTTCAAACATTTTAAACATTTTTTTTCAAGCAGTTTTAGGATATAAATTGCACTGAACACTTTAATAAACTTACAGTGTCGAGCTAAAGTAGCAAGATTTCATAATGGATTCAAAAGTCATCGATTATGGGTTGTGGTTTTTTTGGATACCCATAAATTTCAAATCTGCAAAACATTTCAAACATTTTAAATATTTTTATTAAAACAGTTTTAGGATATAAATTGCACTAAACACTTTAATAAACTTACAGTGTCGAGCGATAGTAGCAAGATTTCATAATGGATTCAAAAGTATTCGGTTATGGGTTGTGGTTTTTTTGGATACCCATATATTTCAAATCTGCAGGACATTTCAAACATTAAAATACATAAATAATATACTTTGATTGTTTAGGAAGGACTATTTTTTACTGCGATAAATGGTACACACATAGGCGAAGCCGCGAGCATAAGCTGATAAAAAATCAAATAAACTGAATTTGCATTACCGGTACCCTGATTACATTGTACTTCTTTAGAATAATTATAATAAAATAAAATGAATAAATAAATATTCCGGCCATCTAACACACAGCGCCATCTAGTCCTAAGCTAAGCAGAGCTTGTATTATGGGTACTAGACAACTGATTTAAATACTTAAATACTTTTTTTTGTAAATACATACATATTGTACATAGAAAATACCCAAACTCCGAAACAAATATTTGCAGATCATACAAACATTTGGTCTGACCCGGGAATCGAACCTGAGACCACAAGCTTAGCAGTCGCATACGCTACTACTACGCCACCGAGGCAGTCATAATGAACTTGAAGTGGGTTACTTGGCCATCTCATTTTGCATTCTTTAATCATTCATGACAATTTTGCCTTCCCAGATGTTTAATTTTGGAATGGGACAAGTTTTAGAAATCAAATACATTTTGGTCATACTACGCATAGGTCGGAGTGGGAGGTAGGTAATAGATTAATAATTCGCCGAATGTACGCAATGCTCATTCCAATTAGTTCGGCCTGTGTGATGTACAGTACGGTACACCGATATTAATAGTAACTGGTTTATTATCATTGTTTGCCGAGTGAAATCATTTGAACATAGTAGGTACTTATACAACACTCTTTTGAAATCATACATTTTTTTAGGACATAAATATTTCGGACATCTAACACACAACGCCATCTAGTCCCATGCTAAGCAGAGCTTGTGTTATGGGTACTAGACAAGTGATATAAATACATATATACTTCTTTTTTTGTAAATACATACCTTTTATACATAGAAAACACCCAAACTCCGAAACAAATATTTGCAGATCATACAAACATTTGGTCCGACTCAGGAATCGAACCCGGGACCTCAAATACAGCAATCGCATACGCTACCACTGCGCCGCCGAGGCACTTTATAAAAGAAATTGCTATATATTTTTATTTCATCGTGACCCCACCCTAAAGTCATAGACTTCAAACACACATCGGTACCAGGATTATGTCCTTTTGATTTGTAGTGCACTTAGTAACATTCTCCCACGGGAGAGCCATGCTTCGGCATGAATTAGCCGGCTCGACGGGAGTGATATCACGACCTCACAGAAAACCGGTGTGAAATAGTGCTAGCGCTGTGTTTCACTGAGTTAGTGAGGATCCCCATTCCGCCTCCCCATTCCCCAAAGGCCGGGTACACACTTGTGACGCCTCTAGTGTTGCGAGTATCCATGGGCGGCGGTAATCGCTTACCATCAGGCCCATCCATAAAAAAAAACCCTACACTTGTCTAGCCAGTGAGATATAGTGGATCAAAATCTTCTCTCTAAGAATAGACCTATTTCCTGCACTTGATAAACTAAAATGGTGTATGATAAAGAAAATAATGAAAGCATAAAATAATTTTAAAAAAAAACTTGAGAGGTGTCAAGGGTCACCCGGATGGAACGAAGTTCGAAATAGAAAGACGAAACGAAAATATCTGTGTGTGTCGTCGTCGTGTCGTGACAACAAATTGTGTCGTGACAACAAATTGTGTCGTGTCAACAAATTGTGTCGTGACAATTTTTCCGTCTAGCCCCCTTACACAACGCGCCATAAGGAACTTCGTTCCAATAATAGCGGTATGTCCTACCTGACTCAATCTGTGAGTATACTTACCCGTTGTGGTAATTTACTTTAAGCGATATCTTTTCTTTCCCGGTTTTTCTTATCATGTTGATAATATACCCTCACGACAGAATTAAGGTGAATTACAATATCAGAAAGCTGTTACGCTTGCATTTTTCCTTATCTAAACTGGTTTGCGATTTAAAAAGCTAAATGCCGTGATTGGTGGACTTAAACGATGCTTTGCGGTAATATTATAATGATACACAATTTTAAATTAAACAATTCAATTTACGTTTGTGAAATATTTAATAAATGAATATGAAACAAAATATATTTTTAGAGGTGAAACCGAAAACCATAAATATTTAGCACCGCCCGCTTCAAATTTACGATTTTCGGTTATGACAAGTAAAGAAATATTCATGACAGCGTACCTAAAAGTGATTTAATGTAGAAAATGCAATCTTAATATTGTTGTTCATAACTTGTTTGTATAAATAATAATTGTTGCTAAATATTGACCTAGTTTTGTTCAAGCATCGATTCACATTCTCGATTTGTGGACCCTTATTTTTAAGAACTTTTTCTAAAACTTAGCGTGATGGATAGTGACGATGTTTGCATCTTCACAAACACATTTTAAAAGCCGACATCTAGAAACACAATCATATATGACTGCCTCGCTGGCGAAGTGGTAGCGTATGCGACTGCTATGCTTGAGGTCTCAGGTTCTTTTTTTTATGGAATAGGAGGCAAACTATCGCCTGATGGTAAGCGATTACCACCCATGGAAACCCGTAACACCGGAGGCGTCACAAGTGCGTCGCCGGCCTTTGGGGGAATGGGAACAGGGATAGGGGAAGGGTAGGATGTGGGCCTACGGTACCCTCACTCACTCGGTGAAACACAACGCAGGTGCTATTTCACACCAGTTTTCTGTGAGGCCGTGGTATCACTACGCTCGAGCCGGCCCATGCATGCCGAAGCTCCCCACTCCCAAGGTTCAAATTACAGTTTAATGCCCGTCGGACCAAATATTATCTGCCAATTTTTGTTTTGAAGTTTGGGTGTTTTGTATGTACTTTAATATGTATGTATTTACAAAAAAGTAAATAGGTATTCTATCAATCAAACTAGCGATCATAATACAAACTCTGCTTAACTTGAAGCTAGATAGCAAGTTTGATAAATAGTGAGTGAACGTGGTTAACGTTCAATAAATATTTATCAAACTTGATTTTGTAGTAGTTGCAAATTGTTGGCAAATAGCTATTTAGCTTTTGAATGATTGAATAAATTAATCACTTTATATAGTTATACGGTAGTTAATTAATTGTGTACAATAATGAGTATATGCCGAAATTGGTTTTAGATTGGTTTGATTAAATTGAAAGTGTAATTTTAAATGGGTTTAAAGTGCAAGATTGATTTCAGAGCCAATATAAAACGTGACAAAATTGGTAAAAAGTTACAAAAACCCTGTCAGTTAATATCCAATCTAATGGAGCTTGAAAATGTAATTGTTCAAAATGTAAATTCAACATTTTGTAAACCCTATTCTTTGTATCGTATTAAATTCATTAAAACCTCCAAAAGTTTAGAGTTAATTAATAATCAAAAGTGATGCACTTACCTTAAATATTAACAGCACTTACATTTAAGTGCTGTTAATATTTAAGTATGTATTCTTTCATTGGAATATTAAATAACTATCTGAAATAAATTTCAAGTGCGCTAAAGTGAATGTTATGAGACTGTTATTACAAGTCTGAAACATTGAGCTCTGAAAGAACAAAAAGCTTACATAACGATTGAATTAAACATAATATATTTGAATGAAAGCTTACAAATAACCATTGCTATACGCGTAGGATATATACATGGACTGCTCCAAAAACAGTAAGTGAAATGAGAAATAGTTTTTTTTTTTTTTTAAAAGACAACTCCCACATTTGGAATAAACATCCTGTGTCGTGGGGGACTTTACAAACATACATGAAACGGACACAAAGAACATCCAGACTCGGGACAACAATTCGTGAATCACACAAAATGTTGTAGGTACCGCGTGGGATTTGAACCCACGACACTTGGCGCAGTAGCAAGCGGCATGGCGACCGCTGACACCACTCGGCCAACCAAAATATAAAAAACTTTATTTACATCTTTCAAAATATTCCCCTCCAATCCAATGCATTTGGGTGAACCAAAACATTTAAAAAATGTGTCTTGAAATATTACCGCCAAAAGTGCAAAATTTTCGTCTAGGAAGTGTTTTTACACCGTAGGAAAAAAAAAATCACAGAGAGCTAAACCTGAGCTGTACGTAGGATGGGGTAACATTTGTAACTACGAAGTTGTCAAATAGTTCCTAGTTCTAGCAGCTGTGCGAGCGGGTGCATTATCTTGATAAAAAAGAATACCACAATTTCAGTCAATTTATCTTCTAAATAAATTCAACATTCTTCTTTAGGCAACGTCCGGGTTAAGGTGCTAAGTACAAAGCAAAATTTCACCACAAAGTTATAGCTTTTGCTTTGCTTTATATACGTTTGAAAAGAGATAAGAAAAGTAAGTCTTGTGTACATCCTATATTTAGTGACAGATTCGTTTGTGAAATATTAAATACGTTGGATTATAAGTTAATAGCGCAACCAGATATTTTTTTTTAATATTGAAGAATTTTCTGTAATGGTTCCCGCCATTGTGACAAGAAACATGGCGCAGCTTCAAATTCTAATGCGAGACTGAAGTGTCTCAGATCGACTTAGTTCAGTCGATTTTATGCGTGCTGCAATACATTGCCATATAACATGAGCGCGTGAGCGAAAGTTATACAACGTTATACAGCTTATTGTTTTTTAATCGATCAACTATCATATATTGCTCTTTATATATTGCTGTAAACGTATGAAACACAACAAAATAGTTGTTCAACTAAAAGATGTATGTATGCGCCTAGCCTTAACCAATTTGCTTTAAATCTGCAAATTAGTGATGAATGTGATTTTGGTTTAAGGAGATTATAATCCGTAATCCACGTTTTTAGCTAAAAATGTATTTTCTGTCCTCAATATAATTCCAGATAAAAAAACTTCACAATTGAATTAAATTCCCTTGTACGGTGTTTCTAATTGCACTGGAACAATTTACCAACTCACGTACTGAGAACAAACCTCGCAAAGCGGACGAAATTAAGTACGAAAAGTGTAACTACTTAACCTAATATAAGCGTTCTAACGAATGGAACACAGTGAGGAATGTAAAGACACCGTTTGTATGCTAATTCTTATTTGCCAAGGGAGACAAAAACTCGGGAACGATCGCGAGCTTCGAGATAGGCTTAACGCGAAACACATTTTGCCTAATATCACGTTTTTTTGTGGGGAAAATGCCTTTTTCTTCTATAATAATGGGTTTTTCATTTTTTTGGACTTTTTGAGTACAAAAAATGTAAACTGGATAAGTATCTAAAATGTAATTTTCTTCAAACGAAACAGTAGCAAATAAAACTGCCTCATTGGTCTAGCTTTAGCGTATACGGCTGCCAAGCGGTTAGATTCCCGAGTCATGTCAAAAAAAGTTGTGGGTTTCTTTTTTTACATGAATTTTTTATGCAGTTTGGTGGTGTGTCATGCAGATGCCTCGGTGTGCACATAAAGCCATTAGTCTTGGCTGTCATGAACATCTATGATAATCGTTTTGAGGAAGTCAATGTTCTCAAATATACTGATAAACCTTTGAATTCAGTTGTCAGTTGCGAAGGCTTGCGAATATCAGATGCGTGGAAAAACTGATATTAAGGTTAAACCAGTTGAATTAGAGGCAAGTAAGAAGAAAAAGCAGAAAACACTGATAATACTAAATCTTTTGGCAGAATATAAAACGCCTAGGAGCTCTTATGAACTGACTATCAAAAATCAAAATTAAGTTGGTAGAATTTTTAAATAAAATCTCCTGAGGGACTAAAAATCATACTGCAAAGTATATCTTTGAAAAAGTACTACATCTCAGAAGATGAACTATATTTAATAATATTTTTTTTAAATATTAAAATAAAACGTGTATCTATTTACATGCTTTTTAATAATGTATCAAACAAGGAGGCAATATAAGCTAAGTTTAAAAAACTGTGCAGAATTTTCCATTTCATTAAAATTTACATCTAATAGTTAAGTTAAATAGAATTCTAAGAACTTTATTCAACGACTCGGTCCCTCTTAAAACGAGATGGAATATTAAAAAATTCTCTCTATGGTCTATTAATTTTTTTTTTGTAAAAAAGTGTGCTTCTTCGCTTTCATACGCCGCGCACTTATACGACCTAACATTATGGTCGCGAGAAAACTATCTCTGATAATAAGCGTTCTAGAGCTGTTTGTTTTAATGATAGGTTAACATAACTAATGACAAAGCGCTGCAGCGTAACGCCTCACTTTTATTCAAGGCATGATTTTACTGTTCATAAAATTTCCCTACCGCAGTTTAAATATGGCAATAGTTTTTAAAAGTAAACTTCGAAAACACAATTTTTATAATAATAAAAAGTTATCCGTTTAGAAAACTAAATGTAAGAGTTAGTAGTATTGGCGGAATGAATAATTACAGGCTCCATTACACAATTTTCAGTCATTAATTCTAGAGTAAACGTGATCAGTTTTTGAAGTACTTTATTTAGATTCAAAACTAAGCCGATTGGAAATCCAAAAGTTATCTGAATAATTCCAAAGTTGTCGAAATTGGAATAGTTAGGGTGCGCTAACAGTCCGTGTCGAAAAAGTTATGTTACCACTGCCGTGGAATAATCGCAGAAATGACGCATTAGTGTAAAACTTTACAATTTTAATTTTAATATTTATAATTAGAAATTTATTATACACTAATTGACCCACACAACCTCGTTTGCCTCTTCTATTGCCCATAGCATGAATTTTTTTTCCCGTTATTGAAACATTCTTCATTGGAGCTCCACCCCTATTAGTATTGGCGTGATGATAAATAGCCTATAGCTTTTCTCGATAAATGGACAATCCAAAACTGAAACTGAGTTTCTCAACAGCTCTTCTCATGAATGCAATACCCATCGGAGCTGGTACTTGGATTGATTTCAATTTAAACCTTTGAGTTGAATCGAAATCAATCTAAGCTCCGGTAATTCAAATCATTTCAGTGCATTTAGTGTTAGTACCTTTTATCACTGAATTGATTACTTGAGTTTTGTTTTATATTTTGATGTTTGTATTTTTGACGTGTTCAAGTGCCTTTTGGGGCCTATGGAAATAAATGATTTGAGTTTGAGTTTGAAAGAAATTTCAAATCGGACCAGCGGTTCCTGAGATTAGCGCGTTCAAACAAACAAACAAACTCTTTAGCTTTATAATATTAGTATAGATTGTAAAATATTTTTAGCGTGTTGAGTTGAGATCTCGGGTTCGATTTCCAGGTCGAAAAAATTATTGAACGATATTGTAAAATTTTGGAGTTTGGCTGTTTTCTATTTGTAATATTTTTTTCTCCAAAAAAGTATTAAGAATTCTATTAGTCACTAGCTTTCATAGTACAAGAACTGCTTAATTAGAGAGTATATAGCGTTGTGTTACAGATGTCTAAATATTTATCGAATTATATTGATTAGTATGGAAGATATGTTTTTTGAAAATGTATGTCCCAGTTCACGACAATCGACTTTTACATGAAATACAAAACCAACCCATTACATGGCGGCATACATCATTTCAGACAATGCATTCCAGAAACTTTTAAAGTTTGAGAGATAGAGAGACAATTACACATATTGATACGACTAAAACCGAATAGTCGATTATTAATCTAGTCTATAATATTTATACTAGCTTTTGTAACCTGTATTCTTCCTCAAGAATCAAACTATCTTTACGCAAAATTTCATTAGAATCCTTGCAGTAGAAATATTTTTTGTGACAACATTGTGTGTGTTAAAGCTTTGCTTGCTCTAAGCTCTACTCAACTTTGCAACTATTGTGAATGCTACGTGAATGAACGATGAAATGTGAAGAGGCGTGTCAATAGTATTGATCCTAGATTGCGGTTCTATTTCGATTGTCATAATAACTCACTTCATGAGCTTGCGAGCACAATTTGCATTTTTTGCAGCGAATACAGTTTTTAATTTGTTAAGGTACATTCAGATTAGAGTTGTGATTTGTTTGCTCATTCAAAGTGTAATCGTTTATAATTTGACATATTTTACACCCAGATAAGAAAATAAAGAAGAATTTTTTTAAAAACCATAACGAAAGTGTAAGAATACAAGAAAAAATTCCATAAAGTTTAATCTTTATAGTTGATCCGTTCGGAAATCTAACCGGATAAAAAACATATAAAATTATGTACCCAATCATTATTACGAATCCTGATTAACACCAATTAACCCATGCATTAAAACAGATTTAGTAATTTAGGCGCTGGAATATACAAATATATATAGACTGCAGTACTATTACCCATCCTTTTAGCTCGAGCGTAGTCGATTAAAACACTTTGAAATTTAGTACATATCTACGTCTACTTCAATACAATTCTAATATAATTATCAGAAACAAACTAAAATGCGTCTGTTTGAGATGACAATTTTGCGCAGTTCCGAAGTAATTATCGTAATCAATAACTTGAACGTCATTAATCAACGTTAAATTAGCAGCCAATGTTTGTGATGAAGGGCTTCTAATGAATACTTTGTTGATTTCAATTTTAATAAACCTGAGGAATACAATTAACAGTAGCATTACGGAAACATAAAGGTCTAAAAGTAATTTACGCATCGTTAAAACTGAACTCATTTTTAAGTAGTGTGACATTGTATTGATTTTTCCTTTTTTTTAAATCAATTCCCGCATTAGGAATAAACATCCTGCGTCGCGGGGGCCTTTACAAACATACATGAAACGGACACAAAAAACACCCAGACTCGGGACAATTTGTGGAACACACAAAGTGTTGTACCACGTGGGATTTGAACCCACGACACTTTGCGCAGTAGCAAGCGGCGTGGCGACCGCAGAAGCAACAGGACCAAACGTGCAGTCATTTTGATATTAATTTGAATAATGAATAACATAAAACGAGTATTTATAAATAACTACAAGATTTTTACGTTGGGGATCGGCTAAATGAGTTTATGATCTGAATAAGTGCACCTGATACTTCTTCTAATTTCTAGAATTAATCATGGAAGAAAAGCTAATATACTCGTATTATGAGTTTATGTCTCTGAAGGTCTATAATGTTGGTTAATTTTTTTAATTCTGAGATATTATTTAGGTTTTTTAAATCAATTGTACGCTTCTATAGTGTCGTTCTATTTTTTGATTTTACTGTTTCTCTGAACATTGTGTTTTTGATGAGGAACAGTATAATTTGACCCCTTCACTCCGGGAATTTCAAAAACAATAGTTATAAGATTTTAATAACAATAAACTGCGACTTTTTTAAACCTTATTTACTGTGATGACAACGTAATAGGCAGCAAGCCGTAGTTATGAGTGATAGACCATCAAATTGAAAAATAATAGTGCGTCTAGTGGTAGTTGCTCATCGAAACTGCTTTGAAATATTGCTTATCCTACTGAATAGCCACACAAATAAAAGGATTCTGAATTGGAATGGCATTTGAGACGAAAATTGGATCGTGCATGATAATCGAAAACGTTGGTCACACTGGTTGGACACTAGCCAAAACCAAAACCCAAAGCCAAAATGTTACTTGCGGAAAGTTGAACAAAAGAAACTGCTTTTTTGGTTGATTTTTATTTTCATTCTTTAAAAACTAAGGCAAGAGTAAAAAAACTTGAGATTCAAATTGTTGCGAAGAACAAAGGTGATTTGAACAAATTGGATATATAATGTAATTTTCAAGGTAGTAGAGCCACACTGATTTCAGCACAAACATACCGCTCCACCGGGGTGGGACTTACCTCTTACAGAAGACCAACTTAAAATAACAGCGTTCATGCAGTCTTGTTTCTCTGGTGAGTGTGCCATTCAGCCTAAGTGTAGGTCACCATTATGCCCGTCAGGCATGATCACCTCGTCTGGTCGGACCTCCCTTTGTGTGTTGGAGGGACATGACACCTGTTCCCCTACAGGTGCATTACTTTATTAATCAGCATAGAATAAACACAGTCATATTTGTTACGATCTAGTGCATGAAGGGCTTTATTCAGCATTATTTTAATATGTGTATTGTGCTTGGCAAACGCTTTTGGTTTAGAAAATGTAGCTGTTGTCGGAAGGATTCCAGTTTTGAAATGAATAGGGAATTTCTTCATTGATATTCACAACACTAGGGTCCGTAGTGGAAGCAAAACAAATGTTATCAAATTTAATAGTTTACGCGTTTGTTTTTGTTCAATAGTTTGAAATAATATTTTTCTTGTGTGTTTTCATAATAGTAAACTTAGTTTCCTTAGAAATACGTTTGTAATATTTTAAATCATTGTTGTAGTTTAGTGTACAACAACCATTTCTATATCATCAATTTGTTATCATTGTTTGTGACTGTTTGACAAAAAAATCGTTTATAAACCTAGTTAAATGCTAATAACTAATTGTTTTTGAAGGGACTACAACCTTGTTTGTGAAAAATCTCATTGAGAGATAGAAAGACATTGTTTTTAACCCTGTTAAGTGGGCGCGTGAGGAGCATTTTGCCGCTTCTCATTCATGACTATTCTAAGTAGAAATACTGTATTTACTTACAAATTCTTATCAGAATTTAAGTAAAACACATATAGGTAATCAGAAATCAATATATTTAATAACTTATGTTATAGGAACTTTAGTTTATTAGAGTTTTAGGGAAAAGGTACATTTTTAATTGGTTTTTTTGCCTTATTCTAAATTATCTTACGAAAAACGAATTAATACGAAAAAAGAATAAAGGAATTACATATTATCTACATCTACAGGATATGCTTTAAAACAGTCTTCAAATAAGTATAATAATAATAACATATAAAAAAATTTGAAGTTCCTGTCTCCCGTGCTAAGTATTACACCCGTATTACAGGAGCCAGTGCCCTCTCTTATGACCATTACAATTTTATACAATAAAGCTATCACCAACTTTACATAATTTAAAATTACAAATAAAACTTATCTTCTAATTATCTACACTAATATTATAAAGAGGAAAACTTTGTTTGTATGTTTGTTTGTTTGTAATGAATAGGCTCAAAAACTACTGGACCGATTTTAAAAATTCTTTCACCATTCGAAAGCTACATTACCCACGAGTAACATAGGCTATATTTTATTTTGGAAAGAATAGGGTTCCGTAAGATATTTGGGTTTTTCGGACCCAAAGTGTAAAAAATCAACCAGATAAGTTACTTATTTTGTGTACGCTGCCTAAACGGTAAAAGATAGAACCATAAAATGTTCTAATTAATCGTAGATCTTATAAATATCTACAAAAAAGTCCGCGACACACTATACCTATCTATGTCGAGTGAGGCACAACAACCATTTTTTTATTTAAAAATCTTGAATTTTGTTTGGACTACATTTAAACGCGTTTATTTTACTCATGCTATCAATCCTTATCAAAATAAATTATTTCATCACTAAATACAGTTTATGTAGATAATATTTGGTCTTTGAATGATAAAAATTGGACGTTTTGTTTTGAAGTTATGGCAAAATTAAAATATTACTAATAGGAGCGGAGCACCCATGAAGAATGTTTAAAAAACGGGGGATTATTTTCACGTTACGGGCAACATAAGACGCAAACGAGGTTGCGTGGGTCAGCTAGTTATAAATAAAATACTAAAAATTTTGTTGTTTTGTCGGAGTCCTCTGGGTGTGTGGAATGGATGAATGAGTGAGTGAGTGTCAGAGGGTGTGTAGATGTATCCACTGACGAAATATAGATTTATTTTTTATTTTTTATCATACACAGGTTACATCTTTCAACACTATTATTATTTCTTAAATTTAAATGAATTTTCTTCTATAGTCCAACTAAGCGGAGCCTGTATTTCTACTATCAGTGCCAATTCCCCATGTATTACACATAAAATATTTAACCAAAATGAAATCTACAATTAACATATAGTTGGTGTGCGTGTTTTTATATAGTATGTGCAATGTTCATTGCTCAGAAATTTAGAGGATCTGCAACACCCTTTTATTTTGCGTATATATTTATTTTCCAATATCTATTGAAGATGATGCTTATTCTGTGGGTATTTGGTACCTCAAACAATTGTTAATGTTGTAATGGAGGACCTTATAGTCATGTATGACTTAACTTACCATTGATATCACATTCAAATATCGTTGGCGTACCAAAAAGTTTTCAGTACACCTTCAAAATCTGACACTTACTCTAGCCAAGAACGATTATTCATCTTTTTATATTATGTGGTACATAAAACTTGAAATTATAAACATTTTTGTTAATAAATAATAAAATATATTTAAAAATTTACAAATAATATTTGACACAATTTTAATTCATATGAAAAGGCATGCAGTGAGCAAAGTACTGCCTCGCGGCGACTGACGATAACCAGTACCTCATCTAGCGACTCCCCGTGCACTGATGTTGTCCCGTTTATCGGCACAGGTAGCGAACAATAGTGGAGGCAGCTACTAAAAAGCGCATTCTTCGAGAGCAACTATTTCACGAATTATTAACGTTTTTTTGACGAGGGCGGCAAAATGCTCACAGCGCGCCCACTCTAGGGTTAAGTAATCATTGTTACTATTATATTATTTATGCATTATTTTAGTAACCATGAAGCTAAGTATTTGGTTCCATTTATGCTGCAAGCATGGCCCATAGTAGGGCAGGGGAGGGCAACTGCCTCCTCTGGATGTTTAAGTTCCTACTACTATCTTCTTCTGTCGATAATAGCATACTCAGACGCGTAGGCAATCAGTCCTAGGATTATGAGCAGATGTATTTTCCGAGCGTAGTGACGATCAGAGCGTGCTCTCCAGCAAGAAGAACTACTCATGCATGGTAACTTTAAGCTACTTACGGGTCTGTAAAAATAAGATTTGATATCTTTTGAGAGGGTTATGTTGTATTTTGAGTCATCTGACATGCCAATTCATATGTAAGGTATTTCAGTCACTACATATAATTCTCGGAGACATGTCGTATTTCCTTACTCACTGTTTTCACTGAGAGCTGTTAATGCTGTTACACATTGGAAACAAACCACGATAAATTTGCTATTGACCTTAGGATCTTGTTCTGAACTCTCTGTATGACATTGAATGTTATGCGGAGTACATCCAGGTTTATTTATTGTCTGATATATCAGAAGTTTCTTGTCCAGTGAAAATATGCAATTTCTTCCTAGCATGCAGTACAGGTTGTTGTGCCGCATAGATTTATTATCTCGTTTTGCTTTAATATGGCTTTTCCACCTGTCTATATGTTAAGCCTAAGTGCTTCACACACTCACGTTGCGGCAAGATATTTTGTCCGAATTTTACTAGTAGACAGTTATCCTTTTCTTTGTGCCGAAATCCCAAAAACCTCGGCCTGCTTACGGACAGTTATTGACTGACATAGAGTGAAAATGTTATTTGGGCTGATTTAGCGGCACTTGCAGGAGTATAAAAATACTCCTGTTCAAATATGGACTTCAAGAAGTAACTAAGAGGTAACTGAATCCTGAAAAGTCGTATTTATTGACGGTTAGACAGTTCTGACTGTATTATATTACACTACTAAATAAAGGACGTAAATCAACTTACCAGACAAAAAATACGTAAGGTACAAAATGTTCGAGTAATTGTAATACCTAATTTTCATAGCCGAAACGTTCCATATTTAAATTTGCATAGCCAACTTCAAAATTAATTCATACATATTTTGTGAATGCATTCTCAAAATTGTAGTTTGTCAGTACAAATATTATATTTACTTTAAGGAGACTGAATGTCAGACAGTGTACATTTTGATGTTTCCATTTTATTTATGTGTATCATTGAAACTACACTTAAAAGATTAACAGTTTCATCATAAGCCTGATATCTTATTTTATTGATTTGGTTTATATTGAATGGAACTGGTTTCCGTATTTACGACAAGTATAAATGTGTTACAGTAGTCATTTAATGTCAAGCTATTCGTCTGTTTGTTTACCTAGAAATTTATAACCTATTTTTTCTATTATAATTTAATGAAAAATTGAAAATTTACCATACTTTGGTTCGAGTATAGTTCCATTCGACCTCCATTTTTACAAAACACATAAAAAGTGTGATACTGTTGATTATTATCTTCTACTCGGGATATTACTTTTTTGTCTTTTATTGATTTTATAAATTAAATAAAGTATAATTGTGCTAAAAATTGTATTACTTTGTACATCATTGTAATTTGTATTCGTAATAAGATTTGAATTAAGCTTGATGCGAAAACATGGAATAAGTCCCGTACTCAAAATACAGAATTTATGAATAATTCTCATATTTACGTCCTCGAATCTTCCGAGGTTATCATATTAGAGTATATTTTATTTACGAGCCGAAACACAACCAGTAATGCGAATTTGTGGCCCCAATCCGAGGCACTCCACTCGATTGGGCAAACTTTTTAATATGATGATTTATACTTTATACTTTGTTAAGTTCAATATTGTTCTTATAATTTTTACAGAACAAAATTCAATATAATTTTTCTATATGAATGTTCTTTTAGCTGTAGGTACTGATTTGGATGGAACTTACTGTCAATGACACTCATTTCTGGGAGTAGTAAAGAATGTGCCTTAGTATTTTGCCGTCGAGAAATAATATAGTTCTAAAGGCCATTTTTTATATTTATGAGTCCGAAAAAATGACTATAAAGCATGAACAGAATCCAAGAGCAATGATCATATTACTCACTATGAAAGCAGACACTGCTACATACACTACACAGCTTTACACCGGATCATAGTACTGTTTTATGATATTTTTGTAATAACAGAATTTGGAGCTGAAATTGGTTTATAGCTTGTATTTCATCACGCAGTGTATCCCATCATCATTTTTGATAGGAATTCTCTGGTTCTGATTTGTAGTAGACCCTAGCATTTATTTGTGTGTGTGCACATGTGTGTATCATTAAACGACAAGCATAAAAACTGTATCATCCTTCTCAGCTTATCACAGTCCTTTCAGCTTCCAGCTGGAGAAATAGGCCTCTTCGATTGAACGGGCTTCTCCATGCAGAAACAGCAAAAGCTGTATAAAACAGTAAAATGATTTGTTAAATTCTCGAAGAAATGATGCGTTTATCAAATATTCGTCTCGACGCTAAAGAAATATTGTTAGAAAAAAAGTAAGCGATGACCTCAAAATAAGTAATATAGTTAACGTAACACATGCTTCAGATTATCATATGCTTTGTTTGTTTTCCTACATCAGATTTCGTATTAGGATGTCTATATATGAGAGAATTTATTCAGCCGATCCCGTAATGGTTGCTTGCACTAGCCCGAGGCATGTCTAGAGAATATGTTCAGCAAAATACTAATGTGTATAGTGAAATATAATTGATCCATTTGGATTATGATTGCGAAGAATTACCACCCTTATTTATTCCTTAGGTGTCTTCATTATATATCTTCATAAAATAATGGTGTATTAAATGCCAGATTTAATTATTAAAACAAATAATGATGATTATTACTTTCAAATTGTTTCTCCTGTTACTTAAAGTTTAAAATTTTACTTTAAATTCTAAAAGTTATACTAAATTAAATAATGTTTAGGTGTGAAATTGAATCGTGAACTCTTCGTTTAAATTTAACTTCCTTGACAATTTGATATTAAATAAGTCACTTTGTTCATAGAATGATTTATAGGCACGCTTTAATAACACTAATTAATATTGTGTGTTGCAACTAATAAAAAAAATCTAATATCAATTATGTGAAACATTAGTTATGCTGAACTGCTAATCGTTATGTTTGGAATAATCAAGGTTAAGAGATTGATGTTGACGAAAATATGGTGGTACCACAAAACCAAAATCAGAACCGTGGGAGAGACATATTCTTCTTCATCAGCCTATTGTCGTCTACCGCCTTCCTCAAAAAACGACAACCGTTCCAGTCTTGGATGGTCAGCATCTATTCGATGCCATCCTTCTGTCTCAAGTCGTTGGAGAAATATACTTCGGCACAAATGAACCGGCTTCAGTGGCTCCACAATCAGCTCATTCTTTTTTTAGTGAGGGGGAGCCCAAAGCTGTTTCCTTACATAGGAAATCAGTTCTGCAGTTGCAAGAGTTAGGTGAAGACCGCGTTTTCCAATTATTAGATACAAAAAAGTATTTATCGTGGAAAATGCTTCGGCATGCATTGGCCGGATCGACCGGAGTGATACAGCACCAGCGTTGTGATTCATCTAGTGAGTGAATCATCACTCACTAGATGAATCCCTCCCCCCATCCTCCTCCTCATCCTCCAAAGGCCGGCAACGCACTTGTGACACCTCTGGTATTGCGAGTGTCCGTGGGCGACGGTAATCGCTTAGCACCAGACGATAAGTCTGCTCGTTTGCCCTATATTCTATAACAAAAAAATGATGTCAGAGTAAAGAGTATACATCATGACATTAGCAAAATTTATGGTTAGTTGGTAAGCACCACAAAGCCATTAATCAAAAGTTGAAGTGAGAGTAAACAAAAGGATATAAGATACCTTTAACCCGGAAAAAGTACGAGAAGCTCGAGGGCTTGAGGAAACAAAACTTAATTATGTTAACGTTTATTTTTTTTATTTACTTTTTAAAACGACAACTACAACACTGGGAATATATGTTGCATCGTGGGGGACCTAACAAACATATATGAATTTAAACAATTTGTGGACCACACAAAGAGTTTTCCTATGTGGAGTTCGAACTTACACCACTCAGCTTATAGGAATGGCAAGGTGACCTCATAAACAACATACACCCACCATCTGTGCAGTCCTGTCCTAATTCGACCAAAACAATACAAGTACAATGTAATTCATATTGTTCCTCAATTTGTTCACGATTTTAGTTCCTGAGTATATTTGTAGCTTGATTTTTTTTAAATTATTAAAATATCAATCTAAAAAACATTCCCTACGAACTCACACTTCAGAAAATCCGCTTGAACAGCATTTCACTTTTAAATTCACTCGGGTGACAGACGCCGATTCAAATCGCGACCACTCGACAGAACACCGTATTCGAATGCTGACTCGGCAGTTACAGATTTTCATAGAATTTATTTTTAAGCACGTATGTGTTTGAACAGTCTAGATTTTTAGCAAATGCTAGCGTTTAAAACTTAAATGTGTGTAATGTTACATTTGCTTTATAGACCGTTTACTTTTTATCTTACGATTAAAAGTAATTAAGAATATTGTTATCTTATCTACTGCCGTGATCATTAGCATTTCTAAATCAGGGTGTAATATATACGAAACATCTAAAACAAATGAATACGCACACGAGTCCAATGAAATAATTGGACTCGTGTGCGTGACAGCGTCTGTGTGTGTTCTGTGTTAGTGTAGGAGTAAACATCTAGTCATTATATTTTCAAAATTTTTGCAGCTTTTGATGTCGAGATGAAATTACATATTTTTCATGGAATTATTTATTTATTTTAACTACTCAACGGATTTTATTACAGTTTTCAACAATAGATATAATGCGTCAAGAGGAAAGATTTTTTTGTTTAAAATATGCTAGGGTAGCTAGTATATTTTAAAATTCGAAAGAACACTAGACCGATTTGAATAGTTTTTTTATCAGTAAAATCCTTCATTATTCCTGATAAACATAAGCTAAAGAACATTTTCAAAACAGTTAGGGATCTGAATGAAAACTTCGAAAATGCATTCCAAGGTGTTAAAAAGACAAAAATGATCCCTGTATCGCGTACGCTGCAGAAACTATTGATAATAGAGCAAAATAATGTACTACAATTTAATTTAAGACATTAATATCTACAAAAGAGTCTGTGATATTGCAAAAACAATAAAAAAATATAATTTCCATGGAAGCTCTGAACCTATCAATTTAATAGCTTATGTTTTGTGAGTATTATCTCTCTAACCAAATAAAAATAAAATATAATTACGAAATAATCAAAAATAACAATAAAAAGTAATAGTGATATTAAAGTTATTTTTTTAATATTTTACCCTGTTTCTACCAAGTCCTAACACAAGTGTTTGTGTGTGTCTATCATGGCTCCCAAACGGCTGATTTTGAATTACTATTTTGTCAAAAGTAGACTTTATCAAGTGTTCTAAGGATGAAATGTATCAAAAGTTAGTTATAAATAAACAAAACAATTAAATAAAAAACTTCTACACTTCCCTCTAAATCCCCCAACATAATGGCGGCAATCGAATCTAATAAACAATTATTGTGATCCAAAACTGGTGAACATTTTAACCAAACTCAACTAATATTAAATTTCGGGAATATTCAACGATCTGTTATTGTTCTAACATCACCAGTAAACAAGGAAACCAACTTGGACAGACTCGTCAACTTTACAGTAAGGAGCTCTGCAAATGATGGTCACCGAACCAATTAGATAGGATATCCCCTTCTGTTATTGTTATCACTTTACGAGTTATTCGGGAATACTTGCTCTAACCAATTAACTACACTGTCTAGATAACTAATAATACTTTACGCAGATTTACAATTTGATTAATCCAATTGATAAGTTCTAAAACAACTGCTTTAAAAGCAACACAGGTATTTTACACATGTAATTAAAAATAATTACATCCAATCCGTAAAAACAACAAGCACGTCATGTAAGAATTTGTCGTAAATAACTTATTTGATTATATTATAATATCTTATTCTTTCTATGCCAATGCCGTGCATCGGAGAGTTCGTTAAGTCGTTTGTCTCGGTTGTTATGAACACCTTTGACAATCGTTATTAAGAAGTCAGTGCCTTAAAATAAGCTGTCAACTAGTTTAATCAATGACTACCTCGGTGGCGCAGTGGTAGTGAATGCGATTGCTGTGCTTGAGGTCTCGGGTTCAAATCGTGGGTCGGACCAAATGTTTGTGTGATGTAAAGGCCCCCAAAACAAAGGAAATATTTCTAGTGCGGAAGTAAAATTTTAGACTTAGAAGACGTATCTTTCAATTAGATTAGATTGAAAATTCATCTTTTTATGTCAAGGGATCACTGAAGAGAAACGATTTCTGAGAAAGGCTGTTAGCCGCAGGCCATTTGTGTTGTAATGCCATACCGTAAGTTTTAGCAGAAATCCGTTATTTCTTAAAGACGTAAAAGTGCGTCACGATAGAATCCTCTATAGATAAAAATATAAATAAAAACTGTCCGTCTGTCTCATTAAATCTTGAGAATTTGTTAGATCGATTTGGCTGATTTTGATCTCGAAATATTTGTGGAAATTCGGGGAAAGTGGAAACGGTCAGAAACATAAATACATAAGTAGCAGTAAAATAATGAAATACTAAAAATGGCAATTGAATTTAGCAGTACAAACTGTTCCTAGCTGTGAAACATTTGATGTTTTTTGTCTCTTTAGAAATAAAAAACCGTCACTTTATTGTCAATTATTTAGTAATGGGTGCATTCAGAAATTTGTTTCTACATTTGACACAGTTATTAGATGATACAAAGTTCCCCAGTTGTGTAACCTATATATCTTTACCTTTCATACTTTTATCTCTTTATTATGAAGACAACGAATTAATATTATTAAAAGTTTATATTTTGTCCTTAAGGTACGGAACTCGAAAACGAAAAAAAAAAACATTAGAACCACGCAGTTAAAATATAAGGCAATCGTCATTTATTCAAAATACGACTTACGAATAATAAAGAGCTAAAGAAAGGTACCATACATAAAGTCGACTTGATATTCACAACATATTCTGTCAAATGTACCCGACATGGTTCATTTACCACATACTCTTCCAAAAGAACCACAACGATATTCCATTTGGAATTTTTCCTTTAGCAATAAATTACATTTTTTAATATCTGAGAGACCTATTTATTTCAAAGACCTCTTATTGTAATGGATATTTTTTTCTCTAGATAAAAAGAGGCCCCCAAATAGCTAGCAGCAACATTGGTTTTAATATAATCGAGGACTGTAACATAAGAAGGGACCGTGGAATGGCAGAGTCACGTTGGCTTGATTTATCTCTGAATGTTATGACGCAAAAGCTCACGTAACTGCTACAAGTACTTTGTTACATAAACTATTATGGTTTTTAGTTGCTATTTATATATTTTTAGAACAGATAACAACTTAACAAAATCCAATTCAAATTACGACCTAAAAAAACGCACGCCAGTACCCTGGTAAAAAATTAAGAGCGATAAAATCTTTTGATGGTCGAGTTTTGTTTCAAGCTGCATAACTTTTTCGTTTGCAATTTAATTGTGCTTTAACGTTTAACGTGTAAATTTACTTATTTTTTAATTACGTTTTCCTAGTACGTTTAGTTACTGTTGCAGTCCAGTGCTGAACCAAGATCTCTCTCAAACGCCAATCATCCCGTTTTGGAGCAGTCCGCATCCATCCGCTGCCAACCATTTTCCTCAATTCATCGGTCCATCCTGCCACAGGTTGTCTTACACTACGTTACTTTAGAACCTGGTTTATAATTCGTAATTCCAAAACTAGGATCCCAAAAATTCTAAGTTTTTATGAAAGAAAGAGCGAAAAGCAGTCTGATCTGAGGTCAAGCGCTGATAATGGTCATGAAAAAAACCTTCTACTCCATTTTGATACCATTATGACCTGTGAATACTTTATTATTTTTGCCATGCAAGAACCTACTTTCTAGGTCATACAGAGGGTCAGCCCGTATCCGTACCGTAGCCTCGACCAAAGTGATATCATAGCCTCAAAAAACCGGTGTTAAGCAATTTTTACGTCGTTCTTTTAATAAATAGGTTAGGTTTATTCTGGACCCCGATTACCTAGAAAATTTATTTTACAAATCTATCGTATAACAAAAAAACTGCTTTGCTGTGTTTCATTGCTTTCAAGGCAAACTAATAATAATAAAATTATTAATAATAACATTTGTTGCACTGAAACAAATAAAATACAATATGTTGAACTTAAAACTAGTTTGAGTTTTAAATCGAACATAAGATAGCCTCCGTTGTCAAACTCAATACAGACCTGTATTTCGGCTTACGGCGCCAATCTACAGGGGAATTTCAACCTAACTAGTATAACATAAAGAAAAGTAGGTATTACAATTTTAAAATTGTAATAACAAAATGATAAGTGTGAAGTGTGTATGTGGGTGTATGTGTACGGTGTATGTAGGACTACAAGTATCAATCATGATAATATGTCCTACATTACGACATATCACAAAAAAAAGTTATATATATATATATATATATATATATATATATATATATATATATATCGCATCCGGGTCATGAGTACAGGACGTCAACAACACACAACGTCATAGTGACGTGTACGGAGCTTAGATTGAAGAGTGTAGCGTTAGTAAAAGGGCGTGTATTCTTTAGTTTTTATCATTATTATCGCTCGGATCGTTGTAAAGTACACTTGCCTAGGAACTGTACTGTGTGTTACTTTTATATACCGTGTATCTCTGTAAGTATTGTAATACCCTTCAAATATATTATTTGAACCTACGATACATTTATTTCTCACCCGGAATCCTACTGATGCCTACAATGAATGACCGTGAAGATAACGTGTCTCCGACATATATTTAATTTTTTCTCTTCTTTCTCTAATACTGAAACTTTAATTTCCACTCCCCAAATCGCATGAAACCTCTCGAGCCCCAATAGCAATGCACTATTTTAATTTAAAACCAGATCTACTTCAAAATATCCACAAAATCAGTAATATCATTAATGTTCGGCTCTCTGCGCATACATCATTATAATAATATGACCTACTTTCCAGCTTTCGATGTTTTTTGCTGTATTTTCCTCAGCAACTTGGGAATCGACTATCCATTAAAATAACAAGTAACCGTAATCGGCTAATCGTCGATTATTGAGCATTAACGCGTAGATACCATACATCCATTATGACTGGTTTGATAATAGATGTGTTGGGCGACCCTAGCCGGTGATTCATCGTAATTCATCTTCCCTAATCGTTGTTCAGTGTTGCGAATAGGGCTGTTGCGCTTGACAAAATAATTTTCAGATATTTCTTGCGCTCAAAAAATGTAGTAACCAGGGATATTAATAGGGTACTTTATTTTTTCTAGACTGTTAGATAATTGAACAGAAACCTTCGTTTTGTTGCAAGAGTCAAAATACTGGCTATTTAATAGGACGTATTGGGACTCCTTAAATAACTGTGTGATTTTGTTTGAGTGGTAGCAGAAGTAGTCTCTTTATAAAACTATTTTATAGCACAAAAGATCAACGTAAATGACAGCGTTCATGCTGACATGTTTCGTTGTTGAGTATGAAACCGGAGGCCAAATGATGCAGAAGCCAAACTAGGCCGCCATGGTGTGGGTCATTATGTTGCATTTGCAATGAGTATGGTGACCACCACTCTTGGATTCTGCTTATGCTTTCCATCAGACAGCGTAGAGTCATTTTAGCAAGGATATACATAAAAAAAAATTTTTCTCAATACAGGTAATTAATTCTGTTCAACTTAAGCCTTATTGAGTTTAAAAAAGGAATTATGCTCATAAAGATCATGTTTATTGTAAGAAAATAAATTGACCGCCGATTGTTACGTATACATAATTTGTAAATAATTTTTTTGATTCTTCTAGTGTAGGTATGTTTTCTATTAAGATTAATATATAAAAATAAAATTAAGAAATCTAATTTGATACATATAAACTTATATCAGATAATAATTCATATGTAATTCAGAATATTGTACAAATAAATATCAATATTATTACAGTTTACTTAGATCAACTGCGTCTACTGAAGCTAAAAAATAAAATAAAATAGCCTTTATTGCCGTTCCTTTTGCTTATTAACATATACAAACATGCTTAATTTCTAAAAATTTTAACTTGGTTTGAGTTTATATTCTCGGCAACCGGTTTATGTGAAACAGCTTGTTTGTCGACAAAGGCCTCCTCTAAAGATTTCCATGTAATCCTGTCTCTTGCTAGGCGGGTCCACTTCGGACCAACTATTTTTTTGATATCAACTTCCCATCTTTTGCTTTGCCTACTACTGCTTGCTACTGAAGCTATTCTACATCAATTAAAAGAAATATCATAAACCGGGAGCAATATCAAATATTATGTTAATTTTTTTACGATTCTTTTCAAGTTTTTTGATTGAAACCATCTTGGATACGTCTTTATGTCCGAAGTTTTTTATTCGACCGGCAGTCAAAGCCCAATTTGAATAGAAAATTAAACAAAATGGTTGAATAGTATTACTCGAACACGGACAGAAGGACAGAAGAAATTTATTTGTCTATTTGATTTTTCGCAGTAAGTAGTGTTACACAGAAACTTTTATTTTGCACGTTAATCTAAGCATGCAGGAAGCAGGTCTTAATCTACTTGTCTATTGGCCTCCTGTGGCATAAAATTATTTCAATTTATTGCGATTTTTAGTCAGTGTAACTTGAAAAGCTAATAAACATACATAGCCTAATTCCGGTGTTTTAAAATCATTTCAAATAAAATATTGTTTTTGTTTGCAACTTCACAAATGTTGTGAGTGAAGTGTTGTCACGAAATTTTCGTATAAACGTTTATAGATTAATGTTTCAACATACAGTATGATTAGGTTTTATTTAAATTGATAAATTAAATGTCAATCAATTGAAAATTACAGCACTATTTTGAAACACATGATTTCAATTAATCAGTAACTATTAATCGTAACATTGTGGTATTTGACACAAACACATCAATTACGATGTCTAGACTAAATATTGAAACTGACAATTTGTATTCATCTATTATATATTCATCAATTACTACGCTAATATGTCGTATTTAAACTGCTAAAATGATCCGTAGCTCTGAAAGTTAGTAGATTGAAGTTCCAATGGGCTGGTCTATATGTCACGGAACCGAATAATAATTACCGCTGGAGTAAGCGTGTTTTAGAGTGAGACCTCGTCATGGCAAACTTGCGTAAGAGGGCCAGCGGTAGAAGAAGAAGTAAATAAAAAATATTTCGGACATCTAACACACAACGCCATCTAGTCCCAAGCTAAGCAGAGCTTGTGTTATGGGTACTAAACAACTGATATAAATACATATATATATTTTTTTGTAAATACATACATATTATACATAAAAAACACCCAAACACCGGAACATATATTTGTAGATTACACAAACATTTGGTCCAACCCAGGATTTGAACCCGAGACCTTAAGCACAGCAGTCGCATTCACTACCACTGCGCCACCGAGGCAGTCAAAGTAAAAGTTAGATACCAGTCGTCAGAGGCTGCGACAGTCACATAATAATCGTCAGAATCTTAAAAGTAAAAGACTACAATAAATAAATTAGAGTGTCTATTTATAATTTCAAATTTATAGCTTTTCTAAATGCGTATTGTAGTAAAACATGAAAAAAAAAGACAACAATTTAATTATTTATTAATTTTTGTATGTTTTTCTGTGTGTCGGTTCCGGCTCATCTCCGAAACGGATTCCCCGATTTAAATGGTACTTTCCCTGGCAAATAGCGAATGCAAAGTAAATTAGACTACTTTTATTTAGAGAATAAACAAAAAAATTGTACAAAATGAAACCAGTGACATGAATGACATTCGATCCAAAAGCAACAAAACCCATGGAGCACAGCTAGTATATTATAATTATTAGCCAATGTGAATATGAGACAACCCTAAAATTTTCACACAGACTGTTCAAAATAGATCTATTTACAATGAGAGTTAGATGCCTAGTTTTAGATTTGTTTTTGATTAGATGCCTTTATCTTTGTTTGCGTAAAACTTGGGTATTTATTCTTCAGTGTTCATGAAAGCACTTCACTTTATTAGTGTTGGTTGTGTAGTATTCATTGATAGTCTAGTTACTTCCATAGGTTCGAAATAAGTATTTTTAAATTATTATTCTTTGCCCGTGGCTCCGCTCGTATGTGTGTCGATTATTGATATAATAAGGAGCCATAGTCCTTCTTGAAGAATCAAGGTATCTGTTTGTCCAATTTCATTGAGATTAATATATTAAAATGAATACCTGTCACTAAATAGTATGGAGTCGAAACATAACCTACTTTCCATCGTGGTCATCAATAGCCTTTCATAGTTCAGTGTAGGTACAGAAGTGTACAGGAGGTTTTGGCATACGAGTACGCTTGCCAAATGGGTTGGGTTAGTAGAGATTTTGTATTCTTCTTTTCTTTATCTCTTCTCCTTGCAGTGCTGTCCTATATAGTTTGTTCTCTTAGTCTGTTATGCGATACTCGTGGGATGAATAGGGACGCTATGCTTGAATAAGAAGTGCTGAACTCATAATCCGTCACCAAACACACAATACAAAAATAAACTCAAATAAAAAACGTTTTGAACACATATTTAAGTTAAAATGTTATTATTATTGTTCTACAAGACAACTTCCTATCCTGACGCAAAAACGTAAATTTTTACAATTACAATTCTCTTTAGAAAGTTAACATAAAATCGAACGGGAGAGAAGAATCAAATTGATCTCTATAAAAACCCGCATTTGAACCGGTGAAGTATTGATTGGTACAGGGCGGGGTGACTGAATCAAACTCCGGCTAATGAGGAGCCGTAGCTACGGCTTTGTATGTAGGGTACTTGGGGACATACGGCACAAGAATTGGTCAAAATAACGTGAAAAATAAATTGCCTTGCGAACAAACAATATTTTATAATTAAGGTTCCGTATTCAAAGAGTAAAACGGGACCCTATTACGAAGACTTCGCTGTCTGTCTGTCACCAGGCTGTATCTCATGAACCGGGATAGTTAGACAGTTGACATTTTAAAAGATGATGTATTTGAGTTCCCACGATAATAACAAATACTACGAAACTGAATAAAATAAATATTTAAGAGAACTTTCATACATAAATCATCATGAAATTTGATAACAGCAACACGAAGACGCTTAAAATATTCACAGAATGTAGAGATATTTAATCACTTTAGAAATAAATAATGAAACTAAAATAAAACATTGATTTGCTCTTTGAATAGGATGGTCATGATGACTATAGCAATGAAACTGCGGTCTCGAAGTTGACGATTAGGGCTACGATAATTTTGCTGGCCGCTGACCCTGGTGCCACGTTGCTGCCTTCGATGCCAGTCCAAAAATACATACATGCATTAGAATACATCGCAGTTCACGCCGCGACACCAACTCGCTCTCGCAAAGTTTGTATCTGAGAGTAATATAGTGGGGTCTATGTTTAATTAATTTACTGACACATTTGTTACTTACGAGTACTAATTTGGTATAAAAATAAGTGTATCACTAATCCCACATAACAATTTATTTACTTTCTGAAACACTTATGAGTATGATAGTTTAAGCGTGTCCACCCAAAATATTGATGTGTGTGTTTTTGAGTTACACTATGTAGGTTTGACAACGGGGGAACTACTGACGGGAGACTTAGATATAACCGTCACCTTCAAGGGGAACAAATAAAAAGATCGTTTCTTTAGGCTTACATGAATACTGGTTCGATGTATTCGCCGTTTCACTCTTTGCTTTCAAAATATTTTTTCTGCCATCTTCAATTTTTTAGCAAGTAACTCTAAAGTTTTAGAAATTCAGTACACATCGAACTTGCTGTGTGCTGTGCTTCAAAAAGTAAATATTCCAGTTTTCTAAAAACGATTCCATTGTAACAATCAATGAAATAAATGAATTTCCAGTAGAACCACAACCAAAATTCTGTTATCAATCTTCTGCCTACATCCGAAGCTCAATAAAACCACAACCATTAACTAAAGACCTTCATCAAGATATTCCCTTTCAATCCGACCAATAGGTTGAGTATAATTCATTACATTTGGGAAAGGGGGCGATGCAAAAATGAGCGACAATCTTTCCACCATCCATCAAACTGATTCGCTTGATTAATGAACAGGCCCCCTTCATGCGTTCAAGTTTCTTTCCCTGTCCCTTAGCAATGGTCCAACTTTTGTCGTATTTCTTCCAAAGGTGGGACATTAAATTCTAATGTCTGAATATTAAATTTGGTATTCAACTTATTGGTTTTGTTCAAATTTCGAGATTGTTATTCAAGTTTGTTGTGAGTTTCGAATCTAAAGAGCCGTTTTTATTTCCTTACTTTTTGGATTCCATGTACGAGTAGATTCCTTTGTCCTGATTTAATTTGGGTTAAAAACTTCTCCGAAGGGAAATTTAAGAATCTTCCCTTCTTATTTATTTGACTTACATATGTATTCACCGAATTGGGATATATAATTTTTAAAAAGGTATTGCTTTTAATATACGACGAACGATATTAGTGACGTGTCTATTTATATAAATGAGGCTCTACTATGGTCACACAAGATTGCCTTTTGGAAATATAGAAGTCATTTGTTGGTGTAGAATCTAGTGTAGAAACTAAAAGTAACTAAAAAGTAACAAATAAATATTTTCGAATATTTAACACACAACGCCAACTAATCCCAAACTAAGCAGAGCTTGTACTATGGGTAATATGAATACATTTTTTTTGTAAATACATACATATTATACATAGAAAACACCCAAACTCCGAAACAAATATTTGCAGATCATACAAACATTTGTTCCGACCCGGGAATCGAACTCGAGACCTCAAGCACAGCAGTCGCATACGCTACCATTACGCCATCAAGGCAGTTATAATAATAATAAAATAATAATAAAAGCCTTTATTCGCTGACCTTTTTAACTCACATGTTATTCTTAAAAACCAGTATTATTCTTAAATCTAATTTATAAGCAAAAATATTAAATTTATTAGCAACCACTTTGGTCAGGTTGTCTGTCGACATAGGCCCTCAATCAGGGCAGTTACTTACTTAAATGATTACGATTGAGAATAATCTCTCTCAATACATTTTAATCTAATAAAATATTAGGCATCAGTACCTAAACTTATGACAATACTGATAATGGTTATGCTCCTCATTCATTTATTTGTCCTGAATTTGAATCGTTCTCAACCTTACCTATTAGTTTTACTAATCTCCACACATTATGCCTATTTTCATGACTTTACTACATTTGTGAATATCTTCAACAGTCATATTAATGGTCCTGTTAACTAAAAGCGCTTGCAGCTGTCTATTGCTATCACAAATCACATGTACAAATAGAGACATGGGACAAATAGCAGCTAGTTTGATACCTATTTATCCCAAACACACACTGAGGAAGCTGTACTGTCATTAGCGAGGTTATGCTCTATTAACACCGGTTTAAGTACGAGTTGTAAAATTGAGAATTTAAACGGTTTTTTTTAAAGTGTCAAATGTAAGAAATATAAGATATATATATATATTCTCTTTTTTTTCTTCTTACAGTAGTATCTTTTTAGATTGACAACATTAAATCTTAATAATGCCTTAAAAAGATAACGCCTAATGGCATTAAGTCCGCCTTTGTACTTAACGTGCAATAAGTGAATAAATAAATAAATAAAATAAATCTTATCATCATCAACAACCCATAATATCCTACTGCTGGGCTCGGATATTCATTCAGTAGAGGGTTTAGGCAATACGTCTCCACCCTGGCCGAGTGCAGGACTGAACATTTATATTTTAAATTTAACTGTCCAGAAAAGTCCTGTTTTTACCTTTTAGTATGTTACGCCTATAGTTTTATGGCTTATCTTTATTTTCTTTCTGCTCGACACGTTAACTTGTAATAAACAACATTATTTATATTATGTTAATTCCATTTACCCACTCCACTCCATTTGATATTCACCTTTATCCACCCAGTTAAGTGAAGCCATCCCACACAACTAGAACCCCTCAGTTCTAAATCACAAAAACCCGCAGAGCTATCCATAACAATAATCCGAGCGGTAGTGTGTCACCATTCGCACTGACTATAAAAGTCACGCACAGAGAGCGAGCCGCGAATTATAGTCCTAGTGATATGCGTTCAACCCGGTGTTTACGACGCCTGACTGTTTTACGTTGAAACTGACTCTGAAATTATCCACTCTTCGTGTAAGCCGAGTATCCAATAAAAATGCCTTTCTAGGTTAAAGTAGTATTACTTTAGTATTTTTCTACATAACAAGCATTTGAACTATTCTTAGACTTATACAACTCTTTTTATTACCCGACTACGGTGAAGCCAAAAGAAAGGATAACAGTCCTTCTTATTTGTACTGAAGTCTGTTTGTATATTATAAATAATTGAAGTGGCAATAGATTTGTAATAATGGCTAGACTACGTCAGTCTACATATTTCAACTTTTGTAAGCGTTTTTAAAATTTTCAAGCTATCAATACTGGAAATGTAGCCTTTGGTACAATGAACGTAACATAATATTATAACGTTACGTCTAGGGTGGTAAACTATGAGAATCTTGTGTCAACTGCGGTGAATTTCCGTGCGTTAAGGCAACTCTGCCATACATATTATAGTCTCCAAATATAGCTCACTTAGGACCCATAATATTTTATCCGCCGTGCTTCCCGGTTCGAAAATGGTGTCTGCCTATTTTAACATCATAGAGTAAGATCCCAGAGCAATCAGACATAACTTATTTTCACACGGATGAAACCTGAAGTTTTCAGTAGAGTCTAATTTGTCTGACTGATTGAATATAACTTTTAAATAAATACTTTAATAACATATAAAAAAATCAGACATGTAAAAATAAGTTAAGTTTAATTATTTTTTGGGTGGCTTAAAAGCGTCTGACAAAAGCTCTGGTCCATCAAAGGTGTCTGACACTTATGATATTACTTTAAAATAATATTCTACATGACATATATAAAAATCAGCCATGTGAATTTAAGTTAAATAGTTCTTATTTTTAGTTACCTTTCTCACCTGGAACCTGCCCAGGTGTCACTCGGCAAGTTCCACAAAGTGCGTAGGTATTCTAGGCACACGAGACGCTACTGAAAACTTCAGGTTTCATCCGTGTGAAAATAAGTTATGTCTGATAGCTCTGGGATCTTGGACTATCATTTTATCTACCGCTTTGCAAAGGAGGGAAGTTAACTTATTACATTTCCAACTCCTCTAGTTTTCTTCCGATTAATTTTGTTGCGGGTTCCAACACAGTTTATTTTTTCCTGGGATTTTGCGAGTGTCATAACTCAGTGTGTTTGTTGGTCACTGCTGTTGATCTTGGCATACAGTAGTAACAGTGGTGGGCGTGTGAGCGGGATTAGTCCCTAAATAAAATAAATCTATCATTACATCAACTTCCTTTAGCAGTTCTCTGCTTGACAAAGGCTTCTCCTTAGAAACGAGGTTCCAGCACACTATGGCACGCTAGCCAGATGCGTTAGCATCGGGTATGTTTCAAGTTTTGTTTCTCTTTGCAGTGACGGGGGAGTTGACATTCCATATTCTTAATCCGTCACCACACGGGCAAACTTGTGAAACCATATTCATCATGTATATTTTATATTGTTACGAAGAAAGAATATTCTAGTACACTGCTTGAGAGACGCTAGAAAGTTCTCGATGATTTCTTAAAACACGGAATGATGAACGTTACATCAATATGTATAAAAGCGAATATAGATTGACATGACTGACGGGATTTTGGCTAGTTTAAATTTCGCGGAAACGTCATGTTTAAAATGTTTTTCCGATGTTACGTCATCACGTAATCCACGAGAAGACTCTAGTTGTTTTGGCGTTGGATATAAAAGACGCTTTGTCGACACGAGTACAATTCAGTTTTGAGCTACAGTGCGAGGAATGTTAAAGTGATATTTGTGATTAACCTAGCGGTATTAGCGACAATTAAGGGCTGTTATTTGGAGTGATATCGTGATTTTAATAAAGTCTCTTTTACGCGTCAGAAGGTTTATTTCTCAAAGTCATTGAACCCTAGCATGTAATAATATGAATAACCTGTTAGTTACCTGTCAACATCACTGAAACCTTAAAGACTCTCTCTACTTTTTCATCTATTGTGCAATATTTTCCTCACACATATTTTTCTATAATCAAGAAGCGACAATGCGGTATACAACACGCGTTGATGCGACGTTAAGCTGTGTTATCTTACTATGCTTTATGGTGCTTAGAAAAAACTATATTTTGTTGCAAATGTACTTTTACATTCGGTAACAAGGGAGAGTGTATTTGTGTTGGCTTTATTTTGTGTAAGAGGAAATGTTTACATACAAACTGAATGTAAACATTTTAAAATATACTTTGTAGTACAATACCACATAGTTATGATGCCGCCTTATAATTATGTTTTGAAATATACTTATCTAAATTCGGCTGAAGCAAAATCTTTTGAACCAGGTATCAACTTTTTCAATGATCCTAAATGAAATCATATGAGCTTCTAGTATTCTACATTATTTGTTGAGTTCAAAGATGCATTAGGTATTTTACCAGATTCAAATGTATCTAATAGAAATTGACTGCCTCGTTGGCGCAGTGGTAGTGTATGCGACTGCTGTGCTTTAGGTCTCGGGTTCAAATCCTGGGTCGGACCAAATAAATAAATAAATATTTATGTATATGTATATATATATATATATATATATATATATGTATTCATATCAGTTGTCTAGTACCTATAACACAAGCTCTGCTTAGCTTGGGACAAGATGGCGTTGTGTGTTAGATGTCCGGAAAATATATGTATTAATTAATATACTTTCTGTACTAGGTGTGGATAAATACGCACCAAATAATAAAAAATACACTTCTATATACCTATTATAAGAAAATTTCAAACAATAATATACATTAATTGACTAGGTATGAAAGGTCTGGCGATTTAAAAAAAATATTTGTCAAATATATATATATATATAAAGCAAGCTATATAGCAGGATCGTGGCAAATACTACTTTGCTTACCTCACACGGTAATGAACCGTGAATTATATCTATGTATATATAATTAAAATTTAATAACATTGAGACAGGAATTCGATTCAAATGAAGTTTCATTAAACACTACCATTATAACCATATGTTACCGTTATGCAGAACTCCCAGGAAAATAAATATTAACATTTACACATTGGTAAAATTTTTATTGGAAACCGCCAAGTTTTCAAAACCAAACTCAATTTACCACAACACAGTTCTACATTCACATCAAATCTCGAAACGAGCTAGCATTAATTATATTACATTTAATGTAAATACTACGTTCGTTATCGCCACATATTTTAAAGTGCACCGTTGACCCACTTTCAGTTAAATTAAAAATCGTGGAATCTGTCCCGTGTATCGGTTTACAAGGATTGAAACTGTCGTGTTAAATGGTATTACGACTAAATTAAAATGTAAATGATAAATTTATAACATATTGTAGAGTAGCTGCACTTGTAACAGATGTTTATACATCTACACCAATACATGAAACTATATGTAATATGTATATACAAAGAAACAAATCTTTATAATTGATTTCTAAAAAGGTTCTTAATTCGGTTGTACTTTCTTACCTCGGAATCCATCATTTACGAATTTATTTAGAAAATTAATTCCTATTCGGAAGGATATACATTCCATTTTATCCTATTCTTGTTTAATAACTAAATTAAGGAATATAACATCCCTAAAAAATAAGGATGGCAATATTTTGAATACAATCAATCGTGATGTAAGAGAATTAAAGACGAGAATACTTTGAGACGTTTACCGTTCCTATATTAGAAGTAATAAAAGTATTTGAAACATTTTTATTTTTATAGAATAGGGGGCAAACGAGTAGACGTATCGCCTGATGGTAAGCGATTACCACCATTACAACACCAAAGGCGTCACAAGTGCGTTGACGGCCTTTGGGGGATGCGGAGAGGGATGGGGGAGGGGTTGGAGTATGGGCCTACGATATTCTCACTCCCTCGGTGACACAGCACAGACGTTGTTTTACACCGGTTTTCTGTGAGGCCATGGTATCACTCCGGTCGAGCTGGATTATTAATCAAAATGAAAACAATCTAAGTCTGTCATCGTAATTCTTTTAAATGCTTTTAGACTAAATCTACATCATTTATTTGGAACTGCCAGATTTTGCGCTAAGTTAAATCTGTGAACTTTCCCAGAGAAATATTATTGAACCTATGCGTAATACCCCCTTCATTGATTGATCTCATTGGCGTTTACAGCCCAATGTATAGCCTAAATCGATAGTCATACTTAAATCCTGCAACACTGCCCTATTTCTGTACATTCTAGCTGCAAACTCCAACGACGGGAGCGAAGTGCAAACGTGCGCTTTATGTAAATTCAGAAATGAAATATGAAAGTGTATTTGCTTGCTGTCTCATGAAATATTTATATCTTATCGACATCTTTTTCATCGTGGACTTCGCAAAGCTGCATCTACAACATCGTCTTGTTAGATATAAATCAAATGATTTGAGTGGGGAATAGGAGCTGCTGGATATAAATAAAGCTATATAATTACATTACAAACAAGAAAAGTACCGTCATCTTTGAAACAATCATAGCTATGTGCTATTTGTGTGGAACCAAAAGTAAGTTCGCTAAGTTTGGATGCCACTGGATCCCATAGTTTATTGTTAGCAAGAAGTGGAATCTTACGAGTATGTTTTGGTTGTTTGAGTGACGTTGTGGCGTAAATGAAATATTTATTCATTTTCAGAGTCTCAGAAAAAGTTGCGAGCGATGGCTAGTCCCTAAGTAAAGGAAAGGTCAGAAGAACATTACTGTTTCGTGTTCTGCACTTATTTCAAGAACTAATTTTTGATAAAACCTTCTGAAAAATACATACGAATAACTTTTAATTTTTTTTTAACTTTTGCACAATACAACCTTCTTCATTAGTTTTTTTTATTTATTATTATTATCTCAGCATTGTTTGATAAGTAATAAATTTATTTATTACCTAACTAATGTTTTATACCTACGAGTATATTCCATTCGTAAAAAAGGTTTTTCAAACTGGCCTTTAAAATTGAAACCTACGTACTATCTTAGTAGTAAGTAGGAAATGTTATTTGTTATATCAATAAAGAGCATGTATTTACCTTTAAACGATTCGTTTCCTTTACGACAAAATACCGTGTCCCTGTCATCACCTATTTGTTGTGTAAGATGGAAAATATCACGGGGTTGCATACGTTCACCGCTTGAAAAGCAATTTTAGAATATTTTACGCGTATGATTTAGGTCGGAAATGGTTGAACAAATTCATCCTGTTATTTCATTGGAAAAATGTTAATGGTAGTGTAATTTTTGGTGGTCCTGACTGCTGATCAAGAGATCGTAGGTTCGATTCGCAACCAGGACAAGTGTGTCATAATATTATTTATTACCCTGTGACCAAGTACTTAATACTAAGATTCTGCCAAAGAGAACATAACGGAGTCAGAAACTAAATTTATTTTAATCTTTTACACGTGGGAGAGCCACACTTCGGCATGCATGGACCGGCTCGACCGGAGTGATAGCACGGCCTCACAGAAAACCAGTGTGAAACAGTGCATGCGCTCTGTTTCACCAAGTGATTGAGTATACCGAAGGCCCATACCCCAACCCTTTCCCCCATCCCTCGCCCCATCCCCCAAAGGCTATGCTATTATGACGCCTCTGGAGTTATGGGTGTCCCTGGGCTGCGGATATCGCTTATTATCAGGCGATACATCAGTTCGTTTGCCCTCTATTGCATAAAAAATAGTTTAAAAAATTTCTTGTTTGTCAATATTTCTTTAATTAACAGAATAAAAGATTTAGATTATTTTTCATCATAGTTTTTATCTCCACTCAACCCACCTCGTACAACTACACGCACTCACGAACAAATAGGAATTTAATAAGAAATTCTCCCCCTCACTTCATATGTGATAAAATAAAATGACGTCCGACCGACTGGTACAAATGGTGGTGTAATAAAATAGCAAAAAACACGTCTAAGACCAATCTAAGGACGGTCTCGTGAAATTATTCTTTGTCAGTGACTTATGAGGTTTGACCGCCAATCGAAAGATTAATGTGACGCTCATTGATGTGGTCCGTGTCTACAAAAGTTTTCAAAACGTGAATAAAAGAGATTTTAGTTTACTTTTTTTAAACTTCAAAATTATCATTAAGTCCATTTGAGTGAGGTTACTTCTTTTTTCTTTTAAAAAGACAACTATCGCATTAGCAATATACATCCTATGTCGCGGGTGACTCCCCTCCTGGCTCGCGCTGTCTCCCAGGAGGTGGTATCCCCTCGGATACCACGTCCTGGTGGCATGTCGTACTTGAACCGGCTAAAACCGCACGCCGTTTCGGGTACTAGATGCCGGGGAACCAGGAGCACCCTAGAGAAGAAAACTCTGGAACCCGACGTACCTCGGGCCACTTACGGTTTGTAGATGCTCTCCCTGCCTGCCTGTGTGGGAAATTCGATGTTCCCGTTACTGTCCCACTTTAGCCTGCTTCTGCTAGGATGACAGATGGTCCATATTTACCCTCAATGAATAATTTTTAGGCACTCTCACATTTTTAGTACAAGTATTTTGAGACAAAATTATTGTTATCCCTACTATAAAAATGTAACAGTACTTTTATTCTTATAATTAAGAAATCAAAATTAAACGAAAGCATACTAAAAATAATAAGAAAAAAACATCAGATCATTAAGAGTTTTATAAAGTTTATAAAAGTCCAAAAAAGACAACGTTAACAAAACCTGTCCTAGTTATACTGAGCTGCGTTGTTATGTGATCTTTTTCCTCTGTACCAACAAATAAGCAACCCCAACAGAAAAACCGCGTACACCGATATTTACAAAGCTTTAACAAAATAACACAAGCTTAGATTCGCTTAAGATTACGAAATGATTTATGTTTCACTCTTCCACATCGGAAACGTCCCTCGAATGTCTCGTAATGGATTCTGAAGACTCCTTGGGGACACATGGTAATGTTGAGAGCCGCTGTCAACAAAAATTCGCATATCTTAAATATTATACTACCGTAGTAGAACATAAAAAAAGTAAAAGTATTTCTTCTAAAGCTCAAGCGTATTGATATTTTTTCCAAGATCGTAATAAGTATTTTTGTTACTGTTTTACGTTTCATGATTTATAGTTATTGAAACTAATTAATTGCATTTGCATTAAATGTTTGAACTAATATCATTAAGACAGAGTTTTGGTTTATTAAATATTGAACAACAGAAATTTCCCTCCTTTACAGTGCATGCTGTACTTAGATTGTTTTCAATGTCAAGTAAGATACCTCAAGACTTTGTTACCTTTATCATCACTTTAGTAGATAGATAATACATTAGATAAAACAGTAATAATCATATTTAAAATCCATGGTATTTTGAATTAACTATGACTTAGAACAAATCACGGGAAATATTTCACATATCACTGCAAAAGATAATTCTCTGTGTAATTAAATAGCAGATAACGAGGGGTTTACCGTGCATGCATATTTAGGTTAAATGTTTACCTAATTCTATTTGAATGTCTCTTGTGCTAGCTAAAGCTTATAGTGGATCACGATTCAAATTTATCGATATTACATTGAACAATCAACAATAAGCAAAATAACTATTGTCTCATTTCAATATTGATATTTCTTTCCTATTTAACTGCCGCACTTTTAAATTATCTACCTGGAATACGATCCACATACATTTAATCAGATTTTTTGCTCCCCACCTATAAAAACAAAAAAGTTTGTGCCACCCACAAAGTTTGAAAACCACTGACTTCACATACGCGAACTTTGCCAATTAGATCTAGCATCCCTCTCATCTCCGTGTCTTTTTGCAGATTTTCTATTTTGAAAAGTAAATTCAGTTATTTTCACACGTTCAGGCTTTGAATTTTATTTTTATGATAGAGGAATCAAATAAACGAGTAGAGAGACGGATAGCCTGGCGATGAATATTTAAACTGCTAAATGTTTTGAACGTTGCTTTGTATGTTTGTTACTTAACAGTATAAGAAGCAAATAAGTAGATGAACCCCAATGATAGTTAACCACTATAAACACCTGCAACTGAAATGACACACGTGATTCGCTGTTCTTTGAAGCCTTCCTTCTCAATTGGATCTCCGGTAAAGTTACAGATATTTTATTTGCCATTAACCAATAAGAATTAATCAATTTTGTTTACACTTCTATCATAACTGTTTCTATGCCACAACAAACTACGCACGGTAGAATCTTTTCAGCAACTTCCATATTTATTTTCAATTAAATTAAAAACGCGAAGAAAATTCTTTGAATCATTTACAAGCAAATACGGTACACAGAAAAAAACATTTTATTTGGAAAACTTAATTTAGTTATAATAAATAAATATTTTGGACATCAAACACAATGGTGTCTAGTCCCTAACTAAGCAGGCTAGTATAGTGTTTCTCAATAAGAGTGCACTTTTTAAATTTAGTGTATTTTTTTCTTTATGCATGTGGAAACTCTCATATTTTTTCAGATTCAGATTATTATTATTATTATTATTAATTCCAATTATTAAAAATAAAGCAATTTACGAAAAAACAACGCGTTATAATTCTAAAAACTTAAAACAAAAATTTGGAATGTTATACTGAGATCGCACAGTTTGAAGAATTTTCAGTAGAGGGAGTGCATCTATTTTCTTTGGGATACTGTAAAATCTCGGGTTTGTGTGAATAAACCAGAAACAATTTCTAAGCTCAAATCTAAGATCTAACGCGTCATTGGTGAAATACAGTCACATCCAGAAATAGTCACGGAAAACATGCATGCTCATGCTGCATAACACTATTGGGGTCTAGTATATTCAGTATACTTTTGCCTTTACTTTATTCAAGGCCTGGTCTCCGTAGTGATTGGCCGCCGTGTCTAAAATGGGTTAGGAGACCATCATCATCATTCAGATATACTCCTACATTTATTTGAAACCACTCAAGAAGATTTAATATTAATTAAAGCATTCAAGAGAATGTTTGGTCCATATCAAAGTGCGCATACATACACAAATAAGTTTTCAAACTATCCATGTAAATAAATTAGCCAGCCTGTGTCTTTGTGCTTATTACTTCCAAAGGATTAAAGACCCAGTGGGCAAAACCCCGGATCCTTTTATGTAGATGCTCATCCTCGCAGACAACCACACAGGTTGTAATAAATACAGATGCGTAACGTTGCCTTTTGCTCTTTTTAATAGGGCACATCCCTGTAACCCTTTATATTTTCTCTAATCTTGGATAATATAATCACTTCTATTTGATATCATCCCTATCCATAGATGATAAATACAAAAATATAATTAATATAAACATTAATCTAAAAATGGAGCTGTTTGAAGTCAGTGGATGTACTTTTTAAACTTAAAAGTTGTAAATTCATAACCTAAAAAATATTTATAACAAATTTATTTAAATATCCAACTTAAAATAAAAAGTTATGGAGTGAACTTGTATTGATTGTATTAATGAAGTGAAAATTGAAATTGTTGTTTTTTCTTGAAAGGAAAAATAACAATTTCAATTTTACTCTCATATAAAGTGTAAAAATAGTGTTACACTTGTGAAAAGCACCTAACTATATTTTTCGTAAAAATCTCGAACTGTTCTGTTCGTTTTATTGGACAGACCGGAGCTGGTAGGGGCATTTTTTCACAATTTGCTCTGTCTGTGCTCGAATCACGAAAATTGAATAGAACGATGTCAATGTTCGAGGCTTTTATTTTTCATTTGCTATTTGATGCCATTCTACAGATATAGAGGTGTGTCTTTGTTTCAATTCGACTTTGTTCCCTCTTCTTATTCTTTGAACGCTATTAGCTTTTGTTCATGGTCATAATCAGAAGTTATAGTCCATTGATGTCTTTGAAAAAATGTATATTGAACGATAAGTGTACGTTGTACTTTGTGTTTTTTTTCATTTCAAGTATTTAAATCAGAATAATGTTATAAAAACTTGAAACATTTTGGACAAATTTTGCCCGTGCCTCGGAGAGCACGTTAAGCCGTCGGTCCCGGTTGCCATGAAACTTGGTAATCGAGTCAGTGCCCTCAAATATACTGACGCCTAGAGTTTCAACCTTCGAATTTAGTTCACCCTCAGGGTTGCAAGAAGGTCTGATGCCTGGTCGCTTTGTGTAAAAACTTAATCCAACAGGTAAAACAGGTTGGAACTTGGTAGCCGACCCCTAATCTTGGGATTAATAAGGGCTAGGAAAAAGATTGGGCCAACGAACAGACGTATCACCTGATGGTAAGCGATTACCACCGCTCATAGACACCCGCAACACCAAAGGCGTCACAAGTGCGTTGCTGACCTTTGGGGGATGGGCCTCCGGATTTCTCACTCACTCGGTGAAACACAGCGCAAGCGCTATTTCACGCCGGTTTTCTGTGAGGCCGTGGTATCACTCCGGCCGAACCGGCCTAATCATACAGATGCGTGGCTCTCCCACGGTAAAGTGTCATTCTACAATCTTTCCTTTAATCGATGTGATCTGACTGTTAATGCATGTCTGAGAAAAAAGTCACTCGGTGGTAAATCATACCTGCAAATTAATACCACCGTACGCTAGCTTTCTTAAAAACATTTAAATACAATTAGGTCGACGTTCGAATAAATATGCATTATAACTGCTATCTGTCATTTAATTACACAGAGAATTAATAAACACTAAAATTCAAAATACGATTATTACTGTTTGATCTCATATATTATCGAATGCAGTGACGATAAATGTAAAAATTGCATAGATATGAGACCAGTATTGATGTAGCTTAGTTTCTAAAGCGTCCTAAGTGCAGCATACACTATAAAGGGCATCTTTGTTATGAAACGATTTATCGGCGGGTCATGATTCAAGCTTGTCGATAGTACGTTGGCGCACTTTGAAGTTCTCCCACAAGAATTAAAATCAGGGAGAATTAATTAAGGCTCCTTGAATCTCACTCGTTCGATTAAAATCAATGAAGGAACTGCTCAACAGCGATATACACATAACTAATTTCTTTGAAGATCTCTTGTATGTAAGTATGAAAATAGATAGTTCTAGTTGTTTGCTATTCATATGAGCGTACGACCAAAACTAATAATTGACCCCAGGAGAACAAACAATTTGGTTTACAGATTCAGCTACACTTGTGTTTTCTGAATGCATTTACAAATTGTGTTACTATTGTGTAACGTGTAGTTGGATATAAGCTCTTAGCTTTTATTTGACCATCCAAACAAGCTCGTTTCCAAAATTAGTTTTGGGTATTAAAAGCACTTAAGTGCTTAGAATGTTATTTAATAAGTTATTCCTGGATGACTACAACTAGAATTGTCACCTGCTACCTGAGTCTAAACAAATTACAGTTCACAATAGCTGATTACATAAATATTGCTACCTTCCGTATTCTGTTTGTTGAGTAAAATTTTATCGCTACTATGCAATGGCTAAAATACTACTCAATTAAGCGTGTTTACTGTGATTATGTGCTTAATTAAGCGTGTTTATTGTGATTATGTGCTTATAACAGAATTTTTTTTTTTCGAACATAACAGGAAATACATAATTTCTTTTGCGAAAATAAGGTTCTTTAAACACATTTTCATTCAGACATGATATATAATATCAAGTTAGTAAGGTTTCTCACATATTACTCAAATATTTTTTAAATTATTGTCCGTGAAGTATGAGTGTGCAATGCGCTTTTGTCAACCGTTTTTGATATAAAAAACATGAGTTTAAAATATAAAAACTAAATTAAAATTACAGTGCCTTTAATACTTAAGATCAAATAGACGTAAACAGATTCTGGTAGTTTCCCAGTCAGGTTAACGTCGGACAGAAAAAATAAACAAACGCTTTGATAAATAATGGTAGAAGTAATAGACCGTACTGACACCGACGACATACGTTTGTCATAAGAACAGGAAAAACCAGAAAATGACGTGAAAATATATCATTACATATAAGGTTACATTGAGATATATAACTTATACATATACTAATAAATATAAGCTGTAGCATTTTTTTATGATATCTGTATTTTTTTTTTTCATTGTTTTACGAGTAACTGCCAAAATTACTCTGCTCTGCCTGATGGAAAGTAAAAGCAGAATCTAAGAGTGATGGTCACCATTCTCAATGCAGCCTATGACATGCTTTTACACGTCCCGCTTAAAGGAACCAGGATCATAGTTGAATGGAAACACGAGCGCTGGTAGTGAGTTCCAGGCTTTAACCGCTCGGCACAGGACGGAAGAACGGAAGCGAGCACGAGAGCGTATGTCTACCAGTCTGAAGCTATGACTTCCAAGGTCGTCACGCGTTGTCCTGTAGAGGAAGGGAGAAGAGGGGACCAGTAGTAAGAGCTCTTCAGAACAGTCCTCATGATAAAGGCGATAGAGGACTGCCATTGAGACAATATCTCTACGCAACTGCAGAGGCTCAAGTCTTCGGGACTATCGACAATGCGTATTACTTGCCGCTGCAACTGGTCGAGACGGTCAAACAGATACTGCTCGGCTTTATCGCAAAGAAGAGTACATTACTACCCGCACGAGCGAACTTCGGGCTTGTAAAGAAGACATAGATATCAGTGCGAGAAGAACCGTCTTACCTTGTTTAAAATACCTCACTTCCACGAGGCCGCCTTAATGACACTCTCAACGTTCTCGCGCGGGTTTAGATCAAGATAGATATCTATGCCCAAGATTTCGATCCTACCTCTTAATGGCAGTTGAGTGTTCTGAAAAGTGGAAAGGAGAAGGAATGGAGACTTTTTGCAAAAGAACGCACGTAACTGTGTCATCTTGGCGTTAGACCCAAGTAGCGTCGATACTCCAGCGTTAATCAACTGAAAATCAGACTCTGCACCGTCGCGAAGAACTCTGATGCGGTACTGGTGCAAAAATGCGCCAACCTAGTTGCAGAATTTTGGGGGAAATCCGATTTTTTAATATATGGGCCTGCTAAAGTGACTCTATTCATCCTGATGAAAAACCTAAGCAGAATCCAAGAGTGGTGATCACCATACTCATTGCGAATGTAACAATGCAGCATGGTGATCGACACCATGACCGTTTAGTTATGCTTCTGCACCAATGGGCCTACAGTCTACCAACGAAACACGGCAACATCCATGCTGTCAGTTTACTTTGTTATACCGTGCTGAAATCAGCGTGGCTCTACTACCTGTTAAAATGCCGGTTGCTTGGCAAGAAGCGAACGGTGCCGAATCCTATCAAAGGCTATAGCTATGTCGAGACTGATGGCCAAGGATTCCACATGCCATAGCCTTACCCGAAAGGTGTGTGACGTACGCTAGAAGATAACCCGTTAATCGGTTCGATCTAAAACCATACCTGAGTACCCATAAACAGTCACCTGACTCATTCAACTTGACTCATTCAACCGATTCTTAACACCGGGTATCTGATCACTCTGGTCGTTGCTAGATCACAGTGACCGTAAGTAGACTCAGTAAGTCAATGGTTTCTCTTTCTTTCTTTTTTAATGACACATTGTCATCACTTCCTTTTACCAGTTCACTGCTTAATGTAAGCCGAAGGTTTGTCTTACTACCATATCACGCGGGTTGGTCAATATATGGTTTGTTTCAAGTAAAATATACATTTGTCTTTAATTGAAAACTTGGCAAATGATGCGTTTTCCTAAAACCATAAATAATACTGCAGAACTTTCTTCCTTATATGACTCACCTTCGTAACGAGTTGCCTTTCCGAATTCATCATAACCCAAGAATATATCCGATACTGCAAGCGATGTGCAAAGTTTGAGCTTTAGTACCGAGACGTCGTCACCATTACGGTAAACTTACCACATCGAAATTATACAAGAGTAATCCAAGTACTAACAAACCCTTAACTTATTCTAAGCTTTCCTTTATATTGTAGAGTTTTCTAGCAGAAAATCTAAGGTTATCAGTTTAAACTTGATTTTATTACCATCAACGGAGAATACACCAAGTAAGTAAGATTACCGTAGGCCTAACTCCCCATTCCCTCTTTCATTTTGGAGAACGAAATAGGTAGATAGAGGGAAAGCGTGTATTCGTGACAGGACTAATCACTTCCAATCAGGTACCTCGTCTGTTCATTTGCTGTCAAATCCTAATCGTCATGAGGAATAAGACGTCACTAACTTTTTGATTAAAGAATAATTTTACTTATTTCCAGGCGAGACATTATTATTCTTGCATTCTTTAGAATATTGTTGATAAATTTCTTTTTGACTTTCTCCCAAGCAAAACTACAGAAAATAATTAAAAATATAGTAAAGATATATAAAGGTTTTACGAATTTTCCGTAGTTAGAATACTGTGTATATAGTTTGACAATAACGGTAGCATAAAATATCGTACCTTATCTTGCGACGTGAGCAAAACTTTGAGATATTCGCTCCTGAATATACCTGTAGCCTTGCCTCAATATACGTATGATGTACAATACTAAAGCTTCTCTACATTTGAATGCTCATCCTGTAATAGTTTTCTCTTATTGTTTCATACTGCATTTATTATTTTTTTTTTCAACCTGATTTCAAAATCCATATTTTTATAATCAAAAGCTTTGAACAGTCCACTTGTCTAGCTGTGAGCGTAAGCGACTGCCGATCAAGAGGTCTCGGGTTCAATCATCAAGGGCAATCGTTATTTGAACGTCAGTGCCCTCAAATATACTAATAACGAGTTCAACCTGCGAATTCAGTTCATCCTCAGGGTTGCGGAGGTCCGATGCCAGTCGCCGCGCGGAAAAACTGATATTTTATATAAATGTAAATGGTATCGGTAGTATTCGTCGTATGAAGCTAGCGCCTACCGGTAACTGCCTATTTATAAAAAAACATCAATGTGATTAAAGGAAGAGACTCAAACTATGGTCAAAGCATTTTAGTTTATACTATATAACTCACAATGTTACAAGAATGTACCTCAATATATCCAATTTCAAAAAATATATTATGTTAATTGTTAAAACACACAGCAGTTTTTTTCTTAACATAGAGCCTGCTACAGTGACTGCTTTGTTGAAGTTGAAATTATTCAAAAATAATGTTATTACAATTTCACCAACATTAATAATTATGTGCTTCAAAGGGCTAAAAAGCAGAACTAAAGGTGCAAGTAAAATTTATATTTCCCGTACAACACCCTATTTTGTGCCGGAAAACCATACACATAAATCATTCCAAAAGCATTGTTGGCAAACAAAAATAATTTTTCCGTTCAAATAATATCTATTACTTATGAATATTCATATAAACATGACACGCGCATCTAAACGAAAGCTAAAAAGGAACGGGTATACATTCATGTTTTGCATATTCATGGTGTAATAGCGGCTGTATTTTTTATTGCTATCAACCATCGCTGTGGATTTGAATCAAAGTTTCCGAATGAAAGATAAGCAAATGTTTTTAGCTGAGGTCATAAATTTAATAAAAAATTAACTATTACGTTCGTACAAACGTCGGACTAGTTCTGGCATGTTAATAGCCAAGACCATAAAACTAACATGTTTTTTATCAGCAGATCAGCAGTAGGTTAAATGCTGACTTCTCTATTATTTATATAGGTGAGTTATTTTTTTAGATACATCCAGTTAAGTAACGATTCTAGCTTTATAAAAAATGGGTCCTGCAGAATTTATTATTAATTTCTTTTACTTTTTATCATTGAAATAATTTTTGATGTTCATAATTGAAAAGTGGCAAAATGATTGGTCACTTCATAAGACACGATAATTTCTTTAAAAAATACTGTAATAAAATAAAGAAAGCCAAAGCTGCTTTTTAAGTCAACTCCATCACAAGCGACATGCTCGTGTTGCGAGAAGAGAGGAAAAGCGAAAGAGAACGCAGTGGCAATTACTCAACCGATAAGGGCCCTTATGTCCTGGTGATGGTCCTTGAATTGAGACAGTAATAGAGAGTATACATTTTCAAAACTATTAAATTCTAAATTTAACGTTCCGTGTATACAACACAACAATACCATATACATTTTAAATTCTTTATTGTTTAAAACTTGACATAGAATTCAATATCACGATAAATCATCAAAGATTTTTCGCCAAAAATTACTCTTTTTCTTATAAAAACCTCTTCATGGAACAAAATGATTAACTACAAAGTATTTATTCGGTGAACGTAAATAATCGTTGTCTCAGTGTGTGAGTGAGTCAGGGCTCTGTAATAGCGGGTAAATGATGTCTGGTGTCAAAGTGCTATAAGAAGACTAAATCTATTTAGGAGCAAGTAGACTAGCGACTTTTAATTCGATTAGTAATAAAAATTTATTTCTTGAAATTAATTATAGAATATTTTCACACTATTCAAATTTAGTTAAAGAGTGCCAACCATCCTAATCTTGGGCAGACGGAAAAACCGACGGAATGACAAAGCTTCTGGGTAAAACATTAAATCCTATAAAGATTTTAAAATAGATAATTTTAAGATGAATGGAGTAAAATAAGGTCATGGTCGTACTTCTTTAAGATTGAAATAACTATCAGTTCTCTGCTTTATCCGTATTTTGTAATTTTTGTATTTCGTTCTTAGCAAACTTAGGTGCTAAGATTAAAAATAAGGCAGCTTATGGTAACGCACATTTATTTACATTTCTTGTCTCAATAAAATACTGTACCAATTGTGGGGGAACGGGTATATGTTCCTCCGACACAAAGGGAGGGTCCTCCGACCAGGAGCGGTGATCATGCCTGGCCGGCCACTGCCCAACGATTGATGTTGGGTTGTTGTATATATGATAATCAGCGCGAGAACTTCTATTGCACGATTCAGGATTGGTAGTTACTTCGTAGTTCAGTGTATCTTCCATAGATGGCGCTGTAGTGGTGTACTGTTGTGTTGTATGTGAAAGTCGTCACACAATATTACAGTAGCATAAATGGGCAAAAGTAGCAACAAAAAGTAGCCAGTATATCAAGACCTGTTTCAAAAAAAAGATTCGCAAACTCGTGTGAAAATAAGACATTTAGTCCCACCGCTCTTTTCCACAAATGGAAGAATGTAATGTATTGGGTGATTATCTCTGGTTAGGTGAGAAAAGTCGCGTAATCTTATCATTTATCTTCCAAGTTAGGTAAGTATTGTTGTTTGCGACGGATCACTAAGCAAATTACCGAATTCCGGAACGTATTCCGTATAAGCCCCTTACGAGTAAAACAGGGCTTAAATTATTACTATAGAGTAAATTATATTTTCACCCTTTGAGTTACAACTTGACGTCGTGAAAATTACAATATTTTCTGTGTTTAGTATTTCGTACAAATTTTCTTTTTTGTTAACCTTAATTGACATAAAAATTTTCAATCAACAACTAGCTGATTTATTTATATTTATGTTTTCTTCCTTTCCTTTTTATTTTAATATAGAAAATGCAATACAACCGAGTTACAGGTATGCGTTCCTACTGTTTGAGCTATTGCATTTAATTTTATACCGTTACCTTTCTTGCTCTTAGTAAAGATGTATGAAATGTAGATCTATTCCTTTCCTCATAGCTTCAACTTTCCCATATAATCTTTAACGTGATAGTTTAGTGTAAATGGCAATCCATACTTACCCTACTAATAATATAAACGCGGAACTTCGTGAGTATGTATGTGAGGCGGTTTGTAGCTCTTTCACGCAATAACTAATAAATGGATTTTCATGAAACTTTACAATAATATAGCTTATACACCAGAATAACACATAGCTTATCATTTACAAAGATACTAGCTTTGCCTCGCGGCGCTGCCCGCGGTTATTGTCGTACCGCGGGTAGCATCTCGGGGTTCAGCTAGTATTATAAATGTGAAAGTAACTCTGTCTGTCTGTCCTACTTTCACTCTGTCTGTCCTACTTTCACAGCCAAACCGCTGGACCCATTTCAATGAAATTTAGCATAGAGATACTTTGATTCTTGAAGAAGGACATAGGTTATTTTTTGCTATAATAACCGACAAACACGCGGGCGAAGCCGTGCGCATTAACTAGTATTTTATAAAATGTGGATGGTTATTACTTCTTTGTATAACCATTTGAAAACGTATATTTGTGTCGTCAACAGCCTTAAATATTCGACTGATGTATATAGGGCGAGCTCTAGTTAGAAGGTTCTAGTTTACAATACTATGCAGCCCATACGGGTTGGCATAGAGTTTGTGTCAAGTTTTTCTTCTGTTTACAGTGATATTGTTCTGCGTAGTTAGTTGACCTTTATTGCCTCTCACCTCACCTACAAGATAGATAATAGGAACGGTGACAGTCCGTATTCTTAATTCGTCACGATGAGGAGAAACGTTACCCGCGGTGAATACGTAGGTATGTTATTATATATATATATATATATATATATATATCTAATCGAATTCTTTTTTTAATATACTAATCATTTTATTGTTTTGAATCTCATATTTAGACCATTTAGTTTTACAACCTTCTGTCACCTAAGCAGACATAATTGTCGTTAATTATTTTAGTTTATTTTTTTATTCTATTTTTTTTTTAAATTTTTACGCACTGCGTATGTCAGTTCCATCGTATCCTGAACTTGTAGCTATATACTTATTGTCTAAACACTAGCGAAATGAATTGGAACAGGAATTGTCATCAATAAAATTAATTTAAGTTTATACTAATTAAACTAAAGTAAAATAATCGCTCCAATTTTACTACTAAGACCACAAACATCTGCAAATGTCTGACCCGCTATTAAGCATGCAAATTCATTGTCGTCCAGCGCAAATCCAATTCAGCCGGTTACATTGTGTCGAAACATCTTTCTGCATGTAATAAAATCGTGAATAACACAATTAAAGCCTTCATTACGTAATCACTATCTGTATTATTATATTGGTGTGTGGTGCATGTTATAACCAGAAGATGTTATACACGTATTTATAAAACAGCTAAATTGCATCATATTCTAAGAAACATTGTTTAAAAACAGTTCGATTCTGGATAAACTAATGAACTAATTTAGAATTAAAAACTCTTTGAACGAGAATCATATGCAAAATTGTTAGGCTAGTTTATACAAGGTCCGGTCGTGTTAATAACAGCAGTTCCCGGACCCTTCCCTTCTCAGGCGCAGAGTGGCACACCGTGTGGTTTTAGTCGGTTCGATTCCGACACACCGCTCCGCCGCAATCCCCGGCGGGGTGGTGGGTCGGAATCGAACATATCATACAAAATTGGTTAGGTACAAAGCTCCATGGTTTAAACTCATACCTATATCGTAAATGCAAAAGCATTTCTGTCTGTCACGCTTTCACAGCCAAGCCGCTATACAGGTTTTATTGAAATTTGGCATAGTATACTTTGATTCTTGAGGAACGACCAAGGCTACTCTCTATCACGAAAACCGACAAGCATGCGGTCGGAGCCGTGGGTAAAAGCTGGTATGTAATAAAAAACAATTTACTGCACCGTTTTATTTAAAACTATGTTGTGAATATTTTATATCAATTTCTATTTGAACAGTACAGAACTGTAAGTAAGCAGTTCAGACTGTAAACCCATATAGATTATTTAATGGAAGTTCTAAATCGGTAACAGCTGTATGAGAGCAGAAAGCTGTTTTAAAATGGTTTTCGGCTTTTCTTTTATGGTCGACAACGTGGAGGCGATAACATTTTTTTACGTCTTAAACTCACTCGGTCAGGCAACGACTCGTATTTTTAATGATACTGTTTTGAAAAGCGTGAGCGACACTGAATTCGTGCACACTATTTATTGCTTCCTAATTTGTTTAATAAAAATATTTAACTCCATTATTGGAATACCGAGAGAAAGTAGTAGTGAATACCTTAAGTACGAAACGAAGTCAATGGATTTATAATACAGGCCCAGTCGAGATTGGCTATATAAGTTTATCAAAAGAAGACGAGTAATATTTTCTAAAACTATAACTCGACTTCTTATTATTACTTTACTAGTTGAACCCCGCGGTTCTACCCGCGAGACGAAGCTATTATCTTTATAAATTAGAACCTATATATTATTATGATATATAAGCTATATTATTGTAAAGTTTCATCAAAATCCATTCAATAGTTTTTGCGTGAAAGAGCAACAAACTTTCGCGTTTATAATACTAGTAGGATTACTTCTATTTTAGACATATGTAATATTTATTGTTATGGTCTTTAGAATACTACACTAGAACTTCTTCTTTTTTAAGTACCTCTTTAGTCTGAAAGGTTGGTTGTTAGTTTCCTGTACACCTCTTTGTCATTCGGCAGGCGGTACAGTTGTTCACAAGAGGTGATACCGGTCACACAGCCACGATTTTTCACTTCGTCTAACACGTCCTTTACTCCCAACTAGGACTAGCACACTCCTATATAATGCACACTTACACTCCTGTTTTTTTTAAATATTAAAACATCATCTTCATGTAGGGTTAAATATCCACTTCGTTTTTGTCGATAGATTCCACCTAATCCGAAAATACTTTTAAACTAAGTCTATATCGAAATGCTAATTCTTTACCTCCCATAAACGATCATTTTATTCAGAAGACGCTTGTTGAGAAGCCTCCCTAAATCCAAGACTACGGTACGTGCCCACTTTTTAATATTCCTGCTTAAATTTATGCCATTGCCCTACCACGAATCCTTACTTATAATTACAGTACCATTTTTTAAACAGTGTTTTTTGTTCACGATAATTAAGTGGGACAAGCTTTTAAGCAGCTGTTTTGCGTTTAGATGAATGATGAACATAATTTTAATCACACTTAATTTATTTGATTAATATTGCCATGATCTTTTTCAATTGATTTTGTAACCTAAGGGTTATTAAATTGATTTGAATTTTATTAACACAAACTAGTTGATGTGATAAATAAACAACAAGTACCTAATATTAAAATACAAAGATTACAGAGGGAGGTCACCTGCGCAGTTGGTTGGTCTCAACGGAGAGTACTGACCTACGTAGAAGATATTGTCACTCAATTCTAGATACTTCAAGATCACTATAGGCAACTGCCTCGTTAGTCTAGTGGTTAGCGTAAGCAACTGCAGATCTAGATGTCTCGGGTTCGATTCCCGGGTCAGACTGCTGTTGGGATTTTCTTACAATAAATTCTAAATAAAAATAATCGAGAACGACCCGCTTCGATTAAGATTTCCCAATGTTATGAAAACCAAGTGCTAAAATTTGATTACGTACTCAATTTGCTTAGAACACAATTTACTAAACAATCAAAACGCTCTTGTTTCAAAACTTAATGTAATCTTAAATTCGTAAATCAATCGCAGAGTCCCGTTTATTCATCGCTGATTCTCGATGTACCCAAAAGAGGTAGAGGGGGTACAGTGGGGGTTTTATCATGCAAATCACTCGGGTAAAGACAGCCCCAGCCGCAGACTGTACGCAGGGCTGCTACCTAACGGTTGTTTAGATAAGGTCTCTTTTTTTTTACTTGAATGGAATTCTCAAAGAGAAGTCTCTGTACCTCTGCAGTTATAATAGTACAGTACAGTACTTATTTACGTTATATTTGTTTCCATTTTCCGTTAGTTATATTTTTCATCTTGTCAATATATGCTACTACTACTAACTGTCTCATTGATCTAGGGGTTGACGTATGTGACTGTCATCAAGAGGTCTCGGTTTCGAGTCCCGGGTCAGGCCAAAAGTGTTATTGAGTTTTTCTGATTATAGAAATACTTAATCGGAGTTTGGAAGTTGGGGTCTAAACCCCCGTGCCTCGGAGAGCACGTAAAGCTGTCGGACCTGCGCCTGATCTCTTCCCGGTCGTGTAGGTTAACCGTCCCATCGGATTAGAGAGCGGGAGCAGAGAGTGCACCTGTGTTTGCGCACATACTTGTGCACTATAATATCTCCTGCGTAGTTGGCTGGTCGTTGACCGTGGCCGTAATCGGCTAGGAGACCATCATATGCTACGAATGAAAAATACTGAAATTGCGATTTTTTCTTTTAAATTAGCAAGACCGATTGAAAAAAAGTGTACATATTACTGAAGCTTCTTGAAGTATACTTCTTTTGACGCGATGAAGAAAAATGATGAGAGTGAATTTTTACGATGCGCGCACACACCGACACCTTAATTTTACATCGTTAAGTTAGTTCTAGGTGGCATGAAAATCGATAACTATGTTCAAGTTGTATATTCTAGTAAGTATTTTTATATTTAGAACACGTGTTTAGTAACAGTACATATAAACAGTGTAAATAAATAAAAATTATTTATTTAAATAAAATCTTTTTGTTTAATTTTAATATTTATCGTTAATCACTACTGCATTTTAGTTATTTTTTTCCATACGCCAAAGAAGTATAACTTCTAACGCGTGTACATAAGTACACACACTCATATTTTTAAACGTTTTTTTGAAGTGAAAACTTCTTTAGCGGCGCTTTGTACTTTTTTGGAATGGGTAAAAATGTATAAACTCGCGTCAGGTCACGTGACCTGATCGAAAATTCGTAAGACGGATGGAGAGAGGACAGGCGGCGCAGGGCGCTTGCGCGAATGTTCGTGTGTGTATGTAATATAAATTATCATGTTTGTGTACGATAGCGCAATAAATGAATATTGTATTCCACCACATAAATAATAGTACTTTTATACTGATAATGAAAGCAATTCGTACAAAATTATTCTCTAACCATTCCAAAATATCAAAAATGCACAACGTTAATATTCAAGTTTTCACTTCTGCCGGCACTCCCGGAGTGCAACCCGTCGATTTTTTTACCTAAATGACTCCACGCTTCGTGATGTAAATCATGAATAGAATCCAAGAGTGGTGGTTAACATATTGAAGCAATTTAGGAACTTCCTATCTAAGGAGAAGGCATAGGCTGGCATGAAGGCTGTGGATGACAATGATATAGCCCTTTAAATTATTAAATATATTTAAACTTGGATCGACTGTGAAACGCCCTACAATCACAATAAGACGTGCACTAACAATAACTGCTTTCAAGAGACTACTAAAACAGCATTACCTAGGAGACATCTAGCTCCCATAACCTATGTACGTCTCTCGCGTAGACAGTAGGTCACCTTATCTCCTAAAAGTGTGATAATAATATTTTATAGGCATTTCTTACCTTATCTGTCCCTATTATATCAGTACACATTAGAGAAATTTGTAAAATTATCAGTTGAATAAACATTATTATTATTATTTCACTCACACTCTTTTAAGGTCTTATTTAATAATCCACATTTTGTCTAGCTTCCACCACAGGGTGGAAGTTCCACCTTATATATCGTGTAAGATGCTCTAATTTCCCCTTCTTATTTGTATAAAAAAGATTATCCCTATTTTGTTTTTTCTCCATTCTACGGTTGCCTGTAACAGATTGGCCCGTAACTAGTGGGGCTTCTCTGAAACACATTCGTGACTAACGCCTTACATCTTTTAAAAAATATTTTTATTTGACTGCATTGATAACAAATTGATATGTACATTCATTTAGTACAATCAGGTTTCTTTATATGTGACTATGTGGTTTGTCACGTTTCTATGTGTCACGTTGTGGTAGAAAAAATAGATAAAAATCATCTTTGAAATATGTTGTATATTGTTTGAAAATTTAAGCTCAATCGGCGCAGATAATTTTGAGTTTTTGAAGCAGATGTTTGTTAGTGATCCTAACTACGACGGTTGGAGTCATATTCTTCTACAGTTCTTATTCAAGTCATACAAAAGCGCAAGAGTACGATCACAACTGGATCTTATTCATCTTTATGTATGTCATACCACGCTATAGTAGGCAAAATCCTTTTTTTATGGAGTAGCGTGCAAACGAGCAGACGTATCACCTGATGGTAAGCGATTACCGCCGCCCATGGACACCCGCAACACCAAAGGCGTCACAAGTGCCGGCCTTTGGGGGATAGGGAGGGGGATGGAGGGAGGGGTTGTAGTATGGGCCTCATGTATCCTCACTCACAGCGCAAGCGCTGTTTCACAGCGGTTTTCTGTGGCGGTATTTCTAAGGCTAGCTTTGACTCACGCGGACTATTAAATATGTATGTATTAAGTAATGCATATTCATATTTTAAATTCGACAGTAAGTATGTTTGTCTGTCTATTACGCTTTGAAAAAATTTCGATGAACAGATACATTGGACCTTAAGACAGACACAGACAGACAGGCTACTTTGTGTAGCGATAACCGACGTACACGTGGCTGGAGCCGTGGGCAACCCTAGTGTGTTAATATTGCTATGTTTATCATTAGTCCACACTCTCAGATTAGTTCGTTTCAGCTCAGACAGCCGTGTCAAATAGGCAGACTTATCTTCTTATAAATGTATTACATATAAGTAAGTCGTTTTCAATCATCATCTTTCGTCATAATCCCGACAGAGTATGAGTACGCATTTTATCCGAACAAACTAGTCCCCGGGGAGTTTTGCGAATAGTGGAGGATATACAAGCTCACAGAAAACAGCGTCTTTTCCGTATTAAGATGTATAGGGTTGGCAACATGATCCGTCTTATAATACATTCTTTTTTTCCTTTGTAACTTTTCAGATATCGGCAATCCTGCCAATATCAAGTGCGAAGGAAATATGTAAAATGTTAGTAGTGCAGTAATTGAATGTCAATTAAAGTGGATCATACTCGAGTTTAACCTTATATTGAACATTGACATTGAACACACAACGCCATCTAGTCCCAAGCTAAGCAGAGCTTGTGTTATGGGAGATAACTGATATAAATACTTATATACATTTTTTTTGTAAAAACATACATATTATACATAGAAAACACCCAAACTCCGAAACAAATATTTGCAGATCATACAAACATGTGGTCCGACCCGGGAATCGAACCCGAGACCTCAAGCTTAGCAGTCGCATACGCTACCACTGCGTCACCGATTGATTGTCAATGATTGTTTAACGTTAAAAAAACCATAGCTCGACTACCTAAAAAGTTAAAAAGAAAATATAGCTTTATCTGCCACTCGGGTCATTGTTATGAATCTTTTAGCACTTTATTAATTTAAATCGTTGAGTAGATGCTACGGTGGAACATACAAACACATAGACTGTCAAAACTATGACTCTACCTTTTGGTCGGGCTAAAGTAGTTTTATAAATAAGAGTCCTACTATACAAGTTAGTATTTAAACATCATAAACGCCAAAACTACAGAATGGATTTAGATGAATCTTTCCAGAAATATATGCATCAGTCAGCAACTAATACATAGGTACTAATTCAATTGTAATTAATAGCGACAATTGTTTTGGTAATAAGGTGCAATCTTCGATAGATGTTTGTTAAGGGTTTTTTATTAATAAACAATCGTGTGTCTTCGATAGTAGTAATGTAATCTATATGGTACATAAGTAAATAATCCAACAACAAATTTTAGTGAATTTTGGTTTAGTGAGGTTAACAACAGAAATAGCAGCATAGCAGCCACCGTGAGAGAGCCACGCTTCGGTATGAAAGGGCCGGCTCAACCGGAGTGATACCACGGCCTCGGAGAAAACCGGTGTGTTTCACCGAGTGAGTGAGTGATACCGGAGGTCCATACCCCAACCCCTCCCCCCATCCCCCTTCCCATTCCCCCAAAGGTCAGCAACGCACTTGTGATACCTCTGGTGTTGCTGGTGTCCATGGGCGGCGGTAATCGCTTTCCATAAGTCGATACGTCTGATCGTTTGCTCTGTTACAATTAGTTGAGTAGAACAATAAATTTACTTTCGTGTTACCGTCTTTATTCGCCCCTTGAGTGTCGTGCTTCATGCTGCTGAACTTAAAAAAGGACGGCAGCACTGCAATGAATCATGTCCATCAATGAAAGCTAAAGCATAAGATCAAATAAAAAAGGTAGATAACACACTACCTTTGTTGTTACTAAAGTTAAAAAAATCAGCTAAGTCCAAGTAAATATACGCGCTAATGGACACACACGGAACAAACTACGCTAATTTTCGTTTATGTCGTTCGCATAATGAATTTTCCAGGGGCATTTTTTTAAAAGTGGCAACACTTTCTTATTCTATTATATTTTTTATTTGATCTGAGATTAAGGTGTATATTTTTATCCGATGCATTTCACAATCTAAACTCAGTGAGTTAACATTACTTACGTATTAAAATTCTATGATTCAAAACACATTCACTCCAGGACGATAAATATTTATCGCTTATTATAAAAGGTGGTTGTAGGTTGTAGATGAATGTATGTTATTGAATATTTCTTAACACAAACGACAGTAACTTAATCGCATTTCAGGTATATATTTGAATTATTTTATGTTATGTTATATGGGTTACAAGCTTTTGCCATCAATTTTGCCTGCTTGCGTATGTCAGGTATTGCTGTAAAGAATAACCTATGTCCTTTCTCAAGAATTAAATTATATTGCGAATTTCATGGTCGTGCAAGCCTAATAGACATAGGTACAGACCGAGATACTTTCATATTTCTAATATTAGTATGAATTCTAGAAAACAAAAGTACAATTTTTAAGACGCGTATTTTTTTTGTGTCCATGGTTCTTCCCTGTTTAATAGGGTGTATGCCTGTTTGTTAACTTTTTTTATCCGCATTTAAATACAAACAAAGACGTTGCCCTAATTTACAAGAAAGTATCTCAAACGATCTACTAATTGCCTTTCAGACTACAAAGGAGGTAAACCACCCAATCAATGGCCGATTAAGACAGATTAACATCCAAAACTACGGATATCCATTTCCAAATCACGTCTTATCTATTCCAACTAAGAGCTATCACTACCAACTGACGGCTATGGCTTTGTTCAACCCTATCCTACTTAATATTATAAATGCGAAAGTTTGTGAGGATAAACGTTTGGAAGTTTCTTACTCTGTAACGCAAAAAGTACTTCATAGATTTAGATGAAACTTTACAGTAATATAGCTTACACATTAGAATTACACATAGGATAATATTTACTGTATTAACTGATATACACGCGGGCTGAGCCATGAGCAAAAGCTAGTATCATAAGTTTATGTTATAAATTACTATTAAAAAGAAATATTAAAAAGAAAAGAGTACGTTTCTCTCTATATATGTAAGACCCTTTTCCGAAGTATTTTAAACTACCCCGAAACAATTTTTTTCACACTCTACAACTAGTCTTTTAACAATTATAGAAGTATGTTACTGTGCATACCAAATCTAAATAAAAGGAGCCTAAGTTACTTTTTATATCAACAGCTATCAACTTCAAATAGACAGACAGACGGACGCACAAGTTTTTATGTAATTATTTTGCATATATTTTGATACGAATTTAGTAAAAAGTCGTTAATTTCAAATCACAAACGGAGCTTTCTATTTCATTTATTTATTTCTATAGATGTTTAGATATATATTTGTCCGATTCGACATATCAGGTGGGTTTCAATTGGCGTGTTCGCACCAAGGTGACATTTACATTAGGTTACGTAAATACACCGCTGATTTCGAATATAACCCGTAGGCATAGTCTTTGCTGTTTGATCAGCGTGCTTGAATACCTGCAGCAATTTGATACTCGCTGTTTTTTTGGGAATGTTTTATTTAAAAAAAAAAAAGTTGTGATGTTACGTTCGCTTGTTTTGCTGTTAAGTTTTTTAGGATCATGAGCTAAGTAGGTGTATTTTTAAACCTTGACGCAGAAACGGTGGGGTTAATTTTTTGACGTTTCTGTGTGTGTGTTTCGGTCTGTGGCATCATAGCTCTAAAACAGATGAAAGGGGGTTTATTTTTACATATTAAGAATATTTATAGTCTTGCTTGCCTATGGTAGTCTATAAAAAAGTTGTTGAGCTTTAATTATGTATATTATTATTAAAACTACTAAAGTGCATTTTGGTTTTTGAAATTGTCAATTGAAAAATTGTAAAAAATTACATATTACAGTTATAATCCTAAATTCACCTACACCGATTTATCTTAAAAATATAAAAGCATGACTAAGCATGACAAATAATCCGACAATATATATTTTATAACATATCTGAGTTAGTCTTTAAAGTATTAAGATTAACAAAACTAAAACACATTACCTTATGGTCTAGCAAGGTATTTATCCATCAATAAATATGGGAGCGACGCCACATCCTATTCACACCTCGCATTCCTAGGGTGAAATGCATTTTATTATTGCATACCGTCTTCAGCACACAAATGCACACGCCTTTGAATTTTATTGTGAACATTAATAGATCCATCTAAGCATTTATATCACATACTTTTACGTGTAAACGTAACCCTTCAATACTTATCGTACGTGATACTTTCACAAACTGTCATTTACAACCCGCATTCCCTATTTCACTTACCCCAGGGGATATCCGTAAAAGTTAAACTCGAATTTATATTCCCTCATATTCTGTATCATCGCAAAAAGATTTCTAGTTTTCAATATCAATAACCCTAAAATTGTGGAACGATAAAATGTTATGTGTATGCCACTAAGTATTTGCCACTATCGCATAATAACTGTCTCTCCTTTCTTCGGAAGGTAGCGAAATCATTTTTTTGCTAATACACGTACTTGCGGAGGTACTTTAAACACCCTTTCACGTGACGGGAAATCTTCCCCTTTCAATGAAGCCTCGAAAACCTCGTCTACATAATAATATACTTAGTGAAAGTAGAGTCTTCCACACTGAAACGCGTTGCGAATACAAACTACACCGTTTGCAAATTCTATGTGATGTCTCAACTATGTTTTCATGCTTGTATTTTTTGAGTTAAATAATTAAAACTTCGAACTAATACTACTGCAAACTTATACATATATGTTTAAAAGTGTGCGTGACTATGTGATTTTGGGACTGTGTGCGCTTATACATACATACTTGCACGAAGTGCGTGCGAGATAGACGAAAAATTATTCGGAAAACATTTCCCAAGAGACAGCAAAATAACTAGGGACACCAGCGTCTTACATTACTTTGAATACCTTTAATGGAATTGCCACCAACGTCTGTATGTCATCTACTATCCTTTATCTCAACAAACTTCAAAACAAACTTATTGAGTTATATAGTTTCATGTAATGAATTTATTGTATGATTTTAGTTTAGGGTCGGTCGTAAATAGGGATCGTCAACCCATTCATAACACGTTAACGAACACACCTATATAATTTACGTAGATATTTCATATGTATATATAATAATTGTTTTATTAAGAGCTTACTATGTTTAATGAAAACATAAAATATGTAAATTTGAACTTTTGGTTATGCATATATTCGTGCTATATTTGCTTATGTTAAGAATAATATTTACTTAAAGAACAAGTGTCAACATGTGTGTTCAGTTTATTGTTTATAACACATAATACTTTTATAGTAATATAAATGAGTTAGTTAAAATGAAAAATAAGTAAAAATTTTCATTTATAATTTGTCAATATTTTAACTCAATTAAATTTTATTTTATCATTTTATTTTCTTTCTCGGAAATCGATTTTCTAAACAAATAAGAAATGCGACCACTAACAAAAATCTAAATTACTGAAATGGTATAATTTACAAGAAAGAACCACGTGTGCACAAAACTAGTATTTTGTTTTGTGATTTGAAGATCTTAAAGAAGGTAGCAAACTGACCTAATGCTTTTCCTTATAAGATCTGCTAAAGCCAGCATAACCACAGAAGGAAGATTTTCTTGAACAAGTTCAATTTCTTAAAATATACTCTGAGCACCAAAATACAGCAACAGAAACGTAGGATGATGCCCTCATCACTTCTTCTACCTCTGTCGATCCTCCTACTCTATAGTTCTACCCTAATTTGGTGTCTCAGGTCTGTATTTTCTTTGTTGTCCAAATGTATAAAAAATGAATTGTTGCTTATTGTCTCGCTAGAAATCGAGAATGGTTCGACCAATTTGGTTAATTATAATCTTGAAAAAATTGTGGCAGTTCAGGGAAAGTTTAAACGAAACAGAAACAGGGAAGGTTAAAAAAGTGATATTTTAAAAATATATTACATTAATTACAGTTAGTTTCTCTAATAATACCAAAAACCAAATTTCACGCGTATCATGTAGCGGCCACAACTACTCAAGTATAACTTTACTAAAGTTAATGAAAAACAGTATTTTTACTGGTAGTATTGTACCTTAGCTGTAAAATTAAAGCGTGGCAAAATGCATTGGAAACGGTATTGGTAAATTTTCAATTACATTTTTGGAGTTTTTTCCGAATATTGGATGAAATGAAAATTATTGGCACGTACATTGAGTATTATATGCCTTGAGCATTCGATTGAGTTTTCGCTTATCGTTCAAAGCATAAGCAATATTAATATTTAAGTAATATCACCATTGGTAGGTAAAAACTGTAGTATTACTAAGGTTTGTTTTTGATTACATTATATGTATAGCGAAATTAAATACTTCCTTATTTTATAAAATTAATTTAATTCCAAGTCATTTTGTTTTCAGACACTCCAAAAGGTAGTCTATTCCTGGCTCATAAAAATGGTCATAAAATAATAATAACTATTGCCGATTCTGATGTCACAACGTATCTAAGTTGATCATTTTATATTGCACTGTTTCTTTGGTTTTCTTTTTTCCCAATATCTTCAGTCATGCAAATTAAATTGATTACTGAACGTACTAACTCAGGTATGATAAGTTTCCGTAACACATATTAATATCACATTTATTATTCTCAAAGTTCTTGGAGAAAATCATAAATCTACTTTTAAAAGTTTCAGCCAATTGGAGTGGAACAACTAATGTTGGCTGGCATCCAAATCGATTGCCAATGCAGCATAGTTTTAGAAAAAATGTAAGTAAAATTGGTTTAATTTAACAGATTACTCAAGGAGAGTTAAGAGACTTAATATTACCTATAAGTAGAGTAAGGAAAATAGCAATTTAGATAATGGGTGGAAAAAATGCGAAGTGGCGTCAATTTTACTAAGAGTATGTACGTTTGTAAGAAACTACCTTTAATAATAATAATAAATATTTCGGACGTGTTACACACAACGCCATCTAGTCCCAAGCTAAGCAAAGCTTGTGTTATGGGTCTAGTACCTAAATACATACTTATTATACATAGAAACATACCTTTAGGAACACATCGAGTATTACCGAGTCGGAGAATATTGTGCTAATGTGTAATACGTTGAAAAATAATAATAATTTTTTATTACAGACTTGACTCCCAAAATAGCTCTAGCTGTGTGTTGGGAGCCACAATAATTAACTTCAATAGCCTATAAAAGCTAGTATGGTTTTGTGTCTGTATTTTATTGAAGTTTCAAGTCACCTTAATGTACTCGTATTATAAACAATTTTGGTCTAAAACTATCTGTTTTTCAGACAATTACAGAGATAATTGACACTAAGATAGCAATAAGATCGAGTTAAGCAGAAAAAAGCCATGTCACTTATTCGAGTTGTGGTTGATAAAATCCTACCCGATTTCGTTGAAATTATAGGGTTTCATGACTCCACACTCTGATGGTACGGCTATATAACATAACCTGGGAGAGATCATGCACAGGACTGACGGCTTTGCGTGATATCTGAGGCATATGGGTTCAGATCCCAAATTCCAAACTCTTGATCGGCAGTTATATACAATAACCGTTAGAATAACGAATCAGTTTGAATGAGATTATAAATGTTTGTCTTTCAGTCATGCTTAGAATGGAAAGGGTTGGAAAAGGCATTTAAAGCTTATGGGTGACTCTTCCCAGCAATCACGAGTACAGAGGAATCGTAAAGTTTTATCTGTAGTCATATAGTAACAGCTCAAATTATATGGATGATCTTAAAAGTTAACTGTTTATTACACATTAGTCTAAAAACTATTATTACTAAGTTATGAAATATATTGTACAATATGACTAGGATGTGTATTATATTATACTGCTATTCAATTGTTCAAATAATAATCTTGTAACTGTATTGGATATCACATCTATTAGATTATTAGATCACATAAATAAAAAATAAATCCTATGATAGTATTTTATTAATATGAACTTATTAACGAAGACCCTACTCTACTCTGAGTGTTTGTGGCTGTTACATAATTTAATAATAATATGATTACACACACCCACAATAAATACACACCCCACATATTAGTGGATTTGAACTCACAACACCGCTTAAATCCATAGGCCAACTGTGCTGTCAACTTGTGTAATTCTAAGCAAAATTACAGAAAACAAATTATGTTGTTCACAAAAATTATTTCCCCAGTATGGGAATCAATGCTACAACCTCTGGCTTAGGAGGTAACTAGCAATTACATTCGTGCTATTATATATTAAAATGTTATGTTCCTATTTGTACATGTATTATTATATTGATTGCCTCTGTGGCGCAGTGGTAGCGTATGCGGCTGCTGTGCTTGAGGTCTCAGGTTCGATTGTCGGGTTGGACTAAATTTTTGTATGATCAAATATTTATTTCGAAGTTTGGGTGTTTCCTATGCATAATATGTATGTATTTACAAAAAAAATGTATCTATGTATTTATATCAGTCGTCTAGTAACCATAATACAAGTTCTGCTTAGCTTGAGACTAGATGGCGTTGTGTGTTAAAATGTGACAAATATTTATTTATTCTCTAATTGTATTAGTAAATTAATAAATTATTTCTTGAAAAGTTAATCTGCCCAGTCTTGAAAGGTTTGATATTGAGATTTAAAGTACAATATAAAAAAGAACAATATATACATTACACAAAGAAACGAATTCACAAAGAAATGTGGATTAGGAATAAAAATATTTTAATTAAATCTCTTTGAGTGGGTTCCGTTTCGTGAGGCCTGTTGAAAAGTCGCCTGTCGTGTTCCGACAAAGTTTGACAGAATTGAGGAAATGAATCCGATTATTTGCACCGGGATGGAGCTCTCACACCTACTACCACCCACTTTCGGGGTACTCCATCCTTCGCATTATAATGTCAGAGTTGTCAGTCATATACCCATAAATAAGTTGAGCTATTTTAGGATACAGGACACAAAAGATTGTTGGAATATTACATAAATAAAGTTATTGGTTAAGTGGAGTGAAAGGAGGTCGGTATATTGGTGTCTAAATTGTTTCGCAATTTGTCGGATATTTGAGTGAAATATGTTTTATTGGTATTGGTATTCATAACAGCCTTTTAAAGTTTAATTGAATGAATTTAAAGTTTACCTAGGCATAGATATAGAGCCTGTCCCTGCTAGACATTATTGTTGCCATGCTGGCGGGTGAGGAGGGCTGGGACGCAGTGGTCTCCTTCTGTGAGGCAGTAATGCTCTAGAAAGAGACCACTGAACGGGATCGGGAGAGGGCTGATCCCAAGCGTAAGCTACGTCGCCGGCGACACCAGCCGTCGACATGACCGCAAGCTGCCAGAGAGTGGGAACTTCTGGTATATATATAACTTGGTCCGGGTCCTTCCCAGCATGGTGCCTGAGACCAGCCGCTTGGGTGGTTATTAGTGTACTCACCACGTACCTGGCTCCTCAGTCCCCGAGGATCCGGAGATTCAAGGGATTTTCCACCTCGTCAACAAAAAAAGGTATAGATGGAGACCATGTATCTTTGACCCCTCGTCAATAAAAATCGATGTAATTGGTGAACCAATCTTGCCAATCACGATATGGTATGAAATAAGTGATTCATACTAGTAGGTACTATTATAAAATCGAAAGTTATTTAGTCTGTTACGCTTTTACGGCCATACCACAGCACCGATTTCAATAACATTTGGCATGCATATACATTGGTTTTTGAGGTAGGTAATAGACTGCTCCTTACCGCGATAAGCGACATATTTGTAGAAGGAGCCGTTCAGAAGCTAATGCATTATGAAAAGGGTATAATATATGTTAATCTGTTAGTAAGACTAAATGTCAACAAATTTGTGTTTCGATTGTTATAAAACCAAGAAAGACCTTTATAAATGTTTGAAGAATGACTTATTTTATAATTAACAAACATAAGCCCCCGAGCAATGAAATCCTAAACGCAAGAAAGGTGGTAAGTAAAAGAAGTTGAGTTAATTTTAAGATAGACGTGTTATCTCAGAAGCACTGTCGTACTTTAGAATTTTATAAATAACGCACTTTCCCAGTACCTTGATGTAAAGTAACTCTACACTTTTAATATAACGTTATATAACAGACTTCAAAACACGTAAATATTTAACTTTCATAATTTGACAGGGGCCTCTGAGACCCGAAATCCACCTTACCTTTCATTATAAAATTTTGACAGTATGCATATGGTGCTCAGATGAATGCATGGCTGTCTCACCGCTATTATTTTCGTTGTTCTCTCTATTTTTCATAACTATTATTGCGGATTGTTAACCATAAATTGGTGTATTAATTACAGATGGTATTCATATTTTTAATTTTTATCTTAAGTAATCACCAACATTTTGGTTAGAGGGATCGAACTTCTTAATAAGTCAGTTTGAGTTATAGTTACAGATAATAAGCTGCTCCGGGTTTTAATTATACCAATCCACCTGTGTTGCAATTTTATTACATTCACAATGCTCCTATCTAAATAACTAACAAATAATGTTCCATGGTTTGTTTCTGTTTCAAGTAACAAATATGAGTTAAATTAATATAAATAACTGAAAAACCACAAAAAACTGTACACCTAAAATTCTAAACATAAATCAAGGTTAAGCACACCGCTACAAACCAACAAATGAACCCACACCTTTTGAGGTATACCCACATTTAAACGTATAACAAAGGATGAATATACTAAATCAAAGGTTTGAGCCCGGTCCAGATTAAAAGACTTAAACAAGTACCTAAGTCAGACCTTGGGGAGGCGTGTGTAAGGCATATGTTTAGCATACATTATCATATCGACGTTAAAGGACTTAGGGGACGAATAGAATGCAAAATAATTTAAAATCTTGTGTTAAAGATTGTCTGGGGATTGGACTGGTTTTACGGTTGTATAATCTTCACCGTCGAAGTGACAATACAGTCTCGACTCTGGAGAATGTCGTAAATAGATTACAGCTTAATAAAACTATTTCTTATCTCAACTGCATGGATGCTGCAGTGGTTAACTGCTTTCTGCTGCGCTGAGTGTTGTGAATTCTACTCCAAAATAGGACAATTCTTTGTAACTACTGCACTTTTTATTTGACTGCCTCGGTGGCGCAGCGGTAGTGAATGCGACTGCTGTGTCTCGGGTTCAAATCCTGGGTCGGACCAAATGTTTGTAGAGAGTGTCCTAGGAATTAAGTTATTTTCTTATTTCTATTTTAGTAAGCTCTATGTATGTATGTCTTATTTAGTATGTATGATTTATATCTTTCGTATTTTTACGAAAGATTACATTACGTAAATAAATCTCGATATTTTCACATCATTATCATTAGTTCATGATTGATGTTCCTAAAAGTCATAAATAAACACGTAATAACTTTTTATTAAAAAAACAACTTATAATTGTTATTCAACAACATGAATTATAAAATTAGGTTAAATTAATATTTGTATAATTAATTTCAGATAGCTACTTTGAAGGAATAAACACTGGTTTACATAATATAATTAATCTTAATAATACATTTACATAGTTTAAAATTGAACTAATTTAAAGAACTAACCTAAGGGTAAGTTCTTTAAATTAGTTCAATGTGTTACACATACTACGGCACATGCTCTATCTATTTTAAGATCAGAATACCTTGAGACGTTTGATTGTTTGCATTGTTATTGAACATTCGTTTCATATATTTATCATAATATATCCGTTCACTATTCATAACAAATAGGTTAACAAAATAGTTATTACTATAGTGATAATATTGCGTCCATTTCAATATAAAACAAATACGTGACTGTTAGCCTAGTTGTTAAAGCGGTAGCCATGCCGCTTTCTACTAAACTACTAAAATCCTCCGTGACACTGGATGTATATTCAGAATGCAGGAGTCGTCTTTTTATAAAAAGATAAGAAAAAGTACAGGACTTTCTCCTTCAACATTAAATTAATGAAAATACTCTAAATTAATTTCAACAATTTATCTTTACTCTTGACATATATTTCTTTGCCTTCATGTCACTTTGCGCCAGGATCGTGTAATATTACGTTCTCCTCAAGGTTAAAGGCGACAGTTGTTGACTGAAGACTGTTCAACTACACTTTGAAACAATAGCTGATACATTTTACTTTCACTGGACGGGTACGTCATGTGACCGGAATAAACAAAGACATACACACGCAGGAAACCAACCAAAACATTGTGCGATAAACTCACATAGACCATTTCGCTCTACTCATCGCCTATGACATCGCGTTAGTGTTTAAACCTCTTCTAAAGTGATATATCACGTTGTGACTTCTACGTGTTTACAAAATTAAATATGGCTCTGATTATCAAAATAGCGTTAGCAGTGTTAGTAAGCCAGTTCCTTTTCAAAGGCAGAAAAAACAAATTAATACAGTGAATTAAAATAAATATTTCGGACATCTAACACACAAAGCCATCTAGTCCCAAGCTAAGCAGAGTTTGTGTTTTGGCTACTAGAGAAGTGACATAAATACATATATTTTTTTTTTTTAAATACATTGAAAACATCGTAACTCCGAAACAAGTATTTGCAGTACATACAAACATTTAATCCGACCAGGGAATCGAACCCGAGAACTCAAGTTTTGAGTTTTTAAAAATGTAAATTATTTTCTTATTTCTATTTTAGTAAGCTCTATGTATGTATGTCTTATTTAGTTTGTATGATATGTTTAGTAGTTTTACGAAAGACTACATTACGTAAATAAATCTCGATCTTTTCACATCGTTATCATTAGTTAATGATTGATGGTTTTTGTATTAATTGTACATATTCTATAACTGAAGAGGCCTGTTGGTTTGTATTATTTTTGGAATCAGTAGTTGATAATACTTTACAAACTTTCAGTAAGACCTCAACCATCGCAACCTCACTTCCCAAGAATTTTATAATATTGACTTGGTACATGTGAGTAAGGCAAACACATATATTCGCGAGCTGCGACGGTTCCCAACGTGACGCCTGAGCTCTAAACAATGTCGTTACAGCCGCGTTCGTTGAGAACTGACATTTATGGGCCATTGCCTTTATTAAATGGGCTGAACGGAATGACACAAGTTATATATAAATTATTGGTCTATTACTATTTTCAGAGTTTGGGCGGATGATGTTTCATCTATTTGACAATTCGTCATATGATTTAACGCATGAAATTTTGTTGAACATATAATGTGTCATACCTAGTCTAAATGTCAGTATATATTAAGGTATAAAATACATAAATTGATGTTAAGTAATTTTATTCGTTGCTTTTCACTGTTCAGTACGTGAGATTTCTGAAGCGTAAAACACTGTTATATTGTAGGGTTATCAAAGAATATTGTCTTGTGAATTTTGAGCTGCAGGTGTCCATTCAATGGTGGTCGTCGCTTATCATGAGATAAACAGCTTGTTTTTACTATAACTTAAAAAAATATTAAGTCAAAAGATTAACAAAGTGCGAAGTGCTAATTTTGTTGTTCGAATACTCTCTAAACTAAACTAAAAATCACTTAAAATATAAACTACTTTAACTAGATATGCCATATTTAAAATAGACACACAAAAATTTTTGGGAATCGCTTTACTAAAAAAAAACAACAAATCACATCTTTTCCCTAAAAAATTTCGACAAACTTTAGTTTAGTGATGCATAAACAGATTATTGTAAACAATAAATGATGTGATAGAAATGATACAGGACCAGCATATATCAAATGTCAAGTCAAATGGTTCAATTTGCTCTCAGGTTTACACTTAACCGGCTTTACGTGTGTTTATGTCTATCTCTTAGACACATAGCCTATTCTCCGAATATATGGTAGTCAACTCATAAATAGCTATAAAACAAATGGCATAACGTATGCTTTGTTTTATATATGTGTATGCACGTAACTGCAGTAAGAAAGAGATAAGCAACAGAAGCATAATAGCGAAAACGGTAACACTAAAATTTAGTTTTTTATTTTATTATATTGTTTTATCTTTTGGTTGTCTGCTATTGGTCTTTTGTCTAGTAAATCTAGTAAAATCTAATTAACTTAATCTAGGAAATTACAAAAGTTAGTTAGTGAACAGACTAACATTTTTTCTAATTTACTAGATTTGTTCCGTTTTCCGTTCACGTGTATGTCGGTTATATGGGTTCACCTATGTCCTGCCTTAACAATCAAAGAATCTCCGTGTCAAACTTCATTGAAATTAGTGCAGTATTTAGCCGTAAAAACGTAACAGAAAAACAAAATTATTTTTAACTTAATGATATTAGTATGCATGACTGATATTAAAAGTATGCTGCATTATAAATGAACTACTAATTAATAGAATATACAGAAAATAATGATGAAAGTATTGACAAATTGTGTGAATTAAAATATTCAGTATTGAGTTGGTCGTATATAAATTCTCCAAGAAGAATTTATAAATTATATAACCATGATCAATAGCCCGACTCGGGAATCGAACCCGAGACATTTTGATTGGCAGTTGCATACGCTAGCTGCCAGGCCAAAGAAGCACCCGAAGAACATACATTTGTATATTAGTAAAAGGCAGTAAAAAACAGTAGGTATTAAATGTATGTTCAAAAGAATTTACTATATCATTTTTTGATTATAATCTTATATTGCCCATTCCAAATGTAAAACATGAATAAAATGGAATTTCTTTTCCGTTATTAAGTTACTCGATATCCTATACCTAGAGAGCAATTGTAATAACTTACAAGAAACAGTTTCCGCTTATTTCATCTTACAAAGCTTTGATTATGTTTGTTCAATCGTATCGTTTTTATTTGGTTTGCAAATAAGAAGCTTAAACCATTATTCGTTATGGCAAGCAAAACATGCTTGATTGAACCATGAATCAATCGGGCGATTAATAGGACTGTTAGGATTTCAACTTCTTTGAATTCGATCAATCAAACATCGAAAACTTGGTTTGAACCTTTTCAATTCCCGGAATAACGTTTCCAATTCCTTTGATTTCATTTTGTTTTAATGAGCATGGTGTTTTAATGAACATATTAGTTTAGGAAAATTTTAACTGACATGAAGAAATCGGCCAAGTGGGTGTCGGACTCACGCACGTAGTGTTCCGTACCATTATCTATACATTTCAATCGTCCAACTGTTATCGTTTGTAATATTTAGCAAAAAACCGCTTTAATCACTAAGCCAATCGTTATGTATAAAAACCTATACGAATACAAATATATGTATTCATTCATACAAAGACAAGTTATTGTGTATAGGAATGCGTACCTTTTTTAAGGCAAATATATTTCAATAACTTCATCATACCTTGAAAACGCTACGATTTTTCGGGATAAAGGCCTCCATTCCAAAATGTTATCAAAATTAATCTAACAGTTTCAGCATTAGAAAAAAACACAAGACTTACAAACTTTCACCTTTATGATGTATGATTCACTATTTCTTACAAGGCTACGGTCTTTTTCGAGATCAAAACCTTCTTTTTTTATTCGTCCAATAACCCAGCACCCCTAGTATTGTGAAAGGTCATTTATCTAGAGATTGCGCCTCCACCGCCCCATAAATCACTATTGACGTATCTTATAACGCTAGTCACGAGAATAATATCGCTCTAAAACATATCCGACAACCAAACTTTGCTTATAATTCAAACTGTTTGAGCACTGAGCGTGTAGTTGTTGTTTTGAACTGGGTTACTCTATAAGCAAGCGTTTTGAGAATATCGTATTTATTTTGTGTTACAAATTGGTAAACTATGCAGTTTGGAAATATAGATTTAAAAGACTTTACAATAATTACGAATGGATATAAATAATCTACGAATAACGTAGTGATTCAAACGCCACGTCGTTTTATAAGCTGTGCTAAGTGTTATGGGTTCAAACCTTACATGGGGCAACACTTTCGTTCTTCGAGCCTAAGTGTTCCTTGTTTCTTTTTTTGCATGTTGTTTAAGTCCCCCGCGGGACAGGATTTATAATTTGTTATTGTTTTCGTTTGTGAGTGTTAGTAGTATAGTGACTCTATTCTGCCCGATGGAAAACATAAGCATAGTCCAAGAGTGGTGATCAGCATAATCATTATGAATGCGGACAATGCAACAATGCAGCATGGTAACCATGGCGGCCTAGAAATGCTTGTGCATCATTGCCTAATGCGGGAGTTGTCTTTTTATAGCAAAAAATCAGCTCTATATCATTACTAAGCAAATTTTGTCATGTTATTATAAAAAATAAGACTAGTAAGCTTTATATTGTAAAAAGTAAAACAAAAAACTGACTGCTTGATAATGTGTAAGTATTTGAAATTTAAATCTTGCGATTTTACATTTAACAATATCGATAATGATGTTTCACTGTCGCTCTTTTTCTTTTTTTCTGATAACTGAGTTAATATCCAAATCTAGTACTCTTTCCAATCATAGAAATAATTCACGGATATGCGGCCCTCGATAACTACTGGGATCTCAGCCCCTCTAACCTGGGGTTTGAAGTTTGAGGGTTATGTTATTGGTAACACGAAAATATTCAATTGAAGTTAAAACATCTACCTTTTCCGTTTCGAGAAGTAGTTTCTGATATTTCTGTTGCTACCATAAGACCAAGTGGAACCAACGAAAAGAATACGAAGCGTCACTACCCCTATTTGAGTCCCGTGAGTGCCGCAAGAGGCGACTAAGGCAGCGGACAAAATACGCAGGGCAAACTCTCTGCAAAGAGAAGAAAAACTTGAAGAAAAGATTATTCTAAACCTTTTTAACCAATTTGTTATAGTCCAATATCTCCACCCGATTGTCAAGAAGCTGTTGATGTGTGATATGATGTGCAAGCATAATAATTATAAACAGTTGATAATTCCAAAATAAAAGTCAAAAAAGATAGATAGAAATCTGTTTTATTTATTGAAATTTGTTCGATTATATTAAAATAATTTAGGTACATAATATAGGTAGTCATAAACACGAAATTTAATATCCAATAAATATAGTTAACCATCCACTTCATAACTGGTAATGAGACAATAATTAAAAAGTGGATTGTCATTAAATTGATTTTAATTTTGGTCGTTTATCATATTTGATGACAAGGTTTATTATTACCGGTTTAACAATTAACTGGTATCAAGTTAATGTTTGGAAAACTAAACTAATGAATTATTTATACTTTATGAGATAAACTTTAGACATGATTTTCATCTTATCTAAACTTATTTAGTCTCTCGTCTCGTACTTTGTCACATATCTCACCTCGCGTGTGAATGTTTTTCTTTCACTCTCATGATGCGTTTAGTTCACTTGCAGTTAGCGGTCATGGAAATCATTGAATTAATAGAATAATGATCTATAGGTTAACAAAGGAACAGCCAGCATTATTACCACACTCGTGTCCGTTGCGAGGCACTTTGACTCATACCCTAAAAACCGCTCTTCTCAATACGAGTACTGCCACTAGCGCACTGCTCACACACAGCTCTCCTAGCTAAGTTTTTGTTATATAGTGGGACTTATTCGTGATAAAATACTGTAAAAATTAACAATACCTTTCATTACCGATGTTTCGAGCAGATCACAAAAACTATGTGCTAGAGTCGTGAAAGTCTAAATACTTGTTTCGTAGCTTGGCTCGTAGCTAATCTCGTAGTTTGTCTCGTAGCTTGTGTCCCAATACGCATTAGTGTTATTATGTTCAAATGTCAAAGTATTTTTGTAATAAGTCAATTGATGAGTGAAACATATATTTAAGGTGCTTGATCTGTGCCTGAGACTTACAATAAAATCAAATTGAAAAGAAACTGTACAATATGACTTCTAAAACCATTGTAAATTGAAAATAGAAGTAGACAATGGGCTATGGGCACTGGGCAACTGCCCTATGCCAAGTTACAGTATTTTTATCTAGTTTTCGATAAAATGAATATATTTTTACTCATCGCTAATAATACAATATGATATTTCATCTCAAGCTACAATTAACTGTTTCGGAAAAATATGTATTTTAAATATATTCATTGTTCAAAACTAAAACATTTTGATTGGTTATGTTGTTTATGCGTCTGAAAAAAGTTATGTTATGTATATAAGCCTGTATAAATACGATAGTTTAGTTTGAATTACTAATATGTGTAAGGTTTGGTAAATTATCCGAAGTTATTTATAAACTTTTTTTTGGAAATCTTTAAATACTAGCAGCATGAAACTACTGTTGTGAAAAACTCAAAGTATATTTATGTACAACAGAGGACGTGGGAGTAGAAACAACTCCAGAAGTACGCATCTTTCGGTAATGCTACAATACACTACTATAAGGATGTAAGATAAACAAGAAAGATAAAAATAAAGGGAAAAAACCGTGAGTTTATGTATGACGTGTGTTAAATAGTATTGAGAAAAAAACAAGTGTTAGCAAAACAGATAAATATGGAATCAAAATCTTCTTCAAATATATTTTTGCAATAAACGCATGTAATACCCATTTCCAAGGAAATAAAAACCCAAACGTTAATACGACAAATAACAATAAAAATAATAGAGGAAGGAAAGACAGCAAAACAGTGGGCCGTACGGCGAACGAGTGCTTTGTAAATTGAATTCAGATATTATTATGTTTATTCGACTATACATCCCTTAACTTTATTGAGCAGAATTGTTAACGCGATTTTGGGGACTGGATGTAGAAAAAAGACTCACAAATTGCTTTTCGTGGTTCAAGTAACTACAGAAGACTTCGTTATTGGACTTATCTAATAACGAGAAACCTTGGATTGTATATTCAGTGATTACTTGTTTATACAAGTTGCGTTACTAGAGTGAAAGTCATGATAATAATATATAAAAATATTTTAATGATTTTTTGGATGTAAATATTGTAAAGCACTAATAAGTTTTGGTGGATTCGTGTCTATAATCATTGCCTAGCTGGGATATTGAACTGATGAATAAAAAAGAAATTAAAACACTTACACAATTAAAAACTAATTAAAGAACTTATTTAAGGACACGTTTTCATTGAAATGCTCCAAAAAGAATAAAAAAGTAAAACTTTTACAATCAACTTGTAATATTATTACACATTTTATTTAAAATAAAAGTTTATCGTTTTTTTTTTATTGTATAGGAGGCAAACGAGCTGACGTATCGCCTGATGGTAAGCGATTACCGCCGCCCATGGACACCCGCAATACCAGAGGCGTCACAAGTGCATTGCCGGCCTTTAGGGGATGGGGAGGGGGATGGGAAAGGGGATGGGGTATAGGCCTCCAGTATCCTCACTCGGTGAAACACAGCGCAAACGCTATTTCACATCGGTTTTCTGTGAGGCCGTAGTATCACTCTGGTCGAGCCGGCCCATTCATACCGTAGCGTGGCTCTCCCACGGTAAGAATATATCATCGTATCAGAGATTTAAACATAGATATTATCATCAGCCCGTTGCAGACAATTCCAAAGGAACACCACAGAGCCCGGTCTGTTGTTTTCTGCAACCAGTCGCTGCCCGCCCTTTTACGAAGATGATTTTGATGAAACATTGATACTAGTTAAATCAAGTTACATAATTCACTTCCTAATCTTCCTTCATAAGTAAATCCTGCGACAAGCTCTTGTATTACTCGTACTTAAATTTTGTAATGACATAAATGGAGTTTCTAAATTCCATTCATAGTTACAAACATACTTTGCAAGTTAAACAAAAGCTTTTTCTTCTTCGAAAAAATTTTAACATTCATTTTATTCATAAATGCAATCTTGCTTATAAGTTAAAAGTCTACGGTAGCGTAGATATGAAATTATAGTATCATATCTACGCTACTAGTTTTAATTATAGTTAAAGTTATGGGGCTAGTAAAATTAAGTTCCGCTCGAAATGAAGCAATTGTTACCAAAAGATCCATTATTCCAAATAATTGCTAATTGATTGGTTCGGTTTTTGCTTCGAAATAATCTGATGCCATATCATCTTCTTAACCATCATGAGACCATCGTCTCGTCATGGTTGTGAATGTGGTGTGATGCTGAAACTAAATCAAAGAGATATATTCTGACCCGGCCTTATCTGCACTGAGGCAGAAGAAATAACTACCTCTCAGTTTATTTACTTAAATATCAAAGCTTAAATATCACATATTCAGCTTAAGTTGGTATAAAAAAATAAACAGTGCAAAAATTCAAATTACAACTGTTGAATCCTTTTAGACCTGATCCTGACCCTGTTTGTTGTTTTAGTAGAAGCTACTGGAACCCGTTGGGTCAAATCATGGATCGACATAACGCCGTAGATAACGCGGGACTAAATTTAGGTTAAGTAAGTCACTTACCTTACAAATTTTGCAGGGAGGAATTATGGTTAGGTACAAGATACAATTAATAACTATTTCAACTGCTCACCATGATCTAGACTCAACTATACTTGCCCAAACCGTCGAAATATTCTTCTGTCCACGCGAGGTCTTCGCGGGGTACTCACGGTTACTCAAGGTCCACACAAAAGTTATATTTTACTATACACACAGAGTTAAAGTACAATAATTTTAATTAATTCAACAGTTTTAAGGCGACAACAATAATCTAACTTGCATCGAAGCGTTCACTGCTCTTACAGTATTCGACAACAAAACGAGTGATTCCAAATTTATCATGAAAAATCGTTAACTCAACCACTACAAAACTCTTAAAAAACCAATACTAGTTTGAAAATAGTTAACTAGTATTCCCGGCGATGTTCACCAAACCAAATCAAGCGCAAGATCAAATGTTTGACATGAGCTCAATAAAAGCGCAAAAAGATAAGCTGGTATTGCGGATATCCATGTGGAGCGGTAATCGCTTACTATCAGGTGATCCATCTGCTCATTTGCCCATATTTCACAAAAATAATGCATAACTGAATATTTTCTCAATTAATGTACAAACTGATCTTCTGCAGACCTCTGGAACTGTAAAAACATATTTGACAGCGAAATATACTCTTACGTACAAGTAATAACAGGTTCTACAAACTATCCTTCCCAGCGCAAGCTGGATTTGCAATTTATATATGATTGCCGTTAGTCGGTACTGCTAGCTTAATTACCTTATTTTCTACTCTGTTTAGTCTACTTTCGTATACTGCTGAACGAAGGCTTCCCATAAAGAGCATCAATAATCCCGATTTTAGAAAGTCGGCATCCGTGCACTGCCAGCTATTTATTAGCTATTAATTCGTTCCCGTTCTTACTGCCACATCACTAACGTTTTACTTAACCTTATCACATTATAGAATGCATCTGCTTAACACACTTATTACAAGCCTTGTCTGTTACAATAACCTACTTAAGCTGTACGCCTGTTGTATACTAACTCTGTTTGCGAATGTTCTATAAGGTTACTTGTCAAAATCCTGTTTTTTTTTTATTACTTTCAGTTTTATTATTATTTAACGCCGCCTATTTGCGCTGCGTTGCCGGCCTTTGGGGTATGGGCCTGCGGTATCCTCACTCACTCAGTGAAACACAAAACGGTTTTCTATGAGGCCGTGGTATCAATCCGGTCGAGCCCGCCCATTCATGCCGAAGCGTAGCTCTCCCACGGTAAGTTTAATAATCTTTTTCATATTTCGTAAAGCATGTTAAAATAACTAAATTACCATAAATATTTCTAAGCAATTCAAAATTTTAATTCATACGCTGTTTATGACACTATATAGCAAAGTAACCCATCAAAGTGTTTAATGAAAATTTTGGTAACATTTTTAAAATAATCTTAAAGCACTCTTCGGGACTTCAAAAACCTCGAGATTCGGTTCACGCTGTTTTCGATGTTAAGCACTGTAATATATGTTATTAATGTAATATGCAACGTAATTAGGGATTATTTAAGCTATTATGGATTTAGCTACGTTTCCTTTGAGCATAATATAATTAATAAGGCGCTGCACTGAATCTAAAGTCTTTGTCGCAAACAATGAAGCCAGTGGTAATACTATAATCAGATAAAACAGTTGAATAAGGGATGCAATTAAAACTACACTTTAACAATACAACTAGTTAATGTGAGTTTATTCACTTGCAGCTGAAATTTAACGGATAAATATTGAGCAAAACCATTTTGAGGTCATACTGTTAAGAACCTTTTCCTATTTATTTTATAGTAGGTGAGTAGCCTGTTCAAGCTTTCTGTGTTTCACGAGGGACTTTACATCGATGGAGTACTTTATTAGTGCTATAAAAAAATTCAATTATGACCCAACATAACCTTACTCTCCAAAATGGGTCACGATTCAAGTTTGTCGATAGTATTTGTTACTAGTTGATCGTTAGTACCTATAATAATAAATAAATAAATATTCCGGACATCTAACACACAACGCCATCTAGTCCCAAGCTAAGCAGAGCTTGTGTTATGGGTACACTGATATAAATACTTATATACTTTTTTCTTGTAAATACATACATATTATACATAGAAAACACCCAAACTCCGAAACAAATATTTGCAGATCATACAAACATTTGCTCCTACCCGGGAATCGAACCCAAGACCTCAAACTTAGCAGTCGCAAACGCTACCACAACGCCACCGAGGCAGTCAAAGTATGTCACATAATCCACAGCTTCGTAATAAAAAATGTGGATCTTTAAGACTTCTAAACCTATTTGCATTGCGATTTTTATTATCGGTGTCATAGAACGCTATCTATCCTTTAAAACGACTTGAACTGCATCCATAGCGTAGTCTTTTATCTTAAATAGACAAATCCTGCATTAGGAGTATACATTATGTTACAACAAGACTTTACGAACATACATAAAACAGATACAAAGAACACCCAAGTTCATAACAACAATTTGTGAATGACACAAATTGTTACATAGGAGGCAAACGAGCAGACGTATCGCCTGGTGGTAAGCGATTACCGCCGCCCATGGACACCTGCAACACCGAGGAGGCGTTACAAGTGCGTTGCCTGCCTTTTAGGAAGGAGTACGCTCTTTTCTTGAAGGTTTGAAGGTCGTATTGGTCCGGGAACACCGCAGGCGACAGCTCATTCCACAGTTTTGCTGTGCGCGGCAGAAAGTTTCGGGAAAATCGCACAGTTGTGGACTGCCAACCATCTAGATGATGGGGATGAAATTTCTGTCGCGTAGGACGATGGCAGAAAGATGCGGCAGGGATCAATCCGAACAATTCCTCGGAGCACTCCCCATGGTAAATGCGGTAGAAGATGTGGAATTTGAACCATCAACTCTTGGCACAGTAGAGAGCGGCGTGGCGAACGCTTAAACCACTAGGTCAACCGTGCAGTCAATATGTGTTTGAAAAGTCCCCAGCAACCCAAGATGTATTTCCTCGTGTAATCATTATTTATTTATTAACTTTATGCACTAAGTTTGTACATCGGCGGACTTAATGCCCAGGACATTCTCTTCCAGTCAACCTTCGGGTGGTGCAGAAATCTTATATGGTAGGTGCACAAGGGTTACATATTTATGAAGTCAGTTAAAATGTACATCATTCACAACATATACCAACATATTAGTACTATTATTTTTTCCAATAAAAAATAATTTGTTTTGTATTATCATAGGCCCACGAAATTTCACAGTACGCAAAATATAACAGGAAAAGCAACATTAATTGGCAATTATAGTTGTCAAAACATACATTTCTCCGAATACATAGCTGCTTATTCAATATGTAGAAACCCAAGCTTGTCAATATTACGTTGCTATAGAATATTTGCGTTGCTATACAGAAAAGAAAAATAGGAATTTCTATAAGAAAATAAATTGTGATCATTATACGGAAGCTGTTCCGAAAACAGTGAAGTGAAAAACAGTTAGAATATAAAAATAAAGTATATTTACAGTTTTTCAAAATACCACCTCCACCAATACCAGTGTACTTATGCATTCGGGTGAACCAGCTTTCAAAACTTTAAAAAAACGTGACGAAATTCTTCGGCGGGGTCGTCTGCAGTGCTAAATTTTCGCCCACGAAGCATTATTTTTACCATAGGAAAAAAAAAATCGCTTGGACCTAAATCTGGGCTGCACGGAGATCTAATGCTATTCATTTGTAACCCCGAACTCCGTGGCAAACTTCGCTATACCATTCACTAGTAACTGTTTTTCTAGCAGAATTACTGTACTGGTCCACTGCATCGAAAAAAAACTGCTATAATTTCATAAAATAATAAATTTTTCACTACCCATCTAACGCACAACTCATTGTAATTTAAACCAAGTTTATGCTACGAGGATGTTAACAACGACAACATTCCTTGAGAATTCAATCGTTATAAGCTTTAAAAAACATAAACATCGATCAGAAAGATGAAGATGTTTAGTCGATCTATTTATTATATGACACAAATTATAATTTGATCCATTCATGTATGTGATTTATCGTAGTAACTATAAAAGTCCTGCGATACAATCTCTAAAATAGACATTTTTTTTATAATAATATTTTTTTACGAGTGCACTAAACTAACCGGCTTTTTATCTTTTGTTTTTTTCCAGTTATTACAATTTTTATTTGAATAGGCTTCTTCTTATACTGTGTAATTTATTTTTGGTATCACTAATTTTACGAAATGTGTTCTTATTAACATACTAGTTAAACCCGCAACTTCGTCTGCTTTTCTTAGAAGGTTTTTATTATTTTTCTGGAATAATTCCTATTTTTCTTACCGTTATCTTATCTTATCTTACCTGGACTTCTACAAATATTTCCAGACCAAAATTAGTCAAATCAGTCCAACCATTTCCGTGTTTAAGCGAGATGAACGATCAGTATCCCCGGACCAATACGATCTTCAAACCTTCAAGAAAAAAGCCCACTTCTTCCTAAAAAGCCGACTTTGCGCTTGTGATGCCTCTGGTGTTGCGGGTGTCCATGGGCGGCGGTAATCGCTTACCACTAGGATTTTCTGCTCGTTTTACCCCTATAAAATAAAATAAAAACCAAGTAGATTTTTTATATGTAAGATAATAATAATAATATATATAAGTATATCTGACATAGGTACTAAAACAACTAATGTAAATACTATAGATTAGATATAAACACATACATATTATACATAGAAACCACCCAAACTCAGAAATAAATATTTGCAGATCAAACAAACTAATGATACAACTCGGAAATCTAACCCTAGACCTCAAGCATTATAGCAATGCGCCACGGAGGCAGTCAATATATATTCATTGCAACCATTCATAAAATCTACAATCGTTGGATCTCAAATCAATTTACAATTGTATCGTAAAATACCATTCAATGTGTTATTAACGTGTCACAATAAAGTACGTCTACCTACATAGTTTACAGCACTTAGTGATCAAAACCACTAACCATAAAAGCAGAATGACGAGATAAAGCTTAACATTGTAACGTTTAAGAAACCATTAACGAAATAAGATATCGAGTTTAAACACGTTCAAACGTTCGTAAAATAAAATTATATGAGACCGATACGAAGTTCTTGGGATAAAATTCAATGGTTTATATTGTCTGATGAGGCTGGCACTTCACATTTTAAAGGTTAAAATAGCAACGAGGAGGAAAATTTCCAGCATATTGGAGTGAAGACTGTTAGAAAAAAAAATCGTAGAGGAACTGAAATGGAAATTGAATTAAAGTTAGAATTTTAAACTCATATTTCATATATGTATATAGGGAGAAAACTAGGCGGGACAACATTTGTATGTGGCAACTTCCACATATACAGCGTAACAGCTTCATCTACCGAAGATACGTCGAACTACGGAGTAACAAAGCAAACGAAGAAACTACCAATCCTGAATCGCACAATAGAAGTTCTCGCGCCGATTAGCATATATATAACATCCCAACATCAACCGTTGTGCAGTGATCTCCTTACCTGATCGAAGGATTCTCCCTTTGTGCTGGAGGGTCATGTAAAGATAGACGTGGTACGATACAAACCCTTTACCAAGCCGTCTGGCCAGCGTGGTAATGTAAAAACAAATTTATGAGGAGAGGCAGTAGTGGATTGTCAAAGACGGTGATCACGATGATATTATATTAAAATAATAATAAAACAATAAATGGAAATAGATTAAAGAAAATAATTCAACCTGGATAAATATCAGGCAGTTTAACTCCTGGTATACAAGAGCGTTAAATTTTCAACTATTTACAATGAGATTGCCTAACACGTAGCAGTCCTATCGTTGTTTTTAAAAATCTTTTTTTGTTTAATTGTATTTGTAATTGTAACTTAGAAATTATCATTATTATTCTGAAGTCTACTTCAGAATTATGACAGATTACGTTCTTAATAATAAGGTAACAGAAATATCGCGACACTAAAAACTAAACTAATAAGCTAATCTCTTTAACTAAATGAATCTAGGCCCAAATTTACATATGCGCTTAATAAATTTGTAAATTAAAGCTCACTGTTGCTAAATTCTCTATAGCTATCTCTTTCACCCATACAGAACTTACCTGCAAAGAGCAGAACGATTTCATAACATTGGCAAAAGTCTTTAAATATATTTTAATATCACTACATCCTTTTTCCGATTAGTCTCGAAAGTTTCTGCAAAAGATATTTCCGAGAAGAAGTTTGTCCGTCTTCCGTGCGAGCGATTTTAATCGAACTTTACCGGAGTTCGATACAAGGTCTAATCTTTGTAGGTATCTTGGAGGAAATTGAAAGCAGATAAAAATGTTTTGCGACGTACGGCTGGGCCATCTGCCATGCCTGCAATTGCTGGAGCCCCGCATCGATGCATTTTCAAGGGGCGAACGATTTGATAGGGTGTACGTTATTGTTTTCGTCTCAGGGGTAAACTACCTATTTTATTATCACAATTATTTTATTAATTAAAATATCATTTGTTTTAGAATAAATTTTATAAATATAATATAGAATATGACTTAGTGTGTACTATGTCAGTAAATGTTTTTTCAATATTTTCTCATCTTTCTGCGGATTTTTTTCTACTTTTGCGTTTTTTAATATGGTTCAGGATAGTGTTCCCTAAAATCATATTAAAACTGATCAAACTTTCGTTAAAAAGATTTTCTTTAATTTTTAAAGCATTTCGAATACACCTATAATATAATTATGGAAAAGGGGATATGAATAGAAGATGTCTTCGAGAGTTCAAACGAATAGAATGAAAAAAACTAAAGTCTTATAAATAAACAGGTGGAGTCACTTTTTTCTGCAGATGCTTACATTATATTGGATACCATGTAATTCAAGCAAACAAATGACGTAATACGCAACGAGCAAAACACGCTATGATACAGTCGTAACTACAATTGTCACCAAGTATACTAAAGAATGTCAAATTGCCTCGCGAAATATGACAGATGTCATGGCGCAAACGCTTGAAGGCTAATATGAGTCGAGCCGTGTCACAATCTTGTCAAGTTATATTCACGCCAGCACAGCTCGTGAATTTAGTGAATGACTGAAATTGGTATTTAAATTTTCAATAACTGTTTACAAAAATGTTCACGGCCCAAATTTGATTACGCATTATGCTACAAATTGGGTGTGTTTATTGTTACCCTAAACAATTGGCATCATAAACTAAAAGGGTGTAATGGTACTAATTATTACCACCTGGCACAAAATATGTCAGCACAAACAAATACTTTTCAAACGGACAGTAAATATGCCCGTTGCCCTGTGTATTTATTTATCGAAAAATACAGCGTTTACGATTGGATGCTGATATCGTTTGGCTGCGGCATCGTGATTTCCGTGACTCAATTGTTCGCAGACATATCGTTTATTTGCCGAGTTTTATTAAAAATTAAGAATCGGATTAGATATCTACATCTACCTTGTTTTTAGAATAATTTAGTAATTCAGAATTTTAATGAATGACGACACTCGAAAGAGTGTAACACGGTGAGTAGTAACACGGTGACAAATCCTTTCAGATCTCAAGTTCATGGGGGACGCCATAATTGTGATGTAAGAAGTTTGTGAAGTTTTATTAAAAACTATCTTAGAGTACGACCTCAGGCGCCCTGCTCTGACGAAGATGTCCAGTAGTTGATTTAAGGGGACCTTGTCCTTGTCCCCTCAAATCAACTAACTAGGCCCCTATCCTGAAAAAGGTATTCCAGGGCTTACCCGCACACTTAATTCTATTACTTAATCATATTACGCTAAAACCGTTTACCACTTTATCTAAAGGAAAGTGATGCTTACTGATAAATCAAGTCACTTGTTTGCACCAACTATTACAAGTTCGTATTCAATCGAAACTTAACACATCCATTGAAATCACTTACTAACCAGATATAACTACTAGTGATGTGTCAGATATCCGAACACGTATTAGCTGATATCCGAAAAAGAATCTATTTCGGAATTCACATCTGTTACTTAGGAGATTTTTTCATACAGAAATTGTAATTTTGTTTTGTTAAAATTGAATATTGAAATAGTTATGAATTATTGACATTATGAACACTTCTAAAGTACTACTTAATATTATTATAAAAAATTAAACCCTAAATCAGCATGGTAACCTACTGAAATAATTATTAAAAAAAATCCGAGTAATCCAAATCGATTCATATTTATTTTCTGTGAACCCCAATTGTTATTTCAAGGACATGCGCATAGACGTCAACTAAGAAAATACTTACAGCCCGTTGCCAAGTCCACGGATATATCTTTAAAATCGAATCGTAATCGTCACATCACTAACAACCACAAATATAATCAAGAGTAATTCAATCATTTATCTTCGTCACACACCCCATTAATTCGTATCCTTTCGGTACCAAATCTCCGAATAACATCAAAGACACACTGACAAAACCGATTAACACCGTGTGACGTATACAAACACCCGCTGGTGTGGGACAAGACCAAGACGTTTACACCAGTTGTCCGAACATATTACACATAAGCAATGCTCAGACGTATTGCGATTGATCAATAGAGCACCGATTAACACGAGATTAATGCTAAGCGCCAATGTATTTGAAATAATAATAATTATACTAGCCTTCGACCATGGCTTCTTTTGTCAAAATTATTTTTATAAATTTATGGAACAGTATTTTAGGTGACTTAAAAAGGTTCTCAGCTAAGTTATATTTTAATGTTTGTCATGTGTATTACCTTGGAATTATGATTTTTTTATGATTTAATAGTATAAAGAAGCAGACTGCGAGTGTTCAGATTATTTGCGCGCAGGATGGGGGGAGCCTTAACGGGTAAATTAGCTCTAGTACACCTAAATCACGTGGTGAAAAATAACCAAAGTAGTATGTAACACCGGTTTTTTTGTGAGGCCGTGGAATTATTCCATTCGTGTAGGCTTATATAAATGATAAATAATATTTATTAACGGAGAATCAGTACGCCAAAGTGGAAATGGGCCAGTCATATCTCCAGACGTACCTATGGTCGGTGCAGCCGAAATGTGCCTGAGTGGAGACCGTAGTGTAGAACGCCCTGCGGCACGGTGGACTGACGGTTTATAGAAAGTGGCTGGCAGCGAATGGATACATATTGCCAAAGACCGGGATAGCTAGCACTCTTTGGGAGAAACCTTCATTCAGCAGTGGACGTCGATAGATTTAAATGGTGATGATATAAATAAATATACAAACTACCCAAGTACTGACAAACTCACTTTTGGCATGCTAATGTTCAATATTCGGAATATATTCATTGAGGCTTAAAAATACAATTAAAACCTTAGCAATGAATTGATCATTGTTCACGTGTATATTTGCCACCTTTGTAATTTGTGAATAATCTTTAAAGATAACATCAGAATACCAATTCCCTGTACGAATGAAATATAAATACAATTAATAGAAACAAAGGATTCATTCTCATAAATCAATGATCAGAAGCACACAACGAGTCGATTACGTGTACAAACGGACTAATGACACACGATAGACACTATTCACCGTACAAATGAGTCGTTTAAACCCACGTCCCTTATCCGCATATTACGCATTATTTGTTATGAAAAGCATTGTGTGGCACTATTAGTGGATATTCGATTTGGTATTTCATTTATTTATAATTTGCTTTCGCCCACGTGTATTTTGGTTATTGCGAAAAAGAGCAGCCCACGTAATTCGTTAAGATTTCAAGAAATAATTTAATTTACAATTCGTTTTTAGTTTCAAGATACGTATGGCTTATTTTCTAAAATAAGTTTAATAAGTCTTTCTACTTTCTGAAAAGGAAAGATCAGTAACTGTAGTAGCTTTAAAGTATAGGGTCGCGTACCTGTGTATATGTACTGAGGCAGATATGTTCCCTTCCACTATGAACACGGGTCCGGCAAGCGTAGCTTGAAAAAGTATTTTACTAAGCCGCCATATGTGGGTCACCATGCTGCATTGTTCCTATTCGGGGATGGTGACCACCACCCCTTGATTCTGCCATCAAGTAGATCAGAGTCATTTTGGCAGGTATAACATAAAAAAGAACAAATGACAATAGGGCAAATGAGATACGATAGCTTCATCCTAAAGGCGGGTTTTATTGTAAGTTGAAGCCACAAAAACAAGTGCAGGGCTACAGAGTGTGCTGCAAACGGTCGTCGTAGGCGTACACAGTCGCTACACTCCAGTAGGGATTTGGATTTGGCAATTTATTAATGGCCCAGTATCGATCGCACTAATAATAATAATAATAATAATAATGTCTTTATTGTACACCAGGTAAATTATAAAGGTCTTAATTTAAGGTAAGTAGGTACAATTGGCGGCCTTATCGCACGGAGGCAATCTCTTACAGGCAACCTTTGGATGGAGACAAAATAGGATGGGGAAATTAGAGGGTTGTGTCTGGTGCATTAATATTATATTTGAACGAAAAATTAAAGCAGTATACACGATATATAGGGTGGAAGTTAGATTAAATGAGGATTACTAAATAAAAACTTAGAAGAGTGTGAGTGAAATGCCTATAAACTACTATTTAACATACTTCTACGGGATAAGGTGATCTAATGACTAAGCGAGAGAAATACATAGGTTAAGGGACCTAGAAGTCTCCCAGGTAATGCTCCTTTACTAGTCTCTTGAAGGCAGTTATTGTTGGTGCACGTCTTATTGCGACTGGTAGGGCGTTCCACAGTCGAGCTGCTTGGACAGAAAAAGAGTGGTCGGAAAATTTGGTAGAATGTGACGGTATTTTTAGTTTTAAGTTCTCAGACGATCTCAGTAATTTGGGATGTGTATCGTGTAGAAAAGTGAACCGTGATTTAAGGTAAAGTAGGGTAAAAGGACTAAATAGAATGTTGTATAGAAGAGAAAGGATATGTGTATTCCGGCGAAGGCGGATAGGTAACCACTTAAGCTTTTTACGATAGTCGGAGATGTGATCATATTTCCGCAATCCGAATATGAATCTTATACAGAGATTTTGGAGTCTTTCAAGCTTATTTAATTGGTCTTCAGTGAGATCTAAATAACTGGCATCAGCATAATCAAGGATGGGGAAAAGAAGGGATTGTGTGAGAGCAATCTTGGTAGAAGTAGGTAACAAGTTGCGTAGCCTACGCAAAGACCCTGCAGCGGCGAACATCCTGCGACTCAGCTCCTGCAGCTGAGGACCCCAGGATAAGGTGCTGTCAATATATATACCCAAGTTCTTTACCCTATCACTAAAGGGAATAGGTGTGTTACCGCAAGAGACTTGAGGCAGTATAGTCCAATCGATTTTGGAAATCAGTCTAGAACTACCTACAACAATGACTTGAGTCTTGGTAGGGTTAATCTTGAGGCCATGGGAAATGGTCCACTTACAAATTTTTTCCAAGTCAGCGTTTACGGTATCAATAGCATCAGCCAGGTCAACTGGTGGTGCTTTAAAATAAATCTGGAGATCATCTGCATATAGGTGGTAGGAAGAAGTGAGATCATTAGTGATGGTGTTAATAAAAACGGAGAAAAGTAAAGGAGATAGCACGCCACCCTGAGGGACGCCAGCTTTAGTACTACACCAAGAAGAGACAGTGTTATCAATACTAATACGCTGCCGGCGACCAAACAGGTAGTTGTGAAACCAGTCAATCACGGTTGGAGATATGTTAAGAGAGCGTAATATACATAGCAGTATGTCAAAGTCGACGGTGTTGAATGCATTACTGAAATCGAGGAGTGTTAGGACAGTAAGTTCGCCGTTCTCCATAGCATCTCTGATGTCCTCGGTAATCTGAACTAGAGTAGTGGTGGTGCTGTGGCCGGGTCGGAAACCAGACTGGAGAGGGTTGAGGAGCATGTTTTTGGAAAGGAAATTGGAAAATTGAGCATGAACCAAACGTTCAAGGACTTTGGAGAGGAAGGGGAGGATGGAAATGGGGCGGTAATCGGAAAAGGATTCGGGGTTCTTCTTTTTAGGGATAGGTATAATTTCTGCATCCTTCCAAGGCTTAGGAAAAACGCTATAGGAGATCGAATAATTGAGGATATGGCAGATGACGGGAATGACTTCATCAAGGATTGGTAGGATCATATTGCGACTTAGACAATCAGAGCCCACTGCATTTGAAGAAATAGATACTACTTCATCCGAAGGTGACTGTCCGATAACATTGGTTTAATTGCACGTCCTTATATACTGGTAAATAGTGCAATCTACAATCTAATCCGCTCCTAATGCCATCTTTGTAACACTTGTTAATAACTTTTTTGAGACTTCACTAACACAAATATATGTTAACATTAGTAACATTGATTCAAGTATTAGTTATTAAGGTTAAATAAAAAATATTCAAATACTTTTCTACCTTTCAGTTTTTTTCGGCGGTGAACTTTTTTGTTAAAGAGTTTTTATTTTATAATGTTTTGTGGATATTAGGTGGCATGCTTAATTTTAGATTTTATATTAATACAGAACTCAACATTTAAATCTAAGCAATAAGTCACCCCGTTTTTCCCAACCTCTAGGTAGTTTTTTTTTCAAATTTACATTAGACCAATTTCGAGATTTTTTTTCTTCCTCCATTTTTTTTCGTCAGTTAAATATATATCAATTCGACTATATATATATATAGATATACTTATAAATATACGGTCGAATTGAGAAACCTTCTTCGTTTTATGAAGTCGATACATAGTTGAAAGGTAAAAAGTTTTTTAATTCACGTATTAATATAAATGGATATGCATAAAAAATAGATTACATCAATAAAAAAAGCATTGCCCACACTATTGTGCGTATGACACATACATATACATAAATGTATGTATGTTAAAGGCAAACTGAAAAAATGATTATTATTTGTCTATAGTCCTACCCACTCACCTTTAATATTATTTATGACTAATAATGAAGTTCGTCGTGTTAGGACCGACTGAGTGTAATTTTACTTGCCATTCAGTGGCATCCTGTCAAGGAATTATGCTAGCCAGATTCGCCTGTCATTGTACCTAGTTTCTTTACATATTATTATGTAAATTACAACTTTACAGAATAAACTTTATTTTTACTCGACTATGGCAAAGCCAAAGGAGGATTATAATTTTGATAGCCTATATATGTATGTATGTTCATCTGTTCCCTTACAGCTCCTCAACTTCTTATTAGAACTGAACAAATGACATAGCGTTAGAAGAGGCTTGATCGTCCGCTGGTCATAGGCTATATGACACTGATTCTAATGTGGCACCCTCTAGCGGTCATAAAGTACTGTGTTAAAAAATAAATTTGAGATAAATATGCAGTGTTTGGTATCATTGGAAAGGACGTTACTTCAGAAAATTCTATGTAGTTCATTATAGAATTTCACGCATTTGTAATAAAGTTTACTAGCTATAATCATGTTTAGAATAAAATATTATTTAAGTAAACATATTTTGAATAACTAACTAGTTCAGTATAGCGTAAACATTGTTTTTTACAGTAAATTATGCGCAATCAATGTTTATTTTCTTTTTCTATAAAGTTTCAACAAACGAAAGCTATTTTTTGTTACTGAGGCCTAGAAAAACTACTGCGTAAGGGAACAGCCAAATCAGACAAAAATACAATGCGAGACTTCAATAAATCTTATAAATCAATCTTATAAAAACGTTTTCCAAGTTGATATTTTAGAAACCACTACCCAACTACACTAGACCAATTACAGATAAAAAAATATACAGACATTTTTTTAATTCAATAGCTTTATAAGGTGAACAGGTCCAACCAAAATCAAAGTGCACATGTAGAGTGTGTTTTGACTTTCGAGCAATATATTAATAGTTAACATTCACAGTTCTTCGTTTTTGTTACTTCTAATACTTCTAAGAATAGCTACGCTCAGCACTAATGGCTGCCTCGTACGGAGTGACCCTATGAACTCACAGTAAACTGGTGTTAAGCAATACTTTAGATGTTTTTCACTAGTGATTGAAATAACCGAAACCCTTCCTAAAAGAAGAAGATTCAAAGGACTGCAACGACTCTTGATTTGACGTTGTAACAGAGAGTAATCTAAGAAACCGGTGTTTAAACCTTAGCGTGTTTTTTCTTATGACAATCTGATAATTTCTCAATATTTCTAATTCTCCGATTACGAGGTAGAAAGCTCTTGTAAATTGAAATTTCACTGTGGCTGGCTAAATTTAATTATCATTGTCTCGGTTATTTTCTTTTTAATTTGCCACGAGAATGAGTCCGAGGCAATCTAGCTTACATTATCCCCTTCCTCTGAAAACACACGCTCGTTGTGGCTTTGTTCCGCCCTAAAAATCATAAAAGCTCAAACCGGAAAGATGATAATGAGTAAAATGAAACAAACTGAGCATATCATAACGCGAATGTTTCAGGAAACACCTCCCTTTAGGAAGTGTACAAATAATTTGTAACTGACGAGGAGACTGAAAAATTACACATGTATCATGGGACCTTGCCCATGTGATGATTCAAAAATTATTAGTAGCATTGTCATTAACCGCATGTTTATTTTACAGTGTTTCTTTTTTGAAGACCGGCCTAATGAAATCTGCTGTCTTTAAATAAAATCGGTAAAAGTTAAGAAACTGACAATTCAAAAAAAAAATGTAGAATTAAAAGCGAGTTTAAGTTTATTTATTCAAACTTTGATATATAAATATCATTATTCCAATCAATGAATCCAATGAGTCGAAATAACCAAGCGTTCAAATTAAATGAAAACAAAATTCCAATGTCGATTTTCTGTAAATTACAAGAGTAAGGCTTTTTTTGACCTTTTCAACGATTCTTGTTAGAATGGCCGCGCGAGCGAAACCTTGGATTAACAATTAAGATTAGGATGATTAAATTAAATTCAAACAAAACGCTCAGTTTAATGCCTCTGCGCCGCCGACAAAAATATGAATACATTGTCTGGATTGTAATAATATTGCTGAGGTCATCAGACCTTTAGAAAATTAAACTTTTAGTGATAGTGGATGAAAACTAATGATATATTTCCTAATGAAACACCTCACTATACTAAACTAATATAATATAGCTGTTTTTTTAGTATTATTATTTGTAGTTGTAATTGTTTTGTGCAAATATCGACTCATTTTCTTACAGTCAACATTTACTATTACACTGTGGGGTCACAACTGTGGAGGAACGGGTATCATGTTCCACCCAACACAAAGGGAGAATCCTCCGACCAGGCGAGGTGATCATGCCTGGCGGGCTACTGCCCAACAGTTGATGTTGGGATGTTGTATATATGATAATCGGCACGAGAACTTTATTTGCGCGATTCAGGATTAGTAGTTTCTTCGTATTGTAGGTTACTCCGTAGTTCAGTGTAACTTCGGTAGATGGCGCTGTAGTATGTTATGTTGTATGTGGAGGTCGCCACAACACTAAGGCTTATTTTAAATAAATTTCAAAAAAGGAGTACATACATTCATATGAAAGAGTATACTGCCAGATTGATTTTAAACAAAGTTTAAGAAAGAAAGAACAAAAAATGCGATTTAATTTAATTCATAATGTCATGAGCATACTGAAGTGAAACCTACTTTTTTGAAGGTTGTTATTTAATAAAATCGAGGCTCATACGAAAATTCATGTGGACAGTTGAATTTCCTTTTATATCGTTGGGAACTAGACATAATTCAGGTAAAGGATAGCACAGCTAAGGGACACGAGGCGTGACATTTCAAGGTTATTAGTTGCTGTCTTGTTTCCTCTCGCAATGTTGAGTGTAATGACTGTGAAGGTTGAGCCACAAAACCCACTAAAACACTTTGAGACTTTAATATTTAATAAAATGTACCCAGTGTGTGCCTACTATATTTTTTTAATTAGTGACCTTGACCAGACGGTTCACCTGATGCTAAGTTACTAACGTCTCCAACAAACATCGCGACCCAAAAATTGCAAGTGCATTGCCACCTAAAGAAAGAATGAAGAGAATGAAAGAGGACTTTGGGGTCCGTTAACATCACCCACTTGGTAAAAGACCATAAAATAGTTGCTGTACATCGGTTTTCAGTTTTACCGCTTATGCCGAAAGATGACTCTCCTATGGTATAACATGGGCGAATAAGACAAACAACGTTCTGCTAAATAAACTGCATTGACTTGCATCCTACGGATGGATTAGAGCATGTAAACAAAGTTCAAGTAGGTTTGAAAATACATCTTACTTCAACCATTTATTTATGGAAACTCTAGAAGTTTTTACAAGAGCTAAATATTCAAGGTTTTGATAAATTAAACAATGGTGAAAATTACTCATCTATAATAGGAGTATATTGTGACAAGGTATGACATGTTTCAAAAAGATGACATTTTCCAAATCGCTTTTTATATAGCCGTACAAGAACATCGCGATCCAGTTCGCATTCATTAGCTGAATTGGGCCGCAGCGACCACGCTTAACGTTTATGTCCTGTCCTGTTCGGACCTCGCACTGTCATGGTAATAAGCTAGGCCTTTTATGGTAACGTCGACCAGGAAAGTACTTCATGTATAACAACTGCTACATGAAATACATTTTAATCACATACTCTTTAATTTTTAAAATCGAATATACAAATAAATAAATAAATATTTTCGGACATTTAACACACAACGCCATCTAGTCCCAAACTAAGCAGAACTTGTACTATGGGTACAAGACAACTGATATTAATATATTTATACTTTTTCTTGTTTCGCAGTTTGGTCATTTTCTATGTATGTATTTACAAAAAAAGGATATAAGTATTTATATCAGTTATTTAGTACCCAAAACACAAGCTTTGCTTAGCTTGGGACTAGATGGCGTTGTGTGTTAGATGTCTGGAATATTTGTTTATTTATTATTTACTTTAATTTATAAACATGTATTATGTAATCTGGATATTAACAATAAAATCTACATTGAACTTACGTTTTTAAGGTTCCGTACCCAAAGGATAAAACGGGACCCTACCCTACTTACTAAGACTTCGCTGTCCGTCTGTCACCAGGCTATATCTCATGAATCATGATAGTTAAAAAAATAACATTTTCAGATATGATGTATTTCTGTTGTGTTCGGTTCTGTCTCTGCCTCGTTGGTCTGGCGGTAAGCGTAAACGACTGCCGATCAAGATGTCTCGGGTTCGATTCCCGGGTCGGATTGCTGTTGGGATTTTCTTACAAGAAAATGGGAAGATGTATTTCTGTTGCCTCTAAAACAACAGACAACTAAAAACAGAATAAAATAAATATTTAAGGGCGCTCCCATACACACATGTGATTTTTTTGCTCGTTATTGCTCGATATTGATAACGGCAACAGGTAGACACTTGACATGTATAGATAATGGTACGGAACAGAATGAGTGAACGATTAGAATATTAAATTTATATACCCAGTCTACACAAACAACAAGACTTAAATAGATTAAGAATAACTAGGAGACCGTGTCACCGTGATAAGTGACTGCCACCATTTAAGGGCAGAATTCATGAGGATGATTCAAAATCTTAAAAATCGATAAACGAATTAATACATAAATTAATTTTATCTTTTCTCTTTCAAGCCAGACTGTAAACCTTCATTATCAAAAACGGATTGCCAAAAACTCCTTCTAAATTATAAATTAACAAGCAACAAAGCTTTTAAATCTGTATCTGAGTGTCGAATATATAAGTAAAGATTCACAAAATTGTTATTTCATTATAACTAAAGGACATTAATACTTGTCACGCGTGTTATTAATGAAGGGCCCGGAGCGAGACGTGGCCTTGCTAATTTTTATAACAAGCATAACAACAGTTTGGCCTGAATTTTTAAATAATATATTTAAATTTTATGTACAGATAGTTTTCTATACTTAGGAAACAAAATGGTAGATTAGTCACTTTATAGTAAGTGGCTTTTCTACTGATACCTAAAAGAATTACAAGAGCATTGTCGCAACCCTCTGACCCTTTGACCTTTTGTTAAACACTAGCTGTGCTCGCTACTTCGTACACGTTACATTACGATTTTCTACGACTACGACAAATATTTCAAAAGCAAAATCCGCTAAATTGTCGCCGCCTTTCTAGAGTTTTAGCGAGACACATGAACAGCAATTGATTTTTATACATAAGAAGAAGATACGTAGAAAGATGTGTTGGGTATCTGGTATCTTCACAATCTCGGTAAGCAGCAAAATAAATCATTAACTTTGATACACTGTGTGCTCGTGGTTCTATTCTGTCATGAAACTTTCCCTAGCTTAATTGTTAGATAGAATTCCACTCTGATTCTATCAATCCGATACCAGATATGAATACTTCAAAGTAAAACATTCTAATTGAAACTCATAATTATGTCACGTTGTAGAATTTGACGATGTCGCTAGAAATTCCACAATGGTATAACTGAATATCAAATTCATTACGATCAATTCTCCTACTGTAAAACCACATGATAGAGATGGCAGCGCAACACTCAAATACAACATGAATCCCTTTGTTTAGATGCGTGGAATGTGCGAGTTCTGTAATTAATTTGTGTGTATGTAAGTTCATACCGAGGCAATTATTTCAAACATTAATGTAATGTAAAGTCTTCTGAAATGAAGGTTATTTGCCTCTGGGGTAACTGACAAATGTATAAAATAATTCAATAGTTTGAGAAGAGAGAATTGTTGAGATTTATACCAATTGTAGCTAACCACTATCGCTCCACAGGACAAAATATGAAAAAAATCAATACCCAGTATGTATAAATGTACATATATACATAAATAATGATATAAGTTCAAGCATTATAAAAGTTAATCAATATTTTCAATACAATCCATTGTCTCCCATAGGCAGCGATGCAAAGAAAACACGATTAAAATTCATGCAACCACCTGCCATTAACACTGATTGTTATGTGTATAATATGGCCATATTAATTTTATGCTATCGTCGTTATTTATTCATTGGAGAACCATATTTATCGTAGTAGGCTTATTGATTGTATTAAAAACTATAATCTTTATGATAAAAAGTTGAACATTAATCGAAATTTGTCTGTGTTGATAAATCGATAATTAATCATTTTTAAATCGCCATAAGTATTTGTTATTTTCTATTACCAGTAAAATTCTGTCTATTAACCTTCTAACCGCTAAAGGTAATGTTAAACAACATTAAAGACTGAATGATAAAAAATAGGTTTATACATTTTCTTTAATTTCACTGCGTCGAAGCCAAAGGAAAGATTTCATCTCATCTTAGTAGTCAATAGATTTGTAATGATTGCCTGAGTAATATAGGCTCTATAAATTTTATAAAACCTCTTGTGCACCAATAGAGTATAAGCCATTGCTAAGCAATTCTTCGGTTTTGCGTCTGACCGGATAGCCGTCCCATTACGTTTTGAGAGTGGAGGAAGAGTGATTGCACCTGTGTTTGCGCACACATTTGTGCAATAGAATGTCTCCAGTAAATTTCTCTGTCTAACCTCCATGGTCAAAATCACCACATCAATTTGTCTTTCAATACCATACATATAATATAGCTGAATTGACAATCTCCAATCACCTTTTGTTAAGACGTTAAAAAGGGGACGTATTTACTATGCTCGTCGCAAATATTTTATATAAAGTATAATATAAGGAAATTTCTCATAAAAAGGGTTTAGTTAGCTAACTCAAGCCTCGTTCATGAAGACGTGGAATTCGCATCAACTCATGGCACAGAGTTTCGTACAATTTATGACTCGACCGAGGCTCTGCATAGCGAATATATTGAGCTCAGAGCAGAAATTGCTACGTACTAAACGCACAGCGGTCTAGTACCCTCTATTTTGGCGAATATTCCTACCATCTTGTACAATTCGTAATTATGTACGGTTATACACAAGAATAATGAGGTATTGTTTTATTTTAAAGAGGGTTTAACCTTACATATTACGCATTTTTGTTACGTAGCTAACTATATTGTGTGTTGATTGTTATTTGGATAAATGTGATTTGTCATAAAATGTTTAATACATATAAAGTGGTTAGAAAATAAGCAAATAATAATTCTTAAAAGAAACAAAACCACCGTACTACGTTAAATGTACGTACAAAAACTATGCGTACTAAGTTCAAATAAATAAAAGTTTTACGCATATGAATATTTGCAAAGTTAGGGGAACGAACCCACAACCTTTAAATGGTAGTCTTATACACTATCGTGTCATAGAGGTCATTGATTTTGAGTTAAACAGTTACTAAATATACAATTTCAGTAACCACATCACGCCTTCGGGCTTATTATTTGGTTGATATGAGACTTTACTATCTGTGCGTGCGTCATTACATTGAGATCATTGCGTATCTTTTCAAAATTAGAACGTTATATGAATTCCATATCTATACAATATGAAAGTGTTTTGAAAATTATCTCTCAATTTATATGTGAGCTTTGTTTCGACACAAAGAGGCTGGTTGGCGAGATAGAATACATCGACTTGTTAGAAAACCTAAATCAAGTAATATGTTAGTTATTTAGGCACCGAATGATTGAGGTTACCACTGTAGAGGTACGGGTCTCATGTCCCTCGAACACGAAGGAAAGGTTCTCCGACCAGGCGAGATGATCATATCTGGTGATCCGCGCCCCAACAGTTAATGTTAGGAAGTTGTAAATATGCTAGTTGATGCGAAATATTTCTATATCGCAATATAGGATTAGCAATTACTCTGTAGTTCAGTGTGTCTTCGTTAGATGGCACTGTAGTGTGTTTTGTTATCGTATGTGGAAGTTATCACAATCACGTCACCGTCATTATAAAGGGGGGCTTAATGGGCTTTTGATTTTAAATTTGACAATTTTCATGGCCCAGTAACCACTTACCCTCAAGTGACTAGTGTGCTTGCTTATCTCTCAAATCATAAATATTTTTTTAAGTATTAGAGAGACAGGTAATTTTAACTTTTGATGCACATAATATCAACCAACAGTATAGCTGTAACTTCAAGTACTTAAAATCATTATAATCTCTTCTAAATTCATCATAAAACGCTTAAATAATGCATCAGTTGGACTTACAAATGATATAAATTGTAAGTGATATCTCCCACAATAAAAATTGTAGATATCCCCAAAGTAAATGTAAGCCGAATCACTGGACCACAAACTGCGATAAAACCATCAATTTTGAATGCTAAATCTGAAAAAGTAAAACCAAAATCGTCGATTTCAGGCCATTAAGCAGTTAACTTAAAAAGTCTCGCAAATCATACTCGTTATCTGAAATGATCTCGTTTTCTTCCCTTTTTTATATAAAGCCGGGTGGCACCTCTAAGGTGGTTTAAGTTTAAGTGCAAAAGTTACTAAGCTGATATCTGGACTTGGAGGATTATTCACCAGACGAGTTGGTTTCCTAGTTTTAAGCCTGTCTGTGACCTGGTTAGTTAATGAGTTCTCTCAGATATGAGTTGTATAAACCTCCACACACGTGTTCTATTTCACAATTGGTTATAACTTTAATAGTTTTAGAAATTTATGATATTGTGAATCCATAAATCTAATTTATATTTTAAAATTCATTATGTGGAGTATTAGGCTTTCATTTATTAACTACTACAGCAATATTTAATATTCTTCCACCAATTCTAGGCTACGAATTCGATGAGTAAAGTAGGCCACTTTTTACATACACACAAACCTTTGTGTTAGGGAGAGGAGAAAGCTAGTACAAAAAAAAAGATTTATCTGCCTACACGCGCCCGTAGACGATAAGCGCTTAAGCCTGTAAGTTGACATTCAATGAATAATAAACTCAGAATAATTTGTTCACTACTGATTACTTTCATCGTGTTATTGAATAAGATAAGACTTTTATTTCTGTTGTAGTTATCTAAAGGAACAATTTCTTTTTATTTAACTATATAGCATAAACAATTAACTAAACTTGGGAGCTTGATTCTGAATCAGATTTGATTACCTGCCTTCAACCCGATCAATCACGACTGAGAGCTAATTTTTTTAAAAATAAATCATGAATAACTAGTATTTATCGTATCAGAAACTTGGTATAAGTCATAATAAAGTTACAGATACGTGTGATGTTTTGTATTTACTCTTATAGTTCGTCATATTTGACGAAGGGTCAATATCTATTGATATTGACCCTTGCATTAATTCCCAAAAAGCTGAAAATATCCAGGCGCGTATTATTTTTTATTTTTTTTTTATTCGTCAATTTAATACAAAAATGATAAAATAATATATTTTATATAATAAAATCTCAGAAATATAGATAAAATTAATTTTACGGCCTCCTAGAACATAACACTATGGAAAAATATATATTTTATACAAAGGAGTTCAGTTATATAAGAAACTGAAATAAAAGAGTAAAAGTACTCACATATTTAAACAAAAACTAGAGACTTTATTTCCCAAAAAAACCTCTTATGTAGAATAAAACACTCGAAGATTTCTTTATCTGAAATGTTACTAAAATAACTATTAATGTACACTTTACTCAAAAAATAATATTGTTGGTCTATAAAAAAACGGACCGGGGTGTTAGCTGTCTCGGGTCGTTTGCAGCGGTCATATCTCCGCAAGATGCAACCCTTAGACGACCATTACAGAGCTAGCTACCTCTACCACGTCCCCTTCGTAGCCTCTTTCAGGCGGGGAGATAACTCTTGATAAAAGGCCATGGTATGAACCAAAAATTGTGATTGTGGATCCTGCACAAATTAGTCCATCACAAATCGACTTTCAGAGGTAAATTGCACTTAACCGAGTAGTAGGTTCCAGGTAATAGAGCCACGCAGATTTCAGCATCGTTCATGCTGTCGGTTCAGTACCAGCACGGCTTAACTGTGGTGGTATCGCTTAGGTTATAGCATATAGTGGCGACGGACAGTGAAAGTATAGGAAAGTATAAGAAATAAATAAATTAATAGGGAATAAATAGAACAAAGGGTTACCTAAGGTTAAATGTTTAACATTATGAGAGGCATAAAAGTATCATTCAAAATCTTTAACTCTGCCATTAAAATATATTTTTTACGATAAAAGGCCAAACAAGCAGATGGGTCACCTAATAAATAAATAAAGAAATATTTCGGACAATTTAACACACAACGCTGTCCAGTCCCAAGCTAAGCAGAGCTTGTACTATGGGTATTAGACAACTGATATAAATACATATATACTTTTTTTGTAAATACATATATATTATACATAGAAAACACCCAAACTTCGACACAAATATTTGCTGACCTGCCCATAGACGCAGGCAGTTTGAAATTAAAAGTACGCTGCAGATCTTGAAGGTCCCAAAAAAAACTGCAAAATTATTGGTTTCTTGTTTTCTTTTTAATTTAATATTTAGTTTTATATGTTTTATACAAACATTATTAGTTTCACCTGTATGTGTGTTTCTTTGTATTTAACCGACTTTTATAGTCTTCTTTTTTAACTATATTTATTATTTGAATAAAATGTATGTATAAATTGGAAATAATTTATTTTATTTTCATTGGGATTCGTTAATGTTACACTCTTCTATGAATCGAGAAATCTAAATGACATAGAATAAACTGTCATCCACTTCTTCATATTATTTCAGATAAATTAAATTAGCTGCATATTGATCACAACTTTAATTCTGCTCCATTCTCAGCATCTCATTCACATTTAGTTCCATTACATTGTAAAATTATTCATGCTAAACTTTAAACAAACTCTACATTCTTTATTTCTGAAGTTAAGAATATCCATGCCTATCCTCATGAATTAAAGTATCTCCATTAGCCCTGAAAGAGTAAGTTTGTAATAATATTAATATTTCGGACATCTAACACACAACGCCATCTAGTCCCAAGCTAAGCAGAGCTTGTGCTATGGGTATTAGACAACTGATATAAATACATATATACTTTTTTTTGTAAATACATACATATGATACATAGAAAACATCCAAACTCTTGAAATGGTAATATTAGAACGGATTTTTCAAATTGGATATAGGTTTAAGCGTGGAAACATAAGAAACAAACTCTTATCTATATTATTTTATAACATTGGTTAGGTTATTTAAAAATTAACACACATTAGTTTCTTGAAATGCACTTACAAAATATTTATTCGTAAAACTTACTTACAATACAAATTTTTTAATCATTTCATTCATTCTAACATAACATAAAAATGATGTTACGATATTAGAAATTTGCATAGTAAATAATCTGGTTGTACTTTCAAAGTGCACTCTGGAGATGAGCTGGAATGCACACGCAGTTTAACTTAGCCAACTATAATATAGTTTTGCTTGGATCTTAGCTAAGCAGATGGTGTGTTTGGTTTTAAAGTTACAATTGAAGTTAATTGAGTGGCCTGTTGTTTTTGATTAGATTCCTACCCAGTTTGAATATGTTGTCATGTTCTGTATATGGTTATTTAACGAATATTAACTTTTCCCCGCGGCTCTGCACGCGTATAATTTGGGGTACCGTGGTAGAGTCGTCTATTCTTCCTTCTTCAAGAATCAAAGTATATCCATGCCATATTTCATTAAAATCAATAAATCGTTTAATAGTGAAAGCGTAACAGACAGACAGACGGAGTTACTGTCTGTCCGTCCGTCTGACCATCGTGGTACAGTAGGCCAAAATCATATGTCTAAGGAGAGGTTTATATCTAGCAGTGGACTATTATAGACTGTTAATGTGATGTCATTTGATTTATAAACTAAATATATAAGCATATATATATATATATATATATATATATACACATATATATATATACATATATATATATATATATGTATATGTTTATCAGCAGTCTGGTTTCAGGTTTTCAAGATATTATAACAATGCAGCATAGTGACCCTCATCATGGTAGCCTAACGATGCTTCTGCATCATTGGGCCTCCGGTATCGCACTCACCAACGAAACACGACAGAATAAACGCTGTCATTTAACGTTTATCTTCAGTGCGAGAAGCAGGCCTATCTATGCTAAAGCGTGGCCTTCCTACGGTGTAAAGCATTACCATTTGTAATTCTTTATTAAAATTAATAACTTATTGCGAAGTTGTGTTTATTAATACATGATTTAAGTAGTTGTCATTTAAGTAAAAGTATTTTGAATGCCCAAAGTATACCCCATAACAACTAAAAGGACAGTCTTTAGACTACAAGTTTTAGTGTGAGCACGTTTTTCTATCGTTGTAACTGAGATTGGAAACGTGATAAGCATTTATTTTAGTCAACATTTAGTTGAGTTAGTTATGCAAAATAATTTTGGTATAATCGTTTGACTTTGTATATTTTGATCTATTCTAATAATAAAAATAGGTTACTTGATAAATCAATTTCGAAAATTATTTTGCACATAGAAAGCTACATTATTTGTAAGCGTCATTCTATTAATATTATACCTTACCTATTACCTACTAAAGGAAGTTTGTTTTTCACTGAAATAATAAATAAATAAATAAAAAACTTTATTTGTTACACACAGCATACAGAATTTAAAAAAAATCTAAATATTCTAAACAAAAAAAGACAAGAAATATAAAAGACTGCCTCGGTGGCGCAGTGGTAGTGAATGCGACTGCTGTGCTTGAGGTCTCGGGTTCAAATCCTGGTTCGGACTAAATGTTTGTGTAATCTACAAATATTTGTTTCGGAGTTTGGGTGTTTTCTATGTATAATACTCGTACGTACGAATTTACAAAAAAAATAAAGTATTTATTTATTAATATCAGTTGCCTAGTACCCATAACACAAGCTCTGCTTAGCTTGGGACTAGATGGCGTTGTGTGTATAATAAAAATTAAAAAAAACGAAAAATAGAAACAAAAAAAAAACTATTTATGAGGCTTGTAACAATAGATGAATGTCACGTGACGTGGCATTGATGACATGGCACACGATTCATTTGATGTTTTGTGATCATTTTAAATTGAATTAAATTTAAACAGCATACAGTAAATATTAATCCACACAATGTAAACAAAAATACAATCTCAAAGTAAGCCTATAAAACAGAACACTAAATAATGGAAAATGTATCAAGGGCTGTACACCGTCTCCAACAAAATGGCAGACTCTCAGCATAAACTGCGATGGGTGTAAGTAACCCATTCCAGTACTGATTTTCAGTGTTCACCGTAATATCATGACCGATCATCATAAAACTTCGTACACATATTCTTGGAGGTATTAGAAGTAACATAGGATACTTTTTATTCTATGCGAGCGAAACCTAGTAGGCTTCATATTAACCCGAAGTATGAAAATACTTTTTAATAATAGTAGTATCTGTTTGAAAATGTGTAACGTCATTGGGCACGGGACAACTAGTTTCAATATATATACCTATGTAGTATGGCTTAGACTGTAGTCACGTTAGGTTGTCTGCGTCGAAGAAGGGGGGAAGGTCGCTTCACCTACCGACTGCCGCAGATACTCACCGGGCTTGGTTGCTTCGGGAAGTATCTGAATAACATCGGACGCGAGGAGACGGCACAATGCTACCACTGCGCAGCTGACTTGAACTCCGCCCAGCATACGCTGGAGGACTGCCCCACGTGGGCGTGTGAACGCAAAGTCCAACCAAATCGGACGAGACCTGTCCCCACCAACAATCGTTGTTGCCTTGCTGGCGCAGCGCTGATTTTCAGCTATAGCCCAACATAACACTTCAAGAACACATTTATAGTTTTAACAAATTAAACACATATGTAGAAATTTCAAACACGAATCAAGCACATAAGTACTAGTACAAAGTAGTACTAGAACAATAAATTTAAGTTTACCATTTACTTAAAAATGTGTATATTTCGTTGGTAAACCTTTTTCTCTGCCACAACAGGCCCTTTCAAGTTACGAGGTACTTTAACGTCACGTTGACAGAAACCTGACACTATTCGAGTAAATTCCGCGTACACATACAATGAGTTAATGAAATTTTATATGCAAATTTGAAGTAGACTGAATATTTCTTTTGTTTACTGTACTCTTATTATGTAAAAAAGACTAAATATATGCATCGTCTCAAATGTTAAAACCGCTCATAATTTAAATTAGAGTACCTAGTTGAATTTAAGTCGCGATCTGTAAGGACGTTAAGGAAACGGCTCTTGACAGAGAGAGCTTCAAAAAGTTGCATTGACAAGATCGTAGCTCTAAAGAAATAATTAGAACACATAGATTAAACAGTGTTTATTAATAATAAATTATTTGGCAAATTCTTTTCTACGTTTTTTTATCTAAATGACTCTGCTCTGGCTGATAGAAAGCACAAACAGAATCCATGATAATAGGCACAATGTTTATTTCACTTCACTTCAAAATATTCATATTTTACTTGTGCCTCCAATTTCTTACATTGCACTAAAGCTAAAACATGTACGTTAAGTTCGAAAATACCGGCAGAATTAATTGTGGCGACTGTGCGCTCCTACAGTTCGCCTCTAGGACATTGACAAATGATATCGATAGTTCTACATTACATAAATATTGCAGTTAAAGTTTAGAACACGGAATTTCTCTCTTACCCACTTTTCACTGTAAACGTGATACGCTAGCGAACTTGGCTTAAATATCCTTAAAGTTAGACCAAGAGTTAGAGCCAGCCGTAAATGTGTCTGAATGTATGTACGTTTGTATGTGATTTGTGTGTGGGTAATACAATATGTGATAGCAATGTCAGGAACAAATAAAATTCGTGCAAAATGGCAGAGATTGTACTATATTAAACTTAAGTATATAAGAAATATCTGAAAATTGGGACTTGGAATAATTGGAAGAAATTGTGCTTTACTTTTTCAAGCGCCTCTTAGCAGGTAGGTTTCTATAGGTGTCAGTATTCCCATACTATCAAGTAACCGGTCTACTCATTTACCCCACGCATTAAATACATCATAAGTATTTTATTATAAACTAGCTGAACCCCGCGGTGTTACGCGGAGCGATAATAGCTGTGGGCAACACCGGGAGCCATATCTTTATAAATTGTAGCCTATGTGTTATTCTGATGTATAACCTATATTATTGTAAATATTCATTAAAATCCATTCAGTAGTTTTTGTGTGAAAGAGCAACAAACATACTCACTCACATACTCACAAGCTTTTTACACAAGTAATTTTTACCCGACTACGGCAAATACAAAAGGAAGGATTATATGTTTAGAAGTCAATGTATGTATGTTTATATGTACCACCGTAGCGCCTAAACTACTGAACTAATTTTTATTAATGAGGTGTCAATAGATTTGTTGATAATATACCGCGTGACATAGGCTACATATTTTTATAAAATGTTTAAACATAGTCAGGTTACAATTACTTCTTATTGAAGATTTTGAGTAAACAGATCTTGTTTTATTAATACAAGAACAATTCACAGGTAGCTTTAAGTATATCTATATTATAATTGCACTTGCATATTTCTTCGTCCTTTATTGTTTCACTCAGATATTCTGTTTTCATAACTATAGCGCAATCTACAACGAAGAACAATCTGAGTTTTGATTACACTTTTGTTTAAAATTCATTGAAAGTTTTCCAAGTAATCAAGGGATGATTAAAGAAAGTAAATAAGTAATTCTTTTGAAAGTAGTTGTACAAAACTTTACAGCTCCATTGACTAGGACTTAAGTAAAAATGAATCTCATTATTTCAATTTGAATAAACTTCAAAAGAAGAAGAGGTTAACTATTCATTTTATTTTCAAATCTTAATTATCTTAATTTAAGATCAAATAGTCAACTTTAATATCTAAAAATAACAAATAGAGTAGAGTCATTTAGGCCTATTCAAGAAAAAAAAACTTGAGAGGTGTCAAGGGACACCCGGATGGAACGAAGTTCGAAATAGAAAGACGAAACGAAAATATCTGTGTGTGTCGTCGTCGTGTTGTGTCAACAAATTGTATCGTGACAACAAATTGTGTCGTGTCAACAAATTGTGTCGTGACAATTTTTCCGTCTAGCCCCCTTACACAACGCGCCATAAGGAACTTCGTTCCAAAAACTTTAAGAGTTTTCAGTTTTCACTTTTGTCAACAGTCCTCAAGACAGCTTTATGTTTTCCTTTTGGAACGAAGTTCCTTATGGCGCGTTGTGTAGGGGGGCTAGACGGAAAAATTGTCACGACACAATTTGTTGACACGACACAATTTGTTGTCACGACACAATTTGTTGTCACGACACAATTAGTTGTCACGACACGACGACGACACACACAGATATTTTCGTTTCGTCTTTCTATTTCGAACTTCGTTCCATCCGGGTGTCCCTTGACACCTCTCAAGTTTTCATATTGCTGTTAGTTCAGATGTTTGACATAATGTATTATTTTTTAAAGTGAAACAGTATATTGTTTTCTGTGAGACCATAGTACCACTCTAGTAAAATCGGTCCTCCCAGGTGTCGAATCGTGGGTTTCCCAAGGGTGCTTAAAATAATTTATGTTTTCATAGAAAAAATTGATCAAGACTTGATAAGGAAGAATGATTGACAACCAGTCTAAGATAATAAGTATTGTTTAAGCTAACTTCTTCTCTTACACTCCCACGGAAGTATTTAAAGTTCTCGAATCTCTCGTCTTGAATTACTCTTTCTCTTATTGAAAACTAACTGCATTAAAATCTATTGAGTAATTTAATACACAGCAGAAGTGACTTCATTTTGTAGTTTGTAAAGATTCTCGTATCACGTTGTTGCTAACAATGAACTTCGAAATTATCTAACCTTCGAACTATTTTGCCTAAGATAGGGCCGTTAACCTCACACTTACACCAATAGAAGCCAAACCAAAAAGTCCGCAAGTATCAAATATACTCGTATGTATAGTTCTATATCTAGTCCTAATAGTAGTGTTTAGGTGTAGTTATTTATCTAGAGTATTAGGAATATTGGTAACGCCACCTGTCCAATGGAGAGAGAAGCTTGTTAATTTGATAAAAACCTTGGGTAGGTTCGGCTGTCGGCATTATTTGTCAGACTCCCTGACCCTATATAATCATTTCCGCACGCACGCCGCATGTAGTTATAACCGTTATCGCTAGTAATTGAGGAGATAGTGTTACGCTCCAGACGTGAATCTCACCGCACCCTTAATTTAAGAAACCCGCTAAAGATTGAAGATCACGCGCCGCATTAAAAAGGACATCCTGTCGCGGTTCCCGCATTGTTCGCTAAATAGTGTACTGCCGGTAAATGGTGACTTTTGTTATATACTGTGCAGCGCGCCGCCATTTTGTATTTAGCAAGCCACACCGCGACAAGAGATACCAGGCCGCCTGATATGCCGCCGGGTCTGGACAGCAGCCCAAGACTATGAAGGTAGGCGTGCTTTTCCTATATCCTCTATCCGCCGCCGCCAACCAAAACGAGTTTCAGGCAGTGCTTAGTCACTGAAGATATCTCCGCGCCCGCTTAGTGTGCTGGTGCCGACTGGATTCTCTGGGCTAGCCAGTTGGCGCTAACAAATATATATGAATGTTTATCAACAGTCTGGTAATTGTAGTAGGTAGTACAATAACGCGGGAATTGTCTTTTTTTAAAATATCTTAAGGAAGATAATGACACAAATCAGACCCAGTCCCCCGCGACAAACCTAATGCGGGAGTTTTCTTTTTAAAAGAAATACCTTAAGTAAGACTCAAATCAGACCCTTTTGGGGTAGTACGAGTATATTTAGAGTTGATATATTCATATGACTATTTTAATTAAAATAAGTTTGTTAAAATCACCACACTAAAACCGGATGAAATAAACCATCCAGAATTAATCTATTGTTAGAAAACCCATGTTACACGATCTAAATATATGGTCAATGTAACGAGTGACCGGGTCGGAGATAACTTGGCGTGAGACCATATTGCATTAATAACTGCCAAGTGAAAACTATTCGCTGTTAATTTAACTTACTTTATTTTACCAAGTATATGGAAAACCATGGGTATTAGTTTTGTTCGTAATATTGATTTTGTGGGTTGTTCCAAGTATATTTACAAAACTACTAGCATTTTCCCGAGGCTCTGTCTGCTGTATGTTGGTAATAGTGGTTAAAAGTAGCCCATGGCTTTCCCGAAGAATCGAAGTATCACCATGTCGAATTTCGTTGAAATTAGAGGAGCAGAGTAGTCATATAGGCGTAACAGACAGACAGACAGAGTGACTTTAGAATTTGTACTAATAACAAGTTATTTTTTCCCTAAACCTAAGTAAGAAGTAGAGGAATAAAAATACCCAGAAATTGACGAATATAATGTATTTTTCTTGTTGGAATTTGAATTAAAAAAATAGAGAGTTGCTGAAAAATGAAAGTAAACAAGATAATGTAAGAATGAAATTGTCGGATAAACGAAGTCATTAAATATATATAAATATCTCAAACGATCTTATTATTGTAACTTGAGTCAGGTTCTGGGAAGTTTGAGTTCACAGAAACCACGAACAGTAAATAATCTTATGGTCTGACTTACGTTTTTCTTTACCAAAAATCATTTCTAAATATAAACGTTTTCCGTCAAATTCAATTCGTCAAACAAAAACACAACTAGTTTAATCTTCGAATTTTTCGAGTTCGTTTCGAAACTGATATTCAGGTAAATCCGATTGAACTAGTAGCCGACCCCAAATAAATAATTTTAGGCATAATAATGCTAGGGAAATGATGAATACCCTTATTCAAAAGGCAAATTTAGTAAAGTCTTACGGGTGCAGTGTGTGAAACTGGTAAATTAGTAAATGAAATAGGTGGAAAAAAAATTTTTAATCACAAAAACATTTATAAGGTTTTGATAGAAAAGTTTTTAGAGCTTCGTTAATAGTGAAAGATATATAGTATTACTAAATTTATAACTAATAACTAAACCCTAACGGCGTGCCACTCTGCGCCTGAGAAGGGAGGGGTCTGGGAACTGCTGTTATTAACACGACCGGACCCCTCGGCACCGCACACGCGTACGTCGCCTCCTCGCGGTTGGCCTCTAGAGCGGATGGAGGGGAAAACCCGGAGTGATCCAAGGACAGACCCCTGCGGAACGCCGCACCACATGGGTCGCCGTCTCAAGACGCCCTCTTGGTCCTCGTACACGATGGTACGCTCCTCTAAATGGCACCCCGTGGTAGTCGAGTGCTTCCCTGATGCATTTGATCAGGCGGAGCTTCCTTAGCTAAATATTAATTACTTTAAATATAATGAATTTTAATTTGTAATATCATAACTTCTGCGTTACGAACAACTAGAAGTTACCTCATTATAAATATTCCTTGGACTAACTCAGAAATTCAAACATACCGCATTGTACGTGTTTCTTAACGATGCGGCAAACAAATCGCATAAATAATAAAAACGAGTGGAACAAGCCACAAATAGGTTACGTTATTTCAATATCCGTAGACCCGTGGGCCCACGGCTCATTGTACAGCACTTTATTTCCCTGCCCAATACCTATAACAAGTGTCTTAAGATACAGAAGTCGGGCGAAAAGAACTGACATTAAAATTACTCGTAGTTACATTTTAGATAGGTTAAAGATTATCTATTTCTAAGTATCTGATAGTTGATCGCATATTAAATTACAAGTTCCAAGGTCAATGTTATTGGTTTTGTTTCATCAGTTTGTAAGTTATTTATAAATTGGGCTTAATACTCCGTGCAAACAACAAAAGAACTTGAAATAAACTTTTTATAATTACGCTGTGTTATTCTTTGTTCTGTGAAATAATTTTCAACCATTTCCTTAATTCTTTTCTTTTTTTTCTTTTTTTAAAAAGACAACTCCCACATTAGGAATAAACATCCTGTGTCGTGGGGGACTTTACAAACATACATGAAACGGACACAAAGAACATCCAGACTCGGGACAACAATTCGTGGATCACACAAAGTGTTGTAGGTACCGCGTGGGATTTGAACCCACGACACTCGGCGCAGTAGCAGGCGGCATGGCGACCGCTGACACCACTCGGCCAACCGTGCAGTCTAATTTACTTCCTTATAAAAATGGATCTGTAAATGTGCGCAATAACTTTGTTAAATTAAAATCACATTTTTATAACTTGTACTGGGTTTTGTTTCAAAGTATGAGCCCTTTTTAATTTGTCCTATTTTTATATAATAATAAAAACTCAACACCTTTTTATAATTAACATGTCATATTTAACACATTATATTGATTTTTATGACAGCTAGGCCGCGTACACAAACTCAGCGGGAGCGGAGCTGGAACGGAGCGGGAGCCGAGCGGACAGCGACGCATTTAAATATATAGACTTATATGGGAGTTTTCATGAACACAACGGAGCTGAGAGCGGGCGGGGAGCGGAGTACAATACGGAGCTTGTATATGTATATATAATTGCTTGTATATATATATATATTCAATTTTATAAAAAGGCTTTATATTAAGTAAGTTTAAATGAGAATTTCCTTAACTATTTTTTCCTTAACTGCTTAGCAGTTACAATAAAAAAAAAAGAAAATTTAAGGAAATTCTCATTTAAACTTACGAGACAATCAATGTAGCGATTCTAAAGTAATTTTATAAATAAACGTTAATCGTTTTAAACATATAATACGTTGAAATTGGACCCCACAAAGAGTGTAAAATAAGAATTTATTATTGGATTCGTGAGATTCTTGGTGACCTCGGCTTATTGGGCACACCGGACATCGAACTATTACGAGTCCACCCGGCTTTTACTTTTTACGTTATTACAATATGTTCACTGTCTATGAGAAACATTAAGTATGATGGCGCTTATGGGTGAGTGAGTATACATTTCTTTGTAGGAACATATAGAATAAATGAGAATAGTAAACGACATACATCATAAATTAGTATTATACAAGTTGTACAATACAAAATTATAATCAGCATTAAATTTATCTAATATAAATGTATGCATAATTTTTTTTTCACATTCAGGTAAACATGTTAAAAGTTTAATATTTGTACTTGGTTTTTTTAGGTCTCATAGTCATGTACTGGATGCCCTTTCCTCCATACTTATTATAATATTCTTGATACCTTTTAATGTATGAATATATATATATTTTTTTTTTTTTTTTATTGAATAGTGGGCAAACGAGCAGACGTATCACCTGATGGTAAGCGATTACCGCCGCCCATGGACACCCGCAACACCAAAGGCATCACAAGTGCGTTGCCGACCTTTGGGGATGGGAAAGGGGATGGGGGAGGGGTTGGGGTATGGGCCTCCGGTATCCTCACTCACTCGGTGAAACACAGCGCAAACGCTATTTCACACTGGTTTTCTGTGAGGCCGTGGTATCACTCCGGTCGAGCCGACCCATTCATGCCGAAGCATAGCTCTCCCACGGTGAATATGATCATGATGATAAGATATTTTGAATGAGTTAAACATTATTTTATAAACGGTAGTCAAAGGTTTAAGCTGACAACCAGTGCTTGGTATTCAAAGCAATAGCTGATGCTTAGACCTTTTACTTTAGATATTATCGTTTTTGTGTATATTTGTGCAAATCTTTAACACTAAAATCAATAAAATTTTATTCTATTCTATTCTAAATATGGCATAAATCTATACAAAGTATTTGTTTGTAATTGAAAATAACATTAATACATCATAATAAAACTTTATTTGAAAAACGCAGTACACAACTAAAATACAGCTTTTCAAACACATAAAATATAAGATTTTAACAAATACTTTTCGTTTTGAGACTGCAACATTTCAAACGTTAATTAAAGTCAAATTGCGTGGCATTGATGATGTGTATTAATGTGCACTCTCTCAAACATACATATTTTTTGGATTTTACAGTAAAAGTTTTGGCGAGCAACAATAAATTCATCCACACAACATGTACGAAATAAATCAAGCCCCCTAAACTGACTAACCATGGCAAGAGGTTGTACGTCACGTCTCACAAAAAGGCGGATTCTCAGCACACACTGCGATGAGCACAGCCCATCCTAGTACTTATTTTCAGTGCCCACCATAGCAGTTGATTTGACGCCGATAGGCGCCGCTACCATCAGAGGTTCCGTTTGTTCCTACCTACAGATTAAGTTCAACAATCAACAAGAAATGCTACTATATATGCGACTTTATCAACTTTTTTCTTTTATAAACACTTATACAGTTTACTATTTTTAACAACTATACTCAAAATCAAAAACAACAACTTTCAGGGATCAATTGTAAGTAATTAAAATTAAAACCAAAACAAAAAACAAGATTCAAACCAACAAAAAATAATTAAAAACCCTCACACTGGCACACATCAGACATGTGGACACAAAATCAATGTCAAAATTAACAGTTTTTCAATGTATACTCTCGATTGTCGGCTCTTTGATAATGCCATAAGGCGAAACCGGTCAACATAATGGAATAAGTACAAGTGATTTTGATTCTAGATATTATAACAGTTTTTCACTTAATTCATATTTAAGTACGTATATACTGTACTGTACTTACTGCAATAAACTAATTTACTTTTATATCTGTCTGTTTTCCTGTCAGTTTATGCCGGCTAATCTCTGAAAAGATTGAACCGATTTTGAGATGCCGATAGCTGATGTTTTTTGCTGAACTTAAATTTTTTAATAAAACTTTATTTTAAAGAAAATAGAACAAAATTAAACCATTAAATTAGTGAACAATATACGATTCAAAATGAACAAAACCTGTGATTAATACCAGAGGGCGCAGTTAGTAGAGACTATACTTTAAGATAGTGTTTATGTTTTGTCTAATAACAGTTAAGCTTACTAAGATACTTGAATAATGTTGTCTATGATAAACCCCTTAACATCTCAAATACTGGGTAGAACAAACTCTAGCTTCTATAATATACTTCTATAATATTTAGGTTATTTAATCATAACCTAAAACCTACAGAAACAAATATCGTACTAAATTTACAGACATCTTACTTTAACTTAAAATGAAGCTATATAACTTCCTCTCTAAAGCATACTCGTAAAGCAAAAGTTAAACGTACGCCCTGTGTCCTTGTTCCTCCTACATATAGATATGAATATGTATTTATAAATAGAATGATCTCAGAATTTCGGAAGGTCCCTAAACACGTGATACGGAACACATCGCTATAGAATTTTGATTGATAGTTTATCACAAACCCTCGGGGCGATATATTATCTTGATCTTGAGGTCGCCAACCCGTTGACTCAATTAATTAATAGTTGAAAAGCTGTCTATATACACATATACTGGTGTCGAGTAAGTTGCTTGTGTAGAACACAATAAATTTCAATTTGTGCTATATAGTTCGCAGGGGTTTGACTTTTGAAACTGCTTTTAGAGTAAATTATCGCTGCAAACTGTACAACTTGCTAACTAAAGATGTCCCTATATCTTCATGAGATGTGTTCTTTAGTAACAATAGTGGAGATGTTAGTGTAAATATATTTCGGCAGCAATTTTTAATATAGAAGTTTATAATTTCTTACGTAGTACTTTCAAGAACTTTTACGAATATTCTTTATTTCCCTGAATTATTCAGGGAGGCATACGAGTCCACTACTACCATCGCTCATAGAAACCTGTACCTTAAAAGTCAAAAGTGATTGGTACCCTCACTGTTCCTATCCAAAGAATCAGCATTTGGACTCCGGTAACCTCACTCACTTAGTAAAAAGCAAGAATAGAACTGCTTAACAACAGATTTTTGTCAGGGCGTGGTATCACTCCTGTCGGGTCTAGTATAATTGTGCTGAAACATGGCTCGCTCACGATGAGATCTCTTCTTAGATGAGTTAATTATTACTTTTTTTCCGTAGTGTTTCACTGTTTTTAAAGGCGTATGCCTATTTTCAAACTAGCGTTATTGTGCTTAGGAGAGGATTCTATCAAGCGGTGAATTATTAAAAACTGTTTATAATGATGCCTATTTGTAATTATTTTATCTCCCACATTTTTACCAACAGAAGTGGATTTAATAAATTTCCAACACATCTAGTTTTCTTCTGATTATTTTCGTTGGGGGTTCCAAGATAGTTGATGTTTTTCCTTGAAACTTATTAGTGTTTTATTACTCGGCGTGTTCGTTGGTAACTGTTGTTGATCGTGTAGTCGTGGGCTCTCCCACATGCCCACGACTACACGATTAGGTGTAATTGTAAGTAATTTCTTAAGAATCTAATGAAATTATTCATGCTGCAGATTACTATTAACTTCACTCAAACTTTAAGCAACCGAATTGAAGAAACTATGTATTTCCCAGCAAACAATTTTTGTAAGAAAATATGAAATTTAAATCTCAACGCGTATTGCAGCATTCGTATCTTTATATTCTAACAAAACTGGACATCAAAATATTTATTGAAATGTTATTGATATAAATTTTACAAAGCATCGCAGACCAACGTATGATAATACAAAGCTGTTTCATAAATTCTGTTACTGCCATGTGAAATGTTGCAGAAATTTTTGCTTGGTTTAAATAGATATTGTACGTTATTTATCCAACAATTCAAATACTATTTTTGAACATATGCAAAACTAAGTGGTAAGCTACAAAATACTTGTTATATGGTTTGATTCAAGTATTTTTCTTTTTTGTGCTTGATATTGTTTAGCGTAGTTTTATTATTACACCCCCGGGAATAGAAGTTATAACCTATTACTGTTTATTGGGTACTTAGCAATTAGATGAGAAAATAGAGAGTTCAATATTATTTGATTGCCTCTGTGGCGCAGTGGTAGTGCTAGTTGACAGTATAATGAAAGATAAGATTGGCGGAAGCGTAATATTCCGACTATATAAAAATAATGACTACTACCGTCGTACTTGTATTGATTTGTGTCTATACTTGTTGCACTTGATTTGTATCCATACTTTGTTACAATAAATGATGGTTATTATTTATTTATCAAATGATAACAAAATGTTGATGGCATAGGTGTCCATTTTTTAGTTTTTTTTTTAGTTTAGTCAGAATAAAATTAATTTGGCCCGAATATACCACCATTTGAGCTCAACTGGACTGTGGTTAGTTACAAAGTTAGTAGTGGTTGTGGTTACTGACAAGCCAAGACAGTCTATGGATAGGTGACCTTTATTAACATTTTGAGACCTCTAATAGTAGACTTAAAGCAGACTCGCAGAGGTAGGAGAAATATCATCAACAGTTTTACTGTTTCCTAAGCTTTTCCATACCAAAAGTGGGTATCATAGCTATATCATCAGCCAACCACAGTCCATTTCTGGACAAATACCTCTCTAATTGCAGGCCACTTTGTTTGATCCTCGGCTTCTCGCATCCATCTCTTGCCAGACGTCTGTCGCAAATCATCACTCCACCTGGCCTCCACGTCTTACACTACGTTTACCGAGACGCGGTCTCCACTCAAGAACCCGTTTACGCTCACGATTATCGGTTCTACTAGGAAGACAGACTACCTGATAGATATCAGAAAAGGTTTAGGCATCTGATTACTTCAATTACTCGAGTAATAAACGAAAACATTTTACTGGTTTTATGTAATGCTCTGTGAACTCATGTAGATATTTATGCATAGTATCTTAAAAAGATTAAAGTGACATAAGAAACAGAGGACTGGCAGCAGAGAAAAGCCTATCCAATCTAAGTACACATTTTAATAGGTCATATTGAAATCTATTATAATACTTTTTGTCTCTAAAATCTTACCTACCTATATCCATACTTATTATTGTAAATTCATAAGTAACTCTCTCATTCCGCCTGTCTGTAACGCTGTACCAATTTTAATGAAATTTCAGCATCAAATACTTTGATTCTTGAGAAAAGACATGCACTGCTTTTTAAGAATACACGCGGGTGGAGACGCGCTTAAAAGTTAATAATAATAAATTAATAAATATTTCGGACATGTAACACACAACGCCATCTAGTCTGACAAGTGATATGAATACATATATACTTTTTTTTTGTAAATACATACATATTATACATAGAAAACACCCAAACTCCGAAACAAATATTTGTAGATTACACAAACATTTGGTCCGACCCAGGATTTGAACCCGAGACCTCAAGCACAGCAGTCGCATTCACTACCACTGCGCCACCGAGGCAGTCAAAGTTAGTATCTATATAGCTGCCAAATTAAGGCAGTGGAATACTGTTAACTTTTATGGACTGCGAATGAAACCAACCAACATTTCTTAAGCTTTATATCTTTTACTTTCGATGTCCTTAACTTTTTCGACCGTCATAAATAAAGGGCTTTGCAGTATATTCAGTCGAAATCGCAATATTTCCTGAATAGCTTTAAAGTGTATGATTATATTAGTATTATGGTTTTGTATTCCATCATTTTAGAAACTCAATTTAATTTTTAATACTTTTTTTTTCTTTTAAAGACAACTCCCACATTAGGAATAAACATCCTGTGTCGTGGGGGACTTTACAAACATACATGAAACGGACACAAAGAACATCCAGACTCCGGACAACAATTCGTGGATCACACAAAGTGTTGTAACGCGTGGGATTTTAACCCAAGACACTTGGCGCAGTAGCAAGCGTCATGGTGACCGCTGAAACCACTCGGCCAACCGTGCAGTCTTCCGTAAGCTCTGTATTTTCATTTATACAATTTATATAAAAACTTTATGTGTGCATAAAGTTTTTATACAACCTACAACGTCGGATTTAATGCCTTACACATTTTCTACAAGCCAACTTTTGAAAGATGTAGAAACTTTTAGTTTTTTTTTTTTCTAAGGTCGAAATCTTCTGAGAAGAATACACAACATCAAAGCAACGCTAAACACTTTATGTACCATTTTTGATAAAATATTATCGTAACCAAAAGAATTTACCTTAACATTTCCTTAAAGACTTTAATCACACCCCTAAACGTATAAATCCTTCCTAAAATTTATCACCCCCCTTACAAGTGACTTTTCATCCATAAATAAAGCTCGTCGTCCACAACAGGACGCAACCTGTTACCTGTCATCGCATCAACACGAATTAAAACATCTCTCAACTTACTACTTAGCAAGTCAAAATAAAATATAGCTTTTTGACCCTAAACTTTAGCAATTACAAAAGTTGAAAGTATATTTTTGTCCGATAACGGGATGAGACAGGAGGGTAACTTTATCATTATGAAACAGGAGGGCTTAATCCCCAGTCATAGTTCAAAGGGGTTGCACAAAATGGACGCAATATATCTCGCGTACAAAGCTGTGAGAAAAAAATCGCACCGTGAATCTTCCGAGAGGAAGTTTGTTTGTTATTTCTTCACAGACTGGCAACTTTTTGTTTCCTTAAGCTGCTAGTTACGTAAAGGTAATTTAGTAGCTCTTACACAAAGAAGTTGGTAAGGTCAATAAATCTCAAAATATTTGGCAAAAACAGAATATAAAACAATTGTATCTTTTAAAAGTCAGATAATCAATTATAAATAAATTATTAAGTAATTAATAGGAAATATTAAGAATAAAAAAGAAACAATATTTAATTACAAACGTCAGAAAATTCCTTCGCATTATCGCCTACTGGTAGCATTCCCAAAAGACTGGCAGCATTGCTACCGTGTTGTATCTTTTAATCGCATTTACTTATAAACTTGATTTTTCACTGCTTCAAAGAATCACAGAGTTAAGTCTGTGGTTCTTTGAAGCAGTGGAAGCAGATACCTCGACACGTTCCGACAAAACAATACTTTTGAGAGAGAGAGAGACTTACATACAGACAGACGAACAAAGAAGTGGTAATACAAGGATTCCGTTTTTGGTACAAAACCTCAAAAATAAACAAAATATGTTGGACTGCCGTTGTCAGCATTTCAAAAAAATAAAATACTTTTTAGACACGAACTAACATTGATCACTATATCTTTTAAATCATATTTTTACATCATCACGAGCATTCAATATTAAACTGGTGGATATTAGCGTCTCTTAGAAAGTTTATTTTTAAATGGTTCTTAGAAAAACATATTTTAAGCTTGCCTGAGGATTAGTGTTGTAGTACTGTCTATCTCTGAAAAAATCCTACAATATCAAAATAATCTGATCAGGCGGGTTAAGGTTGCATCATTTGTATACTTTGTATGTACCTTCAAAACTGTTACTAATACAATTATCTATGTAAACTGACAAAAAAAATTACGTCATAATTAGTTAGCCTTATATACTCGTATTACTAGCTGACCCACGCAACCTCGTTTGCGTCTTATATTGCCCGTGGCGTGAAAAATTTCCCTCGTTTTTGAAACATTCTTCATTGGTGCTCCGCTCCTATTAGTAGTAGCGTGATGATATAAAGCCTATATATATAGCCTTCCTCGATAAATGGACTATCCAACACCGAAAGATTTTTTTAAATCGCACTAGCGATTCCTGAGATTAGCCGGAACAAACAGATAGACAGACAAAAAATTTAAAAATATGTATTTTGCATATGCATGTAGTAGAAAGCGGTTATTATAATATTACAAACAGACACTCCAATTTTATTTATTTGTATAGATAATCAAGGAGCCTCTAAAAGTTGCCCGTATGTTTTCCCCGCTTGTAGTTTTCTACAGAAACAATAGTTACAATTTCACTTGAGCTCGTTGCGCGTGTAATTTTACGCTTCTCTACTCTTGAGAGAGCAAACAGAGTACCTCGTGTGATGTGCTTAATGAAGAAATGTGTTTTCACTAGGTATTATAAAATAATGCAATTGAATTTAAAAGCTTAAGTAATATTACACCTTTGGACCTACAGTAACTTCACTCACTCGGTGCAAATCAACGAAAGAATTGGTTAAGGCGGGGTGCTTGTGATGTCTCACTCTGATCAAGTCAGGCTACATTTAACAAAGCATCGTTTTCCCTCGATTAATATAACTATCGGGTGCTTGTAAAGTCTCACTCTGGTCAAGTCAGTCTACACGTAACAAAGCATGGTTCTCCCTCAATTAATATAACTAGTGGTCGCCCTGTGGTCGAAATTTGACCATTATGCATTAAAAAAATGTTTTATCTTTTTAGGCATTCCTCCTGTGCTGTTGCTGTAACATGCTCAACCGACGGAAATACTACATCTACTAGTTTATGTGCTATTCCAGACTATAATCTATCTATGTATTAAATTTCATTCAGATCATTGCACTCTTAGTCACGTGAAAGAGTAACAAGCATCAATCACATTTACTTTTGCATTTATGCCGACTGCCTCGGTGGCGTAGTGGTAGCGTATGCGACTGCTGTGCATGAGGTCTCGGGTTCGATTCCCGGGTCGGACCAAATGTTTGTATGATCTGCAAATATTTGTTTCGAAGTTTGGGTGTTTTCTATGTATAATATGTATGTATTTACAAAAAAAAAGTATATAAGTATTTATATCAGTTGTCTAGTACCCATAACACAAGCTCTGCTTAGCTTGGGACTAGATGGCGTTGTGTGTTAGATGTCCGAAATATTTATTTATATTTATTATAGTATTAGTTTGAATTTAAGATATTACAAATTAAGAATATTCATAATTTTCAAAACTTTTTGTAATTTCAAGCCTAACTTGGTGCAGCGATTAACAAAGATTTATCTTATTTTAGAGTCAGACGAAACTTTCTTCCATGTGTCTACACAGTCTTTAAATATATTTTATTTATTTTCTTTTGTTTTCCTTTCAGTAAATATCTCAATTGCGAGTTATTGTGCTGCTTCCTCTAGGTATCCTATTTGTTTTTTTTACTCTTCTTGATTACTGCCTCCCAAGCACTGAATGAGCCATCGCATGTTCTGAAACATAGCCCTTCAATGGTAAACTTCTCATAACAAAGAAACATAACTTGACCATTTCAATTCATTTAATCGTACCACAAAGTTAGAACGAGGGTAAAAGAAAAAGCAATTTATGTAATAAACATGAAAAATTGCCGAGCATTGACGTTAATCGCGCGCAAAGCCCACCAAGTCCTTCAGCAATTAAGGCGACAGCGTGGCAGGGAGACGTTGTCGTAACTGATTATTTAAATCAAGTCGATTGTATGTCCCTTCACGACTGAATAAAGTGTGTTATGGTAATGGCATTGTGTACTCATCGAGAAGCGGGAGCGAGACACTGCTTTTTTGTTTACCTAGAACTTTTTCAGAGGATAAGATTTTTCTTGGAGGAAGTATTGAAATGTAATTCATAGTTAATATATGGAAATCGCCATAGACAATCAACTTTATTCGGCCTTTTTTTATTTTTATTTTTTATCGCCACCTAGACGCGAGCTAAGCACACTGTAAAAACACCTGTAAATGTACTCTATTTATGTGAAATAATTCATTTCATTTTATTTCAAAGCTTGTGTTATGGGTTTTTTGTAAATACATCGATAATACTCAAACTCCTAAACGACTATTTTTACAAACAATACAAACATCTCGTACGATCCGGGAATCGAACCCGAGACCTCAAGCACAGCAGTCGCATCCGCTACCACTGCGCTACCGAGGCAGTTTAAACACATTTACACTTTTGAGGTATTTGTTGTTTGGGAAGAAATACTCCTGTAATTTGTATATAAAATTGTGTTTTAAAATTTCAAGTTACTTACAATGGTCTTAATTGGGTATGAATATGCAAATAGTATAGAATCACTATTTCATGTTTTGTAGAATTGTATGATAAAATAAGACATTAGTTTTATTATATGTATTTACATTATTATGTACATACAGCAGTGCAATAAGCTGGTTATGATGATGGTTTTTGTAAAACCGTGGGAGAGCCACGCTTCGGCATGAATGGGCAGGCTCGACCGGAGAGATACCACGGCCTGACAGAAACAGCGCTTGCGCTGTGTTTCACCGAGTGAGTGAGGATACCGGAGGCCAATACCCCAATCCGTCACCCCATTCCACTCCCATTCCCACAAAGGCCGGCAACGTGTGTTACCCGTGGTGTCCATGGGCGGCGGTAATCGCTTACCATCAGGTGATACGTTCTGCTCGTTTACTCCCTATTCCATAAAAAAAGAAATACATCAATTTTAAAAGCCACACCAAGATCATAATAGCGTTGTGAAGTATAATGGTAATTTAGGTATTCAAACCATTTCTATAAAAGATTGTATTTCATATGATTAACCTAATTCCTCATAAAAAAAATTACATACAGTTTAGAAATACAAATATTTTTAACAATTGAACTTCGATTAGATACAAGCGACTGTGTATCATTAATTTGACTATCCACGTGTTACATTTTATATCAAAGCCATTGTAGAAACTCCACCTCTTCTAACTTATACGTTAGGATCTCGCGGCCTCAAAGCTACGGTGATTTGTGTGGTTTGTGTGAAACGAATGGAATAGAAAATGAGATCATTCCGTCTTTCACGCCGTTTTACAATAACTCCTCTTTTTGTTGCAAACTTGGCTCTGTGTTACGTGCACCTTGAGGCCAGGTAGTGTGTACGTCTTTACACAAATGACAAACTAGTCCCTTTAGAACGTGAGGCGTGAGGGAAATCTAACGGCTTATTTGAAGAAGGCGTACAAACATGTAAAGTTTATTATCACAATATGTTAAAAAGAAAATATGTTTTTGTTGGAAATAAGGAGCGACTAAATTATGAATCAATTGTGTGCAAACAATAGAAACATGAACCTATACATTGAATAGAAATGTTTTTTTTATGGAACAGCGGGCAAACGAGCACATGTATCGCCTGATGGTAAGCGATTACCACCTCCCATGGACATCCGCAACACCAGAGGCGTCACAAGTGCGTTGCCGACCTTTGGAGGATGAGGAGGGGGATGAGGGAAGAGGTTGAGTTATGGGACTCCCGGTATCCTTACTCACTCGGTGGAAAATGGTGATCGTTGTGTCTCTAGATGAAAGAACCCCGAGTTTAAACTCGTATGGACGTTTTGTGTACCTGACTTGCTGGGATCTCGGATATACACGAATACCTTACTTACTCTCAAAATCTAATATACTTTTTTTTTTACAACGCCATCTAGTCCCAAGCTAAGCAGAGCTTGTGTTATGGGTACTAGACCCGGGAATCGAACCCGAGACCTCAAGCTTAGCAGTCGCATACGCTACCACTACGCCACCGAGGCAGTTAATACTGCATCATTCCTATTTCTCATCCTAATCTTGAGGTATTATTTACCCTGACCCTTGCGGGTAATTTCGTTTATTCAAAAGATTTCTTCAGGCAAGTACACAAAATATATTTTAATAAGCGTAAATATATATTTTGACTTGTGTGAAGCTAATTTTTACTCAGTTGAATATGTATGTCATTATGTTATAGCTATATTTTAAACTTAACTTATTATTATTTACAATATATAACGTTGTCAGTTCGTTCCTCAGACTATACATACAAATCGTAAAATAATTGGCCGTCACAAGCATAGCTGTGTCAGAGTTAGTTGTATGAAAAATGTGAAATAAAAATGTGGAACGGAGAGCAGATTGCATGGCTCACTGACGTTCGACCTCGTTACTGAAGCTACCGGATTGAGAATATATAGAAGAGCATACGTTTGTCCCTTGAAAATATTTCCTTCTATTACAAATTTGATTCAATAACATTCCCTTAAAGCATGTAGTATAACATAAATTGCAATGACTACCCTCTCTAACTTATAAGTGACTGATTTCTGTTTAGTTCTTCAATGCTGTTTATTGTACATTTCTTCTATTAAGTGTTACTAAAAACATAGTGTTTGAGAATGCTGGTTTATTTTATATCCATGAATATGTATGAAGTTGGCAATAATCGTGTGTAAAGTAATTGTATTGTAAATGTAAGTAGATTTAAATATGATTTGGTGACACGAATGCACGGAAAAACTCGATTGAGTTTGTGTGGCATCTTGTATTAAATTTCTTGTACTTTTTATTGTTTGAATAAATAAATAAATAAAATAAAATTAACACTTTTAAGAGTGGGTAATGTAATAATAAGAACATCTTTGTGTCTTATGAACGTCAATTTCATCATCACCACAAACCATACATCATCCAATACAATTATACCTACTTGCTTTATTCGTGCAGAGGTTTTCACAAGAAAATCATACATAATTTTCAGAAGAAAATTGTGTTTTCTTGATCAAAATATTTATTTGTTTTTTTGGCTTTGGGTCACAGATGTTTTTTTCATTCACAATAATTTTTACATTGTGTTGAATTGGCCTTCATCACTTCGCCTTAATCAGATTGCTTGTATTTTAAATAAATTTACCTAGATTATCATAACACAAAAACATCAAATTTACCGTGTAACGTTGTTTAAACAACCACATGTGGCGGTATAGGTAATCATGCCGCTTCTATGCTTCGGTGTCTACGTTCAAAGTGTCAAATGCACAGAGAGTGCAACCGACCACAATCACGGCGACGGCTGATTGCGACCACTCAAAAGGTCCGACGTTTTTACCAACAAGTTTCAACTTGTAATTAGTATGGGCAAAGTTAGTTCATATGTTTGGAATTTTGGAATAGTGCCCAACATGTTCAAGAGAAGTTTATGTTTCTCTCTCTTTATTTCTGTTTATTTAATTAAAATGAATACTCTTATACATGAGCACAATATCTAAACTAAACTAACTGTATGTTCTCCAACAATCTTATAAAAAATAAATTTGCATATTTTAGATTAACTACACCCAGACATAAACTCAAGAACACATTCATCACACAATTTGTTCATAGTTGGAATCGAACCCTCAGCCTTCTGCTTAGCAGTTAGAATTACGAACTACAAGACTGAAACTTCAGTAAAATTGTTTGGTACACCACAAATCAAGTTCCAAACAATATTAGGAACGTTTCGAAGTTAGATCTCCCTCAACACTGTAATACGCCCGAGCAAACTAAACTACTCCTAAAGCGTTACCCAATTCCCATAACCTCTGACGTCACAAGTTTGTTCACGCACCGGTTATTATTCGTTGGGCGCGCGACGCGACACGTACAGTAATTCTGCCGGGCATCCTTGTCGCCGCGACAACGAAGTTTGCGAGCGACAAACTTACAAATAATACGTGCCTCAGACATCGCTGCTTAGGATTCTGAAGGCAGATAGTGTATCATCCCGCGTTTCCTAAACTTGTTAACTTTTACCAACTTTTGTTTGATAGGCTATTGGCTAGTTTGAGTTAGTTCTCTTCAAAATACAAGTTTTGATCGCCGTCTGTATGTGTGTGTATAGTTTGTACGTCATTTAACATGTCTGTGTCCGTGGGTGTGTATGCAAGTTAAGATACACGTGTGCGCGCGTATTCTTGTACTTTGTGATGTTATTTTGTTAGAAAAACAAATGCTAGGTTTTGATCGCACAAAATTAATCTATGTCTTTCTTCAAGTATTATAGTGTCTCCGTGCCAAATTTCGTTAAAATCGATTGAGTGATTTAGCTATGAAAGCTAAAGCATTTATTGAATTAGTAGGAATCATCGACCACGGTCGTATTGCAGTAGAAACCCAGTTACGAGTATCATAGCACGTTGCCACTTACACCAAAATTGGTGTCAAAACTTCTGCGGTTTCCAGTAGCAAGTATAAATGTTATATTATTAATATATGGCGTTATTATTGTTTAATAAATTACCAGAGGGAAGCTTACGGCGATGGCACACTTAGATTGAGTGACGTCATTTGTCAAAACAGAGATGCTTCATTAGGTGTCCCTCAAAGAAAAACCTGAAGTTTATAAATAATGGGCGGGTGCGTTATACTGATTTTATTTGTATGCTTCAATAAATTATACAAGGAAATTGCTTTACAAATCGATCTTTGTTGTGTTTCAATATTATTTATTTAATTAGAATATACTTACAGCTACCATTACAGACATGTAATGAATGAATCAAAGAAAAACTTAATACTTTTGGCTCAATCCAAGAATCGTACCCGAGACCTCTTGAATGGCCCTCACCGATGCTAACCGCTAGACAAGGCAATAAATACTTTCAACATAAAATAGAAAATATAAGTAATAAATATATGTGATAAAATATTAGGTATGCGAACTAATATTATTTCGTATTGTAAGAACTACAGAATCAAAACAATTAATTGGCATAATGGACACGGACACGTTATACATAGTTTAAAAATGCTCATTCCCTTGTGTCGAATCCAATCAGAACATAACTTAACTAAACAACTGTTTGAACAACTACAACTAAACGTAAACAACAAAACGGGAAGTGCACTCGTAGTACAAGTGTGTTGGTTGGAAATCGTTGCTTTTAAAGTCAAAGTTTTGTTTTCTAATGCCATTACAACTGTTATTATTTGAATAAATGGCTATAATAAGAAAAAAATTGTAGAGAAATATTATTGCTTAGACAAATCAATAATGTAAAAGGGGGTTTAAATATAAACCCCCTTTTTATTCTATCTTAGCGGTGACCGTCTGCTCTCTATCCAATTTATGCTAATAAGGGGTGTTTTTTTAAGCTAGATAGAACTTTAAATTGTAATAAGTGACACAAAAAATTAAATTTTGATGAAACTTTTTTTTTATTTGTTTCAGTATACTCTGACAAATCATCATGAATAGACTCACGCTTGAACAACGCTACGAAATTATCCAAATTTACTTCGAAAATCAGTCGTCGATTCGCGCAACTTATAGACGACTTCGTCATTTGTATGGCGTACATAATCGTCCATCTGAACAAGCCATTCGTCGAACTGTGGATAGATTTCGTACCACATACTCTCTAGAGGATGCAATAACACCAGCACGTCGAAGGAATGTGCGTACTGAAGACAATATCGCCGCTGTAAACGAGAGTGTGGAAGAAGATCCAAATTTATCGATTCGTCGTCGGTCGCAGGAATTGGGGCTCTGTCCGTCCACTACGTGGAAAATTTTGCGCAAAGATCTCGGCCTACACCCGTATAAGATCCAGCTGGTGCAGGAATTGAAGCCACGAGACCATTATATGCGTCGTTCTTTCGCCGATTGGGCTCTAGAGCAGTTGGCAACTGACCCGTTGTTTTATCGCAAAATTGTATTCAGCGATGAGGCGCATTTTTGGCTTAACGGGTTTGTTAATAAGCAAAATTGCCGCATATGGAGTGAGACCAATCCACAACAGACCCTACAGACTCCATTACATCCAGAAAAATGCACCGTATGGTGCGGTTTTCACGCTGGTGGCATCATCGGACCTTATTTCTTCAAAAATGAGGCCGGAGCTCGCGTTACGGTCAATGGAGATCGTTACCGCACCATGATCAATGATTTTTTGTTTGAAAATATGGATGACATTGATCCGGAGGAGATGTGGTTTCAACAGGATGGCGCTACGTGCCATACGGCGAACGCAACCATCGACTTATTGAAATCAAAATTTGGCGATAAGTTGATTTCGAGAAATGGACCTGTCAATTGGCCTCCAAGGTCGTGCGATTTGACACCTCTCGATTATTTCCTGTGGGGCTACGTGAAGTCACTGGTTTATGCTGATAAACCAGCAACAATTGACGCCTTGGAGGCCAGCATTGTTCGTGTTATTCGTGACATACGGCCAGCAGTGCTCGAAAAAGTGGCCCAAAATTGGACGTCCAGAATGCACTTCGTCAAGAACAGCCGCGGTGCCCATATGCCCGAAATCATTTTCAAATGTTAATGTCACGTATTGATCTTTCGCATAAAAAAGAAATTTTGATTACAATTTAATTTTTTGTGTTATTTTTTACAATTTCAAGTTCTATCGGGCTTAAAAAAACACCCTAAGCTGAGTCTCCACCGAATAAAAGTTGTCCAACTTTTGTGTTGTCAACACGTGTTGGTGACAAAAGTTTCTGTAATTTCCGTGTGTTGGCAACAAAAATTTAAAACAAATGTTGGGAACCTTGTTTCTGTTTTTGATGGTAAACATGAAAGGAATACGCTTGTTGCAGATATTACTTGGCTCTGTGGAGACGCTTAGTTGGCAACAACAAAAAGAAACATGCCACAATGCCGAACGAATCAATTGAGTTGTTAATTAATCTATATCGCATACAAAGACGAGTACGATGAAATTTCTGATTTGTCCATCACTAATGCGGCCTGATAACAAATCATCTCTTCTCTAATCATAAATAGTTCAATCCCTCCATGTACTTTTCTTGCTTTCAGGCTTGGTCGTACACAACACTTTCGTTTCTTTTTACATAAAATAATAAATACTGGGGCTGCCTGCAACGTCGTTCGAAGCCATTATACCGTGTAGACGGCTTGTTGCCTTTGCTACCAACAAAAATGTTTTTTAAATTGTTTACGACTCGGTGTAGACACAATGGAAGTAAAAGTTGTTGATTTTCTGAAGAGTTGCAAACAGTTGGAAACACTGAAATTGCCAACAATTTTGGTAGAGGCGCGCCTTTATAAATCATTAAAGTCACTCAGATTAAAGCTGAGGATGCGGTGCCATACGCCGCATCGCAGGATCATGCGATGCGAATTGCTGGGATGAAGGACTTCGTGCGGCAAAGCGTTGGTTCAGGTAACCATACTTTCGATAGTAGTGAGCCGTCCAATAGACGTGTTTTTAGGAGTTGTTACATGGATCGCAAAAAGATTGTTTCACTGCTGTTATTGTTAAGAGATATAGAAGAAAAATAAGTTTTGAGTTCATCTATTTATTACTGTTTTCTTAGTTTTGGAAATTCGGAAATAAAATTTCACATACGCTCTTCCGTGCAAGATGCTCTGGTGTTGCGGGTGACCATGGGCGTAGGTAATCGCTTACCATCAGGCGATATGTCTGCTTGCTGCTTGCCACATATTCCATAAAAAGTTTTTGCATTGCATTTGCATTGCATGCAACGCATCACAAATATCTGCGAATTCGCAGATATTTGTGATGCGTTGCGAATTCGCAGTATAGTAGCCAATCTGATAGCATTGTTTTAAAATCAAATAAAGGATTCAATATAATCGACTCTACGCTCACTAATTTCAATACTCGCAGAATATATAACAATTCACAATGGGTTGAAGAGCACAAGACGTTTAAGGTGTAGCTCCTTCACGGAGGATCAGAACGGAAACCTTTATATCTTGTTCAATTGTTCAGTAGACACAGGATGGCCTTCTAACCATCCTTTACTATTCTTATCTTTTATCCTATACATATGTTACTTCTAATGTACGTATATCTACTAACGAGATAAACTATTTTTGAAACTATTAGGATACAAATAATAAGCTATGGGGTTTTTTTATAACCGACTTCGTCAGAAGGAGGATGTTTCTCGAGTGTGTGTTTGTATGTGTGTAAATCCTGGTCAATGAGGTTTGGCTTATCAGTTAACCCAACTAAATGTCAGGCGATTATAGTGGGTAGCAAACGCATGATAAGTAGAATCGATACTACTTCAATATCACCGATTGTGTTCAATGGCTCAGTCCTCCCGTTCAGCAACGTAGTCAAAGATCTGGGCTTGCTCATCGATTCGACCCTTGATTGGCAAGCTCAAGTTACTTATGTCAGCCAGAGGGTAACTGGAAACATGCGAACGTTATATCGACTCAAAAACTTCCTACCACCTAACACCAAAACAACTCTCATGCAGTCCTTAATAATCCCAATAATTGACTATGGTGATGTATGTTATTTCGACCTGAATGCAGATCTTCTCAATAAACTAGACCGCCTTCTTAATAACTGCATTCGATTCATTTTTAATCTCCGTAAGTATGATCACGTGTCAGCCTTACGTTCTCAACTTAAATGGTTGCCTATTCGCCTGCGCCGCAATCAGCGAGCACTTACCTCCCTATTTTCTTTTCTTAACTCACCTTTTTCTCCTACATACCTTGCTTCATATTTCCGTTATCTGTCCTCTAACCATGACAGAAATCTTCGTTCAGAAAATAATCTACTCCTCTTATGTCCTTCCCACAATTCAGATTTCATGAACTCTTCATTCTTTGTCCAAGCGGTACTACTCTGGAATGCTCTCCCACTTGAAATCAGGATGTCCACAAACCGTCTTATGTTCAAAAAGAAGGTACATGACCTCCTTCTCAGTAAATCGTCAGAAATTTCTAATTGATAGTGGCTTCACCTCATATTCGGATCATCATCGTGTACGAACGTAGTGTATTTGTATAAGTATATTTTATATATGTATTTATTGCGTGTGTATTCATTATAATATATATGTACCTCTGTGCACCACCTACCTTACTAGATCTCTACACCACCCTAAGGTTGACTGGAAGAGAATGCCCTGGGCATTAAGTCCGCCAATGTACAAATGTGCATGAAGTTTTAAATAAATAAATAAATAAATAAATCCATTTCTTTTGTATGCCCTACAGTCCAAACGACTGGACAACTTGGTATATGAGATGTTTTTAAATTCATCAGTGTAGTAGTACATCCTTAAACTTGATGAAAAGCAGATCACAGTAGAAAATATGTTTTCATTTTGCCTTGCACTATATCATCCGTCATATATCATTTCTAGTTATGAACTCTTTCATACCGTTTCTGTAGCCGTCAGTTCTGTTTGTTTTTTTTTTAACAATTATGTTTTTAGGTAAGGTAATGATTATCTTTCTTTAAATGTATTTATAATACTAATTTATAATTTACTGGCATTCGCCCGTGGCTTCGCTCTCATTTAATAAAAAGTATCCTATGATACTTCTAATACCCACAAGAATATGTGTATTTTTATGATCATCGGTTAAGTAGTTTCCGCATGAAATCGTAACAAATAAACTTTTATAATTCACATTTATAATTATAGAAGCTAGATAGGGTTGTCAACTGTTAATTTGAAATCGTAACGTTATGTTCGTAAATAAAATAAAACAAATTTTTCGAATAACTTTCGATATTGATTTTGAAGCATTTTCTGTTTAAATCTTTAAACATCTTAGCGTTAATTAGTGCAGTACATACTATTTTAATACATGCTTAAAGTGTCAATAACTATATGTTATAACATTCTTCATATACCTTCTATTGTGTATTCTGAACTCGTTTCTTGGGGCTCCTTAATTGACGAATTTCTACGTCAATTAATCCTACCAGCCTCCAGAGACTCCACACTTCGTGTCTTACATTTTTGTATTCTTTTACACATAATTAAATTATGTTAGAACTCATTTCATTCCAATAATATATGAGATAATCGCATTTTTCGAAGTTTAATATATTTATTCCAATATTTGTATGCCAATGGATTTCAAAACAACCGCAGAACATGTACTACAAAGTACTTTATCTGCAAGATAAGAAGAAATCAAAGTCAGAGTTTAAAATTCTTTTTTAATTCTACTAATGCTTCCAAGGCCTATTAATATTAATGTTAAAATTAATATTAAATTTTATTGTAACAAAATATAAGAAAACCTACTCACTCGTAAGACGTAGGTATATATGCGACCTAGTATACGCTACCACTACGACACTGAGAAAGTTAAATTATGTGCACTAAACTACTGATATAAATACATATATACAGTTTGTTATAGATGTTGTAGCTTATCATGTTATAAATACATACATATTTTACATAGAAAACACACAAACTTCGAAACAAATATTTACAGATTCAAACAGAACCTTTCATTAAAACTACTACCTTTTTTAAATTTATATCAATATTGAAGGTTTTCTTTTACAACACATTTACTTTATGTTCAAAGTTATGCCTATAAACTAACAAATCGGCTTCAAACCCTCTGGAGTAAAACGTCCAACAATAAATATCTGCAGTACTTAAAGTAAACTTTGGCAATAACTACTTAAGTAAACACTTAATGAAGGACTAAACGTTCTTACATCGTACCAATAATTGCCACACTTCACTGCTGTAACAACTAATAGAGATGAATTGACTATAATTATGTGGCGTGTACTTCTAAATAATTTATGAGCTATTTATCTTACTTTTATGTTTATTTATTTTAGTTCTAGCTGAGTTAGAAGTACTTAGAAAGACTAGTCTAGTTTTTTTTTGGATATGGCAATTTGTGCCGGTTTCGACAATTCTGCCAATGGACTAATCTAGTTATTCAGTGGTTAGCAATAATGAAAGTTCAGACAAAGGTCGTGACTTCACAATACGTTCATTTGGTATTTGTGTGGGTGTAATACCTATAATTTTCACCTGTTCGTGGATACATAAGTAGGTATGTTTATTTAGAAAATTGTTCAGGACAAAAATAGTTTTTGTGTCATTAATTAAAACAATTTTTCGAAACGATTTGACAGCCAAGTAATTTATTGGTTTAGTTAACACAATTAATAAAATAGCACACTCTAGATTGTAAATGGCGCTTTTGTAAAATTAAATGCCTTTAAGATAAAGCTGTTCGGTCGACTCTTCCTTTGTGTTAAATAATCTAAGCAAAGTAATAGTTTCTTGCAAAACCCTTTTAGCTTTGGCACAGAATTACAAAATTATAAAACGAATGTCAACATAGTGGGTTTTGATGTTACTTTCAGATAACCTAAAGTGGGGCACAGATATCTGACTTGAGCCGTGTTATCTGAGCGGATCAAAGTTACCCGCCTCGGCTATCAGCTCGCCAGTAATTAGACTTGCCCTAGCCTGTGCCAGCGGTGGGATTCGATTATATCAAATAATTGAGGGATTTGTAGTTTAAGCTTTGTATTTTACACTAAAATCTTTAGAAACTCCGTAACCCTGAGTGTGATTTGAATTCAAAGTTTAACCTATTATTCTATAGAAATGAATAAAATTGAAATATCTGTTTGTAATTACACAATTTGTTACCGAGTCCATATGAAAGTACTAACATCGTCAAATTTTTATTTGTCCGTCTGTTTGTTTATTTCTCCTAGTCTCTAGAACTTCTGTACCAGTTTTGATGGGACCTTTAGATGACTGATTTAAAGAGTAACTTCATTTATTTTAGAAAAAGAAATCTTCAGATTTCACGAAAACAAGATTAAAATCAATGAAATATTGAAAAATATATTCGTACTAAAACCAAAACACGGACGTACCGGGGGCACAGCTAGTTATTTAAAAAAAGTATAACCACTAGGCCAGTCGTGCAGTCTTAATTGAAAATAATATTCTAATTTCATACAAAGAATCAAGCAATAGGAAAATCTTTAACGTTTTGCGGAACCTCATTCGCTCAGTAACAGATCAGTTATGTATCTATTATTAATATTGTTAAATATCGAATCAGATATTAGCTTAGCACATTCCATGTCACATTTAGGTATTTTACGTCAATTGTCTATTTATCTATCGATTATATACAGTCTTCGTTCTAAGCCTGATGGCTGGTATTTGGCAAAACTGTAAATAAAAAGTACAATTCCACAAACAATACATTCCTTAACACTGATTACCTGCTTGACAGCAGAAGGGATGCTTACCTTTGATAGATAATGGGACGAAAATAAACGCATTTGTTTCTAGAGTTCTAGAGCAGGTTTCTATTGGAGACCACAGTTACTACGAGGTGACCTGTTTGTTAAATTATAAATAAACACAAGCTTTACTCTCTCTCTCTCTCTCTCTCTCTCTCTCTCTCTCTCTCTCTCTCGCTCACTCTCTCTAGCTTGATAGTACAACTAATAAAACTTATATCTATAGATAATTTATTTCTAGTTAAAAAACTCTTTTTTTAAAAAAGACAAAACATGCACTATGAATAAATCCTGTGTCGCCGGGGTACTTTACAAACATAATGATGTATAAAATGTTATGGGATAGGGGCAAACGAGCGACGAATTGCCTGGTGGTAAGCGATTACTGCCATCCATGGACGCCCGCAACAACAGAGGCATCACAAGTGCATTGTCGGCCTTTTAAGAAGGAATATGCTCTGTAATGAAACCGGATACTAAAAACTAAACTAAACTAAAAATCCGAGCCAGAACCACAATATTCGTTGATTGCGTGATATATGATAAATTATATTTATTTTGCAATTAAATCTTTAGAGATATTCGTACACGTCGTACTTTACAGCTAGAAGAGACTGACGTTTTCTAAGACTCACTCTGGGAAGAAATGCCGAAACCAACACAGAAATGTCTTTTTTTTTAACACAAAGTGTTGTCGCTTGTAGGACTTCAACCCACTCAATGCAGTAGAAAGCAGCAAAGTAACTGCTTAATCATTATGTCAGCCATGCAGGTAATATAACTAAGCACTAAGGTATTTAAATTTAAATCTAAATATAAATTTTCTCCTTAAAATACTACAAAACCCTACCAAGAAATAACCTACGAAGGCTTTTAAAACATATAATCAATATTTCAATTAAATTTCACAGCAGACCGCTCTTTTGAAAATAAAATGTTATTAGTGCCTCGTGGAATAAACGATTTAACTTTCTATTCATTCCCGTATTACGCAAGATGGATTTCTCATAATTATGGCAATAATCGTAATTGCTATTGGTAACAAAGAATCCAGCTTGCTATTTTCAATTGTTTATTTATACCATAAATAGTCACTACTCGTAAGAAGCAGGTGTAGGTAATACACAAAGTATTAATATTTAAGAGAAACAAAATAATTTTTTTTAGGGTTCCATATGTTAATAAATCGAAGATCAGAAATCCTAACTGTGTACGCCGTTATTGCGATTGTAAGACCCGTTATAGATGGTTGGCTCGAAAAGCATCACGGGATCCTCTCATACCGTCTGATGCAGGTGATCACTGGGCAAGGATGCATCGGAGAGTACCTGTATCTGATCCGCAAGGAGCTAACGCCTGAGTGCTATCATTGCGATGGCCAAACCGTGGAAATGGCATTTCACACGCTGGCAAAATGTCCAGCGTGGGGCGAGCCGAGGCGCGATTTCGTGGCGGCTATCAAAGTGGGGGCTTTCTCGCACGGGAACATGATTGCGGCCATACCCGAAACGGTGTGCCGTTTTTAGTCGATTCGATTCCGATATAATCACCAGTTGGTGGTATCCGATGGGATTTCCTTCTTGCAAGAATAAGACTCGAGAGAGAGATTTTTAGATTTTTAGCAGCAAGACACGTTTGTCTTAATACAAAATGATGGTACTGTGGTAGAGTGCGAACTGATGGGTATTGAAATTTTGTTAAAATCACGGTCGACTAATTTCTCAGAATATATACAAACATACTAATGCGGCAGCTATGATACTGATTATTTTTAAGAACAAATTAAATACAATTTTTCCCTATCTTGAAATTCTAGGAAATAGCTATAAAATATTCCGGTTCTGCTATCAAAGCCGTGAACGTGTCAATTGTCAACATCGTAGCAAGGTTACGTGACACATAGTAGCTGATTTTACGTAGCAACTACGTCGTAGCAGTAACGAGGCGTTGTTTGCGAGCAAGATAGCGTGACGTAAGCATTATCTAAAATTGATATCACGTAGAACACCGCTTGTGCATATATGCAGAGTTGAAGAGTCTGTTGTCGGGCGTTATTAAGACACACGTCAACGTTATTGTGTAATATCAATGCAAGTTACGTCTTTACGTTACAGTGATTGATGTCAAATGCGTAAGTAATATCGTAAATAAAATAATAAAATATTCGCATTTCTCAACTTGTAAGTTGCTGTAAACCGACTTTTTGAAGAGATCAAAAGTTACTCAATACTTTTAAGTAACTGAGCCTTTCAATACAGAGTGCTATCAACTATAACAATAGTTTACAAAATTTAACTTTTTAAATTACCTTGAAAGACACATATAAAAAGGGAAAACTGGCAGAAAGTATATTTATTGGCCTACAAATCTTAAAAATTATCAAAGATTCTCTCAGATTGTCAATGATGGAATTGGAATCGTTGAGTTGTGATGGTTACAAAGAAATTGCTACGATATTCTACAGATAGGACTAAATATGTCATTAAAGATTCATTTTCAGCACTGGCATCTGAGCTTTTCCTGAAAACTTAGGATGTATGACTGAACGAAAAAGTAGCACGTTTCCACGAATATTTAAGGGATTTTAAAGAACGATATCAACGTTTCTTAGATAAAAACATGTTAGGGAATTACTATTGTTCTATTAAAAGAAAAACTGATTCAAATAACTATGCATCGCGCTAAACGGAGCCACTAATTCCACAAAATACAGGAATACCTAGCTTGAGGATTAGGCGTCTGATTTAATTGTCTGCCATACTAGCTAATATACTTTGTTAATGTAATTAAAATGACTTTGTAAATCCCTTATTGTATGGTTAAGTTTATGTAATAAAATTATTTAATGTAATAAATATTATAAAAAGGCGAAAATGAGTTTTTTTTAATTTATCCTAAAATTATGTATCCCAGTTATGTAAACAAATATTTCTTAGACCAAACTTGACAGATTTTTTTATTACAATAATAATGATAATTATTATTGTTAGTATTGCATGTGACGAGTTTAAATAAATATTTCATTATATTTACATTTGGTTTTGATCCATACTATATTACTTTTATTCATATCTAATACCTGAATTCTGAAAGCAAAGAGCAAGATCGAAAGCATTGGTCCATACCAACAGTCTCAAGAAAATCCCTTATCAAAGTTGATCAGCTTAATCTCAACATCAACGGAATTGTATCGATTGAAAGGTTGCACCAGATCAAAGAGCCTGATCAAAGGCTCACGGCCAGTGATTAATGGCCCTATTCATCTTATTTCTCTTCACTGACCAACACTTTGGCGGTATTCATGTAATTGAATTAATTAGATGCTTCAGTTCACTTTGGCCAAAAAATTAAACTTGGTATCCCTTTGATGGTGGATCATTTATCAAAGTTATTGAAGTATGATTTAGTTAATTTTTTACTATTTTGAAATGGTATAGAGAGGCAAATACAAAGACAAGTCTCGTCATTCCCTAGTAATTGACTATCAACTGCTCCTATGTACCTACTCATAGCAATTCAATTGAAACAGGAGTGTTGGTGGAGTGTTACCGCCTGTAATGTTTTAACATAACATATTCGTTTATTACCTTCACTTACTCAAACAAATTTAAGCTCTATGGTGTCTTATCTACATTATAATAATGTCAAATCTTAAAACTGATCTAAGGATGGAACATAGCTATAGATAAATAGATTATTTATTTATTTATTAAGAGAGTTACAAAAGTGCTTACAATTGATGCAATTGCAATCTCAAATATAGTGGCACTTTTAGTTGATAAGAGTTATTTTAATAAGTCCAATGTTGAAATCAAAAAGTAGGCGTAAACCAAACCAATTCCATTTCAAATTATGATTTACAAGCTGACCCACGCAACTTTATTTTCGTCTCCTATTGCCCGTAATGTGATATTTTAACCCGTTTTTGAAACATTATTTATTGGTGCTCTGCTCCTATTGGTTTTAGCGTGATTATATATTAGCTATAGCATTCCTCGATAAATGGGCTACCTAACACAAAAATATGTTTTCAAATCGGACCACCGGTTCCTGAGATTAGCGCGTTCAAACCAAGAAACAAACTCTTCAGCTTTATAATATTAAGTATAAATTAATATAGATTCGTGTATTATATTATAATTAAAATTCTTAAAATAGTTATAATTCTTGTTCACTGTTTCATTAAATAGTTTTAACAAACTTAACTACCCATCCATAACTACAAGTGTTCTAAAGTGTTTAAAACTTAAGTTATGCTGCCGAAGCAATATGCAAGGAATATCTACTTAACAGTACTGGTCGTGAAACAACTTTGACGGACTAACTTCAACCGCTCAACTTAAAGTTAAAGGTACATTTGTGTAATTTATCTATACGATGCGGTTGCCCACTGCCCAGCCATAGGCTAATATAAACTAACAACTGTCCAACACACGACTGTTGTGTTAAGTTAAGACAAAGTTTTAGAAAGTAGCGACTTAGGTTAGGGTTGGTTGTATCGTGCAAAGATTTAATATACATGTAATGCTATTTGTTAACAAGACACTGTTTAAGAAATGTTGTAATTTTTTTATACATGTGTAGTTTTTATCATCTTGCTTTCTATTTCGACTTCTGAGTTGTTTCGTAAAAAAAAATTGTTGGTACATATAAATAATAAATAAATAAATATTTCGGACATCTATTTAACACACAACGCCATCTAGTCCCAAGCTAAGCAGTGCTTGTGTTATGGGTACTAGACAACTGATATAAATACTTATATATACTTTTTTTTTTGTAAATACATACATACTATACATAGAAAACACCCAAACTCCGAAACAAATATTTGTAGATTCCACAAACATTTGGTCCGACCCAGGATTTGAACCCGAGACCTCAAGCTTAGCAGTCGCATACGCGTACCACTACGCCACCGAGGCAGTCAATGTATATATATATATGTATATAATATGGCTGGAGGATGCTTACCAACCACTGTTAGATCCGAAGTCAAGATTTTAAAACCATCCTAAGTGACTTTTTTTGCCAGATGGAAACCAGGAGTTGAAAAAACATATTACTAGGCCACCACCCTCATTGCAAATACAGACAGTTTAACATGATGGCCTAGTGAAATGCTTTTTTACGTCGCAGTTAAACAATCCGCGAGGATAGTTGGTGGGAAACACGTGTGCTCATAGTGAGCTCCAATTTTCGTCTGCTGGTTAGAGGAATGAAGAGCTGAAAAAAAATTATATAATAAAGGATAATTTTGTTCCAACAATTATAAATCTTTCAAATTCTCATTCAATATTTAAATTGACGAGTACTATACTGTCCATATTTCCCAATTGGTGATCATGATATAACAAATTCATCGATACAGTTTCCTTCGGGTATCTGCGGTTAATGATAATAGTCTGATATGTACTTGTCTCATTCATTATTAAAGGGAAATGAATTGGATTATTGAAGTGAAGATGAATTTTCAGTATTATCAAATCTCATGTGGCACTTAAGGCGTGTTTTGGTATTTAGGTGAGGATATTGAACTCTGAATATATCCGCGAACATTTAATTCAATAATGGAGCTTAGTAATTCAGATCTGAATCTATTGTTATTTTATAATGTATTAACTTTATCCGCGGCTGCGTATACGTTCTTATTTAAATGAATAACATATGTCATTCTTCAGGAATCAAATTATTTAATATTAATTGCGTCCAAATCGGTTCAACAATTTAGCGGTGGAAGCGTAACTGACAGACAGACAGACTTACTTTCAAATTTATAGTATTAGTATGGACTAGATAACCCGGTAAACTTCTTATCACTTATATTTATTTGAGATTTTGTTTTAAAAAAAATCTGAACGCGCCTATAAATATTTGACAACCAAGTGTAAATTTTTTCGTTTAAAAAGACAAGAGACATCAAATGTTTCAAAGCAAGGTATAAATTATGTTGGAAATCGTTTTTTGTTTTTTCGAAAGACGGTCCCCATTTCATGTCATCCACATTTTATATATTTTTTATCATTAATTTCATCACGACGAAGACTTGAAAACTCGAAGACTTATAAATACTTGACTTCAACTTCAAAAAAATTAAAATAAATAAATTGTGTTAGGTTAGCCACGTAAGTAAATTTGTGTAGTTCCTTACTGTTTCATAACCAATTTTAACTAAAAATTTTCTTAAAACAGCAATAGTGACACCCCTACACTAATGACTACTTAATACACCCTTTCGTCTCAAATATCTCTGAAAACAGACCAAAGGTAAGAAAATTAGGAAAGTTGGAGATGATCCATTCCGGACGAAGGTAAAACCTTTAAGGGATTACAAGATTAAGACCAAAGTATTCAAGTTTTTACTTCAGCTTCCATAATGACAAAGCTATATTTTAATCTCAAGAAAATAATTAACAGAAAGGTTTTGTAAGTGGTGAGTCACGGGCTGTCTAGATTATAATTATTAAACAATCGTAGAATATTCGACTAATTGATTAGGTAAGGTATCAAGTACATTTCTCAATAAAGATCAGGGTATACGAACTCGCTCTTAGTAAATACATAAGTATAACTGAACCAACTGTCTATACATATATTTTTTGCCTGCTGGTTATCACTTGGTTAAAGGACTCACATACGTCAGATGTACCTGGTTGATCCAAAGAGATTCCGACCTAAAGATGATGTAAGACATTTTTGTATTTCATTTCACACCATACCCTCCGTGGGGGGGGGAAGCAAGAAGGGCCCAAAACCCTAATCCCCGCGGCTGCCTACCTCGGCAGTCAGGAGGGGCTCCAGGAACGCTTCAGCGGCTTCTGGAGTCCCGCTTCTTCTAACAATGCATAATGTAAACAAAAAAATTATATAACTATATTGTTAACGAATGTTTTCTTCAGGCAAATTTTTAAGTAACCTAGGACTAATTATCATTATAAATTAATCCTTATGATCATTAATATTGATCCGAAGAATATTTGGTCATGATTATCTCAAATAAAATTTGATTGTTTGCTTCCCTTGCTAAAATTCTAATGGCCTGAAACGCAAACCTAAGAGTAAATTTTTATATTTATCTTCCAAATCCACAATACAACTCAATAAAGCCTAATAATCAAAATTCCAGAATTCACAATCGAAAAACCTCTAACCGCAATTGTCAATATGACGGTAATATAATTATGGGAACGACTACCGCTAGAGTGAACAGCGTTTATTACCTAAAATACAGGATACACGTTACAGGCTTAACAAACTACACGTGAATAAAATATTTTTGAGTAGTATTTTATAATTAGCGCAAGACGGCTAGCAGAAGCTGAATGCGACAAGCCAAGGATCGAACTAAGTGGCGTGCAATTGGAGAAGCCTATGTCCAGCAGTGGACTGCGGTAGGCTGATGATGAGGAGTATTAAAGTTGACCAGAAGTGCCTGATACTCACGCGGAGGGTTTTCCACTCCCTTAAAAAGATTCCAGTCATTTCTTAAACCAGGCAAATTGGGCGAAATACACATGTGTGTAAAGCACGACAAGCATGATAGAAAGTGGGTACTGCTCCAATGGACGACTGCATTCCAACTCACGAGGCATAAGTTACCGGCTTTTAAGGTTCGGTTTAACTGAGTCATTTAACACTGAAATAATTTTAAATTGGACTAGTATTTAATGAGATTAGCACGTTTAACCAAACAAACACTGTCTATAATATTAGAATACATTACGTAGCTGTGGTAGTGTTACTGTGCTTTGTCAATTATTTTTCTCTTTTCTGTGTCAAATAGACTGAATTAAAAGTATTTCGTAGATTACACTTTGTATGGTAATTAGTTTTTTCGTATAATTTAATCCCTACATTACTTTCTTTTCTCTCCTTACAACCAGTATACCTAAAAACTCCTGAACTTTTCAATCGCTTCTATTGCTGTAATACGTTGCTTTATCCCACAAATTATGGCCACCCTATTGACCAGCCGCCTTGCTCCATAACCACTGTTCTCATTACCAATCGCAAGTTAATTACACCCCAACAACCCACCGCGTACCATTACGCAAACACTAATATACCAATAACAGGTATATACGTACTTGTAGGATGGAAATTATGAATCTAGATGATTAGGTTTCTGATGAGTTTGATATTGAATTTGGGTAAGCCTATTGCAATTAAACTTAAACTCAATAGTTAGTCTAGTGGTTTAAGCAGTCGCCACGCCGCTTTCCACTGCATCAAAGTATCCGTGTCGGGTTCAAATTCCAAATAAGACAGCACTTTGTGTGATCCACAAATTGTTGTCCTGGGTCTGGGTGTTCTTTATGTCCATTATATGTACGTATGACTGCCTCGGTGGTGCAGTGGTAGTGCATGCGACTGCTGTGCTTGAGGTCTCGGGTTCGATTCCCGGCTCGGACCAAATGTTTGTATGATCTTCAAATATTTGTCTGTCTGATTCACCACGCAAAATAGGCGCACTGAAGTCGTCGAGTTGCGGAAACCCAGCCCGAGAGTTTCAAGTTCAAATAAGTATTTGTTTCGGAGTTGTGGTGTTTTCTATGTATAATATGTATGTATTTACAAAAAAAAGTATATGTATATTTATATCAGTTTTCTAGTACCCATATCACAAGCTTAGCTTGGGACTAAATGGCGTTGTGTGTTAGATGTCTGAAACATGTATTATGTATTGTATGTATAGTTTGTAAAGTCACAGGATGCATATTTCCTAACGTTGAGAGTTGTCTTAAAAAACTACTACAACGAAGCCAAAAGGAAGGATAGTAGTTTTAGCAGTCTATGTGTGATAGATTTGTATTACTGGTCCGGTACACATCTACACAAATAAATAAAATTAAAGTGTTTGTTTATCATTTCAAATGAACAACATTTAACTAAATGCATATAAAGGGCAATTTCCCGGGACTTTCACATGCAGCAAAACTGTGGAATAAACTGTCGCCTGCGTTATTCCCGCACAAATATGACATTCAAACCCTCAAGAAAAAAGCTTACTTCGCCTTAAAAGGTCGGCGACGCACTTGTGGCGCCTCTGGTGCTGCTGGCAATTACATTCCCAAGAAGGATTCACTTTATACAGAGGAATGGCTATGCAAAGTTGAACGAAATGCCAATCTCATACAGAAAAATGTTCAGGATTTTTTTTCTTTTTTCTTTTTCTTTTTAAAAAGACAACTCCCACATTAGGAATAAACATCCTGTGTCGTGGGGGACTTTACAAACATACATGAAACGGACACAAAGAACATCCAGACTCGGGACAACAATTCGTGGATCACACAAAGTGTTGAAGGTACCGCGTGGGATTTGAACCCACGACACTTGGCGCAGTAGCAAGCGGCATGGCGACCGCTGAAACCACTCGGCCAACCGTGCAGTCAATCAAATTAAGTCAAATCAAATTATATAAACATATGTGTTAAAATGTTGAATTACTCGTAGATCAAAACGATGATGTGGGTTTAAAATATGCGGGTTCTACATAACGTCCCAATCGATTGAAACTCAACTGTTCTGTGTACTGTACAAGAACCTCCTTCATTGAAACATACAACGTCAAAGTGTTTTTTTAATACGAATATTTGAGTCTAGATGAAAAAAATTTTATACTGTTACCTACAATTAATAGAAAGAATAAACGATGATACTGAGAATTATATATTCCCTAAAACTCGTTATAAAGAATAATGAGAACATTAAAAAGCAAACATGATTCCTAAATATAAACATCAAAAAGCAAAGAAACATAACTCTCATAAACACAGTTTTGGATTCCAGCAATTTTATTTGTATTGTTTATCACAATCATATGATAATACGATATTGAGATAATTATTGATTGTGTACTGATTATTGAATAGTAACATAATAATAGTTATCATAATATGTAAATTAAATCATAATCCATGATATAAAACATTCGAATACTTTAAATTGCTTCTTAAAGTATGGTAAAACGAACTCTTGTGAATGTATGTAGGTACATGTTATGAATTTATATATATATTTATTATGCCAGAGTGACTCCCGTCGTACTTTCGTACTTTCGATCAGGTAGAATACTACCTGATGGAAAGGACGAGCAGAATCTAACAGCAATAGTCACCATACTCATTGCGAATGCAGACTATGCAACAATGCTACATGGTAACCCACACTATAGCGGCCAATTGAGATGATTCTGCATCATTGGGCTTCCAGTTTCATGCTTACCTACGAATTACGACAGCACGAATGTAATTTTAGATTGATCTTCTGTACGAGGGTAGTATAGCCCCGGTAGAACCCCTCAGGCCTGTATATACTGAAATCAGCATAGCTTTACTACCTTTGTAGCTTACAGTAATAAGTAAATGAGTAATTATTAATAAAACAAAAGAATAATTGACAGAAGTATTTCATCAATCAAGTGACAATTGTAATTAGTTGTCTGAATAGTAATAATACAAGAAGTCCATTGAAATCCAAGGACGTACTACGACATAAGACATCGTTGGTACTTAACTTAGTCTGAAATTACGAACTGCAAATAACTTAACTGTAAGTTTCAACTCTCAAGTGCAAATCTTCTCAAGTACTTCTTAGTCAACAAAAAAATTTATTAGGAAAGATCGTTTCTACCGCGCCTACGATTACATTCATATAAATATAGTTAAAACAATAAAAAACATGCTTGGAACCAACGCCTATAAAAATAATACAGGCGAAACTAATAAAAACGTGTCAAAAGTAAACCGAAACACTATAAGTACCTCGAGATAATATAGGTAAGTACACAAGGAGTTGATAAATCAGTTATAAAATCAGTTGAATCAGCACATAAAAGCATATCGTGTAATAACTGTTAGATACTCATGCGAAAAGTTCCTAATCAAGAATGGACAATGGTACTTTTAATTCAAGATTTCCTTTCACTGAAACTGTTTCTGCACGACAGAAAAGAAAGAGAATGGTGTCTATTCTCTTTCTTTTGTTTCCTCTTTTTATTTTTGGCTTCTCTTTCTAATCAGATCCTTTAATTCATTATTTGAATTGACACAAAAAATAAACACAAACTTGTGTAAAACAAGAGCAGTCCTTAATAAAAATTTGTAACAAGACCTCTAGTTAGACGAGGTTAACTAAATAGAAATTATATCTATTAATTAACAAAGTGTTGAGGGCACAGACTTCCGAATAAAGATCGTCAAAGATGTTCATAACCGACACACGGCTTAACGTGCTGAGTAAGGTACGCGTGATATACCGTCAACTGCATATCGGCTTTTTGTACGATTTTCTATTATCAGAAAAACTCAACAACAATTTCTGACCCGACTCGAGAATCAAACCCGAGAGCAACGAGGCAGTACTTTCTATATACTATGCTAAATTATGCTACTACTAGCTGAACCCTGCGGTGCTACCCGCGGTACGATGATAACTGCGGGCAACGCCGCGAGGCGAAGCTATATCTTTATAAATAGTAGCCTATGTGTTATTCTGATGTATAAGCTATATTGTGGTAAAGTTTCATTCAAATCCATTCAGTAGTTTTTACGTGAAAGAGTAACAAACATCCATACATACGTACATCCATACTTACAAACTTTCGCCTTTATAATAGTAGTAGGATATAACATACATTTTGCAAGTAACAATTAATCAATTAAAATAATACTATTGAATTGAGTTATATATATTGTGTTACCCTTTTGGGGCAATTAGGTGTGACCGTGCACACACGCCCCTTGTGTCCCAATAATTTGATTTATAATGCTCATTTGTATGAATAACTTGACTTAATCTAAGGATTACAAGTTTATACACGGCAGCTGTCGAAATGGTTATATTCTTATCATAATGAATGCTTTCAAATTCATAGTAAAAATTGAAATAATATGTGTCTGTTCATCTCGTCATTAAATCGTTAAATCGATATTAAAATTCGTATCGTTTAAGAATATACACTTACCTAAATCGATTATCGATCACTAGTAGTATCCTAAATACATATTACTGGCTTTCGCCTGCGGCTTCGCTCGCATTTAATAAAACGTCCTATGTTACTTCTAATACCTCCAAGAATATGTGTACACAGTTTCTTAATGATCGGTTAAATAGTTTTCGCGTGAAAGCGTAACAAACAAACTTAAATTCTCATTTATAATATACTAGCTGAACCCCGCGATAAGACAATAACCGCGGGCAATGCCGCGAGGCGAAGCTAGTATCTTTATAAATTGTAGGCTGTGTGTTATTCTGATGTATAAGCTATATTATTGTAAAGTTTCATCAAAATCTATTCAGTAGCTTCTGCGTGATAGAGCAACAAACATACTCACTTATATTTATTTATTTATTTATTTATTTATTAAAACTTCCTGCAAACATGTTGCACAAGGCGGACTTAATGCCACAGGCATTTTCTTCCAGACAAACCTTTGGGTGTTGCGAAGTTATTTGTGGCAGGTGTGTGTTTATACGACACGAGAGACTAAATAAAATTATTTTATGAAATACAATGATTCGTACAGATAAATAGGTGCTAGATATATATACATTGAATATAATTTATACATATACAATATAAATATAAAAAATAAATAAAAGTAAATATATATATAATATATATATTACATATATAATAGACACTTTTAAGTGTTATTCTGATGCCTCCGTCAGCAGGTCCCTAAAGTGCTTACGTACTTTGAATTCAAAAGATAATCGGCTAGTAGCCGTCCTGATTTCTAGTGGGAGTGCGTTCCACAGAGTAACAGCTCGAACAAGGAAAGAGGAATGGACTGTGCTGGAAATGTGTGCAGGACAAAGAAGGAGAAGATTATTAGAAGACCGAAGATTCCTGTCATGGTTAGAGCAAAGATATTGGAGCTGGGATGTTAAGTAAGTAGGTGAGTTCGGTGATTGGAGAAGGGCGTACAACATAGACAGAGCCCTTAAACTACGGCGTTGTCTTATGGGTAACCATGACAGTTGTGTACGGTAGGCAGAAATATGATCATACTTTCGCAGGTTGAAAACAAATCGAATGCAATTGTTGAGAAGCCGGTCTAATTTATTGAGCAGATCTGCATTCAGGTCGAGATAACACACATCACCATAGTCGATAAGCGGAAAAATTAAAGTTTGCACAAGCATCGTCTTTATTTTTATTGGTAGAAAATTTTTAAGGCGATAAAATCCTCGTAATATGTTAGTGACTTTCTGACACACACTGGCTACCTGGATCTGCCAATTCATGGTTGTATCAATATGTAGTCCAAGATTCTTGACCGAAGCACTGATGGGCAAAACAGCATCATTAAAGATGATTTCAGGAATACCATCAGGATCAATTCTGCCCATCATTCTAGGACTCCCTATGATGATCGTTTGGCATTTTGATGGGTTCACCGTTAAACCAAACCTGCTGGACCAGTTTTTTATGTTTTCTAAGTCTTGGTTAATACTATTTACAGCTCTGTCCAAATTATCTACACTAGAATGTGAATAAATCTGCAGGTCGTCAGCATACAAGTGATACGACCACTGAAGTTCACGGGTAATGAGATTTATAAATAAAGAAAAGAGAAGAGGAGAAAGAATACCGCCTTGTGGAACACCAGAGTCGAGTTCGGCCCACATCGATGAAGATTCATCGGTTCGGACGGACTGCTGGCGTCCCCGAAGATAGGACGAGAACCATTCCAGTGCATCGGGAGAAATCATGAAGTGGGAAAGTATTGCTAGAAGGAAATCGTGACTCACGGTATTGAAGGCGTTTAAGAAGTCAATTAGAGCGAGTGCAGTTACTTTGCCCTCCTCTACCGCCGCCTTGATATCGAGAGTCACTTTGAGCAACGCTGTCTCTGTACTATGTCCAGGTCGAAATCCTGACTGATACATGTTGAGCAAATTATGCTTGTGAACGAATTGAGAGAGTTGCTTATGCACGCAAGCTTCTAGGACCTTGGAGAGGAAAGGAAGTATAGATATTGGTCGAAAATGGGTAGGAAGAGAGGGGTTAGGTACTTTGGGTAATGGCCGTACGTAAGCCTTGCGCCATAAGGATGGAAAAACATTACAGTCGAGGGAATAATTAACCACATAAGTGATGACTGGTAAAAGTTGATCCAAGACAGTTGTCACCATGAAGCGGCTTATTTCATCGCAGCCAGTGGCGTTGGATTTAATGGATAGGATAAATTTTTTGACTTCTTCTGGTGCAACTGGAGAAAAATCAAAGGAGTTTATGTTAGGCCTCGGTAGATGGGCCACATAGTCTAAGGTTTGAACTTTGCTTATAAAACATATACATACAAACTTTGGCGTTTATAATATTAGTGGGATTTATATATCCTAAATCAGAACATTCAATTAATAGACCTAATACAAAGCATTTTCTTTTATTCAACCTTTTTTAAACTATGATAATTTGGTGAAAAATTACGAGGTTTCCGACAACAATAGAAACGTTATACCATACTATAATCTATTTAGATATAATAAAGCCACCATGATGTAGTCCTTTAATACGAGTATTTAAACAAGAATTTGTTTTCTGTATCAACGCGCACACGTCTGCAACTACTAAAAGTAAATTGCATCTGCAGCTTAACACTAATAACTCATCTGAAACAGAGTAAATTCTAAACTAATTTTGTGCCAGCAATGAAACCAAAACTATATGAAACTAGATTCGAATACGAGAAAGTTGCTCACAGCTTCAATGAATATAATACTACGTCTATAAAATTATTAGCATTTTATTGCAGCTGAATCTTCATCTTTGTGATTTTGAAGCGCATTTGATTTATATTGAAATGAATGCTGGCACTTTGGTATTTTAACTTTTAATAATAAAGAGAAGAGAACTTGGAGTAGAATGGGTGTAAGAATGGGTGTATCCTAAATCAGTACGGGAAGAAATCTATCTGCAAACGTATGATGTACGATTTATTTCGCCACTAGAAATGTGTTCGCTTAAGTGTAGGCGCCGATTTCACGAAAAAGTGCGATTCCCTAATTGTGTAATAATAATAAAAAGTAATAAAAAAAGAGTTGTGAAGATATGAAATATTTAAAGAAAGCTCAAAAAATGCGTATTTACAAGAGCTGTGAGGTAAAGGAAGAATTATTCAAGAATATGTAAAAAAAAAAAGTTATAACCGAAATAGTGAAAAAAATAAAGCCTAATTTTCGATTTTGGCGCTAGTTATTTTGGAAACGAAGAATGATATCAAACATTTGAGAAAACTCCTATGCATAATGGATGATTTCCTAAGTGCAGAGGTAGAAGGGATGGCATACAGAAATTCCCTTCGATAGTCTTGCCAAGAGAGCAGAATACTTGAGTTTCCGAAGGAAGACGCTCAAGCCTCTCGCCAATCCTAGCAATAGCATTGTGCTCTGACTTCGCCCTTGCAATGTCCTTTTTAAAGTACCTAGAGGCAGAGTTGTTTTCATACCAGATGCCCATTCGTCTGGCCGTGGTCACAAATTTATATGGCACTTTTCGACTTGACTATGGATTAGTCGTGTAATAATTATCTTGTACTTTCTACATTATTATATCCCGCTCTTTAATCAAAAAATGAAAAATACCTATATAATTATGCGCCACGGCGGCAATTATTCAAACTTCGGTACGCGTGTGGAAATATTACAATTTGTTTGTTTAGAACGTTATGTTGAGGATACTTATCTTAATATAAGAAAAGAAAAATCATTCAACTTTGTAGCATTTTGTAACCTTTTCCTTATTCCGACCTCATCGTCGCTTAGCAACAATTTTTTTCGAATTCCATAGATTCATTTCAATGCGCTCGTCATGTGAATCACGAAAGATAAATTTCTATTCTTTCTTTCGTACCTTCCTTTGATCTTATTCTTAACTTGTGTGTGAATAAATATCAATATATCTTTATTAATCCCTCCGGGGCTATGACATAAATCTATATTTTTGAAAATTTAATTAATGTAGACTATCGCAATCTGAAACAAAATCATGAAATACTAAACAAATTAAAAGTAACAGTACAGCTAGACGACTACTATTACAGTTGTAATACTATCAGACAATTTAATTAATTTATTCACCTAGTTTAAAACTTCATAAAGTAATACGAAATTCCTTTGGCAACCCAATACAACGGAGTTACCAACATTTCGTTTATATTTTGTAGTTAGCAAATGAAATTACCATTTTATTACGAGACTAGGTTCGTGCGAGCTTCAATGACACCTTAATTTTATAGTTAAATTTCAACAATGTGATAATTGATATTACACCAGAGTAGGTAGGGGTTGTTGGGTTATTTGATGTTCTGTTTATTATTAATCAAGGGGACAATTATTGTTTATGTGTTATATGCTACTTGCTTTTCCGAAGTTCGAAGAGTAATATTATTGTTCATATACATGCATATATCTATAATTACCTATTGAATAATTATCATGGACTTTAATGTACTAACATCGTTACGATTTGTGTCGCTGTATTGTTGGTTCTAGCAAAATGAAACCATACCCTCTAAAATAAAATTTAAAATGTGCCATGTCGTTTCATAATTGATTTAGTTTTAAAGTTTATCATACAATTTTGATACCAGCCGCATCTTTCCGCTATCGTCCTACGCGACAGAAATTTCATCCCCATCATCTAGATGGTTGGCAGTCCACAACTGTGCAATTTACCCGAAACTTTCTGGCGCATATAGCAAAACTGTGGTATGAGCTGTCGCCAGCGGTGTTCCCGGACCAATACGACCTTCAAACCTTCAACAAAAGAGCGTACTCCTGCCTAAAAGGCCGGCAACACACTTGTAACGCCTCTAGTGTTGCGGATGTCCATGGGCGGCGGTAATCGCTTACCATCAGGCAATACGTCTGCTCGTTTGCCCCCAGTATAAAATAAAAAAAAAAATATATTTTTTCATTTCTTTTTGAACTAAAAACTTCTTTAGTTGTTTAGCAGATAAACTGTTAAAGTTTCTACCACTTATTGTGTCTTTAAAAATTACTTACACGTAGTCCTATCTATTGTTGCAGTGGTTTTGGGTGTATCAATAAATTCATAAATATGAGTATAGTCTAGGCTTGAAATATAAGTTCATATTTAGTTTCTTTTGGGTGGTTTTGGGTGTTTCCCCGGCCTATCCAAATGTCCTGCTGGCGGTAGTGTCGCGGTTCGGGTCTTTAATCTTGGCTTATACCGGTCAGGTAACACGATGGCTGGGGCTCGTATGCCGTCTGTAAACAAGCCGACTTTACTACGGTATTTTCCTCCATAAGGCCAACCCAGATCCTATGCTGTACTCGCATAAATTTTTATAGTTTTGTATTTAATCAACGCACACGGACTTAAACAAAAGTACACCTCTTTATTATGTTTCGGCATTTCTTCCCAGAGTTAGTCTTAGGAAATACCGGGCCTCTTCTAGCTGTAAAATACGACGTGTAAAAATATCTGTAAAGATTTACTTACAAAATAAATATCATTTATCATTTAATTACAGTAAAATAGATAATATTGGAAATTTGAAACTTAAACTAGGTTTGTGTACTGAATTTGCAAAAGGAAAAAATTGCTTTTACAAAAGTTACCCTGATAGTACAAAGTTACCCTGATAGTACAAAGTTACCCTGGTAGTACAAAGATATCCTCATAGTACAAAGTTACCCTTATATTACAAAGTTACCCTGATAATGCAAAGATACCCTGATAGTACAAAGTTACCCTTATAGTACAAAGTTACCCTGATGGTACAAAAAACTTAAAAGAATTAAGATAGACAAGAGTTTTATAGAGCGGTGTAATTGTTTTACTAACAAAATACAAAATAAAAGATAATATTTTCCACAAACCAACTTATCACAACAATAACTCGTATTTAACCAAGCAATTACTTTTATATACTTGTAATACAAAAAGTGGTTGGACCGATTCGAATGAAACAGCCTCCTAAGTTATACCAGCAAAAGGAGGCCGGATAAAAAGGATTTTCTATACCTTCCGTAAACGCACGTGATCCAAGTACGGATTATATCGAAAGAGACGCAGTTTTACGAAACATAAGGAACTACATTACGTCCAATTTTATAACGACTTTCTGAAAGATGTCTATTTTATACTAGCTTTTTTAGCAATTTAGCCTTCAAAACGTAACAGATAGACAAACAGGAATGATTAAGTTAGAGGGCTCAGTCGGACCTGAATCTGCTGGAGCTTCTTTTTTATGAAATATTGGGCAAACGATTATCGCTGCCCATGGACAACTGCGACACCAGAGGCGTAATAAGTGCGTTGCCGACATTTGGGGGATTGCCTTTCCTTAATACCTATTTTTTGTTTCAAATCCTACCAAACCCTTCCAATTTTCTACAAAAACAAACCCTCATTGTTCCTAATTCATAGAGCAGAGGGGGAATCGAAAGACGATAACGTACTTAAGTTACCTACATGTGTCATGGATGGCGGTGTTCACTTAAAATCGGATGACGTATCTGCTAATTTGTCCACTATGCTATAAAGAAAACTAGATAAACTTTAATATGGATGAACATGCTATAAGATTTTATATACATATGCTCACAAACAAATAATAATTACAAAGAATCAATAATTTAGTTCAGCTCACCACGTGATTAGCTTTTATAAATGACCTACTAAGTTTAGCTTAAATTGATGTGAGCGTAGCATATATAAATTAGTTTCGAAATATTGGACTTCAGTTAAAACTAATTCAAAGTCTAGTCTTATCAGTTTCTTTTAGTAATAATTGAATTTTAATGCCACATTATGGCTGATTTATCCATTCTTGTTTTCTGAATTAATTATTGTCAGATATGGCAGATATATTTTTGCAGTTTTTGAGCATTAGACCAGAATGTGATGTGAATGTAAAGCAAACACTTATTCTTCACGAGATGATTTTATTCCATTCTCAAAACCGTTGACTGGTCTTGATGAGTTTTAGATACTTTTAATGTCGTTGATTATTCAGATATAAATTTTTATTCTACCACATTCACACAACGTAATCTAGTCCCAAACTAAGCAAAACATGAGACAACTGATAAAAATACCTTAATATTTTTTTTTGCACTTAGAAAATACATAAAAACAAATATTTGCAGATCACACAAACATTTCGTACGACCCGGTTACTTAAACTCGATATCTCAAACATAGCAGTTGCTAACGCTATCACTGCGCTACCGAGGCAGTCGATACGAATGTCGCTGATAAGAATCTGTTGGTATAATAGAACTGGTCAACAAAACTTTGTTATAAGAAAGGCGCTGACCAATTTAGAATTCTCTACCTATCCTCATCTTAACAGCATATTTATTTTGATTTGATCGGGTCTCATTACATACAACTACTATCCACAAAATAGTAAATTAACCTTGTTTAAGTTTCATTTTCACATTGACAATAGTTATTATTTGAAGAGCGCAATTATTTGAACAACTACACACATTTTGAGTCAGACACATGCTGTGTTACATATCATCTTAATCCATGGATTAAAAGATCTCTATCAACGCCTTTTGTAATTCCTACAGCAGAGATCGAAGAAATCATTATGTTAGGAAAGACTGATCCAAACCGAAACATAGCTCCAGGACAAAAAATATTAACAATCTACCAATAGTGCAGCCTGAAAATGCATTTATATCACCATTACACATAAAACTTGGACTCATGAAAACTTCGAAAAAGCTATGGGTAAGAGTGGTGATGGCTTTTTATATTTGAAAGAAAAAAATCCAAAGATGAATGAAGCAAAAATTAAAGAGGACTAAAAATTAAATACTTATTGGTTTAAAAACCAGTAAATTAATGACTCTGCTACAGAGTCATGCCCCGTATGTCTACAACCCTCAAACCAGAAAGCACTCACAGCGTCGGCCACTCATATGAGATGTGAGATGCTCGTGAACCGATCGCACTATTCAGCCGCTAAGTAACCGCGTGATTTAAAGAATCAATGAAAGGAGCGAGCGTACTCGACAAAATGACCGGGATATTAAGGGGTAAAGTTATTAGTGGCTGCCATTGCGCAAAATTGATGTGTTGTATTGTGTTGTATGTGGCGTTAATCTTATATCTGATAATTTGAGTTCAAGAGACATGTTTACGAATGTTACTTTTATCGAAAATTAAACTTTATTATTGCCCGTGATTATTTCTTACTTCGTGTGTCTGACTTTGGAAACGACGAACTTCCATACACCCATTTGTGGACTGGACGTTCTCTTACAGCCAATCTTTGGATGATGTAAAACTCTTTTCCCTATTGTCTTCTTACACTTATATCTTATGTATAGTATTTAACCCAACTGTATAATATATATTTACTATTTCTAAAGTAATCCTAAGACTTAATTACTTCACTTAATTAATGCATCCTGCGAGTAGATAGTATTAAGGCACAACTCATTTAAACAAGATCTAGTAACTTCGCGCATGCAGAGCTTGGCTTCAAAGTCCCTCCCGGACTTAAATTATGTGATACAGGTTTAACTGATATGAAATAAATTAAGGATCAAAATATATCGGAGAAATAATAGCAGTTGAGGGTGAAATGAATTTTGAAAAATTATATATATTGGTAATGAATATAATGACATACTTGTTTTATGTGACCTTAACATTTTTGCTATGTGTATATCAACAATGAGGAGCTGATTACATTCAACGTTGTTTTAAAATCTATATTTCTTTTTGAAACCTTATTGAATTTTAATTCGTATTAGACATTTTAACTGGCAGGTAATATTTAAAAAAACGGACTCAACTTCAATTATTCTAAAAATAGTAAATTTTTTATAAAGGGTTTTCTTTTCTGAATATTTAGTTTCTATCTGCGGAGACTTGTTAATGGCATATTGTTGTTATTTTTACAACTTATGTGCGTGTATTGCTGTAAGTTTCTTTAAGATAAACAAATAAATGTGTGGCAAGTTTCAAGGAATGGGCAATACATGCAAGGTTACATTTAGCATTACCATTCAGAATTAAGAGTTATGTGTACTATAAATCTCATTGAAGAAAGTGTTCTCAAGACTGTTTTCTGGTATAAAAAACGCTGTCATAACGACATAAATGTAATCAAAAATATATATTAATTAAAATTATATTCTAAATATTATAAGATTTATTATATAAATAAGTCATGGGTATTTATGGATATCATTTTTGATGATTACAAGCGAGAAAACTTTCATTAATGTCTTAACTTACATCTTTTAAAGTAAGTTGATACAGTGCAACCTTAATATAACGTACCTCAATATAACTTCCTCGATTTAACAAATTCTTCGTAATATCCTTGAATTGTCCATAAGAGTTAATATAAAATATACCTTTATAATGCGAACATTTTTTGCGAACAACCTCTTTATAACAAATTTTCAACTATCAAAAAAAAGTATTCATACCTCTAATTAACGAATTTTGTCAACCCAAAACCTTAATATAAAGTTCCCACCAATATAAACTCTTAATCTTATAGTATGTGATTCATGTCGCGACATGTTTCGCTAAGTTATTTGTAGAGTTTACATTTGTGCTATTATTTTTAATTATGTCTCTTTGTTTGTGTGAGTTACTACTGTTTGAAGCAAAATTATATTGCGAATTAAATTTGATATTATTGTATAAGTGGTAGGCTAAAAGCTCCTTTATATGGAGAAGCATATATCCATTAGTGAACTATTGGGTGTTGATGATGATATTTAATCAATTAAAAAAACAATGAAACTTTCGACACGCTTTTGTTCGTAAAACAATCATTGTTGTTTGATGGAAAGTAATGTAAACACTTCTGCTCGTCACTATTGTTAAAGATTTAAGTTAAAATGGCTCAGAAACGTAAAAGGTGTTCCTTATCGGTCGCAGAAAAGCGAAACATCATTAATTATGTTGACGAAAATCCTATGACGAAAAAATTAGACATAGCTAATAAGTTCGGGATTCCCGCAAGTACATTGGCTACAATTTTAAAATTTAAAGATAAGTTTTCAGAAGAAAGTGGTTTGAATGTAAACAGTAAAAGATTAAAATCATGCGAGTTAAAATAGTACCGAGACAAAAAAATGTAATAAAACTATTCTTTTACCTCTTTATAACGAATTTTAGACCAACCTAACCTCAACATAACAAACCTCAGTTCAACGAATTACTTGATATAACGAATATTTTCTTGTTCCCCTCCGATTTGTTAAATCGAGGTTGCCCTGTATAAGGTTTACTTTGAAACTGCATGCGCGGTGTTAGAATGTGTTATTGGAACGCAACCAATTTTAGTTCCTTTGTCTGCCGCACGTGGCGCCTCTTCCCTTTTCACTGCAATGTTTCTCCGATTAAAGTGTGTTAAGTTATATTTAAACAAATATATCTTTTATTACAAAATTCCTACAGTATTGGTTTCTTATAGGCACTTTGGAGCATCAACATTACCAAGAATCTTTGCGAAGGGAACTTTTACCAGAAGCTATTGAGGTACGTAACTTTCAAGATAGATACTTATAAAATTCAACGAATTAAGTTATAGTAAAAGCACTTTAAAATAATTATTATTGAATAGCGACTCCCCCCCCGGAAGTCTTTGAAATTCCCGGATTTCTTCATCTACGATATTCATGTACTGCACTTATAAACATTCCTCTTTAATGACTCTATTTATGACCAAAAACTGCATCAAAATCAGTTGATGAGTTTAAAAGATTGAAGCGAACAGACAACGGAAACGACTTAATTTTGTACTATGTATATAGTATATTACTTTTTTTATTTAATAGTGAGAAACGAGCAGACTTATCGCCTGATGATAAGCGATCACCGCCGCCCATGGACACCCGCAGCACCAGAGGCGTCACAAGTTCCAAGACCAGCATTTCCTGAGATTAGCGCGTTCAAACAAACAAACCAACTTTTCAGCTTAATTATTAGTATAGATAGGCTTTCCCAAGATAAACTATTACATTCTTATTCAGGCTTAACAAAAATAACATTCATTTAAAAAAAAAAAAAACGAGGCAGCTTGACGATGTTTACAACAAATCGAAATGAGGTGAAAATCCTATAATTACAGAAACAGCGCACGTGAAACAAAGTTTATTTCGGTAACCAAACTTTAATCACAAGGTACCCGTTGTGTATTCGCCAGCCGCCAACTTTACTTTGTAATTAAAAACTGGCTAATTAGCGGAACACATATGGGGGTTTAATAATTAACCTGAATTAAAACTTCTACATCTGCGGACGTGCAAATGAAAAAGGTCTATGACGTCCGCAATTTGTACTCTGGGTGTATCATTATTGAATTAATTTATAATTTTCATCGTAACGAAATTCAATCTCTGCGGTTGAATGATTAAAATTAATGAGTTTAATGTTACAACACTGATTTTTCTTTTATAATTTAGGCGTTTAATTATTTTGAGAAATATTATTTCTCGAGTTGTCTCTCCTTTTAGGGTTCCGTAGTTAACGTCGTAATTTCGTCATGTCTGTCCGTTCCTCTGTGGCGACTTCCACATACAACGCAACAGTAACCTACTACAGTGCCATCTACCGAAGATACACTGAACTATGAAATAACTCACTGCACGGAGTAACCACCAATTCTGAATCGCGCAATAGAAGTTCACGCGCTGATTATCATATATACAACAACCCGACATCAACCAGGGGCTGTGGCCCGCCAGGCATGATCATCTTGCCTGGTCGTAGGATCCTTTTTGTTGGAGGGACATGATACCCATTCCTCTACACCTCCATCCGTCCTCGGTTTACCTTTCAAACGACTAATGCTAGAAAGATAAAATTTGCGTGGATACGTGTATTTATCACGTTGACAAAGTGCTAAAATAAAATTAATACTAAATTTTATTTGGGGTACCTCCCCTACTCGAGTAGGAATGATTTTTTTTCTCGGGCTTGTTTTAATACTCCATTCGTTCCTCGTGTTGATCATGTTGTCTAAGGCATCAGAAAGTAGATATTCTTGAGATGGTGCTCTTAAAAGGCTTAAACATTATTTACGTAGATCTACACAATTAGATTCTGCTACACTTGACCTTTATTCGGTACTTGATATGTTGATATAAAACGTTTTAGGAAAATTTTCTCTAGAAATCTCTTCTTCACTAATAAACAACGCTACGTTAAATAATTATAACAGACGCAAATTGTTTAATTTAAATACGTCGTAATAGTCGTAGTGTGGCTCTCCCGCGGAACGTGACTCTGACACGATAATAATTATTATCCTCAATTCTATAAGCAGTCACAAAGTGTTAAACTAGAATAAAGTTAATCACAACAGCTTCAATTGAACTAAGCTTCAACAAAAACTTTGGTTTTTTGACTGAAAATAGCTATTTTACTCATAGAAAGATAATAATAATATAATAATAAATCTCTTTATTGTACACCAGCTTATATGATTACATAGTAAACTTAGAACTATTTATGAAGTATGTACAAGTGGCGGCCTTATCGCTGAGATGTACATTACTTTAATTTTCAATACCGGAAGAGCTATGCTTCGGCATGAATGGGCCGGCTCGACCGGAGTAATACCACGGCCTCACAGAAAACCGGTGTGAAATAGCGCTTGCGCTGTGTTTCACCGAATGAGTGGGGATACCGGAGGCCCACACCCTAACCCCTACCTTATCCCCTTCCCCTTCCCCTAAGGGCCGGCAACGCACTTGTGACGCCTCTGGTGTTGCAGGTGTCTATGGGCGGCGGTAATCTCTTACCATCAGGCGATACGTCTGCTCGTTTGCCTCCTATACAATAAAATAAAAAAATAAAACAATCCATTAGATGAGTTTGAAGAGAAACTCCTATTCTTTTCACTAACAGTTATTATCTCATAAATAAACCTTCCTTAGCTATCTTTTTTTTAAATTTCAGACATCTAACACACTTCACAACTATTATCCTATGATAACAACATAAAACGACCGCTTAACGTGACCTCCGAATCACGGAGACGCTAATCGTAACAAGTCACCAGCGGTCACCCATCCAAAATTACCGGTAAATGTTTCTAATCATCGAGTGCAACTGGACTATCTGGGCTATTACCTGCGAATATTTTCTAATCACACTCAGTTCTTATTTAGTTTCCCATATTTTTCTTCTTATGCTTATCGTTATAACCTCATAAACATTGTTAATAGCAAATAACACCTTGTTTGAGTGCGGCACGTTCCGTGTTCTTTGCGGTAAAAAGTTTTGCTTCGATACCTCGGTGAACATTAGCAGTCGGAGAGCTCTTAATACGTGCTGAACGATTCCCCGCGTAATGATTCAGTCTCTATTTCAAAGATATATATTATTATATGAGTTCTAGATGTGTCTAATCGACCTAATGACTGCACGGTTGGCTTGGCGGTTTAAGATTTCTCCATGCCGCTTTCTACTGTGCCAAGTGTTTTGAGTTCAAATCCCACACGGGACAACAATTTGTGTGATCCATAAATTGTTGTACTGAGTCAGGGTGTTCTTTGTGTCCGTTTTATATATGTTTGTAAAGCCTCCCGCGACATAGGATGTATATTTCTAATGCGAGAGTATTCTTCTCAAAATGCAATGAAATGAAAATAAATGAATCAAAATAAGAACGTAAAGTTGACTCCACCTATTGATTCTATTGGTGTCTCCAATCCGAAGTCCGAGGTTGTCAGTCATTTTAGAAAAGTGATTTCGTAACTGCTGTATATATTTAATTAGATGACGTTTAATTTTTGTCCACCTTTGATATGAAAAACTGAATTTTGGTAAAGTTTAGAGAGATTACGAACAACAGAATTAAATCTAGTGGTATAACAAAATATCGACTTTCACTTTTAATCCCACTAACGTATATAATATAAGAAACTTATTATCGTCCAACAAATACTTTTTTTTTTCAAATTTTACAACTTTTTCTTATTTTTTAATTCTGTTTATCACACTACATTTTTTCTAGATGACAATCGAACCTATACAAACAGATTTTTGATACCACCTCACAAGAATTTACACAGACATATAAAATATACATTTAAAGGTCATATCTAGTTGACGAGTATCTTTAAACTAACCTATATCGCCTGCAGCCACAGAGCAATGATTATATCACAGCTCGCGACGTTGAACTCCCTTGGCACACGCACATCTGTACCAACACTGTATTTGAGGCCAAATAAATTGTAATCCTCGTCGAGTATTTACCTTTAATGTACGAGTATGTGGGTCGGTTTTGTTTGCTCACAATTACAATAAAAGGAAGAGACTTGCTATTTTTAACCGACTCCAAAAAAGGAGGAGGTCTTAATTCGTCTGAATTTTTTTTTGTTTGTTACCTCATTACTTTCGACTGTGTGTGTGTTTCCCGTGTGGTCCCATTTCAATTTGGTCCAGTTCTTGAAGTCGGTTTTTTTGTTGATAAAATTTGTGATTATTTGTATGTATGAACATTATTTACCTTAAAAATCAATAGGACAATATGAAGTAACAACGGGCATGCCATGTGGTCTAGAAACATTAATCATTTGTTTAAATTTAATGTCGATGAATCGAATAGACCATCTATTTAAGAAGGTTGTCTTCCCGGGAATCAAACCCGAGACCACTTGATCGGTAATATGCCAATCGCTAGACCAACGAGGCATTGTGAGAAAGTAGCTAGATTTCAAATTATCAGGTCAAAGATATCGCAGCTTCCATTTTGTATTGCTCCTAATAAAAAAAAAGAACAACGATAACTCTTACTTACATCTGATAGGAATTGATAAAACATTAATAATCATTCCTTTGTTATACAAAATTCAAAAGTATACCAAAGTAGTACGACATGAATTTCCCATTAGTATGATGCACATCATTTTACAACCGGGTCTCAAATCGAAGATATTATTTATTAGACATCAAAGAGATATAACATCGCATTCCTTTCCCGTGGGGAAAGGTTATCAGTCGCATCCACTTTATATAGCTGTTACTTGTATATTTGCTATATTTGTTGTACACTTTTTTATATTCATAAAAAACAACTCACTAGGAATAAATCCTGCGTCGCGGGGGACTTTACTTTTATGTAACTGACACAAAGAACATCGAGACTATTTATTTATTTATTTTATTGTATAGGGAGGAAATGAGCAGACGTATCGCCTGATGGTGAGCAAATGCCGCCGCCCATGGACATCCACAACACCAGAGGCGTCACAAGTGCGTTGCCGGCCTTTTAAGAAGGAGTACGCTCTTTTCTTGAAAGTTTGAAGGTCGTATTGGTCCGGAAATACCGCAGGCGAGAGTTATTTCCACAGTTTTATTGTGCGACGCAGAAAGTTTTGGGAAAAGCGCTCAGTTGTGGACTGCAAACCATCTAGATGATGGGGATGAAACTTGTGTTACGTTACGTTATTTATAAAAAGTGACCGACATAGCTCTGAAAGTTGGTAATCTTAGGATGATGTAGATTTGTTGTAAGGTTGGTGCACGTAGTTACATGATAGCGAGGTGGGCCCCGACCTGTCGGACGCCCAATTCGGGTTCCGAGAGTCGGGCGAAGAACGGGTATCGTCCTCCGCCCGAAGAGGTACACGAATGGCGTGAAGCCGCTCGCCGAGCCACGATGGCTTGTTGGTCGTCCCGGCTGGAGGCTCCACGCGCAGACCACCGTGGAGGCACTCCAGCCGGTAATCCTCGAGTGGGCAGGGCGGCAGCACGGGACTCTTTCCTTCCAACTGACGCTTTCCGGGCACGGTTGCTTCGGGAAGTCACCGCTTGGGCGGCGCAGCGCCGGGCCTTCACTGCAGTCATCGGAGATCTGTCGCTACCGGCCGTCATACACTCCATGGCCGGTAGCGACAGCAGTTTTACCGCGGTCACGACCTTCTACGAAGACATAATTTCGCAGAAGGAGGCGGCGGAGGACGACGTTCACACGGACCCGATCCGCCGCCGGCGAACCGGGCGGCGGAGGCACGCTTACCAGTGCCTCATGCCGCCCTGAGTGTGGCCGTGGATGGTGGGGACAGGTTTTCCCCTCCATCCGCTTTACAGGCCAACCGCGAGGAGGCAACGTATGCGTGTGCCGTGCGTCACCTAAATTGAGATTTTTTAACAGCAGACGGTGTCCGCTTTAGTGCGGGCAGGCGCTGGGAGGGGTCCGGTCGTGTTAATAAATGCAGTTCCCGGACCCCTCCCTTCTCAGGCGCAGAGTAGGCACACCGGTTTTAGTCGGTTCGATTCCGACACCGTCCCGCCGCAATCCCCGGAGGGGTGTCGGCCCGAGGGGGTTTCCACACGTAAAAAAAAAATTGTGTACGACAGTCACTGATAAATATAAAAAAAGACCATAGACATTATTATCTCGAATCGTACAATATATCCTTTCTCAAGAATAAAAGTATTTCCATGCTATAATTTAATTTCAATTGGTACAGCGTGGTAAAGCGTGACAGAGGCGGTTCTCAATTCGTCTGTATTTTGTTTTTGTGTTTGTTACCTCATAACTTTCGACTGGGTAAACTGATTTTGTTGATTCTTGTTTTATTTGGAAGCTGGTGCAGAGCCCGCGACGTTGAACTCCCCTGGCACACGCACATCTGTACCAACACAGTATTTGAGGCCAAATAAATTGTAATCCTCGTCGAGTATTTACCTTTAATGTACGAGTATGTGGGTCGGTTTTGTTTGCTCACAATTACAATAAAAGGAAGAGACTTGCTATTTTTAACCGACTCCAAAAAAGGAGGAGGTCTTAATTCGTCTGAATTTTTTTTTGTTTGTTACCTCATTACTTTCGACTGGGTGAACCGATTTTGATGATTCTTCTTTTATTTGAAAGCTGGTGCTTCCCGTGTGGTCCCATTCCAATTTGGTCCAGTTCTTGAAGTTGTTTTTTTTTGTTGTTAAAATTTGTGATTGTTTGATTATATTTGCGTTGCGTTCTACGAGTATTAAAACGATATTTGTTGAAGACGTCATAAAAAGCCCGTGCGAAACCGGAGAGAGATGCTAGTTATATTACAAACTGTTATAGCAAAACATTTTTTTTACCTTTTGATGAATAACTTAACCACACAGGGATATAACTACCTAAAACGCACTTGAGAAATAACCAGCAGTCACAGCAAGCCTTATAAATTAATAAATAAATATTCCGGACATCTAACACACAACGCCATCTAGTCCCAAGCTAAGCAGAGCTTGTGTTATGGGTACTAAACAACTTATATACTTTTTTTTGTAAATACATACATATTATACATAGAAAACACCCAAACTCCGAAACAAATATTTGCAGATCATACAAACATTTGATCCGACCCGGGAATCGAACCCGAGACTTGAAGCTTAGCAGTCGCATACGTTACCACTCCGTCACCAAGGCAGTCCTTATAAAGAAAACTAAAGCAAACTTTTTCTAACTGAATAGTATTTTTCTAAAGCTTTCTATTTTCTATTTCCTCTTTCCCACAGCATCAAACCGTATAAACATCAAACAAAGTGGAAAAAGGATCTTGTACCCACCTTGTTACATTAATCTCCGTGTCCTGTTGTGGGTATAAACCCGTAGTTTAGTTTGTTGACCCATTCATGCATAATTTAATCATTCTGCCGGGTCTTGTTCTGACATCTAACCACGACCGCACTATACTTTGATCTTGTGACGTCATCATTTACCGTTAACTGTATATACAGAATGTTACAGAAACGTGTAAGTACATTTTGGCGTAAGATTATAATTTTTTGTTTTTTTTTTTTGCATTTAGAAGTCTGAAATTCTCAAGCAAGAGTCAACCGGCTTTCCTACGACTACCGCGTGGATTCTGCGAGAATGCATCATTTACATATACTTGATTTACAACGTCAAAAACCTTTAGATTATCATTAATTAGGTATGAGGGACACCTCGAAGTTTGCCTTAATCTTTCAAATTTGAAGTGTCTGTTAGTCAAAACCAAAACGTGGTCTAGACGGGGGCGTCGTGACCGTATAACGTAAGTGAGAATCAATTGGTCTTATGCAAATGCGTCCTTATGTTACCAACGCAATTATACCACGTACAGTATTTACCATTTCTATAAATAAATTAGCTACCTTTTAAGAATTCAATCAACCTGTAAACGTTGGTATTTTGATTAAATGTTTGAGTGTATTTAGATTCAACTAAGGTGGATAGGATATTAAATAAATTAACTTCTCTGTAATATACCAGAATGCTGAAAATTATTGAAAACTATAATATTAACAAAAATTGGTTCTAAGATCAAATTAAATCTTTCAAACTCATTAGATTTTATACCGACCGGAGTAATACCACGGTTTCACCGAGTGAGTGAGGATACCGGATGCCCATACCGCAACCCCTCCCTCCATCCCTCTCCCCATCCCCCAAAGGCTGGCAACGCACTTGTGACGCCTCTGGTATCCATGGGCGGTGGTAATCGCTTACCACCAGGCGACAGGTCTGCTTCTTTGCCTCCCCCCCCACTTTTTTTTTGTTATTGTGCGGTAATCTCCTCGGAAACTACCCCATGGTGGGGCTCGTTTGCCCACTACATAAAAAAAAAAAAATTAACCATTACGATATCTTCCCCAGTTAGTGGTTTCATTAAAATTATTTCTACCTAAGCATTATAATAATTGCTTCGTCATAAAAAAACAAGTGATAGGCCATTTCATGAGAATACTTAATAAGAGTTTTTTTTTTCTTTTCCGGAAAAAGAAAGCAAATAACAGTTGATGGGTTTTAATGGGTGGCGGTAGGCACTTCTCATTCAATTGCTCGCTGCACCCCTCTGCCATAAAAACTTAAATTTTATCAATTAAAACAATTATAGCAAGCTACTAGCAGATTACCAACTGAATTATTATTGAAACTCCCCAACTCGTTTGTTCCACATTACTAAACTACATAATAACATTGTACATAGAAAGAAAAGAATATACTCACATATTTTCATTTGTAATAGTTCTTCAAAAACACGCGACTGATCCATTACCTTAGTACTCATAAATAAATAGCGTAATATCTTCTGCGATTTACAAATAGGTCACGTAATTTTCTTTCAATTCAGTAACACGAGAAAATAATGGCTACACAACGAAATTATGATTTCGTACCAAAATACGAAATGAATGAAAGGGTATAAGCGAAGGTGCAGGTGGAGTGATGATTTGCGCAAGACGACTGGCAGGAGCTGGATGCGAGAAACCGAGGATCGAACTAAGTGGCGTGCAATTAGAGAGACCTACGTCCAGCAGTGGACTGCGATAGGCTGATTATGAAGCGAACATGGCATTATATGTGCAAAAAATCTTTAATTTTGTGAACACAGGGAGAAACGGACATAGAAATAGACATTAATAAGAATAAATTTTATTTCCTCTTTTATTTTCAATATTTATCAACCTCATTCATTGTGCGTATCACTTATATGCTGATGACCTGCAGCTGTATTCACAGGCAAGGGTAGAAGACGTAACGCAGGCAATTGACGAGGTCAACAGGGACCTGAAGCCCACAAAATTCTGGTCAAAGGGAATCAGACTATCTGTTAATCCAACTAAATTCCAGGTGATTATTGTTATCAGCAAGTGTATATAAACAGATTGAATACCACCTCAATCCCATCTATTTATTTCCACGGTGTAGTTATTACCATTCAACCCTGCAGTGAGAGATCTGGGGTTACTTATCGACTCTACTTTCGACTGGTGAGCTCAAGTTACTAGCGTGAGTCAGAAAGTAACTGGGAGCCTGCGAACATTTTATCATCTCAAAATTTTTCGGCCCTCTAATACTAAAATCACTATGCAGTCTTTAACCATTCCTATAATCGACTATGGTGATGTGTGGTACTTCGACCAGAATGCAGACCTCCTTAACAAGCTTGACCGTCTTCTTAATAATTGCATTCGTTTTAGTTTTCAATCTTCGGAAGTATAACCATGTGTCTACTTTGCGATCCCAGTTAAAATAGTTACCTATTCGCCTACGGTGCAATCAACCTTCGTATTTTAATTTCTCAACTCGCCATCCTTACCTACATATTTTCATATTTCCGATACCTGTGCTCACAATAGAAATCTTCGCTCAGTTAATAATCTGCTTCTCACATGTCCGTTTCATAACTCCAAATTCGTGAACTGTTCGTTCTTTGTTTAAGCAGTACTACTCCGGAATGAGCTCCCGTTTGAGATCAGGATGTCCACTAACCGATATACACTCAAAAATAAGGTCCAGAATTCCTTCTCGATGAACTGGCAGAATTATCCAATCCATAGCTTATATACTTTTCCATTATTTTGTGTATAAATGTAATATTTATACATAAGTAAATCTGTTTATGCATATTTATTTATATTTTGTTATTAATAGGTGTATGTATAAGTTTGAATATGTTGTGATTATTTTAAATGCTAATGGACTTTTTATGTATACAACCTTAAGCTCTGCACACCTGCCATATAAGATTTCTACACCACCCAAAGGTGGACTGGAAAAGTACGCCCTAAATCAAATTCAAATTTAAAATCATTTATACCATTAACACATTAAGTGACACTTATGAACGTTAAATTGAAGCTACAGTTAAAAACTATAGATCGACATAAACAGACGCCAAGATTGTCAAGATAAATATGGTGATAACACCAAAATCTATTGCCCGCTTGTACATTCTTTGTGCTTAAAGTTAGTAAATTAATTAATAAAATAAATACAATTTGCCATTCTACAAACGCTAACTATAATCTAAAATTAATAAATTTATAGGAATGACCTCATCTCGACGATTCATCACGTCGTCAAAACAAAATATTACCCAAAAAGACAAGGGAATAAAGGATTTAGCAAATGCGGAGAGAGATTCGACGGCAAACATATACGTATGTATAATGGTAACCTTCTTCTTCCTAGCCTTTATTATTCCCAATATTATTTGGGGTCGGCTACCAGTTCAACCGATTTTACCTGCATATCAGTTTTTACACAGAGCGACTGGCATCTGACCTCCGCAACCCTGAGGGCGAACTGAATTCGAAGGTTGAACTAGTTGTCAGTATATTTGAGGGCCCTAACTTCCCAATAACGATTGCCATAGCTGTTCATGACAACCGGGACCGACGGCTTAACGTGCCCTCCGAAGCACGGGCGGGAAACACCGCCATCTTCCATACTCCGGGCTGCTATTAAGAATTTCTTGTAGGAAAAACCCAACAGCAGTCCGACCCGGGAATTGAACCCGAGACCTCTTGATCTGCAGTCGCTTACGCTAACCACTAGACCAACGAGGCAGTAAATTATTATGGTAACCAAACTACTGATATTCATCCATCATCTTCTTAGCCTTTATTAATCCAAAATCTTTGATTTACTATGGCGGAAGTGTGAACTGTCAAAAAGCTTCATGTATAACTTTTAATCCCCCCAAGTATCAAGTCGTGATGGCGATGTTTGGTATTGTGAAATTCGCCAAGAATATTGCTTGAAAATTGTTAGTGAGAGGATTGTAGCGTAGAGTCAAGCCTTCTCATATTTGAATTGTAAGCGCAGTGGCGCTTTCGACGCGAGTTAAATATTGTGATTAAGTGCAGTCATATTTAAAATTCCAAAGCGAAATCGCCGCTTTGTTGCCTAAAAACTATTGAAATATTTGAAATCATTAAACCTATCCTCCCGTATTGTTGCGTATCTATTGAAGAACGGGACTTCGGGAACGGGAGCCTAGATCAGTGCGCAGTCGAAATAGTTCTTAATTGTATCTTGTCCCTAATCGTAATTCTTTTCAACTGCATACCCAAGGTGAGTTAACATTTACATTGACTGCCTCTGTGGCGTAGTGGTAGCGTATGCGACTGCTAAGTTTGAGGTCTCAAGTTCGATTCCTGTGTCGGACCAAATGTTTGTACGATCTGCAAATATTTGTTTCGGAGTTTGGGTGTTTTCTATGCATAATACGTATATATTTACAAAAAAATCAGTTGTCTAGTACCCATAACACAAGCTCTGCTTAGTTTGGGACTAGATGGCGTTGAGTGTTAGATGTCCGAAATATTTATTATTGTTATTTACAATCATTATTTATTTACTTAACCTAAATATGGTCCCGCTTATCTCGGGTGGTTGTGTTTAGTTGTGGCCTAAAACCTTGTATAGCACGCTTTCATTTTAAACAATAAAACCTCCTCTTTTTTTGACGTAGGTTAAAAACACTTTGATGTGCCACGTTGAGTTGAACATATTACATTATCGATAAATAACACTCTAACACAGAACAAATAATCGTATTCATCTACGTACTGGGTGGTAATTGTGCAGAGAAATAACTACTTGAGCTTAGCAACTTCGAGTAGTCTGTGTGTTCAAGTGCGAAAAACCTCCACTTATGCTCAGCTGTTTCGCTTTTTATGCTGCCTTTTCTTTTCGAAACACGTGTTAAAGTATCACTTTAACGTGAAAAATTGAGCAATATAGCTTTGATATTTGCGAGATGCATTAAACAAGTTTTGTTGACTCAAAAATTTGGTTTTCCTTAACTATCTATCAATTTTTGCACTCGTATATTTAGAGTTTGTTGGATCAGTATAAATTTTATATTGAATGGAAATGTTTATACATTTTTATACATTAAGGATGTTAAAGAAATTATAACTATAATATCCATACTCAATATTTATAAGTTTAAAATAACTGTATGTTACGCTTTCACGGCTAAAGCACTGCACCGATTTCAATGTGATTTGGATGAAGATACTTTGATTTTTGAAGAAGGACCTTGGCCCTTCCTCAATGTCTATATGTGTGAATGACGTACACACTGGCGTAGCGACATACAATACAGCAATGTATATGAGGATTACCTTCCCTGAAGTAAAATCCTTGGTATTATATTAAAAAAAAACTTTCCAAACCTCGCACATTGTGGGCCCAAGTGTTTTAATTTCCCTCGACTCGGAATCAAAACGTTCGGCTGTGGAATATGACATCTGTCACTAGAAAAAATCATCGTTACAAAGTCTAGCAAGTATTTTATTAAAATTTAGTAGTTTCAGTTATTTGATGCTGATGACGATGAAATGATTATATTATGAGTTACATTTTTTTTTTATTGAATAGTGGGCAAACGAGTAGACGTATCACCTTATGATAAGCGATTACCGCCGCCCATGGACACCCGCAACACCAGAGGCATCACAAGTACGTTGCCGACCTATGGGGGATGGGGGGAGGGGTTGGGATATGAGCCTCCGGTATCCTCACTCACTCGGTGAAACACAGCGCAAACGCTATTTCACACCGGTTTTCTGTGAGGCGATGGTATCACTCCGGTCGAGCCGACCCATGCATGCCGAAGTATAGCTCTGCCACGGTAACTTAACATCATATTAAATAACGCATCATAATCTGAGTTTGTCACGGGCTCTACTTATGCTTATGCATTAGAAACGAAGTTATTGGTCATTAAAATAGACCAACAAAAATTGGTATCTGTGTGTATTCTTAGATCTTTTGCACTCTTGTACTTTGTACCTTAACTGTTCTGCCAAACATAGTTAATATATCTTTAGTAATTGTCTCAAAATGAAACCTTTTATTGAGTATTCTGCAAATGTTGCTTTTGAAAAAATATACGTTTGCAAATATACGTTGTTTTCTTAGCGATAAAAATCCATGGGTTTAATCATAGATGGATGGAAAACGAAAGAAATAATTATTTTTCACTTCAACTTTACCGTCATCCTTTGGAATTAACTTTCTTTGAATAACATTCATGATCGACAATTCTTTTAAAGCAAAAAATATATGAGTAGGTACATAATATTATTATATTTCTCCCCTTTGAGCATTGCTCTGCGTAACGGCTCTCCCATTAAATGTAGGAATGAACCAACCACATCCGATTTCATTCATGACTGAATGAATGTATGATTTAGCTCAGTTATTTATGTAATACCCGAATCGTGCTGATTGTAATCGTAGACTAGATTTATTTTATTTATTACTTATTCCGTATGTTTGTGTACGTTGGTAGCTTAATTCGATGTGTATTTTTCTTTTATCGTGTTCACTATTTTTGTTACAAATATATTTAATAAATAAATGAATTGAAAACAGTAGCATGTTTTCAATTCTCGGTAATTATTTGTTCAGCTCTTTGGTAGTTACACCGAGTGCTTTAAGTTGTTAGTGTCCGCTATTTGAATTTAAAGTGTATACAGCTATCTGCCTCGTCACAACGTCATCCTTCATCTGAATAGTAGTGTGGGGGAACGAGTATCATGTTCCACCCAACACAAAGGAAGGATCCTCCGACCAGGCGAGGTGATCATGCCTGGCGGGTACTGCCCAACAGTTGGGATGTTGTATATATGCTAATCGGCGCGAGAACTATTTATTGCGCGATTCAGGATTTGTAGTTACTCCGAGTAGTGCGTTACTTCGTAGTACAGTGTATCTTCGGTAGATGGCGCTGTAGTAGGTTATTGTTGTGTTATATGTGGAAGTCGCCACAGTAGTAAGACAGTTTTTATGCGCCAAAAACTTATATAATTAAGTTATAACTTAACGGTTATTTGGTTAAACCTAGTCAAACACAAATACTTTTTCTTCGGAACATTAGGTCCGACCCGGCAGTCGAACCCGAGACCTTAAGCACAATAGTAGTATATTCTACCACTGCGCCAATGAGGTAATCAAGTACAATTTACGTTATGAAACTGTTCAGCATCAAGCTATGGTCTTAAGGAGTGGAGCATACACTATATGCGCTAAAAATAAAATATCGTCCAGTCTAAATCAATGAATTTACAACTTTTTCAAATGTAAAAGCCCAGTTGAGAGTTTTTAATAAAAACGTTAAATAAGTTGTTGAAGCTCTTACTTGCTCATTAAACTTCTTTGAAACTTTATTGCAATTCATTTTAAGTTATTTTTATAGACGATTTTATATTTTCATGTAAGCTGGGATGTATCCGAGTAATCCTTAATAAAATAAAGTTGTAGTAAATAAGTCTCCTTTAGAAGTGTCTGTTTGTAAAATCAAATTCACAGCTTTTCACTAAATGCATATGAAACTAAATAAGGTACTTAAAGTCTGTCTGTTTGTTCAGGCTAATATCTGGAACGGTTTTGACGGCACTATCACTGACAAATAATCGTTTTTTTTATGAAATAGGGGCCAACGAGCAGGCGTATCTCCTGATGGTAAGCTATTACTGCCGCCCATGAACACCCGCAACACCAGAGGCGTCACAAGTGCGTTGCCGGCCTTTGGGGGATGGAGAAGGGGATGGGGAAGGGGTATGAGTAGGGGCCTCCGGTATCCTTAAGTTGCGGTTTTATAAGCGCTGGTCATCAGATGACACGTCTTCTCATTATTATATCTCATCAGTCTACCGCTGCCCACCACTGGACATAAGACTCTCCCATTGCACGCTACTCTGATCGATTTTGAGCTTCACAAATGTTTCTCCTGACAGCCATCTTGAGCAAATCGTCACTCCACCTGGCCTGTGCGCATTCTTAACTTCTTGTTAGCTCGTATGTCGAAAAAAAAGCGTCAATACATTCCACCAGATTATCGATACGATTACCTAAATTTACTGCCTAACAAACATTTTCAAATAAATTTATTTCGCAATATTGATATATTCAATCCCAAGTACTAGTACAATAAACAGTTTAGAGCTCCTGGGACGACTGTTGTCGAATTCACAGTACAATAACCTATCTGGGAACACTTCGGGGGTGTAAGGGGACTTGCCAATTAATTTCTGTCTGGAGACTGCAGGGATAAATCCTTTACAATCGGCCATTAGCATCGATCCTTCGAGGTACCGAGATTAATACTTTATATCCTTTAAAGGTGCTTTATCAACCGCTCTTATTGGTCAATTGGTGAAGTTAAACAAGGGATTGTTTTATAGATGAGTGGGTGTTTTTTTTGCTATGGACTGTATCCTAAACATCTTCATGAATTTTGATTTAAGGTATTATTCGATTCTTTTTTTATATTTATAACTAGCTTTCGCCCGCGGCATCGCTCGCTTTTAATAGAAAATATCTTACGTTACTTCTAATAACTCCAAAAATATGTGTACAAAGTTTCAAAATATTCTTTAAACATTATAAAAAAGAACTACACATTGATGGCCAGTGATTTTCACAAAGGAGGTTTGTGTTGAAATTCGTCGTCAATCCAAAATAGTTTCATGAAAGAAGAGATTGGAGCGACATAGTCAAAATTGTGGCTAAGCTCCTTAAATAAAGATTAAAAAAAAAAAGAAGAGATTGTATTTATTCTGTGGCTACTAATTTTCGGGACAACCTAGGTAAGTCAAATGGCAAAAAATCCTTATTATAAAAGTTCTTTGAGAAATAATCTTCCGTGTAGAAGGATTAACTAAAAGAAAGTAGGGAAGAACCTCGGACGACAAAGTTAAATTGCATAAAAAGTTTAAATTCTCAGTCTGATGTTATTTCAAACAATGTGAGCTCATGAGGTAAGCCCTTAGTTAAAAAGTAGAGGGAGATACAAGTTTTTGTATAAGCGTGTTAGTTTTAATGTAACTTATGATAATAGGGTAGATGACTGTATCGTAAATAAATACTGATGTTTAGTTTATTAAAAAGAATATATCAAAACATTTCCGAAAATATAGTAAATACAGCTTTTTATTTCTATTAAAAATTTCAATCAAATTAATATAGAAATATATTGCTCAATTGAGAAGTTTAAAACAGTGACGTTACAAGTTTGTATTTAGTACATTTTTATACAAAGTTAGCGTTTTGACAGATGATAAAAATAACTATTCGGTACCATCTACGCTATTTTTTTTGTGTGATGATATTGTTTGTGTAATTTAAAAAAAATCGTCTACATATAATCTTATTTGTACAACACATGCACTTATTCATAACTACTTTAACAACATAAGCTGTTACCTACATTCATCGCGCCTCAGTGAGTACTTTAGATACCTTTTTTACGGACGGGGCCGTGGCCACGGAGGTTAGTGAACTTAAATTACAAATGGTGCTCTAAGGTTTTAATTTTTTAAAATATTTAGTTTGTTCGAATTTTTGTTTTTTATTTTTAATTTTCGGATACATTAAGCAATCCCAAAGTAATCCAATACATTTAAATAGCCGACGGTTTCGTTTAATGTCGTATTATCATATCCACCTTGTATATATTATACAAAAAAAATAATAATCATCACATTTATACTAGTGACACGGCCCGAATTCGCAAATAAGTTTAAAAAAAAATTCGGATTGCCTAGACTATACTATAACATATATGAATTCTCTTGAATCACTCTATCTACGAGTATTTCTGAAAATTGCCGTACCACCCGTTGAGAAATTTCAAACGAACAAACTTCAAGTTTTTATCTTAATATTGAAGGGTAATACGTGAGAGAAAAGATATTCGATAACTTAAAACAAAAAAAACAGTAATTTACTTGGCGTACCTACTATGTTTATAAAACAGCTGAAATAAACAAAAAGCTTTACAAACTAATGCTAATTTTCAGAACCTATGTTTCTATTGCAATCGTTGAATAAAATACCATTTTTAAACGAGGACTACAAATTGTTCAATCTTATACAAGTAATAAAATTTATTTTATAAAGCTATAAATATATTTTACAACAGTTGAAATGATATATTGTAAAATGTTATAGTGGCCTGTACCGTTAATACGAGTGGAATAAGAAGTTTTATGGCTTACATCTATCTGAGCTGAATATTATTAAATTTTAACTAAATCGTTGCTGAGATAGGCGCCTTTTCGGGCATTGCACAGGGCATTATAATTACTTTTGGACCATTTCTTTAATATTGTTTATGACCACATGTTATCCTGTGTATGTTAGAATAAAATATTTGGATTTTTCTTTCTGTCCGATATTTCCTGGGGAATGACCCCTATCGACTATCAGTTACATGGTTCGTAATGTTACTTCTGGTTTCCTTATTCCCACTAAGATGCACGCTAGTCCTTCTGTAGCTACTACATTAGGTACCCTTTAATAACCCAGATGATAATCATCAACTTATTTTTATTAAATGATAAACCGTATTATCTCATATAATGGTTTCGAACTAAACATATATCCATCTACACTATGTTTATCTCCGAACTTACTTGCAAAAAGGTAATGTACGTATATACAAATACAAGCTGTTGAATTTTAATCCTAAATATAATATTGTTCATAACGTATTAGAACCACGTTATTTTAGAATATTTTAAGATTTTTAGCATACCACATGTCATTCACATTTGTAACTTAACCAGGGTCAAACGGTACGATGACGGTCTTATTTCGAACTCGAATCTTCTAAAGTATCATAGTATTCCGTCTCTATGCTCTCGGATGAGTTTATTATTCTACTTACATAAGTTTAATTCCATTCCTCATCTAGGTCTACAATAAAACTGTAAAATTAACCGAACAAAACCTAAAAGAAAATACAAATGACGCCCATTTCTACATTAAATGATCAGGTTAGTGAATACAAGGTGCCATTAGATAAAGCAACGACGGTCATAATCCAACAGAGAACACTGTGAAATCTTTAAATTACACCATTTATGTCTTTCTTAAAACCTCTTGAAAGGATATTGAGAATATTTGCATTTTAAAAGGTAGATTAAATTTTGTCTCGGAGGAGAGAGGACCGTGGGTCTTAGATGCCTTGTAATGGCTCCAGACTTACACTATAAGATTTTTGGAATAACTAAAGACTATACCGTAATATTCAGTAAGTTTTAAATGAACAAACGAGGCCATGAACAGACTCATCTTAGCAATAAGGAAGTGGACATAAATTAAATTCGTGCGATAAGGTTCGGATAAGGTTCGGATTACTTCGTAAAGTACAACATTTTTAACTTGAATTTATGTTTGATAAATAATGGTATTTATCAATTTTTAAGAATTGTTTATACGTAGGTTTTGGGTATGGCCGATTTTCGAGTTTCTTGATGAAACTTTAATTTATCGTGGAGAGAAATATCTCGAGAGTTTTTCTTTTGTCGTTTTTGATGATTCACTACACTTTAACGGTGCTAAAATATTAATATGCAATCATGAATTGTATTGAAGAAGTGTCGCGACGAATCTAGTAACTTGATATTTCTGGATTATCTCTCTTGATATCATGATTTTTTTATTGTCGAGTCGGTTTATTTATTTTAACTTTTTAATTTTATTGATGTTTAATGTGTCTTTTTTACTTTTTTTTTCTTAGATAAGGTAAACTATAACATATTTACAATGTACTTAAAAGAATCGACTTTTATTAACATTCAAATAAAGTACCCCTGTCCTGCAACATAATTTGTATATATAATGTATCTTTGACACTTTTATTTGAACGTAAATATCAGAGAAAATCATATGTCACACCCGTCCCTGGTAAATCCGCAAAGGAACTTGATCCGCTACCAAATGGGGACTTGTAACACAAACGAACAAAATTCCCTGACATTTATTTTATCCCAGCCAAAGGCGATTTTTGCAAATATGCCACCTCTTATAAAATGTTGCCAATTCCAAATAAAGGCTCAAGGGGCGTCACTTGCAGGGATTCAAAACCTTTTCGCCCACTTAAAACTTTCTTCAGAAATTGCTTTAGAAACTTCGACACTTAAAAATATCCTTCAGAGTCGTTTCAACGAAAATATCAATAAAAAACATTTCAATTTCGTTCTGATCTGATGTTGTCAGTTAAGTAAAATTTAATCACGCATTTGCCGAATCGATCTCTAATATTTATCAAACGATTTCTTACTTTTGTATTTAGCTTTGCACTTCAAATACACCCAGTACTGTTAAATTTTAAGCATGACTTACAAAGGTTTACAAATATTATTTGTGAACAATTCAATGTTCAATTTTAAAATGACAAATAGGCTGATGACCAACATTGCATTTAAAATGGAAAGCGTTACTAAAGAATTTAATATATAACCCCTGTAGATAATCTATTACATAGTATAATGATGTGTTTTTTTACTATAATAGTTACTATAATGATTCCCGTTCCAGCTCGTTCCTGGTGCAAAGATTGGCCATTGCCATTCAACGCGGCAATGCTGCAAGTTTAATGGGCACCTTTCCACCGGAGGCGATCAGGCATAGGTTAAATTTTTGTACTGTTCCTTGCACTAATATATAATAAAATGATTTTTGTGTTTAGAGAGTAATTTTTTACTGTTTTAAATAAACTTATATTATGTCACTATAATAAATAAACCAGTCAGTATGGTTACTGGTTGCTCATACCTTTCTCCCTCACTTTATATAAGTTCTATTTCATAAAAATTGCAATATCCATTTTGACATCAAAGTTATCGGGAATAGGGTCGTAGATTATCTTTAATGAAATTGATATCCATTCAGGTCTAAGGATTTAATGTTTTAAAATAATCTCAAAGGAAAATACTAGGCATATAAAACGATTCTATCCTCAAGTAAAATTGCTCAATTGCAATTATCGACATCGACAACTCTCGTCTTGTTAGTCTAGTACTTTATCTATACTTTGACGTTTTAGATGGATTTTATTACGAAAATATGTAAAACTTCATGTTGTTATAACTTTATGCACTTTGTACGTCAAACATATTTTTTAGTTTAAGCTATTGCATAGCTTTTATCGCGGGCTTTGAGGGCGGCGAACGAATCAAGAAATTCCATAACGAAAATAAAACCTAACACCCCCCACTCCACCTACCATGTAGCTCGGCCGCTTAACGTGTATGTATAGTATCCGTAGCAGGTAGAAAGTGTATATGTATATGGTACGACTGTAGGAAGCTCACACGATCGAGACGACCTGCTCCGAAATCGGACGAATACGTAAGCAGCTGTTTGTGAGAAAGTATATAGGTGTATAAGTATCTATCACATCTTTATAATGCCACACTCTTTTTCAGATATTTTTTTTTTTTTTTTTTTTTATACATGAGCTACCAAAATGACTTTGCCCTGCCTGATGGAAAGCACCAGCAGAATCCAAGAGTGGTGGTCACCATCCTCAATGCAAACAAGGACAGTGCAGCATGGCGACCAGCACTATGGCGGCCTAGTGAGATGCTTTTTTACGCCCCGCTTAAAGGACCCGGGATCATAGTGGGACGGAAACACGTGCGCTGGCAGTGAGTTCCAGGCTTTGACCGCTCGGCAGAGGAAGGAAGAGCCGAATCGATGAGTGCGAGAGTGTATGTCTTCCACTCTGAAGCGGTGACTTCTGAGGCCAGCACGAGTTGTCCTGTAGAGGAAGGGAGAAGGGGGGACCAGTTGGAACAGCTCTTCAGAACACTCTCCATGGTAAAGGCGATAGAGGACTGCCATAGAGGCGATATCTCTACGCAACTGCAGAGGCTCAAGGGACTCGGTGGCCTGGGGACTGCCGACAATGCGAATGGCTCGCCGCTGCAACCGGTCGAGAGCGTCGAACAGATACTGCGCGGCTCCATCGCAAAGATGAGAACAGTACTCCACGCAGGAGCGAACCTGGGTCTTGTAAAGCAGACACAGATGCCCGGGCGAGAAGAACCGTCTCACCTTATTAAGGATTCCTAACTTCCGCGAGGCCGCCTTAGTGACACTCTCAACGTACTCGCGCGGGTTGAGGTCGCAGCAGATGTCCATGCCCAGGACACCGAGCCTGCCTCGTAATGGTAGTTGAGTGTTCTGAAAAGTCGGAAGGGGAAGGAATGGAGACTTTTTGGCAGAGAACGCGCACACCTGTGTTTTCTTGGCGCTAAACTCGACCAGATTCTCGCAGCCCCATTGTGAAATGCGGCCTAGAACATGGTCGAGCTGAGCGACAAGCTCCTGTCGATTTTTCTCTACATCTACCGGTTTTGCCGCAGGGCGCCCAATATATCGTCCATGAACTGTGCTGTCGTCTGCATAGCAATGAATGTTGCCAAGGTCTAACATGTCATTGATATGCAGAAGAAACAGCGTGGGCGACAGGACGGAACCCTGTGGTACTCCTGCGTTAATCGACTGAACGTCGGAGGCCGCGCCGTCACAAAGTACTCTGATGCGACGTTGGTGCAGGAATCCGGCAACCCAGTTGCAGAGTTTGGGGGGCAAGCCGAATGCCGGTAGCTTGGAGAGAAGCGAACGGTGCCAAACCCTATCAAAGGCCTTGGCCATGTCCAGGCTAATAGCCAAAGATTCCCCGTGCCTGTCAATAGCCTCACCCCAAAGGTGTGTGACATACGCTAGAAGATCACCCGTGGATCGGTTCGGCCTGAAACCATATTGACGATCATTAAGTAGGGTGTGATCCTCCAGGTAGTGGACCAGTTGCTTGTTTATGATCCGTTCGAATATTTTGCAGATAATGGAGGTGACAGCTATTGGGCGGTAGTTGGCCGGGTTGGAGCGGTCGCCTTTTTTGGGAATGGGTTGAACATTCGCCTCTCTCCAGGCCTCCGGAACAGTTCCCGAGGAATATGACAGGCGATACAGGCGCGTCAAAACCGGAGACAACTCTGGTGCACAGTTCTTAAGAACCACCGCCGGGATACCGTCGGGTCCACTGGCTTTCCGAACGTCGAGTGACCGAAGTTCCGCACGGACATCACTCAGCCGGATGCGAATATCCCGCATTGTTGCATCGCAGGCGGGAATGATAGGCGGGTGCATGCCGCGGTCATCGACTCGGGAGTTAGCCGCAAAGAGATCGACAAGCAGTTTCGCTTTCTCCTGCGGCTGATGGGCAAGTGATCCGTCGGGATATTTAAGCGGTGGTAGCGTGGGCTGGCAGAAGTTGGACTGCACGGCTTTAGCCAATCGCCAGAACTTTCGGCTACCCGTAGGGTATGCGACGAGTTCGTGGCCAAGCCGCGCAATGCGCTGGGCATCCGCTGTGATGTAAGCCTTCTTGCATTCCCTAGTGGCTTTGTTGAACGCTGCTTTTAGTCGATCCACGTCGGGGTGGCCGTGAGCGCGGGCCCTGGTCCATGCGCGGTAGGCCCATTGCTTTTGGGCAACAGCATGGGCGCATTCGCGATTGAACCAGCGACGGGTTGTTGCGCCGGCGACCTCACTGTAGGGAATGTAGTATTCCATTCCGACAGTGATCTCGCCGGCCACAGCAACCGCACATTGCGACAGATCACTGTATTTAAAGCAGCGTTGTGCCCACGGGATAGATGCGAAGTAGTCCCGCATTCCATCCCAGTCTGCAGACGAGTAGTGCCATAACCGTCTTTTTGCTGCCACTGCTCGTGGGAGGGCAACAAGAGGCACAGTGGTGGACACACATATTTAGAGGATTTCAAGTTTCAAACTTATGTTTCTTATTTCAGTTACCATAAACCTATAGTTTCAATGATAAAAATTCCTGAATAACCTACATGTATTGTAAGATAATAAAAATAAAAATATTTCAAACGATATTTACTTCTCATTTATTCAATAAAAGAAAAAAAAAGGTTTCTAATCGGTCACCACGGTCACAAAGTGTAACTTGAATTAATATCAAAAAAAAAACTGCATAAATAAAAAATAAATAAATAATTATAATTGCATAAGTTGATAAAAATGCTATAGCTTTACCGCGGCAGTCCTCGAGTTTTTTTTATTTAGGAGGCTTTACGAGTATATCGCATTGAAGTTGCTCTTGACAAAAATAAAATAAGTATTAGTATGAGACAGTACCTTAGCTATGTCTTCGTGCATGACTTCAACTTCGTTGTCAGGATGTGTGGATGTCGGTGCGTACACTTATATAACCTTCAAGAAATATATTTTCGTTATTCTTAAAACGAGATACGCTACCCTTTTCGATACATTGCCAACGTCCTCCACGTTGCATTTCAGCGATTTATTAATCATAAAAAAAAGAAAAAAAAGCGGATAGGACGTTACCAATAATATAACACAACTACGTAAAACCTATTGATAAAAATATAGCTTTGTGGCGACCTCCACATACAACATAACATACTACAGCGCCGTCTACCGAAGTTACACTGAACTACGGAGTAACGTAACATATGAAGAAATTGCCAATCCTGAATCGCGCAATAGAATTTCTCGCGCCGATTGTCATAAGTACAATATCCCAACATCAACTGTTGGGCAGTGGTCCGCCAGGCATGATTACCTCGCCTAGTCGGAGGATCCTCCCTTTGTGAATATCCCATACGGGCCCTAATTATTGACACCTCATTCAACAATTGATGCTGTAGTTTAGACTCCGTACTCTAGATGAATATACATAGACTGCCAAAACTATTTATATATCCTTCCTTTTTTACCATAGTCGGGTAAAAAAAATCGCTTCCGTTACTGTCCCTTTCGATCTTTCAAACTATGCAATAGATTTAATGCGGTTTCTTTAAATAGAGGGTCATTAAAGAGGAAAGTTATATATATAAGGATGTTCGTATACTTCGGGTGTAATCTAGATACTTTGCGATGAAGCAGTATAGAGTGGAAGTATAGATTTACTGCAATTTTTATTCTGCCATCACGCGTTGAACACTGCATCAAGTCTAACTTTTTTAGTGTAAGCGCGTTGGGTGGACGTTATGTAACTGAATTAGTCCTGAAAAGAAAGAACGAAGCAAACTCAGGGTTGACTGTGTTAACATTCTACTTAATTTGTTAATTATGTGAATGTATGTTTACTGATGCCGATAACTATTCTTCATTGAGTTCTACGTGATTCTGATTGCAATTTTACAGTATAAAAAATTAACTGATAAAAAATATGTGTGCCTACGTAGAATTTTTAAATATTATTATCCCAAATGCAATATTCAGCTGCTATTTAAATTTATAAATTGGTCATCATATTAACGATACATGAAAATTGTCGAGGGATCCACAGCTATTGATAATACGCTGTAGTGAATTTTTATTTTTGTAAACATGAATGAACAATGAAGTGTAATTATCGTAATGATCATTACAGTTCAATGAAGTAAATGTTTTATTGTTATTGTTCTCTAGCATAATGGCGAATAAATTTCCTTACAAATTAAATAAATTCGAAAATAACTCTGACTGTCACGGCCAAATTGCTACTTAAATTTCAATGAAATTTAGAGATATTAAATAAATAGGTTTACAAAATTGGCTCAAAGTACCCCAAAGAACAGCGATACCCGTTTAAATAAAACTTCAGTACCTCAGAGCAAGTCAAATTTACTAATAAATAAAAAAGCTTAATAACCACCGCGTAACCAAACGATGGCGCGATCTAAATCGCCCCGAACGCCATCTATTGATAATAATATAAAGCTAATATATATTTTAAGGACAAGGAAAGGATTATAGGCTACTTCTTTACCTCAATAACCGACATAAGCGCGTTTGGAGCAGCCCTCAACAGCTAGCAAGATAGATTTCTTTAATATATCTCTCAAAGGTATTCAAATCATCAAAAAATAACTGTCTATAAGTATAGGTAAAGAAAACCAGCTCTTTTATCTGAAAGCAACTGAAGAAGAAGCTAGTAGTAGCTTTGAAGTTTATTTTCTGTTTAGCAATCCATTTCCTGAATGAAAGATGCTTGAAAATATGTGCAGTTTATTATGAAACTTAACAAGTAAACAAAAATATATATTTTTCAATTCAATACAATTTATTTATAAATATGATTGTAAATAATTAATTTAACTGAATCTTACGGTATGGCAAATTTAAAATATCTAGTTATGTCATTACAATGTTTTTAAAACATTTACCTATCTTAGGTAAATATATAATATCACCGTTGTAGTAAATTTGGTGTACAATAAAGCGATATTTTATTATTATCTATCATTTAAGTATTATTGAAGCAAATAATCTTATAAAATCAATAACCTGAAAATATTCCCATAAAACCAAAACTCTACATTGAATTCGGGAGTCAATTTTTATATATTTCAGTGTGAGTGTGCCCCTGGGACGTAGCTACTTATCGCGTGGGACATAAAAAACTTTACCCCGGAGATTTATGCATTCAAACCGAATACTGGGGTTGGGGTTCCCAGAAAATGTATAGGTACTGTTTTAACATTGTAAGCTCTACATTTTCCTATTCACTATGGTATAGTACCGATGTGGCATGTCAGAGATTTCACTAAATTCAAATATCTTTTTTTTTTTTTTAAAAGACAACTCCCGCATTAGTAATATACATCCTGTGTCGCGGGTGACTTTACAAACATACATGTGATGGACACAAAGAACACCCAGACACAGGACAACACTTTGTGGATCACCCACGGCACTTGGCGCAGTAGAAAGCAGCGTAGTGACCGCTTAAACCACTAGGCCAACCGTGCAGTCTATATGTGCATGCATCGACGTGTTATTTAAATAGTTTTGAAATTTTCTAATAATTGGTCTGATACATATTCTCTAGCGGTTGGTGTATGCAACTGTTGATCACGAGGTCTAGGGTTTGAATCCCGGATCGGGCCAAAAAGTATTATTGAGTTTTTTTTATCATGTAAATGCTTAATAGCTCTGAGTATAGAAGTTGGAGTTTTAGTCCCCGCGCCTCGGAGAGCACGTAAAGCCGTCGGTCCTGCGCGTGATCTCTTTCCACTCGTGTCGTAGAACCGTCCCATCGGATTATGAGAGTGATGGAACACAGAGTGCACCTGTGTTTGCGCACACACTTGTGTACTATAATATCCTCGTTAGAAAATCAGCATCGTAAGATCAATTTGGTTGAACTTGCGCAAAGATATGGTTACTTGTCCTAAATAATTTAGATTCCTGCACTCCATTTAGGTTCCTAAAATTATAAATAAGAAAGTCCGTTCTTCATAGGTATTTTGTTTGTCATGTTATAAAGCCTTATTAATTTAATCTAACATGGTAATTTTGTATATATACCTTGAAAATTGTGCATAAGAAGATAGGGTACTTACCTAAACAAAGTATTGTTAATGTGTAACAATACTTTTTTGAGGTACCCTATCCTTTTCTAATTAAATCTATATTAAAAGCAATGTAGTTTGAGCAACGCTGTTATATCAATAACTTCGAAAAAGCCATTACAGGTTGTCATAGCAAAAGGTCTTTGTGTAACTTTCCTCGCTTGTATTGAAATTGTGTGGTCTTTAAAGGAAACTTCAGTTGGTACCTACCGAATGCTGTGTATTGTATAAGGTCGTGTAGCGACTAACAGACAGTAAAATAAGTTAAATTAAAAATGGTCTTAATGTGTGGTCATATAAATCGTGTAGGTGCTGCGCTCGAACATCACTTCTAATCAAAATACGTAGACAACAAATACTGCTCTTCTTTTTAGTCAAAGGCTCTCAAGAATAGTTTATTCAACTCAAAAGTTCTACATTACTCACCCGGGCAAGAATATCAATTCATCCTTAAATAGGGGTGCTTCAATATCGGCGTTGCTAGAATTCTCCTTGAATAACCTAATTAAGTCATTTAGCTGAGTGCTATGTTCGCGTTTAAGAATAGCGAGTTTCCCATTTCAGTAATATTAAAAATATTAAAACACTGTTTCAAATATTTGAAGTATAAAAGACAAAAGAATAAAATGTTTCGTAGTGTCTATAAATTTAATATACTACTTTACTACTTCTCACTATAAAATAAGAGGTACATCGAAATCATTTTTAGCTAACTGAATTTCTTGGTACCTTTCAGCCAATATTCGGAATATAATTCGATTTGAAACGGCATGGCGGCACCGATCGCAATAAATTCAAATATCAGCCGTCGATAACGTGGAGCTTGTCCAATTTTATACTACACCAGTGTCATTGTGATGTAGCTTTGGACTATGTTTGTGAATTTGCCGTATATGCTAGTTTAAGTGTCTTGTCATTGTGTAATTTTTTAAACCATATCTGGAAGTAAACCAATTGGCGTTTACCATTCATCACATACACTTTTTAAAGTAGATTCAGAATAGGATCAACAGACCAGATACATTTTTAGTCAGAGAATACGAGTATATAGGTATAGTATTTATAAATATGTATTAGTGACAACAACGGTGATCGTTAACCGGTGACGGTCAAGATAGAGATGAATTGCGTTCCATAAGTGAGAGCTCGGCCATTTCGAGAACAGTTAAGACAAGTGGTGCTATAAAATGGAAATTAAAAAATCAATATTATTTCAGGATGGTTTAAAACGCTCCTGAAATAATATTGCTGCCATTCATTGTAAGTCATTCAAGTATTACAATGTTTAACAACTAAATTCAAACACCAATACACATGCGTTCGTTAAGTAATTAGTACAAATGCATCTAAATGCTTTGTGAAATAAACCCACAGTTAACCAGAAACAATACTAGCACTAGCTTCAGTACGGTGGATATTAATTCCGTTATAAGCCTGTTATAACATAGAGATTATTTTACATATTATGTATGTACAGTTGTAGATGATTTGAATGGTACTAAAATTTAACTTATTTAATTAGATTAACAATTATATCTGATTCCGATTATACTTTTTAAAGAAATATCTGCTCTGCTAATAAATAAAAGCTCTTTGAGAGCTTTAAAATCTTAAATGGTTAATATATAATTTTATGGAGATAAGTAGGGTATTACGTTCAGGAGTGGACGGCAAATGGTTGAAATGAAGTTGGGTATCCTCCTGTTGCTGTATAAAACAAAAAAGAAATCAAATACTAGCCTAAACAACAGTCTTATACTAATGTCTACCAGTGTGGCACCATAATGAGACCATAACAAAAGATAAAGAAAAAAAATATAGATTTGTCTCATCAAAGTCAAAGTCAAATCATTTATTTCCATAGGCCCCAAAAGGCACGTGAACACGTAAAAAATACAAACATCAAATATTATTAATACAAATATAAAATAAAACTCAAGTAATCAATTCAGTGATAAAAGGTACTAATACTACCTAGTTACCGGAGCTTAGATTGATTTCGATTCAACTCAAAGGTTTAAATTGAAATCAATCCAAGTACCAGCTCCGATGGGTATTGCATTCATGAGAAAAATCTTTTTGTCTTTTCATCTGTTTGTTAAGAGAAATCCATTACAAAGATTCTTTGCATTGTTTATTGCCACTGTCGACTTTAAACGGAAAGGTAAGAAAGATAGTATCGGTCAAATAAATCTGATGCGATTTTAGGCTCTTCCACAACTTCAAGTTTTTCACATACATCGTTTTTTTATGTGATGAAGTTAAAGATTTAAATAAATTGTCTTGGACAGATGAATATGATTTTTTCTGTATTATATTATACAGGGTGGAATTTCTTAATGCTACCTGAAGGGAAAGTATTCTTAATATTTAATAAACACAGATTTTAGTCGGTTCGATTCCCGGGTGTGAAAAACAAATATTCGGAAATCTTCGAATGCAGTTTTCTTTCTTTTCCAAAATAAAGAAATGTTCTCTTTGAGTATATAAGAATTTATAATTTGATAATATTTTTAAGAATACCGTTTTCTTAGATTTATTTCGGTTACAGTATTATTTTCACAGTCAAAATTATAATGTTAAATTAGAATGATAAATAAATTATAATATGATTTATAATGTTTCTACTTACTTAGGTATATTTGTCCGTGATTGTACCTGTAAATGCCTGCTACATAACCGGGTCCGAATATGGCATTAGGCACACGCTCATTGTCATTCCACAGCATGGATATTCGAATATTCGGGAGTCTAATAAATGTCAGAGTATGTCAACTTCATTTCAGCGAGCAGAGGCAACGCATTTACGAGTTTATAGTGATTGGCATTGATCCAATATTCATACCTAGAGCGCCTTTCTTCGTGAGTACCTACATTTGCAGTATTTTAGATGTTTGAACATGTTGAATGGATAACTAAAGAGCGAATGACTAAAATTATTATGAATGTAACTGCATGGGTCGTACTGATTTAAGCGGTTGCGTCACCGCTTTCTATTGCGCTAAAGATTTTACATCTTATATGGATTTATTACTTGTTCGATTATTGACTTAGCGGTTTTCTTTTTCTTTCTTAAGAAAACTACTCGCGTACCTAGTACGGGAGTAAAATAAAAATAGCCTTTATTTCCTGTAACCTGTTTATCTTATATATAAAATTCTCGTGTTCTGAACTGATTTTTATTAAATTTTGTGTGCATATCAGGTAGGTCTGAGAATCGGCCAACATCTATTTTTCATCCCCCTAAATGTTAAGGGTAGTCCCTAAATTTTTTGTTTTAATTTTTAGATATATTTTTATTATTTTATGATACATCATTAGAAAATACATACAACCCTGAATTTTCAACCTTCTATGATCAACCCCTATTTTTCCATCGCGATTTTATTGACCCACCCCTAAAATATACATTCCTTTTTATGGCAAAGCAACGGTTGTCGGGTCAGCTAGTACAATATATATTTATATATATATTATTTAAATTTAAATCTAGTTGATGGTATATGTGATAATAACTTAAAATAAAATAATATCTAATCAACCAGCATTATCAGTAACCAGGTCAGATTGTCTTCTGACATAGGCCTCCTCTAATTCCCTCCACTTGTTTCGGTCTAGCGCAGTTCTTCTCCATTCTTTTGGCAGATCGTCTTGCCATCTTTTTACCGGTCTTCCTCTATGCCTCTTCCCATACCTGGGATACCATTCTGTAACTTTTTTAGTCCATTTCTCTGCTTTCGATCTCCACATATGTCCTGTTCATTTCCATTTCAATGACCTTGTCTTTATTCCAACATCTGCCACCTTGGTTATTTCTCAAATTTTTGTAGCTTTCCATTTATCCTTTAGTCGTTGATCTAGCATACTTCTTTCCATTTATCAAAACTCAATTCAAAGCAAGTGTAATCTAGTACGGGAGTAGTCTTCTTAATATACATCCTGGGTCTCGGGGGTTTTCACAAACATACATGAAACGAACACAAAGAACATCCAGACTCAGAACAACAATTTGTGGATCTCACAAAGTGTTGCCTCATGTGGGATTTGAGCCCATAACATTCGGCGAAATAAAGTGGCCTAGTGGTTAAAGCGGCGTGGCACCCGCTAAAACCACTAGGCCCACCGTACTAAAAGAAAATTAGGTACATAAGAGGTATTTTCGACACATTAATATTTAAATATAACTGCACATATAACACATATTTTAAATTCGATGGCATTCCAGTTATTCCTTTTGTTTGATATTCCTCAATTTTCAATTTTGTTCATTTTATATTTTGAATATACCAAAGGTTACGTAAAAACAGTTTAACGAATAACAAACCAAATACGCACAAATAAAAGTAAAAGTCAAATACTTATATTTTATTTCTTTTAATCGAAAAAACAAAAATTTGGAAAAGAAAAAGTCACAAAGCAGTCATGACGACTGCCGACAGAAGTGGAAACTCAAAACTATAAGCAAACAGTTGTTTAAATTCACCTGAAATGAACCTCTTTGCTCTTTAAATAAAATGCATTTTGGTTTAGTTGTATCCTAGGGACTATTTAGTTGTTGTGGCGAAAGGCTGATACTGAATGAACTAAACTCTTTGATGAACTTAACTTAAAAGTCAAAATCATACAATTAAATAGGCTTATGATTCAATGAATTTCAGTTTATATACTCGTAGATAGACAGATACTGTTACACGCAGTACACTTGAGATATCATTTATCAATAAAAATTTAGTCCCCGGAGAATAGCATTCTCTAGTTTAAACTTTCCATGTGATGACCCACGGGCGTTATTTTATTATAGAATGGTTTTTTTTATGGTATAGGGGGTCCAACGCAATGATTTACAAGTTCATCTGGAATCGCGGTTTCTTTGGGAAAATTATTCAGATTGATGAACAGCAAACCCATGACCATCACGCTGGCCTTTGCTGTAGACACACCTTGTATAAGTTCCACATGCCTCACAGTTATTAAGTGTTACAGTCAATCAAAAGAAAGTTTTTGAACCCACATACAGTTCAAGTACTTGATTGATTATTGAAATGAGTTCATTATACGTTGATAATTAATTAAAATCGACAACAGTTCGACAAACAAACAAAGCCAAGTTATTAAGAGAACCATTCGCAAGTTCGGCTGATTTTGAAGGCGCGGCGCCAGCGCCTTTATTGCTCTGCCGTTGCTTGATAATATTAGGATACATGTATATTGGTTTAGTAACTTAAGTAATAAACTCAATATTTTTAAGGCGTCATCATCAAAAGCCTTCTATAATCCCCTGCTGGACTTCTACTTCTACTTGCAAGAAGCTTGTGATCTGCTATACCACCGTTTGTCAAAAGAGCGTACTCCTTCCTAAAAGGCAGGCAACGCACTTGCAACGCCTCCGGTGTTGCGGGTGTAATGGGCGGTAGTAATCGCTTACCACCAGGCGTAACGTCTGATCGTTTGCCCCCTATATAATAAAAAAAAAAGGAGGTGAGGAAGGAAGGAGGATGGAGGAGAGATTATTCCAAGTTGTTTGTCTCTTTGCACCTTCATATCGTAGTTTGCTTCCTCAGTTGGTTCTTACGAGGAGAGGAACAGAGATGGCGATACCCTGTAGTAATTTGTCACCATAATAAACTGTAAACTTTGTTATTTATTTTTATTATTTTGCTTGAAATCAACTACATATTTTTACGTTATTGTGGCAATAAGTACGACTGATCATTTCACATTCCAATCTCTAGAAATTGATAATATCTATCTTAGATCCTGCTGCTAGTTTTACTTTAAGAAATATTATCTAATAGCTACTATTATTTCCATAGATATTTGAGAAAGAGGTCCTTAAAAATTAAATTGTATTCACGCAATATAAACACGACTTTACCCTGTTCTGGGTATGCCGACCTCATAAACAGTGAAAACGCAAAACTTCCAATTGAATCGAAATTTTATTGGTTTCAAGTCGATTTAAAATATATTTAAAGGTATCAGTGTGCATTTTAAACTCTTACAATACAGCGGGACATTCAAGAATATTAATTCAAGCAAAATACAATTTTATCAAAATCTAATTTGAAGTTAGAGCCCGGGAGCTCTCGCAATTAAAATTTGGCTAAAGAGAAACTTTTATAATTTGGTAAATTATTTTTTTATTGCAGTAGAAAGTTTGGCTTTGTGTATTAAACAAGGAGGAACTTTATTGGTATTAGCCATGTTGTGACGTCAGCCGACTTTCGTTCGTCTAAGTGGACTAAATACTAATTAAACTCCCATTATAAAAATTGGTTTTTCCTTATTTCTTTTTTATTTTATTTTAAAGTGAGCACCGACATCGTGGAACATAATATGTTATTCTTAACTGCATGATGTGTGTTTTAAGATTACTTTCAGTGTTTGAAGGGCTGAATGTGTATTTTTATTTTCTGTTAATCCTCTTAACTGTCATTGGGATAAGAGGGGTGTTGGTCGAAGAAGCAGACCGGTCATCTGATGGTAAACGACTAGGCCTTAATCGGGATTGAGAGTGGGACTAACTCGAGCGTAGAATACGTCGACGAAGCGTTATGAGAAGCTGTCGGGACTGACAGCTGCCAGAAAGTGGGGACCTCTGGTTGCTGATTAATTTTGGTGGTCGATGATGGGATAACGATTTGGTCGCTCAGGGTTCAATTGGACTACTACGCTAGGATGGGTGTAGGTGTCCATCTTGATGATTTTTTGGTGAAATTAGTAAGATATACTCTTGACTCCTCCAAAGAATCAAAAGAGAAGAACGACATTCATCATCAATCATCATTCTTTCAATGAAGGACGATTGATGATTGAAATGAGGATTGATGATGATTGAACTTTTTCTGTGAGACCATCGTCCCATTTGTCACGAAACATGGTATAATAATAATTACGGGTTGTATTTCGACTCGCGTTATCTATTTCTTAATACGTTATGCAAAAACTATGAATGAAATTCAGCATGGCAAGTTTATATGAGGGAAGAGTGTAGAAAACTAAAAAATAAATTAATTAGACGAATCATGGAAGAATTTCGACCACTAGTTGATGGAAGTTATCAAAATATATTTTCTTTTTTGTAATTTATATAAATTAATTTACTATAACTTAAAAGTTTTCAACTGCAATGTTAAAACTGTAGAAAGCTATTACTTTAGATACTCATATTATTACAAAGGGTCTTGCAATCACAAATTTAAACTTACAGAACTTCTTTACCATACAAACAAATTAATTTGGCAATGGTATTGCAAATCTTTTCAGATCTCCGACTCATTCACTAATAAACTCCGTGACAACTGGACCTGCAGTGGCCCCTTTTTATTACCAGTGGAAACCCCCACGGGCCGTCACCCAACCGGGGTTAACGGCGGGGCGGTGTGTCGAAATCGGACCGACTAAAACCACACGATGTGCCACTTTGCGCCTGAAAAGGGAAGGATCCGGGAACTGCTATTATGTACACATCCGGACCCCTCCCAGCGCCTGCCCGCACTGAAGCGGGCACTGTCTCATAGTCGACTCTCTTATTTAAGCGACGAACGGACTCCCGGTTCGGCGGCGGCGTATTGGGTCCGTGTGGAGTTCGTCCTAACGGGCCTTCTCCACCGCCTCCTGCCGCGAAATTGGCACTGCAGAGGACCCGAACCAACAAAAACTCAAACTTAGTCATTAAATTTATTTTAAAAAATGTACAGAGAATGTTCCACATCTCTTTATACACAGTCTACAAAAGTAATCCAACATTTCTCACTCACAAAGTCATTACATGTTTCCCGCAAATGCTTATAAAGGAAAGTAATCCGAAAACCGTACAAAACAAAATAAATATAAAAAAGTGCTAACTGGAATTTCGAGGGCATTGAAAAATATGTAAAAGGGCTTCGTGTGCTTTAGACCGTCGAACGGTGCGTAAATTAGGCTCCTATATCCATTTCATTGCGGCAAGAGTCCAGTGGAGGTGGATGATAAATCGTAGGGTCGCGCCCTGTCCCTCCACCCACCATTTGCAAATTGTCGAATCGCGGAGTAGAACGGCCATAACATATGTTTCGATTAACTTACCGTAATTTATTTCTCTAACGCTTTATCTATCACTACATATTATAAACCTAAATCCTCCGCCGTGTCTGTCTGTCTATTCGCGATAATCTCGAAAGCTACTATGCAGATTTTTATACGGTTTTTACTAATATGTGGAGTGATTCTTGAGGAAGGTTTTGTATGTAATAATTTGTTAAAATTTTGAGAATATTGGATAAAATATATCGATATTCGTTGAAGACCGAAAATTAAGCCGTACATCTTTTCAGAGTAACATAAGCTATATTATGTTTTCGGTAAAGATTCAGTGCGAATCCGGAGCGGGTTGCTAGTTATTCATATTCGTAGCACATTAACAACTTCTGCTAATAGAAGTAATCATCTTCCTAGCATTTATTTTTCCTAAGATTATTTAGGGTCGGCTACTAGTACTACGAAGTAACTCACTACACGGAGTAACTACCAATCCTGAATCGCGCAATAGAAGTTCTCGCGCCGATTATCATATGTACAACATCCCAATATCAACTGTTAGGCAATAGCCCGCCAGGCCTGATCACCTCGCCTGGTCGGAGAATCCTCTCTTTGTGTTGGGTGGAACACGACACCCGTTGACCCACAGTGGTGACCCCGACGTAATTGGAAGCAGCCTTCAAGGAAGCAGATCAGCAGCAGTATCGTATTCACTCCCACAGCAAGTCTCAGCCAGCCAGGAACCTCGGCCTCAACAGGGATGCACCACACGCAGGATGCGAACGCTCCAGTCTGGTTACCCCTACGGCCTCTACAGCGTCTATGCACAGCACACTGCACCTACGGTCCATATAAGCAGAGCATATCTCTCCCGTCTACGCAGCAACCAGCCACTACGCAGCAACCGCCCCGACTCACTGGGGACCTCACCGCAGCACCGCGCACGGCATGCGATCTCGACTCACTGGGATCAGCGGACTTCAGCCCCGACTCACTGGGACTAGCAGCATTCAGTTCCGACTACACTTCAGACACTATAAGCAACTCATGAGATAGGTGCCAGTAACTATTACCGCCAGTGCAGTAAAACAATACTCACTCATTGTAAAACAAAAACAATAACGTTAAACCAATCTATATAAATAAATAAAATTTGAGTGTATGTTAGTATAATCAAAATAACCGTTTTTTACTAAATGCATATGTATGAATATTTTTTTTCACAATTTTCGTCAGTCTGGCTGTCTGTTTGTTCCGGTTATTCTCTAGAACGGCTGGACCGAATTTGACGGGATTTATAAACAGATAGTTGATGTAAAAAGGACTAACTTAGGCTACTTTTTTAGAATAGCGTTGCCCCGCGTTTGTAAAAATGTATGAACTTAGCCACTACAGAACATTCACAAACTATTATTTCATTATTTGAGATGACTTATAATTCAATCACGTTTGTCCCTATCTAGCTATGCGTATTTACTGGTAGCTACTTTATAAAAAAAACCCTTTTATTTCGCATTTTGCCCCGATCATTCGTTGTGGTAAATTTTGACAGCCCATAAAATGCAAATCGATTCGTCCTCGCCGCTGTGAGCTGTGACGGACTTCATCATATTCGCCTACACTTCGAACATTTATTTAGTTGCTTTGACACTTCCTTGAGTAGCAATGCCACTATGTTTCTAATTTTAATCTTAAAATAACAAAAAAAAACGACTTCAAGAACTGAACATGAAATCGGTCCACACGGGAATCACAAGCTTTCAAAATTATGGGGTAAGAAGCATCAAAAAACAGACGAATCTACTCCTTTTTTGAAGTCGATTTTCAACTTAGTTTCCATATGTTTTCTCATAACTACATATTTTACATTTACTGATAACTTAATATCCTTGGACCTCTCAGATGATAGAACGTCAAGAGAGTACATGAACCCGGTCTTTTACAGGAACTAAGTTTCGATTTACTTCAGTGTCCGGTTGTAAGTATAATTGTATAAAAACAAAATCTGCATTTATAATGTCATAGCACAAGCTCATCAAGACATTAAAAGTCAGTTACGGACAGCTGGGATCCGAAAAAGTTCGATATATTCGTCCAATTCTTTCTAGGGGACTTCGAAATTAATGATTATATAGATTTTTCAAAAACTTGTTTGCATATTATGCTACCAATTTATCGATACCACAATCCATCAAAAGGTTGGGCCAAACTAGTGAGCGAGTTACCTAATGGAAGGTGTTTTCCTCCTCTCATGGACAGCTTCTGCACTACTCAGGAGAGATACATCACAGTCTTAAATAGCAAAAGGGATGCTTTTTATCTGTCTTTAATTATAAAATAATAATTTTAGTCCGCCTTAAATAAATATTAGATGTCTAATCCATTACCGCCACCAGGTCACATACATAATCGAAATAAACTATGTAACACATATATATATGTAATACCTACGTCCTACATATTATACATAAATAATACTTGCACTTACCATTTTGTTAAATAAAACGGTAGTAAGTTTGATTACAAATTTGATTTGCGTTAGTTTAAAAACTGCAAACAACTATTTAAAGAACTGGTTAACAAAGTTTAAGGCATCGTGTTCCAGGTCTTCCAAGGTTCAATTGTCATTAGGTATTAAATAGTAATGAAAGAGATATCCTATCACTTCTCAACGCAGGCTTCAATACATACAAAGACTTCTAAATGATAAATATGTTTCGTTATCAATCCCTTTAACTCCGGGGTTTCTGTTCGTTTAAAATTAGGTTACTCCTCTAGACGATCATCGAGTCATTCGTATTGACGTATTAACACTAATTTCGCACTGTTAATTTTGCTTAATGATATAAGTAGCTATACTTATATCAATAACATAAAAAATTTAAGATGACAAGTTCAACATATTTTTGTAATTTGATTTTCAGAATTTTAGGTCTAATCCACTGCTGGACATAAACCTCTCCCAAGAAACATTACACAGCCCGGTCTGTTGCTTTGTCGTCCCGCCATAGGCCAGAGGGCGTCCCACACTACGTTTGCCAAGACGCGGTCTCCACTCCATAACGCGCTTACTCCAGCGTTTGTCAGTTCTTCGACATATATGACCAGCCCATTGGCACTTCAATCTACTAACTTTCAGAGTTATGTCGGTCACCTGACGAATTTCTTCGTTGCGAATTTTGCCCTTCAGAGCGACTCCAAGCATAGCTCGCAATATTACTTCATTTTATAATAGTCCATTGATCGAACCAAACAAACGACTATTTGTGATAGCAGTTTCTTCGAACGGGAGTTAGTTCTCGATCCCAAATCGCAGTATGGCCACTTGTGGTTTAGTGATGGACCCATTATAAATTTACACCCCTCCGCTACATAAATTATCCCTCTATCTTCAAAACCGCTTGAGATAAAAAAATAATGATTTACCAAAAAAATAAGTTGCAATTTTAAACGTCCAATGCAAAATGCGATTAGAAAATAAGCGTTATTTTTATGACCTGAATTATAACCATCTGCAAATCCTTTTCGATGTAGCAGCTATTTGCAGCTTCATTTCGTGCCTGAGCTCTACTAGCCCAGGGACCAATAGCGCTCTATTACGAAGTGCAGCCTCAATAATGGTTCTATAATAAGCGGGTCTCGCGAGACGATCGATTTCTAAGGAGCTCGTATTTTCTCATAACTTTATTATATTTTTTAAATTCTTATTTATTCCGGAACATGCTGAATAGTATTGAACATAGAACAATATAACAATATTGAATCTACTTTAACATATAAAATTTAGCTTAGTATATATATTTCAATGCTGTGATATAATCAACATAAGATCTTGATTACAATACTTTCAATTTTAAGCAGTTTTAGTGTTAGGGATTTTTTTTTGTTTTATAGGGGGCAAACGAGCAGACGTATCGCCTGGTGGTAAGCGATTACCGCCGCCCATGGACACCCGCAACACCGGAGGCGTTACAAGTGCGTTGCCTGCCTTTTAGGAAGGAGTACGCTCTTTTCTTGAAGGTTTGAAGGTCGTATTGGTCCGGGAACACCGCAGGCGACAGCTCATTCCACAGTTTTGCTGTGCGCGGCAGAATGTTTCGGGAAAATCGCACAGTTGTGGACTGCCAACCATCTAGATGATGGGGATGAAATTTCTGTAGGTTCCGTACGGTTCGGTAAAAGGTTCCGTACAAACCTGTAGGTATATCATATGATGTTACTAAAAATTTATGGTTTTCGCAGTTTATCCTTTATCTCTGCTATAAGACGTTGCTTCGTAGTAAATTTTAAGATTCTGAGTTAAATGAAAGGACCCTGAAGGCTTCGATTCCCTTGCGAGTTTCGAAAATTTTCAGTATAAACGGCTGTATATTTTGACTGCATTGGCTTAGAAGTTTGATTTTCACAGCTCTAAGGAAAAGTAGACTCAAGTATTTTTTATGAATATCAGCTTAATACCTCTATGCACTCACGAGAAAAAGGGTATTGACAAACAGGCAGACCGACAACATAGTGATCCTATAACGGACAACATAGGGTTTCGTTTTTCCTTTTTGAGGTACGGAACACTAAAAATGATGACGATCATCACACGTTACACTTATCACATTATCTGTGTCGTGACGGATAAATAATATCCGCATTCAGCTCATGGGTACCGTAAGAGGCACGCTGCAAAAATAAATTAAACTTAAAATTAACTTTTTTCGAAGAAAAGGCCATGTCTAGCAATAGACTATTAAAAACTGTTGATGTTACGATCACATAATATATGTCCTATATAGGAATCGAACAAGACGACCTTCTTTAACGCAAAAGACAATTCAAGTTCAACCCATATGCATATTACTTTTATGTAATTTTTAACACTGTACTATATTTGTAACACTCATGGCTAATTAAATTTAGATGTGGTAGGCGAATTTGCTTAAAAACAAGAATAATACAAAGAATTTCAGTCGTCTGTAGTACAAGGTCCTTTAGCATTAACGTCTACCGTCAAAACCATAAAACTTAATTAAAACACAACTAAATAATAATAAAAATAACAAGCGTACCTTTTCAGTTCTGAGACTCTCTAATTTTTTTCAACATCACTCTGTTATTCATTCAAATCGTAATGAAAAGTTTCATTGCGTCCAAAGAGAACGCAAACCTTTCTAACTGGATACCAGCTAGGTTTTTATTTAACTTTAGACTTTGTCTAAATTCAGTTGGAACCAGTTGTGTAAGCATGTCAGCTTTTAGCTAGATTAAAAGACAAGGAAACCTTTACTTTAATATTACTTAGTGGGAGATAGGTACTACTGTTTTATTTCTAGGATTGTTTGGGTCGGTAGATTTACTCACTTAAATTGGGATTAAAAACATATCTTAACTAATTACGGAATCCTTAAAAATCTGTCTCGACCGAGGGACGGTTCCATTTTATAGTCACGGAAGATAAGCTTCTGAGTAACAGTATTTCTGTAAGTAGTACCGCTAGAATCATAACTGATGATTATTCTGCATTATAAACTTTATCTTTAGTAATTTATAAATAACTCTTTTGACCTTCTTTCGGTGGCCTCCAAAAGTATTACAAAAGTGGTGAATTCTTCTGAGAGAAAACTTCCTGGGGAAATTCTTTTGTATATAATTTATTCAGCTTCAAATTAAACTAATCTTTGGAAACAAATATGGAGTAAGTAGGGGGAATAGTCTCTGGTAAATCTCCCATTCATCTGTTTTGATGATTTTGTGGAGACTTCCACATACAGCGCAACAGCTACATACTATAGCGCCATATATCGCAGATACACTGAACTACGGAGCAACATACGACAGGAAGAAACTACCAATCCTGAATCGCGCAGTAGAAATTCTCGCGCCGATTATCAAACACAACATCCCAACATCAACTGTTGGGCGATGACCCGCCAGGCATGACCCGCCCCTTTGTGTTGGGGGGACATGACACTCGATCCTCCACAATTTCAACAAATTTTCAATCTTAGGTGATGAACTTCAAAATGTATTCTTTTATTATAATAGAAACTTGCCTTTTCATTCTTACAATAGAAATATTGGACATTGATGAAACAATGACAGAAAGGATTCTAGACTGACAGCTATCATTTCATACGAATACGCCTGTAATACAAAATATATTGAATTGCATATTCAAAGACCATTCAAATATCATATTTGCAATTTTAAACTTCTGCGAAACAAAAGAGCCTGCTTTGAAACTGCGTATATTGCACAAAAGATTGTACTTATTGTAGACAGACAAAAGGTGCTATAGCTCATATTGGCATATCAGTAACTCCAGATCAATTGGCCAATCGATTGTCAAAATCTACAATAACGTAATTAATACTAGTTTTATCAAACATTTAAGTATTAAGTCGTCATATCACCACCGACAGGTAAAATGGAATATTAATTATAATATCTACCACAGATGACAAGTGATCCTAATTAAATGGAATTGTGTTATCGCGAAAGACAGACATCACTAAACTTTAGTTTTAAATAATATCAGACCACAGGCCGCAAATTTGATTGAGCACTTAATCGGTATATGCATTAGGTAAGTATTAATATTCTCTTTATTACTACATACATACATATATAATATTTTCAGTTTCAAATATATAAAAACAAAATATTTAAAAATATAATAAATTCTAGATCACCGACTTCGGTCACAAGATTCAAGGTCTAGGGCTTCGAAGATGAACCTCCTCATTATGCAAATCGTGTCAAGGAGGTCTGCCTTTTGCATCTAGCCTTCTAAATATAACCTCTTAAGAACGCGGCTCTTGGCTATCGCCACAATCATTATCGAATTCATATTCCACATATTCATAATCTCGTGAGATAAGGCTGTAAAAATAACACTTTCCTTGAGGCCCATTTTAATTATAACTAAAAGATTCTAACACAGGCAAGCGAACGATAATAATCAATTCTCCAGTAACTATTTTGAGATTATCCGTATATTGAGATATTCTCAGGCATTTTGCCAAGCTTCTGTCGAGGTTTTGGCATTAATCCTACAAGTAATGTTACTTGGAAAGACCGTAATCAATAATTTGTATTAGGTACCTAAACGTCGAGAGTTGTATATTTATATACACTATAACTTTACTCCTTTTGTTATAAATGTCTGTTGATATATAAGTATCTAATACAAGCGGAACCCCACGGTGCTACCCGCGGTATGACAATAACAGCGGGCAACGCCGCGAGGTGAAGTTATAATCTTTATAAATTGTACCCTATGTGTTATTCTGATGTATAAGCTATGCAGTAGTTTTTGCGTGATAGAGCAACAAACATTCTCACAAACTTTCGCGTTTTTAATGTTAGTAGGATTTAAAATTAAAACTATTTACAACGTACAGGCAATCTTCGAAACTGCGAAGGTAGGTTAGAATTTATAAAAATACTAACTTCACCTCGCGTCGTTGCCCGCGGTTATAGTCGTACCGCAGGGTTCAACTAGTAGAGTAATAATAAATTAATAAGTTTAGATTCCCAAGAACATTGTTTATTTCTCCGTAATAAACGACCCCAGTGTCTTCTTTACAAAGTATCCAGTAAACATTTTAAAAATAACATGTAAGGACGGCGTATAATTCTCCGAAATTATTTCGCCAAACATTTACATCAATACCCATTGATTCGAAAACTTTCTCGTATCGATAACTCACACAAATGATTCAATACAAACTTCTGAGAACATTTTATTTGTAGCAAATGAATGAATATATCATACGAATTGGTCGTATGATATATTCATTCATTGGAATATTCTATAAAACTTACACAAGTAAAGTGATGCTGTGTGTGAGCTTTTTAATCAATCAAAATAAGATGTAACTAAAGAAAATAAGGGTTCTAAAGTTTACAAAAGAGTTAATGATGTAGAAATGCTATTACAGACAGCTGCCTTATTTAGGTGATGATGTAAAGGTTATTAAGTCTGTGGCGACTTCCACATACAACATAACCTACTACAGCGCCATCTACCGAAGATACACTGAACTACGTAACTCAGTAACGCACTACACGGAGTAACTACCAATCCTGAATCACGCAATAGAAGTTCTCGCGCTGATTATCATATATACATTCCAACATCAACTGTTGGACAGTAGCCCGCCAGGCATGATCACCTCGCCTGGTCGGAGGATCCTCCCTTTGTGTTAGGTAGAACATGATACCCGTTCCCCCAAAAGTCTGAAGGTCATTGGCGTTTTGGCACTTGAAAGAGACTGTCAAAATATTGTTTGATGTTTCAAGAACTACACAGTGAATGTGTTATGATAGTGAATTGAAATTATAATTATGAAACTTAAATCAAACAAAATGCTTAGTTGGCTGGATGCATAATGAAAACATTCTAATTATTTTAAAATATATTTTACATATTGCCGCGGTTAAGATCTTAACTTATATTACAAATAAAATCGAACTCGGCCAGATTATATTTGAAATGAAATGAAGAAATGACAGCCCGGAGAGACGGGATGACGCTGGAAAGACAGATGACTGGTGGAAAGACACCTGACTGGTGGAAAGACATCTGACTGCTGGAAAGACAGTCGAGGGGAATGGCCTAGCAAGCCTAACCCGGGAAACCTAAAAGCTAAAAGTCCAAAAAAGAGTAATACCCCTGGGACAGTCCGAGAGGGGGGGGCGGAAGATCTGTCCACCGATAGATAGAAATGACGACCCCGGCGATAACACGGAACTGAAATGCCCTAAGTGCGGGAAAACTTACAAAAGACGAGCCTGGTATCTCAAACATTTAAAAACGCATGATAAAGTTGAAGCACGACAGCCGTCGGTCAGTACTTCAATAAACACTGCGGATAGAGTTAACCCTCATACATCCCAAGGTGAGCCATCGTGTGAAAATCACCAGGAGTCCATTGCCATCAGGACACGTCTTAGCATTCCTAGTCTAAAAAACTCCACCTGGAAAGTGCATGATGAAAACTTGGCAATCCTGCTAGAACACCCGGGATCTAAGCAAGACTTGAACAGCCAAGTAGAAACTTTTCAGGACACGATATATACATACTTTTGTGAGCGCTACCCACCACCAAATTTTTATGCGCAAAAAGATAAAGAAAACACTTTTAAATCGAAAATGCGGAGAAAGAAAAGAGAGTTAATAAAACAACTTCGAAAAGCCAAGGCCATGGGCGATAACTAAGTCACCAACTGTCTAGGGCAGTAAGATCGATCCTTAAATTAATTCAAGGAATATCGCTACAAATCACAAAAAATCGCGATAATTTTAACAGAGCTAAACACGAAGTAGATTTTGATAAAAACCCTTTTCAATACTCGAAAAACATTTTCAATGAACAAAAAGGTAAGCTTCTCTTGACCAACCAACAGATTTACGACCACTTTAAAAGCACTTACCAAGTGCCAAAGCGCGGGAGACGGTATGAGGATCCAAACATCCAAAAACCTCATTATCCTCTTGTCAATTTTGAAAGTTGTCCACCTACCCTAGAGGAAGTTGACCATCAAATTAAAAAGAAAACATCCAAGTCAGCTCCAGGACCTGACGGTATTCCTTATATAGTGTACAAAAAATGTCCATCGGTTCGTAAACATCTATTAAACGTATTTTGTAAAATCTGGTCAAAGAAGCAAATACCAACATCATTTGGCAAAGCAGTTTTTGTCCTCATTCCAAAAAAAGACGAAGTAACTCATCCAAAAGATACTAGACCGATAGCACTAACCAATACAATTTCCAAAATTTTCTTTAGCGTACTACAAACAAAAATGACAAAATTTATGATCAGCAATAGGTATTTCAGGCCAAACCACCAGAAAGGGTTCGTGCCCGGTATTTCTGGCTGCCTGGAACATAACACATTATTAGCGGAAAGTTTGAAAGATGCCAGAATGCATGAGAGGCAAATTACGGTCTGTTGGATAGACCTTGAAAACGCATTTGGTTCTGTACAGCATGAACTAATGATCTTCGCCCTGAAGTGGCATAACTTTCCTACTGTGGTTATCGACATAATCACATCTTATTATTCTCAACTACAATTTGCCATAGCAGCAGACAAGGAACACACAGAAACATTGCATTATAATGTAGGGTTGTTCCAAGGCTGCTGCTTGTCACCAATAGCTTTTAATATAATTATAAATATTCTTATAGATAAGTTAATAAGTCATGAGAAAAAATGGGGCTATCGGTTTAAAATAAACAACAAATACACAGAGCCCATCTTAGCCTTTGCAGACGACCTTGCCATACTGACACGTAATCCAAAACATTGTCAGAAGTTATTAATTGAAGTGGATGAGTTTTGTACATGGACTGACGGACTGAGGGCAAAACCAAGTAAATGCCACTGTTTATGTCTGAGTAGACGGAATACCAAATATACCTCATATCATCCGGGACTCTCAATAGGAGGACAATGTGTAACCACGATTGCTGAAGCAGTGCCTTTCAAATTTCTTGGTAGAAAGATTGATTACAAAGGACGTACACCATCCTTAGAGGTAACTGTCGAAAATTTTCTTAGTGACTTGAATAAGGTAGACCAACAACCATTAAACAATATTAAAAAAGTTTGGATATACGACAATTATCTTACGTCGCGTCTGACTTGGCCTTTCCTTGTATATGACATCGGTAAAAGCCTCCTGGCAAAACTAGATGCAAATGTCAAGAAGATATTGAAGTCATGGCTCGGAATTGCACACTCAGCTGACCTCTCAACTCTATTTAGGGATCAAAACAGTTTTGGGATGAAATTAAAGAAGCCATCTGAACTCTATAAAGACCTCAGAGTGACCAAAATGCATGTCTTGGGACAATCTCAGGATGAAATAGTCTCATCACTCCCAAAAGATAAATATGTTACAGAGCTTGAGTCAAGACTTCAATTCCATAAACAATTTATGGCTGGTGCACAGTTTAATAAAGTCGGGCTGGGTTTCGCAAAGAGGAAGGGAGACCGAGAAATAATAAAATCCTTTATACAACAAGATGAAAATGATAAATATAAAGTGCATGCAATGAATCTAGAAATGCAAAGTGAGTGGTTAACTATAGGTGAGTTCTGCATCCCGTTAGCCCTGAAATGGCGCACCTTGCTATATGATTGGTCTCCTGCCCTATTAAAATTCTATCTGAATGCCTTCCAAATGACCCTCCCAGACCAAAGTAACCTAGTGAGATGGGGCAAAGCATCTGAAAAATCTTGCTATACGTGTGGTGAGGCAGTAGGTACTGCTAGGCACTTACTGGTAGGTTTTTTTTTTTTTTTTTTTTTTTTTTTTTTTTTTTTTTTTTTTTTTTTTCTCTAGCACCTCCAATATTCATTTGGAGCCTATTTTACACTATACATTTCTGAGTTTTATCATATTTTAAATCTTAGTTACAATTATTAAATTATTTTTACTTATTTAAAACTAATACATACAGTATTGTGCTTATTGCTATCTAATTTATTACTATTTAATGTTATGATTATTTATAATAATTTTATATTACTACTATATCATAGTCTTAATTATCTATTCTTCTTATTTACTAATTTTACAATATTTGTACAGTACTCTAAAAATATTTTTCTCTTATCACTATTAATTATGCTACTCAAACTCAACAATGTAATTCTGGTATCTATTCTTTGCTCAGTGTCATATCTCTGTCTATCAAATATTGGGCATTCAGTGATGAGATGGGGAACTGTTTCCGCAATGTCCGGGTCGCAACTGCAGGATGGGTTCTCCTTACACTTGAACCTCGTCAAGTATTCGGAGAACCCACCATGCCCCGTGAACAGCTGTGTCGTTACTCCGGCTATTTCTAGTTTGCGTACGACACCATATGCAGCGAGCGCGCAGGGGAAAAAGAGCTTGGTGACGGAGGCGGTCTCGCCCTCTCTGTACCTTCTGTTCCACTCGCAAAGCGAGGCCTGTCTAAGACCCCGCTTCACGAATGACACAGGGCACAGACCGTAGTCCGGTGCTTTCTTCAAGCGCAGAGCCGCTTCCTTGGCAAGCTGGTCTGCTCGCTCGTTGCCAACCAACCCTGCATGGGCCTTGACCCAGAATAAGGATATTTCCTTACCCTGGGTCATGCCTTGCCGAATGGCTTCTCTGGCCTCCACTGCAAGGGGATGGAGGGCATGGCGATTTGTGACCGATAGGAGTGCGGCTCTGCTATCGCTGAAGATACCGAACGTGATTGCACCTTGCCTGAGAACCTCACTGGCCGCTTTGCACAGGGCCAGAAGCTCAGCCTGGTAGACGGTACAATGAGGCGACAGAGCAAGCTTGAGGGCCCTGGTTTCGGTTTCGTTATGCCAAATGGATAACGCGGCGCCGACCCGGCCCTCAATCTTGCTCCCGTCCGTGAAAATGCGCACCTCGATGTTGTCGGTGCGCTGTAGTTGTTCCTCGTCTACCAGATTTTTGAACTCAAGGGCCCCATGTTCTGCGGGGTGAGGCGCTCGTATAGCCGGAGTCATTCTTTCGATCTCTACGTCCCCCACTTACTGGTAGGTTGCAGGGTGCTGCTTGATAGGGGTTATTACTCACGCCGACATGATAGAGTACTAGAAATCATACGTGAAGCAGTAAGTCTTTCAGTAGCTAGAGCCCAAAAAGGATTGACTACAAATAAACGAGAAATTAACTTTATAAAGGATGGCTCAACTACCAAATCTAAAAGCAAGCCTTTCTCAATCCTAGGTACTGCACCTGACTGGACTATTTTGATGGATACGTATGATAAGCACTATAAAATCCCAGAGGATGTTGGTGTTTCGTCATCCAGACCAGACATATTCCTTTTCTCTAGACAAATTAAACACATAATATTAGTAGAGCTTACTGTTCCGTGGGAAACTAATATTCCTAAAGACCATAGAAAAAAATAAATAAATATTACGATCTAACAACTGAACTTAACAAAAATGGCTATGTGGTTAATTTATACGCGGTAGAAGTGGGAGCGAGAGGTATACCAGCTAAATCTCTCTATAACCTTTTGAAAGACCTTGGCCTGTCGAGATCTGCAGTAAGTTCTATTTTAGAACGAGTATCCAAGGCTGCACTAACAGGTTCCTACCAAATTTGGCTAGGTAGGGCGGGAAACTCGAGCAGTGAAGGTGACCTCCTAAAACCTACACCTAGGTCGTAAGTCCTGGGAACTGCTTTGAGTTTCTCCCTCTGCCACACGATGGACCCGGCACCCGCACGGTGAATCCATGGAGTGCTAAGAAGTTTGTCTCTCTTCTTGTTTCTGAGTTATCTCAATCTTTTAATATCATCTTCCCAACGTTCACCTTCTATATCCCACACTTCTTAGTCCCAACCAATGTGGAATCATTTATCTGCCACATTTATTATAAGATTGGCACAACAATCTATTAGTTTAACTCTATTGAATTGTAGAAGTCCTCCAAGCTAGAGTTTTAGAAAACAAAATGAAATTATTAGTAGTAGAAGCAGTTACAAATAAAGAGTTTCTCGAAATCCCTTTTGATACATGTTCATGAGAAATTTCATCTCTAACGGTTTTGTTGGCATATCAATGAATATATTTAATATTGCTTTTCTCGGACTTAAGATTAAAATTTCAAAGAATTGCTTTAACAACATTTATAGCAAAGGGAATGAATAAGATAAGGTTAAAACATAGTATCATGAGTTAACTTGTATCGTTGTCAGTACTAAACTAAAATTCACTAAAATTTGTTGTTGGGTTATATACTTTAATCTCATCCACTTACGGACCATTTTTCGATATCTCACCTCTCAGCTTTCAATATATTTGGTTCAGTACTAACTAAAAGTAGATTAGAGGTAAACGCTTGTTTATTGTTAAAAGAAAGTAAACTAAACTCTAAATGTAAAAATTGTGAGTAATAATTACATAAGTCATTTAGGTGGCATCTAAATTTATTAATTTATTTATTTAAAACATACTTTAGGTGCATTGCGGGACTTAATGCCTAAGGCATTCTCTACCAGTCAACCATCGGGTGATACAGAGAAGACAAGAAGTGGGTGCATTTTGTAAACAAAAATGTATTAAAATAAACATATCTGGCAATATATCAAATACAAATTTGATGTGACATGTTAAGTTTGACGTTACACATTACACGTTTAAAACGTTCAACACAGGAATATCAGAAGAAAAATTATGGCGTAATTTGAGTAATTTAACTAATTTTGGTTATACTAAAGAAAATTTAACTTTTTCAAGTAATAAACAAGCGTGTGTCTCTGATAAACGTTTATTTGGTTCTGAACTAAATACAGTGACAACTGAGGTGTGGGTTATCAAAAAATGGACTATAAGCAGATGAAATTACAGTATATAATCCAACAACAAATTTTAGTGAATTTTAGTTTAGTGACGACAACAACAATCCCCACCAATGTTTGTTTGTATTTGTATGTTACACCGTAACGCCTTTAACCGAACCGATAATAATGAATGAGGTGTCAATATGTCGTAATACAGGCCCGGTTGATTGGGCTTCATAACTTTCAATACATTTTTTATGTAAGAATTTACATCAAGTTATTCTTAAATCAGGTTTCGCGCTTTTAGTTCAAATAGCATTACATTTGCGAAGACATGTAATAGAATATTGGTAAACCAATCAATAGAGGCACTCGTTATATTGTACGAAATTATGATACACGTTTCGTTGTTAAAACTTCCCAAAAAGTCATATAACCCTACCACAATATTTACCCGCGGCGCGTCGTCGGAGGCGTGTCAAGCGCTTGGCCGGCCGCCAGGAACAGCGCTCAATAAGTCCGCGCCCGAGGCGACTGTACAGGAATACCATGGCGAGTTTACCGAGGTTTTATGGAAAAATGTGCCGAGAGTTTTATGTGAAACTTGATGAGAACAGACACATTTTAGATTTTAGAAATTGTAAGTCTTAGTAATTAATTAATTTCTATTGTGTAAGTCTTAGGTAGGTTCATAAATAAAAGGTATTTTAAGTTTAGTTGACATTAATATCGAATAGGAGCTTTGTTGTTTGCCTAAAATAGGGTAGTTAAAAGAAACCGAGCATGATAAAAAGAGACGGAAACGAAGTTGTGTGGGTCACTAGTATTCTACGAGTATACTAGCTGCTACCCGCGGTACGACAATAACCGCGAGTACGCCGCGAGGCGAAGCTAGTATCTTTATATTCTGCTGCATAAGCTATGTTATTATAAGGTTTCATCAAAATCCATTTAAACTTTCGCGTTTATAATATTATTAGGATATTCTAAGAACATACTTACATATCAATTATTATAATTATCAATCACTAATTTGTATTGCAATAATAAAATAGATCTCAATGCTATATAAATATAAGTATGCTACGTCAGTTCGAAAAAGAAATTGTTCGTATTGAATAAATATGAAACTCCAAATAATAGGTCGATTGCCTAATATCTTAAATTATATAACTATTTGAACAGTTCATCCAATATCCACCGCTGTATCAAGTGTATCGAGTTACTTACGTGCTCCAAAATACCATATCACTATAAAATCGAAGTTCAAACCTTATTGCTATTACATTAAAGGTTTATTTAAGTTTTCGTCAAGTAAACAACAGATCTATTGTTGAAATATTGAGTTAGAAGACTTTATATAAGTGAGTTTCAGTGTTATTCGTTTAGAAGATGACATAATTCACAAAAATTCAAAATAGTTTATTTTGATTTTTTGTGAAATATTTCGGCCATCTAACACACAAGGCCATCTAGTCCCAAGCTAAGCAGAGCTTGTGTTATGGGTACTAGACAACTGACATAAATACATATATACTTTTTTTTGTAAATACATACATATTATACATAGAAAACACCCAAACTCCGGTACAAATATTTGTAGATCATACAAACATTTGGTCCGACCCGGGAATCGAACCCGAGACCTCAAGAACAGCAGTCACATACGTTACGACTGCTCCGTAGAGGCAGTCAAATATACAATGAGGTACAATAAAAGTTAGTATAAAAGTGCAACTGGGCTATGATACCACACATATTAAACAATGAATTAATTCGGATAAATTTTGAATAATGTGGTCTTAGCCGCTCTCGGTTACGGAAGCCAGTCTCAACGCACAAGTGTGTGCGCAAATACAGGTGCACTCTCCGTTCCTTTACTGTCATATTCTTTAGGAAAGGGTATACGATATGATCGAGAAGACCGTGCTCTCCGAGGCACGAAACTTAAGATTCCAACTTCCAACTTCAGCTGTTATTAAGCATTTCATTATCGAACCTAAGACCTCTTGACCGGTACTTGTATAAGCTATAAGCCAAAAGGCAATTTTCGAATATTAATTTTTGACTAGTTTAGGATCGACGTAAGGTGTCTCAAGGTTTTTATTAGATGATATTAAAAGCAGAATTTGATATTTTTAGTTATTCGCGAATTTTTTTAATCGAAAAATCTTAATTTGGAGTACTTCTGAATTTTCTCTAAACTTCTAGAAAGGGTTTGACCTACTTTGTGAAATGTACAAATTGCCAACTGAAATTAAAATGTGTTGAAAGTTTTAATATTTTTTAAGCAAAACTAAAACAGTTCGCTTGTGATAAAATCTAAATTCGGCCCTGGTAACGGATGCATATTTCTACCTACATTTTACATCTATACTAATATTATAAAGCTGAAGAGTTTGTTTGTTTGTTTGAACGCGCTAAACTCGGGAACCGCTAGTCCGATTTGAAAAATTATTTCAGTGTTGGATAGTCCATTTATCGAGGAGGGCTATAGGCTATATATCATCACGCTAGTACTAATAGGAACGGAGCACCAATGAAGAATGTTTAAAAAACGGGGGAAAATCATTACGCTACGGGCAATAGTAGACGTAAACGAGGTTGCGAGAGTCAGATAGTGTTCTCAGATAATGAAATTTATCGTTAATTTCTCTTGGTTAAATAAAGTTCTTTAACCATAAAACGAGGCTGCTAGTAGGCAAAATATATATAATATATTACTGCTCACAATGGAGACAATAGAGGACGGTAGTTATATACCACTACCCGCTAATATAGTATCTTTGCTAGCGAATAGGGTAACCATAATTTTATGATGATGTGGATAAGGCGTGCACGTGTATTGAAATCTCGATAGAATATAACTATAATACCGATACCCAGAGTTAATGAAGTGTCATTAAGCGCCTACTATGAGTGATGGCGGTGCGGGGGGCGCGGAGGGGTGGTCAATGCATTGCCATTGTTAGTATAACTGCCTCATTTAACTAGCGGTTAACTTATGCGACTGCCAATCAAAAGGTCTAGGGTTCAAATCCCGGATCGGGCCAAAAATGTTATTGAGTTTTTCTGATTATAGAAATACTTCATAACAGCTCGGAGTTTGGAAGTTGGGGTTTGAACTCCCGTACCTCGGAAATCACGTAAAGCGGTCGATCCTGCGCCTGATCCCTCCCCGGTGGTGTTGGTTAACCGTTCCATCAGATTATGAGAGAGAGGGAACAGAGTGTGCACCTGTGTTTGCGCACACACTTGTGCACTATAATATCTCTTGCGTAGTTTGCGCCGTGGCCGTAATTGGCTAGGAGAACATCATAGTTGCAAAAGTAATTAAGTCTTTTTATTACACTTTGATGGTTAAATGGCTGCACCGAATTCGATGAAATTTGCCATGAATATACTTTGATTCTTAAGACATTGCATAGGCTATGAATTATCACGATAACCACGACGGCACGCGGGCGGCTAATAAATGAAACAAAAAGTTTTGGAATTTACTTATTACTTTTTTTGCTAACAAACTGTGGACTTATCCAACTTTGCATTACACGGTAAAACATCATATTTAGCCTTGCGACTGCCTATAAAAGCTAAAGGAAAAAGAGCAACAGCTTCACCATATTGTAAGATAATTATCGAGGACTTTAATGTACTTTTTTAAAGGTTTATGGTACTATTCAGTCTAAGTAAGCACTTTGTACATAAAAAACCGATCGTTATTGTATATATTAAACTAAACGTTCTCTACAATGATCAAGAAATTTTAAGAAGATTTAAGATATGTTTTATTACGTCGGATTTTTATATATTTATTCATGGAGAACTTACAGCTAGATATGTCAGTGAAACAGATTAGTCAACAGAGAGCCAATAACAAGTTTTCACTTCTAGTTTTAGACTAATATAATATATTGAGAAACAAAACATAAACTAAACATAAACCAAAAAGAAAAATATCCACAATACGTAAGCGCCAAATATGTAATAAATAATTGCTTCAACGCAAATTTAGGCAACACTATGTCAGCTCAAAAAAACCTAAGGCCTAGACGCCTTTTTGCTGGGGATACACTAATCAAAAAGGAATCAATATCATGCAGTTTACATAATTTATTAAAATTTCTGCTTTCTAGCTACAGGAATGTGAAGAAGGGGTTTAAAGCGAACTGGCTTAGATAGCACAATAATAAATATCTGCTCAAGCAAATCAGGACAGTCAATATGTTATGCGGTTCAAGATTTTGACAAGAAAAGTCCGCTATTTTACGTCGATCTATAGATAGGAGGACTGTACAACTAGATGGCGCCGGCAATTCTGGGAACAAGAAAACACAGATATGTAATAGGGTAGCCTGCACCTTTGTATATTTCTTTGCTCCGCTTGGCAGTCCTAGTATTCAAGCGAGATATGGAAGCTTCAATACCGTTTATATTTGATAAAATTACTTTCTTAAATATGACTGTATGTGTACGTTTTTCTTTATATATGTTACTTACAACCTGAAAAGAATAATAAAGTTGATGGAGACGTTTTTTAACTGCACTCTTGATAGAAAATGTGTGTTGTACCTATTCAAGGGTGTACTGTTATATTTTTCGTATTTTATACTCTGTGCAACTGTTTGACAGGTTAATTTAAAAATTTTATATTATAAAACCGACTTGAAAAACAGGACCAAATTGAAATGGGACAAGAGAAGGACCAGCTTTTAAATAAAAAAGGAATCATCAAAATCGGTTCACCAAGTGAGGTAACAAACATTTAAAAAAAAGTAAAGTCGAATTGAGAATATCTCTAACGTCAATCTCAATATTATGGTGAGGATACCATGACATAACTAGTCACATCATTTAGCTCGCTTACATCGTTTTTACAAAGTTTCAAAACAGCTATTCGTTCACGTTATTTGTCCATCTCAAATCAATAATTTCAAAGAAAAATATTATAAAATAAGTAACCTATGGTAAACATAGAACTGATATCTTTGGTTTTAATTGAGAAGTCTATTTTCTTGGAAGTTGTTAAAGTCTTCCTATACGTCCTCTGTTAAATAACATTCTCGTTTTACAATGTGATCTTATTGTCACAAGATAAACGGTAAATAGAATTATAATATCCTTGTTTTGCCCCGTGCTTACTGTTGTACCGTGGGTAACACCACGGGGCTCAGCTAGTATATTTTTACCATTTAAAATCCTTCTGCCATAATTACTTTTACTTCAATAACATTGGACTTTCATACAAACTACCATCCCCCGTTTTAACCCCAAAAGGGGGTTTATTTCAAAAGATACATTATTAGTACACCTCCAAACCATATATAGAGAATACATTTTAAATTTCAAGGTTCTTACTTCAAAAACATAGGACTTTCTTACAAACTTCCAACTACCCCCGTTTTACCCCCTTAGGGGTAATTTCATAAAATCCATTCTTAGTGAATGTCCTACCTGCCAAATTTCAAGTTCGTAAGTGCTATAGTTTCTGAGATTTCGTGATTAATCAGTGAGTGGTATTTCACTTTTACATATATAAATACAATTCCGAAAAGTCAACCAGTCGGCGAAAAATAAGTTCAAAAAATACAGAGCTGTGCTACTGTTTGACAGTTCTTATAACTCTTTTATTTTATTCTAGAAACTAATTACGACGTTAAACTAAAAAAGCGAGCAACTGTTATTCGCAACTTTGTTGACACTTTTTATCCCAGCTTTTGTGCCAAGCTTGTACACCCTGGCTGAGAGAGGACAAGTTTAAATAAGTTTCTCAGTTATTTTAACTACTTCTACTAATAATAAGAAAGAACTCGCATTAGGGCGTTTAGTATAAAAAATCTGCATGATTTAGTAGTCCAATTAAAGTTTGAAAAGTTTTTATTGAGTGGTTAGGAGGCTGTGAACGGACGCCGCGACCGAACTCTCAGCCACCTCGTTGGGTTTTATACAGTTATTGGCAGTTTTTAAACGTCAGTTTGCGGATAAGTTAAATAGAGCAAGTAGATTTCATTACCTTTTCTGTAATAAGTATTGTTATACTCATTTTTATTACCTCGTTTTGCAAAGATAGCTTGCATTCAAATACAGTAAAAATTACATTATTTTTTACATTTAGTAAACACTTCATTCATAAGGTATAGACATCCTTGCAAGTCTATCATAGGGTAGCTGAAAAGGATCAGATCTAAGAGTGATCTCCGTCTTCCATAAGCGCAAGCCCGAGGGTGACACATGAGGCCATCTGTCATCCTAGCAGAAGCAGGCTCGGGTGGGGTTTGGGCGCTTGCACCACAGCACTCTCGCCCCAACTTTTGGGGACAGCAACGGAAACACCAGGATTTCCACAGAAGAGGGGGCCATTTACAAATCGTAGATGGCCCGAGGTATGTCGGGGTTGCAGGGTTTTCCTTTCTAGGGTGCACCTGGTTCCCCGGCATCTAGTACCCGAGATGGCATGCGATTTTAGTCGGTTCGAGTCCGACATGCGCACGAGGAAAAAAAAGGGTGGCTGAAAAGGAAAAAGTTATTGCGAGAAACGAACCCTCTAACCAGTAAATAATTAGTTTATCATGTTAAGATTGTCAGTTGTGAAGATTATATAGAAAAGCGAAACTGTAAACTTTGATTCTGGTCTATTTATCTTCGTATGTTACTCGCGTTCAATGTTTGACTAGAAAACTTTACGACAGCTCGCCGCTGCAAACATTACTGTATGTGCTCCTTCACTACAAACTTTAGTACGATTCATGTACTTTTAATTCAGTAGCTTTCGAATTTCTGTGTAAAGTTATTTTGATTACGAAATTAGAGAACAATAAAAGTTTTAGCTTAAGCTGCCGTTAAGAATTGCTTTTTGAATAAAATAGGGACAAACGAGCAGACGTATCGCCTGATGGTAAGCGATTACCGCCCCCCATGGACACCTGCAACACCAGAGGCGTTACAAGTGCGTTGAGGTAGGGCATCCGGCAGGCACTGTTTCACACCGGTTTTCTGTGAGGTCGTGGTATACTCCGGTCAAGCCGGCCCATGCATGCCGAAGCGTGGCTCTCCCACGGTAAGTTTCTTGGGTACAAAACAAATAAAACTAGAATTAAACTAAACCAGAAGAATTAAATTCAACTGGAAGTAAAAACTTGTGATTGGCTCTCAGATGACTAATCTACTTTAATTTCCTAATATTTCTAGTTGTAAGTTTTCTATGCATAAATCCTAAATAAATAGGTATTTGAGTAGTTTCCATAAAAAATGTCTGTGCCTGACCTGTGCTTGTCGGATGAATTTTGGTAATGAATTGCCCAGGCACTCATGCAGCTTACACCGTAAATGATTTATAGTAAAATATGTGGCATGGGATTGGTATATCTGGCTCTAGATTTCCGTAGAAGATTGTAAACAACTATGTCCTGAAAACATGCCTTTGAAGAATTTGTTTACTTCCTGCTTATATTAAAATCATTTACACAACTTAACTTAAACTAATCGCTTAAATTAAAGTGTTCTAAGCATGTTTGCAAGTTATAAAGGATTAGAAGATCACTATTTTGTACTAGACACTCTCATTATGCCAACTTAAAGCTCTTACTTTATCATTATCTGTGGCTTAGTCTAAATTTCAACGTCGTCTAGAACTGCGAACGATCTAGCTTAGAAATAATAAAATATCATCAAAAAGTTACTTTATGTCTTATAAAACAAAGTTCAAATTAGATTGAGAGTGTATTACATTACCAAAATCCTTATTTTATAGCATGTAATCAGGAGTAGTGACACGAAATGTGTCGCCTGAGGTTTAAAATGTAATCTTCGAATATCTCAATATAATGTAGAATAACGAATGTAATGAGTGTGTGATACATACGTCTTGTGGGAATCAGGTATATGCCGTTGTTATTTTCTCTCATGTCTGATAGATATGAGCTGCTAAAAAAATAACAAGCTATTCCATTTTTTTTATTTTAATAGAGGATTTAGGTAAGGTTCTTTTCTGATTTGTTCCCATAAATAATGCTTTTGAATACCTTGAGCCAATATAAGTTCCAGTTGAACAAAAAAAAACCATTCAAATTTCAATATATTCTTACGAAATTTCAAATATCTAAAGACAAACTTCTTAGCACTCCATGGATTCACCGTGCGGGTGCCGGGTCCATCGTTCGTCCAAGTTCCGAGGACTTGCGACCCAGGTGTAGCTTTAAGATACGCATCAACGCTCATCTTCACTGCTCGAGTTTCCCGCCCTACCTAGCCTAATTTGGTAGGAACCTGTTAGTGCAGTGCCTTGGATACTCGTTCTAAAATAGAATTTACTGCAGGGCTCGACAGCCCAAGGTCTTTCAGAAGGTTATAGAGAGATTTAGCTGGTATACCTCTCGCTCCTACTTCTACCGCGTATAAATTAACCACGTAGCCATTTTTTTTTAGATTTTAGAAAAATAAATAAATAATCCGATAATATACGTAAAGTCATTTTGTTTCTTACTTTAACTCCGAGAGGATTACTCGGCAATGTTATTTAAAAAAAATTGTGAAACTTTAAGCATAAACAAAACGTATACAAACAATTAGGTTGCTTAACTTTTTTTTGTTTATTTGAACAATTATCTTTTGATATACCGGCTTTGTTTTGTCACATCAATGAATAAAGAAAATAATTAAAAATGAAACTAGAGTACAAATTAAACGTTGAACAATTTACATTACAGTTTGCACGTTTGTTCTAGAGCCATTTCATTTGTTAAACTAAGGCTCAGCGTTAGCATACTAGCGCTAAATTAATTGGTGCGATCTCACAACTACTCCATGTAAGAAAACTGTTTTTTTAAATATTGTTTTTCTTTGTGATATTTTCATTACGTGTTTATTTGTTTTCTTTTTTACATTCACTAAACATATTGCAACTTATGCTTAGTCACAAGTAGGTTTGTAGTTGGTTTTTTGATTCGAAAAAAATACTTAGTTAAGTATTCTTTTAAAATGTGTTCAGTGTTATCTTATACATAAAATTCTCGTGTCACAATGTTAGTTACCATAGTCCTCCGAAGCGGCTTGACCGATTCTCATAAAATTTTGTGTACATATTGGGTAGGTCTGAGAATCGGACAAGATCTATTTTTCATCCCCCTAAATGTAAAGAGTAGTCCACCCCTATTTTTTTTTAAATTTTTAGATATATATTGTTTTTTTAATTTTTTTATGATACGGCATTAGAAAATACATACAACTCAGAATTTTCAACCCTCTACTATAAACCCCTATTTTTCTATCGTGATTTTTATTGATCTGTGGCGACCTCCACATACAGCGCCATCTACCGAAGATACACTGAACTACGAAGTAACGCACTGTACCTACAAACTACACTACACGGAGTAACTACCAATCCTGAATCGCGCAAATAAAGTTCTCGCGACGGTTATCATATATACAACATCCCAACATCAACTGTTGGGCAGTAGCCCGCCAGGCATGATCACCTCGCCTGGTCGGAGGATCCTCCCTTTGTGTTGGGTGGAACATGATACCCGTTCCCCCACAGATCTACCCCTAAAATATATATTATATTCCTTTTTATGGCAAAGCAACGTCTGTCGAGTCAGCTAGTAATGTATGAATTTTCGGATCTTTGTTGACCAAAATTCTTTGATTATTTTCTAGTATTGTATAGTACAAGATATGGATTTGAATAAGTTACATTTTACTATCGTTTAAGCTTTAATGTTGAAAAGTAATGTTTACTTTTAGATTGTCAGTACCTATTTTGTTTCCATTTTTAATGACTTGAGACGCAAACTTTTTTCCGTATTACTGAAACTTTATATCTAGAAATAAAACCTTTGACTCTTATTAGTTTATCACTTATTTTAATTGGCATTTAGTTTATTGAAATGATTAAATAAATATCGTTTCAATACTTTACTTTTAGACAGCAATAGAAAACCGGATTGTAATTATAGTTATTTTTAGTCTAGATTAGAGTACTGAGCATTTTACATAATACATACCAAGTGCAAATATGGAAACCAAACTTGGCTTGAGGGCTCCAATAGGATGCCCTGCTTAGATTCCTGGGGGATTAATTGCGATTTTTCGTCCACACTGGGCCCCAGGAAATATTTTTGGTTCTAATTTTATTCTCTAGGGAATTTATTTGGTATTTTTTGGACACACAACCTCCACTAGGATCACCTATTTAATTTCCCCAGGGGATTTATATAGGTTTTTGTCTATACCGCACTCATATTATCTAGGGGATAAGGTTTAATGGGAGAGAGGGCAATAGTCAGTATTTAAGCCTTTTGAGTTCTAATTCCAAAATAGAAGCCACACATATCTCTATATTTATTTTTTTAAATCTATACAAATAAAATTGAAGTGTCTCTTTGTAATTTTAGCTTTTCACTATATACATGTGAAAATACATACAGTATTTACATAAAAAAATACCTTTTAATGTATTTCTGTCTATAAGTTACTCACTTATTTTTAGACTAACTTTACCCCGCGGCGTTACCGCAGCTGTTACAACAGGTAAAGGTGACGACACAACAACTGCAGATGACACAGCGGGGCACACCTAGTGGTAAAATAAGTCTAAACAAAGAACACTTACATTTAGACTAAGTCTATTGACACTCTTAATTGGATATTTGATAAATATTTATCAATTTACGAACTGACCTTAGTTGAAATATGAAAAACAAATAAAATAAATAAGAACTTGAAACATCTAACACGCAGTTTAGACCCAATTACTAAGCAGAGCTACACAAGCTCTGCTTAGTAATGAACAGACTAAAAGAGATAAGTTATGGTGATCCATCTACGCATCGCAAATTGAGTAACAACCATTACATTTGTGTATAAGCTTTCGTACGCAGCTCCTTTCGCGTAAATCCCGATTATCGCGATAAAGAGTAGCCTATGTCCAACGTCAAGAATTAAAGTATTTCTATACCAAATTTCATTAAAATCGGCGCAGCGGTTGTGCCGTAAAATCGTAACAGACAGAGCTACTTTTGGATCCATAATATTAGTATGGATTCTTCTGTTGTTTTAAGAGCTTATATCAGGTTTAAGTACCAGTTAAAAATTATATAGTTCAAGAGTTAATTATTCTCAACTTTCAAACTTTAACTGAGATTGTGTACTCCAGTCGTTTGGACTAATAACTAAGGAAGTTCTTAAGTAGGTCGAACTATTCAGATAAGAGCCAAGCCTTCTATAGTGACGCTGAAATATGAAGTCCAATAATTCAGCATTGGAACTTTTTAAATTTATACAGTAAACCTGCATAAAAGGTAGAAATTGAGTGGGAAATTGCTTGAATCGATTAAAATGTTATGAACAGCATTTAAAAAACTGAAATGGGTGATTAAATTTAAATTTGATAATCATGTGGTTGATGTCTGATTGGTTGTTGTCCATAGCAAAAATGTATATTCTTAATAATGTTATACCTTGATGATCGAGCTTCGCGCGGTATTTGTTTTCGGTAAATTTTCGATTTATCGCCCCCGAAACCCAATGTTCGTTTATAGATATTAGATTATATAACTGACAGTACAGAATAAGGCAAGTTCCATTACGCTGAATAATAATGACAGCTGTCATTCTGACGGCATGTCACTTGGAAACCGCTTTTGGGGAAACCGATAATAGGGGAATCGAAACTAACCTATTTGATAATGTGTCAAAAGCATTTTCATAACAATTGATTGGAAAAGTTGAATTAGAACTTTAAATCACAAAATAATATTGAAAAGCAATATTGTAAGTTCTCTATATATATATATTATTATTATATATATATTTTAGAATGATATATACTCGTAATCCGCATCAAGGATTGTTTTTATCTAATTTTTGCATCAGTCACATATCCGCGACCGCGAAAAGACACGAAAAAACCAACATAAATGCGGGCGGAGCCGCGGGCAACTGCTAGTTATATATATTATTGTAAGTTTGGAAGTATTATGGATGTTTGTTACTCTTTCTCGCAAAAGCTATTAAACGTACGAATCTAATACATATATCATATAACTTGTGGAAACTTGTATTGTACAATACCTTGAGAAAATATGCCATATTGCTATTATTTTAGCACAACTTATGTTACAGATCTTAACAATTATTTGTAAACAATTATTTAGCTTTAACTTTGTATTATTATTCTATTTATATATATTGGCTTTAAATTTGTATACTCCATAAATTTGAACTTAATAAATACTGCTTGAAAATTGACCACTCAAATTCATAAAACTCATAAAATTTCGGACAGAGGGATTAAGATAACCCCTGTCCATCAAACGTCATATCTTATATATAAAATTCTCGTGTCACGGGGTGCGTAATCGAACTCCTCCGAAACGGCTCGACCGATTTTGATGAAATTTTTTGTGATTATCCGGTATCTATGAGAATCGGTTGTAATCTATTTTTCATCCCCCTAAATGTTAGGGGTAGTCCACCCCTAAATTTTTTTTTTAATTTTTTGACAAAATTTTTAATTTCTATTTTTTTATGATGCAGCATTAGAAAATACATACAACCCTAGATTTTCAACCCTCTACGATCAACCCCTATTTTTCCATCGCGATTTTTATTATTCAATTTTATGGCAAAGCAACGTTTGCCCGGACAGCTAGTTAACAATAAAAACGACTATTTGACGTATGTTTATCTACTGAAACTAAAGTATGTATTTCAAATATATAGATAACTGATTTCTTTGTAGCTCGGTCAAAATTTGAAAAATGAAAACCATATGGAATATGAATAAATAAATATTTCGGACATCTTACACACAACGCCATCTAGTCCCAAGCTAAGCAGAGCTTGTGTTATGGGTACTATATGTATAATATACTATATATAATATACTTTTTTTTTGTAAATACATACTTATTATACGTAGAAAACACCCAAACTCCGATACAAATATTTGTAGATCATACAAACACTTGGTCCGACACAGGATTTGAACCCGAGACGAGCAGTCGCATTCACTACCACCGCGCCACCGAGGCAGGCAAAATGATAATGTTTGTGTATATTTACAAATATTTGTTTTGGAGGTTGAGTGTTTTCTATGTATTTATAATAAAAAAGAAGCATATGTATTCTATGCGTCAAAGTAACTTTTAAAGTACAAGTGCTACTTAGTTTGAAGCTAGATTTTTTATTATTATTAAAAGATAACTTTTGTAATGGAAATATACATTCTGTGTAGCGGGAAACTTTACGAACATACATGAAAGGCACACAAAGAACACCCTGACAGAAGTGTTGTCTCATGTGGAATTTGAACCCACAAAACTTGGCGCAGCAGAAAGCGGCGTGGCATACGCTTCAAAACTAAGCTAATCGTGCAGTCAAAAATATGGCGTTGTGTATTAGTTGTCTAAAAATATTTATTATTACTAGGTTTTACTCTCCAAAGTGAGACAGCGATCACCTAAAGTGGACTAGATTTACTGGAGTTCTTAGAGACTTCCTTCCTGATACCAGAAGGTCTTCTGTTTGACTCATATGAGACGAAACATGATGTAAAATGTGGAGATTCCAATTCACCACTTCACCCGTGTGGTGGTTTCCAATAGACATAAAATAAAACCACTTTATGTATACATTGGTTTCGTTTTTCGGTTTGGTTATTTTTACCTACAAATCTGGCGAACAAGAATTTATTATTAAGTAATCAGATGTTTGATAAACTTCGTACAACAAGTCAAAACTTGCCAGAAGATTAACGATAACCCGAATTACTTGAAGCGTGAGAACAACGTATAAAGCCTACACGAATGTAGGCTAAAGATCTTGGAATAACTACACTGATAACGGAGAACCTTTGAACTTAAAGTCACGTCTCCTATGCTAGAGGAGAGAAGGTATTCGTATCTCTAATTATTTAGGTACCTAATATCACCAGTGAATTACATGTCTTATTTTTATGCGTGTATCGAGTAGTCATCCTATCGAAGTTTACAGTGAGACAGTGTATCGGAATCGAACCATTTAAACGACAACAATAGGACTGCAGAACGCGTTTCGGATGTATTATTGTATACAATACGTTAAATTAAAATTTATACTACAGCGGGATGCGATTTAAGCGTGAGTTAAATAATAGGACAAGACTAATTTATTTACCAATAGATTAATAAACAAAGACATGTACATTTACCTAGTAGGGGAAGTGCTGATTAATCATAACATTATTGAAGTGAAACTTCTTTATCGGGGTTGTCAAAAAATTTAGTGTAACATTTTTTCGTTACGCGTAACATTTATCCGTTACGTTACATGTAACATTTATCCGTTACGTTACATGTAACATTTATCCGTTACGTTACGCGTCAAATTTATAAAATAAAACAAAAAACATTTTCAAACACAAACAGGACCAAATTAATACTACAATGAAATATCACATTACAAACAATATTATTTTATTTAGTCCACAATATAAATAACTACACACATCACATTCCACAAACTTACTTCATTCACACCACAGATCGCGAAATATTTACTCAGGTCTCGCTCCTTAACTTTTATTGCACTTGAAATAAGAATTGTCACGAATATTGCTGGTTTATAAGTCTTTTGTCGTTATACCTTACGTCGACATATGATATTTATTTTTTGAAAAATAACGTTATAAAGAAGTTTCACTTCTTACGAGTGTACGCACTTCTTACGAGTACACGCAACTTTTTTTTTTTTATTTTATAACGCCACTTTGCTGTTCCGTTTTTGATACTCTGCCTACTGCACTACTACTACTACTAACTGCCTCGGTGGCGCAGTGGTACCGTATGCGACAGCTATTCTTGAGGTCTGGGGTTCGATTCCCGGGTCGGACCAAATGTTTGAATGATTTACAAATATTTGTTTCGGAGTTTGGGTGTTTTCTATGTACATTATGTATGTATTTACAAAAAAAAGGTATATGTGTATTAATATCAGTTGTCTAGAACCCATAACAAAAGCAATGCTTAGCTTGGAACTAGATGGCGTTGTGTGTAAGATGTCCGAAATATTTATTTATTTATTTATATATACAATACGAAAAACATGTTGGTAATGTATGAAATTTTATTTATTTCATACCTAGCCTAGGTATTGTATATAATACCCAATACTTAGTCGGTAGTGTCCAATCTAAGGCAACAGTTAAAAAACAATCCACTCATACACACCTAATACAAATGCTCTGACTACAAACGAGCAGATCAGGGATTGTATTAATTATATAAGTAAAGTATGTAATGGATAATAATATTCATAAATTAATCATACATTGCCTGGACGCCCCAGGAAATGTGTGACACATTGCCAGTTTATATATGCTTCAACAATTCAAAAATGTCTGCACCGATTGATCTCATATTTTTACATGATACACGATTTGCCGGCTGTATTACTCCGGCCGGCTCGACCGGATTGATACCACCACGGCCTCACAGAAAACCGGTGTGAAATAGCGCTTGCGCTGTGTTTCACCAAATGAGTGAGGATACCGGAGGCCCATATCCCAACCACTCCTCCCATCCCTCTCCCCATCCCCCAAAGGCCGGCATCGCACCTGTGATGCCCCCGGTGTTGCGGGTGTACATGGGCGGCGGTAATCGTTTACCATCAGGCGATACGTCTGCTCGTTTGCCACCTACTCCATAAAAATAAAAAACAAACTATTTCTAGGAGAATGTTTTTCTTTTTTTGCGTCAGTTTTGCTATTCATTATTCTGTCCAATTTCAATACGTTAAAGGTTACAGCTTCTGTAGTAATAGTGTGAATAAAAGACCGAACCTTCAAAAAGCATAAATATGTTGTACGTATCGTTATACAGATACGATAAACATAATAACATTTTTTATGTCCGCAAATATATTGTGTTGCAAGATTACACACGACGGCTATTTATCAACATTGCTCATAGGGAAATACTACCGCAGGACATACATGTTCATTTACAGAAAAGAATTGTCAAATAACTGTGTGACATCTATTTATCTTGTTAACAGACACAATGGAAGAGAGAAAAAGTAAGAAAATATGTTTTTAAGGTTAATTTATAGCGTGTGTATGATCAATCTGACTGCCTAGATGACATAGTGGTAGCGTATGTGACTGGTGTGCTTGATGTCTCGGCTTCGATTCCCGGGTCGGACTAAATGTTTGTATGATCTGCAAATATTTGTTTCGGAGTTTGGGTGTTTTTTATGTATAATAAGCATATATTTACAATAAAAAGTATATCAGTTGTTTAGTATCCATAATACAAGCTCTGCTTAGTTTGGGACTAGATGGCGTTGTGTGGTAGATGTCCGAAATATTTATAATTATTTATATTTATTAAAAAAAAACGATACGTTTCATGTGATTACACTATTAACAATTTCTGCAAACAACTCTTCTTAATATAAGGCATTCGACCCCAAGTGCAAGTGCAACACCATAAAAGATAATAAAAACAACACGCTCATCAGGACTACCGACAGAAGTGAAAACTTAAAACTATAAACCAACTAGCTTTCGCCCGCGGCTTCGCTCGCATTTAACAAAAAGTATATGTTACCTCTAATACCTTCAAGAATATATGTACAAAGTTTCATAATGATCGGTTAAATAGTTTTCCCGTGAAAGCGCAACAAACAAACTAACTTTTACCTACATAATATTACTAGCTGAGTCCCGCGGTTATTGTTACACCTTTACAACCGCAGGTAACACAGCGGGGCGAAGCTATTCTAAAAAAAGTAGCTTACTAAGTTAATATCTACTACTAATTACATCAGCTATTTGCCAGTGAAAATACCGTCAGAATCGGTCCCGCCTTTCCAGAGATTAGTCGTACAGACAGACAAAAAATTAAAAAGTATATTTTGGTTAATATACTGTGTATGTTAAATACAAATGCATTTAGTAAATAGCGGTTATATTAATACTACAAACAGATACTCCAATTTCACATATTTGTATAGATTAAGTCTGATATTTGCTCAATTGCTTGATCTTAGATTAAAATTTTTAGACCTGTATTGTTACTGTGAGTGATATACACACATCAGTGAGTATATTTATATATCTATACATTCACAGCTGAGTTAAGCATTAACACACACAATTGATGACGACTTAGATGATTTTACTCCCCATCTTAACCTGCCTATAAAAGGTCTCACTTCGAAAATACCGTGGGAGAGCCACGTTTCGGCATGAATGGGCCGGCTCGACCGCAGTGATACACGGTTTTACAGAAAACCGGTGTGAAATACCGCCAGCGCTGTGTTTCACCGAGTGAGTGAGGATACCGGAGACCTATACCCCAACCCGTATCCCCCATCCCTCTTCCCATCCTCCAAAGGCCGGCAACGCACTTATAACGCCTCTGGTGTTGCTTACCATCAGGCGATACGTCTGCCCGTTTGCCACCTTTAAATTAAAAAATAAAAACTCTTTATTCTCTATAGCTATTTATTCATCTGTTTATAAATACATAAATACATTTTGTCCTCCAACAACGAATACACGTCACAAGACCCTCCAACCACCGCTGTCACCCTTCTGTAGCTCAAAGTGTGAGAAAGCCCCCAAAACTTTGAGTTGTATAAGTGTCATAGTCGACGTGAGTCGATCACGATTAACAAGTTCGCCCCCTACCATCAATACTTGTTACGCGAAAGAGTACGCTTCACTTGTCAAAGTTTTGTGCGAGTCGGCATCATTTTGTTTTGACTTTTTTAGAGTTTCGTATCTCAAAATCAAAAGTAGACTTTAATACACTGTTGTGTACTTTATGGTATTAAACATGATATCATCTGGACCAGATCCTGACTTTAAAGTAAACGCATTCAGAATAACAATAATTAAGGATTTTAATTTAAAAAATCACAATTAAGAGCCAGCCAAAGTGTCTACTATGACATACTCATTGCGAATGCAGACAATGGAACAATGTAGCATAGCAGCCTATTGAGTTTTTTTAAGTGAAACTTCTTTATAATCGTTGTGATTTCAAACCCGATGCAACGGAAAAACGACGTAAGAGACACAAATAGAAAAAGTAGCCTGTAATTAGTGAGCCAGAGCGAGAGAGCAAATGTCGGTCTCATTCTTTTGTCGATTTACCGAAGTTTCACTTCTATCATGTGTGAATTGCTCACACACCTTTTTTATGGATTAGGTGGCAAACGAGCAGATATATCGCCAACACCAGAGGCGTCCCAAATGCGTTGCCGGCCATTGGGGGATGGGGGAGAGGTTGGGGTATGGGCCTCCGGTATCCTCAGTCATTCGGTGAAACACAGCACAAGCGCTGTTTTTCTGCTAATTTATCATAATTGATAAATAACAAGGTCTTACATCACAAACAATAATTTGATATCGATTGAGTTACCTTTTCTAGAAAAAGAGGGTCTACTTTTAAAAGAAAAATATTACGAAAGCATTCTAGCCTATTCTTGTTCATCGTTAATAAATCCACAAACTACTTAATATTTCTTACACATTTTCATTTATAAGAAAACGATGAAGACAGCTTTTAATAATTTCGATAAAATTATATTAAGAAAATCACGTTTATCGGTAGATTAGAGCAAGAATAATTAACTACCATGAAATATTCATGTTGGAACAGTAAGCTGATTACATAATTACTGAATTATTAATATTATAATTAAAACATTTTGTTCGCCATTTTGGGGAACAGCGTATCTTATAAATTACTATACGAATATTACTACAAGTGAATTATGTTTAGGCTGTGCTTCTCCTAAAGATGTGCTAGGTAACAGAGTATTGCGAAGATACTTTATACAATTATGAATCCACGTGAGCGATGCCAACAGATGCTATGTAAAGATGCCCAATGAAGCTAGACATCAATGTGCCAATATGTTACCTATTATAAAATGTATTGTAAATTCTTGCTGATATGAGAATCTAAGATACTATAGTTTACTGAAAAGAAAATCAAACTCCGCTTAACTATTTTGTCAGTCTATAAGTAATACTGTAAAGTACAAGTAAAAATCTCTTCTTTCTATTTTGGAAATGAGGACGAAAATAATTTTGGATTTCTGATTCCTTGAGGACATTGTTGCAACGATTATGATGTGTTTTTATTAAAAACTACACGGACGCTCTGCCAGTCACAGACTCCCTTTTTGTAAAAAAAATAGTCCAGGACTATTTTAAGACTTTAAGACAATTTATAAGACCCGGACTATTTTAAGACACGCTCCTATAACGCTGAATATCTGTTTACGAGTTTTTGTCTTATAAGCTTTAAGTCTATTAGCATTAATTAGGAACCATTTTAATATAAAATATTCATAAGTAGGCCAGTTTTCATGCAAACTTATTATTCCTTTTTAACTTCTAATTTATTTCAACATAATTATATTATACTAGCTATCCCACACCACTTCGTACGCGTCTCTTTTCAATCATGCTCATCTACTATTAGTCTAAGCATAGTGTTAACTGTCGTATATTAGGCAAGCCAGCAAAAAAAATCTGTTAAATCGTCATCATCGTGAACGACAACGTGACATGAGTGTAGCGCTAGTAGTGATATTATATATAACTAGTAGTAAAATTATTATTAATGTAAAGAAAAAATATAATTATCTTTAATTTTATTGAATTGACAGATGACGTTGTGAGCTATGGAAAAATAATCTTTAAGCATCTCGTGATTATTAAGAGAAAACAATAATTTATAATATTAATTCCATTGTTAAAGTATCCTAATTGTGATTAGAAATAGACATTGTTAATAATAACATTAAATGTCGTTACTTTTTTTACAGGTATGTAAGTTTTTCTAACGTACTAAGTAAATACACACTTTTATTTCATGTATTATCTATATATATATATAACTCAAAGGTGACTGACATAGTGATCTATCAACGCACAGCCCAAACCACTGGACGGATCGTCCTGAAATTTGGCATGCAGGTAGATGTTATGACGTAGGCATCCGCTAAGAAAGGATTTTGATTAATTCTATCCCCAAGGGGATAAAATAGGGGATGAAAGTTTGTATGAAACTTTGTCAATTTTAAACTGATCGGGCTGAGACTTTGCATGCATAAAGCTACTATGACGTAGGCATCCCCTAAGAAAGGATTTTGAGATGCAGGCTATATAAGATTAGTAACTTTTCAGTTTAAAATATATAAATTTCTGTATGCTAGCGCCATGTACATAAAGTTATTTTGGAGAGAACTTTGAATTAACCATTTTTGTGCATAGTGCATAGATAATATATCTAGCGGATTATATTTGACGACTAGCTTTTGTCCGCGGCTTCGCTCGCGTTAAGAAGTATGCCGCAATAATACTTCTTAACGCGAGCAAAGCCGCGGGGGCAAAAGCTAGTAAAACAAAAAATCTTATTTTACAGAGAAACTCAATTTCGTTTGACTGACTGTGTCGTCCTAACCCCGAAAATATTTTAAAAATATCATATTATATTAATAATAATATTTTTTTATGCGTGAATCAATCACACACAGTTTTTACAATACTCGTAATTGACTTTGAAAAGATGTCACTGTCTTCATTAATCGCTTACGTCTGGACGAATTGTAATAAACTGTACTTCCCGTTGGGATGGTATCTTTTCAACAAACGTACTAAGAGGGAAGACTACGCCAGCATAAAAATAATTCAAGAGAGGTTTGCAAATGATCGAATCCTAATATAACAAACAGAGAGAAAAGAAATGCAACCGAATGGAAAATTCCTTTTTCATTGAAGCCGTTTTAAAATAGCGATTGATTTAAATCAATATAACAAATGCTTTCGACCGTTGTAATTAGAGTGCGCTGCAAATTTTTAAGTAAATATAACTTGTTTGTGAATGTTAGCGCACGGTTAATATTGAATATTGAAATTCGTCGCGTTGATTTGTTATTTATTCAAATGTTTTGCTAGAGTAACCTTACTGTTGTAAAATTAATCGACTCTTTTTCGCAGTTTCTCGCGCGTATTTCAGTTGTAGTTTCATGTTTGCTATCCTAAATTATACCCAAATAAATACTGTACGAATTCAGAAAAGAGTTTTATGATAAAATATTCTTCTTTTTGGACACAATGCTGACTGCACGGTTGGCCTGGTGGTTTAAGTGGTCGCCACGCCGCTTTCTACTGTGCTGTTGTGTTGTGGGTTCAAATCCTACATAGGACAACATTTTGTGTGGTTCACAAATTGTTGTTCTGAGTCTGGGTGTTCTTTGTGTCCGTTTCATGTATATTTGTAAAGTCCCACATGACACAGCATGTATATTCGTAATTCGGGAGTTATATTTGCATAAAAAAAATCGCCCGCCGTCCTAACATCAAACTAAGCAGACCATATACTACGAATGCTAGATTAACTGATATAATACTTATAAACTATTTTTTTGTAAATACATACCTACATATATATATTACACATAGAAAACATCCAAACTTCGAATCAAATATTTGAAGATCGCACACACGTTTGATCCGACCCGAGGATATCTACCACTGCGTTCCATAAAATAAGTACGTTTAAATGAAAGTCGTATCTGCATTAAAATAATTTATAAAAGTTAGTAAAAGTAATCAATATGTGCGATGGGATCCTCACCGAGAGACTGCCGGCTTCGTTAACCACCGGAACTTTCCACAACATGTACTAATTATATGCAATTAATGTTTCACCAACGTTTGGATCTAGCTTGGTGTAACTTAATGCCTCTGTAGCTTAAACGAGTAATCTTAATTAATAAAATACAATATTTATTCAAATAATTTTACAAAATAAGTGCCTAATATCCAATTGAAATACAATAATTTACATGGGGCAAACACGAAACCCGCAACTAAAAATAAAGGTGTGTGTTCGATTCACACACGATAGAAGTGAAACTTCAGTAAATCGACTAAAGAATGAGATCGATTTTTGCTCTCTCGCTCTGGCTCACTAATTACAGGCGACTTTTTGTATTTGTATCTCTTACCTGTCGTTTTTTCCGTTGCATCCGGTTTGAAATCACAGCGATTCTAAAGAAGTTTCACTTCAAAAACTTGCTCTCAAAACTAATGGTGATCAAGAAATTATAAGATGGAAACAATCCTTCTTTCACTATTGTTGCCTAACTACATAACAGCAGTTATATTCTTGCAACAAGGTTAAACTATGCCATTACATTACAAAGGTTACGGTAATGTCTCTAAGATTCAGTTTCCTACACACATCGTTAGCGGTGTGAAGACAAAGTGAGGCTCATGGACCTGTATGTAGCTCTCGTTTTAGTGTATAGTCTGATCTATTAGTGCTACTAGATTTTAGTGCGGGTGGACGATACTATCCCAACGCACCTGAGGGTCATCTTTACCCCATAATTGTATTTATTTTAATACAATAATAAGTTATCCCTTAGATATTATCTTATCCTTTCCTGTTTTTTGTACCCTGCTGTTCTGTGATACAAAGGAGAAATAAATCAGCTCAAAAAGTAGATCAGAAAAACGAGAATAAATCGAAAACTTACTGATTACGGAATCAACATTGCAGAGACTTACACCGTTGGAGAGCCACGCTTCGGCATAAATGGGCCGGCTCGACCGGAGTGATACCACGGCCTCACAAAAAACTGGTGTGAATTAGCGCTATCACTGTGTTCGATTACAATCAGGCGATACGTCTACTCGTTTGCTACCTAATCCATAAAAAATAAAAATTGCATTAAAGATTCATAGATAAATTTACCATCATACACCAGTGTGGTTAACCAAAAATATTCATTTTACGGAACCCATTTAACTTACATACCAGTGTAATCAAAAGCCTGAATAGTTCAATGAAGTATTCCTCACTCAAGTGTTTTTGATCGAACAGTTTAACGGCCGTGTAATTGTTCATCGTTCGGAAAGCAACTGACCGCTGAATACCTCCGGACCTAACTGAATGTATTTGTAGAAGGTTTGAAGGACTATTGAGAAGTAGTTTCCAGATGAACACACACTAGTTTTCAATGGTAGGAAATTTTACTGCACGGATGAGCGATTGCCAAGCCGCTTTTTACTGCGTTAAGTGCTGTGGGCTCAAATGCATACACATAGAACAGTTTGTGTGATTTACAAATTGTTGTTCTGAATCTGGGTGCTCTTTGTATCCGTTTCATTTCATTTGTGACATAGAATATATTCCTAATGCGAGAGCTGTCTTTTTTTTTAATAAGTGCTTGACTAAATGTTTGGATTGTGAGTTGTATGTGCAAAGCGTTTTCTCCTAATATACCTTATGTTAAGAATATAGTGTAGTGAATACACTTGCGTGTAACATCATAATAAAATTATCACTTTATGTATGGAGTTCATGCTATAATGCTATCAACATCCATTCATCCATACTACTTATATTTAGATACTAACACTATATATACGAAAATAACGATTGTATTCGATTATAAATTCTATTCTTACTTATTATAGTACTAGTTGAACCCCTACCTACCTACCTACCTACCCGCGGTACGACAATAACCGCGGGCAACGCCACGAGGCGAAGCTAGTATCTTTACAAAATTGTAGCCTATGTGTTATTCTGGTGTATAATCTATTATTATTGTAAAGTTTCATCAAAATCCATTCAGTAGTTTTTGCGTTAAAGAGCAACAGACGTACTCACAAACTTTGGTGTTTATAATATTAGTAGGTACAATAGTAGGATTACAGTCATAGCGAAACTTAAAAATTACATAACACATATATCTACGGTCATAGTTTTGTTAACTCTTCAAAAATGTCAACAGAATGATTAAATACGTCATCATAGATCATCAAACATTGTGCACCAATTTGCTATGTAAATCATATTTAAATCAGTAATTAATGTTCATAATTAGTATAAACATTAATTATAGATTTACCTCGGTTTGCACATTTAGTACACACCAATGAACAAATTAATGTTGTTTGTTTAACATGTATGATAAGCAGGAAATACAGTGATTATTATGTCATTTTATTCACACATCCATAGTTCCATACATTCACTCACGCAAACTTCTCCGCATACACGCATGCGAAATCATTCTAACCCATAGTTATACGATTAGGTAATAAATCCCAGGCTACACAAAAATATCAAACAGTATAAAGGAGGCATGTCATAGTAGAAATATCCATAATTGTAAATTTAAACTCAAAATACAAAATCATATTCCAGCTTCTTAACAACCATCTGGTAGACAACACTAGCCTAGCGCGCGGTCATTGGTCAATTTAAAGAGCGCTTATTATGGACACGAGGAAGGCTCATTTATATGTGTATATACTCGTGTCTATATTAGTATTATAAATCTGAAGAGTTGGTTTGTTTGTCGCGCTAATCTCAGGAAAAACTGGTCAGATTTGAAAAAAAAAATTCAGTGTTGGATAGTCCATTTATCGAGGAAGGATATATATCATCACGCTAAGACCAAAAGAAGCGGATCCCCAATAAAGAATGTTTAAAAAACGGGGGATAAATATTACGCTACTGGCAATATATATAATGACTGCACGGTTGGCCGAGTGGTGTCAGCGGTCGCCATGCCGCTTGCTACTGCGCCAAGTGTCGTGGGTTCAAGTCCCGTTGTCCCGAGTCTGGATGTTCTTTGTGTCCGTTTCATGTATGTTTGTAAAGTCCCCCGCGACACAGGATGTTTATTCCTAATGTGGGAGTTGTCTTTAAAAAAAAAATAAAAAAAAAATAGTAGACTTAAACGAGGTTGCGAGAGTCAGCTAGTATAATACGAGTATAATGCTACAGCCAATAGGATTTGAACATAAATTGAAATGATAATGAGCCCCATTGTGTTGTGATTGATTTGTGTTACTAGCGTTGTTGTTTTAGCTTTACAACGAAACGACACGTCTTTGAATGAAGCGAATAGACAGATAAATTAAAAAATAGATTTATATATGTTAGTACCTTAGAAACGTTTATATGCATTTAGTGAAAAGCTGTTCATTTGAAATTACAAACAAACACTTCAATAGTATTAATTTGTTTAAATGTATTGAAACTGTATTACTTTGAACATGTGTTACATATTTTCAAATTTCAAAGTTTCTACCGAATGAAATGTCTGTTCTGTAGATAGATATTCTCCGTCAAGTGTCTAGCCCAAGAGACGGATGCACAATGCAAGTAACGAATGTTGCACATTTGTCACCGGTAATCTTGACGCGACGCATCGCTCTCAACTTACGATGTTAATGTGGGAAACCAGCGGAATATAAAGTATAGCTGGACTTTGTAGTGAGGAGACAAAGTTTTATATGAAGATTATATCTGAAACTTGTGTTGTTGTATAATATAATTTTGGAAATAGAAACAGAGAGAGGCCCACGAGACATAGGTTCACCTGCCCTGTTAGCCAAGATACAAGTGTTTTACGTCGTATCTCTTTCTACAATCGCTAACGCTTCTTTTCTTTTGTATTATTGGCCAATATTCTTTTTTGGCCACGTGCAACTTAGCATTGAGAAAAGTCATCCTTGTGTACTGGCTGCGCGTACATCATTAACAACCCATTATGTTCCACTGCTGGGCTCGGGTCTCCACTCATGAGAGGGTTAGGGCTGTATGTACACCGGCGAGTATATATATAGCTCATAGCCTAGCACAATCGTTAACACTTACATGGATTTCGTTTCCAATCAAATCTACCTCTATAAATGTTCACTTCAAAAAGGTTAATTAACCATATGTTTATAGATAAAATAATTTAATTACAAGTAAAAAGGTTTGTTTATCTACCAAAAACAATAATTACATCTAAAACCAGTTAACACTTCAATGATAGTACTTGGTTCTAACTTTAATTGTAACCAGGGAGCAACTTGTTATTTTGTTTTAATTACAAAGCGAACTGCGGAGAACTTATACGGTCAATTAGTTTAGGAGCTGGTGGAAATTTCTATATAATTACATTGACTGACGTACTAACTCTATAAATGTATGGTTTAAATTCCAACTGTAGAGGCTTGAGATGTAAATGGCAGTAAATACTGGTCGTTTTGAGCATGACTTTGACTGCGCAAATGACGTAGTGTTTTAAGTGATTACTAGCAGCCTCTTTACCTACTGCGCTGAGTACTGAGTTTGATTTCTACATGGGACGATATTTTGTGAGATCCACAAAATTTTATTCTAAATGTTATTTAATTGCGTTTAATTTTTTTTTATATGGAATAGGGGAAAACGAACAGACGTATCGCCTGATGGTAAGCGATTACCGCCGCCCATGGACACCCGCAACACCAGAGGCGTCACAAGTGCGTTGCCGGCCTTTGGGGGATTGGGAGTAGGATGGGGGAGGAGTTGAGGTATGGGCCTCCGGTACGGTCACTCACTCGGTGAAACACACCGGTTTTCGTATCACTCCGGTCGAGCCGGCCCATCCAAGCCGAAGCGGGGCTCTCCCACGGAAAAAATGTATGTTTGTGAAGTTCGTACGTGCGTAGATAAAACGTGGGTAGATAATATTTGGTGTTTTAAAATAAAAAACATAGCTTTGAAAGGTTTTAGTAAGGCATTAATTAAACTTTTGACTTCAAAATAATTATATTGAAAAGTTTAATTAATGCCTTACTAAAACCTTTTAGAGAAACAACAATATTTTTTAAACTTAATTATAATTAATTAAGTTTAAAAAATATTGTTGTTTATCTATCTATTAATTATAATTAAGTTTAAAAAATATTGCTAAGTAAGATATCTAATAGACTGTACAGTTGGCCTAGTGGTTTAAGCGGTCGCCACGCCGCTTTCTTCTGAGCCAAGTGTCGGGTTCAAATTCTACGTGTTACAACACTTTGTGTGATTCGCAATTTGTTGTTGGGGTGTTCTTTGGTTTTGTTTCATGTATATTTGTAAAGTCCGCCGCGTCACTGGATTATTCCTAATGCAGGAGTTGTCCTTACAATAATAAAAAAACTAGGTGACAAGTCATTCGCAGTCTTTCATCTTCTAAACAAACATTCATCAAGGGTGGGAAATAATTCTACTACTATTTTGACTTGGGGTATTAAAAGTGACCAATATGAACCAATCATCAAACTATACCGTGGGAGAGCTATGCTTCGGCATGAATGGGTCGGCTCGACCGGAGTGATACCACGGCCTCACAGAAAACCGGTGGGAAATAGCGTTTGCGCTGTGTTTCACCGAGTGAGTGAGGATACCGGAGGCCCATACCCCAACCCCTCCATCCATCCCCTTTCCCATCCCCCAAAGGTCGGCAACGCACTTGTGACGCCTTTGGTGTTGCGGGTGTCCATGGGCGGCGGTAATCGCTTACCTGGTGATACGTCTGCTCGTTTGCCCATTATTCAATAAAAAAAAAAATAATAATAAAATGTGCATCATAACGAGAACTAAATCAAAATCGGTCTATCCGTTTTGACGATGAAACGCAAAGATACACAGGTACAATTGTGTTACTACACATTTCTAATTTTAGCAATATTTGATATTGTTATAACGTTAGTATCTCACAGCTGATATCTCGTCAGCCTCCGTCCTGTTCTTTGTACCAGGGTCGTTATTGATGGCGCTCCTCAGGTTACCGTCTAAAATAGACGTTATAATTACAGTGACATTTTCCCGAGGGGCTCAAGTTAAGCATGCTAAGCTTATATACTTTTAACAAGTTAATATAAATTTTCTAGCGCTCTTGTGTATGTTTCAACAGTTCGTTAGACGACAAAATCTATGACAAAGCGCTGCAACCTCACTTTGAAATTAACGCTCCGCTCTAATCCCCATAAAAATTCATACTTCTTCTTCCTAGCCTTATCCCAAGATTATTTGGGGTCGGCTAATAGTTCCACCTGTTTTACCTGAATATCAGTTTTTCCACGAAGCAACCGGCATCAAACCTCCGCAACCCTGAGGGTGAACTGAATTCAAAGGTTGAAACTAGCGTCAGTATATTTGAGGGCACTGACTTCTCAATAACGATTACCATAGATGTTCATGGCAACCGAGACCGACGACTTAACGTGCTCTCCGAGACACAGGCGGGTAACACCGCCATTTTCCATACTCCGGGCCAGTTCATAAGAATTTATATACGAAAAACACGATACGTCAACTTTGGCCCGACTCGGAAATCGAACCCGAGACTTATTGACTGGCAGCTAGTTGCATAACACTAGCCACCAAGATCAACGAAGCAATCGAAGAAGCAATAAAAATCATACATTTCATTTAAACATGAAAATATTTTCGTAAGGAGTCAGCTTCAATGAACAGATTTTGAAAAATTTACGTATGTATTTACAAAGTAATCACGTTGTTAAAAATAATTATTATGTACATTTGTGCTAATTCGGCAAGGCTTTTGTGAAATTTGAGTCACGTTTAGAAGATTTTAACAAGAATACAATTTAAAATAATGAGCACGCAAATGAGACCCAATAGACTTCAATTAAACCACAAATTGTTCTAATTATTATCATGTAGCAAAAAACTTTAAAATTTATAATAATAACAATTACAAATTTATAAAATATAAGATATCGCATAAGATAAGATATTTTTAAGGTTGAATTTTTTTTACGTATGAGCCTGCCAGAGTGACTGTCCAAAATATGTTTGCATATTGACTCGAAAGATGGCGTTGTGCCTTCGGGCTCAATCGCGATATTGTTTGGTTACGATCCGATTTATATAGTCTGATAAAATATTTTTGTTGAACACGTTTTTTCCTGTATTGTATGCCTACTTTGTAGCAACAAACCAGTAGTACAGTACAGTTAGTGTTTCACTTGAGGACCCCGAGGAAGTGTCGTATACATGGTCGTTCGGACCCGAACACAGTGCGCATCATCATATCAGACTTTCGCTCCAATTATTTTATTGTATTAATTGCTTACAGTTTTACATTTGCTAGTTGTACTTCATAAAAGTCTTACAATTTAATACCTATTTACTAAGAATTAAATATAAATGAAAGTGTGAAAAGTCCTCTCTTTTGAGTAATGTAAGTGATGAAATGAACAAATAAATAAATATTTCGGACACCTTACACACAACGCTATCTAGTCCCAAGCTAAGCAGAGCTTGTGTGATGGGTACTAGACAACTGATATAAATACACGTATACTTTTATTTTGTAAATACATACATATTATACATAAAAAACTCCGAAACAAATATTTGTGGATCATACAAACATTTGGTATTCAGAAACCTCAAGAACAGAAGTCGCACACGCTACCTCTGCGCCACAGAGGCAGTCAAATGCAGTTTGTAAGTGTTTTGAGACAACAGCAGTGGTGTATTAAGAGGATATGAGCCTGTGAGTTTAAATAGAATAATAAATAAATATTTCGGACATCTAACACACAACGCTATCTAGTCCCAAGCTAAGCAGAGCTTGTGTTATGGGTACTAGACAACTGATATGAATACATATATACTTTTTTTTTTGTAAATACATACATATTATACATAGAAAACACCCAAACTCCGAAACAAGTATTTGTAGATTACACAAACACTTGGTCCGACCCAGGATTTGAACCCGAGACCTCAAGCACAGCAGTCGCATTTACGACCACTGGGCCACCGAGGCAGTCAAGTATGACTAGTGTGTATGTATATATGTAGCTGTGTGTGATGTAATTGCTTGTACTGTGTTATAACTAATAGCATTTCATGGTGACTCACACTATGTAGGCCTATGGAGATGCATCACTTTGATTGATTTCATCTGTTCACACATCACTAGCCTTTAAAAATCCACTGCTAGACGTAGACCTCTCCTTAGAAAGGAAGTTGTGGCGACTTCCACATTCAACACAACAGTAACCTACTATAGCGCCATCTACCGAAGATACCCTGAACTACGAAGTAACGCACTACACGGAGTAACTACCAATCCTGAATCGCGCAATAGAAGTTCTCGCCGATTATCATAAGTACAACATCCCAACATCAACTGTTGGGCAGTGGCCCGCCAGGCATGATCACCTCGCCTGGTCGGAGGATCCTCCCTTTGTGTTGGAGGGACATGATACCTGTTCCTCCACACACGTTCTTGGCCTACTATACCACGCTGACCAGACGGGTTGGTGTAAAGTTTGTTTCAAGTCTTCCTTCTCTTTGCAGTAATGTTGTCTTGTGCAGTTGTATTTGTTACTGAAGTTAAATACATGGACAGTTGAAGGGTGAGATCTGTTCATCAACAACCCATTACGTCCCTCTGCTGGATTCGGGTCTCCTTTCAGGAGAGGGTTAAGGCCTTACATCCCCACGCTGGCCTAGTGCGGGTTGGGGACTGCTGGCAAGAAAATGTTGTGGCTACGGAATCTTACCGTTGGATGTTTTAAGCCGCCCACTAATATCATAGCAACCGGGACTGACTGCTAAACGCTTAACGTGACCTCCGAATCACGGAGACGCTCATGGTAATATGCCACCAGCGGTCACCCATCCAGGTACTGACCGCGCCGAGTTTGCTTACCCTCGGTAATTGTTTCTAATCACCGAGTGCAACTGGGCTATGAGCGCCTATGAGATCTGTTACTAAAGTTACATAGAAGAGTGGAGTGGTGAGAGAGGTTAGCTGATTAATTCTATTGATTTTCACCGAGAGAGTGAAGTTAGAGGAGTGATCCACCCAACTCTGGACAGGACGGTAAAGCGGTAGCTCACTTACGATTCTTGAGTGGTAGTCTATCCTCCATCCATCCTCCATCTATCCTCCATCCATCCTCCGTTTACATCACTTTACTATAAAATACCGCTCATAAGACTTCCACTCTGTTACGTTAATTAAAATAAATGCACCATTTTATGTTAAGGATTTTGTATCTCATTCTCATTATAATAATAATTCACTAAGTACTTACGAGAAAAAAGTAATAAAACCTAAACAAACCCCTATGAAAATGTTGATTTACTGTTAAAAATCCATCGATCGTCAGAAGTCAACAAGTTGGTCGAACGGAAAACAAACAAGATCGGAATGAATGTTTAAGTTAACCCTTCCGCTAACCCATACGCTTGACTGGTTCCAGACCCTGATTAAAGGCCGGCCCATCGTTTTATTCAACCCTTCCCTGCGGCAGTCTGCATCCCTGATTACTAAGCTAGAAACTGTCGATTCGAGTCTGACAGACTTGTGTGCATATTTGAACAGGTTTTGTGCAATTAATGGGGATTTATGGATTGAACATGTAAGCTGCAAACATATTTCTATACTTCATGTGGCTTCTTGTTAAGCTTGAAACTATAAATCTTTATTTTAATATAAAAACGAAACAAACCTAATGCATCCAATTTGTGTACATATATACGTATCGACGTAATTAAACATTTGCGAAACGGTGCTACTAAAAAAATGAAGTCTGTTTATCATTTCAAACTAACAGTTTGCCACTAAATACATATGAAAGTAACGACATTGGTTTGGTTTAATCATAAATATGATCGTATTTAAGATAAAAGTAAAGCAGTATCTTATAAAACAACTTTCAAAGTCAACATCTCCAGAATTGTCATCTATCATTCCTAGTACACCTATTCACATATGTATGTATCTATGTAAGTTTATATGTATTTAGTTGTATGTATAGTATGTATAAGTTCTTGTATATATGATTAGCTTTTATATATTATTTGCATTTTATAAATTGCTAGATTTGTTTATTTAAATATTGTTTTTTAAATGCACCTACTTCTTGTCTTCTCCGCATCACCCGATGGTTGACTGGTAGAGAATGTCTAAGGCTTTACGTCCGCCAATGCCCCTGTAATGCATGATGAATTAAATAATTAAATAAATTTGGAGATCAGTATCGACAACAAAGCCAAATAAAGCCCTTGTCGGTTTAAGCAGGGGGAAAAGATCCTAGGGGATCGGTGAGAAAGAAAATTTCAAACAAATCCCCCAGTGTTTCTAAACAGGTTATCCTTTGCGGACAAAGCCACTTTTATATGGTTTCCATTTGCATAAACTTATCAATTTAGGTACAAGCATAAACTCTGAATGCTAATAACTAGTTTTACCACTTGCTGATAAAGTTTCAGATAGTTATCTAAAGTATATTACTAGTTTATAATTTTAACTTTTTATATACCTTGAAAGAAATATATATATAAATATGATAAGGTTACTTTCTTGAAACCTATAATTCTATCACGACACAATATTTATGTTTTTTTAAAACCTAACAAGGTAAAGACAGTTTATTGCTTATTCGTTCGCTTTAAAAGACACTTATTTTATTTTGGATTGATTTAAAACGTCGACTACAAAGTGCAATCAAAGTTCTAATCTTTTTTTTACGTTTGTAAACAGTTTATATTTTCAAAAAAGAGAAGACCCATTGCATTCTTGATTATTTGACATCAATAGTGAACACTATTGATACCTTCTTTAAGCGTAAAAATAATGACCTTAAAATAGTCATAGTTACGTCACTCTTTTTTTTTATTGAATAGTGGGCAAACAAGCAGGCGTATCACCTGATGGTAAGCGATTACCGCCGCCCATGGACACTCGCAACACCAAAGGCGTCACAAGTGCGTTGCCGACCTTTGGGGGATGGTAAAGGGGATGGGAAAGGGGATGGGGGGAGGGGTTGGGGTATGGGCTTCCGGTATCCTCACTCACTCGGTGAAACACAGCGCAAACGCTATTTCACACCGGTTTTCAGTGAGGCCGTGGTATCACTCCGGTCGAGCCGACCCATTCATGCCGAAACATAGCTCCCCCACGATAGAAAACACGGTAGAAACTCAGGAAAATTATAAAGTAAATCGTAAAAAAAGCAAGATGAAGCATCATTTAGGTCTGTTTCAGTGTTATGATCACTGAAACAGTGTTTCCTATCCAGTTATTATCCAATACACAGACACAATAAGCTCAAACGTCTGGCGTCTAGACTAAGGCCCTACCAAGGAACTTGTAAGGTAAAATATGACTCGAATAGCGATCGTTATATCGGTGAGTCTTTGTAACTCTATTTAGTAGTAACTATGTATATACTGCCTCGGTGGCGCAGTGGTAGTGAATGCGACTGCTGTGTTTGAGGTCTCGGGTTCAAATCCTGAGTCGGACCAAGTGTTTGTGTGATCTACAAATATTCGTTTCGGAGTTTGGGTGTTTTCTATTTATCATATGTATGTGTTTACAAAAAAAAGTAAATATGTATTCATATCAGTTGTCTAGTACCCATAAAACACAAGCTCTACTTAGCTTGGGACTAGATGGCGTTGTGTGTTAGATGTTCAAAAATATTTATTTATTTATTATTATTTATATACGTGCACTAATATAAATACACTAGAGGGTAGTCTTTAAATTAAAAAATTAACGGCAAGTATGTTATTGTTCATGTGGCGACTTCCACATACAACATAACCTACTACAGCGCCATCTACCGAAGATACACTGAACTACGAAGTAACGCACTGCACCTACAAACTGCACTACACGGAGTAACTACAAATCCTGAATCACGCAATAAATAGTTCTCGCGCCGATTAGCATGTATACAACATCCCAACATCAACTGTTGGGCAGTAACCCGCCAGGCATGATCACCTCGCCTGGTCGGAGGATCCGTCCTTTGTGTTGGTGGAACATGATACCCGTTTCACCACATTCATATAAGAGAGTTAAACCAAAAAATCATGTTTTGGATTCACTATAGTTGATCACTTTGGCGATAAGTTATAGTGAATGCAGAATAGTGTGAGTCAGCATTCTGCATTGATCACGTTTGCAATGAGTATGGGGACTACCACTCTTGGATTCTGCTCATGCTCTGCAATAGGCAGAATAGAGTAATTTCGGTAGCTTTAACTTTATGAAAAATATTTGTTATATACACGTACTACAATCAAAATGTAGCTTTAGTATATTTATTTGAACACCCCTCTATAGTTCGTTTGACTGATCCCAGTATGTGCACACAAGTACTGTAAACAATTGAAAAAAATCAACCGTAGTAATTTAATCTCTTGGTTTATCACTGGAACTGTTAGATAATAGATGGAAATTAATGGGTGCTTTGAGAATAAACTTTAAAGAAGCATAAAATAGAGATCAATTTTAGAAAAAAAATTTTTTTTTTTAAATTGAGGTTATTCAATTTACTACCTACTTGAGCTTTCGAGATCAAGTAGTAGTACACATTATCATATGGAGACGGTAAACGTAGCCAACAGACTGTACTAATTTCAAGCAAGTAACTAACACCCACCTCCTTCTAGCCTTTGTAAGATCAATTGTGGCTAAACTTAGATGTACAAGTTTGGCCACAATTGATCTTAAAAAGGCTAGATCCTAGAAAGGCAAAGTGAGCAACAGTTCTTTAGAAATAATACAGTCAATGTGTCATAACAGAGAAACCGTGGTTTTACTTAAAACAAATAACATATATGATAAAAAGGTACATAGAAAATTGATATATTTTTACAAGTAAAATTTTAAGAAGTAAAAACCGACTTCAAGAACGACCAAATTGAAATGGGACCACACGGAAAACACCAGCTATCAAATAAATTCTTCATTAGTGCCCCACTCCTATTAGTCTTAGCATGATGATATATAGCTTTCCTCAATAAATGAACTATCCAACACTGAAAGAATTTTTCAAATCGGACCAGCGGTTCTTGACATTAAACAAGTAAGCGTGTTCAAACAAATAAACAAACTCTTCAGCTTCATAATATTAAGTTTAGATTATAAAACAAACGAAATCCCAATTGCAAATTCATTTGTAGATTCATTTCTTCCTGGTATGCGTTAAAATACATATAGAATTACATAACACACACCTGAATTGAAAATTTAATGGCTGGGTCACCGCATGCGGAAAAAATATCGAGGCATTCTTATTTTTTCTTTTTCTTGTCGTTTTAAAATATATGTACATACCGATTTACGTGTCTATAGGTAGATTTTGATTAGTAATTTTATTTTTTATTATCTTATTAATATATTTATGTGAGGAATATACACATTTGTTTATATAGATACAGAGATAGATTTTATCGTCCACAGAAGCACATAAGCTACGTTTATTAAGAAAAAATTATAGAAAATATTGTCCTCATTATAAAGCAGACACTAAACGCTAATAAAGTTACGAGTATGAAACTGAATAATTTTTACAATTAAGAAACTGGCTTGGTAATTGGTCCGTGAACTATGAATCTTCATTAGCGGCAGTTTGACTTGTACTTAATGAATTATGATATTTTTACAATAACTACTTTAAATACAGCTTTTTAAAAGATCCTTTACATTACACAATATTTTCCCAGGAGGTACAAAAATTATTCTTACGGACAAAGAAAAAGCACGTTGCATTTCTACATTACTGTGTAAGAAGAGTGTTTGCGTCGCGGCTTCTCGTGATGAATACTGCCAACATTAGTACACGTCACATCTCGACTTTTTGCTTTACAGATATTCTTTGCACGTTTTTATATCATTTTAAAATGGGTTTGAGTTCGTTTATATTGCTGAAAAAAAATCTTTGGTAGTAAATAATTTATATCATCTAAGGGGCCCAATGAGATATAGATAAATCCTTTGATAAGTGGGCTTTTTTTTTACGTGTAGAAACCGATTTGCGGCCCGAGGCGGGGCGGTGTGTCGGAATCGAACCGACTAAAACCACACGGTGTGCCAACTCTGCGCCTGAGAAGGGAGGGGTCCGGGAACTGCAGTTATTAACACGACCGGACCCCATGTGATAAGTGGGCCTAGTGTGAGGTTTTTAACATTAACTCTGCATTAGGCATCGCAATTTTCTTGCATTTAAATCTTCACCAATCATTACTCTCAAATCAAAAATCTAACCCTCACTTCTGGAAGCTGTGGGTTCGAGCCCTACCGAGGTTACAAGGAAGTTATAATAAAGCGGTAAAAATGTGGTGAATACATCAGAGTCTCAGGGTGTAGTCGGTTCGCCTCGTACCCCAAATCCTTGACTTCACGAACTTTGTACGCATAATTAATAAAGTAAATATTACTTGATTTAACTTTTAAGGAAAATCTCACATCAAAATGAACATATGCAAGGGATTTCATTAATAACCCACATAAAAATTAAACTTTATGTACTTGAGTTTTTAATATCCTATCTGTACTTATTTATATCCCAACAATATTTAAAATGTCATGTGGCATAAATTGTAAGATTTCAATTATGGTAATTTTCTCTGGATAACATAATTTATCGATATTCGTAAGAAACAAAAACATTTTCAGTTACTATCTTATCCTTGATCCAAGACGATTGCAGGAGTAACGAAACATCGGAACTGATTTCCTAAAATAAACACAGCAAATATCCCATTTATATTAACTGTATAATGATCAAGCCACTCTGCATTCGTGCACTGTAATATTTGTTCTAATAATCAAAGAATGGACTCGTAACACAAGGTACATACAGAACATGCATTTCGCAAACCACATCGAAAGCGATTTGTAAACAGCTGCTTTCGGCTTCGCCAAATACAAAATTGTTCAGCGCTCCATTCCCAGACATCGCTTCAGCATACGTATACATGTTCCCACTTATATAAGTGGTTATCTACGTATGTACATACGTAGAGGCGCTCAAATCAGCGGGCGAGGCACACGTCAACGGTTATTGCACTAAATGTGCTGCTGCTAGCAATGTTTGTTGCATTCGGATGGAGTTTTGCATGAGTTTCGCTTACAATTTTGATGCTATGTCAAAATGGTATTGGTATTTGCTTATCTCAAATACTGTAGATTGTAAAAGTGCTTAAAACTAATAGGTGGTTATTGGATTTCAAACTGTGGACACCTCAAGATTTACAAACAGGATGAGTTTATTTTCTCATATAACACTCAGTAAATGGACTTATTCTACCCCTATGACTGATTTTTAATATTAAAGTGGGCTTTGATAAACGGAATTTCTAATAGTTGTATATTTAAGAAACTAATTGATGGTCGATTCCTTTCTATGTGCAAGGTTTACAGCGCCTACACTGATGGTGCTAGTTTTTAAACACAACCATTGCTTGAATCTTTACACTTATTTAACTAAAAATATTACAGCTTGGTATAACAGAGAATGGTAGGCCCATGACGATAAAAGTCGTTAGGAATGTCTCATGATTTATTAAAATTAACTCGTTACCCAAACAAAAACGTACAAAAAATAAGGCGGATTAATCAAAACTCTTTCGTTAAACGTGTCTGCAATATGGCCGTTGTAAACGATGTGGAGGGCTGTTAATTCGAGAATAAAGTTTATTATTAATGTTATTTACTCATCTGGGTAACGAGGAGAATATAAATGTACATAGCTGTTAAGTTCGAAGGGAAAATTGTTACACTTCCAAGCGTTTTTGTTCCTCTGTTAATTCAGATTGACAATTTGAAATATATGAAAATTGAAGGTAGATCTTTTACTAACATAAATAAATAATAAATAAATAAAAATTTAGGATATCTGTCTAACACAACGTTATCTATTCCTAAACTAAGCAGAGTTTTTATTATGGGTACTAGACAAGTGATATAAATACATATATACTTTTTTTTTGTAAATACATCCTTAATATACATGAAACCTACCCAAACTCCGAAACAAATATTTGCAGATCATACCCGGGATTCGAACCCGAGACCTCAAGCACAGCAGTCGCATACGCTACCACTGTGCTACCGAGGCAGTCACACCAAACATAAAATGAATAAGCGATTTATATTTGGATTTGAAAATTGTTCCCATTATATAAGAATATGATAACTTGAGATTTTTTTAAACATTTCTTTGATAAGTTGTAAGGTATTCTACACAATTATTGACAAAATCGAACTGATGATTTGTTTGCACTGATGGCGTAGTAGTTTTAACGGTCACCTTGCCGCGTCCTACCGTGCTGGTTGTGATGGGTACGATCCATATAGGTATTTGAGAATACTCTGTGAGATCCACTAATTGTTTTTGAAGTGAAAACTTCTTTAGCGGCGCTGTGTACTTTTTTGGAATGGGTAAAAATGTATAAACTCGCGTCAGGTCACGTGACCATAAACTAGCGTCAGGTCACATGTCCTGATCGAAAATTCGTAAGGGTATTTATTGTTAACAGCGCCATCTACCGATATACTTTGGTAGCATTCGTTTTTCTAGATAGTGGTCCTTTCTCAATAAGATTTTATATACTTAAAGTTAATATTTCAGTATCTTAAAGTGATTTACAATAAATTAAAATAACGATTTTCTACTTACACAAAACCTTTCGTAAATCAAAAAGATTGTTTACAGTTTTTTTGAAAACAGCGACATCTATTGGAGTATCAAAGCTTTACTTCCATTTACTATGTGGCGACAGCGCTCCCGCGCCGTCACGTCGCGCCAGCCGCCCCGCCAGTCACAAAGCATGCGCCGTAAATGAACGGATTCTCGGCGCGCGCTCGTATTTACGCTAAAGTTCCTCCGCTCCAATTGGCTGAGGGTTTTGTGTAGTTTTGTAAGCTCGCTTTCACTGTCCTATGTTGTCGGCCAAAATGTAATTATAAGAAAATGCATTTGTGTAAATAAATCAGATAAGTCGTAACCTCCTCGAGTTTCACTACTATTCTAACTACGGTACGAAGGCTAACAGCTGGGCCGGTTTGAATAGTTACCACCACCTTTCCCTGGTATTAAGGCTACGGATCGAAGGCTAATCAGCTGGGCCGGCCAATATACCTATCCCAGTATCTGCTGTATTTAAGCCAGCTGGCATAGTGTAGGGCCGGGTCAGTAGACAACCCCACGGGTCAGCAAGCCTCACAGCTGTCCCGAAACTGGTGACCCCGAACGAACGCTCCTAAGTATTCACGGCGTCGACTCAACATACCCACGACAGTCCGCGTGAATACCTACAGCCATGACGAACGAAGCAAACACAGAATTTAGCGATGCCCAGGGAATGGAAGTTAAAAGCGACGTAGCCACAATCTCGCTGCCTGCGCGTCTACCACCATTTTGGCGCCAAAACCCACGACTGTGGTTCGCACAATTTGAAGCCGCCGTCGCTGCAAGCAAGATCGGAGAAGAACATAATTACAACTTAGTTATCCCACTACTCGGCTGCGATGACCTTGAACAAATCTCCGACATTATATTAAATCCGCCTGCTACAGGGAAATACATAACATTGAAGAACAGACTTATATCCACTTATCAAGAGTCAGATCATTGTCGGTTACAGAAACTACTTAGTGGTCTAGAACTCGGAGATTCAAAACCTAGCCAATTACTTCGTAAAATGCGTGACCTCAGCGGAAAGTTACTAACAGACGAGGCGTTACAAGTATTATGGCTCAATCAATTACCTACACAGATCCGCGGCATCCTAGCCATCAACAAAGAGACACTAGAAAGCCTAGCTGCAATGGCCGACAAAATGTTAGAACACTTCGAGCCCCCAACGGCTGCCGCCATTACAACCACTATGTCGTCGTGCCAAAAGAACAAGAATAATACGGAAATAGGAAACCTCCAAATTAACCTACTAACTAAAGAAATAGAAAAATTGTCACTAGAAGTAGCCGAACTACGATCAAACCAGCAAAGCTCGACATACTTCCCGCCTCACCATCGCTCGCGCTTTGAAGGTCACTCAAGAGCGCCGAGCGAACATCGCCCGCGGTCGCATTCCCGCCGGCGAGGGCCCGACGACGCTGATTGGCTATGCTATTATCACTACCGATTCGGTGACGACGCTCGTAAATGCGAATCACCGTGCTCAAAAAGTAAGCGTAATAATATCAATGTCACGAGTAAGAACCAGGAAAACTAACAAAAGCACCGACCGTGGCGGGCGTCGGTGTGATCCATGGAACCCACCGCCTATGCATTACAGATAGCAAAAACACAGAAAAGTTTCTTGTCGACACAGGAGCCGATATATCCGTACTGGCCGCAAAGAAAACGAGATTTTTAAGACCTAGAGAAAATAGTTGTAAATTATACGCTGCGAACGGAACAGAGATACGTACCTATGGCGAGCGTACATTAGAGCTCAACTTAGGCTTACGTAGAAGTTTCAAATGGACATTTATAATCGCCGACGTAAAAACTTCAATATTAGGTGCAGACTTCCTCGCAAAATATAAGTTATTAGTCGACTTACACAACAGAAAATTAATAGATAGTGTCACCGAACTCAGCATTAACGCCCTTGCAATATGTAACAATGAAGAATCCGTCTACCTAATTAACCGTAATCACCCTTATCATGAGATACTGAAGCAATATCCTGACCTGTTACGACCAATGTCACTAAAAACTACAGTTAAGCATGACGTCACACATCGCATCGAAACCACGGGACCGCCTATATTCTCAAGGCCGCGTCCGCTCCCACCCGATAAATATAAAGCCGCGAAGATTGAGTTCGAGACGATGATGGAAATGGGTATATGTAAGCCATCAAACAGCCCTTGGGCCAGCCCACTACACGTCGTAAAGAAAAAAGACGGTTCACTACGAGTGTGTGGTGACTATAGAAGACTCAACGCCGTTACAATACCAGATAGATATCCTATACCTAGGATTCACGACTTTACTTACCAGTTACACGGAAAGACAATATTCTCGAAGCTTGATATGAAAAATGCTTTTTACGCTCTTCCTTTGGAAAAAACAGACGCCGCGAAAACTGCAATCATCACACCATTTGGGCTATATGAATTCAACCGCATGCCCTTTGGATTACGTAATGCTGGTCAAACCTTCCAACGTTTTATGCATGAAGTGTTAAGGGGACTCGATGACATCTGTTTTTCGTATTTGGATGATTTAATCATATTCTCGAACCCTAGTGACCATGAAAAATACTTACATAAAGTACTTGAACGCCTTAACCAGTATGGAGTCACGCTTAACATCAATAAATGCGAATTTGGCAAAAACAAGATACAATTCCTAGGCTACGAAGTATCATCAGACGGAATCAAACCCACGGAAGAACGCACGCAAGTAATAAAATGTTACCCGAAACCCACTACGATACAAGAACTAAGAAGATTTTTAGGCATGATTAACTTTTACCGCAACTGTTTACCTCATCAATCAGAACATCAATGCCTACTCAATAAATACTTACATAACTCTAAGAAGAATGACAAGTCACCAATTCAATGGACGCCTGAAGCTGAAAAATCTTTCGAGCAATGCCGCCAAAGCATACTCGAAGCGACTACACTCACTCACCCAATACCTAACGCGCCACTGTGCTTATTAACCGATGCTTCCGACACGAGCCTCGGCGCCGTACTACAACAAAAAGTTAACGACGTATGGAAACCTCTTGCCTTCTACTCAAAAACAATGAGTGACACACAGCGAAGATACAGCGTGTACGATCGCGAATTATTAGCAATGTACACCGCTGTTAAGAATCTACGCCGGCTGATCGAGGGTAACGACCTCACTATATGCACAGACCACAAACCCCTTACCTACGCACTTACGAGAACGCCGAATAGCAGTGATACACCGAGACGAGAACGTCAACTACACTACATAAGCCAATTTTGTTCAACAATAAAATACATTCACGGAGATAGAAACGAAGCGGCCGACGCGTTATCACGCATATCAGAAATAGAAATACTTAATCACACAATCGACTACAATAAATTAGCAATAGAACAAGAGAACGACACAGAACTACAAGCTTGCATGAAACAAAGTAATCTCAAGTTTTCACACATTACACTACCCGGGGGTCAACGACCGATATGGTGCGAAATATCTACAACAAACATTCGGCCATACCTACCACTGAGTTATCGTTTTGTAGCATTCAAAGCGCAACACGAACTTAGTCACCCTGGCATACGAACAACAAGAAAAATAATGACTACAAAATTCTTCTGGCCGTCTATGAACAAAGATGTAACTACGTGGTCAAGGTCATGCATCGGTTGTCAACGCGCGAAAATACAAAGACACGTAATTAGTCCACTCGGCGAGTTTCAACAATCATCGCGTTTTGAACACCTACACGTCGACATAGTTGGACCGCTACCACCATCAAACGACTTTAGGTATTTAGTTACTATGATCGACCGCTGTACTAAATGGCCCGAAGCAATACCTACTCGTGACATCACCGCCGAGACAGTAGCGAAAGCTGTTTACGAAGGATGGATAACACGATTCGGTTGTCCTTTACGAATCACTACCGACCAAGGCAGACAATTTGAGTCATCACTATTCCACTCACTAATGAAGACACTCGGCGTTTCTCGCATACGTACCACTGCATTCCACCCACAGGCAAACGGACAGATAGAACGATGGCATCGTACTTTAAAAGCAGCACTAATGGCAAGAGCCGCAAGTATCAGATGGATCGAGGAATTACCTACTGTGCTACTAGGACTGCGTACAGCACTTTGTCAAGACTCTTCCGTTAGCCCTGCCTTAATGACCTACGGTTCTACACTACGCATCCCGTCGGACTTTTTCGTGCCTACAAAGCCGAACATAAACGACGCAGAGTTCGTTCGTCAGCTGACCGAAACAATGTCGTCATTAACACCTACAAAAAGATCGCATACATCGAACCTACACACATTCGTACATAAGGACCTACAAACATGTACACATGTGTTTGTGCGGAACGACACCGTTCGCCGTCCACTTACACCGCCATACGAAGGTCCTTACAAAGTATTACAACGCAGCGCAAGTGGCAAACAATTCACTATTCAACTACCATTACGTACGACAGTAATATCAATAGATCGATTGAAACCAGCCTATACATATAGCGACGAGCAACACACATCACAATCATATTCCAATACAACAATGCAGACAACACCGCCAACTTCGAGTACCAACACTACGAGTGCAGCCGCCGCGACATCGAGCAACAGAGATGAGCCAGCCACGAAATGCAACACCTACGTCACTCGAACCGGCAGGATAGTTAAACCTAACGTACGCTTCGCTTGAGGGGGAGTACTGTGGCGACAGCGCTCCCGCGCCGTCACGTCGCGCCAGCCGCCCCGCCAGTCACAAAGCATGCGCCGTAAATGAACGGATTCTCGGCGCGCGCTCGTATTTACGCTAAAGTTCCTCCGCTCCAATTGGCTGAGGGTTTTGTGTAGTTTTGTAAGCTCGCTTTCACTGTCCTATGTTGTCGGCCAAAATGTAATTATAAGAAAATGCATTTGTGTAAATAAATCAGATAAGTCGTAACCTCCTCGAGTTTCACTACTATTCTAACTACGGTACGAAGGCTAACAGCTGGGCCGGTTTGAATAGTTACCACCACCTTTCCCTGGTATTAAGGCTACGGATCGAAGGCTAATCAGCTGGGCCGGCCAATATACCTATCCCAGTATCTGCTGTATTTAAGCCAGCTGGCATAGTGTAGGGCCGGGTCAGTAGACAACCCCACGGGTCAGCAAGCCTCACAGCTGTCCCGAAAACTACTTACAATCATAATAATATGTAATATAAATTGTCATGTTTGTGTACGATAGCGCAATAAATGAATATTGTATTCCACCACATAAATAATAGTACTTTTATACTAATAATGAAAGCAATTCGTACAAAATTATTCTCTAACCATTCCAAAATATCAAAAATGCACAACGTTAATATTGAAGTTTTTTTAGTTCTTTTTATTGCACACTATTAAAAAAGCATAGGTGTTCGTTTCAGGTAAGTTAAAACAACCGTTTGTTTATAGTTATGAGTTTTCACTTCTGTCGGCAGTGCTTATGACTGTGTTTTTTTATGTCTGTGTGTAAAAACACCATTGTTTGGACAATTTATATTAAGGTTTTTTTTTCATACTTTACTTTCTCTTTTCAATTTAATTAGTGTCATACTTGTAGACGTGACAGTTTGGTTTAGAAATTAAAGAGAAAGTAGAAATTAAATGTTGTCAAGCAAGCCTTGATCATTTTAAATCAGTCAAAGAAAATGAAATAAAATCTATGTCAATTTTACTCCCTAACTATTTTAGCGAAACCTATTTTCTTTCCTCGCTATTTCAAAACCCGCAAATGAAATGAATTATAAGGAACAAATAATGAATTACTTTTTAAAAAATAACCCCAACTGCGTTAATATCTGGCATCTTTAATAAATTCAGGTTTTTCTTTTAATTTTGATGTACCCGGTGTCACTCTCATGACTAATATGAATCAATTGACACCACTCATATAAAATAACGACAAGCCAACTCTAGGGCGTGCCCAAGAAATATACATACATACACTGGAACAACATACCCTACTTCTTTCGTAATCGGGTAAAAGTAGTATTATGTTGTAGTCCTTTACTCTGATATGAAGAGCACACGTCATATGGCACATGGCTCTGTCGTTTTCTTTTATTTTATACAGTGTCTGCATATTTCTTTTTGTATTTTTGAGCAGAACTCAAACCTTACAGGAGTGAGTGTATGCGCCATACAATTCCCGAGGGTCAATGAACTGCATTACATGTTACTGAATGTTGAATGCAATTTATTTCTAGAATATATTTCTTTACGTATTGTTTATCATAAAGGCCCGGTTAGAATGATATATTCATTGCAGCGCAATAGACATTAAAAGTATGCAAGATTACGTTTACTTGGTTCGAATATTATGTTTATACGTACCTACATAGATGAACGAACTTTGCTTTTAAAAATTCTAGCTAGATTGATTTATCGCCCCAGAAGTCTTCTGCTTACTATATTTCATATAAATCGTTGGAACCGTATCCGAGATTTTTTTTCTACTCTGCCTGATGGAAAGCATAAGCAGAATTGAAGAGTGGTGGTCACCATACTTATTACGAATGCAGACAACGCATCAACACAGCATGGTGACCTACACTACGGCGGTCTAGTGATGATTCTGCATCATTGGGCCTTCGGTCTCAAACTCACCAACAAAACACGACAGTACGGATGCTGTCATTTTACGTGGATTTTCTGTACGAGGGTAGTACCGCCCCGGTTAAGCCGGCCTGTTTTGAATAGGGGGCAAACGAGCAGACGCATCACCTGATGGCAAGCGATTACCGCCGCCCATGGACACCCGCAACACTAAACGCGTCACAAGTGCGTTGCCGACCTTTGGGGGATTGGGAGAGGGAATGGGGAGGGGTTGGGATATGGGCCTCCGGTATCCTCACTCACTCGGTGAAACACCGCGCAAGCGCTATTTCACACCGGTTTTTGTGTGGCCATGGTATCACTCCGATCGAGCCGGCCCAAAAGCGTAGTAGATTCCAAAGGTTTTTGTAAATCCAAACATGACTGGAGAAGCTCAAAGAGTAGCAACACACTTGTGATCATTGAATCGCAGGTGTTCATGAGTGACGGTATTCATTTAACATTAGGCGGCCTGTCTGTCTGTTTGCCTTACATATAAAATAAATAAAATAGAAAAAACAAAAAAAACAATTTTTTTTCGATCTATCTGTCTGTTCATACCGGCTTATATATTTGAAACAGCTCGTTCGATTCTGACGAAACTTTCACTGACAGATAACTAATATTATAAAGAGTAGCTTAGGATGCTTTTATTTTAAACTAGCTGCGACACAGGCACTACCAACCGCGAATAATACCACAGGGCGTAACTACTTATACTATAAAAACACACACATATATATATATATATAATATATATATATATATATATATATATATATATATATATATATATATCTGTCAGTTTTTATAAAAGGCAAAGTAATATTCTGTAAAAAAAAGTGACGACCAAAACAGAAATGGCTCCCACACACGACTACAACACTGAATACTCAGATTCATCATCAATCACATGTAAAACAAAAACAAGCCATCCCAGGTGCCCAAAAAAGATAGTATCAGTGTCCCGCCGCCATTACAGAGGGCCGTTCGTTACAAAAAGCTGTGGTTATTTTTCTTAGGTGGCATTTATCGCGAGTTTCCATCCGAGGGCCCAACAAAGCAGTAAGTAGCTGCGCAAAAACACCGGTGTCCGTAGATAGGAGGTTTTTGTTGGGTACGCTTTTGTTTGGCAAATTAGGCCGAAACCAATTGTTGGTATTGCTGAAGTTTGTTGTTGAAAAAAATATAAAAATGAATCCTAATCATCGAGAGGTCAGGTCATATTTCAGCTTTTATTTTAAATTAAGTCTTTTATACAGGATTGGTAGGAAAATATTGTTATTAATAACAAATATTCTGTAAAGTTTATACTCATTTTTGTTTCCTTACTTAGGTGGCAATTAAAACATAAAACGCAGTTTTGTTTGTTGCCCACGCGTTTACGCTCTGCTTTAATGATTCAGTCGGTCAGGGCACGTAAAACTAAACTGTTAAATAGATATTTATATAAATATTTTTTTACTTTTAGTTTTTTTGAATGGTGCTTTTAGTTTTCTATTTTTAAAAGGTGTATATGAGACCGAAGGCCCAACAATGCAGTAGCAGTAGGTCACTATGCTGCATTGCCTGCATTCGCAATAACCACTGCTCTTGAAATCTGTCTATTCTTTCTATCACACATAATAGCATCACTTTGGCCGACTCATATGTGAAAAGTAATACAAATATAAACCTTAATGATTGTAGTAAAATCAGTGGTTTGCGTCCATTAATGAACGCGTGATAATCAAACAAATTCGCTATTCACAGCGTCGCCGTCGATTCAATTTTTGTCGCACCTAATTTGTCACGAGAATTCAATTATAGAAAGCCGTCGATTGCAATTAACGTTCAAATGAAAAAGGGTTTTAGACTTTAATTTATTCGTTGTGTTTCAACAGAAAATTATTCCATTGAAATTTTAATACCGACCCTGTTTGTGCATTTATAAAAGTCTTTTACAATTTGAGATCAGATCAGTCTATTGAAAACGGTTTTAAGCTTCTATTATTTTATTCAAACAATTTTATATCAAATCATATTTTAGTTAATTCGTCTTTTTACAGTTGATTTGTCCATCGGAAAGCTGCCTGTTAGAAATTGCTTTTTAGCGATATGGCCGCCATTTGTACATTGTCATTAAATTAATATACTTATATGTAACTTTATTATTTATTGAACACCATTTAATGTACTGATGTATAATAACATTTATTCTATTTAAAATGAAATTTTTCCCTTGTCAGAACCACATGCCGAGAGAAATGAAAACATTGAAATTTCTTAAGGTATCGTCTTCCGAGAACGCCACTCTACGCAAGAATCTTTTGATACTTGTATGTATAGACAAATATTATACTTTTTTATAAATTATACTAGCTGACCCACGCAACCTCGTTTGCGTCTTATATTGGTCGTGGCGTGAAAATTTTCCCCCGTTTTTGAAACATTCTTCATTGGTGCTCCGCTCCTATTAGTGGTACCGTGATGATATATAGCCTATAGCCTTCCTCGATAAATGGACTATCAAACACCGAAATATTTTTTCAAATCGGACCAGTGGTTCCTGAGATTAGCCGGAACAAACAGACAGACAGACAGACAACAATTTTAAAAATATATATTTTGGCATGTGTACCGTATATACATTCATATGCATGTAGTAGAAAGCGGTTATTTTAATATTACAAACAGACACTCCAATTTTATTTATTTCTATAGATTACTGCTATTTTTAATCAATCATATGACAGTGATTAATATAACGTATAACGTAACGTAAAGTTTATTCACCACGCCTTTGCATACCCAATGCGTAAATGTTCTCTTCAACCCTTTCCATAACGTTTGCAATTCTGCATCTAACTACCCGGTGGAAACGTTAAAATAAAATATAAATCCAAAACAGCAGCCGTTCGCAATGAGTACCACAGACGTGCACACTTTACATTACCGCGCTTAACGGAACTCTAAAAATAAACGTTTGTACCACTAGTTATTTGAAAAAGGCAACTTCCAGTTTTGCTTCTACCCATCTCCTCCCTCCAAATTCTTATTTTAGCCTCCCAGCCACTCAAAGGATAACCGTCTATAAAAGCAAATTCGAGCACTTTTCTGTATTTTAAAATTATAATTTAGATTTTTCTTCGTTTTCTATTAGCGAAGGCTCTTTGGGCTGTAGCTTGACTGTAACAGTTTGTATATCATTACGAAGTCATTGAGTTTTGCTCAAATATTAAACTAAATGAAGATATAATTTAAATAATAATATTATATTTCATTCAAAAAATGTGGCTCTACCGATAAGGTTTTCAAGAAATCTGCATTGCGTACTACGAGTATTACCGTTAAGTCACAAAGAATTCTTACAGTGCTCGGGTAATTTAGCATTTTATATATTCTACATGCATCGTTTAAAATACGAATAAGCGTCTGCATTTAACGTCTTTATTAATTAATACGACATTGATAAACGTGCAAGAATGAAGTTCTTCATGCTTTTCTCGAAAGTTTGATGAGTCAAGAAGTGTTCAAAGCGCTACAGAGTAGAAAACTTATGATACACTCAGCGAAGCTCCTATAGACGGGGATATTAATCAGTGTAGGTGATAATACACACAGTTCTTAGAAAAGAAGCATGCAAGCAGCAATAAGAATAGCCATAAAATAAGTACATAAATACAAAAATAATCACTGGCAGAATAATTTGATTAGACGGAAGATATAGTGGTTTAAGCGGTCACCACGCTGTTTTCTACTGCGCTGAATGTTGTGGGTTTACACCCCACACGAGACAACACTTTGTGTAACCCACAAATTGATTTTCTGAGTCTGGATGTTCCGTTTTATAGAATAGAATAGAATAGAATAGAATAGAATAGAATAGAATAGAATAGAATAGAATAGAAAACTCTTTATTTGTACACCGTTTTACAAATTTATAAGAGAGTACAGAGATGAATAACATTTATTGTAATGTACAAAGGGCGGCCTTATTGCCAAAAGCAATCTCTTCCAGGCAACCCCAGGATGGATCAATAACAATATGTATATATACATGTTTGAGAAATGCCCTAGTGACATACCCCAAGGCTGGCGGTTCTGTACCCAAAGGGTAAAACCACTATCACTAAGACTTCGCTGTACGTCTGTCTATCTGTCTGTCCGTCTGTTACTAGGCTCTATCTCATGAACCGTGATAGTTAGTTAGACAGTTGATATTTTCAGAGATGATGTAGTTTTTGACAAGCTTGGGACTAGATGGCGTTGTGTGTTAGATGTCTGAAATATTAATTAATTAATTATTTTTGTTGCCGTTTTAACAAAAAATAATAAACAGCAGAATAAAATAAACATTTAAAAGGGCTCCCATACAACATACGTGATTTATTTGCTCGTCTTTGCTATACGTATACGCTAGAAATATTTGCAGAGTGTTCAGAAACATTTTATCACTTTAAAAATAAATAATTTACTCCTCCCATACAAAAAACGTGATTTTTTTGCTCGTTTTTGTTAGTTAGATAATGGTACGGAATATTTCGTTTGCGAGTCCGATTCGCACTTGGCCGATTTTAATACTAAGGTTTTCAACTAAATGATACAATTATAATATGAACTACGTAATTTGGATTGTCTTCACCATATGATGTTGAAATACATTTTAATTAAACTCTTGTATTTTAGTTTGTTGCGTACACTTGACACAGGATATATTCTTAGTGGGTCTATTGTTGTTTTTTTGTAGAAATTATAGTAAATCCACACATTTAAGTAAATTATTAATTATTCCTTTTGCTCTAATTAACTCGTAAGTACAAGAGATAAATAAACTTCTAATGGTTGAATATTAAGTGAACCGTTCAAAGTGTATTTATGTATACCAGGTTCTAACTGTGTGTCGGTAAGATAATGTGGGGGAGGTACATTCATATATTAAGAAGATAGCATTGACGGTGATACAGACACGAACTTCAGTGAAAATTATTGTGTAAAATTCGTTAGTCGAATTTTGGCGTTTTTTCGAGCATATATCCTTCTTAATACTATTCTGCGAGAAGGAAGACTATGACAGAAATTTAGATTATATAAAACAATGTCTAAAAAAACTGTGAACACAATCAGGTCTATTTTTGAGAGATTTCGTGCACCCAATACGTGGTATCTAAACTGCCATCATTATATACTTTTTCTATTCGTAGTCATTTAATAATTTTCTCTTGGAAACCCGCTCGTGGGACATGAGCTCCCTTCTTTTTTCTAATAAGCGGTAAGTAACGATCTAAAATTCTGTGTAATGTGAGATACTGTTTGATCTAATAGAGATCTGAGACTGATTAGACAATGACTGATCAGAATCTTAAGATCTAATCAGTCTTAGATTTCTATCAGACCAAATCCACTGTTAAATGTACAATACTAGCTGACCCACGCAACCTCGTTTGCGTCTTATATTGCCCGTAGCGTGAAAATTTTCCCCCGTTTTTGAAACATTCTTCATTGGTGCTCTGCTCCTATTAGTAGTAGCCTGATGATATATATAGCCTTCCTCAATAAATGGACTCTCCAACACTGAAAGATTTTTTCAAATCTGACCAGCGGTTCCTGAGATTAGCGCGTTCAAATAAACAAACTCTTCAGCTTTATTATTAGTATAGATTAAAACTAAAACATTCCTTGGTAAATTTCAGGTAAATAATACAAAAATTTACGTGAAGTGTAAACTTATTATTGTTTACTTGAATAAAATATTTGCTAAAAATGTGCTTTAAAAATTTTGAAGTCCTTAATAAATGTCAAGTAAGTTAAGCTGACAAAAATAAATATAATTATTCACTTTTAACAATGAAGCAAATAAATATAATTCCAATTTCGTCTCTGGCCTTAAACACAGTGATGGTTTGTCTCTCTAAAGTAACCTAATCCTCAGAGATACGGCGGGAGTAGGGACGGTGCCTTACCGACCGGATTTGCTATCTCCCACTAAAATACACAGAGAATTACACAATTACTTGACGACTCCAATCGGTTGGCTTAGTTCATTCGCCGGGAACTGCCTGCACCCCTACTGCTGACGAATAGATCTTCAAAGGGGAATTTGGTTTGTAAACAGGTAATGAAAGTGTACGAGCTCCATTATAAAGTGCAGAGGTGAAATGGGAAAATAGCTGTTCAAGTTACACTGTAATAGTAAATGAAATTGCTCCTAGTTTACACAAGTGTCGGAAGTATCAAAAACCAAAACAAATTGTATAAATACAATTCTAGAAAATCGAAGGGTCAAAATTTAACTTACTTTTTATTGACTTCTAAGTACAATAATTATTATTGAAACATTCTATACAACTGTTTTAATTACTTTTCTCAGTTTAACAAACGGTTCATATTGTTTTACTGAGGTTGAAAATAATAGTATCTGTCAATTAATTGAAAAGTGTTCTAAAGAAATAGTTATTATTAAAAATTGTTATTTAAAAAAATGAAAAAAAAAATTACGAAGTCGTTAAATTCAACTTTTCGGTGGATTAATATCTTTTGTACCTAATACCTGCTCTCTTAGCCAAAATTCTTGCGATTCGCGTCACATCTCATTCCACAATCGGTAAGGCCTGTATTCTCTTGTGTAAATGACTAATATTTTGTTTTGACTTATCGTTGAGAGACTTCATTCCCATACATTTATAAATTTGATATTACCGTTTACTTTTCTAGAATGCAACTTGGGTAGGGGACTGTTATCGAATGGCGGTATTCGCTTACTATTAAATAGCCCTAAAAAAAAAACTAAACCATATTACAACTGACTATCCCCATGTATCTTCTTCTTCCTAGCCTTATTCCCAATATCATTTAGGGTCGGCTACTAGTTCCACCTGTTTTACCTGAATATCAGTTTTTCCACGAAGCTACCGGCATCAGACCTCCGCAACCCTGAGGGTGAACTGTATTCGAAGGTTGAAACTAGCGTCAGTATATTTGAGGGCACAGACTTCTCAATAACGATTACCATAGATGTTCATGGCAACCGAGACCGACGACTTAACGTGCTCTCCGAGACACGGGCCGGCCATTTTTCAAACTCCGGCCTTGACTGGCAACTAGTTGCATATGCTAGCTACCAGATCAACAAAGCAGTCTATATATCTATCTAGTCCAGTATTCCCATGTATCTATAGAGCAAACATTCTAGTATTCCTAAGTTTATTGCAACCAATATTCACACGATGCATGCAAAACGCGATATATCACGACAGAACATTCGATATGCGACAAAATCGTTTTATTTTAATCCTTCACGTCACAGTTTTAGTGCGAGAGGAGCAAATTCTGCACGCGCTTATTACTTTGTCAATAACGGTATGAAATTCACCATAGATAACAGACAATTTAGCTTCTCTTTTTCATAGAATTCCACTAATGAAGTGATGTGAACATCAAATAGTTGCCAGTAGAAGATGAAATTACAATCATATCAATAAAAAACTAGATATGGAATGCTAATTCTAAGCCAGTTTTAACTTTGTGGCGTACATTGGAAAAGGCATACGATGATATGTCTTGCCAATACCTCCTGTCTAGTCCATCAGTGGACTATCGGCTGTTGATTATGGAGTTGATATAAAAATAAAGGTTAAATATTTCTAACAATTGAAAGAATATCTTTGTTTTATGGAGTAGGTGGCATACAAGCAGACGTATCGCCAGACGGTAAGCGGGGACGTCACAGGTGTGTTGTCGGCATTTGGGGGATGGGAAGAGGGGTGGAAGAGGGGTTGGGATATGGGCCTGCGGTATCCTCACTCACTCGGTGACACAGCGCAAGCGTTAATTCACACCGGTTTTCTGTGAGGCCGTGGTATCACTCCGGTCGAGCCGGCCAATGCATGCCAAAGCGTGGCTCTCCCACGGAATAAAATACTTAATTTTAAATATAGCAACTGCCATGCACTTGAATATATTTTAATATAATACAAGTCTTCAATTTAACGTGTTGGGTACACGCGTTCAGTATCTTTATAAAATAATATTACATTTTCCTAATGATGTACGTCAAGCAATTTGTTTACCCATCCTAGAAATAAGTCTACATAATGAGAAGTTCTTTCACTCCACGGGTTATGGAGGTCGCGTCATAAATAAATACTTGACCGCCCTTTCACTGTAGGGATTGTTCCCCATAAGAATAGGGTATGAATTGCCGGTGATTGATTTCATACCGCTCGAATTAATTACACCATAGTCTATACAAAGAAATAAAATTGGAGTGTCTGTTTGTAATATTAAAATAACCGCTTTCTACTACATGCATATGAATGTATATACGGTATAGGGATGTTGCGAATATTCGCATCCGCATCCGCAAATGCGGAGCTTCCGCATGGATTTGGACATCTGCATCCGCAATAATCAATGCGGATGTTCACGCGGATGAGAATGTAATACAAGTTGCGACAAGAAAGAAATTGGGCGGGGCCAGCGAATGGCGAGTGCCGTTCGCACGTGTTAATGACCAATTAAACACCAAACATTTTGATTATAATAAATACTGACAATAATTTTGCCTGGTTCTCCTAATACCAATGCCGAAGGGCCTAAAATAATGAAAATTACTGATTCCGCGCGAAGATTTTTAAGCAGCAGTATTCCTAGTGAACAACTGTTTAGTACCGTTGGTTTAATTAATGTTCCTCTCCGTAAACGCCTTGAATCAGAAAAGGCGGCAATATTACTTTTTATTAAGTGTAATGCTCCTATTTTTAACTTCATTTACTAATACGAACATTTGTTGTTACATAATTTAAAAAAATAAGAGCATTATAGTTAATTTTAATTTTCAATGAGGGAGCGTTCAAGTATTACGTAACGCAATTTGGGGGGAGGGGGTTCTCGTAAAACGTTACGATGCGTTACAGGAGCGGGAAGGGATCTTTCTTATAACACGTTACGTAACACTGTTTCTTTTTTTAAATAAAAAATTAGGGAATTAAAACTCACAAGTTGGTAAACTTTTTCGTTTATATTTCACGGGGAATCCCTAGATTGTATTGTACGTTATTTATTGTTTTCGTTGTTAGTATTCGTTAGTGTTTATGCAGAAGCAAATTGCTGTAGTCAGTTGGTGTTATTAAAGTGAGTTCATAGTGTTTATACTGTAATGTCCTCAAAAGAGGGAGATTTGTATCATCAGCTGTTCTCGGCCTATAAAGGCTCTCATGCTAACTTGCCAGCGCAACTATGACAAAAAAAATGTCAATGAAATTTGGAAAACGGCTAAAGAAAAACTAAAAAATAAAAAAACGTTTATAGAACATATAAGGGAGCGTTCGAGTATTACGTAACGCAATTTCGTAAAACGTTACGATGCGCTACAGGGGGGAGGGGGGGGTTCAAAAATCTTCAAAAGTTGCGTTACGTAATACTTGACCGCTCCGTAATAAAATGTTAACATTTACTTTATAAAGTAATTGTTTTAATTCGATATTCATAAACTGTATTTTTATAGTATTTTAAACATCCGCATCCGCATCTGCATCCGCGGATGTGAGCCTTTAAAAATCCGCATCCGCATCCGCATCCGCGGATGTGAAAAAATTGGCATCCGCAACATCCCTAATACGGTACACATACCAATAAATATATTTTTAAAATTTTTGTTTGTCTGTTTGTTCCGGCTAATCTCAGGAACCACTGGTCCGATTTGAAAAATTCTTTTGGTATTTGATAGTCCATTTATCGAGGAAGGCTATATCATCACGCTACTATTAAAAGGAGCGGAGCACCAATGAAGGTTTCAAAAACGGGGGAAAATTTTCACGCCCCGGGCAATATAAGACGCAAACGAGGTTGCGTGGTTTAGCTAGTATAAAATAAAGTCGCTTTCGCTGTCTATTCGCTTAGATCTTTTACACAGATTTTAATGCAGTTTTCATAGATAGAGTGATATTTTAATAGAAAAAATCTGAGAATAAAAAAATACTTCCATGCGAAAGCGGGTTGCTAATATTCTGTTATTGTATGCCTAATATCTGAAATCCAAAAAGTATGAAGATAAAACTCTGTACCCAAACATTACTCTTACATAAATGTTAGTATTAAGTTGCTCGATTTCATTTTAAAGAACCCTATTTCAAAACTGCCAAACTTCAAAGGTAACTAGAATTTGCAAACGCGACGTACTTAGGTAATTGCGGATTTTCTCGATTAATAATAAATAAACATTTCGGACATTTTAACACACAACGCCATCTAAACAGACACACAGTCAACAATTCTAAAAATAATTGTTTTGGGTTAAATTGCGTTCGTAAAGCTCCCCTATAATAGTTTTTCTTATATATCCTTTATGTACAGACATACGATATTACGAAAACATATCTACATATAACAAATAATACCCTGGTAGAAAATCACAGTCTTAATCCTAAAGGTAATAATTGGAATTGAAGCTACTACCTTCAGTTTAGTAATTACGATCACAAGCTACTAAAATATTTCTAAGATGTGCTACTCTGGTAAAAACAGCACGAGTAATTCTCTTTTTTTCTATAAGTAAACGTAACGTAAGTACGTAACTACAAGAAAGCACTTCACAAATAACAGAGGATAATTCTCCAATAAATATAAGTTACCCGCGTCCAAAACTAAAAGGCCTCCTGAACATTACATCAATATTGATGGGTGGACTCAGATAACTTTAACTCACACCATCCATTATGTGAGGTGACGGATAGACAACATTTTGGCCAAAAAGTATAAATAAAAACTGTCTATACAATTCAACATTCTCCTTCAACTTATAAGGCAGTTAGTTTAGACTCTAGACAGTTTCTTGATAAAGGTTCTTAGACAATATTATTGATTGAAAACCTTGACACAGCACACAGAGTTCTATATCTACACTAATATATATTATAAAGCTGAAGAGTTTGTTTGTTTGTTTGAACGCGCTAATCTCAGGAGCCGCTGGTTCGATTTGGAAAATACTTTCAGCGTAATACGAGTGGAAAACGAAGTTTTATAACTTAAATCTGAGCTGGATTTTATGAAATTTTAACAAAATCATGACGTTCTCTCAGGCTGCAGAAAGATGCTGAGATAGGCACCTTTTCGGGCATTGCACAGGGTAATATATTTAGTAAGTGTATAGGTATTGGTTTTTTTTTATCAAGCTAAAGTATTAGTGACTGCCTCGGTGGCGCAATGATAGTGAATGCCACTGCTGTGCTTGAGGTCTCGGGTTCAAATCCTGGGTCGGACCAAGTGTTTGTGTGATTTACTAATTTTTTTTTTGGAGTTTGGGTGTTTACTATGTATTAATATGTATGTATTTCCAAAAAATAAAAAAGTATGTATTCATATCAGTTGTCTAGTATCCATAACACAAGCTCTGCTTAGCTTGGGACTAGATGGCATTGTGTTAGATGTCCGAAATATTTATTATTATTGAATTGTCATACAATGCTCTCCGACTGATTAAAGTATTAAGATAAATTAAAATACAGGAACCCTACCAAACAAAAACTTACTTAGCTTTAGTTTTAGTTAAAAATAACACCGAGAAAAAGCTTCGTAAACATATTTTTGCACGCCAAAGGCGAAAAACGTTCTAATAATGTGATAAACAATTTGAATTCAGACAGTGTTCAGTATTCTCCTCGTATATTCCACGAGCAATGTGCTTCGTCGTGCAATTTCAGCTAGCTGATTGCTTATGTCTCTCAAACGGTCTATGGTATACTCTCAAGTACACTGTCTGCAACTAAAATTACTAGTTGGGATGTTCCAAAGTCCGTCCGTAGTGCTTATCTGGGGCACGGTATGTAGTAAGTATAGTCTTATTCAATCAAGCAAATAAAAAACTACACGACCGCAAGTCGTACCATCCTTTTTTCGAAGCAGTACAAGCCGTTTTCGACCTCCCATAACTTAATTGTGAATAGAAGCCTTAATTTTCAGTAACCAAGTAGTTATATATTCTTCATCTTCCTAGCCATTATTATTCCCAAGATTATTAGGGGTCCGCTACTAGTTTCCACCTGCTTTACCTTAATATCAGTTTTCCACGAAGCGACCGGCATCAGACCTCCGCAACCCTGAGGGTGAACTGTATTCGAAGGTTGAAACTAGCGTCAGTATATTGTGGTAGTACTGACTCGATTACCAAGTTTCATTCATGGCAACCGGGACCGACGGCTTAACGTGCACTCCGAGGCACAGCAAGTAGTTATATATTTGTATAACACAGTATATTTCAAATTTCATTCAATTTGAACCAGTAGTTTAAGAATAGGCATGATGACTAATTTTGAAAAACTGTTTTGTGATTTTCTGAAGTACCTTCTTTTGTCAAAAATAGTTATATTTCTACAAAAATAAAGTTTTAGTGGGAAAAAATTGCGATTGACTAAATTTTAAGTTTAAAATTCATGCCAAACCGCTCGGAGGTGTCATGGCGTGTTTGTGATGTCACGTCCATTTGTCAACCAGTGTCAATTATAGCTATTATAAACAGTAAAGTGATCGTTGATTATAACCGAATGAACTATATATATATATATTCCATAACCAGCAGATAAATATTTAATTTTAGTGAATCTTGGTTACTGTCATCATGCCTATTATAACTTGTCAAAGTTTATTAACTTTGTCACTCACTCACTGACTTATTGACCGATCATTAATATTCTAAGGACCTTCTAGCAGACATAGAAGCTTAAAATTTACGATACAAGTATTATTTAGTGTATGGGTAAATCAAGGAAAAACTAATTTATTTTGTCGTTTCGGTCCAGTTTTCTAGATACATAAACTGCATAAAGAATTTTTTTTATCACCTGTATTATATGTATAATATAATACTGCAATAATATGTTTAGAATGGTAAACTTGTAAAATGATCAACGGAATAAAAAATCAAGAGCAGGACGTCTTATGAAGTTGTAATAAAATTCCTCAAAGTTAGACTGAATTGTTCAAAATTGCCATGAAAGAAAGAACACTAATTACACTAAGCTCATGTTGTAATTTTCTGTTAGGTACATTTAGATTTATAGTGAATTAGTTAAGTTGAATGATTAACTTTAACTGCCATTTGACAAATGAGCTCATAAGACAGAGAGTAGGCTTTAAGAAAATTCGTTGTTGGTATTCAAGAAGTAGAAGGTACTGGACACAAAAAAAGTAACACTATCTACAAAAAAAATGTTTTTTGATGCTATATTCTAGTCCATATGATATTAAAGCTCTTTATTTGATACTCTAAAAACACTATTGTTAGTTTGTTGTATACGTGTATGTAGATATTTTAAACATTTACAAATAACCCTTAAATTGTTTCGTTTGAACACAATTCGTAGTTTATTTCATTTGAGCACATTCGTCCGTTGGTTCATGTACATCGTCCTCGACTGAGTGCCCGTCGCATTGCAGACAGTATGTCAAGCCGTTATTACTTAAGAGTTCTCCCCGAATACCGAATGAGGAAGGGACCCGAGAGCTGTTTACAACACTTTTAGGGAACTTGTTAACCCTTAGACGAGTTTGATTAACTTGTGCGAATACCCCGGGTGTTTTCTCATTAATTCTTGGATACAAAAAAAATTTTTGGAAGTTTTGAGTGCGGCAAAAGTTTTATATAAATTATTGCTTTAGATACGAATCGTGATGAGGGTGGTTATATACTCGTATTTTACTAGTTAGGTAGTTAAGAAATTTCTAGGTAGAATGAACGTAGAATGAATAGTGTTTTTGTACTCTTAACTAAATATATATGTACATTAAATACCCCAAGGCAAAGTATAAAATCTTAATTTTAGTATTCGTATTGAGCTCTTAATAAATTTCAACATTACTTTGCAGTAATAATTAAATTTTTTACACATTAAATTACTTGTATTGAGAGACACAGTGTCTTAACCGATTTCAGCTGATGCTTTTAATGTTAAAATCAGCCTTTAAGAAAGATTTTTTTATATTTCATTCTAAACAGAGAGAAAATCTGATTAACGGTTTAATATAAGTCCGTAATTTACAAAGTTAGACACAATAAATAACTTATAACCACATCAGCATAGCTGCGGGCAATAGTTATTAGATTAGGTCTAATTATAAATTTGGACATTAGTTGAAATTTGCCTTGAAACCACAAGATATTTCCCAAAGTACGAGTAGTAATTTAATTTTTCTATACCACCAAAATGTAGGAAGAAAATGTAAACAGTTGGTGTTACGAACGCATTAAACCACCCACAAAATGTCTACATTTCCACTAGACATTTTTCAATTTAGCAATAAAAGAGATAAAACTGCCGGTCAGGTCTTCGCGTTATTCCTAACATGTTTACCTTTCCTCAATATAAACATATCATATTGTCTCCGGTCAGCCATGAAACTTAACGACAGCTATAACAAGAAAGTAACATTCTATTACAAAAAAGCCAACACTGTGTAAACAAAGGGTGCCTCCGTTATAACGCCTAGGTGTACTCGAGTAATCGACCATTTGTATTCAGACCCTGGTGTCATAACCACTCGCTGTACTGCTGACAGCTCTAAGTCTGCGGTCTGATTTGCAACGAGTCGAGTTATAAAAGGGCAAAGAGCATTACATAAGAATTCGTTATTTAGTTAGTTGTTTTATATTCATAGGACGGTGTGGAATGAGCAGATGATGACAAGTCTGTGAGATAGTCGGAATGAGTTTTTTACTAGGTAAATTGTGACTGAAATAAAAAATAGAGCTTTTTGTTTTGCTTTGTGTTTTGGGCACAGCCCATCCCAGTACTGATTTTCAGCGCCCACCGTAGCAGTCAATTTGACGCCGATAGGCGCCGCTACCATTAGAGGCTCCATCTGTCTCCATTTCTACTTATAGATTAAGTTGAACAGTAAACATTTGTCAAGAGATGCTACTATCTATGTGATCTTTTCCTTTGTACACTTATAGGTACAGTTTACTATTTTTAACAACCATACTCATAGCCACAAACAACAACTTTCAGGTATCAATAGTAAGTAATCAAAACTAAAACCAAAACAGAAAACAAAATTGAAACAAACAAAAATCTACCAGAAACCCCCACATCGGGACACATCAGACAATATTTCTAAACTCATTTTTGCGTGATCGCACCTCTCACTTATAACGCCATCTATGAATCAATAAGTGAACTACTTAAAATAACTAAAGCGTTTTATTTGGACAATCCAAACAATAAAGTTGTATGTCGGCTTGAACTGACTAAACCACATAGTCTTTCATCGGGGCTCAAGAGTTAAATCAAGTGCCTGTCTGTTTACTATAAATATTTTTTCTACTACACACAATTTAATATAATTTATATATAGGTAAATATCATTCCTGTTAATATTTTTAAATTTTAAAGTAAGCTCAATATAACTCAAGTACAGATATCAATCCATGCATAATAAAATGCTGCTAAAGTCGATTTCCATATAAAACAACGTTTTTTTAAAAAAAGACACTGTTATTCTGGTGACCCTGTGGCTACATAGGGTTGTCACTTAAGCCAAATTAAATTATGTCGGTTGACTACCGACTGTCGTCTTTGCGTCTATAAACTCGCTCGTTTGTTGTTTACTAAATGCGCGGAAGTAAAAGAAATGGTACCTACCCAAACTTTAGGACGGTAATCCCAAAATGGGGTATATGGAGAAATGTATGGGATTTAAGATGGCAGAGATTTCGGTTTGAAGTAGACATATAACTAAAAGCTTTTGATTATAAAGCTCATAAAGATTATAATGAATGCTATTTAGCAAGATTAAAGATCTGTCGTTTTATTTGAATAGGTTTGTTGTCTTAGCAATAACTAAAATAATAAAAATTTTGTGAAATTTTCGCAATTTACCGACATCTTTACTATGTGTTAGGTAAGCAACGACGGCGCCGTCAGTACCTGTATGGGTGGCCGCTGGCTTGTTACCATCAGTGTCTCCGTGATCGTAGGATAACAGTCGTGAAGCTTAGTTTGAGAAGCCTTTCGGCGGCTTAAAAACTTCCAACTACAAGATTACGTAACCACAACGTTGTCTTGCCAGTCCCCAACCAGCACTTGGCCGGCGTGAGAACGTATGGCCTTAGCCCTCCCTTGAGAGGAGACCCGAGCCCAGCAGTGGGATATTATGGGTTCTTGATGATTACTATGTATATTTATAGAAAATGTAGGTTTGTTCTGTGTACTGTGAAATATAATCTGTATAAATAGACATAAAGAAATTATAAAGGGAACTCGAAAACATAATAGTAAAAAAGATATTATTTAATAAAATATTTAAATAGGAATTTATTTAAGACACAAACTAGGGAGATAAAAGACTGTTTATTGGTCTATCATTATAACAAAAGTTTGTCATTTACATGTAGATAATGTACAAACAGCATTTATTACTGCCTCTGTGGTGCAGTGGTAGCGTATGCGACAGCTGTTCTTGAGGTCTCGGGTTCGATTCCCGGGTCGGACCAAATGTTTGTATGATCTACAAAGATTTGTTTCGGAGTTTGGGTGTTTTCTATGTATAATATGTATGTATTTACAAAAAAAAAGTATGTATGTATTTATATCAGTTGTCTAGTACCCATAACACAAGCTCTGCTTAGCTTGGGACTAGATGGCGTTGTGTGTAAAAGATATCCGAAATATTTATTATTCATTTATTAATTAGCTTCAAAGAAAGGCTAGATACGAAATACCTTATAATTTTAGTTCACAAAAATAAAATATGTATAAATTATTCGAAATACAACTCAACACTCTAAATCATTAAGTAGCTCTTAATGATTTAGAGTGTCGCTCCTCGCTAATCATATTATCATATTTTCGTTTGACACCTACTCTCGAGAGGATTACTGTATTAAAGCCAATTTTGTAATGTTGTTGAATTAAATATTTCTACGAAATAAAAATTGAATCTTATCTTTGAATATCATCAAAATGATTGTATATATTCTTTTTTTTTGTAATAGGTGGCAAACGAGCCGGCATATCGCCTGATGGTAAGCAATTACCGCCGCCCATGGATACCTGCAACACCAGAGGTGCGTTCACAAGTGCATTGCCGGCTTTTGGGAAATGGGGAGATGGATGGGAGGTATGGGTCTCCGGTATCCTCACTCACTCAGTGAAACACAGCTCAGGCGCTGTTTTAGACCGATTTTCTGTGAGGCCGTGGTATTACTCCGGTCGAGCCGGCCCATGCGTGCCGAAGCGTGGCTCTTCCACGGTGATGTGTTGTTGAATTGTCAGAAATACGAATTAGTTGCCTATTCCAGTAAATAGATTCTGAAAACAAAACTGTAAGTATGCTATAAGGTGCTCCGACGACCTGGTGAGGGTAGGCGGAAAGAGCTATTTCGGCTGAGATGATGATCTAAGTCACGCATCCAAAATCAAACAGCGGGAAGGTGTGGGCTGCGAGGACCTCGCTTACTGATGAAAAGCAAAAGTTTTCTAGAAATGTTTTCGCAAAACCAATTTTCGATGACTTAGTGGCATCACTACGGACAAGCTAATCAATATGTACCTGAGCATGATTCTAAGGTTCTTGACTTGCAGATATCCATGGGCGACGGTAGTCAGTTACTATCAGGTGACCTCCGCGTTTTAGATCCTTATTATCAGGTTTTATAATTTTTCATAGTAGGTATATAGTATTCCTTAGAGAATTTATGGAAACGTAATTCTTTAAATCCCTGAATGCCGTAAAAAACCTACTTTAGCTAAGATTCTTAAGGTTTTTTTACGAAAGTTATTCTGATAAGTTCTTTGTATACTCCAGCCAGAATATCTTCGACACCACTAATTGCTAACAACATTTAGTAAGTAATTAATGATAATATTAGGTACATTGGCACGTTCCGTTTCTACCGAAAATGCTATATTCAACACACGTTGAAGCTGTTTAGGGACTCAATCACGTCAATTAAACGATATGTAACCGTTTGCTAAAAGTCAAAGTGATTCTAGAAATTCCAGAAACGGCCAGAAACGAATATTGAATTTCTTGGAAAACTGATTGTGTACTGAAGTAGTACGCAATAAAATATTATACACTAATTTCCATTTCTAAATATTTCTGTGAATGTTTTTTCTTTAGTGTAAATATTTCTTTTTAATTTACATATTGATATTTAAAAGTAAATGCCAGAAAGTAAATTAGTACAGGAATGAATAGTACTAAAAAAGGGCCAATTCATCTCCCCTTCTGACCAATCTAATAAACATCAATAATAGTATTTTTTTATTTTAAACAGTAGAAGAATTAAGGTTATCACTTTTATTACAAGAACAACATCGCGAGGTAGTCATGAAAAAATATCGATGCCTTTTCATCGAGTAAACTATATAGTTTGGCACTCGATGTCTGTTACCATCGAGTACTTTATTGTAATCGATACCTTTAGTTTAATAATTTTCTAGTATTAGTACCTTCACAATTTTTTTTTGAAAATCCAAGCAAATATTTATTGTTCATGGATTTGTTCCTACGTAGGACAAATGTTATATGATTATTATTTATCAATAAAGTAAAAGATAATGTCCCGAGGCGAAACTGGTCAGGTTGAAGTCTAAACAAATAGTGAAATATAAGCGTATCGTTTCATTATGTACTCGTATTTAAAAAAAAAACCCAAAAACCCGACAATCAAGACTCCACTATCCAATTATTATATTTTTTTTTCTCTAGTATTGTATTAAGTTTCTTTTGAAAATAAAGTTATGTGTTTGTCTATTATGACTGCCTCGGTGGTGTAGTGGTAGTGTATGCGACTGCTAAGCTTGAGGTCTCGGGTTCGATTCCCGGGTCGGACCAAATGTTTGTATGATCTGCAAATATTTGTTTCGGAGTTTGGGTGTTTTCTATGTATAATATATATGTATTTACGAAAAAAAGTATTTTAGTATTTATATCAGTTGTCTAGTAGTATAACACAAGCTCTGCTTAGCTTGGGACTAGATGGCGTTGTGTGTTAGATGTCCGGAGTATTTATTTATTTATTTATTAATTACTAAGTTTGAAAAACCGGCCAAGTGCGAGCCGAACTCGCACACCAAGGGTACAAACCTGAAGGTATATTATATGATGGGAAAAATTTATTTTTCGCATTTTTTCTTTTATCTGTGATATATGACGTTGCTTCGTACTAAATTTCAAGATTCTGAGTTCACGGGAAGTACTCTATAGGTTTTGAATCCCTTGCGAGTGTTGGAAATTTTCAGCATAAGCGGCTGTAACTTTTTATTTCGTTGGCTTAGCAGTTTAATTTTTTCACAGCTCCAAGGGACAGTAAACGTGAGTATATGTATAATATGAATTTGAGCGTGATACCTCTACGTATTACTGAGAAAATGGGTATTGCCAGACAGACAGACGGACAACAAAGTGATCCAATTAGGGTTCCGTTTTTTCCATTTGAGGTAGAGAACCCTAAAAAGTAAATCGACTACTTAAAAACTTTTGATAAAATTTGTTATTACGAATCTTTTGACATCTCACAAGTTAAAATCCATTCATTAGTTATATAGGTGTAACATATAAACATACAAAGACTGCCAAAATAACAACCCACCCTTTCGTCATCGATGTAGTCGGGTAAAATTATATGATGTAGCTTGAGTGTCTATTCTAGAATATTTACATCTGTGATAACATTAAGGAACTTACTTAGATAAATTAAATAAAAGACAGAAAAGATTTCCATAATAATGACAAGTTTCAAGAGACAGAAACAAAAGAGAAGTAATCGAAGATGTTGCCTCGGGCAGATGAATTACGGAAACAAGATATCCACGCACAGGCACAATGTCTAATATAAAAGCAGTTATGTGTATCTGTAGGTCAACGGTGCTCAAAGTTTTTACAAAATTTTATCTTTATAAATAAAGAAGAATCACTGAATTTATGTACGCGCATAACTTTCAATCGACTTAATTAAATTGGTTTTTTTTTATGTGTTTGCAAATTATGAATAAAAAATAGTAATAACCCGCTTATGCTACAAATTTCCAAAACTCACAAGAGAATCAGATCCTACCGGGTATTTTCCGTGAACTCAGAATCTTGAAATTTGGTGCGAAGCAACTTCTTATATCAAAGATAAAGGAAAAATCACGAAAAGCATAAATTTATAGTTATTTCATATATTTTAAAATAGCAAAATTGGCATATATTGAGAACCGCGGATGAGCCATTCTTAGGCACAAATGGCCCAATTTGACTAGAGTTATGATACGATCTCAAATACATAACCAGTATTTGCTCATCTGTTCTATTGTTATTTAAGCTACAAAGACTTTTAGTCTAATAGGTATAAGTCCTGCTAAGTAGAGGTTACAGATCGTAGATTCACCCAGTTAAGGCAAACAATTGTGTGATAATGATCTGTTTAATATGTCCGTCTGTCTAGTATATCAGCGTATACATGTGGTTTCGCTGTGCATCTTCTACCGCATTTACCATGGGGAGTGCTCCGAGGAATTGTTCGGATTGATCCCTGCCGCATCTTTCCGCCATCGTCCTACGCGACAGAAATTTCATCCCCATCATCTAGATGGTTGGCCGTCCACAACTGTGCGATTTTCCCGAAACTTTCTGCCGCGCACAGCAAAACTGTGAAATGAGCTGTCGCCTGCGGTGTTCCGGACCAATACGACCTTCAAACCTTTAAGAAAAGAACGTACTCCGGCCGGCAACGCACTTGTAACGCCTCTGGTGTTGCGGGTGTCCATGGGCGGCGGTAATCGCTTACCATCAGGCGATACGTCTGCTCGTTTACCCCCTATATAATTAAAATAATAATAATAATAATCAGTGAGTATGACGCTTGCGAAATATAATAAAGACTCCGCCTTCATTAGCAAATACTCAGGTGTTCAAAAAAAATCTACTATAAAAAATCATGTGAAAGTTATTTTTGCTTACTAAAATTCCCATGAGAAACATCTCACTATCTACGAATGCAAATTCTGATGCAAATTCCAACGCGTACTACTTACTTTTTTAACCAAATTACTGGCGGACTATTTCAAACAACTGTAATTTGATGCATGATATGCAAAACCGTTGCTTTGACGTTCGGAGCAACTTCTATTTACCTCTTGAACTGAATCCTAGAAACTGTATCCTTTGAGAAAACGTAAATTATTTACTGGTCTGCTCAAGTACCGAAAGTTCTCGTTTAGGTAAACGGGACAAGTCGAGATATTTGCTAAGCTCTTAGTCGAATAATCAGATAGTTCTGAAGACGTAAATCAAACAATATGGGTCCATTCAGTCCGTTTTGCGTCATTGGGATGGGGTATTGCCAACGTTTATTAATAAAAAATTTACCATTGGACACGTTATTGATTATTTAACCAGTCAGTTGAAATATAGTTAATTCACTTTTTGAGTAAATTATACTTTTAGCCACCGTCAAATAGAGGAAAATGTACCTACATTTTTACATTTTCACACCATTCATGAACATTTGCGTGCGTTGTCGTGCATCGATTCCTCCTTCCCCTAAAAATCAGGGGATAGAGGTTGGGTTCCGATAACCTCACTAACTCGGTGAATTCCGATCAGAAAATTGCTTAACGGTAGTTATCAGTGAAAGAGAGCTATTATTGGTCTTTTGAGCCACCTCGTTTATGCTGTAGCTAATAATGTAACGTACCCATGTTTCAGACATTTTTACTCAATAATACAAGTACATCATTATTTGAACGGCCTGGTTCCGTATCATTATTAACAATCTTTATTAGTCCACGGCTATATATATCGCCTACTTAAACAGGAGGTTTTAGCCAATTTTTTTTTTCATTGATAATAAATAAATATTTCAGATATCTGGCACACGATGCCATGTAGCTTAAAACTAAACTAATATTGTCTTCAGAAACTCAAGAATTATAGTCAACGTGGTCGTTACATAAAGTAAACTTTGAGCACCGCAGCAAGTTGTAACGTAGGCAGGTCCAATTGTATAGTTCCTTTCCTTTGACTGCGGAAATACTGTGATACGTAAAAGACCGTCCGCTCTTGTTTTTGTCGCTTATTAAATACTATGGTATACCCTGCTTCATAGAACACCTGCTGACGCTAAATATGTTTGACTGTATTGCCTTCACCTTTTCATTCTTTTCTTGTAATATGTTTTTGATTAAATTAGACAGAGATAGAGTGTATTTCCAAAATATGTAAGAATACAGAGAGAAATAGACTACGGGCCCGTGTCAAAAATTGTTCGGTCATGTGCACCACCAGAAGACCTTTTTACCTAAAGGTTATGTCGTCACTTGTAAGCTGTCCAACTGAGTACAGGTGAAGAAGGGGGAGAGGGAGCAACCTTCAATTTTTCTCCACGACATCAGATCCATACAATTTCAATACCTCTTCTAATCTATTATTACGCAATGACGTACAAAAATCATATGACAAGGGAGAAAATCGAGCATCGCTACCCCCTTCCCTTCAAAAGTACTCAGTTGAACAGCTTACAAGTAACGGCATAGTGCTAAATGCTATTGTTTTATGTCCCATCTTTTTAAATAGGTTTCCTGGTAGCATCACATGACTTATCAATTTTCGACACGGGCCCGTAGTTAGACAAATTATCCACGACTAAAATGAATGAAGAATGGAATGAACAAAAATGAGACATAATTACCTATAGTCTAACTCTGAATCCTTCACTTGGAGGTTTCAGAGCTAGACCAAACCTTGGTGTATATATACCCTTGTTTTTTCCTCGTGCGGGAATCCCCTCGGATACCACGTCCTGGTGGCATATCGGACTCGAACCGACTAAAACCGCACGTCGTTTATAATACTAGAATATATACATCCTGCCATTATAAAACACAAATATGTACCTACATATAACTGACATGTAATTCAACAAACTTCTCTTTTAATAATGATTAACATTTAACACACCTTTAATCGAAAAACAAATTTAAGTAGATTAAAAAAACTATCTCTTCTCTTCTTTGTCTGAAAATCAAAGCATGATCATTATATGTAGGTATTTCGAAATCGGAACGTTTCAAAGGCTTTTGACCTTTACCTTGACCCGAAGTTTGTCTAAAGAAGTAGATTAGAAGAAACTTGATTAATTAACGTCCCGACTTCGCGAACAAGACTAAAAAAATGCTGGATGACTGCCAAAAAGTGTAAGAAGGGTCACTAATTGCTCTGATTCAATGTCATGACGTTATTTTTTAAGAATTTACTTACTTAATCGAAAAAAGTTTTTAGATATGACAAATATGTTTAGGCAGATTGTTATCAATACATTATAGTTCATATATCTCATACAGAGCAGTCTGATCCCAAATTCGGCTGAACCTGAGCTATAGTTACCAGATTGCTGATAAACAAGCTTGTTTAAGCGGTCACCACGCCGATTTCTACCGAGCTGATTGTTTTGGGTGGGCCAACACTTTGTATGATTCAAAAATTGTTGTTCTGAGTCTGAGTGTTCTCTGTGTCCGTTTCATATATATACGAAAGGGGGAGTACTCTTCAAAAAAAAATCTAATTTATCGCCGTGTAACAAGTTAAATTAAAATGCTCTTATCTGTCACTCAACAATTTACGGACAAACAAATAGAGGGATCACCTGATGATAAGTGACTACCGACATTCATGGACACATACAAGAGTTACGAGTGCGTTTGCCTCTCTTCAATTCCTCCCCCTGGATTAAAAGTTAGGGGCGTTTATGACTCCTTTTACATCACTCATTCGGTGATTGTCGGTGAAGAGCATCACCGACAATTACGCTCTTGTATTACTCCGCTTGGATTCTATCCGATCACCATCATCATCATCGCCTATCACAGTACACTACTTGAAATAGGCCTCTTCAATTTTACGCCCCTTGGCTTGATCCTTGGCTTCTCGTATCCAGCTCCTGCCGCCTATTTTGCTCATATCTCCTCCTGTCCCTTATGTGACAATATTTATGTTACGAACAACTATCGTCATTTAATTTCAACTTAGCTAAATAACACTTACATAAAGATGTCTACGCTTCTAAAGAACTCAGGCCAAACCAGATTCTCGAGCCCAAATCCCTTTTAAGAACGACCACCCTTTATTCTATTATCTAGATAGAATCATGCCATTGTCTTGGATAATGTAGACATTCGGATTTATTGTTAGATCTTTTCAATTAGCCTTGTAGAAATACTTCTTAAATGAAAAAGAAACATTTATTATTTATTTTTGTATAAGTCGCGTGATATTTCTTTAGATTATAATCGCTAGTTTTGAAATGTTAGTAACACTAAATAAAAGTACAGAATTTATGTAGTGTTGTGTAATATCCATATTTATAAATGTTTTTAGATTTAGGGCTGGCAATTTTTGAAAAATAATTTATGGCTCTCTTATTAAAGTACTTTATTATGTTTTTATTTTTGTTTTTTTTATTTATTGATTAGTGGGCAAACGAGCAGACGTATCACCTGATGGTAAGCGATTACCGCCGCCCATAGACACCCGCAACAAGAAAGGCGTCACAAGTGCGTTGCCGACCTTTGGGGGATGGGAAAGGGGATGGGGTAGGGTTTGGGGTATGGGCCTCCGGTATCCTCACTCACTCGGTGAAACACAGCGCAAACGCTATTTCACACCGGTTTTCTGTGAGGCCGTGGTATCACTCCGGTCGAGCCGACCCATTCATGTCGAAGCGTAGCTCTCCCACGGCACTTTCTTGTAGGGTATATATTGTATTTCATAATATTCTACATTGATAATATCAAGAATGATGCACGATAGAGTAAGTAAATGATTTGGTGTAAAAGGGATGTATGACAAGAGATGTAAATGATGCTGCAGTGGTTGAAGCTTTTTAAACGTTTGAATGATCGCTCGCTATGGATTAAAAGAGGTTATATCACCTCTGTGAGTGGGTTTAAGATATTTTACTTACAAAGAATATAAACGAACTGCTGTATATTGAAGAGATTAGGATCGTGGAAAAGATCTCTTAATAATCTCCAACTGTTATTATTATTATATGGGTCCAGGACACCAATAATAATTATATTAACCTCACACATGGCAGTTTGAATGATCCTAAAAAAATCTACTATGATAACTAAACGACTAATAAACTTAATTATATCTTTCTAAATACATAAATAGTATAAAGACGCTCATAACCCAGTTGCACTCAGTGATTAGAAATAATTATCGAGGGTAAGCAATGACGGCGCGGTAAGTACCTGGATGGGTGACCGCTGGTGGCATGTAACCATGAGCGTTTCCGTGACTCGGAGGTCACGTTAGGCAGTCGCTCCCGATTGTTATCGTAGGATAACAGTCGTGAAGCTTAGTTGGAGGCCTTTGGGCGGCTTAAAAACATCCAACGGCAAGATTACGTAGCCACAACATTGTCTTGCCAGTCCCCAACCCGCCCTTGGCTAGCGTGGGGACGTATGGCCTTAACCCTCTCCTGAGAGTAGACCCGAACACAGCAGTGGGGCGTTATGGGTGGTTGATAATAGTAGATGTATGACTCTAAGCATTAAATTACTTAATAAAATAATAGTGCTTGTTACACAATATTTGTCCTGGCTAAGAATTGAAACCATGGTCTCTGGTTCAATAGTAAGATTCGCTAGCCACTATACCAACAGATATGATAGACAAATTATGTAGCATATTTATGTCTAGTTTCCCGTAATGTGAATAAAAATTCAAATTTTGTTATTATAATAATTATTTTAAACAAAATACTCAATTTATTAACACGTTCCAAATATCGTGACACGAATATTTACGTGTATCTAAAGTACTTTCGCTTGCCAAACCGTTAGCAAGCACTCTACAAATTTCACACATTAAAATACAAAGATAATTATTGTTATAATTACGGTCGTATAATATATTTAAGTCACAGTTGACAGCCCTACACACGAGCATCAGTTTAACTAGAACACGCACCACAAACATTCGTTATTTACAACAAAGCTTGTAAAATTAACAACGGCTACAAATAAGAGTAATTTGTTTTATAAAGTTGCCACAATGTTCAATGCTCGTAATTAATACTTTTATAATTTAAGAATTCGGCCTCGAGGAATAAAAAGCCAATTAAGTGGGTTTTATGTTCCCCTTTTTAGTTCGCACAACACGGTAGTGTACCCGCCAAGTCGATCATAGAAACAAAATTTAATACACAAGTAAGCGTCCACATAAATAACTACCGCTGTACTTTAATTTAGGGTACGAGGGATAAAATATAAGTCAAATATAAAATAGTGATAAATTTGATTTACTAGCACTGTTTCACAAGGGTTATATATTCTCGCAATATATGTGAAAATATAAGTCAATGTGAACAATACATTATGTTTTTAATTAATTGGGTGACAATTGAAACTCTGATCTCATTTCGTAGGAGAGACTGCCTTGCTTAGCTTATGTTTTATTCTTATAAATTGTATTTTAACCTCAATCTACTTCCGCTTTACAATTATAAGTAAAGTTTATAAGCATGAACTGATCTCTATTATCGTTTAGTTAAAAATCACAGAACAGATTTTCAGTAAACTTTACAGAATTATGGCTTGCGATATCCGAATCACATAGTAAGTAATTTATGAATAGTAAATATTTAGGAATTTACTGAGCAATTTCAGAAAAATAGAAACGAAAGGATAGGACTGATAATAAAACTGAAATATTTTACAACTTGCTGTACAAATGTAAAAGCATCTTCCTGTTGTGTTATTCAGTCGAAATAATATTGTCAAACAAATTTCATATGGGAATATCATATTCTGCTGAAGACGGTGACGCAACGATTCTCGTCCAAGTCACTTAGTATGTGCATACGTTGAGATCAGAGTATCGGTCAACGTATTCCACACAATAGAGAACGTCGAATATCTTTACTTGGATCTTTGAAACACACGGGAATGCATTCGTGAATAAATTGCCACAGTATCTTTAAGATGATATTAAAGACTGTTTCGGAACTTGGCGGTCTTTTTATGTTCTTAATATTGTGGCGACTTTCCACATACAGCGACATACTATAGCGCCATCTACTGCAGATACAGTGAACTGCGCAGCAACGAACAACACTAATAAACTACTAATCTGAAACTGAATCGCGCAGTAGAAGTTCTCGTGCCGATTATCATATATACAACATTCCAACATCATTTTTTGGGAAGTGGCCCGCCAGGCTTGATCACCTCGCCTGGTCGGAGGTCCTCCCTTTGTGTTAGAGGAACATAACACTCGTTCCCCCACAATATCAATATTTTAAACTCGCTCATCGCACGTACGACCGCCTGATACTACTTGACTGGTTGAATTGATCATACTCATTCCATAGTTACATATCCTGGTTTGAATTCACAATTTGTCACCGATTCAATTGAATTAAAACGAAAATGAGATAAAACATAAGACTAAAATTTTTCAACTTTATCGTTGAATGATTTATCCAATGTAAAAATAAAAATATTGTAAATATTACTACGCTAAAAGAAATTAGTAATAAACAAAGCAAGGCATACATAACAATCAACGTAAAATTCTAAAGTGTAAATTTGTAAAACGATTTATTGTAATAAAATACAGAATTTCAGTGAGGAAACCTTTGAGTTTGTACTAAAAAGAGTTTAAAAAATTAAACATTACCTTAAGCAATCATTTTCATTATTATAAGTGGAACAAGTTCAGTCATTAACTCTGCTCCAATTACTGCGTACACACGAGAAATAACAGGATTTGTACTAATCCCAGTATTCAGGAATTAAAAACTAATATTTGAATTAAATTTCCTGTATGATTTCGCTAATTCTGCTTTATGCGCTTCCTAAGTCTAATATAAAACTCAGAATGGAAAAACGTTAAGCTTCATAGAAAAAAAGTAAGTTGGTCTATTGTTCTGTCCTTGTTTTAAGTAGGAATGTGTTCACGGAACTTTATGTATGAATATTTTATGTACGTCATAGTGAGACAAGTTATATTCATCACGATATGATGCAGGGTTTCTGGTGGAGACTTTTTCGTAACGTAACATAATGTCACGTCTATTTCCCAGAAGGGTAGGCAGACACGTTTGATCTCTACTTACTATGGACCTGACACACCTCTTATTTTAATAAACGTCGTATTTATACAATTTTTTTTCTCATTTACTATATACAAGATAGAGAAGTGCGATGTGCATATGTTAGGCAATAATATCGCTTATGGCTTTCCTTATAGATCCATCTTTAATCCATACTAATATTATAAATTCGAAAGTAACTCTGTCTATTACGCTTTCACGGCTAAACCGCTGCACCGATTTAAAAAAAATTTGGTATGGAAATACTTTGATTGTTGAGGAAGGACATAGGCTACTTTTTATCGCGATAACTGACGCAGACTAGGCAACTGCAGGCAAGGCCACAGGCAAAAACTAGTTTGGGAACTGATAAAAATGCAATAATGACGCTTTTGACTTTGATTGTATTGCTTACTTACTTATTTAAATCATTTTAAATTAAACCTGTATCATCATATTTACAGAATATAGAGGATTATCATCAAGGTAAGATGCGCGATCGCTAGTCGGGGGTATATGTATTCTAACTCTTGAACCTGGTAGAAATAGAAGGTGTATTTTACAAATAATTAGTAAAATACTTTCTTTTTATTTTATTTCAAGCTAAAGCTAATTTTCAAGTCTGTTAAATGTTTTTATTTATTTTCTTAGCTCTGTAGCAAATTCTCGAGCTAAACCTAATTTTCAAGTTTTCCAAATGATTATTAAATCTGTAACGAAGCTGTATTCTTTCATAAACCTTCCATTATGAAATTCAGTAGAAAACTAATTTGCAATATACCCGCAAGTTAACATCGAAACCTCCACTGAATTTGAATAAACTACCGGCTAAGAGTCGCCAATTTTAACTTTGAGTAATTTTATCTTAATTAAACATAGTTTTAAGTGAATTCATTTTTGTAATTTAACTCTCTTTCTTTGTGCTTTACTAACTAGTATTACAGGTTTTTGTTTATATGCATAGGAAATCGTTATATATTTCTATATATTAGAAGTTATTACTAGGCATGCCCATGGCGCTGATTGTCTTATAGTTTAAAAGAACAGTCCAACTAGATAATATAAATAAAACGCAGCACTTATACACACGTATGTTTTCTAGGTCATATTGACAGGATACAGAATACATTCTTGTTTATGTTTTCTGGCAAGGAGCGAATGACCTACGTCCGGAGGCAATGAAGCCCCTACGCTGAACGTCTTAAACGGGACGCAAACGTGGACACTTTTGTGTCTTGTGTCAGATATAAGTTACCGATGCATATTTCATTTCTATAGAACCAGTATGAAATCATCCACTCTTTGCGAATACGTAAACATTTTTGTGTCCAGTTGCTTCCACTTAAAAAATACTCATGACGATCAAAAAGTGTTCGGTGTCGGTAACTATAAACTAAAAGTTGTCAGTTGAAGATATTAGCAACATTAACACATTTCCTTACAATTGTACTGAACTACTCAAACGGAGAGTTGCTTTCGGTGTCCGTCTCCAATGTGCAACACATGCTATCCACGGCGTCCATTGTGAGAATGACAGAAAACAAGCGATGAATTGTGGCCAGAAGTAGCAACCGGTGACTGTGTCCGATTGCCGCCACTGGACACAGCAACTACGGTTACCAGTGACAAGTAGTAGCAACGGGCGATACGTTTGCGCAGCGCCTTATTGGCACTAGATTCTACTAGCCAATACGAGATAACACATACAAATAAATTTATAGAGTGTATTACATAAACATGTACTCTAAATAGGGTTTCGGAAATTGACCCGATTGTCTGTGTATTGTGCTGTAGCCGTATATCACAGGTTTTATTCCAATCGGGCAAGATATTTTTGTACTTTTATGTATGAAACGTTTATATTTTCATTAAATACTGTCTTGTGCAATGAGATAAATATATACAGTACTAATAATTCTGATAGAATTAGTTCTTCTCCAATGTAAAAATAGTCAATTGTCTTAGATAGTTGTACTTGAACAATATTATGGTTAATATTTTTAAGTAAGAAACATGAGAAAATGCATCCTGTATTACGAGAAAAACAAAACTAACGTTGTAGCCCTTCTTGCAACAGTTCAAGGAAAAAATCGGATATAATGTATTTTTTTTCCAAATCTGGATTTATTCAAATATCAGATTATATCACTAGATTTGACATTGCGACATTACACTGTGCTTCACAAAAATACTTAACTATACCAATTCACAAAGCTGCTGTTTCAAAGTTGGACATATTATTTATTAGATTTTGTTGTCAATTATTTAATCGATCATAAATAGTGGGAATACAAAGCTATCGCGGTCATAGCAGATCAGGTTCATTTGAAGTTGCACTTCAGATTGAGACACACCAGTAGATTGAGCTCCTAACAGTAAGTCATCAAGTCGGGTTCATAAACACCTGCAGCTCACAGAGCCACAAAATTTGTCAGTCACTCAGTAAGGTGTCATTTTGTTCGAGCCGGCTCATAATACAAATACAATTCCCCTTTTATACAAATGGAGGATCCTCCGACCAAGCGAGGTAATCATGCCTGGTGGGTCACGGCGCAACTGTTGATATTGGGATGTTGTAGATATGCTAATCGGCGCGAGAACTTCCATAACGCGATTCAGAATTAGTACTTACTTAATATAGTTTATTATTTCGTAGTTCAGTGTTTCTCTGGTAGATGGTTGTAGTATGTTTTTGTTGTCGTACGTGGAAGACGTCTCAATTCGTTAGTACTTATGGGGTTTCTTGCAGGTTCTTCTCCAGCCGCGCGCATTTATCATAATATCTAATTGAAATAAAAGTTATTTGATTTTAACTTTAAGGACCTACAAGTCTTGCAAGACTAAAAAAAGATCTCTTTCGCCGAAAAGTGAATTTGAATAGATAATAATGAAAGGTGAAAGATCCAGTGAATGCAAGTAACGTACTCAAGTAGTTTTGTGTCTTTAAAGTTTTACATGAAAAAAGTTCGATTGGTCCATTTAGCTACGGGTCAGACAGGGTGGTCCATTTAACAGAGTGGCCGCATTTATTGGCCGCTCACGTCTTCGAAAAAAATATCAAGGTTTAAGTTAACAGCGGGATAGTATTATGATTCTTCTCAAGAAGACAGAAAAACAAACTTAGTTAATTTCGTTAGTAAACAACACTCCAAGCACAGACTTAATGGTAAAATAATTAATTGTTAGATGTATCATTATTACATTTCTTTATGGATTATGTTGCAAACGAGCAGATGTATCACCTGATGGTAAGCGCGTAAGCATGGACACCCGCAACTCCAGTGGCGTCACAAGTGCTAGGAGGGGTTGGGGTATGGGCCTCATGTATTCTCACTCACTCGGCAAAATACAGCGCAAGCGCTATTTCACACCGGTTTTCTATAAGGCCGTGGTATCTCGAAGTGTGGCTCTCCCACATTCATTAAGAATAACCAAGCACAAAATTTCTTCTATCAATGAAATCAAGGAACAATTAAATTAATTCCTTATTGTTATAGATTGATCGAGCTTATCATATGCTTAAATGACCTGTATACCTAGTTCTAAGAAAATAGACTATATTTTAGTCCATCGTACTAGTGTCCTCAGTTTGTAAATGTACCCGCTTCAGTGTCTACCCTAGCACACGCCTCGCCGCTAACTCGCAGCCGGCATACAAATTCATCAGCTATCTTTGTTACTAACTTTGTTCTCTTGATGGCAATAAATTGTGGGGGCGACGCTGCTTTGGTCCAATCGGCCTGATTGAACGTCCGTTTGACGAATGTTTGGCCAAACACGAGCTTGTAACCTAAAGGTCATACGTGAAACATGTGTGTTGAATATTCTGGCTGTAGTGGATGTAACTTCGGTTGTAGATATTAAATGTTTTATATTTAAAATATATATTGTTACATTATAGATTCAGTGCATTCCTTCTGCTATTGCTAACGAAGTGTTTACTGAACTATGATGAATAATTGTGCATGTTGCTGCTCGACTGTTGATAGCCAGGTTTGCTAACTGATTTTGCTTAATGTCCAAAGTAATGGGAATATAATCAACATGGAGTATAATTATCTCTCGTAAATGTTATCAATACATTTCGTAAATGCTAGTTAAAAAACATAGTATTCATCATAATAAGCCTTTTTTAATGTGTATGAGTGTTAGGTATGTCCCTCCCGTTGGACACAAAGGAAGGATTCTCCATCTAAACCAGATAAGTCAAAAGTGCCTGGTGGACCACCATCTCTTCCTACCTTTCTTTATATTCCTCATTTACACACCTATTTGTGAAAATGTCTAGAAATAAAAACCCAACCCCTTATTAAATGATTCCTAAAATGGTTAGTCTCAATCCAGAAAATCTGAAAAAATATTTAAAAGAACAAAAGTATTTCTCGAACTGCCTCGACGACGCAAGTGGTAGCGTAAGCGACTGTGCTTAAAGTCTCGGTTTCGATTCCCAGGTCGGAACAAATATTTGTATGATCTGCAAATGTTTGTTTCGGAGTTTGGGTGTTTTCGTTGTGTACTTATACCTATGTATATATTTAAAAAAAACTATATAGGTATTTATATCAGTTGTCTAGTACCCATAAGACAAGCTCTGCTTAGCTTGGGACTATATGTTGTTGTGTGTTAGATGACCTAAATATTCCTCTAAATAGATTCGACGAGTGACGCTTACATTACGAACTTCGTACATCTACAAATATTTCGTACAATATATTTATGAGACAAGAAAGAAAATTATACCGAAACATTTAAGTCTCGTTTCATTCCCTACGAAAATAAATAAAAAAAGTTTTATAAGAAAGTAAATAAACACATTTAACCTACTCCGCTGTTTTTATTCAATAAAGACAATATTATGGGCACTTTATGAAGTCATTAGGGTGGTTTTAAACTTTACTGCTTTTTTAGTTACTCATTGCGCCCCTCTCGTAAAATGCTGAATAATCATTTTGAATTTGAGGAGTCATAAAATAAGAGTTTTTGCATTACTTATACTGTTGGCCTTAAGTTTGGGTCACCTACTTTAATATATAAAAGAAGTGACTTCCCTATTAAGGTAGTGTTAAAGTTTAACAAATCGCCAATTTTTTTTTTATTATTAAATAAGAGGCAAACGAGCAGACGCGTCACCTGATGGTAAGCGATTACCGCCGCCCATGGACACCCACAACACCAAAAGCGTCACAAGTGCGTTGCCGACATTTGGGGTATGGGCTTCCGGTATCTTCACTCACTGGGTGAAACACATCGCAAGCGCTATTTCACACCGGTTTTCTATGAGGCCGTGGTATCACTCTGGTCGAGCCGGCCCATTCATGCCGAAGCGTTTCTCTCCCACGGAAAAATAGGCCCTATTACGTAAATATGACCAAAATGATAGCCTGTATCTACTCCTTTGGGATGAAAGTGTGTGTTCATCATCATCACAGCCAAAAGACGTCCACTACTGGACCCAGGTCTGCTCCTAGGTTCTCCACACGTGAGAGTATACATTCATGTAATTCAAATTTCAAATTAAAATGTTATTCAAATGCTTGTACAAAGTGTTACAATAATTGCTGTTCCCCTCAAAATTAAGCTACGCTTGTATCTTGGGCTGCCACAAAGAACAAAAATATGGTACAGTGGAATTAGATGCGTACTGGATACATTTTTACATATTATAATACTAAATTAAAATTAAATTAAAAAGACATAAAGTAAAATAGAAACAAAAAAAATATAAAATTAAAGTAACATCATATTGATATAACAATTAAATCAGCACTACATCACCATAGCCAGATAATAACCCCTCAGTATCGATGTGATCCAGCCCCAGCAGAAGTGTGATAAAAATTACATAACAGATACATACAACGTCATCATATGATTATTTTTCAAAATGTGTAAAAGTCCATTTTCCACCGCCCCTATTTATTTAAACAACAAAGTTGCAAAGTATAACACGTCGAACCCCGAACTGCGATACCTCGAACCTATTACGTGCGGTATAAACTACAGACGTGCCTCGAATCGCGGGCTAAAGCTTTAAACAAAATCTTTGAGTTTTAAAATTCCACTCAACTCCTTCGAGGTATAATGGTTTTAGTTCAGTTTTATTTACATTTCGTAAGCTTAATAATCCTCCTGAATGTTAAATTTTACAAAATCGTGGGCTAAACCCTCGGAGGACAGAACTTTAATGTTTATTTTTACTTAATGAAATAAGGCTATGCTAAATGTCACACTCAAAACTGTAAATCCGACAAGAGAGAGTTACCGTGGGAGAGCCACGCTTCGGCATGAATGGGCCGGCTCGACTGGAGTGATACCACGGCCTCACAGAAAACCGGTGTGAAATAGCGCTTGCGCTGTGTTTCACCGAGTGAGTGAGAATACCGGAGGCCCATACCTCCCCATCCCCTTCCACCACCGACAACGCACTTGTGACGCCTCTGGTGTTGCGGGTGGACATGGGCGGCGGTAATCGCTTACCATCAGGCGATACGTCTGCTCGGTTGTACCCTATTCAATAAAAAACAAAAAAAAAGAGAGTTTTAACTTAAAGGTAGAAAAATTGGTAGTCTTAAAGAGCGTTATTTGTAAAATTAATATCTAAAATTAGAAATTTCATAATGTTTAAATTATCAACATCTAATTAGCCATCAGGCGATACGTCTGCTCGGTTGTACCCTATTCAATAAAAAACAAAAAAAAAGAGAGTTTGAACTTAAAGGTAGAAAAATAGGCAGTCTTAAGGAGCAATGTTATTTGTAAAATTAATATCTAAAATTAGAAATTTCATAATGTTTAAATTATCAACATCAAACTAGCCTGTCGGTGACGCGAACCCATAACATTTTCTCCTACCAAAAAGTACTCAACACGGCTAAAGAAGCTTAAGTTTAAGAATTAATTAAAAGTTAAGGTTGGCTCTTTAATATTTTGATATAAATATTATTACTAGAGGTCAATAAACACATGTTTTTTATATATTGCACCTTGTAACAACAACCGCAAGTAACGCCGCGGATCAAAGCTGGTCTAGTAAGGTAGCCTAAGTTATAAGTTGTATACATTATAGAATCGAAATCACTTGTACTTATGCCACTATTTTTATTATGCTTTTTTGTGCGGAAATCCCCTCATATACCACCAACTGGTGGTTATGTCGGACTCGAACCGACTAAAAACTACACACCGTCTCGGGTACTAGAAGCTGGGGAACCTGGTGCATCCTCGGAAGGAAATCCCTGGAACCTACCTTCTGTTTAACCTACCCTACTAACCTTTAAAGACGAAACCGGTCAGGTGTAAACAAAATTAAAATACTGGAATAAGTACAAGTGATTTTGATTCTATAATGTATTGCAACAATTGCCGTTAAGTGCTGACAATTCAGAGTATAAATTATATTCCTTATATCATCAGATATCTACTAGTGAACATCCCATCAAAAATCAGTAAAGCCGTTCCAGACAAACAGACAGACAAAAGAGTTGATTCTTTGACGAAAGTACCTTATATAAACCATATGCATTTGGTGAAAAGCTGTTAATTTGAAATTACAAACAACTACTTCAATTTTATAGATATAGTATGGATGTGTTAAAAATAAGCTATGTAACCTTCTAGTGTAGGTAATATAGTGTTTAGAAGCTGAGGAGCTGCATAGTCCATCAACAGTGAGACGGTATGATCACACGCATTTACCCAGACGCTGAAAATAAGTCATCAACAAATATCCCCTTGACTTTGATCGACTATACCATGGGTTGTTATAGGATTTTTTCATGGATTTTTCTGTTTTCCGTGTTCTTGTCCTGCATAGGTTGCTTATTTAGTTCGCAGTTATGACAGGGATAAATAACAAAATGACATTAATACTGTTAAAAAAGTTAATCTTCCAAGAGCTCTTTATTTGTAGAAAGAATAGATCGCTCAGAAGGAAAGTAAACAAACATTTGAAATTTGAACCCGGGGTGTCAGTAAGCACTTAGCCAGTGTCCGAGCCAGTCTGAGTGCTCCGCTGTTCGTCTACAGCCCGCAGAGAGTACCGACATCATATTTCAACTCACTATTTTTCTTCTATTCTTGTTTGAATCGAAATACTTTTCTTATACATACATTCATTCTAACTATTATTATCTTATTTATTATATTTATCTAATACAGGACAAGTTCTAAACATTGCAATTTTCCCGAAACTTTCTGCCGCGCACAACAAAATTGTGGAATGAGCTGTCGCCTGCGGTGTTCCCGGACCAATACGACCTTCAAACCTTCAAGAAAAGAGCGTACTCCTTCCTAAAAGGCCGGCAACGCACTTGTAACGCCTCTGGTGTTGCGGGGGTCCATGGGCGGCGGTAATCGCTTACCATCAGGCGATACGTATGCGCGTTTGCCTGCTATATAATAATAAAAAAAAGTAGCCTTGACCTGGCGCAGCAGCCAATCCTCGACTTGACGAAAATTGGTTTTTTTGTGATTCCATTTGTTGTCTAAACAGACATTCCTAGTACCTATTACTTCTTATTTCATAACAAAGCCATTATAAGACTGGATTAGAAGTCAATAAATTTAACACATATATATAGTCAATTATTTATACTGTCCACTTAAAACTGATGATTTTAAATTTAAACAATTGTTTGGAACATGAAAATATACTTAAATAATTGAAAAAAAATATATATATGCGCAAAATACGTATAAATACACAGTTGCATAACGGGATACATAAATCATGGGCGTTGCAAAATAAACAAACAACCTCTTCCTAGAAATTATTAAAATATGCTTATAATTTCCATACCTCAAAAACAAAGTTCAATAACAACTTATATAATAATATTCAAATCTCTAACCTATGGTAATCTGGTGAACTGATAGTGTCTATTGTTTTTAATGTTAAGTTTCTATTCGTATAAAAACCTACTTACTACTTATGTATAAGGAACTTTGGCTTCGCTGTAGTCGGGTAAAAATAATTAACGCAAAGTACTTACGCTACGTAGACGAAGTATTAATAAGTAATAGAAAATTTAATTAACCAATCTAAACAGCTTACTTTAAAAGCTTATTTTAAATATGTTTAACAATTATTCAGATTTAACGTCCGGGCGCTTGATTGTTGACTTCTAATCCAGTCTTATAATGGCTTATAATAAGAAGCCTTTGTGTTTTGGTTGCCTTAACTTGCACATAGAAATACTGTTGTCAAAAACAAACAAGCTTTGTATGAATTATCTGAAAAGATGGTGCACATGAGTTTCTCACCAGCTCTTCTCATGAATGCAATACCCATCGGAGCTGGTACTTGGATTGATTTCAATTTAAACCTTTGAGTTGAATTGAAATCAATCTAAGCTCCGGTAATTCAAATCATCTCAGTGCATTTAGTATTAGGAGTTTTGTTTTATATTTTTATGTTTGTATTTTTGACGTGTTCAAGTGCCTTTTGGGGCCAATGGAAATAAATGATTTGAGTTCGAGTTTGAGTTTAAGTAATAAGCACTAGGAATGTCTGTTTAGACAAAAAATAGAATCACAAAAATTCCAGTTTGCGTCAAGTCGAGGATGGCTGCTGCACCAAGTCAAGGTTACTTACCTTTCCTTTAAACAAAACATCGTGTACTGATCGATCCATGCGTTTAAGAACAACAGTGCTATAAACAAACGCACAGACACGTCAAACTTAACTCTGTTTTTGTATCGGGAGTTAAAAAAATCCAAAAGAAGGTCTACATAACAACGGTTAATCTTTGCAATAAAATAGCTCAAACTCCTACAATAAAAGGTAGAGCAATATGTCTCGTTACGGTTATTCAGGTATTCTCTACAAAGATCGTTTGAATATAAATATTAGGTCTTTACCTATGAAATTGCCGTTTTGTATGCAATAAGTGAAAGTACTTATTTTTTCAAACTTTTTTATTTCTATTATTCGAAGTAATCACCCATGCAATCGACGCATCTTTGCCAACGCATTGGCAGTTTATTGATGCCCTTCTTGTAAAAATCAGCTGGACGGGAGGCAACAAACTCTTCAAAGGCATTTTGTACTGCCTCTCGGGAATTGAATTTTTTACCCACTAAAAAGTTGTCTAAATTTTGGAAAAAGTAATAGTCGGTAGGTGCAAGGTCTGGTGAGTATGGCGGATGAGGGAGAGCTTCTAACCCCAGCTCTTGCAACTTGGAGACTGTCTGTTGCGCAGTATGGGGTCGCGCGTTGTCGTGAAGGAGCAGTGGGGACGACCGATTGACCAAAGCTGATTGCAGATGTGCAAGCTTCTCCATCATTCTCTCCAGTTCTTCACAGTACACATCTGCATTAATGCTCATGCCGTTTTGTAAAAAGCTGTGGTGAATCACACCCGCACTAGACCACCAAACAGTGACCATCACCTTTTTAGGGGTCATTTTTGGTTTAGGGCATTGCTTTGGTGCTGAACCTGGGTCTAACCAACTTGCTGAGCGCTTTCGATTGTCGAACAGAATCCATTTTTCGTCGCACGTAACTATTCGTTTCAAAATTCCTTCATTTCTTTGCCTGTTGAGCAGCGAAAGGCAGGTCTCGACACGTACGTTGCGCTGGCGATCGTTAAGGTCGTGGGGCACCCATCTATCAAGCTTTTTTACCTTGCCAATTTGTCGCAAATGGATCAATATTGTTTTGATGCTTACATTAAAAGCTGCTGCTAGCTCAGCTGTAGATTGAGTTTCGTCAGCTTCCACAATCGCCTTTAATTCATTATTGTTAACCAAAGTCTCCGGACGACCACGAGCTTCATTTTTCAAGTCAAAATTTCCAGAACGGAACCGGGAAAACCAATAAAGGGTTGTGCGTTCGTTTGTACAGTTCTCTCCGTAAACGTTTTTGATGTTACGTGCCGTTTGTGTCGCGTTGGTGCCACGACGGAACTCATATTCCATAATTACACGAATTTTTAAAGTATCCATTATGACGAAAAATGTTCAAATGTAATGAAAATACAACGCTAATCAAAAAACAAAAGACTGAGTTTGTAAATAGAATGTCATGGTTTTAAAACAAAATTAATTTGAATTTAGAATACAGAGCCATTACAAACTTTTTTTTATTTGAAATGACCAGTACTGAAGAAACGCAATTTCATAGGTAAAGACATATTATATCAACCCAACATCATTATAGAAGCGAAAATAGTTCGTGAATCCTTATATAATGAAGGCACCTGTCGTCGGAAAATATAAATTACGGCCTGAAAGTGTGTGTATAAAAGATATTTTTTTCTCTTACAAATGTAATAAAAATGAAAGGAGAAAAGTTTTTCTGAAGAGCGTATTTTCAGAGGTGGTGTGACTTATGCAGCTTTTGCGACATCAAAGACCGACTGCCCAGTGATGCAGAAGCATGTCATCTAGGCCATAGTGTGGGTCTACACGCTTCATTGTTGCATTTTATGCACTCACAATAAGTATGGGTCTAATCCCGCCCACACTACCACCGCTGTAACTCCTGTACACCAGAATCAACAGCAGCGACCCACGATCACACCGAGCTATGAGACTCGGGAAGTGTCATGTCAACCCGCAACGAAATCAGAAGAAAACTGAAGGAGTTGGAAATATAATAAGTCTACTTTCCTTCTTAGCAAACCATAAATAAAATATAATGGGTCCTAAGTGAGCTATATTTGTTGACTATATGTATGGCAGAATCGCCTAAACGCACGCAAATTCACCGCAATTGACACAAGATCCCCATAGTACGAGTATACCACCCCAGATGTCATTTGTAAGCTATTCAGCATTATGTTACGTTCATTGTACCAAAGATTACATTCCCAGAGGACGTGATGACCTGACGTGACGATTTGACTGCACGGTTGGCCGAGTGGTTTCAGCGGTCGCCATGCCGCTTGCTACTGCGCCAAGTGTCTTGGGTTCAAATCCCACGCGGTACAACACTTTGTGTGATCCACGAATTGTTGTACCGAGTCTGGATGTTCTTTGTGAGCGTTTCATGTATGTTTGTAAAGTCCCCCACGACACAGGATGTTTAATCCTAATGTGGGAGTTGTCTTTAAAAAAAAAGGTTCAGTAGTTTCTCATGCAGACATGATTTTAACTGTGTTAGTTGTTAGTTAAGTTGATGGAACAGGCACCGAGTTGGTATTTCATCCTTCGAATGTGAATTGGTCCTCTATTAGATACAGAAACAGAATAAACATATAAACACAAAAAAATCCAAGGATTTTTATTAGTAAACTTGAGATTTCCTGAATTGTTCTGTTTCAAAACCATTTCTATTCATTTATATTATACTAACTAACCCACGCAACCTCGTTTGCGTCTTAAATGGCTCGGGACGTGAAAATTTCCCCCCGTTTTTGAAACATTCTTCATTGGTGCTCCGCTCTTATTAGTAGTAGCGTGATGATATATAGCCTATAGCCTTCCTCGATAAATGGACTATCTAACACTGGAATAAATTTTCAAATCGGACCCGCGATTCCGGAGATTAGCGCGTTCAAACAAATAAAAAAACTCTTCAGCTTTATTATATTAGTATAGATTTCAATAGTCATGTATATGATCTGTCATAATCCGACTATGCCACAAAATCCACAATCCACAAAGTTCTAAACTCAAATACTACATTCCTGATAAGTCACAGGTTTCATACACAAAACAGTAAAGGCTTTCATATAGACTTATGAAATCCCTTAGACCTTAATGTGTCCTGTCATAATCCTGTTTTACTTGACACATTATTCCCTTAATCTGTGCCAAGGTTTACTTTAAATCAAGTTCTCTGTCCTGCGTTAAAAGACAATTTTGGTGTCATATATGAGTCAATAATATTTAATTATTAAAAGGACCTTCATGAATACAATTTTCCCTTTTTTCTCGGGAAATATTACAATTTGTAACATATTGTTTAATTTTGTGCTTCTTATATATAATGTAAAAATTTAATGTTTTTATTACATTTTTGTTGAATCTCAGAGGAGAATTTTCGCACAAATATCTATGTAGATGCCTGAAATTTATTTCACCATGTACTTATTTGAAGATGACAATATAAAATATATTATTTATAAGCTTAAAAGTGGCCTAAATACTAATCACTAACGACTAATTCACTAAATCTACTCTTTACAACATCAGCGAACTGATGTTAGAAATAGTCCGGCCACTTTAGAGATTAGCCGGAACAAATAGACAAACATAATTTTTAAAAAAAGTTTTTGATGTAAGTACGTACCATACATAATCATCATCATCTTGGTTGCCTGGAAGAGATTGCCGTTGGGCGAATTGTACCTCCTAGTTTTGTGTTACCTTTCTAAGTAATCTGGTGTACAATAAAGAGATTATTATTTTAATCAAATACGAGTATGTATTTAGTAAAAAGCTGTTCATTTGAAATTATACACAAACACTTCAGTTTAATTTAATTGCATAGATAACAAAATTTATTACAAGAAAAAACATTAATAAATGTCATTTTATTTTGTCCTTGTATTTTTAAAACGATGATATAAATGTCAATCGTCAACAATAATATTATCGTTTATTGATATTTATCTCATCAAACAATTATTTGAATATAATGCCTTGATGGTATTTGCTATTCAAAAGTAATACTTCTGGCGAAACTCACAACAAACCTATTATCCTTAATTATTTTCCACTCTACTGAGTAGAACCTTACTACAAAAACGGGATTTCCCCGAATATTGATATCAGTTATATTGAAATGTAGCCACATTCAGAAGAAATAAATAAATTTTGGTACCTGGAGGTATAAAATTAGTCGATCGAAATTTTTAAGAAAAAAATTTTTGCTGCACATCTCATCTTTCACGAAGATTTATTCAGGCTGCATAATAATATATAAATCTATACTAACAATAAAGTTGAAGAGTTTGTTTGTTTGTTTGTTTGAACGCGCTAAACTCAGGAACCGCTGGTCCGATTTGAAAAAATCTTTCAGTGTTGGATAGTCCATTTATCCAGGAAGGCTAAAGGCTATATATCATCACGCTACTATTAATAGGAGCAGTGAACCAATGAAGAATGTTTCAAAAACGGGGGAAAAAATTCATGCTACGGGCAATATAAGACGCAAACGAGGTTGCGTGGGTCAGCTAGTATTTAATACTGCTTCAGCATTTTTTTCCTATTTTGTAAATCAATAATTAAGAACCTAAACCTTTTAAATTTAATTTACGCATTGTCTGCATTCACAATGGTATGGTGACCAATACTCTTGAATTTTGGCAGAGTAGAGTTATTTAAACTATTTTCCAATGAGAAAATATGTTATAACAATACATAAATGACTGATTTCTTGAGTAAATTAGACACCGTCGCGTCGATTCAAAGCACCCTATCTACGTTCCCCAACCTGGCCGAGACCTTTCATTTTTGAACAACTCAGAGCTATTATATCACTGTTACCTCAAAGGGACATCGGCCTTTGTCTCAAAACCTTCTGAAAATGCTGACGAAAATGAATTAATCACAAGGTAAATGAGATTATGGATCCTTTGAACGTTTTTAACTTTGAAAAACGATGATATTGCCATTGTCGTGAACTTTGTTACCAAAATCAATAACGTTGTGCCAAAAAGGGCTTTAGATGAAAGTAAAAGGTATTTTGCAGTCTTGCTGTTTCCAATAACATTAAAAATATGTTTATTTCAATCACAAAGTACACGTTGAATTCAAATTCAAAATCATTTATTCAATTTAGACACTATGTACCACTTACGAACAATAAGTTGAAGCTACAGTTACAAAATTGCATTGCACTGCATGTACTAGATTGTCAAGGTAAATATGGTGACAACACTAAAATCTACTGCCCGCTTGTGTCGATCTATAACTTCCAGTTTACAAAGTGCGTAGGGCCTTATAGGAAGAATACTGGCAAAGAAACTCAGGGCCACTTTTTTAAAAAGTCTGATGTTCAGGTACAACGGCGTAAGTACTATATGAATGGTAAACAGTTTGCAAGCTGTTGCTGTGTCAACTGAATTAAATTTTTTGAAATGCTTCTAAATTGTATCAGTACCAAAAAAAGGAAAAAAAAACACTGAGTGATATCGTTGTTAAATAATATATATGGAAATTAGTACAGAGGCAGTAGTTGTAGTTTGGTGAGGACTGACCTAATCTAGATTAAGGATATGGAAGGATATGTGATAACTGGCGCGAGCACTTCTACTGCGCGACTCAGGATTGGTAGTTACTCCGTGTAGTGCGGTACTTCGTAGTTCAGTATATCTTCGGTAGATGGCGCTGTCATATGTCTTAGCTGCCGCTGGATGTGGAAGTCGTCACAGGTCTTAACTACACACACATACTGTGTAGTTTAGTGCCAACTATCCAAGTGATGGGAATAAATATTTCTCCGCTTGGGACGATGACTTCCAAAATTGTCCTATCGTCCTATGTAGTTTTCTCTCAGAATCGGCTCTTACGACACCTATGGGATGACAAGGGCGACGCCACTCTGTAATCCCAAGCTGGGAGTGTGTGACATTGTTTGTTAGTTCTCATTATTTTATTTCTCACAAAATATATTATTATTTACTATTTATGCATGTCTATGTATTTATCCATATATACATATATATCACATTTAATTTAACACACACACATCTGGATATCAAGTTTCAGTATCAGCACTGGACACGGGCAGACTGGCGACACCGGGCGCGGGCCCTATCGTAAGACCAGCGCTGCAGTCACTCTGATTGCAGCAATATGCTGAGATAGGCGCCTTTTCTGGCATTACACAGGATAACGGCATACATCCTATAACTTTAACTCTGTTCAGAACCATACACTGTCCTGTGTTTGTCAGAATAAACGTTTTTTTTCTTTCTTTCTTTCTTCTAATCCGTAATCTTAATTTGTCAGTATACAAAGGTTAATTTACAAAATGTAATCTTAAATTTGTCACTTTAGCACTTTAAAAAACATCCGGCCATTTTATTTGCCAATATAAAAAATAACAACAAAACTGATTTTCTATTTCCAGCGTTTTCTTAAACCGACATTCAACTAGATTAGTAATTGTATGAGGACATTACCCGTATTATTAGAGGACCCTCTTTACCAGCGAAATCAAATGAATGTATTCAAAAGCAAAACTTGTAAAGTAATAAGCCAGTAAAGATCGGTCTGTTTTTCTTCAGAAGTTCTTAAAGTATTAAGTACTCAGATCAATATCGTAATAGGCAAAGTTTGTTCAAAGCTCGAACAATACTACAAATACGAAATTGCTAATTGTTCAATAAAACAATCTGCGACTCCATTCCAGTACATAAATACTTCATTTGAATTTCAACATCTAAAAGTTTTGCAGATTTTCATGTCATAAACCTTTTGAAATTATCCTATCTAAAATGTTCTTTACAGATTACTTGAAGCTTACTGATTAGGGATACTTCTATTTTACAAATGTATTTGTTTCGATAGTTTGAATCTTTACATCTACTACTGTACCAAATACACAACGAACTATGGAGTAACTAATCCTATATCGCGATATAGAAGTTCTCGCGCCGACTGGGGCCTGCCAGGCATGATATTGGAGGGACATTACGCCCGCTCTTCCACAAGGCCTGCCTTACATGGGGAGAAGTGATTGGACTCAAATAGCTTCACTCAATCGGTGGAAAGCGGCAAAAGAATTGCTTAACACCGGTTTTTCATGATGCTGTGTGATACCGCGAGTTAAAACTGGAGTCAAAACTGTTCATTTGTGACGGAGTAAGGCTCTCCCACATAATATCTGTTCTAAGCATAATACGAGTACAATATTAGACAAAGATGATAAGTTTCTGGAATCCAAGTGAGATAATCACATAAAATCAGGAAAGAGCATTGTGCCAGAAAATAAGAATAGTTGTGATGTGTTAGTTATAAAATAATTTTTACACAGTCGATTTAAAATACAAACTTCAGGCGATTTAAGAAGTTTATAGTGATTCAGTTTGAAACAAAAACAAAAAACGCTTCTTCAAGTACATACACGTTATATAGCTAATAATAAATGAGGCTTTTTTAAATTAATGTTCATGGTGACCAAAATAAAGTCTCATTTGTTAGGCGCAAATTATTAGGCCACTTTTTTCTAACACTCGCTAAATAAAGGATATTTCTTACTACTTTTATGTTGCGTTACATATATACTTAGATAAATAAATAGATAGATAAATATCTTTAGGTAATCCTTTAAAGATAAATCTAATACAACATGGTTTAAATGTTGTGAGTCAAATCGAATGGCTAGAAATATCCCACTCTATCCGTAAGTGGCGTTTCCAACTCTATCACTATTAAAAGGGTTATCCATCATCTGGACATCGATTCCCGCCGCTCGATGTTCAACTCGATACAAAATCGACGAATATCGGTCAGATGCCATTCGTTTAGACGGTTCGACACACTTCCCAGTCATCAATCGTGGATAAAACGGTTTTAACCTTCACGTGTTGGGGAAAACTGAAACCGAATAAAACTTGAATAAAAATAGGTAAAAAAACTTTTTAAGTTAAACGGTTTTATGTTAAAAAATGTACTAAAAACCAAAAAAATAAAAAAATAGATACAGTCGTGGGAATTATAAACATATGCATAGACTAGACTAAAATAAAACCGTGGGGTTAACATGGAATGTATAACTATTGGAATTTCCATGAGCAAGAAAATAGTAATTAATTTCCTCACCGTCTGCGGGCCAACTGCCTAACGACGAATTAAACGATTCTTCTATCGCACATTAAGTCGATAATTTGTAGACAATTGACGTGCCCCACGGTTTTATTTTAGTCTAGTCTATGCATATGTTTATAATTCCCACGACTATATCTATTTTTTTATTTTTTTGGTTTTTAGTACATTTTTTAACATAAAACCGTTTAACTTAAAAAGTTTTTTTACCTATTTTTATTTTCTAGTTTTTAGTTTTTAGTGCTTCCTTCTTTCAATTTTTTATAGCATATTGTATTCTGCTTGTTGAGCCCTTTCATTTGATACCCATATTGATGGGATTGATAAAACCTACGTTATCCGCCATTTTGTAGCGGCCGCCATCTTGGATTTAAATTTTTTATAGTATATTGTATTCTGCTTGTTGAGCCCTTTCATTTGATACCCATATTGATGGGATTGTTAAAACCTACGTTATCCGCCATTTTGTAGCGGCCGCCATCTTGGATTTCAATTTTTTATAGTATATTGTATTCTGCTTGTTGAGCCCTTTCATTTGATACCCATATTGATGGGATTAATGAAACATAAATTATCCGCCATTTTGTAGCGGCGGCCATCTTGAATTTATAATGATAATGAATAAACATAATTGTATTGTCACCAAAATCCAAAGTGTATACAAAATTTCAGATTAATCGGTTGACAGGAAGAGGGTGAAATTTGAATTACTAAATTTGATTTTTTGAAGGAAGAATAAAGAATAAAGAAAAAAACAAACGGGGTGAGCTAATTAAAACCGTTTAATAAAAAGTGTTGAGTTTCTTTTTGAACAAGGCCTCATCGGATAGCTAGTGACTATCGTCGCCTATGTATAGCTATGAATGTCAGAATTAGGAGCTTTTGGGAACTGCACACACTTAGCAAACAAAAACATTTCTATAAAAGTATAATTTAATATCTTCAGATTCTTTTATTTTAAATCTCAGAATCCATTTTATTAAGTTCGAATGAGAAAACACGGACGTTATATGGCACGTGTCGAATTGAGCAGAGACAAAACGAACGGTTTAGTGTCGAGATATTTGATGCCATCTATTTGTGTGGGACCGTCGAAGCGAATAAATCCTATTTGAGATGCTCCTTCGAGGAACATACGCGAATGTAGACTCCGTACTTACACATCTGTAATGTTCCCTACAAGTGTTCACTAAACAAGAGGCTTGGCAGACGCGATATTATTCTCTGTAGTGCCTCCTAGCGAAGTTTACTGTTGTGAGTTGGATGAGAAAATGGATATTAGGTATGAATATGTACTAAAAGTGTTTTTTTTTTCACATAGACGGTGTAGTACGCTTGGGATGAATCGTTGATTATATTCTTTAGTTTCCGAGTCATAGAATATCAACGTGTTATATATGTCGTGAGTCAATTATGCCTAGTACTAAGTAATGCAGGCTTTGGACAAATCATCAAGGATTGGTCTCCCAGTGGTCGAAATTCGATCGTGTATTTTTAGCTTTTTGTACTATTCCCCCACATAAACTTTAAGTGTTCAAAATTTTATACTGCTCCGCTTTGAGTTTGCATGATTTAACGCAAAAAGGGTACAATTTTTTTGCGTTACGTATTTCTATATCGATTTTTCATTTACATAGTTAAACATATAACAATGGGACAAAACTGTTGTAGGCTGTGTACAAATGGGACTAAACAGTGCTACAAGACATAAACTGTTATCATATTTCACAGTTACACATACAAAATTACGTTATATATCTAATTAAAAGACTTTATTACCGTATTATTACATCCATTATCATATAATTAATGCAATAACACCAGTGAACATGTATGTACTGCTGCAATATGGTTGGTTTTAAAGGCGCTGTAATGGCCAACATTATGACGGGGTTTCCCGTAATGATCACCTTCGAACGATATAGAGACGAACAGTTAACCTTGCGAGCCTTTTATGTTTTAGTTCCTACTTATTTCATTTAAGAATTGCATGATCATTGAAACAGACACATAGTAATTGAAAAAAATTTGAATCAAAACCTTAACTTGAACAGAATGAAAAATTTTATTACGTATAATGCAACTTTATACGTACGTACGTATATTATACTTATTTGGTACACCAATTCACCAAGTTATTTAGCTTATAATTCATTGAGAACGTCCTCTTCTTTGAAGTCTGTTCAAAATAATAAATTCAGATGTGACAACATAACTAATAACTCCATAATACACAATATAGAAATTTTGAGTTTGACGAACAACTCCAGCGTCGGGTGGTGACGTTGAAAAACTACGCCAGACCCATGTCTCGTTAAAATTGCAACATTTTTTAACTCACACTGTTTGGGTTGTGATGAAGTTGTACTCCCTAAATTGGATAGACTTTATGTGGTTTGAATTTTTATTTAATCTATATTTGTTACCAGATATGTTGATCTGTTGACCATAAAATCTAAATTATTTTCTAGTAATTGTGACTTCCACTTCGTTCAGAAATCAAAACATTTTAGTGTCATATTGACGTACTTCGTTATCATGTGTTATGTGAATAAATGGTTTGTTTATCAGAAATCTGTTACTTTTCTTGAACATTTTACGTGAAATGTCGACCTATTAAATAGATAACAGCGAACATTTAACCGAAGCTCAAACAACTTTCTTTTAGTTAGGACCTGGCGGAATTTTTTCAAATCTTTCTCAGAATATCCTAGATGCACTATGATAAAAGATCACGAATAAATCTTCGAGAAATGCGTCCAGATCGTTATTCTTGAATGTTCTTTTACGACTCTGCGGCATCGTGGAAGCCATTACTCCAAAAGCAATAGCAGAGCTCATAAACAACAGATTTAACTGTTACCCCTTTTAGTCGTATAATTTTTATTATCCGCTTAAAGATTATTTTCTTGCCCTCTTCTCAATTTGTTTTGCACCACTTGGCTGACATCACAAATAATTTCATATGGAACAAGGGCTGAATTCTTGGATGCGATTGAAACGTGACCAAAACAAAGAGGCAGACGGACTCTAAGTACTGTATGTATTTAGAGTAGCCAGTAGGTTAAGAATATCAATTAGTCATGGACCAAAAATAGATTTATGAATATTTGAGCTCTATTTTTACTAAACACTACAACAGTGACTTCACCCATTCACAAATTAACACCGTATTTAGAAATATTCCTCCTAACCAGTATAAATATAATTATAATTCAAAATATTGACACACTACGTTTTGTTCAAACATCAGTTTTCCCACCCACAAAACGTTGACCCACAAACACGTCATTTAAAAACCAAGATAAATAGTCATCGTTAGTACTAAAGTGATAAATAATAAATATGATAAAAACTATCAAAAGTTTGGCATTGATTGAATATGGCCACAACTTCTATACATACAATTGTTACCGTGGGAGAGCCACGCTTCGGCATGAATGGGCCGGCTCGACCGAAGAGATCCCACCGCCTCACAGAAAACCTGTGTGAAATAGCGCTTGCGCTGTGTTTTACCGAGTGAGTGGGAGGCCCATACCCCAACCCCTCCCCTCCTCCCTCTCCCCATCACCCCAAAGGCTGGCAACGCACTTGTGACGCCTCTGGTGTTGCGGGGATCCGTGGGCGGCGGTAATCGCTTACGGTGATACGTCTGCTCGTTTGCCATCTAATCCATAAAATATATATATATATATATACGGTTTTATTTTAGTCTAGTCTATGCATATGTTTATAATTCCCACGACTGTATCTATTTTATTATTTTTTTGGTTTTTAGTACATTTATCTTAAACATTGCAATGTATGTTTTTTTTTAACATAAAACCGTTTAACTAAAAAAGTTTTTTTACCTATTTTTATTTGTTTTTTCGAAAGACAGTCCCTATTTCATGTCATCCACATTTTATATATTTTTTATCATTAATTTCATCACGACGACGACTTGAAGACTCGAAGACTTATAATTGAAGACTATAAATACTTGACATATGCAGAAATAGCTGATCCGAGTGATCCAACTGGTTGCCATTTCATCAAAAGAAGAACAAGTCAAACATATCCTGATGAAAAAATCAGACGTCATATTGTCTCATGTTTTTTAATTTATGAATTTATTTATGTTATTCAAGTGAAATAAATGTAATAATATTTGCTTGTGGCACTCCAACTAAGCTACGCTTGTATCTTAAGCTGCCACAATCAACAAAAATATGCAACGTACAAAAAATTGTATGACGCATTTTAAAGTATCTGTTGATTCTTTTTCAACAATCGCTAGCACCTCTAAATGTTACACATATGTATTAGCTTTAGTGGTTTTACAGTACCATTAAACACTAATGTAACTTTATTTTGCTAAATAAATTTGTAAAAGAAACTTACATACACATAATATACTCTTGCTATCCTCGAAGAGACAGTAATGGTAATGCCCACAAGACTAAAATTCAATTGTCACTATGATTCAAACGAAAAACTCGGAATAAACTAAAAGAACATTATGATAGCAAAGGGTTTCTCGTATACGAAAGGATTGAGAAGTCAAAAACATATCAAAGGTCATCTATCTAATATATAAACCTTTAAGTGAGCAATTCTTGTAGTGAATTCTCTCGATATCTCGGTTTTCGGGGGCGATAAATCGATCTAGCCAGTATTCATTTTTAGAAAATTCACAAAGGCAATTACCGATTAAACCACGGTCATCGAGATATTAATTATAAAAACCAGCTCTTGTTTGAAAGAAAAAGCGTCTAACCTATCTATACTAATCTTAAAAAGCTATATAATAGTACGTTTGTTTAGTTGAACTTGCTAATCCGAGGAACTAATTTTGCACATTGAAAATTGTTGTGTTGGATAGTTTATCGAAAAAGGCAGGTCATATAACATCACGCTACCACTATTGGGAGATAAGCATCAATTAAAAATATTGCTAAAATGAGAAAAACATATTCCTTTTTAGAGCCATAGACGGTTCATCATCAACAGTCTTTACCAGTCCACTGCTGGATGTAAGCCTCTCATTCGAAGGAGGTGTAGGCACTGTAGGCTTTCTATACACGTTGGCCAGGCGGGTTGATATAGGGTTTATTTAGGGTTTGCTGGGAGGGGTCCAGATATATTAATAACAGCAGTTCTCGAACCTCCTCCCTTCTCAGGCGCAGAGTGGCACACCGTGTGGTTTTTGTCGGTCCGATTACGACACACCACCCCGCCGCAATCCCGTACGTAAAAAAGGATTTATTTCAAGTTTGCCTTCTTCTAGAGTGATGTTGTGATGTTTAGTTTGTTCCCTTAGTTGCCTCTTACGACACCCATGGGATGAATGGCGGTTGTGGAGACTTTTTGTATTCCTAATCAATCACGAGACGTACTCGGACACAGATAGACGGTTATGCTGACTTATATATTGACTAACACATTAAAAAGGGTATTTTATTCAATTTTAAACAGTTTGCTCACAGTTGGATATATTTGACGAAAATCTCTTCATCTTCTTCCTAGCCCTTATTGTTCCCAATTCTATTTGGCGTCGGCTACTAGTTCGACTGGTTTTACCTGAATATCAGCTTTTCCACAGAGCAACTGGCATCGGACCTCCGCAACCCTGAGGGTGAACTGAATTCGAAGGTTGAACTAGTTGTCAGTATAATTGAGGGCCCTGACTTCCCAATAACGATTGTCATAAGTGTTCAAGACAAGCGGGACCAACAGCTTAACGTGTTCTCCGAGGCATGGGCGGGAAACACCACCATCTACCATACTCAGGGCTGTGAAGAATTTCTTGTAAGAAAAACCAACAGCAGTCCGACACGGGAATCGAACCCGAGACCTCTTGATCTACAGTCGCTTACGCTAACCACCAACGAGGCAGTTTCACGAAAACCTCTATGCTTTCAAATATTCTCACCTCCGTTATAGCAAACTTTAATTTTAGTGCCCACTACAATTTCATATTTGTAACTCTGGTTATATTGTGTACAGTTATAACTAGACGATAGATTTTTTGTATTGTACTGTTAAGACTGTATTTTGTATTTTTTTAATCTGTATCTGTAAAAATAAACAATAAAATTGAGTATTAAATAATAATAATAACGTGGAATAAACTGTTAAAGGAAACAACGGCTTATATAGGTTAGTTTAGTTTTACCCCACCGACATTGTTCGCTGAGAACTTCCCGTGGGCAGGATTGCAGTCGGGGATTTCCAATATGTTTAGTTAACATTAGAATTGATAACTACGCCGTATCATGTTAGTGTTTGGATAATAATTGAAGCTTTGTTGTACCTATTTCTATTTCTGTCAAACTGTCAGACAGTTTGAACGTTATAAAATGTTTGAAAAAATAGTGAAATAAAAGGGTCTTTTTAAAAGAAATGCATCGGTCACAAATCCAGACTAATGTCTAAAAATTCGAAAGTAACTTTGTCGCATATCGGTCTGTCTGTCTGTCTCGCTTTCACGGCTTAACCACTACACCGGTTTTGATTAAATTTGTAATGGATATACTTTACTCTTGAGGAAGGACATGGACTACTTTTTACCGCATTAACGCGGGCAAAAGTTAACATTAAAAATATCTAAACAAATGGTTTAATTCTGTAATGATTTGATAATTATTTGTTTCTGGTAGATTCTGATTCTAGTTTAAGTGTAACAAATAGATAACAACATGTTTAGTTCGAAATATCTTTGTATACAACATGACATGTATGTGTACTATATACATATTTAGAAATTTTAATTTTGTTACTGTACTTTGCACAAACTCAAATATTGAGCTTAATTTGAAGGATGCACTTGAAGGAAACTGAAATTTGAGATTAATCTGCATCAATCAAACTCAAATTTCGACACGGCTAAGCAAGCAGGCTAGCTGCTTCAAAAATAAGGTAGATGACAGTATCTATAGAAATAAATCAAATTGGATTGTCTGTTTGTAATATTAAAATAATCGCTTTTTAATTTATGCAAATGTATGTATACACAGTACATTTACGAAAATAACCTTCATTAAAATGTTTTTCTGCCTGTTTGTTCCGGATAATCTCTTGAACGGCTGGACCGATTTTGACGGGACTTTCACTGGTAGGTAGCTGATGATACAAGGAGTTACTTGGGTGCCTTTTTTAAATTAGCTTTGCCCCGCGTAGTTACTCGCTGTACGACAATAACCGCTGGTAACACCGCGGAGTCGATGTATCGATGTCTCCTTCATTAAAACGAATATTGCAAAACATCTCGGAAAAATATAATTATTATAACATTTTTTTTCTATTACAAATTTTAATCGATACGATAAAATCAAATAAACATTGAAATATATTGAACAGTGAGGTCACAACTTTGTGTTTAGTACGTTTTTCATATAAAGTTAACGTTTTAACAGATGGTATAAAATAACTTATTTAACTAAGGTATCAACTACCCAGGCCTATTTTATTTATCTTATGTTCGCACTAGCTTTGTACTTATAACTCATTTCTCATGAAAGCTACCACAGTGTGCCACAACGAAGCATAGCAGGATCAAATGTCTCTATGATCTGCATATATTATAATAATAATAATAACTTTATTGATATAATGCCCACACCACGATAATACAATCGTTTTATAAGCATATGCTATGATGTACTCTTAAACTGGGTGTCTACAATGCGGTTATGGTCACTAACGTCTAAACTAGGCCAAGCCTGTATCTTAGACGTTAGTTTCTTCCCAGGTTTCAAGTATATAATAAAAAATAAAATGTGTTTTCAATTAAAAATAAATAAATATTACGGACATCTAACACACAACGCTATCTAGTCCCAAGCTAAGCAGAGCTTGTGTTATGGGTACTAGACAACTGATATAAATACTTATATACTTTTTTTTGTAAATATATACATATTATACATAGAAAACACCCAAACTCCGTAACAAATATTTGCAGATCATACAAACATTTGTTCCGACCCGGGAATCGAACCCGAGACCTCAAGCTTAGCAGTCGCATACGCTACCACTACGCCACCGAGGCAGTCAAAAAAAAATACACAGTATCAAAATGTGGGCAGACTCACGCAGTATACATACGTACATGCATTTTCTTGTTGCAAGAACAGTTCCAAGAATCGAACTTACTGACACATCTTGACACACTGGTATTACACCTACGCCACACAAGCTTTTACCACAATGTACCTAAACATCACAACAGTCACTTGTAATCGAAACATCAGAAACATCATCATCTCATCTTCCTACCCTTTTCCCAAATTTATTTGAGGTCGGTGCAATGAGTTTTCTTTTTCCATTCTCCTCTATCACTCGTCAGTTCACTACTAACTCCCTTTCTGGCCATATCTTCTTTTACGCAGTCCATCCATTTTTTCCTTGGTCGTCCTCTACCCCTATACCCGTCAACTTCCACACCCAAAACTTTCCTAACAGTATTTTGCTCATCTCTACGCATCACATGTCCATACCACGTTAACCTGCCGCCTCTCAACTTTTCAGCCACTGGTGCAACTTTCAGGCTTCCTCTGATGTAGTCATTCTTCACCTTATCCATTCTTGTCACACCACACATGCATCTCAACATTCGCATTTCAGCCACATGCAGGCGTCTCTCGTCCGTTACCTTCACTGGCCAATACCGAAACATCAGAAACATTACAAAAAAAAGAATTAAAGTGAACTGCTAACATTAATATACATACGTGTAATAAACTCGTATATAAATGATTATAAGTTTTCTATCAGTCAATCAACCTTTCATAATACGAATTCTGCTTAATTAGTAGCTAGACAGCGTTCTGTGTCAGATATCAGAAACAATATTAATTTACATATTTATTTTAGGCACTACTGTAACCCTGCCGTTTACAATCGAAAATTCTAAGCTTCATTTTGAGTAAGAAATTTAATTTTAGTTAGGTTTCGTTACAATAAGGGCCCTCGTACTAAAATTTAGGTTAGAATACTTAAACTATTGTACTCAATAATAGTACGAGATCCCGCTATATAACGACCTTCACCGAGATGTTTATTTCATGAAACGTATTTTATATTTAACTAGCTGTCCGGGCAAACGTTGCTTTGCCATAAAATTGAATAATAAAAATCGCGATGGAAAAATAGGGGTACGATCAACCCCACATAGGCAACCCATATGCAATATATTTATTGACATATTAAATTAAATATAAAATACGTTTCATGAAATAAACATCTCGGTGAAGGTCGTTTCATAGCGGGATCTCGTACTATAATGGAGAGCTTTATAAATAGTTTTAGGCACTTGTCAATTAGCTTGTCAATTAACCTTGTTATTTCTTCTTCGCTACACTAGATATTCACGTTGCGCAAGAGACTTAACAAATTTACATAAAACACCTAGACTCAAAACATCAATCCTATGTGAAATTTGAACCAAAACACCCAGTAGAAAGTCGTGAGGTGACTACTTTAGCCACTACTTGATCCATGCAATCACATTTAAAAAGGTTTTTGGAGTACCTTTTTATTTTTAATTTTGTTGAATATGTGGCAAACGAGCAGACGTATCGCCTGATGGTAAGCGATTACCGCCGCCCATGGATACCCGCAACACCAGACGCATCACAAGTGCGTTGCCGGCCTTTGGTGGATGGAGAGGGGGATGGGGGAAGGAGATGGCGTATAGACCTCCGGTATTCTCACTCACTTGGTGAAGCGCACCGCAAGCGCTATTTCACACTGGTTTTCTGAGAGGTCGTGGTATCACTACGGTCGAGCCGGCCCATTCATGCGTGGCTCTCCCACGGTTGAAATATACTTTTCTTCTTTTATGTAATTAGGAAATAAGCATAAATAAGTGCTACCTCATGATCATTGACTTACGTGCGCCATTGACATTTCAACACAAATCAAGATTCACAAGTCCGTCGCCGCCTTTTAAATGCTTCAATCACTTAGATTTAGGGAGGGAAAGTTGAGAACTTCGTACACATAGTGAAAGTAACAAAATAATTGCTTGTCACTGGTTTTTTGCGATCGATTATTTTTAAATATTGGTTGAGGTTCTTTCCTGTTGCTGATTCGATACTTTAAGTAAAATTTTGCTTTATTAGGAAAATCCAATCACATATTTATCCTTCTTTAGAAAAATCCCAACTTTTATAATAAGAGGTAAACCGCAAGCAATTTCATTTTCAGCAAGGTGTAGGTGTAGCAAGTGCATTTGTAAGTGCAATGGAGGTAAGTTTGTTACTAAGGCCTTGGTAGCTTGTACCAACCAAGCTTGTATTTAAATGTGTAAATACGAATTTCTTACTCATAGGTAAATAGATCTTTTTCATGGCATAGGGGACAAATGAGTAACAGGTCTTGAGGTTAAGTGACTACCGCAGTTCATTGACACCTTCAACTCAAGAGATAAATGCGTTCTCGCTTATTCATTCTCTCCCCTAGGAATAAGGAGGGGAGTGGAAGTTTGGGCTACAATATTTTTATATATAATACTAGCTGTGCCCGCTACTTCGAATACGTGATATTTGTATTTTCGAATTATTTTTAATTTTTCACCGTTTAAACCTTCCCTGGACTACGACAAACATTTCAAAACCAAAATCAACTAAATCGGTCCAGCCGTTCTCGAGTTTTAGCGAGACAAACGAACAGCATTTGATGTTTAAATATAATATTTGAATAGTTATATGATATTTTATATTTTTAGGGTTCTGTACCTCAAAAGAAAAAATGGAACTCTTAGTAGATCACTTTGTTGTCCGTGTGTCTGTCTGTCTGTCAATACCCTTTTTCTCAGAAGCACGTGGAGACTTCAAGCTGATATTCATATTAAATAGTAAGGTCTACAGTTCCTTGGAGTTGTGAAAAAAATACACTTCTAAGACAACGCAATCAGAAAATTAAGTAGAAACCAAGAGGATGAATGTTTGTATGTTTCACCGTAGCACCTAAGCTACTGAACCTATTTTAATGGATGAGGTGCCAATAGATTTTTAATAATGATGTAATTGTCTTGCTTTGACCAAAACTAATGATATGAAATATCTAGATGTTACGATTGATCGATACGATTATCTAGGGGTTATTATGAGTGTGGGCCTCTGGTATCCACACTCTTTCGGTGAAACACAGCGCAAGCGCTATTTCACACCGGTTTTATGTGAGGCCATGGTATTACTCCGGTCGAGCCATCCCATTCATGCCTAAGCATGGCTCTCCCACGGTACCTAAATAAGGTCCTAAAACAGCACAGAGAGCATTAATACAACCCAACAATTATAGACAAAAGACAAAAAATCTTGGTCTGTGGAACCCCGCAAACAAGGCATGCTTATGTAGATAGATTTTATTTATTTTTAGGTACACTTTTATATAATACACTAAATAGATTATTAAACATACATAGATGTATATCTATAACGAATGTAAAAAATGGTATCCGAGTATTTAGGTATGTGGCGACTTCCACATACAACACAATAGTAATCTACTACAGCGCCATCTACCGAAGATACACTGAACTACGAAGTAACGCACTACACGGAGTAACTACCAATCCTGAATCGCGCAATAGAAGTTCTAGCGCCGATTATCATATGTACAACATCCCAGCATCAACTGTGGGGCAGTGGCCCGCCAGGCATGATCGATCACCTCGCCTGGTCGGAGGATCCTCCCTTGTGTTGGTGGGACATGATACCTGTTCCCCCACAGGTACACTAAAGTATCCAGACACTGAAAACATCTTGGTAATTTTAAAGTTTACTTTTATTATTACTTTAAAATTACCAAGACTAAATATACATATAACAATATGTACATTTAGTTATATCCTACGGTTTAAGAAAACAATAAATTTTTCATAGTAAGAAAGTAACTGTAATAATAGTAATTGCCTGAAACACAGCTCTTTCATAGATCAGGCAGATCACTAAATTGAAATATTGAGTTCACTTATCAATGAGATATAGTAAATACTTAGTTCTAGTTCTAATAATAGTCCGAGTGTAAACTAATTTTTTTTATAAATATCTTATTGCTAACCTTTATTATTCCCAATAATATTTAGGATAAGCTACAAGTTCAACCACTTTTACCTGAATACCAGTTTTTCCATGAAGAGTCTGGTAGTGGACCTCCATTTCGCAACTCTAAACGCGAACTGAATTCTCAGGATGAAATAATTATTAGTATATTTGATAGTACTAGACTTCTCATGGTTCATAGATGTTCATGGCAATATAGACCGACTGCTTAACGTGCTTTTCGAGGCACGGGAGTAAACACCACCAACTTTCAAATTCCGGTTGTTCCCAAATAATACTTTTTGGGCAAACCCAGAAATCGAACTTGAGAACTTTTAATGGGCAGTCACATACGCTAATAGACCGCTAGCCCAACGAAGCAAATAAGATTGCCTACAATAACAATAAAAGATACGAGGTGCAGATAAACCGGAAAAACCTTTTTAGCTAAATACTATTTAATCTTACAAAAATCCTTTTTTTAAAAACAAAAGGCTATTAACTTATTTTCTAACAATAGGCAACAATACTGCCTGCAGTTACAATATTCCTTCCTGTTAATTTCAATTGTTTTCATTCCAAAATATTAAATAAATAGAAGGAAAACCGCAAGTCTTATTTTTAGTGAGGTTTATGCGTGGGTTTATGTGTTTCAAATGCAACTTTGTAGTACTGTATAGAGGCTGGAGATACAGCGGTTTACCAATAATAATGTTGTTCTGTAAAAGTTTTAAACTGTGGTAGGTTTATTAGTAGTTTTTTAGCACACAGGATTTTCCTCGTAAGTGGTTAATTGCTTACCAAATGGCTGCTCGTTTGGGCCTATAGGCTCTTCGTACTCTTAATCTATCACCACATGTCTGGCCAGCATGTGTAATTAAATGGTATAGTAGACCTAAATCTACATTCTAAGAACAGGCCTAGACCCATTATTGTACTGTTAAAGTATAAAGTTTGCCGCATCATATTTCTACAACATCTGAAGGTTGACAGGGAGAAAATGCCTCAAGGCATTAAGTCCGCCATTGTACAACTTGTGCAATAAGTTTATAAATAAACTAGCTGACCCTCGCAACCTCGTTTACGTCTACAATTGCCCGTAGCGTAATAATTTTCCCCCGTTTTTTAAACATTCTTCCTTGGGGCTCTGCTCCTATTGGTCTTAGCGTGATGATATACTCGTATAGCCTTCCTCGATAAATGGACTATCTAACACTGAAAGAATTTTTCAAAACGCACCAGATTCCTGAGATTAGCGCGTTCAAACAAACAAACAAACTCTTCAGCTTTATAATATTAGTATAGAAAATTAATAAAGTCTGTTAATGTGATGTGATACATTACGTTACCGTCGGGTATTGTAAAACAGAAAATATTGTAAACTTTTGTTATTTTATTTGCTTAAACTTTTCTTTCCTCGTCTAATATTAACGAAAAAAACCTACAAACAAAGTTCACACTGTTTTTTTGTTACATGTAGGTACATATGGTAGAAATGAAAATAAATTGCACACAATTGTATGGAAAAACCACATGTTAAGCGGTCAACATGCAGTGAACACCAAAGTCAGGAAAACCCACCTCTTCAGACGTCTTGAAGGTTGCAGAACAAAAATGTACTATGTACAACTGAGAATTACTCAAATTCTGCTCTAGTATTAGTAGATATTAGGTTTTAATTTGTTTTTCTAAACTACAAAACAGTATTTGTAACGCTCCAGTATTTCAACATGTGTTTGCTTATCGTTATCAATATTTCAATATTAAAGTAGTGAGTTACAAGCAGACACCGCCTAGCATTACTTTGTCATGTAATGTCTATGTATATATATTCATATATTTATTTCTTTGTGTACTTATTACATTAAACGATCATAGCCTGTTGTATTAGTTCCTAATTGGGTGACCGCTAGTGGCATGATACCATGAACGTCTTCGTGATTCGGACATTAAGCAGTCGGTCCTGGTTGTTATCATAGAATAAGTTGTGAAGCTTAGAAGTTGGGCCGGCTTGAAAACAACTTACCTTACTGAACAAAGATTGCGTAACCACAACACTATCTTGTCAGTCCCCAACCCGCACTCGGCCAGCGTGGGGACGTAAGGTCTTAACCTTTCTGAGAGGATCTTCGAGCTCAGTAGTAGGATATTATGGGTTGCGGTTGTACTTATTACAAACCAAATAGTCACCGATCTAATAAATATCATCACTATATTTAGGTCAATAGTAAATGTTACTAGTACATCACGTAAGTTAGTTTATTACGCTTTCACGCATAAACTACTTACCCGATCATCATGAAACTTTGTACACATATTCTTGAAGGTATTAGAGGTAACATAGGACTTGTATTAAATGCGAGCGAAGCCGCAGTCAAAAGCTAATACTTAAAATTTGTTTATTTGACCACGCAGGGACTTCAAACATGACTTTCATACATAAAGTCATGTTTGAAGTTAATGTATATTTTGAATTTTTAACTCTGAAATAGTTTTAAGAGAACTTATTTTTTATTTTAACTTTAATGTACATTTTGTTCACAGTTAAATAAGAATAGAGGGCAAACGAGCAGACGCATCATCTAATGGTAAGCGAATACCTCCGCCTATGGACACCCGCAACACCAAAAGCGTCACAAGTGCGTTGCCGACCTTTGGGGGATGGGGAAAGGGAATGGGGGGAGGGGTTGGGTTATGGACCTCCGGTATCCTCACTCACTCGGTGAAACACAGCGCAAGCGCTTTTAGTCCCATGCAATAAAGTGTTTTTCCTCTATCATAACAGAGTATTCGTCTGTAGGACGGTAATTGTCTGTTGTAAAGCCACGCTGATTTCAGCACGAACGTGCTATCACGAACAGAAGATCCACCTACAATGAGTGCGAGACCGGAGGCCCAATGATGCAGAAGCATCACTAGGCCGCCATGGTATGGGCCACTATGCATTGTTGCATAGTCTGCATTCACAATATGTGTGGTGACCACCACTTTTAGATTCTGTCTCGAAGAATCGAGTAATTTTTGATCTTCTTTTTATATTCTGTTATTGGCTTATAGTAATATATCTCATAATTATGAGACTGGTGGAGTTAACACGTTTGAACAACATAAAGGAAGTTCAATACTATCATATGCTTGGTAACCATTCCTGGTCCTATATGGCCACGTCATATACGTACGTCACATAACGTACTTCATTCTAGACACATAAGGATCGTATAACATCCGTAGACGATTTTGCCTGAACCATTAAATGATGCCATTGTTACATTACCTTTTGCTATGGTGAACTGGCGCCATGTACTAGGTACAGTACCGTAAGTTCCAATGAACGTACAGTCAAAGTCTTCCTAGAAGTAATTTCGGTTGTGATTATAATAACAAAGACTGTTTCCTCTTTTTCTTCCTCTACTTGTATAATAAGCATTGCTAAATCTATAATGTAGGGAAAAATAATAGAAAGTTCTAGAATAGAAATAACTGCACGCTTGTAATTTAAACGGTTATACTGCGCCAAATGTACTGCGGTACGAAGTGGTCTCAAAATACTATAGTTTTTACCGAAATAACATTTATTACAATCTTTTATTTACTTTTACCTGTCCCGATGTTTATCTGGAATCAAATCTCGCAAGTTAAATTGATCCACTTACCGATCTCTGATGGACCTGATATTCGAAATGTATCTTTAGTTCTGATGCCAATGTAATCATAAATAATCGGTATTATTATTAATCCAAAATGGCCGCCGTAACAAAATTACGACGTACATATTTCTGAACACCCCATTCAACATGGGTATCAAATGAAAGGGCTTAAAGTAATTTTTTAATTAACAAGTAATAAAAGCATGTCTTTAAAAAAAACTTTTTATATTAATCACTTGTTTGTATAAAGAATACTATGATACGGTGTCCTTACGACTTTAGTTAGAAAATCTCTATAAATGTTCTTAAAAGGAGAAATCACATGACATATTTTTCATTAAAACTTACAAAACAAACATTTTGATATCTCAGTTCTGTTTAACTGATTTTGATATCTCAGTTCTGTTTAACGGATTTACCAAAAGGATGGAGAAGGTCTGCCAAGGATAGAGATAGAGATACGTGGAAACGATTGGGGGAGGCCTATGTCGACAGACAACCTGACCAAAGTGGTTGCTAATAAATTTATTATTTTTGCTTATAAATTAGATTTAAGAATAATACTGTTTTTTAAGAATAGAATGTGAGTTAAAAAGGTCAGCGAATAAAGGCTTTTATTATTATTATTATATAACTGATTTTAAACTCTGATCGACTGCCTCGTTGGTCTAGTTGTTAGCGTAAGTGACTGCAAATCAAGAGGTCTCGGGTTCAATTCCCGGGTCGGACTGCTGTTGGGTTTTCCCTACAAGAAATTTGTAATAGCAGCCCGGAATATGGAAGATGGCGGTGTTTCCGCCCGTGCTTCGGAGAACACGTTAAGCCGTCGGTCCCGGTTGTCATGAACATCTATGGCAATCGTTATTGGGAAGTCAGTGCCCTCAAATATACTGACAACTAGTTCAACCTTCGAATTCAGTTCGCCCTCAGGGTTGCGGAGGTCAGATGCCAGTCGCTCTGTGTAAAAACTGATATTCAGGTAAAACCGGTTGAACTGGTAGCCGACCCCAAATAATATTGGGAATAGTAAAGGCTAGGAAGATGATGATATAACTGATTTTAATAAACTTTTTAAGTTTATTAAAATCAAATTAGTTAAGTAGAATTTGAAACAGTTTATCTAACTATTGTGAAGCCAAAAGGACGGGCATTAGTTTTGGCAGTATATTTAGTTTTCGCCGTAGCGCCTAAACTGCTGAACCGATTTTAATGAAGGAGGTGTCAATAGATTTGTCCCGGATGACATAGGATTTTTAGTTTAGAAACTTTTTACATAGTACGCTTAAAGTTTTTATCTATACCCACGCTATAAATCCTCTATAAAAGTTTTTGAAAAAGTTAGCTTATTGGTAACATTAAAACATTTTGTGTGATAGTAACTATAATATCATCCAAACCAGTGTCATAATGTTGAACTAAATTTCATAATGCAACTCCTTTTTCAAAAAAAGAACATAGTCGGGCACGCGCCTTTCGCTACCACAGCGCCGTATTTAAAAAAGAACTGTTAATCGAAATCACGTCATATCCCGCCATTTTTGTCCGATATTAGTATTGCAAAAATAAACCACAACTTTTTATAGAGTATTCATATCATGAGTGTAGATATGGTCTTGTATGCAACTGTACATATTTAGGTATTAAAATAATCATGTTTTTCTTGTTCATATCAACGTTTTATGCGTTAACTGACAGACTTTATTTAATTATAATGAAACCTACACCAGGTTTCATTATCATTGAATAAAGTCGACATTATATTTTACCTGTATTATAATAAAATCGACATTATAAGTAATCTGGTGTACAATAAAGTGATTATTATTATTATTATTTAAAATCACACCCATACAAAACATTATTAGGTACATCTAGTACATTCAGCAAAATTATTTCCTAATGTGTAAGCTCTTATACATTAACTAAATTACTAGTAATTACTAATTAGTATAATAACTACACAATTAAGAAATACCCATCGCTATAGAACTGATAAGTCTAACACCTAAAATGGAAAGTGTATATGGGAAAATTACTGGGACAAACCGCGATTAATACAATTATATCACCTTGGTAATGAAATGTAGGTGTTTAATGAAAAATATTAAACCACACGAATAATATCAATTCTAAAATAACTCTGTCCGTGTTTCCTATGCTTAATTATGGTACCAATTTTAATGAAATGACTACCATTTACCGCGAAAATATATATTTTATTTAAATTGCTGTTTAGTCTTTAAGTATAGGTAGTTGTATTACAACAGAAAAATAAATGTTAACTGTATATCTCGTTTGTCAACTGCATATCTTTGGGTTTGTAAAAGTGATGGTGGAGTCAATGGGGTGATAATAATAACATTATGTACCCTATTTACACTTTTATTACATTTAAAATTTATTGTATTCCAATTTTTATATTTGTGTGAACTTGCTTATGCATGATGTGGTCTCCAATAAGTGAGGAAGCACACTTGTTATTCTACTAATTACATTTGTTTTTGTGTATTCCTCGTTGTGAGATCGTTCGATTTTTTTTTATGGAATAGGGCAAACGAGCAGGCGTAGATAACGATAGACGTTGGCGTGATGGTAAGCGATTACCGCCGCCCATGGACACCCGCAACACCAGAGGCGTTACAATTGCGTTGCCGGCCTTTGGGGTATGAGGAAGGGGATGGGGAAGGGGTTGGGGGTGGTGGTGAAACACAGCGTACGCGCTGTTTCACACCGGTTTTCTGTGAGGCCGTGGTATCACTCCGGTCGAGCCGGCCCATTCATGCCGAAGCGTAGCTCTCCCACGGTAAAAAATAAATAAATAATCGACTTACACGCGCGCAAACCTACGGACAAAAGGCAGTATGTAAACATAATGAAGATCAGTGTGGTGATTGTACATCCACACTCCTTATGAGCTTATGACTTAGTCATAAGGAAGCATATTACGGAGAACAACATCATAACTGCCTCGGTGGCGCAGTAGTAGTGAATGCGACTGCTGTCTCTGGTCTCGGGTTCAAATTCTGAGTCAGACCAAATGTTTGTGTGATCCACAAATAATTGTTTCGGAGTTTGGGTGTTTTCTATATATCTATTTACAAAAAAAAAGTATATTTGTATTTGTATCAGTTGTCTAGTCTCTGGGTACATAACACTAGCTCTGCTTAGCTTGGAACTAGACGGCGTTGTGTGTTAGATGTCCGAAATATTTATTATTTGAAAGAAAAGAACATTGAGTCAACCCTCTGGTCAGCGTGTCGTTGGCCCTCCTCTTTTCTAAAGAGATCTCTATGTTTAGCTAACTAGTGATGAATGAGGATAATTTTACAAAACAAAGAGGTATAAAATACAAAAATTTCTCAAACTGAATGTTATAAAATTCCTGCTGTATAAAATGTGGGTTTTGCCCCGACCTACATTTGTGGAAACAATGTGGTGAGGCGCCTTTTTAATTTTACTGTTTATTTCTACTCAATGTTAAATATGGTTGTTGTATCAGTAATGTTTGGAAATGATGAGCGATCAGCTGTAGTTGGGTTTTTCTCTGAAATTACACATTGCAAACAAAAGCAAAAGAGCGTGCCTAGAGTTTTTCGTTTTTCAATTTATACATTAAGAAAATTGTAGTTATTAGTCATACAAAAGCTACATCTAAGAAGACTAAACATCAAAACAAACAGTATAAATAAATAAATAATCTGGTTGTGGAACTAAAAGGCCACTGATCCGCCTAAACTACAGTAAAATCATAATTTCTATTTAAAACTATGTGGCATAGCTATCGTGCGCTTTCGTTTAATAATAGAGGGTCACTATATTGCGACAGTAGGACGCCCAAGGGATGAATAGGGCATTCATCAAATGGGGGTCGTGAGATACGACTAAAGATACAACTAATTAAGACAAAAGCACTTCAAAGAGAAAGAACACTTGAAACAATCCCTATGCCGTGTTATCTGGCCGAAATTGTATAGTAAACGAACTGTGCGCTTTTCCAGAAACTTTCTGCCTCGCACAACAAAATTGTGGAATGAACATTCGTCTGCGGTGTTCCCAGACCAATATCACCTTCAAACTTATTACAACTTATAAACAAGAGCGTACTCCTTTTTAAAAGGCCGGCAACGCACTTGTGTTGCGATCCATCTGCTCGTTTGCTATCCTATCCTATAAACAAACCTTCTTTCGAAGGAGAGGTCTAAGTATTATAAAAATACTTTTCTTAACACAATTGGAAGATTCCCGATAAAAAACAAACACGTCACGGAATATAAGAGTTATTTAGAGGAACCTGGGCTAAAAGAACTTTACAAAGCATTGTATTTTATGTAAGGGCTGAAAAGTAGAGATGCCACCTCATGGCATGACTGATGAACGGTGATCTGCAGGGATCCATACGGGATCTGGTTAGCTAACGATCAGACAAACGTTTGTAAAATGTAACACGTTATTATTTCCTAGGAATATTATCTTTCGCTTTCTCTTTATTTATTTATTTTCTTCTGAATCAAATACGAGTACATAAAGAAATTAATCTCTTAAAATTATCTATGGAAAAAACAACAGAATGACGTGCAAGAAATATTTTGGTAATTATTCATGCGCGTTCTTGAAATCAAAGCATTCCCAGTGACGTCTGTGCACTCGAAATCACGCAAAGAAGACCTGTTTTGCGCCAAAAAAGTATTTATGAAACAAAAAATATAAAGAAACGACTAAATTAGTATTATTGGGTTATTTTCTAATCGATAACACCTTGAAATCATTTGTGTTTGCGCGTTTCTAGAGCCTTGGAGTTTATTTATTATTTATTTTATTTTATTTATATCTTTATTGAATACATACAAAATTACAAAACAAAACATGATGATGAGTTACAAAATATGCAAAATATGTAACAATAGGCGGTCTTGTCGCTCACGGCGATCTCTTCCAGACAACAACAAATGATACGGATTTTCGTTATCCAAAAATCTTGGGTAGCTTACATACAAGTAACACACACATACATATACATATATATACATATATATCAATATACCTACACTTATATACATACAATATACATATATGTATATACAATACATACACAGACTAAATATAATATATATAAAGAGAGTTAAAAAGAAAAGAAATCATAATGACAAATAATGGTCCTTCACCAGCTTTTTAAAAGCAGACAAATTTTTGGCTTGTCGAATTATCTCAGGCAAGTTGTTCCATAATCTAACAGCTTGCACGGCGAAAGACTTGTCCGCAAACTGAGTTGAGTGTTTTGGAATTTTCAACATTAAATTTGCGTCCAGCATCAAAAATTATTTTACTTTAAAACTGAATCCACACATATATTATATCTATCTTTATTAATGGGTAATAACAGTTTAGATACTCGTGTTGTGCCTTAGTGGTTAAGTTCTAATATCAGATCTCACTTGTTAAACAGTCACAATCATCACTAATTAATTACAAATAGAAAATAAAACATATTTTTCAAGAAGTTACGGATTTGTATTCACAAATGAAAACATAAGAATTCAACTAAGCTCTCTGCTACGAGTATTTGAAGGACAATTGGTGTATAAGTCTGGTGTTTACGAATAGTGGCTGTAAAGCCGGACTTTGTAAGTTCAACTCCTTGGTAGAAGACATAATTGTGTAGTTAGTACGGTAATTTATTCTGTGTTTGAGTGTATTTATCTATTAAATGTATGTATTTATAAATAAATAAGTATGTATATCAGCAATCTATCTACGAGTACTACAGGCTGTCTGGTATTATTTTTACAAAATTGTGTCAATGAGATTCAAGAGCTGGAAAATACTTTGACAAATGTACCATATTCGAGTAATGGTCGGCCGCCCCATTTATCAGCGATGTTTGATAGTGCACTAAGAAAGCTGTTTCATCATAATTCGTAGAGTTCGTTTTTACTTTGGCTTGCTTCCAAATGTTTAAGATGAGGTGGCCTTCGTAGCAGTTTCTGTGTAAGTTAACTAGCTTGGCAACACTTAAATTCCTTACTTAATCAACAATGAAATTGTGGAGTGATGATTTGCGCATGTTGGCTGGCTTGGTGAATGTAAAAAGCGAGGGTCGGACAAAGTGGCGTGCAATTCAGAGGCCTGTGTTCAGCATTGGACTGCGATAGGCTGTTGATAATGACGATGATGTGGTTCATATTTTAAGTTGTACAAAATGCATGTGGTAAAATATCCTAAATAAAGTATTTCTTGAAAATTAATTTATTTCCAGAACTATTTCATTTATTTTCATTGTCATAGAACTATATTATAATTTGAGTAGACAGAATATAAAGCAGATAATTGTACCACAAAATTGTGGTTACGACACTATTCTCGCTGCACTAGTCTGTAATAAGAAGAAGTAGTGTCAACGTTCATATATATAAAGGGCAGGTCAATTACTATGAATAACAATTAATAATGACTATGAATAACAAATCTTAAAGAACAAAACATTATCTTAAAGTTATCTAGGTTTATTTATGTTTAAACCGTGTACGTGTTTAGATAAATCTGTTTGTGTGCGTGTAATGCATGATTTTTTCATGTATCTGTGTACGTGTGTAATGGAATTTACACATAATAAATAAGGAGGTCTTCATTTCTATTTCTACCAGCATGGAATGATCACATTGGAGTTTTACTAGCCATAAAAATATGTTTAGGTGTAGTTCTAAGTTATAAAAGGAGTGAAAAAGAGTAAGGCTCGAACCTTTCGTCAACAGTTTTTTCCCACTTATATTTCCCAACGTATCTAAATGTAATATAACTTCCCTTTATCCACGTGTTATGTTTTAAACAGCTACCAAGGCCATGCACATAGCATGGAGTATGTGCTTGACCACAACAATGGCAATTAAACGTGTGACGTGTCTTCATTTGTTTCCTTCGCATGTTTTGGTACAATACAATGCACTATTTACTAAACACGTATATATTGTTTATTTATATATATTTTGGTTTTAGACCTCGCTTTGTCTTTTATCGTATTGAGAGCTAACAAGTAAGAGACACTCATGGCCACTAAGAGATTATCAACAATGCAACAACGCAGCCTGATGAACCATACTATGACGGTCAATTGAGATGCTTCTGCATCATTGGGCCTCGGGTCTCGAACTCACTAACGAAACACTATACAGCGCGAATGCTTCGTTTTAGCTTGGTCTTATAGACCAGTGTAGAAGCCTTTAAAAATAATGAAAAGTGAAATAAAATTATAATAGAATGAAACCCATTAGAAAAGGAGGGAAATATGATAAAAATGAAAGGAAAAATAATTTACGGGCGATCTGAGGTTGGGAAGGGGATGGGGGTGAGTTTTTAAGGGTAAAAAACGGTTTTTCTCTATTTCCGGCAAAAATAAAAGTCCTATCGAAAAAAGTCAAATGGAAAAGTTGTAGATAATAAAAAGATCTAAAACTTTTGTATTCACACTTTTTTCACATAACCTCAAAATTTATGTGAAAAATTCAAAAAACCAAGTTTTTGGTTTTTTATTTGTATCTTTTACAAAAATTTTTTTTTTTTACGAAATTTTGTTAAAACTTACCTTTTTATGTCCCAAATACGCTGTAATTTATTTGATTAAAAATATTTATTTTTTCACCTTATTTTGAATTAATATCGGAAAAACACCCTAATTTTCAATCGAAAATTCACCCGTCAAAATATCAGCTTTTTTCAAAAAGTTGGTATGGTTTCTGTTCGTTGTCGTCTCTACTTTCCGATGGCGAAAAAAAAAATATATGTTACTATGGTAAATCTTCTCAGAAAACGCAAAAATTTTAAAAAATCTTGAATTCGAAAAATTTGTTTTAATTATTATAAATAATTTTGAGGTATTTATTAAAATTTAGACTTTAATTACTCGAAAAACGTTAGATTACATGTGACGTTGATAACAAAAAAATTTGGCAAAAAAATGATACGGTAGAAGAGATAATGAATAAATATTTGCGCTATGTTGAAAAACATTACGCAGTAAGCAGCTATATTGTCTTTGATGGGTATCCCGAAATTAAAAAATCAGTTAGTGTCACAACAGTACCAGCAGCTACATCAACTAAAAAAGGAGAACGTAGTCGTAGAAAAACCTCAGACAATATTCCAGAGTTCGATTATCAAAATCATACAAAAATACCTTTTTTGCAAGAAAATTTTTTATCTAACGAGAATAATAAGGATAAAATAATAAAAACTTTGATGAAAAGATTACAGTCACGAGGATTTTCCTGTAACGAAGTAGAAGAAGATGCTGATGCTGACGTAATTGAAACCGCGATAAAAGTTGCAATAAGTACTAATAAAACTGTAATTGTTGTGGGCCAAGATATTGATCTTTTGGTCCTTTTAAATCAGTTAAATTCATATAATCATGACATTTATTTTCTCAAACCAGGTTCTGGAAATGTAAAAGACCTATTTTTCACGTCTAATAGTTTCAAACATGAATCCTTAAGAAACATTGTTGCATTTCTGCATTGTTTTTCTGGTTGCGATACAACATCTGGATTTGCCGGAAAAGGAAAGAAAAGTATCGTCAATTCATTATTAGACGCAAAAAATTTGTCAAATTTGGCCAATGTTTTTTATAAGAAAGATGCAAGTAACGAAGAAATAAAAAAAAATGGGTTACAACTAATCAAATCTATTTATAAATGTAAAAATGAAAAAATTACACTGAATCAATTAAGGTTTAAAAAATATCAATTGGCAAAAATTAAATCATCTTTCGTTTTGGCAAACCTCCCACCCACAGAAGGAGCAGCAGAACAACATTGTTACAGGGCATATTATCAGCTTCAAACTTGGTTGGGTAACGAACTAACAGCAACAGATTGGGGCTGGAAGCAATTTCAACGTGGAATTATGCCCAAATTTACACAAAAAGAATTAATTCCGGAAATATTGCTCAAAACAATTTGCTGCAGCTGTGAAACTGGATGTAACAGTTTAAAATGTGGTTGCCGAAAACATGGTTTAAAATGCACAAATTTGTGTTCAAACTGTCATGGTTCTGAAAATTGCTCCAATATTGAAAAAGAAACCTATGAGGAAGTTAATGATTCAGAAGATATTGTGGATGAAGAACCAACGCAGTCTGGAAATAATGTTGGAGAGGAAGAAGGTGATAATCATGAAGATTTCGAAGATCTACTAGAATCGGAGATGTTTGACGAATCTAACGATGAAGAAATGCCATCAAAAAGACAAAAACTTATGGATAAGTGATTAGAATTGAAGATAAGGTATTTATGAATGATGAGATTAATGTGTTTAAAAATATTGTAATGAATAACGTAATGAGAATAAAGCATCTACATTTAATAGTACGATTTACATTTATATTTATCTATAATGAGATTTTCTATGACATAAATGTAATTAGAATTAAATAAATCAACAACAACGTCACATGTTTTTTTTTTTTTTTTTTTTTTTTTTTTATCTTGCAGTCAGTCATTATCAAACTATAAGCAGATGAGGTGTAAATACTGTTGGCGTTCAGAGCATAGCCCCCAGCGGAACCTGCCCTTTCTTTATTTTTGCCTGGAATTTAAACCATCTGCTTGTCATATATATCGCGCCGCTTCTTGAGTCGACGTATGGTTTCCGGGTTAGTGAGCTGTCTCGTTAGCTGGTTCGGGTGCTTTGACAACTTCAACTTGTAGTTAACTCCATGAGTCTCTATTTCCTCCCTGACCATTGGTATGTCCAAAATTTCATGGATCACTGGCATTCTTACAAACCAGGGTGCATTCGCTACTTGTTTTAAAATGTAGTTCTGTGCTCTCTGTATAATCATTATGTTGGAGGCGCTGGCGGAGCCCCACAACTGTAATCCATAAGTCCAGATGGGTTTTAGTATCAACTTATATATGAGCAGTTTATTGTCCATGGATAGTTTGGAATTGCGTCCTAGCAGCCAATAGAGACCTCTGTATTTGAGGTTGATTTCCTCTCGTTTCGTTTCAATATGTTTTCTCCAGGTAAGCCTACGGTCCAAATGCATGCCTAGGTATCTTACTGTCTGCTGGTGAGGCAGCTGTGTGCCGTTTAGATAGACTGGAGAACAATCTTCTTTTCGGAGAGTAAAGGTAATGTGTGTCGATTTAGACACACTGGCGGCAATTCGCCACTTGGCTAGCCATTTCTCAATCTCATTCAGGTTGCTTTGTAAGACTTGTGAGGCTTTAATAGGGCATTTATTCGAGGCGAGTAAGGCTGTATCGTCAGCAAAGGTGGCAACAGTTACTCCTGGAATCTGAGGTAAGTCATATGTATAGAGTGTATATAGAATCGGTCCAAGCACCGACCCCTGTGGGACTCCTGCCAGTATTTCATAGAAATTCGAGGTACGGTCTTTCTCCCTCACTTGGAAAATTCTGTCAGATAAATAGGATTTTAAGATTCCATAGAATGTATGTGGCAACACAGATTTTATTTTATATAACAGACCCTTGTGCCAGACCCGGTCGAGAGCTTGCTGAATGTCGAGAAAGACTGATGAGCAGTACTCTTTTTTTTCCATTGCTTTCCTAATTTCTCTACACACTCTATGCACCTGTTCAATAGTAGCATATTGTTTTCTAAACCCAAATTGGTGCTCAGGAATGACTAATTTTCCATGTATAACATTCATGATTCTCTGCAGGAGCGACTTCTCTAGTAGCTTTGACATTATCGGCAGGAGACTGATTGGCCTGTAAGATGTAACCTCGTGAATAGGTTTGCCCGATTTGTGGATCATTATGATGTTTGATACTTTCCATAGGTCTGGAAAGTATCCAATTCTAATTATTGAATTAAACAGGATGGTCAAATAAACGGCTACTTTACGAGGCGTTTCTTCCAGTATCTTTTTGTCAATTAGGTCATACCCCGGTGCTTTATTATTTTTGAGTGACTTGAGGTTTTGGATTACTTCCCTTGGTGTCACTAGTTTTAGGGGTGGGTCTAGTTGAAGCTCCTGGTTTAGAATTGAGTCAATGAATGTTTCGTCCTCATTATGCGCTGTATTATTCGGAGTAAAGATCTGGCTAAGATGTTTTGCGAAGGCTTCCGCTTTGTCACCAGCTGTTCTCATCCACTGGTCGTCTTGTGTACGTAGAGGTGGTTTCTGAAGTGACGGTCTGTCTAGGTTTCTACAGGCCTTCCATAGTGAGTAGTTGGTGATTTTTGTGGCCGTTAAACCGTCCAGGTATATATCCAAGGCAGCTCTGTTAGCTTCCTTAATAAGGGTTTTCAGCTCACAAATGGCCTTGTTTAGGTGTTTTTTGTCATTCGGATGCCTGCTGGTGTGCCATACTCGACGCAGTCTCCTTTTCTCGAGTATCTTTTGTCGTATGTGATCAGAATATGTTTTGCTCTGAGGAGGGCGAATATTATCTTCCGGAGTAGACATCCAACAACTCTCTTGAATAACAGATGTTATTTTACGCACAGCATGATCGACATCCGACTTGGTTTTTAGAGCTACTTTCATATCGAGTCTCTCGTGCACTAATTCCTGAAACGAATTCCAGTCCGTGCGCCTGTTGTAGAGCTTTGTGTTATGTTCCATGTTCAAAACTGTTGTGCCAATATTCAAAATTACTGGAACGTGGTTGGTGTTCGAATCTAGACAGGTTTCTATTTGATAAGAAAGTCTCGAAAGACCCTTAACGATGAAGAAATCGATGACATCAGGAAGCCGGTTTCTGTCAGTCGGCCAATTTGTAGGTTCAGATGTTGATATTGTAATCAGGTTTTTTTTGGTTATCGATTTCTTAAGCTCTCTTCCTCTCGTGCTGGTAAGTCTAGAGGCCCAGTGTACATGCTTTGCGTTCCAATCACCCCCAGCAATAAAGCGCACTCCAAGTGTGTTAAAAAACTCATCATATTGCTCTTCTTTTATATTATGTTTTGGAGGGCAATATACAGGGTCTGTCGTAAATAATGGATAAGTCGTAAACTGGAGTTGGTCCGGCTATGAGACTATTAGAAAATCGTATCTTTTTGCCAGGGTTTCTAACCGTATGGAAATGGCGTAGACTTTTATGTTTTTTTATAAATTTCGCTACTCTTTGCATTCATTCCGTTGCCATTTCGTTAAATTTAGGTATTTCTGTGTCATTTTTTTTGTATTATAGTCTTGAAGATGTGTATTATTTAGTTTTAGTACTGTTTTAGGCGTTTTTAACGTTGGTCATTTTCAAAATTGTCATTTTAAGATTTTTTATGTTTTTGTTTTACTTAGGGTCAACTTTTGATCATTTACTGTGTAAAAAAAAAGTACGGCGCTATAGCTGCCCATGATCTTAATAAATTATCTAGTATGTGTAGATTCTAAAAAGGTATAACAATGCATACTTCACAAGTAATATTAAGCTACATGAGCGAGATCAATATCAAGGTGAGAAAATATTTTTTTCATGTAATGTTGTAAATGGTTATAAAACTTCGTCATAATGATTTATTTCTGCCAAGATTCTTTACACAAACACTATGGGGTCACTATTAAGGATATTCAAAAGAAAACTAGGTTGTTTTAGTACGTAAAAATATTTATTCAACAACTTAAACTAAATGTTCGAAGTGTCCTCCGCCGGCAGCTATGCACGCTCTACATCGCCTAATAAACGATCGCTTAATCCGGCGCACATAACCGGCTTCTTCAATTTTTCTCGCTGCTACTTGAATGCGCGCACGCAACTCTTCTACAGAACTTATTGTTTCACTGTATACTTTTTCTTTTATACAGCCCCAGTAAAAGAAGTCCAAGGGGTTCAGGTCTGGCGAACGTGGAGGCCATAAAATTGGCCCCAATCGCCCTATCCATCTATCTGGATAAGTATTATTTAAATGTTCCCTGACACGAACAGCGTAATGTGCTGGACACCCATCATTTTGTAGCCACATCTCATTTCTTATCTCTTGTGGGACGTCTTGCAGTAAACTAGGTAAAGTATTTGCTAAAAAATTCAAATACATATCCGCATTTAATATTGCCGGCAATTCGAATGGACCAATGATTTTGCCATTAATAATGCCAGTCCATAAATTAATTTTAAATTGATATTGCGATCGGTCTTCTCGGATAAGTCTTGGGTTTTCCAGTTGCCAGCTGTGTATGTTGTGAAGATTCAAAAAACCATCTTTTCGACACGTTGACTCGTCACTCCATAAAATTTTATTAAAAAAACTTTGGTCTTCCCTCATCTTTCGCAGCATTATGCGACAAAATGTTATTCTCGCAGCAGCGTCCCTTGGCATTAATGTTTGGACCCTTTGATAATGATAGGGATATAATTCATGCCTTTTTAAAATCCTGTGTACAGATTTTTGAGGTATACCGGTGCGCCTTGAAATTACACTTATGGACGTACCAGGGTCTTCTGCAACTATTTCCAGTACTTCGGCTGCACTGTGGCGTTGTGGTCGTCCTTCATTTGCCCCGCCTACGTCGGTCCCAGGAAATCGTCCTTCCAAAAATGTGTTGTGCACTCTTATGAAGACACGATAGTCAGGATGCCGGGCATTTGGATATTTTTCCCGATAAACTCTAGCAGCTCTATTGGCGTTGCCATCACATAAACCATAAATGTAATGCATGTTTACGTATTCGGCCGGCGTGTATTGTTGAGGCATGATATACAAAATTTTCCAAAATAACACGTGCAATCGATAGCACAACACGATGCCCATAAATGAGAGCTGAGTTGTCAATATCACCAGGTTAACAAGTCCAAATCACAAAGAAAATCTAAGTCCGATATTAGAAAGCAGTAACAAATTGACGACAGTAATGAAAACGAGAGCACATGCGATGGTCAAAATCACACTGAGAGATGTATCAGGAGTGCGCCCTAGCTAAACGCATGCTAACCTTTTCACACATCGTGAGTGTGAAAGGGACGGTGCATCATGCAGTGTGCCTAGTAACAATGTCCTTTTCACGCGGGGAGACCCTTTGTATTGCTGTCTTTGTTCATTTTTTTACCTGATGATCCTTTTTACGAATAAACTTGTAACATGTTTGTCGCATGTAACTATTAGAGCACATCAATTTTAAAATTAAACACCTTTATGAAATGAGGAGGCATGAAATTTTTTTGACAAAAAACTACCTAGTTTTCTTTGAATATCCTTAATAGTGGCCCCATAGTGTTTGTGTAAAGAATCTTGGCAGAAATAAATCATTCTGACGAAGTTTTATAACCATTTACAACATTACATGAAAAAAATATTTTCTCACCTTGATATTGATCTCGCTCATGTAGCTTAATATTACTTGTGAAGTATGCATTGTTATACCTTTTTAGAATCTACACATACTAGATAATTTATTAAGATCATGGGCAGCTATAGCGCCGTACTTTTTTTTTACACAGTAAATGATCAAAAGTTGACCCTAAGTAAAACAAAAACATAAAAAATCTTAAAATGACAATTTTGAAAATGACCAACGTTAAAAACGCCTAAAACAGTACTAAAACTAAATAATACACATCTTCAAGACTATAATACAAAAAAAATGACACAGAAATACCTAAATTTAACGAAATGGCAACGGAATGAATGCAAAGAGTAGCGAAATTTATAAAAAAACATAAAAGTCTACGCCATTTCCATACGGTTAGAAACCCTGGCAAAAAGATACGATTTTCTAATAGTCTCATAGCCGGACCAACTCCAGTTTACGACTTATCCATTATTTACGACAGACCCTGTATAATTGAATAAGATTTGAAGAGGCTTTATTAACGAGGGTGCCATCGCTTTCAGTAATTCGTTGCCCACGTTGTCTTGTCCTGGTGTTTTAACGTTCTTTTGAGTAGATATTGCATATTCTATTTCTGATTGTAGTACTTTTCGTGTTGTTGTAGCGTCTGACACTTCTGATATAGTTTTCATACGATTTGACTCATTTTTATGCGCGTAGAGTTCCCTGTAAAAGTTTGTAACTTTTTTGTGACCTTTTTTTTAACTTTGCAGTTCATTCCAATTTGTTTTGAAGCTCTTTATTACATTGTGTTTTTTATAAACTAGCTATTGCGCGTGGCTGTGCCCGCGTGTTTGTCAGTTATCGCAGCAAAGAATAGCTTATGTCCTTTCTCAAGAATTGAAGTATCTCCATTCCAAATTTCGGTTTGGCCGTGAAAGCAAGACGTACAGAGTTACTTTCGCATTTATAATATAAAATAAATATAAGTATAGATATGTGGGGGAACGGGTATCATGTACCTACAACACAAAGGGAGGATCCTCCCAGGCGAGATGATCATGCGTGGCGGGCCACTGCCCAACAGTTGATGTTGGGATGTTGTATATATGATAATCGGAGCGAGAACTTCTATTGCGCGATTCAGCATTGATCGTTACTTCGTGTTGTACGTTGCTCCGTAGTTCAGTGTATCTGCGGTAGATGGCGCTGTAGTATCGTTGCGCTGTATGTGGAAGTCGCCACAGATAGTTGCATTTAGTTGCAGTAGCGAGATTAACATCTTAGAATAGTAGTGTGTCATCATTCCATAATTGAACGTTGTCTTCCAATATTATTGCAATACAATGTTCAAATATACAACGTATTATATACAAGTCGTTATTTTGTATATAGAAGACATCTCCCGCACTAAGAGTAAACCGAGGGATTTTTTAAACAAACAGAACAAAGTTTATGGATCATACAAAGTGTTGTCGCATATGGGATTTGAACTCACAACACTTGGAAGGAAGGAAAGGTAGTGGCGTGCGTCCGCTTAAACCACCAGTGCGCTCTAAGTTAAGCACTGGTTCGGATCATACTCGTATATCTGTTTTAAAACATTTTTATGCTACGAGTAACATAAACCTTCCCTTTTTTATGTTATTAATCATTTAATACATTTTATACTAGATGTGAGCTGTTTTGATGAAAGATTCAGTTTAACTTACACAGGAAAATGATGTTTCCTTGAATAAGTTGACACTGAACGTATATTTTGTGAAACACACATAGTAACATAGTTTCTAATTAAGTTCATGACGCATATATTGTTGAGTAAACACATAATTAACAAGCAAGTTAATAATATTGCGACGTAGATGTTTTGTAATTATCAGTGATTTGATTCGCCTGTTGGTATAACCAGATGATGATTTGAAGGGTAAAGGATCCTGATTTTACTCAAGGAATGAAGTTTGAATAAGCGTAAGTTGAGCAAGTCTCATAAGTACGAATATCTTTAATTCAACGCCGCTGGTATGACAGGTCCCGTCATCGTTGACAGGTCCGCGAACTGTCAGAGAGTGCAGACCTCTAGTGACAGATTAATTGTTGAGGTAGGATCGGGATCTGACTTTTAAAAACAGTGACCGTGAATTTCTCTGCCAGTGTTCTTCTCAGGCTCTATGCATTTTGGAAACTAAAAATTATGGATAGACACAGACACGGTTTTAGTGTTGCGTTAACATCCAATTTGCGTTAACAATATAATATAAAAGATTAAAAAGACTAAATTTATGAGTTCCCAGATTGGAAGGCGGTGGGAGCTATAGCACAGTTTCATACTATTATGGCTGCCGACGTTAAGGATTTGTAACAATCGCTAGTATTTATTGTAATAGCTTTAAGAAAGAGTGAATAAAAAAAAATCCTGTACATGGTGTGGCGTCTGTTTGTGTCAACCTATGATTTATTGTCTTGTTGTCATGACGTATTGTCATGATCAAAAAATACTTTAAAAAAAAAACTAACTAAGAATTTTGAATCTTGTCTTAATATCGTAAAACGAATACAAATAACCACAATTAGAAACATAACAATTCATTGTTCTGTACAATTTCAATTCTCTAAACTTAATGTCATATGTTTTACAGTCAATAAACTAAAGTTAAGTTAAGAATGTCCTTGAAATTCCTTCCAATATGATTCTCTGGCGATAAAAATAACTTTTTTAAAGAAGTTAAATAGAACAAGTAATTATTTGTTTCAAATTTGTTTTAAAGGATGAGTATTATTTTGTTTTTCTAACACAAATCTCTTTAACATAAGTAAAAGCACATAGTTCGTGTGGAAAAAATCAAGTTTCTAAAACATTTCTCGTTACATCGCGTTTCCTGTAGTGTTTTGCCTCATGGGAAAACCAAATAAGCTTTTTGTAACCTTTAGTTGGTAGCACAGTTAAACGTACCATTGTAAATTATTTAGCAACTTAACTATACTTAAAATTTAACCGCATTCGTAACATATGAGAGCAAGATGAGCGTGAATTAAATTGTACATATGTTATTTATCGTTGGACTAACAACAAAATTATTGATTGTACCTTTTACAAATAAAAATGAGTACTTTATAGTATAAGATATGAAGATATAGGCACTTATATGAACAAGAATTTGACTAAAGATTGTTGCAATAGTTGTACATCTAAAATTACTTGTCTTCACTAAATTATCAACGCAAAGTTTGAACCGATGGAGTTACAGGCTTGAAATTTTAGCAATTGACGCTTATTGTGTATTTAGCATTCAATAAGAAAGGACCAAGCTTATTTATATATAAAAACCTATTATATTTGTTAACTTGGTATCCCGGTATAATTTTATCTACAGTCTAGTCTGTGTATTGGCTCTGGGACATCGTAAAAGCTAAGTGCTATTAACCGAGGAACAGCTAAACGATTTACGATCAAGAAAAGCGCACATCTATAAAATCTTCATCTTTTACGTATCACGATAGTTCATCACGTATAGAATATAAAGCTGGTCATTGTGAGACTTTCGGTTTCTATTGTAGAGAAATCAATCAACTGCACGTTTGGCCTAGTGGTTAAGCGGTCGCCGCGCCGTTCCCTACTTTGCCAAGTGTTATGGGTACAAATCCCACATGGAATAACACTCTGTGTGATCCACAAATTGTTGTTCCAAGTCAGGGTGTTCTTTGTGTCCGTTTCATGTATGTTTGTAATGTTCCCCGTGACACAGGAATTATTCCAAGTGAGGGAGTAAAAAAAAAATTATAGGGACTGACTATTTTTCACTTTTATATTTTATTTCTTATAGAGTGCGGGCTCGTGTCGAAAATTGGTGGGTCACGTGAACCACCAGGAGACCTTTTAGAAAGATGGGACATAAAACAATAACATTCAGTACTATGCCATCACTTGTAAGCTGTTCAACTGAGTACTGATGAAAGGGAAGGGGTAGCAACAAAATAAAATGCAGCCGAAATGAGAAACTTCACCCTTTTGGAAGTCGGTTAATAAATAAACATGATATACACAAACACAATACCTCAAAAGTCAGATGTTGAAAATGCCTAGATTTTACATACATAAGATAATACGACGTAGTATTTCGTATATATTATTTATCCTCATTGAATAGATAACATCGGTAAATAATCCTAATAGGTTGGCTTATATTCGTTCTTTTGATAAACAAGCGAATACATTACATTTTATAAGCCATTACTTACTATTTCAAAAAGAGATAGAGAGTAGATACTCAACTGCCACTATGAGTGAGGACCCAAGCCAGTAGAGAGCTTCTAAGAGAAGTCAGAGAGAGGTATCTGGCTATTTCTTGGAAATTAGATTTTGGTTTATTATACCGCTCTGGCTAGATGAGTCGGTTTGTGACAAGTTTTCCTTCTCTTTGTAATATGTTTGTCCTTCTCTTTTTCTGAGCGGAAATCCCCTCTGACACTCCTGCTGGTGACCATGTTGGATTCGAACTAAACACCGCATGTCGTCTTGGGTTGCACATTAGAAAGGAAAACCCTGGAACTCTGAAGTACCTCAGGCCACCTACGGTTTGTAGATGGCCCCCTCTCCTGGATGGGAATTACGATTCCCGTTGCTATCCCCGAGAGAGAGAACAGACTATAATGTACTATCGAAAAATTTGATTCGTGACCCACCACAAGCTTACTTTCGTACAGCAATGAAGACGACATTCGCGTAAATATGCATATCAATGGTAATCTAGACATACATACAAGACTTTGTTATCTATAATTTAATTACGCAGAGAATTATCTGTTGCAGTGAAATGTGAAATATTATTCGTAATTTATTCTGAGTTTTTGTCAATTCCAAAGACCGTGGATTCAAAATATGATTATTACTGTTTTTTCTTACGACTTACTTACTTACTTACTATTGCAGTGATGAGAAAAGTAAAAATTGAATTGATCTTCGACCAGTTCATTGACCATACCAATTGAGCCATGCAACCACCAACAAATCTTTGTTGTTTTGACGGTTTCAAACGATTTATCGCCAAAGTGGGTCACGATTCAAGTTTATCGATTAAACATACGAGTAGCATGACATCTTAAATATTAAATTCAATAGTATCAAAGTGATGTCAAATTATAAACGCTGCCAACAGTCAGGTGAAATTAAATTAGAACGTCAAAGGAATGTCAGTAGCAATATCGTGTACACAAATAACCTTACCAATATCGTTACATGTTATCGTTTAAAATAATAAGAAACATTATATGTATTATCACAGATTTAATTTTATTTTATTTGGAATAATAAACAGTTACAATATGTGTAATAGTTAAAGAAAATATAGATTGAACGTTTAAGGGATATAGCTTAACAGCGAATAAACATAAGCTGATGAATTACAGATGAGTTGAGATGAGAATAGAAGGAAGAAAGTTCATTACGTTGACTCCATGTTTAAAGTAAATGATTAGAAGCAGAAAAAAACATAACTTCTGATTGAAAAACCCCTTGTTTTATCATAGACTAGCTAAGCCTCCAAGGTTTTTGTTGTACAGCGGGTAACGTCAAAGCTAGTCTAAAAAAGTAGCCTAAGTAGTAACTTATATCATCAGTTATCTATAAGTGAAAGTCCCGTCAAAATCGGTCCAGCCATTCCAGAGATTAGCATGAACAAACAGACAGACAGATAGACGGACAGACAGACAGGCTAAAATTGCAAAAAATGATATTTTGGTACATGTACCGTTCATACATGCATACGCAATATACGCATTTAGTAAAACGCGGTTATCTTAATATTACAAACAGACACTCCAATATTATCAATTTGTATTGTATAGGTGTATTGTACGTGTTTCACAACACCAGTCATGATTAAAAATTTGTAACCACTTACAATTTTTTTGAAATTAAAAATCATATTCGTAGACTTAATGTCACAATAAAATATAAATACATATGTGTGTAGATTTCTAAAGTGTAAAACTATCTAAAAATATCTAGGTAAAGAAATAAATATAATACCATTATTAATTTATGAAATAATTATACGACTAAATAGATTCTTTTATGAAGTATTTCGGCTTCGTAACAGCAACGATTTAAATTTAAAAAAACTTTACTCATCTTACACGCGTTTGACAGTTTGAATTCAAATTAAGCTAAGTCTCAACTATGGTAACCAAAGTATCAAGTTCAAAGTATCTTCGTGTTGATATTCGTGCAATTTATAATCTTGGTTGATTTAATACCGCCGCCCATAGACGTCCGCAACACCAGAGGTGTCATAAGTGAGTGGTCGGCCTTTTAAGAACTAGTACGCTCCTTTCTTGAAGGTTTTGTAAAACAAAAACTATGTGAGAAGGCTTATTACACAGGTTTGGATCATTTAGATGACAAATTTGCTTGGGATTGATGATTACTCCAAATTTTGCCTACGTATTTTGTGTGAAAGTGATAGGTATTTTTTATGTAAGTAAATGTAAGTATAATAGGCTTGTTATATAAGTTCATGTTTAGTATTTTTCAGACTATTTCCCCGGCCAAACCAAATTGCCTGCTGACGGTAGTGTCGCGGTTCGGGTAGTTAATTTTGACTTATACCGGTTAGGTAATACGATGGCTGTTGCTCTTATGCCGTCTGTATGGACAGACCGACTCAATATTATGGTCCTTTCGTCAAAAGGCTAACCCAGATCCTATACTGTACTCGCATAGATTTTTATTATTTTGTATTTAATCAATCAATCAATCGGACTTAAAAAAAGACACCTCTGTGGTTAGTTTCAGCATTTCTGCCAAGAGTGAGTCTTAGGAAATGCTGGCCTCTTCTAGCTGTAAAATCCGACGTGTAAAAACATCTGTAAAGATTTACTTACAAAATAAATATCATTTATCTATTTATGTACCTCCATGGTGCTGAATTTATCATACAACCTTTTTTAATTTGTTAATATTAGTCATTTCCTCGCTGAGGTGGGATGAAAAGTTACGTGTTGCACTCGAGTGCAACACGTAACCGTCGGCTCGTGCTCTTTTGATTCCGTCGCTAAGGCTCAGGTTTCTAATTTCTTTCGCTTGCTCAGTCATCAAAATTGATCACGCGGTTAAAGGGAAATTTGTACTCTTATATAACAAATAACTATTGGTATATGTACCGTGTATACATATACACAAACAGACTCTTCGATTTTATTTTATTGTATATAGATATTAATGAGTTATGTGAAGTGAATCACTTTCTACGAAATAATTTGGGAATCCAGAACTTCGGTTGTTTGTGATTTTCCTGTTAACGTGTGACCCAGATTTAGGATGATGAGTTGTTTGTCATATAATAAATTCGAGAACCGTGAAAATGGGTTTTCCAGAATTAATTGTTGCCGTACAATTGCGCCAGGTCACTAGTGCTTGTATTAATTTGTAACTAATTTAAGGTGTTTAATGGAAGGTGTACTTGGAAATTTATTTATTATTTATTTATTTAAGGCATACGTTTATAGAGTAAACACAAATATGAAATTAAAACAACTACAAAACAACTCAGTACACGTGCTACTCCAATTAAATATATGTATACATTTATATATAACAACATAAATTCCAGAGGGAGTGGAAACAGCAACTCAACAAAACAAAATATAAATATTCATATATTGATTTCGTTAGTGCCTATGCACTAATGCACACAGATAAAAATAAATACAACAAAAATTTTAAACAAAACAAAAATCTCTAACAATACGTTTTGCGCAGTCAAATTTTAAATAGAGAGAAATTTAACTCCGTGGGAGAGCCACGCTTCGGCATGCATGGGCCGGCTCGACCGGAGTGACACCACGGCCTCACAGAAAACCGGTGTGAAACAACGCCTGCGCTGTGTTTCACCGAGTGAGTAAAAATACCGGAGGCTCATACTCCAACTTAACTGTTATCATACTCCAACTGAAGCAAAAATGTTTGACCTAGATATATAATATTTCTTATTGAAATGTTTTTGATGTAATTTCAGATGTTTTTTTGTCTGAGAAGCTGTCTTAGTTTACGCTCTTGCGACTAGGTCGTGCATAATGATTGATAAATAAAGAACTTGATCCAATTTCTAAGGACTAAGGTATTAGGTGACATAGGGTGTTATGGGACTTTTTAGGGTTTCAACTGTTCATATCGATTTCCACATATGGTTGTATACTTACACGGCTAACACGCTCCCTGAATCTCTGTAACGCTCACATGATCCGCCAATTGATAACTTGTCACCGAAGTGAATTATAGGTGAGTACCTATAATTCACAATTAATATTTGGTAGAATATTAGAGGCAGAAATATGCGGCTTTAGAGCAACAATATTATTTCGTGCCAGTAGCGGTGGAGACCATGGGCAGCTGGGCCGCCGACACTCTGAGGTTAGTGGGTGAACTTGGCCGTAGGCTTTCGTTGCTTAAGGGTGATTCCCGTTCCGGCTAGTTCCTGGTGCAAAGATTGGCCATTGCCATTCAACGCGGCAATGCTGCTAGTTTAATGGGCAACTTTCCACCGGAGGTGATCTGGGATGGGTTGAATGACCTATGAATGTTTGTGCTGTCTTTTGTATAAATATGTATATAATATGATTAATGATGTAACAGAATGATTTTTGTAAATTAAATTTAAGAGTAATGTAATAAATAAAGAATATTAGTATTGAAGATATTGAATTTGTAATACGATAAATAACATAAGTAAGAAGGCTCTTATTCTGAAAAAAAAGAGCTCAGAAAATCGTGGAAATTTAATCGCTCTAAATTGCTTTTGGCTCGAAAACTGTACGCCAATGAGCGAAGTTTAAAATATAAGGAATTCCACAATTAATGCATGATAATGCAAGTCATTGTAGAAATATTTATCTATGTACATATTGATACAGTTAGGAAAATCATGATATTAGTTAGTTATTTTATTGTATAGCAATATGGAACTACGACTTCGCCCACAAAGTTTTGAGAATGTTTAAAATTTAACAGAATTTTTGTAGGGCTAGTGAAAGAAGAATTACATACTGAGTCCTACATATACAGTACGATAAAGTATTAAAATTGCCCGCGACTCTGGTGTTTCGTTTGCTTTGTGTACCATATTCTCATAGTACATTACATTACTTTAAAAAAAACTTATGTATACTTAATTTTTTAATATTTTTATAATTTTATGCAGAGTTATTCTTTTGCGCTAGTATTTAAATGCTCAAGAATAAGCCTTGAGAAACTTTGCAACCAATTTTGCTTATGAGTGGTTCTTTAGTTATTTTAACTGTCGGCAAAATGTATGTATATGTATAATGTACTCGTAGGCTATATAGCTACTACGTTCGTATAATAATATTATTATACTACAATATGCATCCTTTGTTAGTTGCATGTTTTTCTTACAAACCAATTTGGATTCAGTAACACAATATTATCAGGTTTACAATTTTAATTGATTTTCCGTTTGACAAAACAACCTGTTATTGCGGTGATTGTGTTTGTTGATCTTTAATTTTAATATTACATATTTAAAACAAACAATGGTCGGCTTGATTCAAAATATATACTTTTCATAAAAATAAGGTGTTCGATTACAATTTGAATTTGAAAAGAAACGTACTTGGTTGTACGTCATCAAACCAAAAGGTTATGTTACTTCCTGTGTGACTTACTGTCTTGGGTTTTATTTGAGTGACATTTGGATGACGAACAAGTCCACCTTTGCCTGTGATTAATACGTTTTTATAAGGTAACAAATTAGTCTATCCTATCTGTGGATCTGAGGGTAAAAAGACTTTTGATTTTGGAATTGTAGATTACCGGCGGCCTAAAGATGACCGTTATAGTCTGAGTCATCATGCTGCATTATTGCATTGATGCATTTGCAATGAGTATGTGACCACTACTCTTGATACTGCTCTGCTGAGGGTCACTTTGGCAAGTTCAGGAATAAAATAAAAAAAAGGTGTGTGTGCGATTCACACACGACAGAAGTGAAACATCAGTGAATCGACAAAAGAATGAGACCGACATTGGCTCTCTCACTCTGGCTCACGATTTGTAGGTGTCTTTTTGTATTTGTGTCTCTTACCTGTCGTTTTTTCCGTTGCATCCAGTTTGAAATCACAACGATTCTAAAGAAGTTTCACTTCAAAAAACACGTTAGTATGTATGTATATTCATGTTTCTTTTTTTTATTGAATAGTGGGCAAACGAGCAGACGTATCACCTGATGGTAAGCGATTACCGCCGCCCATGGACACTCGCAACACCAAAGGCGTCACAAGTACATATTATATTATTTTAATACAATGCACAACAAATATCTAATGCACAAAGTATCAAGAATTTAAGGGAGGCCATCATCATCTTCTTCAGCCATTTGCGTTGCCAACCTTTGGGAGATGGGAAAGGGGATGGGGGAGGGGTTGGGGTATGGGCCTCCGGTAAGGTTATGTATGTATATACATCTGCAATTTAATGAGAGGCGCAATTCCGTTGCCGGCTTTGAGTCCCTCCATCTTTCTATAGGTACCTACATTTTTATGCCATCGCAACAAACCTATAGACACATATTAACATTAAATATACATTATTATTAACTTACGTACAATTGTATTCAGTTATTAGTGACAATATTAGAACATAGCTAAGTTAAATAAACAAATACAAGCTGCGAGATTGTTACAATCTCATCTTAAAACTAGTTTTAATTAGATTTACGTATTAATTTATCAACAACAATTTTGTTTTATAAATATATTTATTTATTCTCATCATATTTTGGCACATTTCTCATTTTATTTGGGGTTAAAGACATGTGTAATCTACAGAATGATATTTAATGTTTTCGTTTATATCCGATGACCTGACATCAATCCTCTTTGGTAATGTGATTGGTTTTTAGATGTGATAAAATATGATGAAATGAAATAGGATGATAAAAAACAATAGAGAGAGGTACAACAAGACTACATGTCACGGGAGCGCCACGCGTTGGAACAAATAGGCCGGTTCGACCAGGGTGATGGCGCAGCCTCACATATTACCAGTGTTAAGATCTTTAGTTCTACTGTATGTGAGGTCATGGGAGTTCAACATCAGGTAGTAGTGATACGCTGATTTCAGCTCGAACGGGCCATCTCAACCGAGGCGGTATTACCCTCTCATATATAGTCCAGGGTCGATAATTTTTAAAACCAAAAAAAATCATAATAGGATGAAACCCATTAGAAAAGGAGGGAAATATGATACAAATGAAAGGAAAAATAATTTACGGGCGATCTGAGGTTGGGAAGGGGATGGGGGTGAGTTTTTAAGGGTAAAAAACGGTTTTTCTCTATTTCCGGCAAAAATAAAAGTCCTATCGAAAAAAGTCAAATGGAAAAGTTGTAGATAATAAAAAGATCTAAAACTTTTGTATTTACACTTTTTTCACATAACCTCAAAATTTATGTGAAAATTTCAAAAAATCAAGTTTTTGGTTTTTTATTTGTATCTTTTACAAAAATTGTTTTTTTTTTAACGAAATTTTGTGAAAACTTACCTTTTTATGTCCCAAATACGCTGTAATTTATTTGATTAAAAATATTTATTTTTTCACCTTATTTTGAATTAATATCGAAAAAACACCCTAATTTTCAATCGAAAATTCACCCGTCAAAATATCAGCTTTTTTCAAAAAGTTGGTATGGTTTCTGTTCGTTGAAGTCTCTACTTTCCGATGGTGAAAAAAAAAATATGTTACTATGGTAAATCTTCTCAGAAAACGCAAAAATAAAAAAAAATCTTGAATTCGAAAAATTTTTTTTAATTATTATACAGGGTCTGTCGTAAATAATGGATAAGTCGTAAACTGGAGTTGGTCCGGCTATGAGACTATTAGAAAATCGTATCTTTTTGCCAGGGTTTCTAACCGTATGGAAATGGCGTAGACTTTTATGTTTTTTTATAAATTTCGCTACTCTTTGCATTCATTCCGTTGCTATTTCGTTAAATTTAGGTATTTCTGTGTCATTTTTTTCGTATTATAGTCTTGAAGATGTGTATTATTTAGTTTTAGTACTGTTTTAGGCGTTTTTAACGTTGGTCATTTTCAAAATTGTCATTTTAAGATTTTTTATGTTTTTGTTTTACTTAGGGTCAACTTTTGATCATTTACTGTGTAAAAAAAAAGTACGGCGCTATAGCTGCCCATGATCTTAATAAATTATCTAGTATGTGTAGATTCTAAAAAGGTATAACAATGCATACTTCACAAGTAATATTAAGCTACATGAGCGAGATCAATATCAAGGTGAGAAAATATTTTTTTCATGTAATGTTGTAAATGGTTATAAAACTTCGTCAGAATGATTTATTTCTGCCAAGATTCTTTACACAAACACTATGGGGCCACTATTAAGGATATTCAAAGAAAACTAGGTAGTTTTTTGTCAAAAAAATTTCATGCCTCCTCATTTCATAAAGGTGTTTAATTTTAAAATTGATGTGCTCTAATAGTTACATGCGACAAACATGTTACAAGTTTATTCGTAAAAAGGATCATCAGGTAAAAAAATGAACAAAGACAGCAATACAAAGGGTCTCCCCGCGTGAAAAGGACATTGTTACTAGGCACACTGCATGATGCACCGTCCCTTTCACACTCACGATGTGTGAAAAGGTTAGCATGCGTTTAGCTAGGGCGCACTCCTGATACATCTCTCAGTGTGATTTTGACCATCGCATGTGCTCTCGTTTTCATTACTGTCGTCAATTTGTTACTGCTTTCTAATATCGGACTTAGATTTTCTTTGTGATTTGGACTTGTTAACCTGGTGATATTGACAACTCAGCTCTCATTTATGGGCATCGTGTTGTGCTATCGATTGCACGTGTTATTTTGGAAAATTTTGTATATCATGCCTCAACAATACACGCCGGCCGAATACGTAAACATGCATTACATTTATGGTTTATGTGATGGCAACGCCAATAGAGCTGCTAGAGTTTATCGGGAAAAATATCCAAATGCCCGGCATCCTGACTATCGTGTCTTCATAAGAGTGCACAACACATTTTTGGAAGGACGATTTCCTGGGACCGGCGTAGGCGGGGCGAGTGAAGGACGACCACAACGCCACAGTGCAGCCGAAGTACTGGAAATAGTTGCAGAAGACCCTGGTACGTCCATAAGTGTAATTTCAAGGCGCACCGGTATACCTCAAAAATCTGTACACAGGATTTTAAAAAGGCATGAATTATATCCCTATCATTATCAAAGGGTCCAAACATTAATGCCAAGGGACGCTGCTGCGAGAATAACATTTTGTCGCATAATGCTGCGAAAGATGAGGGAAGACCAAAGTTTTTTTAATAAAATTTTATGGAGTGACGAGTCAACGTGTCGAAAAGCTGGTTTTTTGAATCTTCACAACATACACAGCTGGCAACTCGAAAACCCAAGACTTATCCGAGAAGACCGATCGCAATATCAATTTAAAATTAATTTATGGACTGGCATTATTAATGGCAAAATCATTGGTCCATTCGAATTGCCGGCAATATTAAATGCGGATATGTATTTGAATTTTTTAGCAAATACTTTACCTAGTTTACTGCAAGACGTCCCACAAGAGATAAGAAATGAGATGTGGCTACAAAATGATGGGTGTCCAGCACATTACGCTGTTCGTGTCAGGGAACATTTAAATAATACTTATCCAGATAGATGGATAGGGCGATTGGGGCCAATTCGCCAGACCTGAACCCCTTGGACTTCTTTTACTGGGGCTGTATAAAAGAAAAAGTATACAGTGAAACAATAAGTTCTGTAGAAGAGTTGCGTGCGCGCATTCAAGTAGCAGCGAGAAAAATTGAAGAAGCCGGTTATGTGCGCCGGATTAAGCGATCGTTTATTAGGCGATGTAGAGCGTGCATAGCTGCCGGCGGAGGACACTTCGAACATTTAGTTTAAGTTGTTGAATAAATATTTTTACGTACTAAAACAACCTAGTTTTCTTTTGAATATCCTTAATAGTGACCCCATAGTGTTTGTGTAAAGAATCTTGGCAGAAATAAATCATTATGACGAAGTTTTATAACCATTTACAACATTACATGAAAAAAATATTTTCTCACCTTGATATTGATCTCGCTCATGTAGCTTAATATTACTTGTGAAGTATGCATTGTTATACCTTTTTAGAATCTACACATACTAGATAATTTATTAAGATCATGGGCAGCTATAGCGCCGTACTTTTTTTTTACACAGTAAATGATCAAAAGTTGACCCTAAGTAAAACAAAAACATAAAAAATCTTAAAATGACAATTTTGAAAATGACCAACGTTAAAAACGCCTAAAACAGTACTAAAACTAAATAATACACATCTTCAAGACTCTAATACAAAAAAAATGACACAGAAATACCTAAATTTAACGAAATGGCAACCGAATGAATGCAAAGAGTAGCGAAATTTATAAAAAAACATAAAAGTCTACGCCATTTCCATACGGTTAGAAACCCTGGCAAAAAGATACGATTTTCTAATAGTCTCATAGCCGGACCAACTCCAGTTTACGACTTATCCATTATTTACGACAGACCCTGTATAATGGAAAAAGAAATAACACCTGAACAGTGATCAAAGTCCACAATAGTTTCACTACAAAAAAAAGGTGATAGGAATAACATCAGAAACTACCGGCCTATATGTCTGACTTCAATTATCTACAAAGTGTTTGCAAAAGTAAAGTTTAATGGGTAAAATTATTAATAAAAATATAGAACAATTACAAAAATTCAAGATCTTACAGAAAAAAATCAGTTATTAAAATGGAATTCGATTGAGAATGGAAAACAACAGATGGACCAAAAAATAAGTATTATTATACAGTTTTTGTTGCTTACGCATGGAGGATTTTAGCCCATAATCACTGGGTTTGGGTTGATTTGGTAGGAGCTGGATGCGAGAAACCGAGGATCGAACTAAGTGACGTGCAATTGGGGAGGCCTATGTCCAACAGTGGACTACGATAGACTGATGATGTGATGATATAGTAGTAGATGGACAAGTAGAGAGGCATTTTCAAACGGAGAGTTGGGCAGACTGGATGAGAACAGGCAGTGGAAAGTATTGTTGGAGGCCTACGCTAAAAATGCGACTATACTACTAAGGATTAACAATAAATTAATTTAAATTATGTTACGCTATGTAATTGGTAGTAGAACAAAGTTTTTCTATTTTATTTTATTTATTTTAGTTTATATGTTCTTTAATCTCTTACTTGTTTCTTATTTATAAAAAAATACCATTGACTCAACGTTGTCCATCAAAGACCACTCGCTTAAAAAAGTTGAAATTCAACAAATGTTAACGATAATAGAGAAGTACCAAATGAGTGGGAATGACGTCGTCTCAACTCGTCATCACGTCATCATCAAAGTCACGTGGTCAAAACTGAATATTGGCCGATTATACAAGAGAATAGAGACGTTAAAAGAGATGTGACGCGAAAATCTTACATTTTGGCTTAAGGGGCTGAACGGATAATGATATTAGAGTGGCGATGATACCATAAGCATATCTTTAGTTGAATTGTACCTTATATTAAGAACATCAATTCCTACAGATTCTCATGCATATACAGTCATCAATATCAACAGTCCAGTGCTGGACGTAAGTCCAGGACTATTTATGTGAGAACCACGCTTCAGCATCCATGAGCCGGCTCGACCGGAGTGATACAATGGCCTCACAGAAAACCGGTGTGAATAGCGCCTTTGTTTTATTATATATAGGGGGCAAACGAGCAGACGTACCGCCTGGTGGTAAGCGATTACCGCCGCCCATGGACACCCGCAACACCAGAGGCGTTACAACTTTAATCAATAGTTGTAGTATCAGTTTTTCTGGAGCATTTACAAAAAATGCAAATACCCACGTTACCTCTCGCTGTAAGACTGATAGAAGATATTATGACCATAAATGAAAGAAATTAATCATCTAGATAAATTTCACTCAAACAAACAATTCTTATTATCACGATATCAACTATGTTTTTGTTGCATCACCTCGATAATGTCAACAATTTATAAAAACAATCTATTAAGGTTTTCCCACTACACTTTATATTACCTATAGCTATATACACAGACATATACGCATGACTATTGATGCGTCAGCTCGTCACTACAACTAGGAGTACATATTATGGCAAAAGTGTAAAGGACTTGCTCTAAAATGTACATCCTGGAGTCTGGAAATCTCTCCACCCTATCTAATATAATCAAAGTTAAAACTGGAGACAGGGTATTGAAAATGTATGTGTTTAGTGGTACATATAAGCATGTGTGTGGTCTAAGACGTCCTTATATGAGCTGTATCAAGCAACCCCTATGTTGTCAAGAGAAATGGAATGTCTATAACTCTATATCTATGACAGGTATGGAATAGCAGGCAGGTATAAATACATCTTAATGGTATTAAAAACCTTAGTTTAATATGACTGGACTTTCTATAATACTTGCATCGTGGGAGAGCCACGGTTCAGCATGCATGGTCCTGATACCACGGCCTCACAGAACACCGATGTGAAATAGCGCCTGCGCTGTTTCATCGTGTGTGCGAGGATCCCGGAGGCCCATATCCCAAACCCTCCCCCATCTCCCTTCCTAATCCACAAAACATCGGCAATGCACTTGTGACGCCTCTGGTGTTGCGGGTGCCTATGGGCGGCGGTAATCGCTTATCATCAGGCGATACGTCTGCTCGTTTGCCCCCTATATAATAAAAAAAAAATCGCTTGTCATCCGCACTTGCGACGCCTCTAGTGTTGCGGGTGTCCATAGGCGGCGGTAATCGCTTACCATCAGGCGATACGTCTGCTCGTTTGCCCCTATATAATAAAAAAAAATCGCTTGTCATCAGGTGATACGTCTGCTCGTTTGTCTCATATTCCATAAAAAAATTAAAACTTAGCAAAAACCAACTTATAAATGAAAACGTCACAATGACATATCAACCGTCTACCTCTTGCCGTTGTTAATAAAAAAAGACATGTTTGTTGTGTGGGATAATTTTTTTTATTTTATTTAAAATGACTAAAAGCTTAATATTCTGTGAATATTAAGTTACAATGCAGTGCATGAGACAGCTTATTAATATGGTTTGGTATGACGTTTTTACCCTTTGAAACACTCCAATTGATGCCTAGAATAATTAAACCAAACTCAATTGATAACACGACTGATTAAAAACGGTAAAACCCATATATTTGTGGCCGAGGTCAGCGCATCGTGTCTGGGTTTTAGTGAATGAGGTATTGACCCGACACCGGATCTTTTGATATGACCAAATTATCGTCAACCATTTTTTATAACTTCGGAACGATATAAAATATGTTAAACCCCTTGTTTTCTTTCATGACATACATACAGACAGCAAAGGGTCACTTAATGGTAAGTGCCTACCGCGTCTAATATACATCTAAGCGACAGATAAAGCGTTTTATAATTAAATAAAAGTGTTCTACTAGCCCTAAATGTAATTTTCCGATAATTTGTTACACCGACCAACTGTCCGTTATCTCTTTTATATGTAAATAAATCACTACATAGTGTAAAACAAAGTCGCTGCCCGCTGTCTGTTTGTCCATATTGTTACGAGCTGGGTATTGACCAAATTAAAGTAGTCGATTAATTACCAAAAATAACACAATATTTATTAAGAACACTTTTTACAATAAGAAATCACTAAATCACTCGTTAGTCGCACTAAAGATCTCTTCGATGTTTATCCGCTGTATCGTGAAACAATACTGTCCCTACGGCCAACACGTTCCGCTTTTATATGGCCGTGGAAATTACTCGAAACTACGAAAATATTCGATCGATGTCTCTAGGCTAAATAGATTACTCTAGAGCTGCTTGTAGCGCCATCTAGCGTCGAGTAATCGTCATAATGCACACAGTTGCGCGCTTTCCGACACTAGATGGCGTTGTCCTCGACAGTTCTCGATTCTTCTAGTGGACACTAGATTCATCTGGTTATGGCGCAACACTGCCCCCTCCTAAGACATGCTCGTCCCGAGCATTATCGGTTCCATAGTATCGCGCCAGTCGATCTACATGAACTATCTTTGGGGCGCCTCTTGGACACTTCTGTATCCGGTAGGTAACATCATTGATTTTAGTGACTACCCGGTATGGCCCATCCCATTTTGCTTGTAGCTTCGGAGATCTCCCTTTACTGCGAACTGGATTATGTAGCCATACTAGCGAACACTCTTCGAAGCCCTTATTATTCGCTTTCCGGTCATAACGGGTTTTCATCTTTTCAGACATTTGTTGGCCCGATTGTCTGACATGCTCATAAATGTCATTCATCTTGTTCCGCAAGTCATTCGCGTACTCCGTTATACTTCGCGGGGTATCAGGGGGTATTCCAGTGATCAAGTCTGCGGGCAACCGTAGTTCTCTTCCGAAGTTTGCAAAAGCTGGTATTACGGAAGTACATTCGTGGACTGCACTTCGGTATGACAGAAGAAACGGTTGGATGTGTTTGTCCCAATCTTTTTGCTTACTTTCAACTACTTTTGCCAGATACCTCTCTAGTGTTTGGTTAAATCGTTCCACCATTCCGTCCGATTGTGGGTGGTAAGAGGTGGTTCTGGTTTTGTGAGCACCCATCACTCGACACATTTCTTGAAATATTTGAGACTCAAAATTTCTTCCTTGGTCACTGTGGATTTCTAAAGGCACTCCAAAACGACAGAAGACTTCGTGCACTAATTTATCTGCAACTGTTGATGCCTCTTGGTTGGGAATGGCAAAGACTTCTGGCCACTTAGTGAAGTAATCCATTACGACCATGAAGTACTTGTTTCCGCTTTCACTTTCAGGAAACGGTCCTGCCACGTCTATAGCAATTCTTTCCCAGGGTGCACCAACATTATACAATTTCAATGCGCCTCTGCTACGTGTATGAGGTCCCTTCACGGCCGCACAACTGGTACACTTGCGACACCAGTCCTCAACATCATCACGACAATGAATCCAGTAGAATCTTTCCCTTATCTTTAACAATGTCTTCTTAACTCCCATATGACCTCCTGAACATCCATTATGGTAGAGCTGCAGGACCACTGGTATCTTAGCTTTAGGAACAACCATTTGCAGGTGACAGCTGTCTCCTCGAGCGTTTTCCCATTTACGGCACAAGACTCCATCCTGGATGACTAGACTATCCCATTGAGCCCAATAACTCTTCGTGGTCGAGCTCAGCGATGCAACTTCGCTCCAGTGTGGCTTAGGAGTCTCAGCTTTAATCCACTCGAGAATTGGTTTGATATCTGCATCCTCTTGCTGTGCTTGCTGCAGGCTTTCCTTCCATTCGTTGCTAAGGTCCGTCTTTATCGTCCTTATAGGAACAGCTTCCTTTACTTCTTGCTTGGCGCAGTGCTTGCAGTCTTCAGGGCAAGGTCTTCTTGATAGTGCGTCTGCGTTACCGTGAGACTTTCCACTGCGATGTTCAATCATGAAGTCATATTCCTGTAATAACTCAATCCATCTCGCGACTTGTCCTTCAGGATTTTTAAATTGTAAGAGCCACTTTAATGCAGCGTGGTCAGTTCGGAGGTGGAATTTACGCCCAAGCAAATATTTGCTGAAATGTTGCAGTGTCTTCACTACGGCCAGTAGTTCCCTTCTTGTGACGCAGTAATTCCTTTCCGGCTTCGACAAAGATTTACTGAAATATGCAATAACAACCTCTTGATCACCTTTCCGCTGGGATAACACACCGCCAAGCCCAGTATCACTCGCATCTGTGTCAACTATGAATTCATTTTCGGTATCTGGATACCCTAAGATAGGTGTGTTGCATAGACGTCTTTTTAGCTCTTGAAATGCAGTGTCACAACTTTCATCCCAGCAGAAATGTCTTTTCTCTTCAGTAAGTTTATGAAGGGGTTTAGCAATATCCGCAAAGTTTTTCACGAATCGCCGATAGTAGGAGCACAAGCCCAAAAATGCTCTTACTTGGGTCTTATCTCTTGGAACTGGCCAATCCTTGACGGCAGCGATCTTTTGCGGATCTGTTTGGACACCCTCTTCCGAAACCACATATCCTAAAAAGCTAACCTGCCGTTTGAAAAATGAACATTTCTTAGGACTTAACTTTAGGTTGGCACTTCGGATTTTCGATAATACGCGCTCCAGGTTTCGGATATGTTCTTCAAACGTACGGCCTACGATGACAATGTCATCCAAATAGACCAGGCAGGCATCTCCAGTTAATCCGGTGAGTACTGATTCCATCAGTCTTTCAAAAGTTGCTGGCGCGTTACATAATCCGAAGGGCATTACTTTGAACTGCCACAATCCTTTCCCTGTCGAAAATGCAGTCTTCTCTTTGTCCTTGGGATCAATCTCTACCTGCCAGTATCCACTTTTTAAATCCAAGGTGCTAAACCACTTAACCCCTGTTAGCATGTCCAGAGTGTCGTCTATTCTAGGTAGTGGATAGCTGTCCTTCTTCGTAATGTCGTTTAGACGGCGGTAGTCAACACAAAAACGCATACTGCCATCCTTTTTCTTTACAAGCACTACAGGTGAACACCATGGGCTGGATGAAGGCTCTATAACGCCATCCCTGACCATTCCATCAATCATGGTTTGTACTTCCTGTTCTCGTGCTACTGGTAATCTTCTTGGTCGCTGACGAATAGGCATCTCACTCCCAGTGTTTATTTTGTGTTGGACCAAACCAGTCTTTCCAATATCAGCGTCATTAGTAGAGAAAATATCAGTGTACTTAACTAACATTCTTTTAGCCTTGTCAATTTCTTCCCTAGACAAGACATCTCGACAGTCTTCTAAAAGTGTTGACACGTTGACTCGTGCATCCGTGCTAATTTTCGAAGTAGTCAAGTCTTGGCATCGACGCATCCAATCCACATCTTCGCAAGTGCCAATCAGTGTGCCCTTATGAATCACATGTTGCTTGTCACTAAGATTTAGCACACGTACTGCAGAGGTGTTAGTGGTACTTACTAGAGTTCGTGCGATCTTCCATGGAAGATCATTATCTACCCCTTCAATAAGGACACACCGATGCATTCGTCCAGAATTATGAGGGAGACTAACTGGCATAATTGTCTCTGATCTGGGAGGAAGAACAGCGTTCTTTAAGCTGTACACTTTGCCTGATGATGCTCCTTCCATGAACAGTTCTTCTTGACTACATCTCATTACACCTTGGTTGATGTCGATCTCACAACAATTGTTCTTCATGAAGTCTAGGCCAAGGATACAATCGTCAACTATATCGGCCACAATGACGTTATGCAGGTAAACTTGGTTGCCCAACTTCAACTCCACCTTCTGTTCGCCTCGGACGGGTATGCGCTGACCAGTGGCTGTTACTAAGTTTATTTGCTCACGGTTACATGCAATGTCCCTCAGGAACCGATTTGCAAGTTGGGAACTGATGACTGTGCGAGAAGCTCCCGTATCAATAGTCAGCTTACACGACGTTCCGTTGATTTCGCCTCTGATGACCAGGCTGTTCCCATCATGAGTTTGCGAGATCGAAATCCTTGGGGCTCTTTGAACACCAGCCAGCACCCGCCCCGCAGTCCTGGCGTTTACTCGTTTCCCTGCTGTTGTTGGGCAGTACTATCAACCGCCCTATTCTCCTGAGACCGCTCGTACTCACTTCCTATGCTTCGCTTAGGGCAGCTGGACCGAAGGTGACCTTTTTCACCACAGGCGTAGCATCTAGGGCTGTACCCCTTAAATCGGTCTCGCACAGGTGATGCCACAACCTCCCGGACCCGATGAGACCGATGGTCTTGTCTCACAGCTTCCACCTCTAAAGCATGGGCCAGAGCGTCCTTGAGAGTTTCATGGTGTCCAAGTCTCACAGCAGCTCTAACTTCGAGGTCACGAATGCCATCGATGAAAGCTTGCACCAGATTCCCGCCAATGAGCGCAGGTGCAGACTGGTATGCCTTACGGACCAGTTTCTCAACTTCTAGAGCCCATTGTTGCAAGTTTTCGCCGATGCGTTGGGCACGATCCTTCAGCTGTGCACGAAACACGTGCTCCAGATGAGCGTCACCATATCTTGCCTCCAATGCCTCCAGCAGTTGCTCATAGGTAACCTCCTTATCGAGGGCTTCGAGGACGGTTAGAGCCTGGTCTCGAAGACCCAAGGTGAGCGCGGTCATAGCCTGATCCTTAGTCCAGCCGTTCACTTTCATAACAGCCTCAAACTGAATCTTGTAGGCTGACCACGAAGATGTTCCATCAAACGGCGGTACTTTGAACCCCCGTACCGAAGGAGCAGCAGTCACTGTAGTCGAGGCTCCCTCTCCAACTTTAAGGTTTCCTAAGGCCTTCTTCACGTCAGCAATCTGAGTTTCGGCCTCAGTGATACGGTTCTCGTGTTGAAGAACCTGATCCTTCACTACCTTGAGTTCTTTGCCGAAAGTCTCATGAATGCCTTTTAACAAGAGCATCTGTTCCTCCTGGCGGCGTGCCTGGTCTTCCTTATCCCGTTGCATCTGTTCTTCCAAACGGTGGGCCTGCTCCTCCTGGCGGTGGGCCTGCTCCTCCTTGTCCCGCTGCAGTTGCTCTTCCAAGCGGCGGGCCTGCTCCTCCTGGCGGCGGGCCTGCTCTTCCTGACGGCGGGCCTGCTCCTCCTTGTCCCGCTGCAGTTGCTCTTCCAAGCGGCGGGCCTGCTCCTCCTGGCGGCGGGCCTGCTCCTCCTGGCGGCGGGCCTGCTCCTCCTGGCGGCGGGCCTGCTCCTCCTTGTCCCGCTGCAGCTGCTCTTCTAAGCGGCGGGCCTGCTCCTCCTGGCGGCGGGCCTGCTCTTGGAGCATTGCCATTAGGGCCGTGATATCTGGAGCTGCTGCCGATGTGGACGGCGTGGTTTCCATAGCTGGCTGCTGATCTTCCGATGTAGGCAGTTGTGCACTTCCAAATCGCCTCTGATCAGCCTCTTGCTGGCGCTGACTCCTAGTTCGGATACCTTCCGTGTCTTCCTTTGGTAAAACCGGCATACTTTAATCCCGCTTCTGACACCAAATTGTTACGAGCTGGGTATTGACCAAATTAAAGTAGTCGATTAATTACCAAAAATAACACAATATTTATTAAGAACACTTTTTACAATAAGAAATCACTAAATCACTCGTTAGTCGCACTAAAGATCTCTTCGATGTTTATCCGCTGTATCGTGAAACAATACTGTCCCTACGGCCAACACGTTCCGCTTTTATATGGCCGTGGAAATTACTCGAAACTACGAAAATATTCGATCGATGTCTCTAGGCTAAATAGATTACTCTAGAGCTGCTTGTAGCGCCATCTAGCGTCGAGTAATCGTCATAATGCACACAGTTGCGCGCTTTCCGACACTAGATGGCGTTGTCCTCGACAGTTCTCGATTCTTCTAGTGGACACTAGATTCATCTGGTTATGGCGCAACAATATGAATGCTTATATCTTTGAAACTACGCAACGGATTTAGATGGGTTTTTTTTAATAGATAGAGTGATTCAAGAGGTATGTTTATATGTATAATACATGCGTAATGTATTAGAGAAACACTGATAATTTTAGAGGTTTCTAATGTGCCGTTGTGTAAATAATGAATTTTAACTTTAGGTAACGATGCTGTGTTATTTTCAGCTTTAAGATTATAAGGTTCACGGTGTTCCTGACATTCTATTAATATTACCCAACTATTTCATAGAATTAGATCAATAAATTGTATTGTTTATTAAAACACATGCACATGCAATAGGCTGTTTATGTTTAGTAAGTCATTTTTGCGTCTCTATGTTATGACGAATGTATCGTGGATGATTCATACGAATATACGCATATATCTAGTTTATTTAAGTAGTAATTCTAATGATTTGAAATTGATACATAGATATGAAACGCCTGTGTACATATTCGTATTGTACCTACCAGTAAAATGGGGACTGAAAACAGTGACTGCACGGTTAGACGAGTAGTTTAAGCAGTAGCTACGCCGCTTTCTACTGTGCCAAGTGTTGTGTTCGAATCCCATATGGAACAACACTTTGTGTGATCCATAAATTTTTGTTCTGAGTTTGGGTGTTCTTTGTGCCACTTTCATGTATGTTTCTTAAGTCGCCCGCGATACAGAATGTAGGTATATTTTTAGACGGCAGTGCATATCCATTCGATACCCGTCTCTTTCTTCACATCCTCGGTCTTTCGTCGTCTACACTCTAGCACATTTCAGCTACAGCGACCATCGATTGGTCTGGAGACATGACCAGCCCACTTCCACATCACCACCAATCCTCCGCTATAGAAAAAAAAATCGACGGGTTGCACTCCGGGAGTGCCGGCAGAAGTGAAAACTTGAATATTAACGTTGTGCATTTTTGATATTTTGGAATGGTTAGAGAATAATTTTGTACGAATTGCTTTCATTATCAGTATAAAAGTATTATTATTTATGTGGTGGAATACAATATTCATTTATTGCGCTATCGTACAGAAACATGACAATTTATATTACATACACACACGAACATTCGCGCAAGCGCCCTGCGCCGCCTGTCCTCTCTCCATCCGTCTTACCAATTTTCGATCTGGTCACGTGACCTGACGCGAGTTTATACATTTTTACCATTTTTATTCCAAAAAAGTACACAGCGCCGCTAAAGAAGTTTTCACTTCAATAATTGAAAACTAGAACTATCAAAAATCTGTATGGCAGAAATCTACATTATTAATAAAAGTTTAAACAATTTTGTTTGTAAATTGTAAGGCACAATCCAATAAAGCACGGGAAGTGTAATTTTTACGAACATCAAACATGAAGTTTTCTGAATGTAACCGACTCGTAATTACATGTGTTTGGCAGCTTCTTTTACTTTATTAAAATCACCACTAACCATCACCACTGGTGATGAATTAAGAATACAAATTTCTGACCGCGTCAAAAGTACGGTCATTGGCCCGTACACATATACCTTGTCACTTCCGTGGGAGAGCCGTGCTTCGGCATGAATGGGCTGGCTCGACCGGAGAGATACCACGGCCTCACAGAAAACCGGTTTAAAATAGCGCTTGCGTTGTGTTTCACCAAGTGAGTGAGGATACAAAATACAAAGACCGACAATGTACTTGTGATGCCTCTGGTGTTACGGGAGCCTATGGGCGGCGGTAATCGTTTACCATCAGGTGATACGTCTGCTCGTTTGATCCCACTAATCCATAAAAAGAAAAATACATCCCTAGCCGACTGAGGAAGCAAACTAAGCAGGAGCAGGAGCATTGCAAGGAAAATTTTAAACAAATCCAAACGAACCCATCGGCTTTCTAAACAGAGGTATTGGACAGTGAAAGACTGTAGATGATTATCAGATTACACTGCAAGCGTGTACTGCTAAATATTTAACTTTTTAAATATGCAGCAATGACACTATCTGTACAGCATGTGTTAACTTCATGTTCAGTGTTGGCCTTTGTATGATTGCACTCATAGACAATAATGCACGCGTCGGTTTTTCCACATTGCTTTATATGTTGTACCTAGGTATTTTTATATACTACTTTTATCCCTCGACCTAGCTATTGTACCTTTTGGAACTAGAACATACTAGTTTGAAATTTACAGAATTTCGAATTATTTCTAGAAACGATATCGAAAAATTAGTTATTGTGCATGTAGACTTGTGATGAACTAATAACCGAATTTCATTCAAAATATGTTGATTAATAAGTTTAAATCATTTTCTAAAGTCGTACACGGAAATATAGTTTTTTTTTCATTGTTATTTTTTAAATCTATATGAATGTTAATGTTCTGGGTTGTAAGAAATGTTAGATATCTAATAAACGAGATATTAAAATGATGAAATAAACGAGCAATTCTTGTATATCTTTTTACATGAATTTAGTCTTTAAGAAATTCACTAAAAATATTACCGAACAGAGCTTGGTCATCTATGTACTTAATTTATTAAAAATAAAACTTTCGCGTTTGGGTGTAGGTTTGTTATATCAGGCTCGGCAACGGTATTTGAGCCTTAAAACTCCTTATTTGCTTGATATGTACTGTAATTTATTGTGAAGATTTCTCAGGAAATTCCAAATTACCAACTAATTAGATCGATATTGAACTTCGTCTACTTATATTAGTTAACTAGCTGACCCACGCAACCTCGTTTGCGTCTTCTATTGCCCGTAGCATGAAAATTTTCCCCCGTTTTTGAAACATTCCTCATTGGTGCTCCGCTCTACTGTGGCTGATGGTCAGTATAATCAGAATCCAAAGGTGGTCACCATATAAGCCAATGCAGCATGGTGACTCACACCATGGCGGGTCTCGAATGCTATCATTTTAGGTTGGTCTTCTGTGCGAGGTTAGTTCTGCTCCCATTCGAGCCGGTCCGTTCACCGTGGCTTTACTACCTTTAGTTACAGCACTCTTTTTTATCCTCTCTCGTGACAGCACCGCACCGAAGTTTGCCGTTTGTGGCGAGGTGATTCGTTGGAATCGACCCGACAAGGATCACACGATATACCTATCCAAGATCTTTATTAAATTCCCAGACTGTTTACGGTCCAAAACGTTACACGTGGTCTACGTAACAAAACCGACAGACTTCACTTAGGAAAGTCCAGATTCTATAATCATGATGCATCAACATATGAAATGAATCATTTATACATCTGCTAATCATGTTATTATTAAAACAGCAAACCAACCAAAACAAACGTAATAATACAGAAAGATCGAGAAGGTTTTAATATAAAACATTTATGGGTTTTAATCCACAAAGTTTAAAACCCGAATATCCTGTGTATTACTAATGAGATGAAACGAACAATGTACAATATAACTGGTTTTATCTAACCGATTCTATGATATCTAGTTTACCAGTCAGCATCGATAAGGACTAAACCATCAGAGCAGTCAAATATTTTCGATTCTAGTGTTATAACAATTACTTATATTATTACTTGGAAAAAATCACGGTTTCAACATCAATATTAATTTATCATCATCTTCCTAGCCTTCACTATTTCCAAAATTATTTGGGGTCGGCTACTAGTTCAACCGGATTTACCTGAATATCAGTTTTTACACAGAGCGACTGACATCTGACCTCCGCAACCCTGAGGGCGAACTGAATTCGAAGATTGAACTAATTGTCAGTATATTTGAGGGCACTGACTTCCCCATAACGATTGCCATAGATGTTCATTACAACCGGGACCGACGGCTTAACGTGCTCTCCTAGACACGGGCGGGAAACATCGCCATCTTCCCCATACTCTAGGCTGCTATTAAGAAAAACCAAACAGCAGTCAGACCCGGGAATCGAACCCGAGATCTCTTATTCTGCAGTCGATTACGCTAACCACTAAACCAACGAGTCAGCTACCAATATTAAATTACTTACCCCTATTTCTTCGCTATAAGGAATACTAACTCCTAACTTAAAGAAACGTTTTACCTTTGTTCATGACACACATATACGATGCTTAAGGTCATCGGAAAATCGAACCTTAGAAATACCAACACACTCCACAACTTTTGCTGATAAATCGTTCGCAGTGCAAGCTGCACGCCTGTGGAACTCCTTACCGGAAGCCGTAAGGCAGGCACAGTCAGTGAATACCTTTAAGAAACTCGTCAAGGATCACTATCTGTCTATGTAATATCTATATTCTTTATGGACATGTATATGTGTATGTATTATATTTATGTATGTATGTGTGTATGTATTCATATTTATGTATGTATGTATGTGTTCATATTTATATATGTATATGACGGCATTTTGTAGGTAATCTTACTGCACGACAACTTGTACGATACAAACGAAAAGTAGCGTAGTTTGTTGCATATGTGTGCGTTGACGCGTGTGTTTACTTGGAAGTAGCTGAATTTTTTGGCTTCAGTAAGAACAAAAGCCGTGCGTTATCTACCTTATTTATTTGACCTGAGCACGAAACTTTGATTATGATAAAAGTTTATTAAAATCACTGTCGAATATAAAACAATATTTCGAATATTTAAAATTATTATACATACGAGTACCTACATACGAGTATTATAGAAAAGTATACCCTTTTTTTCTGTACAGAAATATATTTCCTGTTGATCACCTGGGTTAGCCGGTATGAGGAGATTTCGTATTGCATCTGAGTCAATCCTTCAAAACGGACGTCACCGCTGCAATAACGGCGTCCCTTGTTCGCTCGTTCGTTCCTTCTACAAATGTATTACACCTAAGAACTCGTGCACGTCGCACAATGCTAGTCCTTGTTGATATCGGACACTAAAAGTGGCTAAAAAAGGAGGTCCTTGTAATACGTGTGGTAGTGACAGATAAAAAAAATATATATATTGATATTCATGTATTCCCATGGGTGTCGTAAGAGATGATTTAGGAAGCAAAGTAGCAGTAGCAGCAGAACTAATTAAAGTTATTGTTGATGATGTTAATTACGTGTATATCTACTGTCGAGAAATTTAGTCCACACCACCAAACTACAATGCGACTCAAATAAGAATAGGAACGTGAATGACGTCTATCTGTCAAATGTGTTTTGGAAAAACATTATTTAACACCTTGTCCCTTGAAAAAACATTATTAAACACCTTTAAAAACCTTGAAAAAGCATTATTAAAAAACATTATTTATACGCAAATAAGTTTTCGTTGCAGACCGTACTTTACACTGGACATTTACAAATAGAGGTCATTGACTTTCCTATTCTTTAATTGAGTCGCACAGTATACAGTATCGCAATGTATACAGGTGTATAAACATAGCCCACAGGATTAGCAACCTGAAGTGGCAGTGGACTGGCCATATTTGCCGCAGAACCGATAACCGTTGGGGTAAACGGGTTCTTGAGTGGAGACCGCGTCTCGACAAACGTAGTGTAGGACGTCCACAAGCCAGGTGCAGTGATGATTTGCGCAAGACGGCTGGCAGGAGCTGGATGCGAGAAACCGAGGATCGAACTAAGTGGCGTGCAATTGGAGAGGCCTATGTCCAGCAGTGGACTGCGATAGACTGATGATGATGATGATGTATACAGTATCTAGGTATGTACTGAGTATGAGTATGAGTATGACTGCACGGTTGGCCGAGTGGTGTCAGCGGTCGCCATGCCGCTTGCTACTGCGCCAAGTGTCGTGGGTTCAAATCCCACGCGGTACCTACAACACTTTGTGTGATCCACGAATTGTTGTCCCGAGTCTGGATGTTCTTTGTGTCCGTTTCATGTATGTTTGTAAAGTCCCCCACGACACAGGATGTTTATTCCTAATGTGGGAGTTGTCTTTTAAAAAAAAAAAAAAAAGTATCAGCACGTATCAGAGAAAAAAAATATTTTTCTTAAACTATCCAAATTTATATTTTAATCCTTCGGGAATTTACAGAGCATCTTGTAATGTTTTAACACATTAAAGTTATTATTGAACAGACTACCATATTTATCGTGGGAAAACCGAAGTTAGAAGGCAAATGTGTATCGGCTCGACTGAAGTGATGCTACAGCACCGCAGGAAACGATGTCAAGGATTTTTTTTATTGTTGTTTACCGAGTTCAAAAAGCAGCAACACCATTGTTTGTGACTCTCAAGTTGTGGCTGCTGGTCCTCCTATTTGAAAAGAAACGTATATTCTTTCGTCTCATGGGAAAATTAATTTAGTCCAATGGAGAGTTAGCGTCAGGCAGTTGACCATATGTATATAAGTATCATTTTTAACCACTTTTAGTGTGTGGTTTCGATCTCGTTAAATGCATCTTTACGTTTCGTTCCTACCTTAATATTTTTCACGATAATTTGTTCAGTATTTAAGGTGTGAATTAATACAAACCGACTCACTTTCTCATTAGAACAAATATTAGCAGTATATAGGTGGCACTTTAACGTGCGGTCATTGTCCGTATAACCTTCCACAAGCCGTTTGTCTGTTGCCACCCAGTCGGTGAGGTCATGGCCGTGACGTCACACTATTGTCAAATAACTGAATATTAACTTTTTGTATGACGTAGTTTCAAACACAGTGCGAGCTAGTGCGACCAATAAGACTGTTTATATTAAGTCGCGTCTATTAACTACGTGAGCCCGAAACAATGGAACAGGGGGAATCTGGTATTTGTCCCATAGACAAAATAAATTATGTTAAAAACTTTCTTTTTTTTATCCATACATATGATATATATGTAGGATATGTATGTTTACATTAACTTTTTTTTTTATTGAATAGTGGGCAAACGAACAGACGTATCGCCTGATGGTAAGCGATTACCGCTGCCCATAGACACCTGCAACACCAGAGGCGTCACAAGTGCTTTGCCGATTTTTGTCCCCCATCAGGCGATACGTCTGCTCGTTTGCCCCCTACCACTACGGATAACCAACTAACTTCACTTTCGACATCCGGCCAGTTATCCCTATAAAGCGGAACAATACGCGCGCGGACAATTTTGATTCAAAAATCGGGACGACCCGCCAAAATCGGGACGTCTGGCAACGCTGGTCACCATGCTGCGTTGTTGCATTGTCTGCATTCGCAATAAGTGTGGTGACTACTAGGTACTTATGGATTCTGCTTATGCATAAAGTCACTTTGGCAGGCCCAAACATAAAAAGTAATGAATTATTAAAAAAAAAACCGTCTGTTTATTAAACATGACAGATATTGACATCTGTCATCTAAATTTGATGAATTTATTCATTGAAGAACTGTAACGATAGAAAGAACTGAAAAGAAAAGATTAATTGAAATTTTTTTTTGTTTGTTTTTTTTTCATTTTGATTTACCCTGTCACTCTCACGACTAAGACAAATCTCTTGACATCACCCACATAGGCTCTAGGGTATGCCCAACGAATAAACATACATACTACTCGAAAAATATAACCCTTCTTTCGCAGTCGAGTAAAAACTAATAACAAAAATATTCAAAAACAGTGTGTGTGCGTGTGTGGGTGTGTGTGTGTCTCAGCTCCTCTACACGACTTGAGTTTACGTCATGCGGCGTCACAACCTTCTTCGTATTTGTAGGATGTAGGTACGTTACGCACTCAAACTACGTTAAGATTCGCGGCGCTCACATCATTTTGGTCGCGGGAAAATTGTCCCTAAAAATAAACGTTCTAGCGCTATTTGTTTTAATAGTTTGTTAGGCGACATAACTAATGACAGCGTAACGACTCACTTTAGCTCTAACGCTCAATTTTACTATTCATAAATCTTTCATATCAAAATAATATCTATACTAATAATAAAGCTGAAGAGTTTGTTTATTTGTTTGAACGCGCTAATCTCAGGAACCATTGATCCGATTTGAATTTTCAGTGTTGGATAGTCCATTTATCGAGGAAGGCTATAGGCTATATATCATCACGCTACTACTAATAGGAGCGGAGCACCAATGAAGAATGTTTAAAAAATGGGGGAAAATTTTCACGCTACGGGCAATATAAGATGCAAACGAGGTTGCGTGGGTCAGCTAGTAATAATATACGAGTATACACTCAGACACAGGACAACTTATCATATCATACAATCTTTATTAGTATACATTTAACAAAAATATAGATGTGACAATTATAAAATAGAAATCGCTCACATAACCACTGAGTTACCAAACAATATTATTATGTGTTTGACCAACACCCTTGTCTTTTGTGAGTACTCGTATTTAAAGGTGCCGATTCACATTTTTGATAAAATTATTTTGTTTAGACCAACAATGATGAATTTAATTTTTGTTAACAGAAATCGGTCTCTCTGATGATAAGATGTACTTGTAAAGTGATAAAATTTACAATAAGTGCGATTATCTGTAATTACTTGGGGAAAACCATAATAGAATATTGTAATCTCGTGGAAAATCCATTACAGAAGTTAGATCTACATACGCCATATCAATTCTTTGTCTTTGTATTTCAAAATATTAAAGCAAAGCCTATGTGACGATAACCGAACTGTTGATAAACGTACTTAAGTACCTCTAAATATCTCCATCATTGTCATAGGAGAAGGACATTCACAGCTAAACATGTGATACCCGCTTCCAATGGTCATCGGACTACCTTGTAACCAAACGACAATGTGCTTAATGAAATCAAGAGATATTGCAATTTGTTTTACCTTTAAAAGACATTTTACAAACAATCATGAAACGGACACAAGGAATATCCAGATTCAAAATAACAATTTGTGGATCACACAATTGTTGGCCCATGTGGGATTTGAACACTTGGCGTACTAGACAGCGGCGTGGCGACCGCATAAACCACGTTTTTTTTTTACCTGTCGAAACCCCCTCGGGCCGTCACCCCACCGAGGTTTGCGGCGGGATGGTGTGTCGGAATCGAACCGACTAAAACCACACAGTGTGCCAACTCTGCGCCTGAGAAGGGAGGGGTCCGGGAATTGCAGCTATTAACACGACCGGGCCGACCGCATAAACCACTAGGCCAACCAAGTTTTTGAGGATATCGTAGAATCTGTAAACAATATTAACCTTACATATTTGTATGCATTACAATCGCAGTCCAAATTTCAAAACAATGAAACATTAAAGTTGGCAATAAAATAAACTGTAACTGTATTGTGTATCTGCGATTATAATACCAATCTTCCAAACTTGAATTTGTTCGTTACTACACAATAAATTGGTTGCTTTTATTCATGTTATTGATAAATTAATATTGATAGCTGACTTGATGGTCTAATGGTTAGCGTAAGCGACTGCAGAACAAGAAATTTCAGGTTCCATTCCCGGGTCGGACTGCTGTTGGGTTTTTCTTAATAGCAGCCTGGCCATCTTCCCCATACCTGGATACTCCAGGGGATGGGGAAGATGGCGGTGTTTCCCGCCCGTGCCTCGGAGAGCACGTTAGGTAAATTCATAGTCAAATAATAAAGTACAGAGCGAGACATAAGTATTACTTTATTTTTTAATCACATACCTTTACAGTGTTAAATATGTACTTTCTAATTGTAATTTTTAAGAAACCAACAATTTTATTTTCGCATATTACCTATTTTAATGCAATTTCCAGGGACATTTTTTTTAAAAGTGGCTCCTCCGTCACTCCCACATATTTAAGAAAAATGACTTCACTTTTTTATTCTACGTGCATTATCTACCTTTTTTTATTTCATCTGAGGTTTCGTCCTTGATTTTCGCATACGACAGCGAAGTACTAATTTTAAAAAAATGTGTACAACTTTATGTATTATGAATTAGAAACATAGTTTCAAATTTTGAGTTTTCTAATATTTTTATTTATAACTACCCGATACGATCAGATTAGATAATATTTAACAATACAATTATCGAGACCGAATCTGTGATTGTAGCCGGACCACAGATTGCAAAAAGATAAAAATGACAGTTGTCCTTTAGGGTGAATTATGGTCTTCCGTCCTTTCAATTTGTTAGATTTTAGATTGCGCGAACGCAACTTGATTACGTTACGAAGAGCATTCAAGTCGAAACTGCAAATAAATGCAATGTGAGTATTTTTTATATTAATTTGTACAAATAGAAAAAGTGAGACTAGAATAATTTGGTATAAACAGAAATTTTGAAATAACTTAGTCGTGGCTTTTTATATTAACGTCTTTATAAACAAAAAACAGTATAATGTTTTATGTTATAATTCAGTTTTGCTTATACGTTTTTAACTTTCAGGGAGGATAATACTAGTCCAAGTAATTGGGTGCCAGCGGAGTCCGTGAATTCTTGTAACAGCAACGAACGGGATACAATGTTGTATGAAGGAAACCTCAAAGAAGTGCTACGCGCTGCGAATGGATGTATAGCAGTAAAAGAACCTGTACCCAAAAAGCAAAAAGTCGCTACCGGTCAGTCGCCAATGCCCAAAGGAAAGGGCACTGGCAAAAAAACTAAAATGAAGTCAAATTGAAAAATGTTATGACATGTAAAAATGTACGAAAATTGATTAATTAATTGATTGACAATGACTTCATTTAAAGAGGAGTAGATTTGTTTGTTTTCAGGTAAGGACATACTATTTGAATACCAGAATAGTATGCTAGAAGAATGAATGAAGAATGTGCATGTATGGGGTCAGCTTATTGCTAAATCTATTCCATCTAACATTATAGAACTTGTTTTATGCTTATAGTGATGCAGAAGCACCTCTATATAGGCTACCGTAGTGTGGGTCACTATACTGCATTATGGCATTACCTGCATTTGCATTGCTTTCCATTAGGCACAATAGTCACTTTGACAGGGACATACATAAAAAAGAATTGCATAACAAAGAGAGCAAGGCAACTATAAGTACCAACAAACTATTAAAAACTATGGTTTATTAGAACTTTAAATTCCAACTCTCTTTATAATACCAACGGTTTGAATGTTTTACATCTTAAATATAAAATTCTCGTGTCACAATGTTAGTTACCATACTCCTCCAACATGGCCAGACCGATTTGCAGGAAATTTTGTGAGCATTTTAGGTAGGTCTGAGAATAAGCCAATGTCTGTTTTTCATCCCCCTAAATGTTAAGGGTAGTCCACCCTAATTTTTATTTCTAGATAAATTTTTATTTTTTTATGATACAACTTGAGAAAATACATACAACTCTGAATTTTCAACCCTCTACAATCAACCCCCTATCTTTCCTAAAATATAAATTCCTTTTAATGGCAAAGCAACGTTTGTCGGGTCAGCTAGTAATATATATTACTGGCAACCCAGCCCAGCTTCGCAGGGAACTCTTTGAGTCTTTACATTTCTTATATTTCCTCTAGTATAATATGCATGTATTATAAACCTTCCTCTTGCATCACTTTATTGCTGATGTGCATTAAAATCCATTGAGTACTTTGAAAGATCTTAGCGAACACACAGGGGAAGCAACTTCATTTAATGCTATGTAAAGGTAAAACATAATTGCTGAACAACTAATATATATTTTAATAAGTGCTATGTACCCTTACTAACTGCTTTCAAAATGTGCATTCTAGCTATTACCAACACCAGTACCTGAAGCAAGGACTACAAATGGAAGTAAAAAAGCACTTATGACAAAAGTACACACTGACATGAATATTTTTTTAAATTTATATCTATTATATTAAATACTTTTTGATAATAATAATTACTTTTCTTTACTATAAAATATAATCAATAAATTATTTTGTTTTTTTATTATTACCTATTAATACCACATAAACTGTCCTGTGCCGCCCCTATCAAAGGGCTTCAAACCCAATTGGATTCCTCCATATTACACAACACACACAGCTTTCACATTTATAGTGTGAGTTACTTAAACATACAAATAAATAAAATTGAAGTCTGCTTGTAATTTCAAATTAACTGCTTTTCACTAAATGCATGTGATAGTAAATAAAGGATTCTCGATTTTGACGGGATTTTCACCGGCAGATAGCTGATGTTATAAGAAGTAACATAAGTTACCTTTTATAGACTATATAGCTTCACCCTGCGGTTGCTGTAAAGGTTCAATAACCGCGGACCACATCTATTAACAAATAATTATATACTTATTTATAGTAAGTACTTAATATATTTCACAATTAAACACGAAATTTAAAAATACCCGCTATCCAACTACGCAGGTGATATTTTTGTGCACAAGTATTTGCGCAAACACAGGTGCACTCTCTCTCATAAACTAATTGGACGGTTAACCGGCACGATAGGGGAAATATCAGGTGCAGGACCGACAGCTTTACGTGCTCTCCGAGCCAGGGTTCAGACCCCAACTTCCAAAATCCGAGCAGTTATTATGTATTTCTATATTCAAAAAACTCAATAACAATTTAGGCTCGACCCAGGTTCGAACCCGAGACCTCGTGATCGGCAGTCGCATACGTCAAACGCAAGACCAACGAGGCAGTTTCAACGCGATCAGTAGTTAAAGAACTGTGAAAGATTTGAAATGCGAAAGTACTTTTGTATGATTATTCTGATAAAAGGATTATCAAAATATTTGATTAGCGTTCAATTACTTTAGTATTAAATGTAAGCACATAACTATAATTAAAATAAAACTTACAGCCTCACAGAAAACCGGTGTAAAACAGTGCCTGCGCTGTGTTTTACCGAGTGAGTGAGGATACCGGAGGCCCATACCCCAATCCCTCCCTCATCCCCCAAAGGCCGGCAAGGCACTTATGACGCCTCTGGTGTTGCGGCTGTCCATTGGCGGCGATAATCGCTTACCATCGGGCGATACGTCTACTCGTTTTCCCGCTACAACATAAAAAAAAGTGTGTGTGCCATTCACACGATAGAAGTATAACCAGTAAATCGACAAAAAAATGAGATGAATATATATAACAAGGGTAGGATAATTACAAAGTTTATTTGTTTAAAAATAAAAGTATTTTGATCAATTTATACATACACACCGATTTTTTGTATTTGTGTCTCTTACCTGTCGTTTTTTTCCGTTGCATCCGGTTTGAAATCTCAACGGTTCTAAAGAAGTTTCACTTCAAAAAACTTTGGCGTTTCAAATCAAATTAAATATGTAGCTATATAAGAGTACCTAAATGTCTGAATATCGAATATGTGCAGAGATTGTAAGAGCTTTGCAGATCGTACCTACCCTACATGACTCTGGGATCCAACAAGAGATCGGCAGTATATTGTACGTTTGGTGATAGATTAACAATACAAAGTTTCACCACGACCTATTCATCCCATGAGTATCATAAGAACAAATTACGTAGGACTGTAACACCACTGTAAAAAGAAGAAAATCTTGAAAAAAACATAATACAGAGTAGCTACCTATGTCGAGCTGTGAACTATTAAACGCGTGTGATTGTGTAGTATGAATTTACGGTCAAGGAGTTCACAAAATGTTTACATTTAGCGTTCATAAGCAAAGAAGTATCAGCTGTAGGAAGCGGTGGGAATATTGGTGAATTACACAACTCGAGATTCGAGATTGAAAGAGAACTTGACTAAGATTATAACATTTGTTCACTCTAGGAACCTACTAAATATATTATTTATACGCTAGATGTCGATGTAGATCGCTCAATATAGGTTTTCTTTTGAAAAGCATGAGATAGCAATAATGAATACTTAACCTTGTTTTTGTTTAAATAGGTACGTTATATATATACGTACGTTAATATACACCTTTTCACTATGTTTGGAATGATTGCTAAGCGTTGTGCAAACCAGATATACTGTATGTACCTAATAAGTACAGTCGGAAATTTGGTTACATGTTAACATTTCATTTGATTTTAATATACAAACTCGTCAAACAGTTCAATAAGCCCTGTTGTTATTTTTTTGTCATTCAAATCATTTCAACACAGGTTATGAGTTGTTTTTTACCTCTAACGAATTACTATGAAGAAAAACCCCATATGCCTAACACTGACCAGAAATAGTTATCATTCCTTAAAACGTACCTACTAGTGAATTTCTCGTTTAATCATGTTGATCAAAAACCGCAATTTAAATAATGTTATTTTAAACTATCGTGTGTGTCGTGTAGAATCGTGGAAGGCTACAAGTATTCCAAGAAATGGATTTTCCATAAAATAATCATACGTCACAACTGCTTATTACTTAACGGACTTCTGCGTGTAATGACAGCACACAGTGACGTATATATCAAATTAACAAACGTCAGTTTTACTTCTAGTTCTAAATTGTTGGTTCTGTTGTACGAACGGGTACAAACAAATACTCCAAATGATGTAGGTCTGTTTCTTTTTACAATGTTTTTTTAAGCTAATGTTATTGTCACGAAGGTACAGCTGAATAAATTATCATTTCTATTGCCATGTGGAGACTTGGGCCCTGTCTTTCGTAAAGGGAATATGTTCAGTAAGAATTCTGACATTTAAAACGTCAATTTAATATAATAGCAACTATAATAAAATCCAAACGAGTGTGGACAAAACCGAACGAGAGCCATGTTTCGGCACATAATACTGGACTATCTCGACCAGCGCGGCGTGATCCCATGGCATTATAGGACATCGGTGTTCAGGAATTCTTTCCTCGCTCTTCATCGAGTGAAAGAGGTTACTGTAGACTAAGTATCTCCCCTCTCAACTCTCTCTCTCTCTATCAAGTTCACGCCGATATTGAACTAGGAACCGCACATAAACATCTGCGACCCACGTGATCTGCAATTACCGACTGCCTCGGTGGCGTAGTGGTAGCGTATGCGACTGCTAAGCTTGAGGTCTCGGGTTCGATTCCCGGGTCGGAACAAATGTTTGTATGATCTGCAAATATTTGTTTCGGAGTTTGGGTGTTTTCTATGTATAATATGTATGTATTTACAAAAAAAAAGTATATAAGTATTTATATCAGTTGTCTAGTACCCATAACACAAGCTCTGCTTAGCTTGGGACTAGATGGCGTTGTGTGCTAAATGTCCGGCATATTTATTTATTTATTTGTCCGGCATATTTAATTACAAGTGAGTAACCATCTTTTGAGTCCCCTCTCCCCTAGAAATTTTAGGGTAACCTTACTCTCTCGATAAAAGTAAAGAAAATATAGCTGAACAGTGGTTTTCTGTGAAGCACATCACTCCAGTCATCGCATTATCTTATATCGGCCTTAAACTGCCACCACTGAACATAGCTCCCCCCGAGGCTCTCAGCAACAACCTGTAATTTTCTGACCCTGCCCAACCTACAGCTTGTACTTTATAGGGTGAGTTCATCGATCTAATTTTAGCCATTTCACAATATCTCGATTAAATCCTGGTATTTACCATTCTCAAAAGTGACGCGGTATTTGTAAATGTAAGCAAAGGAGAGTCAGATTAAATTTAAAAACAACATGACTAATACGTCTGACAGAACGTCATTAACAAAATGACATATTTTCGGATAAACAACGACAAAAGCTTTTCACTTTAATTTCGTACTACAGAGAATGACGTATATGATTACGTTTGACTGTCTCGATGCCGCAGTGGAAGCGTAAGCGACTGCTGTGCTTAAGGTCTCGGGTTCGATTCCCGGATCGGACCAAATGTTTGTATGATCTTCAAACATTTGTTTCGGAATTTGGGTGTTTTCTATGTATCTATTTACAAAAAATTATATATGTATTTATATCAGTTATCTAGTACTCATAATACAAGCTCTGGGACTATATCGACTTATCTTGGGACTACATAGCGTTGTGTGTTAGATGGACCGATGGATGGACGATATAGATTCCACTACTGTGCACTTTTCGAGAAACTTTTTCCCTCGTACAACGACTCGTTCTTTGAACGCGCGCGTTCTTTGAATAACGGTCTATTTGCTTGGGTTGTTTGTATGCATGAATATATGGATTTTAAATAAAAACAAGTGATTAATTTGAAAACGTTTTTTTTTAAACTAGCTTTTATAACTTGTTAATAAAAAATAGATTTAAAGTAAGAGTACTAGTATATACATACTCACAGGTATAAAACGATAAAAAAAATCGCGGACTGTTTTTAAACTGATTCCATATTTAAAAAACAATGCTGCACTTTATGTATCAAATCGCGCCAATTTGACATTTGCCATTTTGCAGGCCAGTATTACACACGATAGTTTTAGATATAATAGATAGTTATTTTTATGTTGAGTGACGCATCATAAACATATTCCTTCATAACAATTAGACTATTTAAATGTAAAATATTAGGAACCCAATGATTATGGTTACTATTTTGATTTTCTTATTTGTTTATGATATATTACAAGGTATTTAAAATATACGAGATATTCTCAAAAAAAAATCCAGTTCAAAAACAATATTATCAATAATTTCTGTATCGCAAACTATTTCTTCAAACAGTTCAAACAAATCAACAGATGACGTAGTGATGACGCGATCTACACAAAAACAGCGATAAAATATTGTAGTGCAATTTATTTGAACACGTAATCAACCATTATTAGCTATTACATAATACTAACACTAATATCTATAGTAAATGTAATCTATAGTCTAATAAACTTATGACTGCACGGTTGGCCCAGTGGCTTAAGCGGTCGCCCCGCTGCGCCAAGTGTTGAGGGTTCAAGTTCCACGGGACAAAACTTTGTGTGATCCTCAAATTGTTGTTCCGAGTCTGGGTGTTCTTTGTGTCCGTTTCATATATATTTGGAAGGCCCCCGCGACACAGTATGTACATTCCTTATGCGGGATTTGTAATTTAAAAAAAAATAAAAAAAATGAACGAGTGTTCTATCGTATCGTTGGAGAAGCAGTCTTCGATACATGTCGAAGTATAAAAGAGATACTAAGAGTATATTCTCACAGATAACTATTGTTAATCAATGCTTCCCTTGCTTTTCACTGATGGAGTAAGATTTTTTGTTGAAGCCAAATTGACTACTCTGCCTGATGGAAAGCTTAAGCAGAATCCAAGAGTGGTGGTGACCATACTCATTGCGAATGCAGACTATACAACAATGCATGGTGACAATATGGCGGCCCAGTGATGCTTCATCATCATCATCATCATTGTCCTAAGTCACAGGACTACCTAGTTTAGGAGTCAGGGTTTACATTATTCGCATTACCTTTAGTTAACCAAGACATGTTGGTTGACTGGTAGAGAATGCCATTAAGAAAGGCATTAAGTCCGCCAATGCACCTAAAGTGCATGATGTATTAAATAATAATAATAATAATGTGTCCTAATTTTAATCAAATAAAAGGTTATTGTATCAGTAAAGATTTTTATTACTTATTATTATTATTTTTATTGGGCCTCCGGTCTCACACTCACCAAAGAAACACGACAGCACGAACGCTGTCATCTTCGATCTTCTGTGGTCTTAATCATATACTTATTATGTGACGTGACGTGTTAACGCTTGAGCCAGCTGTGAATGGAGCTTCTTGCCGGTTCTTCTTCATAGGAATGACACTTTGGAACCCTGCACCTAGAGTCATTGATGTAACATTTTGAAAGTACCTCAAAACAATAATACAAGTTAACATAATTAATTTGAATATGAAAAAATAACAATAGTTAGTTTATAGTTTTAAGTTTTCAATTCTGTCGGCAGTCGTCAGGACTATTCTTTCATTTCAGGTGTCCGTGGGCGCGGGTTTTTAGTCGGTTCGAGTCCGACATAACCACCAATTGGTGGTTTCCGAGGGGACATCCCCACAAACAAAAAAAAAACGACAAATAAAGTTGATAAAGGGGAAAGAAAATAACGTTAATTGCTCATAATATTTATTTCAAGCATACGATTGATTGGCTTTCAAAAATCTCATAAATTAAATACAAATGCAAGATCTACAGAGTAGAGGAGCCGGTAAGATGTTCAGCCACGCCTTATGACGTAGAAAATCACTGTAACAAAACACCATCACGGAACTAATTCGGACTATTGTTAGTTTAATTCTAATCATGTGAGCATAACAAATCGTATACTAGTTCCAACGTAATTAATCCTTACGACCATTGACGTCAAGTGTTATGATCGCAATGTGGACCCAAACAGGAAAGTCGCAACATAAACACAAGCATTCCGTAGTGATTATCTTCACGGCGAGACATCTGAGATCGTATTCGATTAATGATTATTTACGTCATTCCATTGATTTTACACAACTCATTGAGACAGATCTTCGTTCTGTCATCTGATAATTGGTACACCTCTAGAATTAACTAATTAAATAAGTTAATTCCCGTTTTTGAGCTTGGCCACAACAGATGCTTGCACTAAATTATGTTAGTTTACGAACCATGACGAGACTTGCACAAAATTCTTATAGATAGGTAGATAACCGTTATATTTTTAAATTTGAAAAAAGAACAGAGAGAGTGGGAGAGAAACCGAAGACTAATTGTCTATGAAATTTAGAACTGTGTGAAAAAGGCTTATCTTTGTATATATATATATATATATGTGTAGAAAAAGGTTTATCAGTGATCATAGCTCATAACCTGATGACTCATACGAGGTATACGCCTACATTCAGCTTCATAAATACAAATGGCTAACATCTCATAATTTCAACGCTAACTGTACTAAACTCAAATTTTATTTATATTAGGCACTAAAAATCTTTTTTGTAAGAATATCTTCTTCTTCTTTTGATGAAATGGCAACCAGCCGGATCACTCGGATCAGCATTTCTGCCAATGTCAAGTATTTATAGTCTTCAATTATAAGTCTTCGAGTCTTTAAGTCGTCGTCGTGATGAAATTAATGATAAAAATATATATAATGTGGATGACATGAAATGGGGACCGTCTTTTGAAAAAACAAAAAACGATCTCCTGTAAGAAAATCAATATTGTAACATAAACATTAGGTATTAAAAGATGTGTCATGTTAGTTATTGACTGGAAATAAATAAAAAAATACTAAAATACTTATAGGTATGAAGTTTTTTGCCATTTGAAAATAAATATTGTAACAAATAAACTGTCTTATTTGCCGACAGATATGTGGAGGTATAGGCACAAATTTGTTACTTTAAGATAAGTGACTACCGAGGCTGAACCCCAAAAGATGGACGGTATTATTGCTGTTAATGGGATAAGAAAACTAGATTTAGTTATGTATGTATATTGAAAGGATCAAAGACAATGCTAGGAAAGGAATATTACTTATACTAATACCCAAACACAAAAACATTATTTTTGTGTTTGGGTATTTGTATATCATGATCACAACATTGTCTGGGGAGTAAATAAGTTCAGCAGTAAGAGTCACAGCTGCACTTCGAATTTGCTTTTTGGAACACAAATAACTACATATACTATGGTAAGTTTAATAAAATAGAAACTTATCAATTAAGCTCCACTCCCTGAGTAAAGCTCCAAAACTGTATCGTTTTGTTCCGTCACTATTTTCTGAAAGCGAATGTACTAAAACATTTTGTTTTAATCTCTTCTTAAAGTACCTACTAGATGAAATTTGAATCAATAAATTCATAAAAATATTAATAATCATCAAGCTTAAAAAAAGGTTCTAAGGAAAAGCTCATGTCCAGCAGTGAATTGAGGCACCTTAGCCACTGTCGGTTACCTGTGATGCAATCATAATTAATTGTTATATAAACTATGACTGCAACATTGTAATACTATTGTAGTCATGCTTTTCGTTGAATAGTTATTCGACCACTAGTTGTGGGTGTTTTATCCAAACGTACTTTCCCACAATGCGTCACGGATCATCCTTGTATACAATTATTACAAATTATTTAATTAATAATTTAATGTTCAAAGTAATAAACGTTTACATTTCCTACATAATCCCATAATACTAAGTTTCCTTCAAAGCGCGTTTAAAATAGGCCTTTGGCATTTATTTTCCTTGTTTTCATTTCGAATTTACAAAATTTGTAAATTAAAAAAAAAACCTTAAAACGAACTCTAACAGTCGAGAATTATTACCATAATGCTATTCCATTTAAAAATGTTATTTTCAAACTTCAAGTGATAGTTAAAAAAGTAGTTACTTATTGAAAGAACTTTTAGGCACTTAGTAACAACATATGTATACTAATTTAAAAATATTGACCGTTTCCCTACAGTGATAGCCAATATCGGTTGTTGCCCACAGATAACAAAAGCACACTTAGGTACTTTAAAAAAAATAGGCACGTTAAGCAGTACTTGGTCTTAAAATAATGAAAATCCCTCATCAGTAAGATATGAAAAACTTTCCTTTCATATTGTTGTTTCAACTTTCGACTTCCATTTTCTAAAATACGAGTATGTTACGTTAAAGTTTTACCATATTATCGTCGAATAATTTTCGTTTTTTCTAGACTGCTTAGGTAATATTATTTATTACCGTGATTACATTCCCAAACTTTAAATTGCGAATGGTCCTGGCATATTTTTTTAAGTAATATTGCGGCTGTATGACTTTAAAATGATTGTTGGAAAGTTTAACAATTACTGTATAGTGGCAATCAAACAGCTACAGCTTGGAGTGATACCACGGCCTCACAGAAAAGCGGTGTGAAATAGCGCTTGCGCTGTGTTTCAGCGAGTGAGTGAGGATACCGGAGGCCCAAAACCCCATCCCCTTCCCCCATCCCCATCCTCCAAAGGCCGGCAACGCACTTGTGACGCCACTGGTGTTACGGGTGTCCATGGGCAGCGGTAGTCGCTTACCATCAGGCGATACATATGCTCGCTTGCCCGATAATCAATTTAAAAAAAACATTAATGACAATCACTTAGTCATTAATTTGTTGGCTTCAGTTGTTTATGTAGGTAGGTACTCGTACTATCGATAAAATTGAATCATCAATAATTTGAAACCGTCAAAACAATAAAGATTTCCCTCCTTTACGGAGCATGACGCAATTAGGACGTTTTAAATACTGAGCAAGTAAGTCAATACTGGTCGGAGATGTATACAACCGTTATCATCACTGCAGTAAATAAAATAAAATTAAACGGTAATAATTATATTTTGAATCCGCGCTCTTTGGAATTAACTCAAAACATTTTACAAGAAATATCTCACTTAGGTACTAATGCTACAGATAATTCTCTGTGTAATTAAGTGACAGATAACAAGGTCAATAACATGGAATATTTGAATGTCTGTAAGAAAGTAATGTCGATAGTAGGTTCATAACAATATATTTTGCACGTATGACATAATAGTACCTATATATATGTTCCCACATAGTTGTCATTAAATACCGTCATACCTACATCTTATATGCAAATGACATCGGTTAAAATAGATCGGCCAATCATCGTTATCATCATCTCAGTCAACCAGTCCGGTATATTGTCCACCGTTATCCTACTACTATTATAAAGGCGAAAGTTTGTAAGTATGGATGTATGTATGTATGGATGTTTGTTACTCTTTCACGTAAAAACTACTGAATGGATTTGAATGAAACTTTACCACAATATAGCTTATACATCAGAATAACACATAGGCTACTATTTATAAAGATATAGCTTCGCCTCGCGGCGTTGCCCGCAGTTATCATCGTACCGCGGGTAGCACCGCGGGGTTCAGCTAGTATTATTATAAATGTTGAAATTGTAATTCAACCTCAGAATTCCAATTTTTATGAATTGAAAACTGTTTTTAAATTTGACAGAGTATACTTTTAATTTGGTCCTGATTCGACAGCTAACTAGAGTAACCGATATCGTACGGAGAATTAGCATCGTGAAGTGGAAGTGTGCCGGTCATGGTCGCTGGAGCCAACGAGTCGTAGGGTGGAGACCGCATCGATCTATAATATTGATCGAAGGGAGACCGCGATTAGGCGAACGTAATGTAGGACGCCCTGCGGCTCGCAGGACCGAGGGCTCGAAGAAAATGGCTGGTAGTGGATGGATGCGGGCCGTCCAAGACGGTGATAGTTGGCATTCTTTGGGGGAAACCTTCGTTCAGCAGTACACGGCTGTAGGCTGAAGTATACTACTGATTTGGTCCTGATTAAATTTGTATATCTTACCTAAAGGTGAGAAATGCATTTCTATAAAATATTTTTCTAAATATAGCTATAAAAATAAACGTTAAAAGTTTCATTCATTTGTGTTGTTTTTTAATAGAAATTACTCAAAATTAGTTTTCAATTCACAAAACTCTTGTGTAACTTATTTATTCGGCCGCGTCGTCAAATTTCAAACTACATTACGTTAAATTTCCGTGGTCCTCTATTATTTTAAAATGGACGAGGGCCAAAGGAAAGCCCGTGTTTTATGTAATTGAAAATAAATAAATGTAGGTATGGGAAATGTGGTGGAAAATCCACGCCGAGCGTTGAACATTACAGCACGTGTAGCCGTCGTGTTTTGATAACCACTCTGTATATACCCAGACCGTTGTATGAAAAGGTAAAGGTTAATCCCCATTGTTTTAGATAGCTGTGAACAACCGTTTTGGTAAATTCATCATATTTCTTCCGCAAACAATGAAGCAGAGGTATAAGTGTTGATAATAGACCTCCAATGTCTTCCATTCTATTTGGAGTCAGTGATATTTGTACCTACTAAGGGTATTGGTTTATTTGTAATATGATAACTTTTTTATGGTTTAGAGGTAAACAAACACACAGGTAACCCTCTTTGACATGTATAATAAGTATGTATTTACAAAAAAGTATTTATGTATTTATATCAGTTGTTCTAGTACCCATACCACAAGCTCTGCTTAGCTTGGGACTAGATGGCGTTATATGTTAGATGTCTCAAATATTTATTATTATTATTGAGTCCCCCTCGCAGATTTAGATCAGAGTTTGGGGTCCGGACAATGACGCTCACTTGGTGAAAATTAATGGATGATGCAAGCAGCCTGCAATTGCAGTCCACTGGTGGACATAAGCCTCTCCTATTGGCGCAACTCTAGGTTTCTCTGAGAGTGTTACCAATGATCGACAACAATTATTTAATCTTTTCGCAAGAGCTAAAGAGTTACTGATAAACAAGAAAGATACCAATTAAAAGTTGATAGGGATTTTTGGAGAGAGTGGCACGACGACTCGGGCTGCACACGAGTGTTCCAACTTACAACTGATGCCAGCTCGAGGATTTTTTCACAGATTTAGAAGGAAATAAGCGATTAAAGCGAGCGAGCGAATGGAATCGGAATTTTTGTAAGGCAAATTGTTTAAATATTTTGTGAAATGTAAAGAAATATTTATTACCCAACATATTCCAAGCCTTTATTATTTCCTAGATTTCCTATTTAGGGTCAGTTACTAGTTCCACCGGTTTTACTTGAATATCAGTTTTCCACGGAGCGATTGGGATCGGACCTCCGCAACCCTTATGGTGAACTGAATTCGAAGGTTGAACTTGTTGTCAGTACAGAATAAGTTGTGAGTATATTAGACCGCACTGACTTTCAAATAACGATTGCCATAAATGATCATGACAAGTTAATCAAATGGGCATAACTTACTCTGCAAGGCGATGGGCGTGATACACCGCCAACTTCCATACTCCGTAATGTTATTAAGAATTTCTTCTAAGAAAAATCTTAACAAAACTTTTTGGGCCGACCTAGAAATCGAACGCGTTTATTGATGACGCTTATCTACAGATAGTACCTATCCTTATTTGCCATCTTACTCATATAAAAAACCATTCCACAGTCAGGTGCGGACTTAGCAGTGTCACAGTCAGTCGTCGTATGACTCAATGGGTTACTAAGTTAGGAAGTCGCCGGCGGCGTCCACAGACGTTGCGCTTGCGCATCTCTTACGCTCTAAGCAGGTAAATGACACATTATAATAGCGTCATCGCGTATGATCAGTAGAGATCACTCGCTATTTATATATTGGTTTTATTTTTTGTATGTCCTTAACCAAAGTGAATACTTTCAAGAATAAAAAATAAACCTTTTAATTATTGATTACTTGGCACATCCCAACACAGATAGAGCTTGCGTCATGGTTACCAGACTTCAGATATACTCAGGCATACTTTACTCGAGAATATAATAAATATAAAAACCCAAACTCTAAACAAATGATCTTGCACATCACGTTAATGCTTTGTTTAAACCGAAACTTACACTATATGTATACTGTATACCTACTCATATTCAACGTTTAATAAGGTTCGCTTCCAAACTTTGAAATAAATATTTGCAGATCATACAATCATTTGGCCCGACCGGGCACTCGAAACATAACAATCGCATACACACACTAAGTATCTAAGATTTTCTTAATATGAATTAATATTAATCACAAATCAAAGAACTGACCCAAATCCGTGATTCAATTCATCAAAACGTGAGTCCTTTCAGTATCGTTGTGATTACAAATTGCCTATATTTGACTTTTAATGCACTTGAGTTCTAAATAAACAAACCAGATAGGTACCTAATCCCGTGACTAATAAAATAGCGTTGCATAAACGACAACAAAGTACAATATTTCCCTGATTAGTAAGTGGATTCCCAGCGCCATTGCACGATTGGTATAGTTTCGAACACATGTGGTCTGGTATTTCTGTCAGAGCAGCTAACCGGGTTTTTCTACCACTTCTTACAAAACTATTACCCAAAATAAATTACCTTTGAAAGTCATTAAAAGCGTGATTCAGCGATTTTGTGTGAATAAATTCGTTAAGAATTCTGTATAAGTAGGTAATCCCTGTGTTTTCGATACGTGTTTACGGAAATGCCATACAAGTTTCGCGCTTAGATATCTTAGCTTGAATTACAGCCGCCTAACTGAAGAACGAATGAACCTTAATCACTCCACTATCAATTAAAGAAAAAGAAAAAGTTTCATTATTTAATTTTGTTATTAAATGTAAAGGTACTTTTAGGACCATCCGGCGAGTCCTTATACTTAGGTCTAATTGCCATTTAGTTGTGAAAAAAAACTTTTATACGGTTTGTACAGAACCCTCGGTGCGCGAGTCTCGCACATCGTATGTTTTTTTATTTGATTTGAGATACCACCCTACTCACCAGACGCCTAAAGTATCTACTAATACCCGCCCGCCTGAACCCAAAATTAATTTCAAAACGATTACTCTTTTAACGTAACGCAGGCACATTGATCAATAATAACACGCCACACGTTATGTATGTAGAACAAATACGATAAATTCATGAGTGGATGTTATTAAAAGGACATAAGAGAGGATAAAGGCGAGGCAGTAAATTTAAGAATTTGTCGGTGTAAGCCGCGGCATGCAACATATTCGCTAGTGTTCCTATCCCTAGCGGCTGCCGGCTTAAAGAAGCTTTTGTAATCGGCTATTGAAAGGCGAACAAATTGAGACGCTCCAATACTTTTATATTAGATGTTTTAGAAGTAACTAGGTATGCTCAATTCGACTGTAGGTAATATATGTTTTTTTAAGCTTTGCAACTAGGTGTCTTATTCTGTAATCTAAAAGTGTTAAGAAGGAAAGGTATGTTGATGTTGTAATTAGAGGTATCCTGTATCCTGAACACCACTGTGGGACCTAAGAGTTGAGAGCCCTTGCGGCTCTGTTCCTGTAGCGCAAGGAGTTGGGTCAGAATTCTGTAATTCGAGAAATCGAGGCACGGAAATGCCAACTCCGGTCCTCGTAAAGGAGTGGAAAAAATGACTTGGGTAACTATGTGCCAGGCATGCCGTTTACGTGTTTTTTTTTATGTAAACCATTGAAAGAAATTCGTATAAACAATTTCTGAATAACCCAGCATGGGTATAATAGATATTATCACCGAGTAAACACTAATCGCTTATTTATCAACTAATAGCTGATCGGATCTCACTTGTTGCAACCAAGGTTAGGCCATCATGAAGTTGGCACGAGGCCGAGGTCCTCACTACTCTGTGTTGGAAAACACACAAACCCAGACATTTCAGAGAATCCGTCATAAATCATATTCATTCATTGCCATAACCATACATAAATATAATTCCGTCAGTAGATATCGATCTAGAAATAGAAAGCAATAAATTCGAACAATTTTATATATATACTAGCTGACCCACGCAACCTCGTTTGCGTCTTACGAGTATATTGCCCGTAGCGTGAAAATTTTCCCCCGTTTTTAAAACATTATTTATTGGTGCTCCGCTCCTATTAGTAGTAGCGTGATGATATATAGCCTATAGCCTTCCTCGACAAATGGACTATCCAATAATGAAAGAATTTTTTGGATCGGACCAGCGTTTCCTGAGATTAGCGCGTTCAAACAAACGCTTCAGCTTTATTATTAGTATAGATTACTGTTCAATATTAAACGCTTATTAACTTATTTTAATTCTAAGTAATACAAAGTTACTTATAGCGTTATTAGACAGGCCGTATTTAAATGTTAGCCTCAAAAAGAAAATTTCACCGTTCATCTAAACGTATCTAGGTATAGCCATCGAGTCGTAAAGCGAAAATAAATCCACGCTTAGTTTGCAAATCAAGAAAAGTGAAAATGCGTTAAATGTGGCCTTTTTGTGGATAACGAAGCTGGCAGTCTGGCAACTGTCACCAGCACCCGGTACGTAGGGGCTTCAAAAAAACTTAAACGGGAAAGGAATAAAAATGTGCTAAGAATGAAAGGCACAGGTTAGCAGCGGAAATGAAATCTGTTTATGCAATGTTTCATTTTCGTTTCGACATTTTGGTGAAAGTACGTTTGTATTTTCAGTCTAAAATGAGTACTTATGTTTTTTTTTGTATGTGTCCCCCGCATCCTTGCCACCAACGTTGACTCAGAACAACAATTTAGTGGACAATGGAGGGTTTTTTTTTATGAAATAAGGGGCAAACGAGCAGACGTATCGCCTGATGGTAAGCGGTATCCACCGCCGGTTGTCTCATGTGGGTACACAAAACGGAAAGATGAACGGTATGCCATCCGTGCAGTCAAATGCCAATATATAAATAAATGCCATCACATGCATGTACCTATACGTTTTATATAATAGCGGTATAAGTGTGGTTCGATCTTCCTCCTACATGCATAAACATTCCTCTCTGAATAAAACTAATCAGAATTGAGTTATAGGGAAACTTGGGTTTTCTACTTGCTCAGAATTCAATTCCGATTAGAATTCGTTGAGGAGTCAGACGCCTCTGGATGACTCTTCAAAGTTTGAGCCTATTTCCATATTAATAATCTGGAACTCCTTAATAACGACATCTGAGCTTCTCCTGGTGTAGTTTCAAGTTTCGTACATTATTAAGAATTGACTGTACGAATTTCGTATTGGTTTAATCGGTCGCTAAGTCTCGCAGCTGCTTTGTACAACGCTCAAAGAGTTGTAAATACAGACAATATACAATCTAGAATTTAGGTTTCATTTAGTTTTTTTTTCAAAATTTACCTATATGTTATAGATCCTTTCAATATAATTATGTTCAAGTTTCTGTGCTTGTAAGCTTAACACAATCTGCTTTTTAATTTTTTTACTTTTAATAATCTACTGAATCAATCCTAAATCAAATTTTATTTCTGGTATGATTGTTTAAAAATAAAGAAAAGGTTTAATATAAAATAAAACTTAGAAATAAACTTTAAAATAATTTAATTTAAAATTACTAATATTCATTTGTTAATATGTAGGGAGGATATTCTCAATGATATATTAAGCAATGGGTGTGGTGATGAATTAAGAATATAAGGTGTAACCACCTTTATATCATTTTTCTTGTGTGTTGTAATAGGCAACTAAGGAAGTGAACTGGACAGGACAACATCATCTTCCTAGCCTTTATTATACCCAAGAGTAATTGGGGTCGGCTACTAGTACTTTTATTATACATAGTAATCCCCTAGTGTTCACAACACGTTGAGTGCTATTACGGCGCTTAACATTGGTCCTCGGAGCCGGATTGACAAGCCTTTTTGAACAAGCGGTGCCCAAGTTGGCTTGCTACACCCCGTGATACTCGCAGTGGATCGCTGCGGAAGAGTACACGGAACCCGCGGCTGCGGTAACAGCTACGCCCTACGTAGTAAGCTACACCAGCGCCCGCACGAGTACACCAATAAATAGCTTGTCAGATCAGCAGATCAGTTCACAGTGGTTTTATTATACTTAGTAATCTCCTAGTGTTCACAACACGTTGAGTGCTACTACGGCGCTTAACACAGCACAGGACAACAATATTGCATCAAGAACCCTTTATTAACCTTTCCGGCTCACTTGGTGTAGTAGGCCAACGGAAATGGTCTTTTGAAGTGTCCTATGTCCAGTACTGTTAAAGACTGTTGATATATGATGGATGATAGCACGAGTGGTAGAGGTGACCTTGATTTTATTTGGTCCATGAATACTGTATCTCAATAATTTGTTTTACAAATTGATGCTACTCAACTTTACTAAGGTAAGAAGTGGGTATCTGATTAATTTCCGTGCAAGTCCCAAGACAGTTTTATTTTTCTCAGATTCCATCAATATCATTACTTGGTTGCATTGTTAATAACAGCATTTGTGCTGTTGTGTTTCGTTAGTGAGTGCGAGACCGGAGGCCCAATGATGCAGAAGCATCACTAGGTCACCATGGTGTGGGTCACCATGCTGCATTGTCTGCATTTGCAATGAGTATGATGTCCAACACTCTTAGATTCTGCTTATGAGTAATCCAGACAGGGTAGTCTTTTTGGCTGCCTTATTTAAATGCTTGAAAATAACTACTTAAATCTGCCAGTGTCTGTATGTTGACCTGTCATGGCACAGAAAGTTAATAGATGGACATTTTAATTTACTGGTGAACAGCTAGATCCATTCAAGAGTTAATTAATTCTCTCACACATATTAATATATAATATGATAAATTGACTATGAAATTTGTTTTAAAACTCCTTGTCTTATAAGTGTTTGACATTCAGATGTTGGTAGAAAATGTCGGCTGTTTCTTTTCAAAAGAATTACATCACCATCTTCTAACTCCAACTTTCCATAATCAGCCATACAAAGAACTTCAATATACAGAGATTTTGGGGGTTTCAGATTCTCTGTCAGATCTATACCGTTATAACCAATATCTTGACCTAAAGATCTCATATACGAAGCTAAATTTGAAGAGTATTTTGTAAACCACTGGTACTCATCATCGGATAGAAGTTCTCGGACATCAGGTGGTAGCACAGAGCCGAATTCCCATCTGAGGGTTTTAATTTTATTCATTCTATTGCATAGATATGCTAATAAGCACCGTTTATTCCGTTCCAAAGCTGAATGTCTCACTTGTACTGTTGTCCACAAAGTTTTATTTTCCATTGTTGCATTGCTGCAAACAGATAAATATTAAGAATAAGTAAATTCATAACTTTGTACACATCTTGTTATCCGTTTTTATACGCACGGTACTTCTAATAAGAATTATTAATTAGATTATAGGTTATGATCAAGGTATACTAATATTATGCAAAACAAATACTTTTAGTACCTGACACCTCAATACTTACGCATCATTCATATTCATCTTAAACAATGCATGCATTTCCTCTAAAATTTGACGGATTTTATCATCCTGTAAAAAAATATAAAATTAACGTAATCAAAACAAACTTAAAGTTTGCAACATTATTTACAAGATAACTTACGTTATATGGGTCAATAGTGGCAGGATTTCTCTCAGCTTCTTTTAATAACTCTATAACTTTCTCAGCAAACATTTTATCGATTAATATATAAAATAAGAAATACAATAACAAATAAAGTTTATTATTGGCGGCAATTTCGTATTGACATACGGTTGACAGCAACTGACGAAAACACCAAGAAAGCCAATGTTATGTTTGGATACAACACAAAACTAATTATTGATACTCCCCAAATATTCAAGGAATGATTTATAATTAAACTGCATAAATTAATATATTCATTTCTTATCCTTATTATCAAGACCTTTTTGTTCCTTACATTTAATGATAGAACTAATTAGATACAAAATTAACTATTACTTTAACAAAACCTTTTACGCAACATGTTCACTTTTATATATAAAATTCTTCAGGGTTCCAGGGTTTTCCTTTTGAGGGTACACCTGGTTCCCCGACTTCTGGTACCCGAGACGGTGTGTGGTCCAGGATCAGTCGGTGGTATCCGGGGGGATTTCCTCACAAGAAAAGGGTAACTGTCCGTAAGTAAAACTCGGAGAAAATACCTTACATATATATAGACCGGTGGAAAAACCACATCAAAGCAAAATAAAATGATATGAAATGCGGCACATTCGTGGGAGTGCCACTCTTCGGCATGAATTGGCCGGCTCGATCGCAGTGATACCACACCCTTACAGAAAACCGGTTTAAAATAGCACTTGCGCAGTGTTTCACCGAGTGACTTAGGATGCCGGGGCCCATACCCCCAACCCCTCTGCATCCGAAAGGTCAACATATGAAAGGCCGGCAAACGCGTCTGGTGTTGCGGGTGTCCATGGGCGGCGGTAATAACTTATCATCAGGTGATACGTCTGCTCGATTAGAATCCCTACCTAGATTCTACCCCCTAGTACATAAAAAAATCAAAAATCCATACTTGATGCCATGACGAAACTCCATTATAAATGTCATACAGAGAGCTCGGAACAACATCTTAAGGTTGATAGCAAATGTATCGTGGTTTGTTACCAAGGTAGCACTGCATCAACAGCTCTCAGTGAAATCAGTGAGTAAAGAAATACGACATGCCCCCTAGAATTTTGTGTAGAGACTAAAATACATTCCGAATCGGTATATCAGCTGATCATAAAATACGACATAAACCGGTTCAAAGTATTTGATATTTTAGGACTACAGACCCGTAAGTAGCATATAGGTACCATGTTGTTCTCGCTGGAGAGCAGGCTCTGATCCTCACTACGCTCGAACATTCCATCTGCTCAAAGTCCTACCTAGGAGTCCTAGGTAGGACTGATTGCCGATCTTACAACAACACAAAAATGAAACTGTCTTTGTTCATTGTCGATCTTAGTCAGGTTTTTATGCATCTGAGTGTGCTTTTATCGACAGAAGAAGATAGTAGGAACGTTAACATCCAGGAGGAGGGTAGCTGCTCTCCCTGCCCTACCTGGGTACGACCATGTTACAGACTAATAACGTAGATAACGTAAATACATAAAACAACCAAATTGCTTACTATAAACCTCCACAAATACGATTTAATTCATAAAGCTAAAAATTACAATGGATTACAAATGTCTGCTCTGGGTTATACAGATTCTAGAATCGCCTTGAACTCTTGAAGAAATGCCCTTTTTATTTAAGTAATAAACATTACCATACATTAAGTATATGATATTGAACTTAAAAGCTAAAAATAACAGAAGAAAGTATCTAAGTGATTTTTATATTTTGATAACTGATGTAAATATAAAATCAGTAGACTCCAGTTTTGTTGAACATCTATTAAAAAGTAAAAAATACATATATATACTCTTATCACCAAGATTTCCATGAAAATATATTGGAAAATAAACTTCCCAAATAAATGCGTAAAATACGTAGTATATAAGAGACGGTGTATGCATAGCGCTTAGTCAGTTCGCATTTGGCACTATCAGCCGAACTACAGCGTGTATATCCGAACGCGGAATATAAGTGGAGTGGAGCTAACAAAAACCATTCATTTACATCGCAGTGATCGTAGTGGTGTGAAGTTTGATCATTCATTGCGCATGCGAATCTAAATTAAAGTGGTTGTTTACTACGGACCTATTTTAGTTAAAAAACATGCTTTCACATAGTTAAAACAAAATATAAACGCGCATTTCGTTCGTTATATACTGTAAACAAGAAATTAAAAGCAACAAAAATGAGTGCAAGTAAGAAGGACGAATCTAAGACGAAGATTTTCGTGGACGAAAATGTCGATTCTGGTTTTTTATCGGGACCACTCGATCACTGGGCTGGTGATGAGGATCCAGAACAAAGCAAGGATGAAAAAGTGTTGTGTGGTGATAGTGGTGTAATAGTTTGCGATACTTTAGTGGAATGTCTGGCGGATGTGAAGCTCGATGACACTGCCCCTGTGCGTGCACAGACGGAACAGATTAGGTGCACAGTAACTTCGCCCGAGGAAAAGGCTATTCCAGCAGCACATTTGGCTATATTTTTTGAGCCAGATGACGATGGAGACACGTATGTATTGTATTCTTGGTATTACATCCTAACAATATCGTCATAACATACACACCTTTAGATTGATTGTGCTATGTATTAGACAAAAAATAAATTGATTGTCTTTCATTACAAAAATATAATCAATGAAATTCCAAATTTGAAATCATTTCAACTTTTTTATTTATTTTAGTCTGATTTCCAAGTTTTGTTGATCATTTTCTGAACATATTTCATCATTTTGCAATCATCTACAAGCAAAGTCCTAAAATCAGTCTTATAAGACTCTTATATACAACAGCAGTTCTGATAAGCAAGATATTAATGTCATTTGTATCTTTAACAGTGATGAATAGTTATTTATTCCCAATAACATATTAATCTATAAGTTCTGTGTTCAAAAACATGTCAACTAATTGCAAACACTAGAAGATTGTCAACCGTTGTAAAATGGTAACTATTTAAGAATTAGAGATAGCTGTTCTCGTCCACTGGTTTATATTGTGAGAATTACTTGAACATATTTCATAAATTAGTTATAATAAGTTACTTTTAGTAGTAAATAACTTTTGTATGATATGCAATGTTATTAAACTATTGTAGAGGTATGAATGACAACATTTATATACACTCGTAAGTATATATATTATGATTGCAAGAAATAAACTCTAACAAATTTGAGAATTTCGTTATTTATTAATAATGAGGTGAATTCATTCTTTCTGTTGTTAAAAATAGTAGCTAAACACTAACATAAACTAAAGTAAGTTATTTAGTAAAACGGCAACTTACGCACGGCAACATGTTTAATTGTCAGAACCATATCTAAGTAAATTGTTGCAGTATTTGTTCATGTTACATTATTACCTCTTTCAAATCGAGCTGTAGTCATACTCAGTATGATACTTAGTATAGATATGCATCCATATCAACAACCTTGGGGGAAACCCTGAGATCTATGCCTTGTTAATCATAATATATGTTTTATTTGAATTGTTTATCTAACAATATTATCAAATTGCTTGCTGTGTGATAATTCGTAATCATTCAATATTTGACCGTCACAAGCATTTATGCAGTTTGCAGGACAGATATGGGCAGATATTTGATTTGTTTAAAGTAAAGGATTGCTCGATAACCTTTAAATAAAATTATTTAGGTTTTAACAGAGGAGTACTCAGTTTTTATTGAAAATGTCAGCAATTTCAAAATTCCAATTGGATTATTAAAAGATCACCTTGCTCTTTTGGCTTATAATTCAATATCACAGTTAAATATCACTTGAAACTTTAAGTTTTGCTTACAGTAGGAAGTACACACTTCCTATATGCTGATTGAATCATTATCATTCACAAACATTTCCTACTTAGCACTACTCCTACTTAGATAATTATATTTAAACAGCTGTAATTATATTAAAATTATTTACAATTTGTTTTAAGTGACAAACAAGCCAAACTTGTTCTTGTCTTAACTACTGCAGGAAATACTATGCCTTAAGCATTGCAATAAGTAATCATTTGTACCACACAGTTTCTGTAGTGGGGCCCAATGATCTGCGCATCGGTTGCTAACCAAGCAATTCACACACCAATAATCTTATCTGTTAATCATCAACCAATCCTTAATAAAATTATCCTTCTATTTAATAGAGTTTGCTCCTTTAGTCAGCTCAAACAGTATTCTTAATCTGTTAATGCCTGAATGTTATTATAAATATTGAATATGCTTGTTGCAGACAACTACACATTGCATCTATACACGGTTGCGAGAAATCAGTTGGCACATTGATCAAAATATGTCCAAATAAAGAGCTATTGGATATAACAAATCAACACGGTCACACACCGTTGCATTTGGCTGTGATGAGTGGAAATGCAGTTGTAACTAGAATGTTAGTACGGGCGGGACTCTCGCTCGGAGTACGAGATAGAACGGGAGAGACGCCATTACACAAAGCCACAGCAGCTGGACACGTAGAGTGTTTACAGGCACTTCTAGCACCAGTTTCGGATCAGCCGTCTCGAAAGCTTGACTCTGCCCTTAATCAAAGAAATTACAGAGGTGAGTAAAACACACAACTTTACTATAATATAATAGATAATGATGTCATTATTACAGGTTTCTTATGTATGCCCAGTGAGGTCATTTATAAATCATGCCTTCTACTGAACCATTTGCTTCAACAGGAATTATATGCAAAGGCACTGACGTCATGTCTTTATATATTTGGTTTCGTAACTTCCCTAAGTTATGTCAATATTTTAGACATTTCGTTACGACTTTGCAATATTTGATCGAAATGTTTATAAACAAACTTATACGGTCAAGAATAAGTGGCAATCCTCACTTTTGTTAGCGTAAGAAGGCGATCAACGATAGAGCTGTTGGCTAAACAAAAATCATTATCACGTTTTCTAAAAAATAAACTTAAATTTGAAACGTCTTATACCTACCTACCTACACATGGAACGCTTAGGTTCGCAACACTTCATTTAAATCGCGAACAGTAAAAACCCACTACGGTTTTTCCAAATTGGAGCTAAGGTACAGTTTCATGATGTTTATAAAAATGTTAAATTCAACCGTATATTACTTGGATACGTATGTAATATGTCGGAGTTCGTATTTAAAAAAAAACTAATTTGTTAAACAGTAAATGGTTTGAATTTAGGAGTACATCTATATCATACTACTACGCCGTATTGCTGAAATATGTTAATGCGTTATCTATTTAACGGGTCATGAACTCGCTTGTAATCATTACTTTACTAAAATACGATATCAAGTTTATTTGGTCAGTCAGCTCAGAATTCCGAGCTCAGTTATTATCTTTGTTGACTAGTCCACCTCTATGTGCAACAAGTTGTCCTTCGGTACGCAGTACCTCCATCTAGATCCGGCCATGAGTCTGCGCACGAAAACACGCAATTTCTCAGAAAAAATACGGATTTTCTCTAGGATATCTGTTGAAATGTCGTGCTAGGATCAACTACGACCTGTTTACTATGCTAAACAACGCAAGCGCACATTGTTTACGTGTGAACGTACCGTGCCTGCTAGTGACGTACCCCAAGGTCTTTGTAACACTCAATGCCATTAAATGTCTTGACGTAGATAGATAGTCCACTTGGACATTGCCCCCTGCCCCATGGGTACATTACACGTCTAAAATAAAATTACCTATATCTAATTGCCTTAACTGCATACCACAATATTGACACTTCGATTTTTATAATTACGGTTTTTCCGGGCGGATAAACGGCTTAAATATGTCTTGTACTTGATATAAAGTATTTCGTCTCTGCCTTGCTCGTACACAATTTACCCAAACATGGATTTACCCAAAATATAGACCTTGTGGTTGCAAAAGTTATTAGTGAAATAGAATTTAGATTATTATTATTGGTAGTATGGAAGAGGTCAATATATCTTTATGGATGGACGATCGGTTGGTTTTGTTGAAGTGGGGAGGTTGGGTATTCCCAACATTACTGCGGGCGGGTCGCGTAACGAACTCAGCCGGCCGCTCACCGAGTGAAAGCTAATATCTTGTCGGTTGTTACTTGTAACGACTGCCATGAGGCCCAAGCACACGACTCCTACACTCGGAACACAGTTTGGGTTACCCCAGAACCATTGTTTGTGCGCTAATTGACTTACTATTACAAATATGCTAATATTCAACACAACGAGACGGTTTTCCCAGTTGAAACAATTTCAATGTTTTATCTTGTTTGTGTACATGTATTTATCGTTACCGCTTTGTTTTTTATCCGATAAAGATATCTCGATTCATGTACATAGGTATATCGAGCTGTAACTAAGCCTCAGTTATGCCATCCATTAGCTGATTTATTGTGCCAATCGCGGAGGTCAACAAAATCCCAGGAAAACCGCAAACTGCCTGCGCCTTCGTCGTGGACAATGGTAGCTGTTTATGATGAGTCTGGGCAATACCCATGTGAAAGTATGCCGGCGCGCTTACATACAGACGGAAATCCCAGACCGTTGGTATTATGAGAACGTTACGTGGGACAGAGCTTTCTAATTATATCTTTGGTTAAATCGTGTCTCGAAAAAAATGTCTGATACATTTATCCACACTATGAGATACGACACGAAGAACACATATCTTCTTATAAATAACCGAAAAATAATTTTTAATACATTTTAGATTGGACACATTTAAAAGTGGGCGTATCTTTAGTTTATCGGAGATGTAGCGTCCAAGGACGGCTAGTTTAATTATCGTTTTATTTGGATTTCCCAGAGACGTAGACGAGGATTTAAATAATTGATATTAATGGCTCAAGTAGTTACTGTATGTCAAAGTTACTCTGTCCAAGTGACTTATAGATCTGAATAAAATTTGTTATAATGCGTCGCTTACCGTCGGGAAGATGGAATTTATTATGCATGTATGTATGTGATACTGTGATGTCGTGTGTCACGTACGAATACGTTTCCATCGGTTCACGAGGCGCTAATTTCATTTAGCACATATGTCTTTATATTTATGAGCGTGTGTATAGTGTTATCTACCTGGAGAAAACATAAGAAGTCGTAAATATAATACGATGTGTGTTAAACACATGGACCGTTTTTTAAGAGGTTTGGGTTTTCCATGAAAATTTCAATATTTTGAAAATAAATGTAGTATCCTGTATCTTTAGATTTTCCATTATGAATGCAGTTTTCGGACACTTTAAAACTGTTTTTTGCAGAATACCACTATACTCTGATACTAACGGATATTCCAAGTATTGAATTGAACTTAGGATCGAGACCACTGGAGGATTTACCACCTCTAGGCTAAGTAGACCTCTCTTCTCCCTGACCATACAGATATGTAATACAATACCTATAACAAATTGAAACACAATTTGATGCTCTAAAACCTTATTACCTGACACTGTGGTTATTATAAATGAATACTGTCTGCTTTAGATTGTAGGTACGTTAATCAGCGGAATTATTTACATTTTTCAGTATCATGCCTAATCCTTTTTATGCTATTTTCATTTTATAAGTACATAGATAGATTTCGCGACTGTTATTAATCAGTGGAATTTTTAACCGTTACTCGTATCAATTAGACAGTAAGTAGATAATTTCATTGATTGGTTGGCAGATAACTTCCTTGATACTGGGTTACCGTAGTTATTCTTGGCCAGCGTCACGTAATTTACAATACAGCTGTTATCTAACAAAAATACGTGACGTCAACAATGTGTTATAATTGAATAATTGCATGTTTGGCCAATAATAAGTAAATCAATCAATGATACCAAATTCCCCAACTGCCGACGACACCTGTTCAGCGAGAATTAATATTATACATATGTATATAAAAAAATTATTTAGGTGTGTTAGCGAGTCAAACAAGGCTATGGGTTTTTACGTGAAAACCAGTTGAAACACATCCGAGCGGCCAGGATTCCGCATGGTATTTTGAGAATTTAAACCTTGGCTATATTTAAATCTGTGTTTAAGATCTTTGTAACTGTCTCAACGATTTTATATCTTGTAATAAAATTTTAGTAGCCAACCCCAAACAATATTGGGAATAATAAAAGCTAGGAAGTTGACAATTATAAAATGTTCTTAAGCAGTGATAAATATCTAATTATAATCATTTCGTCATAGCATTCTGTTTATGCTCACTGAGACTTCGCCAGCGCATCGACAATACCCCTGACATGCCTACCATCTAACGATTAAAATTACCGGCCATTCGGATTTATATTTCGATTTTCAAATAAGGAAAGTGATTCTCTTGATTCATCGCGCTTCATTTAGACCATGTGATTGGATTCATTTTAAGACAAACTAAATACGCTTAAGGTCGTTATAAATCTAGCTTGACGGTCATGGGTATGGGTATTAAATAAATTAGCTTCATAGCTATAGAAGTTTACGGAAACAGAGAAAATATAGTAGTACCGCGCCTTATTTGGCGAGGAGTGCCGAGCTGCGCATGCGCGGCGTGCGCTTGCCAGTCGCCGTCCGCCACATTGTTGGGAAAACCCTATCGGCCTGCGCGCCTTCCCCGACCTCCCCCCCTTCTCCTCTTCTCGCTCCGCACGCCTCGCTGCTTCATGACGACATCTTACACATGCCACTACCGGCTGCATTCGCTTGTGGCTCCCTACGTCTGACCGAAGTCACGTCATCCGGAGGCGCCAACAAATCTTTGATTACATATTTATACGATATTGTTTAGATTTACGCAGAAAAAAACATGACTGGACAACGATGTTTAGTGTCCAAAACATTCTTAGTCAACTATAAGCATAAAGGATTTAATCGTTTTCAGCGCATCTTATTTGTACATGGTTTTTTGATACACCTTATCTGACTCAATAAAAAAACCGCTTTTGTTATGTATCATCTTCGATGGAAGTCAACATTGTTTTAAAAGAATGCAACATTTGGCAATACATATAACACACGTATGTGTTTATGTGCCACAGTACGGGCATGTCAAGGTTTCTGGGATCTCCACTGTGCCTACGTAACCTGGCTTGAGTCAAAACAACTGTAGGAAACGTTTGGTTATACAATAACTACAAATTATTCAACAATTGACCCGCTGAGAAGTCCCTAAATAATATGATGGTGATATAACTACATGTTTTTATTTACAATACGAATGATGTTTGAATCTCACGCCTTGTTTAAAACAAGAGAAGTGCTGAACACTTACGTATGTGTGAAGTATTCAAACTAATATTAATATTTTAGAACAGTTAACCAACAAAAGAACCCATCAAAAGCAGTTTTTTTGCTTAGCTTTCTTGTTAGTATAGTTACGTTATGGTTTTCGTTCGCCGTACGTTATGTAAATAAGAGCTTGTTTAAACCTACGTCTTTATACAACTAAAACAATATGTGTCTAGCAGAAAATAGTCACAAATAATTATATACTTAAAGTTCACCTAAATTCTTGCGCTTTAAAAAGCGCTCGGCCATTTTTGTTCTTGGATCTATTTTAGTTGTGTTTTAAATATAAGTACTTGGAGAGGATCCAGCGGGTTCGTCTCTGAGCGCGAACTACGTCTATTAACAATGTTTTGTATAACATATTGTGTGCTTGAAAATGTTACCAATACACACGGTATGTTGAAATATTGGAAACGGGTAATATCAATATTTAGGACATCTGACACACATAGCCACTAAGAAATACCCAAACTAAGAAACAAATATTTGAACAATACAATCATTTGATCAGGAATCGAACCCGAGGCCTCAAGCACAGCTTACGGTACCACTGGGCCCCGAGGCAGTCCTCCACCGAGACAATATAAAAAACGAATTCTATGCCTTTTTCTTGTAAAAATTAAATTAACAGTTCACAAAGCTCTAAGCTCTTTTTTTCCTCTTTGTGTGTACAATATTGAAAAAATCAGCTTCTGCTGTAAACGATAAACGCCACACAGATGGCGTATGTTTACATTACATTGTTAAAAGGTTATCTACAATACGTATTTAGTTTACAACTACATACTTATATTTCTTGAATAAGCTACGCATATTCCCAGAACTCGTTTTACTTAACAATTTTAATACGTATTTTACTGCAATGGAGACGGCAATTTCAATATTAATATTAATTTCCGCGTAGGAGGTTCTTATATTCCTGATACATTTAGGTATAATGAATAACGATTATAATTGCCTTAAATGTGTATATATGAGAATGTCACTGACACTACGCCTCCTTTTGAACATATTTACATTTAATTTGTTTCAATATATTAACAGTTTAGTGTCTTTGTTTCAGGTCAAGCATGCGTACACGTAGCAGCATCTTCAGGTTACCTCGAAGCTCTGCAAACATTGGTCTATTACAAAGCCGATATAAATGCTAGGGTAAGCAATATACAATAATTATAAATATATATAAAAACATAATTATGAATAGTTATACAGCCCCGCAACCACAAATGACTCAATCTGTACTCGGATTGCCCCAAACACAAGTAGAAAACAGTACATAATAATGTCAAACTGTAAAAACCTTGGTGATTTATAAATGTCGCGAAATCATGGGTTTCTCAGGGGAATACTTGGGGTATTACGGTGCGCTTAATTTTCCTAGCGCTCAATATAGCGGTCAGACGAAAATAGGCGACTCAAATTATTTCTGTGAATGTTGGTTCGCTATCTTACAAACTGATGAGTCAATGCGACATCCCCGATTGTTTTGATTGCTTTTTGCGTTCTCGATTTTAAGGAAAAAGCCATTGTTTTATATTTGTGTTTCCTACAATACTTTTGTAATGAAAATAATTTAACCTTTGAAGAGTATAGTAGTCGAGGCGTTATATCTACATATTATCAAAAGGCTCGGCCGTGTGTATAAACATTGGTAAAACATGTAGGAAAACCCACGTTAATCTCCGATACGGTGATATCGTGTGCGTTGGGGTTTTTTCTTTGCGTACGCGCTGCTGTTCTATCATTTCAAACACTTTTAGACTAAAGAAATGCGATAAGGGCTATTTCTGTTATCTACGAGTACGTCGGTGCTGCGCATAATGCTCGCATAGTCTTGAAAGTCAAAAGTACTTGAAACGTTAGTATATTAAACTACTCCTTGATAAAGGGCTTCTTTCGGAGCCGGAACAAAAGCAGATTCATATTTAATTCATTAACACAATCACTCAATATATAAACTATTATGAATTGTGGATCAAGCGCCTATCGCACAAATAACTTCAGCAGAATTCCTGTAATTTTATTATTCAACGGTAACAACAACAGTTTTGTGGAACGCTGAGTGCTTCCCAGAAATTCAGCTGACAATTCGGCGTTACCTGTGTTAATACCGTAGTCATTTTATACGTTTTTCTTTGTACAGGAAAATTTGGCGGGTTGGACAGCCTTGCACATAGCCAGCCGTCGTGGTGACGTACGGATGGTGCAGTACCTCCGCGAGCGTTGCGCAGGGGTGCTGGTGGACGCCAAAGACTTCGCCGGACGAACAGCCCGGCGTATTGCCAAACATTCGCCCGCCGCAAGACTGTTTGCCAACGATGCTGGCAGCGATGAAGAGTCGGACTCTGATGATGATGTAAGCATCTACTTCTATTTACTTGTAAATACTACGAATCTCATGTATTGATCTTTTTTATTATTTTATTGACCAATATAAAATGGACTCTCATCTCATAAACTTTCCAAACCATGACAGGTCAACATACTATGTTTAGTTTTTTTTTTTTTAAATCTTCATGCACTTATGTACATCGGCGGACTTAATGCCTTAGGCATTCCCTACCAGCCAACCTTTAGGGGGTGTGGAGATATAATGGACATAAAAGACAAACGTAGGTAATAGGTACTTTAAATTAGGTAAAACATTGACACTCTCAAATGTGATTCGATTATCACACATTAAATATGTTATAATGACAATTATTTTATTTTATCTAATCGATAACAAATACCCACATCCTTAAATAAACATATTACATAGATTAGAGGACTCAGCCTTTCCGGTAGTAGCCAATCGGACTTATAGGTAAGGCTGACTATATCGGACTGTTGCTAGGGCTTCACAATCTTTTTTTTGTCTTCTATCATTCGTCAATTAACGACAGTCTCCTTTTATAACCATGTAGACCATACTCCTTGCACGAGATCTCTAGTCATCTCTTTAAAGCATTCTGCGAGTGACAGCACGTCACCCATCTTCACGACTTGAGTAATATGCAAGGCAGCGTAGTGTAGCATAGACGTTACATTCATTCTATTTTTTGGTCGTCTTCTACTGAAATGACTGTCTAACAAATTGAGCATGAGTATTATATATCTCTTGGCAGTTGAAGAGTATATTGAAATAACAAATTGATATTGAACAAACCTCAGTAATATTCCGACATCCGCTACATTGTATCATAGTTGCGCTCACGTGGGCGTAGGACGTCGCACGATGTTGATAACACACACACGGGATAAGGGACCTGGATACTTCATATCAGTATTAATGATATTACGCTAATATTTAATTAGTACATGTGGTATTAGAAAAAGATAACTTGTTTGAGATAAGAGTGTGTTGCCGTGATGTTGTCGTGAGAGACGCATGCTTTGGCGTAATTAGATCGAATCGACTGAGTAACCAAGCGTTAAGAAGTATTCTGGTTGGTGAACCAAGTCAGTGAAGGTACCGGAGCTCAAACCCAGGGGGACTTAAAGGGGTAGCACCTGTACACACACAAAAAACTTGCCATATTATGTCTTTTTGTTTTGTTCGTCACTGTCGAAACGTTTAAAACTCCTCCAGTTTTCTTCTGATCAATGTCTTTGAGGGTTCTGAAATAGTTTCATATTTCATTGTCTCAATGTCATAACTCGGTGGGTCTCCTATTTTAAAGCCAAAATTTTTAATTGGCTAACGAATTGTCTAGCTATAATTGTGTAAATTTGATACTTGTTGGAACTAGTTTTGACTGAAGCTATTTTATTTCAAAATAGCTTTTAGCAAAAGTCAAAATTGCTTTCCTATAATTAGAATACAGTCATATATTTTATTCCCAAAGTGGAAGATAGAAGCGAATGAAACGAAAATACAATTACCAGCCATAAGTTAGTCTTATTTCCGTCGACCTGGCACAGATGTACCTATTGGTGATTAAAACGTAAATACAAACATCTAACCCATGGCAGTGTTCTGTCAGATGTGTTCTTAATACAACACAATATTGGTCATTCGTCTATCACACTTTGATAAGAAGTCTAAATTTAGAGTCGTTGGATGTGCGTTACCTCAATGACTAAACATTTTTCCTGCTAATTCATTTTATACATAGACAAATTAATATGCAGCGGAACCTTGTTCTTTTTTAATTTAATATTCATAAAATAAATATTATACGATAAAAAAGGCGCGATACCAAATGTTTTTTTAAATGTCGTTTAACTTTTTTTAAAGGCTTTTATGATTAAGCGAAATAACACTCTGAAGTTCAAGTGTTAAATCATTACATTTTAAACAAACAAGTCCTCCTACTTCCTTTAATTTTGTAGGTAACACACTCAAAGAAATGCAACGTAGTACTAGTGTTTTTTAAGTTACAGCTACCCATACCATAAAGCTATATAAAGCTATAACCATAGATAATATACCGAAAGTAACTAAGTAGATAAGATATTACGAAAATTTTGTACAAATATTTAGCATATAAATAATAATTTTGTCATCTTCCACAGATGTACGACAGTGATAGCGACGGCGAGAGCCTGTTCGAGAGGTTACGCGAGAGCCTCGGCCCATCCACCTCCATCAACGTCGCCTAGAAGTGCACGATGCCAAACCGTGAATATTGACCACCCAACCTCGAACCCCAGGCCGAACAGTCGCCAGCCGCGTCACCACAGCTACGCCATGGCAGCAATATACCGCGTCAGCTGATACGACAAACATCTTAAAGACAAATTGTTATTTACATATATTGAAATAGGTCTGATTTAATTAGTATGTAGAATATTTACGTGTTTGGTATCACAACACAGACAGCTGGAAACGGAACTTGCATACATATATATAAGTATTTGTTTGTATGTATATATATTTATAATATAAGGCACTGCCATAGGAAGTGTACTGCCACTTCTAGATCCGCCTATATCGTCATCACTGTGTAAACAAATGTATGTAAGTTTGACTGTAATTGCGACTGCAATCGACAGAACAGATTTATGATATTTGTACTCACCACGTACCCCCCCACCACCACCACCAGGCCATGCAAGTTTGGTTTCCAGCGGTTGAACTACCACACTTGGAGACTTGCTGAACCGTTGACCGGTCCAAAGGTTTTGGTTTGTGACTGTGACGTCACTATTAACCGTTTCCTCGACAACTGGTCATGTGTTCGAGCTGATTTCAAGTGTGGGGTTCATTTTGAGGATAACTTGGTCTATTGTAAATATATGTTTGGAGAGATCGCTCATGTTTCATGGGACGTGTCGCTGGGATTGTGTCTTATGTTGTATGGCTATGCCCTCTGTTGTTTCATGGGTGTACTTTATGTGATTGAGGAATTACAAGGTTCGAATGTTGGAATAACCAGCGGCGTGTTCCGTGAATCATCGCAGCTTGTATCACTCGTGTACAGTCGCGGAAAGAATGTTGTGTATAGGTAATTATTTAAATAAATAGATCTAATTTGTAAAAATCTGTTAATTGTATAATTTATTTAGTGTCGAATAAATGTTGTTTATTGATGATATTTTGGTTTATTTTTGATCGCACATATAACCTGGTTCACGTTCTTTCCGCGACTGAACAAACCGCTGCGTTATTCATAAAACTTGATGTTGAGGAAAATTGTTTTATGAGTGTTGCAGCTATTTTAAACAAAGTTGAAATGTGCCCGAGGTAACTCATCATTGTGGACTGTTTTTAAAACGGTTAGGTTAAGTTGAGATATTTTCAATATAAAATATTTCTGGGGTGTTCTGAAAAATATGTTTTATTCGTGAATCACCCTATTTGAGTAACAATAGTATATCATATTCTTGTTATCACTAAAATGGAATTTAAATAAAGTCTTACATTAACTTTTAAATTAAAGTAAATGCAAAGGACTATTGTCAAAAGTAACAATTGGACGAGTTTGACCGACAATATCTGTGTATGGTCTAGTTGTAATATTTTTTGAAGAACACCCTTAAAGTTATTTAAATATTTTTTATTTGTCTAAGCCAAATTATATTAAGTACTAAAATAATCATGATTATATAACGGCGAGACGTAAATGGGAATAAAACAACTTATCGGCGGTTATACATAACTTTTGTCTTTTTCTCTTCAATATATTAGAGGGAGAAAGAATCAAATCAGTTTTAAACATCCTATTTCTTTAATGACATATTCTCTAGCTCGAAGCAACAAAACATCTGGTATATTGGTAAAATTATTGACGCGATTAAACTATTAATAATCTTTAATTATATATATATATTTTTATGAAATTGTTATAGCGAATATGTGAGGGCGAATAAATTTCCAGTTGCTGAACATTCGGTTGTGTAACTATGATGATGTGTGATGAATAGGCCGACCGTTTATCTGAGTCCTCGCCGGCGCGGTAACAGGGACGCGGGGGTTTGACGACAAAGGGGACTGAGACAGGTGCGGGCGGCGGGGGCGCTAAGTGAGATACAAAAGTTCGCCCGCCGCCCGCACATATAGAGCTGACAAGCTGAATTGATATATAATTTCTACGCTATTGTTATATACATTACTAGTAAAACTATCACTGGGTAGCTTTAACTTTTTTCGTCTTACAATTTTGAGTTATAACGTCACATACATATCTATCGAAATTATTCGAAGCTGTCAATTGTAAGGTGACACACGTTATGAGTCTTTATTCGCCCCCTAGAATCAATATAAGTGGGGGGGGGGGTTGTACTCTGGCAATCTCACTCCTTCGGACCAAAGCATTGCGATAATTGTTACAAATGTATATATATTTACATATATATATACAACAGAGCAACAACAACGGCTCAGCGATTCTCATAGATTATTGGTTAATATTTTGTTTAGACCACGTGACTTAGCGTTGAGAGGACGTCATTCCATTATCGTTTACGTTTGTAGACTGTCAATATGGCTAGGGGGGCTGCTTTAAACTCTTCTTTCTTCTTCTAGTCTACGAGATGCCCAACGATCCTTCCAAAGTAGAAATGACGCTGTGATATCTTTTATTATATTTCAGAGTTTTCGTTTTACATTTAGATGATCTGTGGACGTTCAGTAACTGAAAATTTATTCGTTTTTAATAAAATCACCTAACTAGGTATATTATAGACGCGAAACTTATGAAGGTTTGTTTCTTGTTATGTATAAATTATATATTACATAGTTTTAAATATATTGTTCGGTCTGTTTTATATATATATATAAATATAAACATACATATATATTCGTTTTGTTTTATTTCGTCCCTTAGGTTGTATAATTACACTTCAGTTAGAATGCACGTCTTTAGTACCCCTGTAACTGCCTCTTCTGGAATATAGACTTCTATGCAAGTAAACTCTCATCACGCTTCAAACCTTCAAGAAAAGAGCGTACTGCTTCCTGAAAGGCCGGCAACGCACTTGTAACGCCTCTGGTGTTGCGGGTGTCCATGGGCGGCGGTAATCGCTTACCATAAGGCGATACGTCTGCTCGTTTACTCATACATAAAAAAAAACCTACATTAAAATAGATGTAAGTACTTGGCAGAAAATTATCTGTTTTCATAAATATGGTAGAGTTAAGGGTTCTACTGACTTCTACTGTACAAGAAAAGACAAGGAAATATCTACTCTATAATTATCTGGGAAATAATTATAACATTCCTTTGTGTCACTAAGGAGCGGTGCTGACGTCACCGTGTCGTCACTTTTATTTTTGTTTTTATAGCCAATGGTATCGCACTCGGCCTATATACTTTGGTACAGTGGTGGATTTACATATTTGCCGTCAGTAGGCTAGTAAATTTTTGCCGCTTCTACTAACCTCTGAAATTCAGGATCGGTATTTCACGCGTGGAAACCCCCTTGAACCATCATCCTACCGGGGCTTACGGCTGGGTTACGTCGGGGTTCCGGGGTTTTCATTTCGAGGGTGAACCTGGTGCTTCGACTTCTCAATTGTGGCACTTCGCAAAAGACTCCAGTATAAATGTCATACAGAGAGCTCAGAACAAGATCCTACGGTCGATAGTCGGTTGATTCTTAAAAAATTAGAATTCTGAGCGAGGGAATTAAAAGAGCACGAGGTAAAAAATCTTTGCACTCGAATGCAACACTTAACTTTTCATCCCACCTCAGCGAGGAATTATTTTACATTTCTTTTTAATAATATAACATTTTTTTTAAAATAGCGTCATGTAAACTTCCTCATCGCTGGAATTACTCGTTTTATGTTTTTCACTTGTTTTCAAGTTTCTTGAAGGTTTTAAAAATATGACATGAAAAGAAAATGGCGCGGGCAATGAAAATTTTATACTTTATCCTCTAGCGAATAAAAACAAAAATAAAATATACTGTTTCCAAGATGGGGGGGTGAAAAATTAATTAGAGACGCACCCAAGCGAAATTAGGTATAAAAATAAAAATTAAACAAGTCGATTGATTTATTCTCAAGAGATGCTGCGTTACACATGTTTCAAATAATGTGTAAATATAATTTATTTACATAGGTGATTGGTGTAATTTAATTACATACTTTTTCTGGTTTCATTTAACAATATGATGATCGGCCACGGCGGCTAGTCTCAACTCAAGAGAGCACAAGTGTGTGCGCAAACATCTGCACCCTGTTTCCTTACTCTCAGAAATCGATTGGACAGCTATCTGACACAACTGAAGAAAGAGCCCGGGGGATAAGCCTCCAAGGTTCATGAACTCTATATTCAACACACGCAGCCCCAACCCAGAAATCGAATTCGAACTGTTGGTCAGCACAACAATACACATTACATACACTAACCGTTAGACCAACGGGCAGTAAAATAAGTAATAGGTACCTATTTTTAATAGGCTTATTTAAGTTTGAGTATTTAATCTTAATTCAAACTGAAAACCACACAATAGAAAAGCGCATTTCGGTGCAAACACTTATTCTTTTTTTACACTTTTAACATGTTCGCATTTGGAAACTGCTTTATATATTGTCACATAATAACATATAACAAATAAAAAATGCGCTGACGCTTTTTTCATGGAATAGGGGGCAAACGACCAGGCGTATCGCCAGAGGCGTCACACACTGTGCCTTTGAAGTAGCGGTATAGGGCTCCGCTACCCTCACTCACTCGGTAAAACAGCGCAGGCGCTCTTTCACACTGGTTTTCTGTGAAGCCGTGGTATCACTCCAATCGAACCGGCTCATTCATGCAGAAGCGTGGCTCTCTCACGGCAATGCCATGGCTTATGACATACCTACAACAGTAGCCACTCTTGTTTTTTAAATATAAACATTTGAGGAGCAATGTGTTAGAATTGAATTAAAAATAATCACACGGTGTGCTATATGGCGCCTAAAATAGAAATGAGTCTGTTAAAGACTGTTTATAAAACACATCTGGTTCCACTCCCATCGCCTTCTTGGGAAAAAATATATAGGTGAAGGATGAATCTATCCAGACACATGCAAGAAGACCGCAAGAAAAATGTTTAATAACTATAACTCTACTACGTAAAAAATTGGAAAAGATTTAAATAACCTATGTCACACAGGCCCTTATTAATAATCCATCGACTCCTCATTTATTAAAATGAATTCAGTAGTTTTGACGCTTCGGTGAAACATACAAATGTAAGTAGGTACATAGAAATAGCCTTCGACGTAGTGAGCTAAACATCAGCGGTAGATTAAGTAGATAAAGAAAATAAACAAAAAAGATTACGTTATCATATACCAGCCATTATTTTTAAAAACAAGAAAATTCCATATATATCTGAGTCGTAGGTGTGTTACGGTTTTGATTTCGATAATAGCTGCTCACTATTACTTTAGTAATGTGTAAAAAATGGACTTACAAAATAAAAATTTTACAAAATAAGCATATATTTCACATAATATACATATCTACCTAACTTCAATATATTTCCTCTTCTATTTACACAGTATTGAACAGAAAAACCCAGTAACTATATTAACATATCTATTACAGGAACAGAGACTGTTTTATTACTTTGTTATTCGAATAATTAAACAAAAATATTTTCGATGATTTCCTTAAGAAAATACCCTGATACCTAAACTTTGGAGGGGCTCTTTATCTATTTGCTAAACCGGAATCTACGTAAACAAGTACACTACAAGTAATTGTTGAATATTTCCTGTTCAATCGTTATCGTTAGCACCGACACAATCGCAAATATGCTCACTATAGTGGACGTATTGGACAGCCAGGTGGCGTGTGCTAAGGACGGCTACCTTAAAGGTTCGGTTCTTTCTCGAAGCCGGTGTGAAATAGTGCTTGCACTGTGTTTCACCGAGTGAGTGAGGATACCGGAGGCCCATACCCCAACCCCTCCCCCCATCCCATCCTCCAAAGGTCGGCAACGCACTTGTGACGCCTTTGATGTTGCGAGTGTCCATGGGCGGCGGTAATCGCTTACCATCAGGTGATACGTCTGCTCGTTTGCCCACTATCAAATAAAAAAAAAACAAACAACTGTTTGCATGTACACTTCTGATTTGTTTTTATTTATTTATTTATACAAACTTCCTGCAAACATATTGCACAAGGCGGACTTAATGCCATAGGCATTTTCTTCCAGTCAAACCTTTGGGTGTTGCAAGACTGTGTTTGGCAGGCGTAACTTAATAATACGATAGATTAAATTAAGAAATACAATAATAAGATATATAAACATATACAATTTATACATAATTAAAACATCTAAATTAAATATACAAACTTTATTATTATTATTATACATATTACCATCCGAAAGACCCTAAAAGTGTTATTCTGATGACTCCGTCAACAAGTCTCTATAGAATTGTCGTACATTATGCTTAAAAGTGGTTCGGCTAGTGGACATCCTGGTTTCCAATGGGAGGGTGTTCCAAAGAAAGATAGCTTGAACTAGAAAGGAGGAATGGACTATGCTGGAAGTATGGGAAGGACAACGAAGGAGAAGATTGTTAGAAGAGCGAAGATTTCTATTATGATTAGAGCAGATATATTCCAGTTGGGATCTTAGGTAGGTAGGTGAGTTCGGTGAGTGGAGAAGGGAGTACAATAAAGTAACAGCCCTGGAACTGCGGCGCTGTCTTATAGGTAACCAGAACAGTTGTCTACACTATATAATATAATAATATAATAATAATATTATAAAGAGGAAAACTTTGTTTGTCTGTTTGTTTGTTTGATTGTTTGTAACGAATAGGCTCAAAAACTACTGGACCGATTTTAAAAATTCTTTCACCATTCGAAAGCTACATTACCCACGAGTAACATAGGCTATATTTTATTTTGGAAAGAATAGGGTTCCGTAAGAAATTTGGGTTTTTCGGACCCAAAGTGCAAAAAATCAACCAGATAAGTTACTTATTTTGCGTACGCTGCCTAAACGGTAAAAGATAGAACCATAAAATGTTCTAATTAATCGTAGATCTTATAAATATCTACAAAAAAGTAAGAGATAAACTATACCTATCTATGTCGAGTGAGGCACAACAACCATTTTTTTATTTAAAAATCTTGAATTTTGTTTGGACTACATTTAAACGCGTTTATTTTACTCATGCTATCAATCCTTATCAAAATAAATTATTTCATCACTAACTACAGTTTATGTAGATAATATTTGGTCTTTGAATGATAAAAATTGGACTTTTGGTTTTGAAGTTATGGCAAAATTAAAATATTACTAATAGGAGCGGAGCACCAATGAAGAATGTTTAAAAAACGGGGGAAAATTTTCACGCTACTAGCAACATAAGACGCAAACGAGGTTGCGTGGGTCAGCTAGTGTACGATAAACGGATACATGATCATACTTTCGCAGGTTGAATATGTATCGAATGCAATTGTTGAGAAGTCGGTCTAATTTATTGAGCAGATCTGCATTCAGGTCGAGATAACACACATCACCATAGTCGATAAGTGGAAAAATTAAAGTCTGCACAAGCATCTTTTTGTGTCTATGGGGAGAAAATTTTTCAGACGATACAATGTACGTAAAACATTTGTAACCTTCTGACAGACGCTAGTTACTTGTGATTGCCAGTTCAGAGTCGTATCGATGTGCAAACCGAGATCCTTGACCGATGTACTATAGGCAAAATAATATCATTAAAGATGATATCAGTAGTATCATCAGGATTAATTCTGCTCGTCATTCTAGGACTCCCTATGATGATTGCTTGGTATTTTGATGGGTTCACCGTTAAACCAAACCTGCTGGACCAGTTTCTAATGGTCTCCAAGTCACTGTTAACTCTACCCATGGGCGTACCCAGGTTCTGGGCCAGGGGGGGGCAAATCGGGATTTTTTAAAAGCACCTCGTCAAATAAATGGATATGAAGAAGGCATTTTATTAAATAAATTATTTCATTGTAGAATAGCTATTTTAAAAACCCTTTCGTAGTCCACTACTAGACATAGGCTTCTCCAATTAATTGCACGGCACTTGTTTCGATCACATTTTAAAATAAATTTTCAAAAGTCTTCGGCAAAACAGTTTAAGATGAAACATAAACGTTATCGTTAACAAATTGTTCTATGTACACTGAGCAAAAAAGTTCATTTATTCTATCTTTGCCTGGTCTGGAGTCAGTATAGCAACATTCAAAACGGTACTTGTGAGCTACAAAAATCCAAAGCGAGTCTCAGACTTGCTTCTTGAAGTCCACAATTGCCTACAGGACAGGAGGCTAAAAGCAAGTGCCGCTAAATCATCCCAAATAACATTCACTCTTCGTCAGGGTAACTGTCCGCAATCAGGCCGAGGTGGCAGCATAAGCGTTTATTTTTGGACAGAAAAGGAACACCGGGATTTCTACACACGAGGGAGCAATCTACAAACCGTAGGTTGGCGGGTTTTTCTTTTTAGGGTGCATCTGGTTCTTCGACTTCTAGTAACCGAGACGGCGCGTGGTCCAGGACCAGTCAGTGGTATCCGGGGGGATTTCCGTACAGAAAAAAGGGTAATTCTCTTCTGTACTGGATGCTAGGACGAAGCTACAAATTATTACTGGACAACAAACTTCTGATATCTCAGACGATAATTAAACCTGGATGTACGGCAAACACTTGTGGGACTCCGCAAAAGACGTAAAAACAAGACAAGACATATAAACGTCATACAGAGAGCTCAGAACAATATCCTAAGGTCGATAGTAAATATATCGTGGTTTGTTACCAATGCGGAACTGCATCAACTCTCTCAGTGAAAAAAGTGAGTAAGAAAATACGACATGTCTCTGAGAATTATTTGTAGTGACTAAAATACATTCCAAATGAATGGGCATGTCAGCTAACCATAAACAACTACATAAAACAACTCAGAAGATTTACTATCTTAGGACTATGATGAGTAGTTTTCCTCGCTAGAGAGCACGCTCTGATCGTCACTGCGCTCGAACATCGCATAGCCCTAGGACTGATTCTCATGCCGATTGCCGATCTTACAACAACACAAAAAATAAATCTGTCCTTGTCATAGTCGATCTTAGTCACGTTTTTACGCGTCTGAGTGTGCTTTATATATAATCGAGAGAATAAGATAGTAGGACCGTCAACATCTAGGGGGGGGCAGCTGCCCTCCCCTGCCCTACCCTGGGTACGCCCATGACTCTACCTATAGCTTCGTTCAAATCTTCCACTCCTGCGTGTGAGTAGATTTGCAGGTCGTCTGCATACAAGTGATACGCACACTGAAGCTCACGGGTCACAAGATCGATAAATAGTGAAAAGAGAAGAGGAGAAAGTATGCCGCCCTGTGGGACACCAGAGTCGAGTCGAGTTCGGCCCACGTTGATGAAGATTCATCGGTCCGGACAGACTGCTGGCGTCCTCGAAGATAGGATGAGAACCATTCCAGTGCACCATCGGAAATCATGAAGTGTTCACGGTGTTGAAGGCGTTTGAGAAGTCGATAAGAGCTAGTACTGTTATTTTGCCCTCCTCTACCGCTGCCTTAATATCGAGAGTCACTTTAAGTAGCGCCGTCTGTGTACTATGTCCAGGTCGGAATCCTGATTGACCTAAGGAACCTAAGGAACTTCCAAATATCAGCTGAAGAAGAAGAAGATATTTTATCGAGAATATAGCGGCGTTTAGCGTTACGTATCACTTGATTACACTTATTTCTAGCCGTCTTGTAGGCGAGCCAGTTCCCATCACAACGATTTTTCTTAAATCGCCGAAAAGCATGATCTCTGTTCTGCATTACGTTGCGGATATTATCCGTAAGCCAAGGTGCGGGAGGATGCCTTAATTTAATTATTTTCACTGGTGCATGAATATTATATAGTTGCAAAATGTTACCGTTTAGTATGTCGATTTTTTCATCAATGGTGCCTGCCCTTAAAGGTTCCCAATTAATATGAGAAGCATCCTCTCGAAGTTTCTCCAAATTCATGCGCCTGAAACAGCGTCTATGCATAATTTTTGCTTTAGGTTTGGGTGTTTTGAGTTTATATGTAAGAAAAACGGTCGTGATGTGAGAAACTGGGTGCCAAGTATTGTCCATGAGAAATAACTTTGGTAAGAGAAGACGTAATAATAAGATCCAGCAGGGTGTCCTCTCCATTTAGGTTGTGATGAGTAGCTTGAAGTGGTAAAATATGTAAACAAGTGGACTCTAATAAATGTAATAGTTTACGAGAACATGAGAGTTGAGATAAAAGATCAGTATTAAGGTCTCCCATGATGATGTGGTGCTCATACTCAGACCCTAATGATTCCAAAACCGACTCGAATTCGGTGAAGTAATCAATAGCTGGGGGACAATAAACGACACCTAGGATGAGTTTAGCTCCCCTGACACAAACCTCGAGGAAAAGATACTCAGCAGGCGAGTTTGGTGCCGATCTGGAGAAAACCTTATAAGAAAAATCGGAACGTAAGTAAATTGCAACACCACCGCCTCTTTTATTCACTCTATCATTCCGGATAAGAATATAGCCTGGAAGAGTGTAGGAAGGAGAAAGAAGTTGAGGTTTGAGCCATGTCTCAGAAACCAGGATAGCGTGCACGTTTGAATCATGAAAAGTTTCCCATAAGTCATCAAAGTGACTGGGTATGCTTTGAGCATTTATGTGACAAACATGTAGTTCATTATTAGTTTTTTTATTAAAAGTGCTACGCAATACATCACCTAGTGTATCAGTGACCGATATAAAACTCTCATTAGCTAACGAATCCACAGAGTCATTGGCGGAGTAGTAGGATTCAACATCAGACATATGAATATACAAAATATATATGATAAATATGAAAATATAAATAAATAAATATTAGGATAAAATGTGTTCTGGGTGTTTCTATGCATAATCTGTATGCATTTACAAATAAAACTTTAGATACTCGTGTATCAGTTGTCTAGTACCCATAGTACGAGTTCTGATTAGTTTGGCAATAAATAGACTGGTGTAAATGTGGTAGAATATTATAATTCCAATTATTATTAACTCTCAGATCAATCAGACTTGAAATAAATGAAATATGAATCTAAGTAATTTTTTTGGTTGTCAGTCAGACAATTTACGTTCAATTTAATAAATATTACAATGATAGCATACGAATAGGGGATAAGCAATTGCAACAACTCAAATGTGGCTTTGCTAATAGGAAGAATTTAAACCATCTGGTTTAACCCACATGTAAAGGAAAATCAGTATTAACGTGTAAATCAATATTAGTGCGTATACCATCCGGATGTACCCTAAACGCTTATGCGAACGACGGTTTATTATTCGTAGAATCTAATACTAGAATGGGCTTGAGAAACTAGCCAATTGATGTTTGAACTTAATATCTCTTTGGGGTGTGCGTAATCGGTTGACTTTTGCACCAAAAAAAACCTTCCAGCTACTTCTGCAAGGTAACCCTTGGTTTGTTATTTGGGATTGGTTTTAAAAAGAAACTTTTCATTTACCGAACACATTAGAACAGTTAATGAAAAGCCTAAAGAGAGTTTTTTGCACTGACGAGGATCTTAACTACGACCTGGGGTCTGTCGTTTAATGCAATAAATAACATTTATGGAGCTACTTATTTTGGGTTCTATGTCCTATGGTGCTCCTGTATGGGCCGATAGGGCGACCGTAGGTGCTGTGCGTCGAAAACTGTTACAAGGCTAACGACTTGCATTGATTTTCTTGTGCAAGGCATATAGGAATAAACGGACGGTTAGCACTGAGACTTTTGTTGGCGGATGTTTTTCTGGTCGATCTCGAAGTGCAAAGGCTGTTATTTTGACTTCGTTTTGTCTCCCGCTTTGCTAAGGAAGGAAGTGGACTTATTATATTTTCAATTCCTCCAGTTTTCTTCTAATTAATAGGCGAGTTCCAAGACAGTTTAATTTTTCCTGAGACTTCCCGAGTGTCATAAATCGGCGTTGTCGTGGGTCACTACTGTTGGTCCTGGTGTACAAGAGCTACAGTGGCGGGCGTGTGGGCGGTATTAGTCCTATTAATGTAATAATAAATTCTCTGTAAAAAGGGTTGTGAATCGACGAAGCTGTTTATTTTGACAATAGGTAAAACCCTGACTGTTCTGGAATTCCAAAAATATCTTTACAAAAGATCGATAACATTGACAAGGTGTCAGAAAGGCGGCCGGTCGTAAAAGAAAAATTTGAAACAATTTCAGAGTGCGTTAGAGAATGTCAAGTGTACACTCATTGCACCAAACTAAACTGTATTGCTGAAGAGAAAAAGGAAAATCTCTACTAAAGTAAACGTTATGTTGATGGTTTTTGATGAAGAATGAACTCCACAATAACATTACATTCTAATTATCAACAATTCATTAACAATCAATCAGTAGAACTTTAGTGTGAAAACTATAACGCTGGGTAACAAGAGTTCAGGGATCCTAATGATAAGCGAATTATAATATTTTAGTTACTAAGGCTATGTACGCTAATAACTTTAAGGGTGTTTAATGAAAAGCTTTTGCTCATCGCTTCATCTCTTTTCTATAGAAAATATTGCTTTTAATATTTTTAGGAAACATTACAACGGTAGGTCCGTATAGAACTATATACACAATATCATATTCAGATCATATCAGATAAGGAGGAAATATTAAGTTTAAATTTCACAAAAATTACCTCGAGTGGAATTGTTGGAAATAACCTGATGGGTTATTGTAGAAGTTCCCGGAAAGATAGAAAAATTCGCTGTGGAATAAACCCGAACTAATGATTAAATCTATTATGTAAAATAACAATGGTTTATAATGTCCCGTTCCCGTTATGGGTTTTTAAAATTTATTTTCAAGCGTACCTACTTACGTGACCTTACATACTTTAAGCATTCTACGTTGAATGCCTCGTTGCTACGCTGTCTAATATAACAATAAGAATAATGTCTTTATTGTACACCAGGTAAATTATGGATCTTCTTAATATAAGATAAGTAGGTACAGTTGGCGGCCTTATCGCCCGGGGGCAATCTCTTACAAGCAACCTTAGGATGGAGACAAAACTTAATAGAGAAAGTAGAGGGTTGTGTCTTAATATTATAAAAGAAGAAGAAATTATAATATGTCGTGTATACTGTACACGCCAGCTTACAGAGAGAGGAACGCGCCAAGTCTTTAGAATAGATGGGCGCCCTTAAGAGGACCATGGATCGTACTACGCCCATGTAGAGACAGCGAACTTCTTTCCGTGGTCCCCCGAGATTGGGCAGTAGACGATGCAATGCCCCTACTACCCCTCGTACTCGGGGGACTGATCGATCGGTTGAGTGAAATACCTATTAAATATTTTTAACATACTTCAAAAGGATAAGGTGACCTAATGACTTTGTTTGTGGTTGCAATGGACTGGAGATTGTCATGACATTCCTTGATGAGGGCAGACGTCATCTTGTCGTTTTGAAGAGCTTGAAGCACGGATGCACTGTCAGAGATAATTTTGATATTTGAGTCTCACATCTTGCTTGCTTGTGCTACTTTCTTTGATTATGCCAACACATTCTGCTTGGAAGGTTGTTTTTAGCTTGTCTAGAGTACCTAGTTGATATTTTGATATTTAAGTCGTTCGAGAAGTCGTCAGTTCCGGTACCGTTTTGTGTTTTGTTGCCGTCTGTATACCTATCACCTTTACCGACGCCAGAACTATCTTTTGTTTCTGCGAATAATAACTTAGTTGGATATAATAACTTCGATCATGATGTTCTGTCCGTGGGTGCCTCGAGGAGTGGAATTACCTTAAGGATCCCCTGTAGATCTTTTGAGTGCGTTGCTTCTGCCCATCCGATCCGAGACCGCTTGATCTTAGTCTTAGAGACAGCTGCTATCGCTTCCTGTTGGATGACCAGATCTAGAAGTCTCAAGTTCAAGAGATACTCTAATGCGGCTCAGGGAGTAGTTTTCATGCATCCAGTAGTTGCGTTCGGGCCACCATACAACTGATCTGTGGGTAATAGAGGTTCTGATAACTTCAGTGTATAACCAAAGTGTGATCTTTACCAAATGTTTTCTACACTGATTGAAAGTTATACAGGCCTTTCTTGTCTTTGTTTCGATGTGGCTCGCCCAGTTCAATTTGTTGTCAAGAATAACGCCCAGATATTTTACTTGAGTTGACAGGGAAAGATTGGTTTTGAATAATTTTGGTAGCTTTAGTTCTTGTAACTTCCTTTTGTTGATGAAGAGGATGAATTCTTTTTTCTTTCGGATTTACTGACAGTCTCTGTTCGTCACACCATTCTTCTACAATCTGAAAAGCTGAACGCATGCCCTCACATAGCTTATTTTCCGCGCTCCCGCTTATCAGAATTGTTAGGTCATCCGCATAACCGATAGTGGTGTATCCTCGATCATATAGTCTCTTTATGAGGGTGTCTACCACTATGTTGTTAAGCGGTAATAAGACCCCACCTTGTGGGCATCCTCTGACTATCCTTGCTCTCATAGTAGTATTCACATGAAGCATGAAGATACTTTGATTCTTCAGAAAGGACGTAGGCTACTCGTGCTAACAGTTAGGCAACTGTACATATTACAATTAGTGATCCAACAACATAAGCTCATCCCCTATCATGAAGACGAATATAATAAGCAACGGGTAATAAGAAATATTATTCCAAATGTGGTTTGTCGAACAGCTGCGGCTGGGCGGCAATATAAATATAAAGCGGTGTATCTATATAGTAGAATAAATAAAATTATAAATGTTCACCCCAAATCAAGGCACGAAGTTAAAACCATTACCAAACATTGGTTGTTAGGACTTAATTATGAAGAAACTGAATTGTTACTTTTGTGAAATGTACTCTCCGAATCTTACATACAGATGACACACACATACACCCACATACACACACACACACACACATACTCACACACACACACACACACAGACACATACACACACACACACACACACACACACACACACACACATACACACAGACACATACACACACACACACAGACACACATATACACGCGTACACACATAAAAAAAATATTATTTTGATTGTAATACTTGCTTTTTTTGTGATTAACCTCTGTATTTTTCTTTTTTCCATAAAATCATAATTTTATCATTTAATTCCGAGAGAGAACACTGATCTCTGTAACACAGGTCATTGAACCTAGCTCCGAGATCAGGGAGCTCAATATAATTTGTAAAAAAACATTTTATGGCAATAAAAAAAATAATATTTATTATTATTTACTCGTTACCTCTATAGCTGACTATAACGCGCGCGAAGCTGCGGGTAAAAAGTTGGTATTATATAAGTAACTAGCTGACCTACGTCACCCACGTCACCCACGTCACCCACGCAACCTCGTTTGCGTCTTATATTGCCCGTAGCGTGAAAATTTCCCCCGTTTTTGAAACATTCTTCATTGGTGCTCCGCTCCTATTAGTAGTAGCGTGATGATATATACCCTTCCTCGATAAATGGACTATCCAACACTGAAACAATTTTTCAAATCGGACCAGTGGTTCTTGAGATTAGCGCGTTCAAACAAACAAACAAACTCTTCAGCTTTATTATTAGTATAGATTTTAAGCTACACCACAAGAACACTTGGACTTCACAAATATGTTCAAATTCGAACAGATATTTGAATGCAATAAAATAAACATTTGCTCAACTTCTTGATAGTCTTTTGTTAACCTTTCTTGATAAGACGACAGTTACTTTAACTACGTGTTTGTTGATGATTTGCTGCAATATCACATTAACTGTTTTTAATAGTCAATTGCTGGACTTGCGTCAGCCTTCCCAAGCCAAAGCCTCCTTAGAAATATTTTGGCCTAATAGACCACGCTAGACAGACGGGTCGGTATAGGGTTTGTTTTAGTCCTTAATTCGCAATGATGGTATCCTGCGTACTTTGCTCCCTTTGAAGACACCCATGTATTGCATATTAGTAGTGACACATCGCATTCTTAATCCATCACACCAATTTATAACTACACCCAAATACACAACGATATAGGAGCATTGCAGGCGGTAACTTTTAAAGTTAATTGCGTTGCGATTGGCACACATCGAAATAATCTTAATGGCATTCAAAAATATAAAAACACTAGCTGACCCACGCAACCTCGCTTACATCTCTTGCCCGTAGTGCAATATTTTTCCCCGGTTTTTGTAACATTTTTCATTAGTGCTCCGCTCCTATTGGTCTTAGTACGAACATTTTTTGTAGTTGCAAACTAAATGATCATGACCCAATCATAACAACTAGTTCGATCTCCGAATTCAGTACGCCCTCAAGGTTGCGAAGGTCCGATGTCAGTAGCTCTATTGAAAAACTGATATTCAGGTTCAATTGGTTGATTGATCTAGTAGCCTATCTAAAATTATCTCGACCTATCATCATCTTTCTAGCCTTTCGTAAATTGTTTGAAAATTCATGCTTAATTGGACCTACTGCAACAAAGAACCAATCCACATACGTGCCAAAATGGAACAATTATCCTTGTCGTCTTGTAGATAGGATTCTTATCTTGATTTTGGCATGTGTGTGGACTGGTTCCTTTGTAGTAAGTGGCGCAGAGCTCCAAGTTGTAGCGTACACATCCCAACTTAATGCTTTCACTATACATTTTTGAGGTACCTGAAATCTAGTGCTACTCCTAGTTCTGGCACTCCTAACACTTCTACTGCTTCTAGGTCTTTCACTTGATTTTGTGTATTCTTCTGTTGTACTTTTCACCATGATTGAGAAATATATCAAAATATATCAAACTTGACAATATCATTGATTCTTTTCACAATCCATGTCAAATATAGTTTTAAAAAGTAATCAATTATTTTTGATAGTGATATATCATACCTCTTTTCTTTAAGTAGCTTCGACATGTAGCAAAAAGGCACTTTTCAACTCGTCTAAACATACCTCTTTCAAATTAAACGAGTCTACATTGTTTGACATGCGTTTTTAGAATATCAGTACCGATATTACAACAATTGCCATTAGCATTTGTTGTGTTTTTCAAGTAAAACTAATTCCTTTTTTAAAAAGAAAACGTTAAAATCAGTTTGATAGTTTCTGAGTTCATCATTGGTAATAACGTAAACACAAAATATATAATTAATTGACTGCAGACTGCACGGTTGGCCTAGTGGTTTAAGCGGTCACTACGCCGGTTGCTACTGCGCCAAGTGCCGTGGGATCAAATCCCACGTGGGACATCACTTTGTGTGATCCACAAAATGTTGTCCTGAGTCTGGGTGTTCTTTGTGTCCGTTACATGTATGTTTGTAAAGTCCCCCGCGACACAGGATGTTTATTTAAAAAAAAAATATCATTATTCATTTAAATGCGAAAGTAACTCTGTCTGTCGCGCTTTCACGCCCAAACTACTGAATCGATTTTAATAAAATTTGGGACACATATAATCTTGAGCCTAAGAAAGGACAAAGGGTTACTTTTAAGGATGAAACAAGGGTTGTGAGGTTGTATAGAAGTATCGACATTTTTTTATCGTCGTGTTTATACGTATGTATCTTATTTGTTAAATAATTAGTATTAAACAATTAAAAATGGCACCCAAAGTCGCTATTCCACGCGGGTGAAGTCACGGGCTCATCTATCTATATATATAAAAATGTTATGTTGCTTTGTGTTCGCTTCAAAAACTCAAAAAGTTCTGCACCGATCTAGCTGAAATTTTAGAAAATGGACTCCTCGATAAATGGACTATACAACACTGAAATAATTTTTCAAATCGGACCAGCGGTTCCTGAGATTAGCGCGTTCAAACAAACAAACTCTTCAGCTTTATGATAATTAGTATGGATGTTTATGGAATTACTTAAACCTAAATTATCTAATTCATATTTTTAAAAGTTCACTGTGTTGCTTTTGATCTACCTACTTAGAAATCACTTGCATGACACATAATATCAAATCAAATATTCCTTCATATATTCAAAATGGTATTTAGCAGCATCCTACTACTATTATAAAGGCGAAAGTTTGTAAGTATGGATGTATGTATGTATGGATGTTTGTTACTCTTTCACGTAAAAACTACTGAATGGATTTGAATGAAACTTTACCACAATATAGCTTATACATCAGAATAACACATAGCCTAGGCTACTATTTATAAAGATATAGCTTCGCCTCGCGGCGTTGCCCGCAGTTATCATCGTACCGCGGGTAGCACCGCGGGGTTCAGCTAGTAACATATATATTTAAAAATCCTTTTTTTAAATATTGGTCAACAAGGAACCAAAATAACAAAACATTTTATTTGATAATAGTTTTTTATTAATTAAATTATACATTGAATATTATAAAAACATTTTAAAACAACAAAATAACTATGATGGGTACACCTTATGTTCAAAGAGCGGGCTTGGACGCGGTATTATCACAGAGATGCTAAAACACATCAGGCATTTCTATTTTACTCTCACTGATATAAAACTAACGATGAAATTATTTAATGCACCTTCTTAAAGGCATTTTAAGTGAAAAGCAAATTCTCAATAAAGACGCAAAGGACGTGTAAAGCGCCAGGAATATGAGACAAGTAGGAACAGTGGTGGAATAATCCTATTACTATTATAAAGGCGAAAGTTTGTAAGTATGGATGTATGTATGTATGGATGTTTGTTACTCTTTCACGTAAAAACTACTCAATGGATTTGAATGAAACTTTACCACAATATAGCTTATACATCAGAATAACACATAGGCTACTATTTATAAAGATATAGCTTCGCCTCGCGGCGTTGCCCGCAGTTATCATCGTACCGCGGGTAGCACCGCGGGGTTCAGCTAGTAATAAATATTTTAGACATCTAACACACAACGCCATCTAGTCCCAAGCTAAGCAGAGCTTGTGTTATGGGTACTAGACAACTGATATGAATACATTTATACTTTTTTTTGTGAATACATACATATTATATATAGAAAACACCCTAACTCCGAAACAAATATTTGTAGATTATACAAACATTTGGTCCGACCCAGGAATTGAACCCGAGACCTCAAGCACAGCAGTCGCATTCACTACCACTGCGCCACCGAGGCAGTCATGAGTTATGATCGAAATGTAACGAATGTTAGTATATTTTTTAAAGACAACTTCTCACACTAAGAATATTCCTGCGACACAGATGTCTTTACAAACATACATGAAACGGACATAAAGAACACCCAGACTCAGAACAACAATTTGCGGATCACACAAAGTGTTACGCCATGTAAGGTTTGAGAACCAACAACAGCACAGATAAAAGCTGCAAGTTAACAAACCACTAATGAGCAATTCAGAGTGGGATGAAATCGATTAGTAATTACTGAGTAATATTGACAATGTTCACTAGATGGCGTTAAGTACGAATATCTGAATCGCACCATGGACTATTCGTATCTCGTTTTCATAAAAATGCGTATATAAAAATGTACTTCATCAATTTAGAAAATTAAAGTTCCGATAATATTCTACTGTTCCGACTCAACCATGTTTTCAGCATATGTTATTGAGAATAATATATTACTAACATTTTTATATATACACATTATAAACGAAAATTGTTTTAAGACTACAAATTATATAAATAAACTAAAATACATATACAACAATATAAACAATAAATTAATATCTAGAATGTTCTGTTGATCACAACAATCTAATAGTAAAAACGAGATGAAATAATATATTGTATGTTTTGTATTCGCAAAATTCACACATTTACGAATGCTATGACAGATATTTTTTTTTATTTTTTTTTATGAATAGTGGGCAAACGAGCAGACGTATCACCTGATGGTAAGCGATTACCGCCGCCCATAGACACTCGCAAGGCGTCACAAGTGCGTTGCCGACCTTTGGGGGATGGGAAAGGGGATGGGGGAGGGGTTGTGGTATGGGCCTCCGGTATCCTTACTCACTCGGTGAAACACAGCGCAAACGCTATTTCACACCGGTTTTCTGTGAGGCCGTGGTATCACTCCGGTAGAGCCGACCCATTCATGCCGAAGCATAGCTCTCCCACGGTAATTTAAATTCTTTATTGTGATTCTCAACATGTAAGTGATACGATAGTATGACAGACACATCAGGTTATATTTAAAATGTCTCACTGAATGAGATCATTCTTCCTTCCACCACGCCTCCCCCCCTCACCCCCCAATTTCGAAGAAAAAGGCACTTAAATACGATGATGTCTTGAGTTACCATCGTATCCAAACATACTTTGTATGTTTTCTTAATATTAAGTAAAATAATTAAAAACTTTTAACATCTTATCAATTTATAACAATATATATAGCACATAGCTTTGTGATTTTATTATAAATATACACGTGTCATGTATAAAAATACTTGTGATGTGCAAAACTGTATTTATATTCTACAAACATTTTAACTTTTCTTCAACAGTCAGTTCAACCTAACGTAGACCCTGACTTGCTCTAATTTTTTTTTATTTTATAGGTGGCAAACGAGCATACGTATCGCTTGATGGTAAGCGATTACCGCCGCCCATGGACACCTGCAACACACGCGTCACAAATGCGTTGCCGGCGTTTTAAGAAGGAATACGCTCTTTTCTTGAAGGTTTAATTTGTAGATATTACTTTTACTCTCCATTCCACCTTTATAACACACTTTCACTTCACTTTTATTATTTCCCCAATTGTATTATTTAAAGTACTCGGTTTACAACAATGGACTTGCCCCTAATAAGTGAGCGAGACTAAACTGTAGCTTTAGTCTCGCTTACTTATTATAAGCGTATGTGTGCGTTTTAATACGTCTCTGTCCACATGTTCGGGGATATACAAGTGAGTGTAGGTATATATTTTATTAATATCCAACATTTAAATATACTAAAAATATACTCTATAAGAGTGGGAATGTATGATGTGTCGTGATAGAAATTATACACGGAGTACAAAAATAGAAAATATATCCTAATTTAAATATAAAGCAGGTACGCTCAAGTACGCGTTTATACTCGTACCTACAAAACCAAGTTTTTATACGGAACCTAAGCAAGCATTAAAATAGAGCGATTCGTCTAAATTATAATACTCTATTGTCTAGTATGGCAATAATATTTCGAGGTACATGTACTAACAAAGAGAGTGAGACAGCGTAAACTATGTATAGCTATATAGTCGTTTTAGGTACAAGCAACTTAAGTAACACTTAATTATTATTTGAATTAAGCATTGTTTGCGTTCAACTGCCTCTGTTGCGTTTTCCTGGGTACCATACCCAGGAAAACGCAACAGAGGACGCAAACAGATACGATGGGAGGATGACTTGAAACTCACAGCAGGACACAACTGGAGAAGAGTGGCACTAGACAGATACAGTGAAAAATGTTAGAGGAGGCCTATGTCAATAGGCACACTGAACTGCGAGATATTTTATAGAAGAAACCAAAACTGTTTTGTAATTTTTTTTCAAGTTAAATAAAAATTAAAGGGTTATTTCATTCATTCATTCAGTGTTACGATAGTACATTTAGGATGATTGATAAACCTTGTCCTTTCACTAATAGGGCTGTTGTCGTCTATTTACATCCTTTTAATTTTCATAATTTTACAAAGCGTTTAAGGCAATTAATGAAATGCTACAATTTATCTTAATACATATCAGAGCTACAGCAAGACAAAATGGCGCGTCAATCATGCAAATCTAAACGTGGGCGACCTTGTACTACTGCAAGAGGATCACGCTCCTCCATTAAACTGGCGTCTGGGACGAGTCACACATTTGTTTCCTGGTCCGGACTGCATTGCAAGAGTTGCAGACATCCGCACTATAAGAGGTCAAGTGCGACGTCCCCTTACGAGATTGTGCCCATTACCTACCAATGAAGAACTTCGCTGTTGAAAGACGGGCGGGAGTATGTTCAGGCCAAGTGCCTGCTAAAGGAAGTGATCAGTAGCGGTACACGTTGCGTTCCAAAACGCATAGGCGTTATATTTTTTATTTGTACGCCACCGCCCTCTTGTTATCACTATCGAATCAACCTTCACGTTATCAGCACGAAAAAACATAATTAAACAACGTTCCAAAGTATTTTGGGTTTCAATTGAGGCTCCTTTAGGTCCGCTAAGACACCCATTTATTGGTAATACATTATGGCCATTTGGACCCGACATAATCTGTATTCATGAAGTTTCATTCTTCAATCTATACGTATAAGTATCCACATCTAAGTATATCCTATTTACTTGTATCTATCGTTCATTGGGATATTTTCTCAATCTTCCACATATGATTCTTACAGTGCCCAATTAACAGTAGGTAGGTAGGTTGGCTTGCCCTTAATAAGTTAATGGGACTAAAATAACATCTACAAAACGTAAGTGTATAATTTAATACGCCCCTGTCTAACCCTTCGAGTATCCCATAGACGTGAAAAAAATGTTCTGTAATTTGTTCTTTTGTGCCTTTAGACTTATTTCTACCCAAAATATTTAAATCACAAATATTATTTTCAAACTTGCGTTAGATTCCGTAGCAATACATTTCAGATCTGACTAGAAACAATTTATATTTCTGTATAATAAGTCGGTCTGTCGATTTCCAACAATGCGAACACATTTGGAAATACGTAAGTCGTATTGAACCCTATCATGGCGCACGTAAAGTACTTATAACTGAGCTCCACAATAATTTTATTCTTATTGTCTAAACTGTTCTCTGAATTTCGTAATTCATTCTTGTCTTTACCTAGCAAGGCGCATACAAAGGCGTAGGAAATAGACTTGCCAAAAGCTCTTGTGGCTAAGACCCCACAAAATCCTAAAATTGTACGGAGTATGGTACATCCCAACATCTCTTTGGAAGGCCAGATGATTTCGTATGGTGGGTCCAGTTCGCTGGCCACCATGTTGCCGAGCTGGTAGTTGGTCCAGGAGCCGGTGAGGATGCCTGCGCAGACACTCACTATCATGGTCGTGTCGCCTCTGGAGAAAATAATAAATTATTTTATCAGTAACTAATATTAGTTAGAGGTAGAGCTGAAAACTATGTGGGAAATACGTAAGCATTAATGATAATAATTATGCCATCATAATAATAAACCTGATCACAATAAAGTATTTTGTGAATTTATGTTTATTTTACACTGCAATTTATGCCGTCTGTATTTCATTAGTTAACACAACGGAGCGTGTTGCAATACGTTGGTACATATACCACACACACGTACCATAGTACGTGCGTGTGTATACATACGTACTACACGTTCTTACAAAAGCATAGTTTTATTTATATTACACCAAATTATGTAAATAAGCACAGTTTGGTTGGTGTTATGTTTAAAGCTGTTCGTATATATTTGACAGCTCACACAAGACCCTCTTATCCCAATCTGTAAATAGTACCCCAAAATATGCAACTATACTGCTGATTATAAAAACTTAAATAATAAATAATAATAAATAAATATTCCGGACATCTAACACACAACGCCATCTAGTCCCAAGCTAAGCAGAGCTTGTGTTATGGGTATTAGACAACTGATATAAATACTTATATACTTTTTTTTTGTAAATACATACATATTATACATAGAAAACACCCAAACTTCGAAACAAATATTTGCAGATCATACAAACATTTGGTCCGACCCGGGAATCGAACCCGAGACCTCAAGCACAGCAGTCGCTTACGCTACCACTCGCGCCACCGAGGCAGTCAAAAAAGTTAAATATTTGTAAATGGATACTTATTTTTGTTAAATTACACCCAGACAGAGAACAAATGCACAATTCTTTTTTTTGAATAGGAATTGAGACCTCGGCCTCTCTGCTGTGTCTGTGAAGTTTGTGTCATTTTACCTAGGATTATCACACTACAATCATAATGATATATATGTAAGTACTGGTGGTAAGCAGTGATAGTTTACCTCGTAGGCGTCCACTTATCAGCGTTTGGGTGATACACGATGACTAGAATAGACAGTGTGATGATGAACACCGGAGCAAATTGTGACGTCAGCAGTACTCCGTCCAGTTGGTCCACAACTGGAATCAGGATGGAAACTAGCCCCGTCGCTAACAGCAGACCTGCTGCTATGTCCTGGAATAAGAATAATAAACAATGAAGTAACGACTCTTCGCTAAACACAAGAGTGTAGAATATGTTTTTTCTGTATAGTCTAGAGGGCCATACGAGCAGATTTATCGCCCGATGGTAAGCGATTACCGCCGCCCATGGACACGCGCAACACCAGTGGCTATGTTCTACACCGGTTTTCTGTGAGGCCGTGGTATCACTCTGGTCGAGCTGGCCCATTCATGCCGAAGCGTGGCTCTCCCACGGAAAAGTAGTTCGAGCAGTTTTTGGAAATGGTATTATTTTGCTTTCTGAGTGCGACCAAATTTTAGTTTTCACCCTACCCACTGAATAATAGTTTCACACATCTCAAACATGACCGTCTAATCGCAAACTATGCAGAGCCCAAGCACAAGGGGCACCTCGGACTTTAACTTAAAAACTATGAATGGAACTAGTGAAAATTAATTTTTTCTTCAACTTTATTTCAAAATTGTGACTAATTACAACATAAATACTCTCGATATAATAATCCGCAACTCTTCCTTCCAATTTTTTAATATTAACCACCTGCTATTACCTAAATTAACTAAGCCATACACAATTTACTAATTCTGTGAAGACTTAATGAGCAATTAATATAGTGTGAGAATGTGACCTAACATAAATATTTACAGCAATATTATTGTTCCATGCAATTCTTACTTCTGCAGAAGTTGAAGGTTCATGTAGCAAATAAAAAATTATAAAAACTATTTAAGGAACACTATCTGCCAAGCCCGACTTCAAAATTTATTACTAAGCCGCAACAAGTTTAGATTTATCCAGTCATTGATACATTTGAAAAAACTAAAGCTAGGAAACTACTTTGGGGGAACGAATCTCTCCAACACGAAGGGAGGATCCTCCGACCAGACGAGGTGATCATGCCTGGCGGGCCACTGCGCAACAGCTGATGTTTGGATGTTGCATATATGATAATCGGCACGCGAACCTCTATTGCGCGATTCAGGATTGGCAGTTACTCCGTGTCGTGCGTTACTTCGTAGTTCAGTGTATGTTCGGTAGACGGCGCTGTAGTAGGTTATTGTTGAGTTGTATGTGGAAGTCGCCACGCTACAATAGATAAACGAAACTTCCGACTTTAATATAATAACTATAGAATGACGAATTTGGATTGTGACAAATCTGGAGTAAGTCGAATTCGGAACAGTTTAGTGGGGGTCCTAGTTTATTTGTTGCTTCTTTGGTTAACTAGGGATGCCACTGACATTAATGCAAAGAGAAAGAAAACTTGAAATAAACCCTATTGGTATAGAGTTTACTTCCTGTCTGGTCTGCGTGGTATGGTAGATCAAAACCTCATTTATAAGGAGACGCCTATATACATCAGTGGGCTGTTAAACGCTGCTGATAATTGTGGGGGAACGAGTATCATGTTCCACCAACACAAAGGGAGGATCCACCGACCAGGCGAGGTGATCATTCATGCCTGGCGGACCACTGCCCCTACAGTTGATGTTGGGATGTTGTGTATATGAAAATCGGCGCGACAACTTTTATTGCGCGATTCAGGATTGGTAGTTTTTTGGTATTGTACGTTACTCTGTAGTTCAGGGTAACTTCGATAGATGACGCTGCAGTAGGTTATTGTTGTGTTGTATGTGGAAGTCGCCACAATGATGAATAGCTACATAAAAAATAAGTCATTACGTTAATTTACAAAAATATTAACGAATAAAACCAAAGTCTAAATAAAGATTGTTGAATGACCGTAAAGCATAGCAATTAGAATAATATAATATTGTCAACTAATAAATAAGTAACACATCTAGAATGTTCGCGAGCAATTTGCATGTACGGAGTGCATACAGTACGTCAAATATTTTACTACAATACAGGAAGGTCCGTGAAATAATAATACTGTTTAACGATAGGCGACAAAGTAATCATATTAATGAGTTGTATTTAAAGACTAGTAACTAACAAACTAATAATATATTATGTAATAGCTTTCAATATGTACATTGATTTGCATATAATGAACATGCATTTAAAACGAATAGCTAATTAAAGGAGTTCGATGTGAAACTGATAGGAAATACTTTGAATAACATTTTAACATTAGATATTCTTGAAGAGTGGGAGAGCTATGTTTGTTCTAAAAATATAGCTTGATCTCTCTGAGCGATGGGTACAAAACCGACAAAGTAACTTTGAAACAGTGATTTTATTTTGAATCATCCATATTTTAATATTATACTTGTCAGTTTTATCATAAATTAAGAGAATTACATTATAAATACAAAAATTTTCACCGCCAATGTAAATAATAATAATAATAAATAATAATAAATATTTTGGACAATTTAACACACAACGCCATCTAGTCCCAAGCTAAGCAGAGCTTGTGTTATGGGTACTAGACAACTGATATAAATACATATATACTTTTTTTTTGTAAATACATACATATTATACATAGAAAACACCCAAACTTCGAATCAAATATTTGCAGATCATACAAACATTTGGACCGACACGGGAATCGAACCCGAGACCTCAAGCACAGCAGTCGCTTACGCTACCACTCGCGCCACCGAGGCAGTCATTGTGATACCACGGTGCAGATAACCGATTTAAATATATATGTTTGTCACTTTTGACAGTTTTGAGGTTACCGGAGGCCAAATCCCTCCTCCTCCTAATTCTGGGGGTGGAATGTAGCAGTGGAATAGTCCAGCAGAAGAAACAGCGAAGGAACTTGACCAGCTCGTTTACCCCCTTATTACACAAAAACACTCATTCCAAATTTGACATAGTTAAGTAACAATGTAAAATCTTACCAAAACACTATGCATGCCCAAATAGATCCTGCTCACACAGATGAGGGTACACCACGACACAGCTATCATCAGGCCCCAGTGCACTGGATATTGGTACCTGTCCATGGTGTACAGGAGGACAGAGAACGGTATGCACACCCCAACCATGGCGTGGGTGGAAGGCATACCGTATTCTACTGCCCATTTTGTTTGCAGCTTCTTAACAGGGTAGCCGGGCCGCGGCCAGCGGATTATGTCTTTGAAACCTTGACCTGGAAACACAATTAAAAATGCTTTGTATTTTTAACAATGACTGAGAATTTCGCCTTTGATATAACTTATAAATTTTATTTATAATCAGCAGGGTCATATGTCTAAAAAGTTTAAAACCAGTTCACGATGTTGAATAGTCTATGCGCTCTATCCTAAGCACAATAAATCAGTTTTTCTGTACTTATTTTCAAGTTAATGTTACAATGACGTGTTATTGTAACATTAACAAAAAGTAATATTTAAACTGAGGCTAAAGGTTTACTAACGTTTTTACAAAGTTATTTTTATTTAAGTTTAATCTTTAGTGTAAATAATACTGTATTGTAACTGTACTTGTAATAGACATGCAGAAATCGTCATGCAGATTAGAGTAGTTTTAAAGCCATAGCCTTAGAACTTCGCTACGTAAATGGCTTCTTTTAAATAATAATAATAAATATTTAAGACATCTATCACGCAACGCCATCTAGTCCCAAACTAAGCAGAGCTTGTATTATGGGTACAAGTCAACATACATATTAGCATTAGCTTCTGTGCTACATCAGACACTTCTACATGGATGCTAGGCCTAGTCAATTGAGAACGACCTAAGAGAACGTATGGACGTTTTCGAAATATATGTATTTAGAAGCAATGTTTATATTCCTTAGTTCCTTCCTTGTTCTGAGACCACTCATCGAGAAACACAAACCTCTGCAGGCCACCTGCTTTACTACTACTCTGGCTGAGACACAAATACAAACTTCTGGAACTATTTGCAATGGAAAAACTTTCCGAAAAACGCCAGGTCGACCTGGACCTGCTAAACAAATTGTAATGTGCAAAGCCTGTTTGTTCGGTGTCAGTGTTGTAAGAAGAGGCACCTACTTTATTAAGTCTAACTATACAATGCTACATAGTTCAACAACTAGGATTTTAGTAGTAAATTTTATTAGTCAGCGATAACTCGTAAAGATAAGCCAGTGGCGTGATTCAACATTCCATCTTTCTGACGTTCGACAGCTGCGTTAAGATTATAAGACTAATCCCTTTACAGCATCAGCTAATGATAGTCGACGCTACCAATGCTATCGCAATTGTTATCAGCTGACGTTGGTCAATACCATACTGTTTACGTGGGTTGGTATTGTGGGGTTTCTTTCAAGTTTGCCTCCGAGGAAGGAGTCGCGTCTTATGATACCTACAGGATAAATAGAGGTGGTGCTAATCATATTATTAACCCATCTCTATAAGGAAACAGACATTGATGTAATCACTAATTTATACTAATATAATAAAGCTGAAGAGTTTGTTTATTTGAACGCGCTAAAAGGTCCGATTTGAAAAATTATTTCGGTGTTGGATAGTCCATTAATCGAGGAAGGCTATATACCATCACGCTAAGACCAATGGAAGCGGAGCCCCAATGAAGACTGTTTATAAAACGGGGAAAAATTATTACGCTACGGGCAATAGTAGACGTAAACGAGGTTGCGAGTGTCAGCTAGTAGTACATATTCGTGTCTTTCTTAAAAGTTTTTTTACAAAACTCCGTTATTAAAATAATGAGTTTTAGGAAACTGCAATTTTTTTAGATGTTCTTCAAAAACCACCAAATAATTACATTACAAAGTTTAAATGTCCACTTATATATCTGTGGGAATATTAATTTCCGCCAGGTAATTAGTGTAAGTAGATCAGTATGTGACTCTCACGATAAGGAATGGTATGTGTAATATCAAATAATCACTCGGTCATTGAGTGTTTGATAAGTAAGATAATACTGGGATATGTATAATTAGAATTTGTAATACTTCTGCAACTCAATATTAAATTGATTAGTAGCAATCTGAACATTGTCCTACTCTCAAATAGTACCTAGATGACTAAGATTGTCTCGTTTTTTTGGTATTTTTTTTAAAAATCGATCGATTTATCGTCACTAAACCCCCTGCGTACTAAATTACATGAAAATCGTTGGAGTCCGTTTCCGAGATTTAAATTATATATATGTATTTATATACAAGAATTGCTTGTTTAAAACTTTAGAAGATAGATATAAAATACTCGTATATAAATATTTCAGACATCTAACACACAATACCATCTAGTTCCAAGCTAAGCAGAGATATAAATACTTATATACTTTTTTTTTAGTAAATACATAGAAAATATCCAAACTCTGAAACAAATATTTGCAGATCATACAGACATTAGATATGGAGGACATGGTCGGATTTTTTACAGAATGGTCAATCCATTTGGCTCTCCAGCTTCTTGGGAACGCAGGAGCCAGGAATATGTGGTGTTTAAATTAAAAAGCATGTTGACAGCCGTTTTCTGGCCCAATCTGAGGATCTGGATAATGTTATTTCAGATCGTCCCGGATCAATTAAGTTTAGGCGGATGAGGCTTAAATGATAAGAAACCTATTTGTGTCTTGCCACATTCTCAAGTTATAAATAGTTGAACTATTTCCATATTGTTGTTAGGATTGTATTGTTTAATCAAATAGTAAGCTGCAGTTCATGCAGTATATATACCAACTTAAAAACACATGACTATCTATACACCTTAAACATGGACACTAAAATAGTACATGAATGTATTTATCAGCATCGTCCTTTCGTATTGATTAAAAATGCTATAAAAACTATTTATGTATGTACATAAAGTAAGTAGGCCGATTTGAATTCACCTTGAGATTCTTTGTTGTTTACATACCAATACTTATCACCATAGTCTTCAACAGCTTATAAAGTCCATTGCAGGACAAAGGTATATCCTCAAAAGAAGGTTTTAGCCTACCATACCACTCTGGCCAGACGGGATAGGCTATGTTTCAAGATTACCTTCCTTTCAGGTTGGACTGCTCTTGGGTTTATAGTACAAGAAATTCCTAGTTGTCCTGAACACATATGACAATCGTTATTGACAAGTCAGTGCCCTCATAATACTGACGACTAGTCAAACCTTCCAATTCAGTTCACGAGTTGCGAAGGTCTGATGCCAAAAGCTCTGTGAAAAAGCTGGTATTCAGGTCAAAACTGGTTAAACTGGTAACCAACCTCAAATAATATAATTAGTGCTAGGAAGATGAAACATTTTCTTTTTTTTGGCCATCTTGCAATCGGCTTCAAAAGCCTTTACCAGACTGTTTGTGAGATATGTAATGGTGGGAGAGATTGTTCCTCAAGTGAGAAAATTATCTCATCCTATTAATTAGGGTTTATTAATGCAGTCCCATATATGTTGTCTTTTCAGCCTTCTGTCCCTCATCTGTTTAACACTATTGCTAGGTTGTTAGTATGAACCCCTAGGTACCTTTATGCTCTTGCTCTTTGTTCCACCTCCTCTTTAACAGTTTCTCTCCCACGGTAGAGTGAGAGAGTAGATTGCGCTTGTAGACAGTATTTCTTACTGATTAATTATTAATCAAATATGTAAGAGCTTAATGCAAGTTTCATTAACATCTACTGGATTGCAACGGCAACTGTGTTTGGTGTTACAATTGTCCCATGCTAAAATCTTCATCAATCATACCACCAAAACTTTGATGTAAAACCAACTCGTACTAGGCCCTCACATCATCTTTATGAAATAATGTTACTAGAAGAAACATCAATTCAAAATAAACCTTCTCCATGAGAATATTACCCAATACTCAAACAGGGTGTTCTAGATATTAACAGTGAGTCAATGAGATAAGTAGAATTTTCACATCTAAATACAGATTAGATAAAATCTTCAAATAAAAGCTTAACAATTTAACAATCCACTTACTATATGTATGTACATTTTATCTAAGAAATGCAGGTTGGCCAAGCTTGAGAATACATGTAAAAAATGCTGAATAGGTCCATGTCTATGATATTGTTTATTACTGGCTGGTAAAGTACACTGTGTGCCAAGTTTTATGCTCAATCATAAAACAAATGAAGGTAATAATTCAACTCCGCTGTAGTTGCCTCCAGTAACACAAACATTATACTGTCTCTTACACGTCAATACCACGCAAGTTGAAAAAAGGCCATACATTATTGGGTACATCATAATGTTGCACATTCAATGGTGTTATGTTTAATTTCAGAATTAAATAATACATACATATTTCAATACATTTTTAACATTGTTTTACTTGAGATGAGTTTATATGTACCACTTTTAACTAAATTTAATGGTATAGTCAAGAAAACAGTGATCAACACATTGTAGGTTAAGCAAGTAGTACATTCCTGGAATAAAAAAAAAATCATGTTTATATTTACCTATATACATGACCACAGTCCATACAAGCACCACTCTTCGGCCCACAGCGCCGTCAATATTCCAAAACCAGAAAGGGATAAACGTCGCATAAAAGATCTCGTCACCCAACTCCGTACCAAGCACAAACAACCAGTACCAGAACTTGTTATTTATCGAACACTCTACTGCATCTTTCCCACCACTATCTGCTGAAGTATCTGTATCACAAGACGACTGAGAACTGCTCGAAATATTACTGGGTATTCTCTTATGCTGTTTCAAGTCGTTCTCTTCGTTCAGGAGCTCCAGTCTTTCGGAATGTACCACCTTCGACGACTCATTTTGAGTACTTTGGCTACTTTTGTATGTAACTCCGAAAAAGTTTTGAACTTTAACCACTAGAAATGGATCCTTCAAATATTCTATTATCTGATCCCACATTGTTGCATACGAGACACAATATGATATTCTAAATGTAACTAAAAATAATGTGCACACAGTTGTTACTGAAGGCTCGAGTTTTTATGAATGAACAAAGTACAATTCAAGGAAATCAAATCTGTCTGTACAACTTATCAATGTTGCCAGATTAGAGCCTTTAAATCTGCAATTTTGCAATAAAGATGCTCTTTCAAATAATCCACAAGAAATCCCATTGTTCTTGATTTCGATTATACAAATTGCTACCGAAGCAAACTAATAAATTAATTGTACTTGAAGGTAGTAATTTAACAAGTAACAATTAAACTTTTTTTGAAGTGATAGGAAGATTAAGAATAGAATAGTCCCAAAGCGCGGAAAAGCACCGTGTCTAGCAATACAACATCTGACAGCTCTTAGTACTACTTGACATATAAAATCAACTCGTGATAAAATCTATAAAGGTACTTTGTGAAGATCATTATAATTCAATTTAATAGAAGTTCCAATATTTTCGAACGCGGCTAAGATATTTAAGGCCTAATTTTTCTTCTCTTCTCAGCTTTATACATAATTCAAGTCATATGGGTATTTAATATTGACAATACTAGCTGTGCCCTGCGGCGTTACCCGCGGTTTTTATTGTACCGTGGGTGACACCAAGGGCACAATGATAATTCTTATACTTATATACCATTTAAAACCTTTCTGCCATAATTATTTTAACTTTAATAACATTAGACTGGCAGCGGATGAATGCGGACTGCCTAAGACCGGGATGGTTGGCGCTCCTTGGGGGAGACCTACGATCAGCAGTGGACGGCAAATGGTTAAAAGGATGAAAAAAAAACATTAGACTTTCATACAATCTACCATCCCCCGTTTTAACCCCTGTTGATTGCTAAAGATTCATTATTAGTACACCTCCACACCATCTATAGAACTTTAAAAACATAACTTTCTTACAAACTTCCAAATCTCGTTTTACCAACTTGTAAAAATATAAAAATGGATGGAGTTTCGTAAAATCCGTTCTTAGCGGATGTCTACACCTGTAAGGAACCTACCTGCCAAATTTCAAGTTTGTGGGTTTTATAGTTTTTGCGATTTTCAGTAAGCGGTATTTCGTTTTTATATATATAGATATTCAAGATTCGGAAAAATCACAAATGTAGGTATCGGACCTGTAGGACACGGAATGTACAACCGCTGACACTATTAGTACATTTGACCAGTGGTTTAACATTATTATAAAAATAATTGTTAAAACTGTTCAAATTCACAAGTAATTTTGTTACTTGTTAAGTTTTGTTGTAACTTTGACAAATCGACGAAATTATAAATAACTTGTAACCAAACTTACAACAACTTCATAGGTAATGAAACTATGTATTTCAAATGAAATGACCCTTTTTTGTGCGGAAATTCCCTCGGATGGTGTGTATGGTTATGTCGGACACGACCGACGAAAAACCGCACACCGTCTCGGGTACTAGAAACCGGGGAAGCCCGACGTACCTCGGGCCACCCACTGCTTGTAGGTGGCCCCCTCCTGTGTAGGAATCCTAACATTCCTATTCATAATATATACAAATATGAAAAGGAAATGACCCTCAAACCTTCAAGAAAAAAGCTACTAACTCTTATAAGGCCGGCAAAGCATTTGTTACGCCTTAGGTGTTGCGAGTGTCCATGAGCGGTGATAATCGCTTACCATCAGGCAATACGTCTTCTCGTTTGTCCATACAACATAACAAAAATATTCAAGGTAGTAGAGCCACGCTGATTTCTGCACGGGCCGGTCCGACCGGCTCTCTCAGAAGATCAACTTAAAATGACCGCAGTGTTTCGTTGTTGAGTATGAGACCGGAGTCCAGAGCAGTCCGGAGGTCCAATGATGCAAAACTAGAAGCATTTGAATAGACCTGTGGTGACTTCCACATTTCCGCTGGAGAAACATACTACAGCGCCATCTACCGAAGATACACAGAACTATGGAGTAACGAACAACGGAGTTATGGGGGAATTAGTGCATTAAACGATGTTACTGAAACACATTTAAATATTTTTTTTATTTTAAAACCAACGACATGTATAATAAGTGGGTCACCATGCTGCATTGTCTATGTTGTGCTGTGCTATTGCTTTCCATTAGGAAGAGTAGATTCATTCTGCCAGGCCGACATCCAAAAATAAATTCATTTTTTTTTTATAGTAAACTTATTGTTTACCACCCAAAAAAAATAATTATTCCCTTTGATACAACTTTTACCAAGATTTGTAATAATCTTTGAATTGAGATAGAGCACAATGCTAAAAAATTGCTGACATTTGAAGAGGGAAAAGGTATTTTTTAACTTCGAAACCAGGGTATTACTGTAAGTGTCAAAGTTGTCAAACTTGTCAAAAAGTTCATCAGTTGAGGTTGTTATTTGTTTGACCCACACAAAAATATTTGTGCGAAATTAAATTGTTTTTAATTTATGGTTTCCTTATTAATGTAATTTAAGGTGTATAGGATTGGAATTTTTCAAGTGCCTATTTAATTGATGTAAGTGCTTTATTATATCTGCTAGGGTTTAATAGTCATTTAATTTATTTAACTATTTATCTTTTATATTTATAAAAATGATAATTTTCTGTCGATACCTATTTCCAATTACCTACTTTTAGGATTCGTATAGGAATAATGTAATAATCTGGAATAGAGTTACTTATTTTCTCTGTAAGTCTCCAATCAGATACATTTTTATTGTACTTAGGAGGTTATTTGAAAAGTTTATTTTTTTTTTGCATTTAAAACCCGTTGTTAGTCAGGAAGTAGACAACCAAGTGTACCTTTGTTGGCTATTATCTAAATAACATCAGGGATCTGTGTTTAAAGTGGTTATCATTTAACAAATAAAAGTATTTAGATCAATAAATACTCTAACAGTTATCTAAATACGATTCTATTGTCTTTGGGGCTGTTATTATATTCAGTATAAATTCATTTTATTTTATTTGGGACAAAAAACAGTTCAACTTAGTAATCGTAACAAATATCAAATTGTATTTAAAACGCAAAACTCACACTATTGTCCTCTATAGCTGGAGTAGATAAGGTGTGCTGTAAATGTATTGTTCTGATTTTATTATTTTAAAAATTAGTATAACCAGAACTCTACTCTGCTTCACATGAAAGTCTTTAAAATTCTCGGATTTTCTATGCCATAGACATTCCTCTTGAATCCAATATCTATTGCTAAAAACTGCATAAAAATCTATTGAAGAGTTTAAAAGTACTAATCTAACAGACAGCGGAAGCAACTTTATTTTAAACAATGTAGAAATATTGCAATTTATTATAAAATTATTGGTTTAACTTTATAGTATTTTATACCTTTAACTATAAATGTAGTGACTGTATACTGATAGTGAATACTGAAAGTATAACTTACTAAATTTGCTTTTTTTTTACAAATATAAAGTGTACAGTGCTGGTCTTACTACCATAAACAATCTCTGTCAGTCTACTTTAGGTGTTTGTAAATAAAAAGTTCCAATTCTTTTAATAAAGTAATAATGTAGATTATTATATTATCAGAACATTAATTACAAACAACAAATGATCAATTATGTTAAAGAAGTTTGACTTCTTGATGTCTATTACTTTTTAATGTCTATTACTTTTTAATGGCATTGCATACTTTTCATTTGTGTGTGCATAATGATTTAATTTCCAGTTTTTCATTACCAAGTAGGATAAGCGAAACTAAAGCCCTATTTTAGCACATATTGGTCTTTATTAAAAAAAATCTTTGTTTTATTTACACACGATATTGACTATAAGACCTTCTTCCCTCCTTGAACAAGTCATATAATATGGGTATGCTTACTAAGAGTATAATTCTAACTAGATCAAGTCCTGGTAAACACACATGTCGCATAGAGACAGGTGTCCCCCTTTAATGTCCTTCCCTATGACAATAAGAAATTCTAGGAGGAAAGAACTCTTTCGATTCAATTCAATTCAAAATCATTTATTCAATGGAGACACTAAGTGATAATTGATATTACAGTTAAAAATAATTGATTGACATAAGCAGGCGCCACATTTTGTACTGGATTGTCAAGGTAAATATGGTGAAAACTCCAAAATCTACTGCCCACTTCTGTCGATCGATAACTTCCAGTTTACAAAGTGCCTAGAGCCTTATGAGAAGAATACTGGCAAAGAAACTCATGGTCGACGGTGATATTGGCCGGTGTTGGCCCGGGCAAAATGAAGTTACGATAAAAAACAAATCGAATCATCAGCAGGCTACCGCCGTCCTCTGCCGAACAACGGCCTATTTTTTTTTATGCCCCGCCGGTGTTTCCCGCGGGGCGGTGTGTCGGAATCGAACCAACTAATACCACACGGTGTGTCACTCTGCGCCTGAGAAGGGAGGGGTCCGGGAACTGTTGTGATAAATCAAATTATGTAGAATGAGAAAGGTCATAAGTGAAACTAAACATAAACAATTTCTTTTACACACTAGGTATACTCATTAACTTGACTTGGTAACCACGTAACGGAATCTTTTGAAGTCGTTTTTGTCCTCCAACTGCGGTTAATTTCTTTAATAAATCCCAGGATAAGGACAATATTAGAATCTACCGTGGGAGAGTCATACTTCGGGTTACATGGCGTAGGTATACAGAATGATACTCGTACCACGGCCTGACAGAACCGGTATTGTTTCGGGACTTTTTAATGTTTTTTCCTTGATTCTGGGAGGACGAATACGACAACGGTTATTGCTATTCTATTTTGTATGCTCGTTTCACTTCGCCCCATATTTGAAAAACCTTTATAGCAAACCACTGTAAAAGTTTAATTACTTATATTTTATAAATCACTGACTGATTTATAGTAGTTGATTTCATATATTTCCGCTGTGAAATTTGTCATGATTTTATATATTTCTACTCTTTACTGTGAAACCGATATACTCGCGGGCGGAGCCGGAAAAACCTTGTAGCTAATATTTTTAATAGATATCTATACTTTTTTAAGAATCCTAACATTCTTAAAAGATTGAAGTTCATTTTTTCCTTGTTCTTTCTTAGTTTAATTCCTTCTTGGTAGTAGGCGGTCAGTTTGAATTGAAGAAAACTAAGTTGAACTGGGTCCGTGGCAGTCTAAACCAGCCAAAGTTTGGCTCTCAACTGGTATTTTAGACTCCATCTTGTTTACTAATGATTAAGGTCAAAGGCTGTAATTCTGAATCTCGAAAATGCATTGGATGCTGATTGGCTATCCGAAAACCGATTACTATTAGTAATTACATATTAGGAAAATTACTCATTCTACATTAATAATATTTACATAGTTAGATATCACTTAAAATTATGTACTTCATTAGTTCTCCACTTATCCAATAATTGTTTACTACAACCTGTCTACAAGTTATCTATAAAAGAACTAGATAGATACTACCTACGACTACGTATAGGAACCGCGAACACTAAAACCCACACCTAGTTTAAAATCTTCTATCTATAATATAAAAATGAATTGCACAATGTGTTGGTAAGCGCATACCTCAACAACGCCTGGATCAATTTGGTCAATTCTTTTTTTTAAATGTTCGTTGAAGTTCAAGGATGGCTTTTACGGCGGGAAAAAATCGAATAATGGCCGGAAAAGCCCTAAAAACAGCCCTTTTATTTTTCTTCTCCGCGAACACTAAAACGTAAAGTCAATTTGAGCTTTATTGCTATTGAAAAAAGATCATGTATTACAAGCACTCAGTTGTCTAAGCAATGTACGTGTGTTCCTAACGTCAATGAGTCAATTTTCACTTTATTACCGCTATACAAAGTTCAAATTCAATCATATCTATCAAAACAGTGTGCGTATGTGCGTTGGAGTAGATAATCGTTGGATAGTCCATTTATCGAGAAAGGCTATAGGCTATATATCATCACGCTAATACTAATAGGAGCGGAGCACCAATGGAGAATGTTTCAAAAACGGGGAAAAATTTTCACGCTACTGGCAATAGAAGACGTAAACGAGGTTGCGTGGGTCAGCTAGTCCTTGAATAAAAATCGAGGTTCATAAAAGAGAAAGTGTAGATAAAAAGTACTCATTAACAGATCTAACCGATAAGAGCATCAATTCTCTTAACATTATTATGTCCACATACATTGTTAAGTACATTTGAAACTTACGCTAGCAGATAATACCGACGACGTCTATTATCTGCTGCTCTCGTCGGCCAATAAATAATGACCGTTTTGATAAGGCTTCTGTGCTCAGTCAACACTCGGAGCTTGTAACTGACAGACGCCTAACTACAATCGGACAATCTAAACATTTCACAGTTTCAAAGAACTATTTCGTTATGTTTTGCAAGGATAGTGTTGGTTGATACGTAATATGGGTGTGTTTGTGTGACGATTGGTTAGTTGCAGTGTTACTGGATTATAACGAAAATATAGGTGCGTTATAGTTTTAATTGATAATGGATAACTACAGTTAAGGATCTACTTTAGTCCTGAAGATGTGTGTCGTATACGTAAATGGCCGAAGGGATTGTGGGTCTAGTGGTCAGTGGTCACATGTTCGGTTCAAGACAAATGTGTGATCTAATTTATTTATTTCATATTATGTATGTAGTTAAAAATATAAAGCATGTTTATCAGCGGTCGGATCGAACTAAGTGGCGTGCAATAGAAGAGGCCTATGTCCAGCAGTGGACTGTGATAGGCTGATGATGATGGTCAGCGGTCTGGTTACCGGCTCAAATTATTAGAGAAATAATACGTTAGAACTTTAAATTGGTTTTATAATTATACGTAACGTAGCCTTACGAACAGAGGGATACAGTTATTGAAAAGCATCCTAAAAAAATATTTCCCACCTTAGGCGCAGTTCCAGAAAACCGCGGCAAGACCACATACATATCAATTACACTTGTATTTTAAAGTTCGTCGACATTGTCGTTCATCCCTCCTACCCAATCGATGTCAAAAGATTACCACCACTTTTCTACATTATACTACAGTTTAATCCCGTCGGGGTAAGGCAGAGATGATTGAAAGCTATTTGTCACGATCTTGATATATGTGTACTTCTGCTTCTTCTACATTCATCAGGCCCCTCATTCTCGATTGCATATACACTGCCGATGTAGCCATTATATGTCTTGCCATTCGTAATTTGCAAATCATCACAGTATCCATTTATTAACTCTTCTCACTACACGTTCTTTCAAACCATAGAGTTTTCGTACTTTTAATTTTCGGTCTATCTTCTGTGTGTAGGGACTTTCCTGTTGCTAGTAATCTGACGTAAGTATTTATTTAAAGATAATTTTCTCACGTAGTCGACTATAGTTGGAACACTGCAGAAATATTCCTGTACTGCGGTGAACAATACCTATGTTACCTAATGTCTCCCCTTTGTACCTAATATCAGTCTCGGCAATAAATTTGTCAGCCTTTTAATAATAATCTAGTAATAAAATTAGTGACGTTGACTGCCTAACCAGAAAGAATCAGATCCTGAACACTTAGAAACTAAACAAATTAGTCGAAACAGATATATAAAAAAAGTGTCTCGGTACAGCTAAGACTACCTATTCATATGAACGCGGGGAGTTAATTACTACTATATAACAGATATGTAAATAATAAATATCACAGCCATACGCAATGATAAAAGTATATAAATAGAAATAGATGATTTAAATATCTCAATGCTAATTACAAAAGGCATTATCTTCAATTTCAAACTCCCTACTACCAAATATTGCTTTATTATGTAAATGCCGGGGCCGGTGTAACGCATTCCTACATTTTGTTCAATGACTTGCGTGCGGACTATAAACAACAATAAGAGAAAAAAACAAGCGTCAAGTACCTTGAATTACTGTTGCTTTAACCAAGTTAACAGTTATTGCTACTAGTGCTACTAGAATACAAGAACTCTTTAATAAAAATTAGTTTTTTTGTCGTTTGGAAATTCCTATTGGAGTACCTTACCAAGCCTGGTGTTAAGCAAAGAACCGACGGAATGAATCAAGTGTACCGTGAAAAATATATCCCTGTAAAACCCAGTAGGTAGACTTATCGTTCTGAACGGTTCCACTACAGCCAACCCTTAAAAAAGTCAAAAACTCACTGGGATATACCATACCTCGCTCTAATGTCAGTTACTATTAGAGCGAAAGGTAACTATGCCCTTCAACCTCAAGCAAGTTGACGAAGGTCAGAGATAATTTTTTAATCTTGTCGTTAGCGCGTGTTTTGCAGGACGTTAGAAATGCCGTTTTTGTAGCGCGAGTGAATTGAGTAATAATACGATTTAAATACGAAATTTAACTGCCTTGTGTGTAGTGATAGCGTATGCGCGTATGCGGCTGCTGTGCTTGAGATCTCGGGTTCGATGCCCGGGTCGGACTAAATGTTTATATGATCTACAAATATTTAATTCGAAGTTTGGGTGTTTTCTATGTATGATATATTTACAAAAAAAAATACATGTGTTTATATCAGTTGTCTAGTACCCATAAGACAAGCTCTGCTTAGCTTGGGAATAGATGGCGTTGTGTGTTAAATGTCCAGAAATATTTATTTATATATAGGTATGTACCTATTTTCATGATAATTTTTCAAATTACCGAAAAACTTATTTTAGTATTTTAGTCTTCTCGCAGGGTCGCAGACTAAGCGGATTAAGAAAATATAACACCTTCGGTTTTCTTTTAATTGTTTTAATACAAACCTTGTCCTAACAATAACGAACATATAAAAAAAATAAATCCATTTTGGTGCTGTCGATCGGAAGTCATGCGCCTACATACATTTCGGCGACTAGCTGACCCCTGACCCACGCAACCTCGTTGGCGTTTTCCAGCCGTTTGGTCTTAGCGTGATGATATATCGGACCAGCGGTTCCTGAGATTATCGCGTTCAAACAAACAAACAAACTCTTCAGCTTTATAATATTATAGTATAGATTATACGAAACAGAGGAAGGACTTAAACATTTTTTACTATCTTTGATTACGAAATATGAAACATTAAAATACTTAGTTTTGTGATAGCTAAGTGTCAACTCTATTAATTGTAAAAGTAGAACCCACCCTGCTCATGAAGTGTAGGTATAGACCTATACAAAATTATCCCACTAACTACAAAAGTCCCTGCACTTCCTCAGCCTATCCTCAGCCTATTGCCGTCCACTGTTGAGCGAAGGCCTCTCCCAAAGAGCGCCAACCATCCCGGCCCTGGACATTCCGCATCCACCCGCCGCCAGCCAGTTTCCTCAAGTCGTCGGTCCATCGTGCCGCAGGGCGCCCTACGTTTGCCTAATCGTGGTCGCCACTCTAACACTTGTCGGCTCCAGCGACCATCAGTCCTCCAGGACACATGACTGGCCCACTTCCACTTCAGCGCGATGATTCTCCGTGCGATATCGGTTACTCCAGTTCTCTTTCACATTGACTCATTACGAATTCTATCGACAAGAGAAACACCCAGCATCGCACGCTGAGTTACTTTAAACTTGTGGCTGAACTTACTGAACCCTATAGTACCTTACACGTGGCGCGTCACACACATTGACACTAATCCCCTAGCTGCAGATGTCAGAGTTCCTTCATACTCTACATAACTACAACGGTCTATATTTAGCTCAATTACATCGAATAGATCGTCATCGATTAATTGTCGTGTTTCGTTATCGTAGGTCGGTAAACAAGGCGGATGGCGACGGAGGAGGACATCGACACCCTCAAACTATACTGGGATCATTTCTTCAAAGCGGAGACTGGCACTTATGAGGTATTACTATTTATAAGGGAGTATAAATTATCTATTTGTTGTAGTTTTTTTTATGACATAGCGGTAAACGAGCAGACGTATCGCCTTAAGGTAAGCGATTACCACGGCCTCACAGAAAACCGGTGTGAAATAGCGCTTGCGCTATGTTTCACCGAGTGAGTGAGGATACCGGAGGCCCATACCACAACCCCTCCCTCTTCCCCCTCCCCATCCCCCAAAGGTCGGAAACGCACTTGTGACGCCTTTGGTGTTGCGGATGTCCATGGGCGGCGGTAATCGCTTACCATCAGGTGATACGTATGCTCGTTTGTCCACTATTCAATAAAAAAAAAATGTGTGTTATTTATGCATTCCTACGTAACAGGTTACGGCTGTGTAAAACTGGTACTTTTATCAGCTTGGTTCTGTTTCTATAGATGTTTTTTTTAACAGAAATCTCCAATTTTGCCAACGACATATTATGTTTCGTTTAGAGCTTGGGATTTCCTTCAATAAGTAATCCCTGACTCGCTCGAACTATGGTAGTACATTTTAAAATCCGTATAAGTCGATGTACATTGGTGGAATGCCATGAAAGGGGTAGGTATTCCTCTTTTATGCATTCGTCTAGTTCTTACCATGCTCGATTTTTGCGTGAATGTATGTAGGTAATGTATTTAATAATTAAAAGGCTTTGTCAAGAGCGAAACCTAAAGATTTTTGAAGTGAAACTTCTTTAGGCGCATGAGGGTAAAACTTTTACGGATGAAACGCAATAATAATAATATTAGCGTCACGAAGATGTGCAGCGTTTTTGTCGAAGAAGAGGGAGAGACCGATTGAGAGAGATTGAGAAAGGGCGAATTTTAATTTAATATTCATCATCTGAGATTTTACTATATTATTTTTTAAACAATATAAAATAAATGTATTTTAATAATTCTCTTTAATTATTTTTATTTATAATTAGTTTGCCAAAGAAGTTTCACTTCTGACATGTGTACTTTGTACGCACTCATTTTTTTTTATAAGTTGACTGCAATTTCAAAATATTTTAATACTATTCACATATTTTAGCAATACTTAATGTTTTGAGTACAAGGTCATTCTGTACAATAAATCATAATAAGTTGATATAGAAACGTGATTTAGAGGGAATAGCATGATTTGTACTGTATGTGATCTGAAAATTCATTTTAGTCTATAAACAATAATTGCCGTTGAAGAGCCATGGAGTGTTAGTTATCTCACAAAAAAGGTGTTAACAAATTCTTTGCTTTAAACCATCCCATGTTTGTATTCAAATCAGTTCAGAGGGAACAAGAGAAGAAACCTTGTTACGTAAACTGTTCAAGGGAGTAAAGGATGATCAGATGGTATTTTATACTTTTCATTCCTTCGGATCTCTAGCTTCCGGAGGACCCGGAACATGTGATTCCAAGGTCACGCACGCCCTTAGAGAAACAAGGAAAAAAAGAAAGTTTGTGATTGGAGTGCTAAATAGCACAGAAACATCCACTACACGCTAAATGATAGTATGTAGTCATCTATTAAATACGCATGATTGTAATAGCTTCATGAATATGATTTAATGAAACAGGTAAATATTGCGTTAACAATGGTACGTCACGAATTACGTACTTAGCTAAATTTCTATTAGTTCTGCTACAGTTGCGTACTTGTTACAAATTATTCATAGCAAAAACTTGGGTTGTATAGCAATTGACTGCAAAACGTGCAAAATAAATGAATATTTTTTACAACTAAATAATAAACTTTTCTGTGACCTGATATTTATAGCATTTGTTTTTTTTACTAAATATAGATAAATGAACTACAAATAATGGAACGCATCGCCTGCATTTTATCTGTTACCATAACAGTGATAAATAATGTGTATAATTATTGTAATTCTAGTAATTTAGAAGTAATTATTTCGGTTGTAACTCAATTATTATTTCTCTGATCGGAGAGGTGGGCAGAGACCCATTAAAATCTCACATTTATATAGAAATTTTTTTATACAGATTTTACAGATGGATTGTACATTTCAAATGTTTTTAAGATTTATAAATCCTAGTCGTTTTTAGATCTCGAGACGATCCTTTCTTGTTTCTTGTAGCTTGATTGTGAAAATTTAACAGGCAGGGTCTATATTTCGACATGATAAAACTATTAAACGACAGCGACAAACAAATGTAGGCCACTGAATGGGAAAGTAACGTGTTTATTCAATTGAGATTGAGGCTCATAACGCTCCAACGAGTGCTATCTCCGTTAAGATGCTTCATTTTATTCTTTTATCAGAAGTATGTATTGAGTATTTAATTTATCTATGTACGTATATTATGATATATCAATATAATATATATCTTCTTCTACATTCGTCCAGCAGTGGAGGTTGGTTAAATGTGATGTGGCCTTACAGAAATCGGTGTTAAGCCATTTTTCGATTTAACTTGTTGCCGTATGAATACTGGATCCCAAACTCCATTCGATTCAAGGGGGATGGTGCTGATTGTGGATGGGACGCACTTGTGCCTCTGAATTGCAGGTGTCCATGGACGGCGATACTCACTTATCATCGGATAACCTTTCTACTCTACGTTCTGGTGTACAATTCAAATTATGTACATGTATTTACCTCGCGGATCACAGTACGTTTAGGTAGATTTAAGGTGATCAAGTGTGTATAAAGCGGCAAGATTACGTAGCCACAACGTTGTCTTGCTAGTCCCCATGGCCTTAATCCACTCCTGAGAGGAGACCCGAGCCCAGTAGTGGGGCGTTATGGGTTGTTGATAAGTGTATACACACATATCTTAAATTCTAATAATTGTTTTTTGTTGCTACGTTTCATTCCAGTCCAATCACTTTGTGTGTGTGTGTGTACACAGTATTTAAAACGTATACGATTTATGCCCAGTTCCTATATATGAAAAACGATCCGTTCTAGGTACGAATAGTAGTATATTATACGGGGCGTAAGCTAAAATCGTTCCTATAAAAAATAAATTGAGGAACGGTATTTACGACTCGTAGTCGGTTGTAGAAAATGTTTTCACGATGACGATTCGTTAAATATAGGAACCGGGCATTAGACGAAGAGATATGTACATAAAAAAGCTTTCCTTGCAGAAATCGACTTGGCTGGACTTGTTTCTGGCCGAGTTCCTGATTCGGGTCAATAACGGGGCCAATCCTAAGGAGTTGATCAAATTCTGGTAAGTTATATAGATTACAGTTTGAGAAAATATCACATTTAGTAACCATTTAAAGTATTTAATGTACCTACTAAATTCTAAATTTTGTTAGGGATTTTCAAAAAGTTAAATTAAAGATATTAGAACGTCTTATTGGAATGTAATTCTTTTATTTTTTCTTGAAAACGATAAACAGTTTGAATTAGGGGTATCTTCTGGAACTTTTACACTTTCGTGACACTCTTCCATCACTTGTCACACATTTCGACTGCCTCGTTGGCACAGTGGTAGCGTATGCAACTGCTGTGCTGGAGGTCTCGGGTTCGTTACCCGGGTCGGACCAAATCTTTGTACGACCTGCAAATATTTGTTTCGGTATTTGGGTGTTTTCTATGTATAATATGTATGTATTTACAAAATATATATATATATATATATATGTATTTATATCAGCTGTCTAGTACGCATAACACAAGATCTGCTTACCTTGGGACTCGATGGCATTGTGTGTTACATGTCGGAAATATTTATTTATTTATTTATTATACATTAGGAGCAAGAGAAAGTGAGTAATAAAATAAATCTGACAGTTACCGTATGTCTTTTAACAATTTTGTGTAGCCCCGTGAGTGGTGTAGTAACGCTGGTAGGATGCGAGCTGCTGTGCGGGATCCACCGCGTGACGTCATCGATCAACACTCACTACTCGGTGCCGCTGCCGTGCTTAGACTCGCCATGCTCCAGCAAGCCAGCCCCGACGGACGAGACCATCCAATATGTCGGTAGGTGGAATATATATACACTCCCTTATATATATTTAAATATATATCGAGATATGTTACGAAAATAGTGACACTGTGAAAGAGCCACGCTTCGGCATGCATGAGCCGGCTCGACCGGAGTGTTATCACAGCCTCACGAAAAACCGGTGTGAAAGAGCGCCTGCGGTGTGTTTACCCTCCCCTCATCCCCGATCCCTCTTCCCATTCCCCGAAAGGCTGGCAACGCACTTGTGACGCCTCTGGTGTCCATGTGTCCATCGCTTACCATCAGGCGATACGTCTGCTCGTTTGCCCCCTTTTCCATAAAAAATAACTAATCAAGTCCAACACCAATCAGGTTCTAACATTGGTACGAAACAATAATTTATATTAACCCGGTTGATAGGGGGTGGACGTTAATTTATGCTTCACGGTTGTCTATGTGGACCGTTGTATTTTCCTGAACATAATTTATTTTTATTATTGACTAGCTGTTGCTCGCGGCTCCGCCCGCGTTTATGTCGGATTTTTCGTGTTTTTTTGCGGTCGCGGATATGTGACTGATGCAAAAATTTGATAAAAACAATCTTTGATGCGGATTATATATCATTCTAAAATTTCAGCTCGTTCGGTGCAGAACTTTTTGAGTTTTTGAAGTGTACACAAACCAACATAACATTTTTAAATATATGGATATGGCCGTCAACCGAACACACATATCAGAAATATGTGTGTTCGGTTGACGGCAATATTCTTGATATGTACAAGAATATTGCTTAAGCGGAATGAAATAGTTGTGGTTGGTAAACTGTTTGCTTTATGACGTCTCTGCCTACTCTATATGTGTCTGCATACTCTTAAATATAAATTAATTTAGAATATTCAACATTCTTAATTAAAATTCCCATTTGTGGGTAAAGAATTTATTTTTCTCAAAAACAAATTTACATTTCACTTACATGAGAATATGTTTTGATTCTTGATACATTATACATACTATACACTACAGTACTCAATAACAAACAATTGAACAATCTAAAACTCACATTTTTAAAGTCTGACATTAACATTTTAATACTAATATAATAATTTAGAGAAACAAAACACAATTTGAATGATGCAGATTCCGAAATAAATCCGGAGGAGGCAAAAGTAGTTCCGGCGAGTTTGTTCACCCGCATCAACATGCAGTCTTCAGAGGAGATCCTCAGGAAGTACCTGCTCGGAGGCATAGCGTGGCGCTGTCTCGTGCTGCTCAAGGCCCTCGGTGTCGAAGTGAGTTCATTCACTAACATTTTGGGCATGTTTTGTTCTGTGTAGTATTATCATGTATGATGTAAAATTACTGAGAAAGAACAATATTGAATAGGTTTTATTCCTGGGAGAACTTCGATACAAATGGACAGATTTGGCCTGAGTGAAACCACGGCCTCACAGAAAATCGGTGTGAAATAGCGTCCATGGGCGGCGGTAATCGCTCTTACCAAAGGGTGATGCGTCTGCTCGTTTGCCCCCTATTCACTAAAAAAAAAAAACTCAATTTAAGGAGTCAGTTTTTAACCCGGACTCTACCGATGGCAATCGAATGCCCGACTGAATCACAAATCAATGGTAGCAACAGTATAAAAATAAATCGTCCGTCTATTAATAATCTAATTAAATACTTAACAAGATCAAAAGTAATAAATCACACCGTTAACACTACGCAAAGGTCCCGGGGCCATTTTTATGACTCGCGATAAAAAAAAAGCTTAATTCTTTTTTATAGCAATTATATATGTTTTGTTATGTCGTTAAAGTTACGTCATTTGATTGCTATCTATACAAATAAATAAAATTGGAGTGTTTGTTTGTAATATTAAAATAACCGCTTTTTACTACATGCATATGAATGTATATACCTACGGTACACATACCAAAATATATATTTTAAAAATTTTTGTCTGTCTGTTTGTTCCGGCTAATAATAATAAGGACTTTCACTGGTAGGTAGCTGATGGTACAAGGAGTAACTTAGGCTTACATTTTTTAGACTAGCTTCGCCACGCGGCATTACCCACGATACGACAATAACCGCGGGTAACACCGTGTAGTTCAACTAGTAATGTATATAATTAAAGTAAAATAGTTCTTCAAACATATGAATTAAGTTTAAATTTAAATACAATTACTCCCTATGAGGTGATATTCCTCTGGAGGTAATTGCAGTGTTTAGAATGGTAGTGTTTAATAAATACATATTTCAGAGATTAAAACCTTCTATTACAAGATTACTGTTTGAATTATATATATTAATAAATAACAACATTCTCTACAAATCGTTAAAGTTCAATTTGGATCGATGTTTATATGTCACTAAGTGATATTCCCCTGTTAGTTAGAATACGAGCACAAATAAATAATTCCCACATTGCCAGTACTAGGCACCAATAAGCATACAAATAATAAAGTGTCAAGAATCGAAATATGTATGCGACTGCTGTGCTTAAGGTCTCGGGTTCGATTTCTGGGTCGGATTAAATGTTTGTTTGTATTTGTATCGGAGTTTGGATCCCAACTTAGCCTATATTGGGGCCCACGAAAAGCAGACCGTCCTAATTCGGCACAGTCGGGTAATAACAGGTTCAATTTTAAATGGTTACCGAAATAACTAGGTATCGTTTGCTCTACAAACATGTAACTAGTAAGCAGTGTAGTGCGTTGTCGCGTATGGTTATCTGCGGGTCGGCACCCTCGCGACGGAAACACAAGTAGGTATCGCTCGTGCCGCGCACTATCTTCATCTATTTGTTACGTCTCTTATACTTATATCTATATTACATTTATACGTTAAGCAATAACTTTGTATCTCTTTACACACGAACGAAGAAGTATGAAATTTGGCACAGTTAATGTTTATATCGAGGAGAAGTGCAAAATGCTAAAAAAACAAAAAAAGGTCCGTTGGGCGACCACCAGTATTGGACAATTTTACCAAAACTTGTTTATAATAATTAATTAGCTATGTACTTACCTTTTATTTTGAACTTACTAACTGAACCCCGCGGTGTTACCCGCTGTATAACAAAAACCGCGGGTAACGCCGCAGGGCAAAGCTAGTCTAAAAAAGTAGCCCTAAGTCACTCCCTATATCATCAGCTATCTGCTAGTAAAAGTCCCGACAAAATCGGTCCAGCCGTTCCAGAGATTAGCAGGAAGAAACACACAGACAGACAAAACTCAAAAGACAAAATTTAAAGTCTTCAAATCTTAAGTCTTCGTGTCTTCAAGTCTTCGTCATGATGAAATTAATGATAAAAAATATATAAAAATGTGGATAGTTAATTTGACTGCAAAACAATATATAATAAATAAATATTTTGGACATCTAACACACAACGCCATCTAGTCCCAAGCTAAGCAGAGCTTGTGTTATGGGTACTAGACAACTGATATGAATACATATATACTTTTTTTTTGTAAATACATACATATGATGCATAGAAAACATCCAAACTCTGAAACAAATATTTGTAGATCACACAAACACTTAGTCCGACCCAGGATTTCAACCCGAGACCTCAAGTACAGCAGTCGCATTCACTACCACTGCGCCACCGAGGCAGGCAGGTCATAGTACTCGACTTTACATTTTATTTATTCGTTTTAATAAATCAAGTATATATTGTCTGCTGAACGAAGGCCTCTCTCTTAAGGAGCTCCTACTATCCTGGCCTTGAGCAATCCACCTCATGTCCATCCAAAACACCGAAAATTTTAAATTTCATCCTCTAGTTTTATCATCTCTTTTTTTTTTTTTTTATTGTATAGGGGGCAAACGAGCAGACGTATCACCTGATGGTAAGCGATCACCGCCGCCCATAGACACCCGCAACACTAGAGGCGTCACAAGTGCGTTGCCGGCCTTTTAGGAAGGAGTAGGCTCTTTTCTTGAAGGTTTGAAGGTCGTATTGGTCCGGGAACACCGCAGGCGACAGCTCATTCCACAGTTTTGCTGTGCGTGGCAGAAAATTTCGGAAAAATCGCACAGTTGTGGACTGCCAACCATCTAGATGATAGGAATGAAATTTCTGTCGCGTAGGACGATGGCGGAAAGATGCGGCAGGGATCAATCCGAACAATTCCTCGGAGCACTCCCCATGGTAAATGCGGTAGAAGATGCACAGTGAAGCCATATCTCTACGCAGTGCCAGAGAGTCTAGCCGAATTGAAAGATCCCGGCAATCGACGATACGGGTCGCCCTCCGCTGAATGCGGTCCAGAGGGAGGAGCTGGTATTGGGGTGCCCCTGCCCAAAGATGAGGACAATATTCCATGTGAGGCCGAACCTGCGCTTTGTAAAGACGAAGGCGGTGGGCCGGAGTGAAATACTGCCTCGATCTGTTGAGCACACCTAGCTTTTTTGAGGCCAATTTGGCCTTACCCTCCAAATGACCACGAAACTGGACTTCGCTCGATACGTCGAGACCGAGTATCCCAATATTGGCTGAGGCAGATAGGGGAGTGTCTTCAAAACGAGGACATACGACCCATGGGAGTTTTTTAGCGGTGAACGCGCAAATTTCTTGTTCATATCCTTCATAATTAAATTAAATGTGGAAGCGGACTCCTCTGGTTGGCATGCATTTGTAACTTGATACTGTATCTGCCAGATGACCAGACTACACTAACCTACAATAAAAATATTGATAATTTATACACACATATGTTATAATAGTAACTACACAACTCACACACGGGAATTTGGTGCCAAACTAAACAGAGTCTGTGTCATGACTGGACTGACTATTAATATACTCGTACTCACTTTAATATTTATAAAAGAGCGTGTATAAACAATACATATATTATGTAATCTGAATTTCGGAAACGGCTCGAACGACTATCATGAAATTTAGTATGCAGCGGATTTCGGGGGCTATTCCGTGTACCAGAAAACGCAGCATAGGTAGGCCCCACACACGGTGGGCAGCACAGGATCGGTTGTTGAGTAGAAAATTTTAGGAAAGCTATATCTGGATATAGCGGAGGACCTCTGGAGGTGAGCGTCTCCTCGCTGAGATGGGGATGATAGATTAATTTACATCCTTTGAGCTTGTACCGTGGGAGATCCACGCTTTGGCATGAATGGGTCGGTTCGACCGGGGTGATACCACGGCCTCACAGAAAACCGGCGTGAAACAGCGCCTGCGCTGTGTTTCACCGAGTGAGTGAGGATACCGGAGGCCAACCCCTTCTCCTATGCCCCTCCCCATCCGCCAAAGGTTGGCAACGCACTTGTGACGCCTCTGGTGTTGTGTCCATAGGCGGCGGTAATCGCTTACCATCAGGCGATACGTCTACTCATTTACCCGCAATTCAATAAAAAAAATGGTCATTTCAGCTTCACGTATTATATATGTAACTAGCTGACCCACGCAACCTCGTTTGCGTCTTATATTGCCCGTGGCGTGAAAATTTCCCCCGTTTTTGAAACGTTCTTCATTGGTGCTCCGCTCCTATTAGTAGTAGCGTGATGATATATAGCCTATAGCCTTCCTCGATAAATGGACTATCCAACACCGAAAGAATTTTTCAAATCGGACCAGTGGTTCCTGAGATTAGCCGGAACAAACAGACAGACAGACAATAAATTTAAAAATATATATTTTGGTATGTGTACCGTATATACATTCATATGCATGTAGTAGAAAGTGGTTAACAGACACTCCAATTTTATTTATTTGTATATGTATGTATATAGATATTTATACCATAAAACTATATAAATGTATAATGTTGCAGGGCCTGTCCTGCTGTCGGCAGCTGAGCTCCGTGCTGATCTGGTTGTTCGGCGAGCTGAACGTAGTGCACGGTACGACCGGCTCTGACGTCACGCACACGCCGTCACCGACGCGCACGCCCATACACCAACTTTTCTCGAACAAGTACGTTACATTAACAATACTGATATTAAAGAAGCAATATTATCTCCGCGCGTTGATATTGGGATTGACAGCTAAGAGCGGTGACGTCAGTGAACCGTCAGTACATGTGAAATTTACAAGAATTATCAACTGAAATCAATCAATCAAACTATCAAATTAAATTTCTTAAAAATAAACTTTTAGATTGTGTTACTAGCGTTACTATTTTGCGATGGATGACGTCACGCGGCTCTTATTATGACAAGGTTCAATCCCAATGTCAACGCGCGGGGGTTATACATATTTCAATTTGTTTCAATTTATGCCAAGTTCCTGTGCTGATGGATATTTTCGTCTAGTAAAAAACCGAAAGGAATCGCTGTGATGATGTCATGTTGTCAGGAGAAGAGGCACTGTAAGAGGAATTAAGAATATGGGAGTATTAGCAATCCTAGAACAAAATTAAACTCACTTGTACTCAATACTCATAAGAAATAACTTTGCCATAGGTCCGGTCGTGTTAATATCAGCAGTTCCCGAACCCCTCCCTTCTCAGGCGCAGAGTTGGCACACCGTGTGGTTTTAGTCGGTTCGATTCCGACACACCGCCCCGCCGCAAACCCCGGTGGGGTGACGGCCCGTGGGGGTTTCCACACGTTAAAAAAAAAAAAAGGGGCGAAGCTGGTCAAAATTTAAGTGCAAAAAATAGTGGAATGAGTACGAGTTCCACCAAGTGCCGACACTAGAGAGCATAAATGCCAATAGTGGATTTTGATGTAGTCTTATAAGACATCACTATTATTACCTCGTAACGAATAGTGAACTTGATTCTCGGTCTCGATTTAGATGTCCTGAAATAATTTAAAAGTTATGTTGAAAGCAAAATTTTGGTTAGTTTAAGTCTAAATAGTCGTACCTAATGGCACAGAACGGTGCTACCCGCGGTACGATAATAGCCGCGGGCAACGCCGCGAGGCCAAGCTATATCTTTATAAATTGTAGCCTATGTGTTATTCTGATGTATAAGCTATATTATTGTAAAGTTTCATCAAAATCCATTCAGTAGTTGTTGCATGAAAGAGTAACAAACATCCATCCATACTTACAAACTTTCGCGTTTATAACATTAGTAGGATAATGCTTTATTTATACATATTTTAACCATAATCTTGAATGTATGATGACTACAAGGTTTGCCGAGTGATTTAAGCGGTCGCCACGTCTTTTACTACTGCTACCAAGTGTTATGGGTTCAAAGCCCACATGGGACAACACTTTGTGTGATTCACAAACTGTTGTTCTGAGTTTTAGTATAATTCTTTACTTTTTTTCTTTATTTAATATATTATAATATATGACACAAATACAATGTCTTGAGGCTTAAAAGTACTGACTTCTGAACTAGGTTTATTAACCTGTATTTCAGAAGTCAGTGCCTCCGTATCATTAGATATAAGCCTCTAGATATGTACCATAACATAATAAAGTATACAAGAAAACGCAATTAAAATACATCTTAAGAGTAGGTTAGTATCAAGTGTGTATGTGTGTGTGTGTGTATGTGTGTATGTGTGTACGAGTGTGTGTGTTTGTGAGTGTGTGCGAGTCTGTGCGTGTGAGTGCTAGTCTGTGGGTGCGCCTAAAGTTATCCTAGACGTCCCAATATTAGATCCAAAGTTACAACTTTTCTTAGTGTTACATGTATGTTTGTAAAGTCCCCCGCGACTCAGGATTTATATTCCTAATGCGGGAGTTGACTTTATAATTATAAACTATTTGAATACAAGCAAACGAACTGTAGTGGCACAGCACTTCATAGTTGTACGATAAATAAATAGCCATATATTCGTACGTTCAAACCAAACTTTTGAAAAGCTCACATATATGTATTTGCCATGTTTATCCAAGTGTAAATAACAGTTACTTGTAAATTATCTCTCTCCTTCGGGCTCTCAGTAAACAGACCTTGTCTGCCCTTGACACCGCGACTCTTTGAAATTACAACTGAATTCGTGTACTTTATTTTTAACTAACTTGAGGGGAGGAGGAGGTTATCAATTCGACTTTATTTTTTTTCATGTTTGTTACCTCAGAACCTCAGAATTTTCGACTGGGTGAACCGATTTTGGTGATCCTTTTTTTATTTGAAATAATAATAATAAATAAATATTTCTGACAATTTATTAACACACAACGCCGTCTAGTCCCAAGCTAAGCAGAGCTTGTATTATGGGTACTAGGCAACTGATATAAATACTTATATACTTTTTTTTGTAAATACATACATACTATACATAGAAAATACCCAAACTCCGAAACAAATATTTGCAGATCATACAAACATTTGATCCAACCCGGGAATCGAACCCGAGACCTCATGCACAGCAGTCGCATACGCTACCACTGCGCCACCAAGGTGCTTACCGTTAGGCCCATTTCAATTTGGTCCAGTTCTTGAAGTTGTTTTTTTTTCATTTTTTTTAAATATATCGCAAAGATATACTTATATATATATATATAGAACAAGTATATGTGCTAAATAAAATGATTCTTGGAAAAAATCTTTTACCCATGTGGACCTGTCTGAACTGCACGTTTGGCCTAGTGGTTAGGCGGTCACTACACCTTACGTCGCCGAGTTGTGGGTTCAAACCCTACATGGAATAACACTTTGTGTGATCCACAAATTGTTGTTCTTAGTCAAGGTATTATTTGTGTCCGTTTCATGTATGTATGTAAAGTCCACCGTGACACAAGAATTATTCCTAGTGTGGGAGTTGTCTTATTAAAAAGAAGCAGAAAGAAAAGAATTGAAGACAGGTTTCCATTAAGGCAGGTCCTAAGCAACCGAACAGCTGTGGTATTTTTGTTCAATTTGTAAATTATTGCAGAATATGGTCGAAGCAGAAGCCTATTGGTGTGCAGTCGCCCAAGGCCCACTCTGCTGCTTCTTCAGAACGAGGATCCGTGACTGGAAGGTGGAGTATCATGTTTTATGTTATACGTCTTTTTTATATGTCTCCTATTATTGCCCACGACAACCACGCTGATTGCAGCACGAACGGATCGGTATTACCCTCGTACAGAAGATGAACCTAAAGTGCTAGCGTTCGTGCTGTCGTGTTTCGTTGGTGAGTGCAAGACCGGCGGTCCAATGATGCACAAGCATCCCTAGGCCGCCATAGTATCGGTCACCATGCTGCATTGTTGTAGTGTCGGCATTCGCAATGAGTATGGTGACCACCGCTCTTGGATTCTGCTTATGCTTTCCATCAGGCAGAGTAGAGTCATTTTGGCAGGGCCACAATTAAAAAAAACCTTACAAGGCGAACCTTTTTCTAGATCTTTTCAAAGGGTTTTTTTTCATACATTATTTTTGCGTAACTTTTTGCGTTTAAGCAGCGAACGCAGTAGAAGTTCTCAAAATAAATAATCCCCCTTCCCGTTTTTGAGATATTTTTCATTGATACTCTGCTCCTATTGGGTGTAGCATAATGATATACAACCTATAGCCTTCTACAAAAGGACTATCTAATACTAAAGGTTTTTTTAAATCAGACCAGTGGTTCCTGTAATTAGCGTGTTCAACCAAACAAACAAAATTTTCTTTAGGTTCACAATATTGATATAGATACATAACTCATTTCTGCTATTGACAGGTCGAGGCACCAAACACAAATGAAATTCGACTCTCTAGAGCGAAAGAAGAGAAGATTCTCCAAGAACTCCGAGCTGTCCTCGGAGACCGGTGACTCCAACGACGACCTTCAGATCCTTAACCGCTCTCTAGCCATTAAGGTGTGCTCCCCGAACGATGACTTCGAATACTTCAACTCGACTCGTTCTTCAAATGAATATCCCAACGAGTCTTACTACGGTGACCCTTACTTCACACCACGCAAAGCCAAACCAAAGACAGATGATTACATGAACGATAATCACAGAGAAATTATCAACTCTGAAATAACCACATTCCAATTTACTTTAATCATAACAGACTTACTGCAAGAGCTGTGTAAAGCAGAAAGCAGTTTATCCGGCTCAGAGGGATCCCAAATATCCATGCAGTGTATTAACTTCTCTTTAAGAAACCTGTGTTCATTACAATTCACTTCAGTTCCTCAGTCGCAAAAGGACATGACTCATGAAGTTTCTAGAACCAAAGTGGCCCTTACTGAACTGCTCATGGTGTCTCTCGACCAGGTTCTGATACATTCAGACCTCTGTGCCAAACTCATCAATAACGGTATATTACCGATGTTGCTCAGAATTTTAGAAGATGTCATATCTAAATGCAAATTAAATAAGCTCACGTACCGCAAAGATTATAAGACTGAATCAGAAAATTTGCTCAAATTCGTTTTCGGGATCGCTTACTCGATCACAGCGTTCTTCCACTGCTTGTTAATGCAATGCAGGAGCGTGGAGAAACTCAGGGAATTTACCGACCAGTTCAAACTGTACGGGGAATGTCTCAAAGGGGGTTTGTTAAAAGAGACCATAGAATTAATGATAAGAATACCGGTTGGTGATCAGGAAGATACGGTGGTGTTGATCAAGAAGCTTATAGAAACTATCGGCAAGTTAATAGTGGGTATGAAGAGGGTTCGAAGCGAGGTTATTCATTCCGCGGCATGCCCGAGGAATAGACATAAAGCTTGCCGACAGAGGGTCGCAGCAGGCATGCACCATCACCACGACATCCTGGGCGAGGCCAGCTCTGGTCTTCCGATGGCTTCAGCTTGTTGCGTATCAGTGTTATACGGCACTCTAACATCACTACTCACCGATGACGCAGTTTCCGCCGAGGCTGGGTTAAGGAATAAGATATTGAAGGTGATGCTGAACTCTGGCGTATGCTGCTGCTTCTCGCCAGGATTTTTAATGGAGTGTGTCGTGAGACTAATGTTGACTCATAGCAGTGTTGCGTCATTATGTCTTCAAGTCTTGGAACAAACCGTATATGGAGAATTAGGCGCGAGTATATTAATAGGAAAAGTGACGGATGTGTTGCCTTGTTCGATATGTGAGCCCTGTGATGAAAAGAAGGATGTCGGTAGGAAGTACTGTTCTCACGGGATCTCTCCTATGGAAAGACAGAGCGTCGGTTCTTTCCTGTATCACTATAACTCTTTGCTGCAGCTGGATAACCACAATAACGTCCTACACGCAACGGTCAGCCACCTTCTGCGAGTGACACCTAAATGTCGGATGGAAATGAAGTGTGAACTGCTGTTTGCCGTTATCTACCCAACCTTTATAGTTGCCAAACACAGATATATAATCCGGACAGAGGAGTCCGCATATTTCTTAACAGTATCCTGTCTGAACATATTTGCGAGTCTGCTCAACACCGTGCCTTTTGCCGAACAGTTCATACAAAAAGGCGGGCTCAGTTATGTACTAGAATTGGTCTCGTTATCCGAATTTTCCAATCAATGCTGTTCCATATTAGAAATCGCAATCATCGTCGAGATATTCAAACTGATGAAGGAGAATTCGGAAATGACTTACTTCCGAGAAATGAGCTCTCTGGCGTCCGTTCAGATGCTGTTTAAATCTTTAAGAGAAATGTCGGACAAATGTCACAAGATATACAAGTTGAAGTTGCCGGCCGATAAATACGAAGAGTTGTGCGACGTGACGAAGGAACGCGAAACGTTGGCGTTCATGCCGCCGGAGACGCAAGCGAGAAAGCTCTCTACGGCTCGAGCGACGAAGTCTACTTTCGTCCAAGAGAACACCGTAGACGAGTCGATAGAGGATCACATAGAGGTTTTGAAGAACGTGTGGACGTTTTGGAAGACGTGCGCGAGTCTGTGTCTGTACAGCCCGATGTTCAGGGAGTACGTGGTGGGCGAGCGCGTGTTCATCGACAGCTACGCGCTGCTGAAGGTGCTGCTGCACGTGGTGTGCCGCGGCCGGGCCGGCGCCGGCGCGCCCGAGCTCAGGGCGCTCGTCAAGATCGCCGAGGCGCTGCTCACCGTGCAGCTCTCTGTGTCTGGTCAGTGCTCAGCTATTTCTTTAATCAATTGAGTAACCACTGAGATAGGCCTTATATATCTAAGACAGTTAAAATTTATTTTATGTCAGTTCATTATCCTAGGTATACTCCAGTTTTTACTAAAAGGTGAATTTCGGGAATTTCCAAATAGGTGGTTTTGGACTCGACAAAGTATCTTTGTCAGGGGATGAAGTATCTTTCTGCGTTGGTGTCTTATTAAACTATATTAGTCAGAACTAAAATGAATTAGTCATCACCGAAATACACCTATAACTTTCACACTAATTTAATTAGTTAATAAGTGCACTGTGACGTCATCGCCAGTACCGGTCACAATCCAACCGCAGCTGATCCTTTTGATCGCATAACATTATTAGTGTAAACTAGTTCTGACGTTGCAATCCGATACTTCAAGCTCAAGAACAGAAACCCTATAGATTTACATTAAACACATTATCGATTAGTTACTTAGTAATTTTATGCTCTAAGTTCTAGAAAATACACTATAATTTAGACTAGACAATGATACTTGTTAGAGTTAGTCATCTTTTGAACGAGCCAAATAAATTTGCGATTTAGCACAATGGGTTGTAAGTTGAAAATCGAAAACAAGAATATATTTGAATTAAACATCACTTTTACAGTAAATTTAATTACAAATGTTAGATAAATAATTTGTTTCTTTTTTTTAAAACAAATATACATTTGTAATAAATACATTAAATATTGTAAAAGGATTTCATAAATGCAATCTTTAATTAGTCTTTAATCATACAACATTTGTCATGCTTAAGTTGGAATTAGGGGACTGAGTGGGGTTCAGAGCTCTGGTAACTTCACATTACTGATAAAAAGTAAAACAAAAATAGTCGTCTGTAAAGTCGGTATACGAACGATAGTTTGATGTGGTGGGAAATGATTGCATGATACAAAGATCTACAATTTAATTGTTATATTTACTTTTATTTGCACTTATTAATTTAAATACGTTTACTATTACTATTTTATTATTACGATGCATAGACCAATCCAGTGGAAGAGAGATAGATGCGGCGCAAGCCTACAATGAGCGTAACGGGACAATGAGCGTAACGGGACAATGGGCGTAACGGGACAATGAGTCATCCTTTTTCGTGCGTACAGCCGGCGTTCATCGATTTATTAGATGTTGTCACATCAAAATAATTGCTTGTCGCCGGTTTTCTGGAAGGACTTGATATCACTGCGGTTGAACCGGCACATGTATACAGACACATGCACACACACACTGACCTGCTAAACGTGTCAGACAGAAGGACAGTCAAAAAGGCAGAATGGTAGTAGATTTCGTAAGTTTACAGTTTTTTGCTGACCGTATTAAAATAATGTTAGTTCTTTTCAATAGATGTAACATCGGGCCGTTCCAAGGAGGCATGTTGCGCCCTGGTGCGAGCCGCCCTGTGCTACGGGGAGAGTGGGGAGGACGGGGAGGGCGCGCTGGAGGGAGGGGGGGGACTGCGCGCGCTCTGCGAAGCGCTCATACGAGTGGCCGCTGCCAGGCCTAGCGCTACTCATGCCATGCCGAGACTAACACATGCCAAGGTACGCACTTGACAAATATGTCTCTCCTTAATGCATGAAAAATAAACATTGTTTTCAGACTTTCCATGTTTATGTCTTCGTCTTTTTAAATGATAGAGGAGACAAACGTACAGACATGCAAAGTGACCACCGCTCTTGACTCTGAAACTTGGAGTAACAAACGCGTTGCCGACCTTTGAGAAAGGACTTTTCTTTTCCTTAATATACTTATTTTATGCAATACTAGCTGAACCCCGCGGTGTTACGCGCGGTCATTATCGTACTGCGGGTAACACCGCAGGGCGAAGCAAGTCTAAAAAAAAGTAGCCTACGTTACTTCTTAAATCGTCAGATACCTATCAGTGAAAGTCCCATCAAGATTGGTCCAGGCGTTATAGAGATTAGCCTTAACAATCAGACAGACAGACAAAAATTTTAGAAAATGAAATTTTGGTATATGTACCGTTTATGCATAAGTATGTAACTTATGCATTTAGTAAAATGCGGTTATTGTAATAATACAAACAGACACTCCAATTTTATTTATTTATATTGATTTATCATCTTGCTTCCAATATGTGAGAGTGATGATACCTAATGAAAACGGAAGTATGTGACAGGAAGCCTAAAAATCGTGCTGTTTAATTGGACCAATGAGAACACATAGTGCTGCGAGATTTCATATTACCTCTGTTAACTGGTAAGAAGCGCGCGTTTTTCAGGAGTATTTGCAATTAAATACAATTATGAAAACGTAAGAAATGAATTTCATAATGAATATAGTTTAAAAACCTAAAAAAGCACGCTTGCAATTGTTGGTTACAAACAAACATACTGTTAATAAAGACGTGTTAAAAACACAGTCGATTTCCAACTAAATCATAATTTAGGACAAGTTTATTTACACAACAAAAAAAACAACAAAATAAACCGACTGAATTGAAATGTGACCACACGGGCCGCACCAGTTTTCAAATAAAAAAAGAATCATCAAAATCGGTTCACCCAGTCGAAAGTTATAAAACAAAAATACAGTCGAATTGAGAACCTACTCCTTTTTTAAAGTCGGTTAAAAATGCAACACCACCGGTGCACGTTAATATTTCCGTTTAAACCTTCACCTCGAATCGACTTTGGTCCTAGAGTATTAAGCCAGTTTCCAGGTAGGTATTACATACAAATAAAGAATCACTCAAACGAATTCAAACTATTAGAAAAACAAACTGAGGTCTCGGGTTCGATTCCTGGGTCGGACCAAATGTTTGTATGATCTGCAAATATTTGTTTCGGAGTTTTAGTGTTTTCTATGTATAACATGTATGTATTTACAAAAAAAAAGTATATAAGTATTTATATCAGTTGTCTAGTACCCATAACACAAGATCTGCTTAGCTTGGGACTAGATGGCGTTGTGTGAGGGAGTCTGAAATTAAAAAAAAAAAAAAAAAAACAAATTCAGATATCAATTTTAAGCTCAAAATTCAGACAATAAAAAAAGTCCATAAACCAACTGCCAAAAATACGATTTAAAAGTAAAGCTCTAACGAAACAGGATTGACAATAGAAAACAAAATTACAAAGTAAATTTTGCTTCGATTTAATATCGTGGTAGAGCCACGCTTCGGCATGAATGGGCCGGCTCGACCGGAGTGATACCACGGCCTCACAGAAAACCGGTGTGAAATAACGCTTGCGCTGTGTTTCACCGAGTGAGTGAGGATATCGAATGCCTATACCCCAACCCCTCCCCATCCCTCTCCCCTTCCCCAAAGGCCGGCAACGCACTTGTGACGCCTCTGGTGTTGTGGGTGTCCATGAGCGGCGGTAACCGCTTACCATCAGGCTATACGTCTACCCGTTGGCTCACTATTTCATAAAAAATAGACTATATTGCAGGCTACACTGATGGCAAAGTTTTTTAAGCGGTAACCTTACTGCTTCATACTGCTGTTACCACTTTTGTTTATGGAATCTCCTTCGACACTGTATATTCAGACTAAGCATAAATTACTTCAGCGTATAGCTGAAAGTTCTCAAAGATAAAATGTTGAGACAATTAATATTATGCCAAACAAAACATTTAAACGAAAATCATATTTCTGGTTCAATTCTTGGAAAAACTTTGATCGTATCGCGGATCGCCTAAAAAGTTACTGATTTAATCAGTAACTGCTCAGATCAGTGTAAAATTGTTACTAAGGCTTTTGATACTTAGATATAGGTTCCATGTAAGTCAAGAAAACACCATCCAAACAATCAGGCTCCATTATGTTATGCCGTTTGTTTATCTAACACTTTACAATTTAAAAAAAAAAACTATCGGCTCTACGATAAAATCATTCAAATTGGTTAACAATAGAAAAAAACTTAATTTTTGAAGTCTATTAATAAATAAATAAACCACTATGTTACTAGTAAGTCAAGGACAATCTAATTATATAATAACAGTATTTCTAATACCCCCAACGAAACCCCACGTCTATTGCGACACTCGCGACTCAACTAGCGCTTAGCGGAAACCGGAATAGTCGACACATAGCAGTCTTTCACAAACATTAGAACGTTGTGGTCCGATGTTGAGAACTCGGATGCTGTGTATACGTGAGTGATGAGTAAATAGTGAAGTGTATAGATACAAAATCAAAGATGTCTAGCAACGGTCATCGTCTGGAATCATCAGGTATTCTATTAATATGTGAAGGTCTTCGAGCTTGCCGTATTCTGCTAGTGGTCGCCCTGCAGTGGTCAAAATTCCACCCTAATTCTTTATTTTTTAGCTATCTGCACTCCTTCTCTATATAAACTTTTAACTGTGCCAAATTTAATACTCTTTTGTTCGCATTAATTTTCGTATAAACGGGAAGTTTTTGCTTCACATAATTAATTTATACATAGATTAGCTGAACCCCGCGGTACGACAATAACCGCGGGCAACGCCGCGAGGCGTAGCTAGTATCTTTATAAATTGTAGTCTATGTGTTATTCTGATGTATAAGCTACATTATTGTAAAGTTTCATCAAAATCCATTGATTAGTTTTTGCGTGAAAGAACAACAAACACACTCATTTACATACTCACAAACTTTCGCGTTTATAATACTCGTATTAGTTGGATAAATAAATATTTTCGGGCATCTTAAATGTGATGTATTAGGTGTATAAAATGCAGACAAGAAAGAAATGAAAAGTAATTTTGTATGTTTGTTTATTTGTGTGGTATCTTTAGGAATAATAGTCCAATTCGAAAACTTTTTCTGTACTGAACAGTGTTAATTGACAAAGGTAATAGAATTAAATAATTTCACTAGTTATTGCTTGCGGTCCACTATGTCGGTTATGGCGGAAAAAAGGTACCCTATGTCCTTTCTCAAGAATGAAAGTATCTCCATGTCGAATTTTATTGAATTCGCAGCAGCGGTTTAGCCGTGAAATCTTTACAGGCAGAGAGAGTTACTTCTGAATTTATAATATTAGTTTGGACATTAAGGCTATTGGGAGATGAGCAGTGTTTTAAACGTGGATGAAACTATGACACATGACACGACACGACTAATATTATAAGTATGGTTGGTAAGAAAGTATCTTTGTCTGTCTGTTACACTTTGACGACAAAACATCTGAACCGATATGGATGAAAATTACAATGGAGTTCCTTTGAATCTTGAGGAAGGACATAAGCTACTATTTACCACGACAAGTGACATACACACGGGCGGTGCCGCAGAAGAATTACTTAATTATATAACAAATGATAGGTACTGAATGTCCGGATGAACATCGCATGCTTTACAATTTTTCTATTAGTAACTAATTGTAATTTGTATTAATAGTACATAAAAGCATTTTAAGAACTGGTCTTATTATTAAGTACTAGCTAACCCACGCAACCTCGTTTGCGTCTTCTATTGCCCGTAACGTGAAAATTTTTCCCCCGTTTTTAAAACATTCTTCATTGGTGCTCCGCTCCTATTAGTATTAGCGGGATGTTATATAGCCTATAGCCTTCCTTGATAAATGGACTATCCAACACTGAAAGAATTTTTTCAAATCAAAACAGCGGTTCCTGAGATTGGAGCGTTCAAACAAACAAACAAACTCTTCAGCTTTATATATTAGTATAGATAGGCCAGAATGGTTTATGGTTTATTGAGTCTATGTTAATGGTTAAATTAACACTTACCGCGTCGTCACTCGCCCATCAGTAATTTTTCTATCCCCAGTTTCTTTCTATATGAAGGAATGAATGGTATGCTATTCTCTGTCTCCACTAACTTGAATACAAATATTCCTGATAAATTGTACGAACAAGAATTAGATTGTTCTTGTTTATAAATCAGTTAAATGTTATTAGGGATTAATAACATCAATATCATCTAACATTTATTTTTTTGCATAAACCTACATTTTTTTTTTAAATCTAAATAGTTTAACTTACTCCTTATAACATAGGCTATCTGCCAGTGAAAGTCCCGTCAAAATTGGTCAAGCCGTGTCAGAGATAAATAAATATAGCCATCTTCCTAACGCACCTTTATAAGTGTCCTCGTGTAGATATATTTCTTCTCGTCGTATGTGAATCATTAATAGTTATGAAAGGTTCATTGTATGGTAGTGTCATGCCTTTGATAATGTAATATGTACTGTCCATCGTTATCTCCACAGGACGGCCATTGCATAACAGAGAACTCTTTATTCGCCCGTCAAGTAGTTTTCGTGGATAACATTTCTCATTTCTTGTTTGTTACGAGTACTAAAAGTCTGTACTGGCAATTGTAAAAATAGTATACCCAATGTTACCTAGATATCTAGATTTATTTTATATATAAGCCGGCCAATGTGACTAATCCGTGGGAGAGCCACGCTTCGGCATGAATGGGCTGGCTCGACCGGAGTGATACCACGGCCTCATAGAAAACCGGTATAAAATAGCGCTTGCGCTGTGTTTCACCTAGTGAGTGAGGATACCGGATGACCATACCCCAACCCTTCCCCCATTCCCTCTCCCCATCCCCCAAAGGACGGCAACGCACTGGTGACGCTTTTGATGTTGCGGGTGTCCATGGGCGGCGGTAATCGCATCAGGTGATGCGTCTGCTCGTTTGCCCCCAATTCAATAAAAAAAGAAACTATTCAGCCCGATGGAAAGCATGAGCAGAACCCAAGAGTAGTGGTCACCAAACTCATTGCGAATGCAGAATGTTGACCCATACTATGGCGGCCTATTAAGATCCTTCTACATCATTAAGCCTCCAGTCTCGTACTCACCGACGAAACTCGACAGCACGAATGCTGTCATATTAGGTTGATCTTCTGTGTGAAGGTAGCTCGGTCGCGCCGGCCCAACCGTGCTGAAATCAGCATGGCTGTACTACCTTGAATATTAGATGTACAGCAGCACAGCAGACACACACGTATACTCGAAAACCGTCCATAACCCTTTTCACCAAATCTACCTTTCGCAGTTCACAGTTGTACCAGACCTGAATTAGGGATAATAGATTTATAGGTATCCTTCTATGATGCAAATACTCAGTGACCTGCAAGTCCCGCTCGCTCATGCGTCACTATCTTGAGACATAAGTTCAATGTTGGTGCGACGTATCGGGTGTCGATGTGGTGTTAGTAAACCACAATACTGAGTAAATTCCTTACGGTATCATACATCTATAAAATCACTACACAGTATAAAACAAAGGCCCTTCCCGCTGTCTGTCTGTCCCTATGCATGCTTAGATCTTTAGAACTACGCAACGGATTTTGATGCGATTTTCTTTTATAGATAGAGTAATTAAGGAGTAAGGTTATGTATAATATAGTAGAGAAACACAGATAATTTTAGAGGTTTCTAATGTGATGTTATAAATAAACACTTTTCTTTTGCTTATACGTTTTGCATTGCAAACACTGGCCGAATCCTACGAGATAGATTGAAATAATGTACTACAGTATTGTACACCTTAAAAAGATCTACAAAAAAAACAACGATGATATATGTATATCTCTTAGCGACTATCCACAATATCTAACCATTTTTTACCCTTAACTTTTTACGAGAAAAAATGGCTTATTTACGGAGCGATTTTAAGTAATACAGCATTACTCCTTGTCCAATTAAGTACCTTATTACATTGTGTATTTAATATAGATCAATATGGCACTTTACAGCATGTAATTTACATTAATATTTTCGAAGTAATTACTGATTTAAAATGCAGGGTCAATGCGGTTACCTTGATTCTTTTAAAGATTAGTAACCGACGCAAATACACTACTCGGGCGATACTATTCTCGATTTGGAAGAAGCTGTGCATTTGCCTACAGAGTTTCTTAACTCTTTCGGACTCCCATTTATTTGAATTTGCAATGTAAAACATTAAAAAAAAACATTTTCCCGGTTTCTTTGATATCTTCTTTGGTTTCTTTAGGGTGAGGGTTTGCATTGAATTGGAAAGCACATCCCAGATTGTACTCATTCACTAGAATGACATACCCATATGTACGTCCTTTTCGAAGAAATTTTACTAATAATATGGACCAAATGTGTATTGTACCTTCATTTAATTTATTCACCATAAATTCCTTGCATAATTTATAATAAATCGTTTTATTGTGAACTTGTCATGGGGCAACGAAGGCCTTTTTTTTCTTATAACTTAAGTACATTATGTGCTTAACATGTGATTATGAAAATAAAAAATAATGTTCACTCCACTCACGTCTTGATTTGTTTTTACTAAAAACGAACTTTAGGAACTTCAAAAACTATGCTTTATTCATTCAACTGTATCATCAGTTTATAGTTGCTAAGCTCAATCTGTTAGACATGTCAATGAAATCCTCCTACACCCATTATATCAGACCAACTACAATTATAGTCTATACGCACATAAAGATACATTTCGGTAGAATAACAACAAACCATAAATAAATAACCCAGTGCTGGTTATTTATTTATGGTTTGTTTACAGTCATAACATTATTACTTACTTTAGGTTACATCTACTAGAATTTAGACTAATGTACAACCACTTTCAAGCAAACACAGCATGTACAAAAAAAATTTGAAATGAAAACGATGTAAAATCTATTGAATTGAAATTTATGAGAGTTAAAATAAACATACGAAATATAATAATTTGTTAATTTTCTCTCATATACATATTAGATATACAAAATAGTTTAGTTTAGATGTGTTTAGCTACGTAAGTTGTTTCAAGTGAAACTAAGTGGAATGTAAGTATACTCTCCAAAATAGAAAAAGCTTAATAAAACAAAAAATATCTGTTTTTTTTTAAGTTGTTTTGTAGTACATATATCGACACCATTGCAGGGAAATATCTAAGGTAGGATCTTTGTTTTTTTTTAGTGATATAGGGGGCAAGCGAGCAAACGTATAGCCTGATAGTAAGCGATTACCGCCGCCCATGGACACCTGCAACACCAGAGGCGTCACAAGTGCGTTGCCGGCCTTTAGGGGATGGGGGAGGGGTTGCGGCCTAGGCCTCCGGTATCCTCACTTACACAGCGCAAGCGCTATTTCACACCGGTTTTCTGTGAGGCCGTGGTATCACTCCGGTTGAGCCGGCCCATTCATGCCGAAGCGTGCCTGTCCCACGGATAGATTCCGTGTGTTACCTCAAAAATATATTTTATTTCTACCGCTTATATTATTATGTGTCAAAAAGTCAGAGGTCACCAGCGATTGCCTGCTTGGTGCTATAATATCATCAAGTTAATCTTGTAAATACATAATTTGTTACTTTGGTTTATTTGTACAATGTTTTAGAGAGGATTTAAATATAGAATTGCGTTATTGATTGTTGTCTGTATCCAAGAACATACTATTATCATCTCATTTAACAGAAACCACACTAAACACTTTAAATGAAATGATGATGAATTGAATGAAATATTGATGAACTCGTAGAAACAATGAACGTGTTAGGTGACACCCTAAATCTTCACCCTTACTTTAAACAGACCAATCCGGTAGTTATGTTTACGTAAAAATCGATACCCTCAAATATGATTATCGTTATTCTAAATTATGTTACAGAATTTGCTTGATTTATTATAATGTGATGTCGATTTTCCGGTTTTTATATGTTTTTAAGCGATTAATTTTATATTTTAATATTTAAAATTTTGGTTTACATATTTATTGGGACTCACGATTTCTTGAACCATTCATTCATCACTATCTACTGTTGTAGATTCGTTGGCCCGACGGCGGCGCCACGAGGCCGTATGAAGTGGATTGCGCCTACCATTTCATAGCCAAACCGCACTATCTAGTCAACCATTCTATATATCTTTTGGGATTGGCTCCAAGACACGCCAAAAAGCCTAATGGTACCATACAATAATATACTAATAATCGAAGTCGAATTCATCCTATTCGCTTTTTCGACCATTTCACATACCTATTGGTGTATAAGTTCTACTCAACCATACTCATAGGTATAGAAGTCCCACCGTTTCGTAATATGAACTATTTTTAATTTTTAATTACTGTACTTCCTTTGTTGACATAGATCAGGAAATAGTGATTAACGGAATCGATCGAATTACAATCGATCACCACGTACTTTTACTATGACATAGACAATAGAACGATGATTGAGTTGAGAGTTGTCCGAAGTTTTAGAGTTTTACGACTTAAGGGAGGGAAGGCCAGTTGATGCTACAGTCATATCAGCATCTAGAATGACAGTCCGCATGTTCGGAAACATGACCCCAGTCCCTTCGAACTATTAAATACTTGGTGTATACCTTTAGCTTCTTCGCCGAAACTTTCTCCTAAGTAGCGTCTGCTAATGGTAATATTCCCAAGGAGGTTCGGTATCAAGTACGAGGCCGGCCGTTACATGAAACATGCCCAGAATCTATACAAACAGCTAAAATTGAAGTGTAAGTATTTGTAATTACAAATTAAAAGCTTTCCACTAAATGCATCTGAAAGTATATACGGTACTTGCAAAAAAATTTGTCTTTCTGTTCGTTTGTTCCAACTAAGCTTTGACACGGCTGCACTGATTTTGATATGAGTTTCACTAGCAGATTATCAGAAAGTTACCTTTTTAGATAAAAAATAGGAGACATTTTTATTTGTTAAATTTTTCACGGACGAAGTCGCGACCGGCTATTATCTATTTAAAATGTATTTATGCATATTTGTAAACATTTTAGAAGTGTGATGTGTATTGCTTTAATGTTAATTTACGTTATTTATTACCATGCGCGTTCATGTTACGACAGATCATGGAAAATCTAGGATTATATTACTATAACATGTTAGCATTGGAGTGATTGCCTTATGACGCTTGCTCAGAAATTATCTAGCCGTCTAGTCCCTCGCAATGTAAGCCTATTGTAACTTGTAACCTTAATAATTTTGATAGATATTTGAAATTAAGTAAGGAAAGAAAGAAAGAAAAAAAAAAAATAAAACAAGCCAAAATCATTACTTTTTAAAACCCCCTATGCAAGCACATAATCGAGTAATGATACGCCAAAAATTCCTTACATCATTTAGTAAAAGAGCTGTTAATTTTACACTCATGGACCGATACTAATTAAACATAACTAAGAATCACCGCAAGGAAACTGGCTTTGAAATGAAATAAAAACCGCATTGAATCGAAAACTTATAACACCCCTCTTTTTGCGTCGGGGGTTAAATACACTTGATAAATTTATTAGTTAGTGCCAAAGTTGTCCCGAGTCTGGGTGTTCTTTGTGTCCGTTTCATGTATGTTTGTAAAGTTCCCCACGACACAGGATGTTTATTCCTAATGTGGGAGTTGTCTTTTTAAAAAGAAAAAAGACATTCACAAGTCCAAGCGTATAACACCAACAGATTATAAATAATCCACTGCAGGACATAAGCCTCACCTTGTAAAGGAGGTTTTTGTTTTCCACGCCGTTTGAGTTCAATGCTGTCATTCAATATCTACATTTTTTGTATATACACTTTGACCAGATATTGTATAATACTTATTGTATTGCATAATATTATCAACCGCGATGAAAAATGGCACGAAATCAAGGTCTTATTAAACTTTGTAAGCCGGCTTGGATATGTACATAAAACATATCAACTTAATACATTATTGTATTGTATATTGGAATTTTAGAGTTTTAAAAGTTAATTGAAGTTTACGAATGTTTATTTACTTAATTCCGTTTAGGTAATATTTTAAGGTTTTTCTTTTTACCTTCTTAAATGAGAAAAAATACATTGTGGATGTACAAATCTTAGGCTAAAAAAGTAGACAATGGTATATAGAGAATAAAGGCTCTGCCTAGTTCGGTAACAGATACTAGCTTCATAGTCCGGGATCCCAGGAACCAATTTTATAAGTTATTACTATCAAGCTAATTTTTCGTGAGGGGCTTCATTTTAATGAGACCCCCTTTTACCTGTTTCAAAAATTGTTGATTGTGGTAGATAACAAGGGTAGCAGGGACAAAAAACTTTTGAACGTAAGACCAGGATAACGTACCACGCAATTTGTAGGACAATGTGGCTGTTAAATTATATAAAAATTAACTAAACAACAGTTAAAAAACCAGATGTTGGAAGGATCAAACCATGCATTTCGTAGGACAAATATATTTTTCCAATAAGTAATAATGTTAGTTAACATTTATTTAATTTAATAATCACACTGTTCTATAAATTGAGTGGTACGTTATCCCGGTCCAACGCCCAAAACTTTTCTTTTCCTGCTACCCCTGTTAGCTACCACAATCGAGAACTTTTGTGACAGGAAAAAGGGGGGTCTCATCAAACTATAGCCACTTACGAAAAAATAGCTTGATAGGAATAACTTGTGAAATTGGTTCCGGGGATCCCGGACTATGATGTATTTGTACTCGTACTTAGGAAATGTCAGCCCACCTAAAACTTGCTTTACTTTATTCTTTTTAACCGACTTCAAAAAAGGAGGAGGTTATCTATTTGACTGTACTTTTTTTTATGTTTGTTACCTCATTATTACCTGTGTGGTCCCATTTCAATTTGGTCCAGTTCTTGAAAGATTATTACTTTTATTAATAGCAATACGAACCGCGCTTACATTCCGTACCCCGACCCCGTAATATTGATAATATGTAGTGCGTGAACAGGTGCCGCCCTTGCTGTGCGCATCGGGGGGCAGCTCCGTGGAGTGCTCCTCCAGCGAGGACAGCGTGGCCGGGCCCTACGCCAGCGAGCACAGCGAACCTTACACCAGCCGACCTGATGAGGGGTACGAGGTGAGCAGATTCATTCAAACAAAGTTTTATATAAGTTTACTAAGGCGTAATGTAATCATTACCTTTATAATATACTAGCTGACCCACGCAACCTCGTTTGCGTCTTATATTGCCCGTAGCGTGTATATTTTCCCCCGTTTTTGAAACATTCTTCATTGGTGCTCCGCTCCTATTAGTAGTAGCGTGATGATATATAGCCTATAGCCTTCCTCGATAAATGGACTATCCAACACCGAAAGAATTTTTCAAATCGGACCAGCGATTCCTGAGATGAGCGCGTTCAAACAAACAAACAAACTCTTCAGCTTTATAATATTAGTATAGATTTATTGAATGTTTTTGACATTAAGTTGTATAATAAAACAATAATATTAAACCTAAGACTTAATATTTTTTATTACAAGATGTTGTCACCAGTTATTTGTGAACCCATTTTAATCAAACTTTTTTGTTTTTTTTTTGATTTAATAGTATTTTTTTACTGCTAAGTGTTTGATTGCTGCAGACTCGATCATAAGTATGCACCTAACTATCGTGTTGATACACCGCCCGCACTGTCTAGCATAGTGTAGATTGAGCTATCAGTATTTATAATCGATTCTGTAGTAATTAAACAATTTGACTGCACCTGGTGTATAATTTGTCAAGATATACTGAAAGATTGAGACCCGACACTCAAGTTCTCATGTTGTTATTTTTTCCTCAGGCTGACGTCGAAGTGGGTAAACTGGATCTACCACCCCTGTACAAGTTGAGGAAGTTGTCCGGGTCTTTGTCTAATTTAGCATCAGGTAAAACATTCATGCTATCGTTATAAATATAAAACACATAATCGAGTAATCATACGCCAAAAATGCCATACATCATTTTGGAAAAGAGCCGATACTCTTACACTGCTGGGCCGAAATTGGCCAAGCATAGCTAAGAATCACCGCAAGGAAACTGGCTTTTAAATGAAAAAACCCTCATCGAAATCAGTCCATCCATTTGAGAGCTACGATGCCACAGATAGACACACACACACACACACACACACACACACGCAAAGAGACAGACATCGATGTCTAACTTATAACACCCCTCTTTTCAAAATAAAGTTTGGAGGATTTTTCCAGACCAGTCCAGGACCTGATGTCATCTATCCACTTCTTTGTTGGTCGACCTGGTGTCTTCCCAGAAAACATCTACCTTGGCCTAACTATCCAACTCGGTACAACGTTGAAGATCAAGATATTTAATCAGTGCGTCCTAACCGTAATGACGTAAAGAGCTGAGACGTGAACACTTACACACCAATGGACTGGTCCACAAATTTAAAGTGACCCATTATTGGAGTGTGCGATGCTGGGTGTTTCTCTGTCCGACAGGATTCGGAACGAAATTATTCGACAGAGAACCTGAGTAATCGATATCGCAGAGAGAATCAGTAACCTGAAGTGAAAATAGACCGGTCATGTCTCCAGACGAACCGATGGTCGGTGGAGCCGAAATGTGCTTGAGTGGAGACCGCGATTAGGTAAATGTAGTGTAGGGCGTTCTGCGGCACGGTGATTGATGATTTGAAGAAAGTGGCCAAGACCGGGATAGTTGGTTCTTAGGGAAGACCTTCAGTTAGCAGTGGACGGCGATTGGTTGATATCCTTCATAATGTCTCATACCTGAAAACATAAATTAGTTATATCAATGTGCATTTTAAAATCTATAAAAAAAGAAAAGAAAAACGTGCTATACTGCTCTAACTATATTAATATACCTAAACTCGAAATAGCAAGCAAGGTCGTCAACATATTTATATATTAGAAAAAGAAGAATTAAACTGTTCTAAACATCTTATGAATATATATCAAATTTAATCTGATCTTGAACGATAAATATCGTTATTGTTTTTCTATATGTTACTCATTCTTAGGATTTAGAATATCGCGAAATTCCGGGTTCTGAATACTTTTACAGCCGGTTCCCAACAAACCTAAAATTCAGTCATGATGGAGCGATTGAAGTTGACTGATCTAATTTCTTTTTTGTCGTGTTAATAGTTGTTTAAAGGCTCAGGTACTCATAACTTTGTGTTCCGTTGTGCAGAGATGCAGCTCGCGCCGAGTGAGTTGAGCGCGGAGTGCGGCGAGTACAACAAGGGCGCCGAGCTCGCGCACCCGGAGCTGTGCGTCATCGTCGTCGACATACTCACGCAACTTATACACAAGTATGTACACAGTACTCTTGCTCTCTTACTTAGAGGAGAGTAGAACCACGAGATTGTGCCCATAACAAGAGTCATTCTCTCTGCATTGTATTCGTTATCACCTTCATTTCTCTCCTAACATTTGCACCGTGACGATGTTTTATTTATTTACTTATTAACTTACTGCACATGAAGTACAAAGGCGGACTTAATGCGATTAGGCATTATCTACCAGACAACCTTCAGGTGTTGCAGAAATATGATGCGGTAGGTGCAAGAACAAAATATTAATTTCGATAAATAGTAATTATGCAAATCTATACTAATATTATAAACAGGAAAGGTTTGTATGTAAGTATGTTTCAAAAAGTACTGGACGGATGTTAAAAATTATTTTACTATTTGATTGCTACATTATCACTCATTAATATAGGTTATTTTAATTGCAAGACAAAAAGAAGAATCCCTATTAAAACTACAATAATCATATATAAACCTGCATCAGATGTAACAAATATACACAATTATACTACTACACAAATTATTACATACACAAATATACACATATACACGCCTATAAAAATAAATAAATATATATAAACGAGTGTAACGGGTACTAGACGGGTTTTACCTGATAACTTCTTCCCAGTTAGACTTGGTGTACAGTCTTGTTACTGAAGTGAAGTTATTCTTTATTGTATAAAACAATAATTAATGTAAATCTAAAACTTAATCAAGTAGGTATCACATCACTCAAAAAGAGAGAACATCGTATCTATTTGGTGTTTCACATCAAAAGTTAGACCTTCTTAAAGTAAATGTCTAAAGTAGAGTAAAAATCGTGAAAAACCTCATGGGATTTATTCGCAAAAAGTAAATAGGTTTGGTGGTGTCAACAAAATTCAACTTGGTGGGAGACAAGGTCACTAAACTGTGTGTACTTTTCTATATTATGTGTATCAATAATATGTATACTACGTCTATCCCGCTATGTAATCCTACTAATATTATAATCGCGAAAGTTTGTGAGTATATACAATAATATAGCTTATACATCAGAATAACACATAGGCTACAATTTGTAAAGATATTAACTTCGCCTCGCGGCGTTGCCCGCGGCTATTGTCGTACCGCGGGTAGCACCGCGGGGTTCAGCTAGTAATATAAATAGGAAAGTTAACCGCAATCCCCGATATACCATATATTATGTACAGGTTTTTGCATAGTCTATTTGTTTACGCGCTCATCATTGACAGCCCTTAATAATCCACTGCAGGACATAGACCTCCCCTTAGCAAGAAGATTTTAGCTTACTATAGTTGTATAAGTTGGTATGTGGATTGTGTCAAGTTTTCTTTCTCTTTGTAGTGCTGTTGTCCTGCGTAGTTCAGCTCTCTTAGTCGTCTCTTCTACAGATTCCATAAAAGCTATACGATGAGAAAATATTGAACATCTCATTGACACATTATTATTATATTTATACTCATTACAAAGACATTTAATGAATTCTTTGTGTTTTTTCAATATTTTCCATTAACACCAATTATGATCGGTCACTGATCGCAGTTGTTGGCAATATAGCGGTACATTGTTGATGTCGACGAACTGCACATTTATTTAAAACTAGCTGACCCACGCAACCTCGTTTGCGTCTTATATTGCCCGTGGCGCGAAAATTTTTCCTCGTTTTTGAAACATTCTTCATTGGTGCTCCGCTCCTATTATTAGTAGCGTGATGATATATAGCCTATAGCCTTCCTCGATAAATGGACTATCCAACACCGAAAGAATTTTTCAATTCGGACCAGTGGTTCCTAAGATTAGCCGGAACAAATAGACAGACAGACAAAAATTTTAAAAATATATATTTTGGTATGTGTACCGTATATACATTCATATGCATGTAGTAGAAAGCGGTTATTTTAATATTACAAACAGACACTCCAATTTTATTTATTTGTATAGATATTGCAATATAATATATTGATATATGTAGGTACATTGTATAAGTTGTAAGTAAGGGCCCAACTAATTCTGTAATCTGACCCTCGGAAATGGCTCAAAGAATTTTCATGAAAGCTCCAGCTCCTCCATCCCCCTCTTCCTAGTGCTGTTTTATTTCTTCCCAACAGTAACTCATACAATAATGGGGAGTGTTCTGAAGAGCTCTTCCATCTGGTCCCCCTTCTCCTTTTCTCTACAGGACAATACGTGCCTTGGAAGTCACCGCTTCAGAATGGTAGACAGAAATACGCTCTCGTACTCATGGCTTCTTTTTTTTTTTTTTTAATCATTTATTTCCATAGGCCCCAAAAGGCACTTGAACACGTCAAAAATACAAACATAAAAATATAAAACAAAACTCCTAATACTAAATGCACTGAGATGATTTGAATTACCGGAGCTTAGATTGATTTCGATTCAACTCAAAGGTTTAAATTGAAATCAATCCAAGTACCAGCTCCGATGGGTATTGCATTCATGAGAAGAGCTGGTGAAAAACTCATGTGTACCATCTTTTCAAATAATTCATACAAAGCTTGTTTGTTTTTGACAACAGTATTTCTATGTGCAAGTTAAGGCAACCAAAACACAAAGGCTAGAAAGCGGTCTAATAAGATATTAAAGCTAGGAAAATCTATTTTTCTTCGGTTCTTTCTTCCTGTACCGACCGGTTAAAACCTGGAATTACCCTGGGTCTTTTAAGCGGGGTGTGAAAAACAAAAAGGGGAACAATCTAGTTTAGTCTTTATCTCGTTAAGTACAGATTTATAACGTTTCCTTCTCAAAAATACATATTTTAGTATAAGTTCCGATTTCCGTAATGCCAATGTCGCTCGTACAAAATAACAAACAAGTTTTGTAACATATATTGCGCAATGATTTGAAACCCGCACTAAAACATTTTTTATTGGCAGTGTTTTTAAAACCAAACAAATATTTTAGTATCTTACGTGTTTTAGTACGAAATGATTAATATTTTATGAATTTTGCGAAATTGAGATTGGAAATATATCACAAAAAACTAGGAGTTTTTGTTTCACATAATTAATATATACATAGACTAGCTGAACCCCGCGATACGTCAATAACCGCGGGCAACGCCGCGAAGCAAAGCTAGTATTTTTATTAATTGTAGCCTATGTGTTATTCTGATGTATAAGCTAGATTGTTATAATGTTTCATCAAAATCCATTCATTAATTTTTGCGTGAAAGAGCAACAAACATACTCACAAATTTTCGCGTTTATAATATTAGTAGGATTCTAATGTATACATTTTTCCACTTAAAACGTCACGAAATCTACTACGCTTAACTGGTCACTACTGGTAATAGATTACGAAATGCTCTCACTTACGATTTAAAGTTAAGAGAAAGTTCGCTTTAAGCTACTAACCTTCAAGCCGAGAGACTATTTTTGTAATCCCATAAGTTATATGTTATCTCATTAACAAAACAGGTTCCAAAAATATAGAGATGTATACCTTAAGACCTTGTAATAAGTGAAATAGTCATGTAAACCGAAGTCTATTTGTCTAGTTTTTATTTAAATACTAGCTGACCCACGCAACCTCGTTTACGTCCCTTATTGCCCGTAGTGTAATAACTTTCCCCAATTTTTTAACATTCTTCACTTATGCTCCGCTCGAAAAATAGTTTTTTATTTGTATATTTATTCAACTGTTAAACCTTCCCTGGACTACGACAAATTTTAAAACCAAAATCAGCTAAATCTTCTCGTTCTAATCGTTCTCGAGTTTTACCAAGACTAACGAACAGCAATTCATTTTTTCTAGTTTTTATTGAAATATAACTAATAATAAGTAAAGGAAACGGTTATTGTAAAAAGATGCATCTCTACATAAAAAAGCATTTCTTCATGAACAATAATTAAACCAGAAGCGGAAGTTTTGTAGGCTCTCCAAAGTTTTTATTATCTTATAGGTTGTCTGGTGTATATATCTAAGCTGTCTGATTTTTTTATAATATTATTTAATTTATAAACAAAGATAATATAACATGAAGTTCAGACAGCTTGCCAAGGTGTCACTTTATAAGTGTTTTGTGGACGGAATGCGTAGCGGTTTTGGAGGTCACCTCACGCACTTTCTACTATTCTATATTTTAATATTACTTACTATGAAACGGCCAAAGTGACTCTAATTTGCCTGATGAAAAGCATAGGCAGAATTTAAAATTGATAGTGTCCATGTTCATTGCGGCCTAGTGCTGCTTCAATCTGCATCGTTAGGTCTCCGGTCTCGCGTTTTAGATTGATCTTCTGTGCGAAGGTAGTACCGCCCCGGTCGAGCCGACACGTTTGAGCTGAAATCAGCATGGGTATACTATCTTTAATTGATGTTGTGGGTTCTATCGATGTCTTAATTGGTTTTTATTAACAGGCTAGTGAAGTGCAAAGAAGAAGGCACGTGGAGCGGGTCATCATGGCGCGTGGGCGTGGGCGTAGCAAGAGCGTGGTGCGGGCGCGTGGGCGCGGCGCTGTGCAGGGCGCGCGCCGCGCCGCCGCCGCTGCTGCGCCGCCTGCTCGCACCGCAGCCCGCGCACCTGCTGGCTGCCGCAGACCCCACACTCGAAGGTGACATGGACCTAACAATACGCCTTGCGGCACACCTGCTTTTTATCCATGGCACAATACGTTGATTATTTGTCACATAACATGTTTAATGACCCTTTTTATTTCTGCTGTGTTTTTTCTAGTATATTAATACTTGAAAAGCTATTTGTGGTATATTTTACATTTAAGCTAGTAGTTATTTCAGTATTAATGTTGTCAAACGCTTGTTGCTTATTGATTAATCTAAAAGGCACACAGCGTTACGACAGCCGAATTATTATACTCCAATAAAAAATATAATTTTTCCAGACCTACAACGTAGTATCCTCGAACTCATCCATGTGCTGGCCTCCCAGAGCATAGAGCCCGCCGAGCTGGCGGCCTTCTTAAAGCTGTTCACGGCCGAGCGCCCCCCTCTCGGCATGCTCCTCAACTCCCTGCACCGATTGGTCGCAGCGGCTAATTACAACACACCTGATTGTATCTTAACTTTCCCCGTAGACTGTGATAATTCTGGTAAGTACATGCTCTGTCTAGTTTGAGAACAAACGACTATATGTGAAATGTGTCAACCATTTCATTATTAAAATTCGAATATTTATATTACAGATACCATACTGTCGTTATCCGAGGACCTAAAATATTTCGTAGTTAACAATGTGACGTCACAGAGCCACCTCGCCGAGAGCTGCGCTAAAAGGTTCCACGAGGCACACACCAGAGCAGGTGAGCGCTCCTTGTCCTACTAAACTGGGAGTAATTCTAAAACTAGGACCGACTTCAATGAGCCTAAGTTATGACAGCATCACAAGTGTCATTAATGTATTGTCACATAAATAAAAATGTGTTGCTAAGCGCAAAACTCATGCACCGCTTGACCAATTCGGTTATTTTTTAAAATATTTTCGTTAAGCACAAGGAACGTTCTTATGAAGAGAAAAAATGATAAAATGGCGAGGGAAATAGTAAAAACAACATGACATAGAGTAAATTAAAACATCCGTCGATAATGACAACAAATTGAAGTCTGTCTGGACAGCTAGTATCATATAGAATGACTCGCCGTGACTGAGTCTAAGTGATGATGGTCTTTCGAGCCAGTTTGTCGAGTGTCGTAAAGAAAATATTGATCGGATATCCGCGCTTTCAAATAGCGCTATAAAGTGGTGATTGATGTCAGGTATCAAGTCACCGTGGTCGGCACATGCGGTGCGGTGCGGAGTGGAGGGCGCGGGCTGGGCGCCGTGGCTGGGCGGCTTCGCCATCACCGCCTGGCTCCACACGCAGCATTCCACCACCGAAGACCAGCAGGACCACTGGGGTAACCAACCAATCAAACCATTTTTTTAATTGATTGACCGCCACTTCGGTCTTACCGCCTTGTAATAAAGTGCGTTCCGAATAAGGAACCTTTAACCATTGAAAATCAAAGTTTTCATACTAATTAGCATATAACAAAAAGAGAAAAAACAGATTTATCCATTGTCAAACGTAACCCCTTTCTATTCTTCTAATGCCTATCTATGTGGTTCCAGTCATTATATTATTGGGCAATGTTTCCGTGCATTTACATTAGTAAAATGGAACATATTAATTGACACTTCCACCTCAGTGCACTTTTCAAGAAATTTTGTGCCTCGAACAACCAATCTAATACGAACCAGTTACGGGCCCCATTTAGTACTCCTGAGTTGTATGCGTTTATAGCCGTCGGAACTTCGGAAGTCACTTTGTTTTCACGTGACCTAATTACTAATGTGCCTCCTATGATCAAAGAAAAAAGAACCCCGGCTATCAATACTCTAAAATTTTAAGTCTTAAAATATATACTCATAATGGTTTCTAAGTGCCCGGATTTTAATATTTTCTTTTTCTAATTAATAATTTTCACTAATACCTGTAAATAGTACAACAAATTATAATATTTACAGTTGGCATGGACGAGTTCAGCGATGACCTCTCCGACGTGGAGGTGAACAAGAAGAAATCGCCTAAGAAGGAGGCGTCGTGTAAACCCACAGAGCTATCCCACGTCATATCTGTAGGACATGACTCGCTCATGTTCGAGGTCTGGCTCGACACCAACACAGGTTAGTAAATAATAACTTGGCACGTGTCACACACGGTGTCAGCTTGTTCCCTTACTAAGCAGAGCTTACTAAGGTAGATAAAAACACAGACATTGAAGAAATTGCGACTGTCGTATTAGTAGACAGATTGACTAATATTATTAGACTAACAGGTATGTAGTTATTTGAGAACTCTACTGTAGGTATCATTATACCACATATTAAGATCACTTTCACGATAGTCTTGTTACGAGCCGGGTATTGATTAAATAAAAGTATGTAGTCGGTTGATTACAAAAAAAAAACTCACAATATTTATCAATGACAACACTTTTATAACAATAATTCACTAAATCACTCGTTAGTTGCACTAGAAAATAGCTTCGATATTAATCCGCTAATCGTGAAACAACAATACAACACGCTCCGCTTTTATAGGGCTATCGAAATATCTGGAATAATCCCTAGTATTCGATAAACCATTCTGGACCAAATAGAATCTCCGACAATAAATAACCTACCGTTATCCATTACTTGCAGCGCCATCTAGCGTTGAAAATATCAGAATTATGAATCATAACCTCAACGGTCGAGCGCTACTTGATACTGGATGGCGCTTTCCTCTCGAATTGTCTAGATTATACGAGACCCATTTAACTCTATGGCGCAACAGTATATTTTACTATATTAACGATGATTGTGGAACTCAAGAGATCGTCAACTGTAGGTCCTTAGGTCGCTGGTTCATATTTGGCTCGAAGGACCAAATATTAAAAATGATGACCAACAGCGAATGTTTGTTTGTTTAACAAAAATAACCCTTTTAATTAAATAAACATGAACCTAAATGTTTATTTAATTAAAAGGGTTACTGTGAAACTTTCTTATTGCTACTAAATGATTGTTATACCATTATGTTCAAGATAAATAATTTGACTTGAATTGCACTTATATGTATATCGTAGGCATCAGAAAAGTGAGCTAAATACGTATATAAAGCCTGGGTTAGGCTAGAAAATAGACATAAAGGAATATTCTAAACATAAGTCAAGTGCAAGATTAATAATGATTATTGTATATGCAGGCACGTTTACGTTCCGACTGTCGCGTCCCGAGCCCGGGCAGAACCGCGTGGTGAGCGAGGCGCGCGTGGCCAGCGGCCTGGCGCCGCGCACCTGGACCTGCCTCGCGCTCAACGTCAAGGAGCTCGTCTACAAGAGGCACATCTACATACAGGTCTGCCAGGATAATGCTATGTTTAGAATGTCACTTTTGCCAAAATCTTTTAATTAGAAATTTATATACAGTAACACTAAGTGTTGTCTAAGGTACAGAACCAGGATTTACACAGAGTGAACGTATATATCTTAAAGTTAACTAAATGAATAAGAAATTGTATATAATGGTTATTAATCTTTACAGGTTACACTGTACGTCAACGGCTATGAATGCGAAACAGTATCCTTACCAGTTCAAGGTAAATATACTTAACCAAAATATTTATTCTTGTGTTTATATTTAAATATGTTCAAAACGGATATAATAGTTTGAATTCGTAATTTGCAAGTTTTTATATGTTTCCTGAGAGTAGCCAAATTTCAAAACAATAAGAAACGCTGAGAGACGATTTCGGTCATTGAAATAAGAAAGAAATTAAGTAATAATTCAAAAGCAACATTTTTCATCCAAGACAACAACATTTTAATTAAAATAAAAACCTTAAAAATAAAAATGGTTAGATACGATTTTGTTTTATATTTTATTTGTTTTATCGTATAAATACCTTATCTTTCAATAGCATTCAAGAATGAAATAACTACGTACATTATAAAAGTAAAGGGTGTTTTTTTAAGCCCGATAGAACTTGAAATTGTAAAAAATAACACAAAAAATTAAATTGTAATCAAAATTTTTTTTTATTCGAAAGATCAATACGTGACATTAACATTTGAAAATGATTTCGGGCATATGGGCACCGCGGCTGTTCTTGACGAAGTGCATTCTGGACGTCCAATTTTGGGCCACTTTTTCGAGCACTGCTGGCCGTATGTCACGAATAACACGAACAATGCTGGCCTCCAAGGCGTCAATTGTTGCTGGTTTATCAGCATAAACCAGTGACTTCACGTAGCCCCACAGGAAATTATTATTGTATTGTATATTATTATAGTATTTGATTTTTTGTCATGTGTAAGATGTTGTTGTTTATATAAATAAAAAAAAAAAAAATAATAATCGAGAGGTGTCAAATCGCACGACCTTGGAGGCCAATTGACAGGTCCATTTCTCGAAATCAACTTATCGCCAAATTTTGATTTCAATAAGTCGATGGTTGCGTTCGCCGTATGGCACGTAGCGCCATCCTGTTGAAACCACATCTCCTCCGGATCAATGTCATCCATATTTTCAAACAAAAAATCATTGATCATGGTGCGGTAACGATCTCCATTGACCGTAACGCGAGCTCCGGCCTCATTTTTGAAGAAATAAGGTCCGATGATGCCACCAGCGTGAAAACCGCACCATACGGTGCATTTTTCTGGATGTAATGGAGTCTGTAGGGTCTGTTGTGGATTGGTCTCACTCCATATGCGGCAATTTTGCTTATTAACAAACCCGTTAAGCCAAAAATGCGCCTCATCGCTGAACACAATTTTGCGATAAAACAACGGGTCAGTTGCCAACTGCTCTAGAGCCCAATCGGCGAAAGAACGACGCATATAATGGTCTCGTGGCTTCAATTCCTGCACCAGCTGGATCTTATACGGGTGTAGGCCGAGATCTTTGCGCAAAATTTTCCACGTAGTGGACGGACAGAGCCCCAATTCCTGCGACCGACGACGAATCGATAAATTTGGATCTTCTTCCACACTTTCGTTTACAGCGGCGATATTGTCTTCAGTACGCACATTCCTTCGACGTGCTGGTGTTATTGCATCCTCTAGAGAGTATGTGGTACGAAATCTATCCACAGTTCGACGAATGGCTTGTTCAGATGGACGATTATGTACGCCATACAAATGACGAAGTCGTCTATAAGTTGCGCGAATCGACGACTGATTTTCAAAGTAAATTTGGATAATTTCGTAGCGTTGTTCAAGCGTGAGTCTATTCATGATGATTTGTCAGAGTATACTGAAACAAATAAAAAAAAAAGTTTCATCAAAATTTAATTTTTTGTGTTACTTTTTACAATTTAAAGTTCTATCTAGCTTAAAAAAACACCCCTTACTATAAAAAATAAAAAGACGTATTAACTAGTGTTAACTATACAGGTATCCTGGTCCGCAAGGTGACTCCCACCAACGTGCTGATAGGGTCTGTGCGGCGTAGAGGGGGCGGGGGCGGGGCCGGGGGCGGGGACGGGGGCGGGGGCGGGGGCGGTGCGTACCACATGTCGGGCGTGCACGTGTACCGCGCGCCCTGCCTCAGCGCGTACACCGCCCTGCACCTCACCGCGCACGGGGCCGACCACGCCTGCCAGGTACGCGCCCTGCCTCCGCTACACTTATGGCCCTTCTCTGCCAACATATGTTTAACGTTAAATTATATACCTATAATCACCCTACCACCCATCGATTCCACCTCACCCGAATCATAGAACTGGTTGATTGTGTCACGTGTTCGTATGAATTTTATTTTTCTAATTGAGGGTATTCGACATACTTTTATAGAAAGTTGAATGTTTTTTGTGTTGTTTAAATGCGCTAATCACTATAACTTTAATTTTATTTATAGGACATATTCAATATATTTTTGTATTGAATAAAGTATTCACTGCAGTAAACGAGTAAATAATATGACTTAAAAAAATTAAATGTAAATCAATGTTCCCTTGAATACAGTTTTAACCGTTTATCAGAAATGTAAAAATTTTTTACTAGTTGCATACAAATTAAAATAGTTTAACCAAAAAATATATTTTGTTAAAGTAAATCTTAAATTTCAGGTTCGATGTGAATTCCCAAACATCCCGCTGGTACTGACGCCCAACATCCTAGACTCGAATATTGACTGGGATCAGGTACACCCCGCTCACACTATTATTTGCATTCTAGAAGTAACAGACTACTATTAACAGTTGTACAAAGGTTAATATAATTTATCCTAGAATTCAAATTAAAAAAGAAAATCTTCAAACAAAGTAAATATCTTGATTATTAAAAGCCAATAAGGATACCATTTGTAAATTAACTTCACTAACCTGCGTGATACGAGTAGAAGCGACAACAGCTCAAACTCCGCGGCGCCTTAGTAGGTAGGTAGGTTTCTTAAGCACAGAACGGCGCGCGACGCAGCAAAACCTTACGTTTACGATTATGCATCAAGGGGACCGAAGGTCATACGGTCGTTGACCCCTTAATGATAGTGTTTTATTGGATACATCTTGTAGTAAATTTTTATAATGAAAAACGTGTCCTGTGCTTAAACTACTGAACCAATTTCATTAAAATTTTGTAAGTGCACTTGTAACACGTGTAGGTATGTCTAGTTATTATAGTTATAAATGTCGTATTGTCATACCCACCCTGTACATATCAATGTTGTGATAGGTTTTCGAAATATCCTCCTCGACCCTACGAGAGCTGCACGACAACTTACTACTGACGTTCTCTGCACACGCGCCCACCATCATGAATCTATACCATCAAACCGTGGCGCTACCGACAGGTTAGTATCTTCTATATCTATTTCAATTTGGTTTTATAAAGGCCGACACGCATTATTACTGATTTTTCTTTGCCCTACCCTCAAGGAAATTAAGAATGGCAGTACATTTTTACCTTTGAGATCGAGATTCGAATAAAAATCTACATTTTTCAGTAAAACCCGCAATACAAAATAGTCAAAAAATATGAATCGTGATTTAAAAACTAGATAATAATACAAAGTGATGAATGCTTTTGAAACTATGTGCTTTCATAAAAATTCAATTTAAACGCCATTTCTTTACGATTTTTGTTGGAAACTTTCAAAAGCTTTCGATTGTGTTTACCATCATAGACTGGCTTTAATCTTGTATTGTGATATTCCAAAATCTTCGATATATGAAAATACGTTTTGTTATGCCCATAAAATACATAACATAGTCAATATTGATTTGAAATAAACAATATAAAACTGCTCGAGAAACTCCATTATCAAAGGTGTACCACAGGGATCTATACTAGGTCCTTTTATTTTCAGTTCCTAAAACAATTAGATTTCTCATGCATGTTTATGTATAGTGTTTGCGGGTCGCGTTTCTTCAAGTAGCCTGATAGCATCGACAGCGTCTAGCTTACCGTCATCACCATCATCAGGCGGCGTGTCATCAATCCCAGAAACGCTGTTTACGACGTGGGTGGGCAACGCACTGCCCAGTCGACACCGCGGTGTGGCACCGGCTATTTACATGTTAGGTGGCCCTGATGTGCTACTATACCTTTACGCTAGGGTGAGTCACTTCCACGATTTAGTGTTAAACTAGTTGAGCTTCGCGGTATTATCCGCGGTTATTATTGTAAACGCAAGTAACGCCTAAAAAGGGTAGTCTAAAAAAAGGAACCTTAGTTAAACCTTTCATCATCAGCTATCTGCCAGTGAAAGTCCCGTTAAAATCAGTCCAACCGTTCTAGTTATTAGCCGGAACAAACAGACAGCCAAAAGTTGTATAGATAATGTGCTAAACATTTTCTTCTAACATTTTTTAAAGACAAATCTCGTACTAGTATCCTGTGTCATGTGGGACTTTACAAACTTGTGTGAAATGGACAAAGGACACTCACAACAACAATTAATATGTGGATTACACAAAGTGAAGTCCCATATGGGGAGCGAAGTTTTAATATTCGGTGCAATAAAGAAGCGGAACCACTATTCTCTCGTAAAGACTAGTCAAATACTCTCGTTCAATATATATATAATGTTTTGATCGTTAGGGAGATGCGTCAGTAGTGATGGGGTGGTGTATCACAGGTGGTGGAGCTGGAGGGCAGCGCGGAGGAGCAGGCGCTGGCGCTGGGCGTGCTGCTGCGCGCGTGCCGCGTGGACAACCGCCTGTACGCCCTGTTCCACGCCGAGGACGCGCCCAGCCTGCTGCTCAGCGTCTTCGCCGCGCCCGCCTGCCGCGTCTCGCACCAGCTGCTCAAGGTCACATGTCTCGCCTTCATAAACTGTTCGTTCATTCCAAGTCTTCTAGTATGACTACTTACGTTTGTGCTAAACAAAAATGACAATCTTCTTTTAACAAAGAAGGAATAAAGATCTCATATGTCTTATGATGCTCATATAAATTATTATTTCATCAGTGACCAAACCAATAATTAACACTAAAAAAGTAATAAAATAAGCTTTAATAGACCCTCGATGTCATATAGCGCCAAAATACTCACCAAATCAAAAGGTATGAATAAACATTTTATGGATTTATCTTGTTTAGCTAAGAAGTTCATATGACCGTCTTTTTATTAAAACCCAATGAAATATCGAGAGGCGATTCTAATTTAGCTTCCAAAATTTCAACACATTGCAGGTTAAATAACAGTAAGAAAACTGTAACAGCATATAATAGCTATAACATACAACAGACAAATGAAAATTTCTTAATATTAGTTAAATAAAAAAATAATTTTAATATCAGAATAATCAATATTAAGATTTTAAATATATTATCGAAATAAAATATGTTAACAAATGAAGTATATGTTCAGGTAATCTTAGATGAAGCGTGTAGCTCTCCCATCTTGAGCACGTGTGCGGGTAGCGTGCAGCTGGCGGCCAGGACGGATGCTGTGCTGCTGCAGCCCTCACTGCTCGTGCTCATCACTAAGGCGTGGAGGTATCTGGATACTGAAGAGGTAATTGGAATTGTGATGCGTAGATAAAGCTGCACATGTAGATTTAAATGTACTGGAAAAATTAATACACTAATTAAATTCATCCAATTACCGAAACACATTAATACAGTTTTACATAGTGAAATCTAGCGCATTATAAATACGTTAACTGTTTCTGTTATCTTAGTAGGCTCTTCTATCCCTATTTGATTTTTACACCTCAATTTACCGTCTTCTTTTGACTTTGTCTCTAAAAAAATCATATTGCTTAGGAAATTTACTTAAATTCTTTGCAATCCGCCAAAACGTGTCTATGCTTGTAAGTGACTTATTCTGATTGATTAGTTTTTTCTTCTCTTTAAAAAGATAATTTTCGCTTTAGGAATACACATCCAGTATGGCGGATTATTTTACGGATATTCATGAAACACATAAAGAACACTCATTTCAGCAACGTAGAACATATATCGCTTTGGTTACAAACTTGAAATTTTGACAGTTGATGCTTTTTATGTTGCAAACATCCATTGGGAAAGATCATTTGGAAATTTCACTCCTAAGTACTCTTACGGTTTGGGAATAAACCTCCTGACGTGTAAAAAAGACTTTATTAACAACACTCATTATCACAATATCACTCCGAACGGTCGCCGAGTCGCTAGGTTGATCACTATTGATATCACTTCAATGTTTATCGCACTGTAGCTCAAACTGAACTGATTCGGCCCGCGATAGTTCGTGTTTATATAGATTTTTACATTTACTAGTGCTTTCGAGAAACGTCTCGAACATACGAGGATGTTCCCCGTAATAAGCACACGCCCGCCGGCGAACTTGTTGTAAACAATCGCGCAACAACCAAACGATATTCGACGCTATGAATACCGGTATAAGGTTCGTTATTCCGTGCCTCAAAAATCAACTTTCTCGATCGTTGTTCGCGAATAATCTTTCTTCGTAACAGTATTAAAAAAAGTATAAACGTATTTGCGGAAAAATAAACAGGAAATTAGAAGTAAATGATAATGGATACTCTGTCTCCAGCAAATAACGTGGGACGTGGTGAACCCTAACGGTTCCCGGTCGTCGCAGCGCGGGTCCGCGTGGGCGCTCGCGCTGTGCTGCGTGCGCGCTCTGCTGCGGGACTCGCACCCGCGCCGCGCCTTCAACCACCACCAGATGGACCGCCTCGACCTGCTGCACCACCTGCTGCTCGCCTGCAAGGTAAGAAACGCATCTCGTCACAGAGGAACAATACACTCTCTATGCGCTGACTTTGGGAGCAAGACCTAGACCAACCGTTTTGTGATCCTAGCATGGAAGCTAGCTACCAGATGTGTATCTTTAGCTACCATTGCTAACTTGCTTGGAGACAACTTGTACCTATAATGGGGAGATAACGAAAATTACAATATAATAATTTACTTTATTTTACATTACATTTATTTATGCTGCCAAAACCCCCTTTCTTTGTACACTAATCACGAAAACGCCCGCATATTGATTTTCTGCCATTGACGATTGTAGCCAACATTTACTTTGGTCCTAATTCTAATTATTGTAAATTTTCAAAAAACCGTCTTGTAAAATACTGCTAAATATAAATTTTGGTGTTTTAATGAAACCGGAATGAAGTGTAATGATATAATTTTTCTTCACATAATAGTCAAGGACGAGAGTGGAACAAATGCCTCCGTCCACACCTTACTCTAACGTGGGTATGCCCATATAATATAATTGTAGGTATATGTTATAGTTACAATTTGTGTACAGGAACGTTTCCTGAACTCAAAATGCGGTCCCTTGGACCCGGTGGCCAGCAGCAGCCTGGTGGAGGTGGTGCGGGGACTGCTGGGGGCGCCACCTCTGCTGCAGCGCCTCGCCATGCTCTGCGACTTCTTACTGCTCATGCATCAGGTATTACTTGAACTTACTTACAAAGTTAACTTAATTAAAATACATAAGTTTCATCGCGTTCGAAATCTACAACTTCATAACTCACATCTACTATTTAGTTCAACGGTTTCTTTCCCTCAGGCAAGCGACACATTCGTGACTCACTCCCGAGCCAACTTCTACTTTCTCCTAACGGCTGAAACCCAAGAAATGAGTGAGTTCACATCCAACGTCACCAAAAGACGTCCCTCGAGAAGAATCAAAAAGAGAACAGAAGATCGGCCGAGCGTGTCCAGCACCTCGGCGGACGAGACTGCTAACGACAGCCTTCACGCCTTGAAGGAGATGACGGAATGTCGTGATGAAGAGAGGATAGAGAGCAGTGGCAGTACGGAATCTTCGAAGATGATGAAGTCGATGATTAACATGCAACTTCAAGAAGGCAGGTGAGTTCATTTGATACATATTTTTATGAAGATCTATTTTACCTTCTTTTAGGTGAATTGTAGATTAACACCAAAACCTGTTAATGAATAATTGTACTTGAAATGAGTAGACCATTGAATAGGTGATGGTACGTCAACCAAGAATGCGATTTTCAGGACTTCTTACTTACTGCTCTATACTTACTTAGCTTAAAGAGTAATTCATTATTTTGCAGAAAACACACAGCATCTTCTACCTCCGATAATTCAGATACGGTTATTGGTGAGTCTATTTTACCTATTTTTACGTCTATGTGAGGCAAATGAGGGTGATATTTGCTGTCAAGGCAATTATTTATCGAAAATTCCTAAATCAAAGCAACCTGTCTAAAATATTTATGTTTTGAAACAACGTAAAGGTTAAAACAACAAGAATTTAAAAATATAATTCATTTGCTTAATTTATTCACCGCCCTGACAGACTTCATTCTGTCAAAGATATTGGGCTGTTGCAGTCCTATGGAAAAGCATACCAAATACCATTCTTCTGGCTCTCTTCTCTTCTATTTTAAAAATACCCGCATTAGGAATATACATCCTGTGTCACGGGCGACTTTACAAACGTACATGAAACGGACACAAAAATGTTCCCATAACAGCAATTTGTGGACCACATAAGGATTTGGAAACACAACAGCACGCTAGAGACAAGTGTTTTAATTTACTCTGTATTGAAAAAGAAAACTGATTTCATTAGACGATTTTTTGAATTGAAAGTAAGCAATGTATTTTTTTATTTATAGAAGAGAAGAAACCCAAAGAAGACACTAGAGATAGCGATGAAACGAGTAAGGAGAGTAGAGACTCCAAGGGCACCAAAGACAGCGCCAGCAGTGGTTCGACCAAAGATGGCAAAGTGGAGGAGCTGAACGAGTACATCGTGGTGGATGTAGACGACGTGAACCACACCACCGTGGAGATGTACACCAGTGGGATCTATCATCAGGTCAGTGCTAATGATCACAGATTAGGATACTAATTATCCTCATATTTGTGAATGTATAAATTTATATATGCACTAGCGACCCGCCCCGGCTTCGCACGGGTGCAATGCTGATACTAAATACACGTTGTATATAAAACATAGCTGACCCACGCAACCTCGTTTGCGTCTTATATAGCCCGTAGCATGAAAATTTTCGCAAAATAAGTAACTTTTCTGGTTGATTTTTACACCTTGTGTCCGAAAAACCCAAATATCTTACGGAACCCTATTTTTTTCCAAAATAAAATATAGCCTATGTTACTCGTGAATAATGTAGCTTTCGAATGGTGAAAGAATTTTTTAAATCGGTCCAGTAGTTTTTGAGCCTATTCATTACAAACATACAAACATACAAAAATAGGTACAAATCTTTCCTCTTTATAATATTAGTATAGATGTATATTCTAAGTATAGTTTTCGTGATCTTCTGACGCCTTCTACGTTATTTAATTTTATTTCACAAGTTTAATTATTTCAATTGTGAGTATCGGGTTCTTACTTATTAGCTGACCCACGCAACCTCGTTTGCGTCTTATATTGCCTGTGGTGTGAAAATTTTCCCCCGTTTTTGAAACATTCTTCATTGGTGCTCCGCTCCTATTAGTAGTAGCGTGATGATATATAGCCTATAGCCTTCCTCGATAAAATGACTATCCAACACCGAAATAATTTTTCAAATCGGACCAGTGTTCCTGAGATTAGCCGGAACAAACAGACAGACAGACAGTCAAAAATTTTAAAAATATATATTTTGGTATGTGTACCGTATATACATTCATATGCATGTAGTAGAAAGACAAACAGACACTCCAATTTTATTTATTTGTATAGGTAGCAAATGTATATTTTCTTTTTGTGTTAAAGCAAAAGCTAAGTTTGTTATACATGTTGGTTATTTTTAGTCCCATGGTAGCTCACTGAGTACTTTGATCTATGATCGCCGTCGTGTATATGAAATAGCAATGTGGTGAATTTGTCTCGCAGAGGCGGGTCCGGGCGGGCGCGGTGTCGGGCTGGTCGGCCTGCGAGGGACTGCTGCTGCTGCTGCGACACGCGCTTTCGTTGTTGCCCGACCATGCACATCAACAGGTAGGTACCCATTCAGAATTGCTTTTACAGGAATATCAAATGATTATTTTATTGAAACTATGAGCGCTTCCATGTTTTCATACGCAAGGGGGTCGCGTTAAATAATAAAATACAAAAATAATATTTTAGTGTTCCATTTTAATTTGATATTTATATTATCAAATTTTGATGTATAAATTTAAATAGTAAAATAAACGTGTTAAAGATGGAGAGTTTGAAATAAATATTAAAGTTACGTGCCGGAGTTCCTACTTTTTGTGAAATTACTTTTTTTTTTTATTAAATTAGGGGCAAACGAGCAGACTTATCGCTTGATGGTAAGCGATTACTGCCGCGGTCACCCGCAACACCAGAGGCGTCACAAGTGCGTTGCTGGCCTTTGGAGAAATGGGAAGGGGGAGGTGTTAGGGTATGGGCTTTTGGTATCTTCACTTACTCGGTGAAACACAGCACAGGCGCTGTTCCACACCGGTTTTCTGTGAGGTCGTGGTATCACTCTGGTCGAGCCGGCCCATGAATTGTGGCCCTCCCATGGTGATAATAATAATGATAATATGAATTTTTATGATGACTAAAAGAGACAAACACTTAGAAACGATACTGCACAATTGTAATTAACGATCGTCGAGGTGACCGGTTAAGTAGTTGATTCCAAAATTCTCTGATCGTTAACAGAACATTCATTTTCGAGAATCGTCTCGTATACAAGGATTCATATTCGACTCTATGCGTATTGCAATAATGTTGATTGTTGCCTTGCATTGTTAGATGATTGGTGATATTTGTAAGTACAGTTAATTTGAAGGGTGTGTTGGTGTTGGTGTGCAGGCCGTGTGCGCGGCGGTGTGCGCGGAGCGGCTGGTGGTGCTGAGCAACCAGCGCGTGGCGCCGTGCCGCGCCGCCGCCGTGCGCGCGCTGGGCGCCCTGGCGCGCCTGCACGCGCCCGAGCGCGCGCGCCTGCTGCACGCGCACCACTACTACCTGCACCTCGCCAACCAGGTAACTCACTGCTCCTAGCCACCACGACCAGCGCGTGGCGCCGTGCCGCGCCGCCGCCGTGCGCGCGCTGGGCGCCCTGGCGCGCCTGCACGCGCCCGAGCGCGCGCGCCTGCTGCACGCGCACCACTACTACCTGCACCTCGCCAACCAGGTAACTCACTGCTCCTAGCCACCACGACCAGCGCGTGGCGCCGTGCCGCGCCGCCGCCGTGCGCGCGCTGGGCGCCCTGGCGCGCCTGCACGCGCCCGAGCGCGCGCGCCTGCTGCACGCGCACCACTACTACCTGCACCTCGCCAACCAGGTAACTCACTGCTCCTAGCCACCACGACCAGCGCGTGGCGCCGTGCCGCGCCGCCGCCGTGCGCGCGCTGGGCGCCCTGGCGCGCCTGCACGCGCCCGAGCGCGCGCGCCTGCTGCACGCGCACCACTACTACCTGCACCTCGCCAACCAGGTAACCTAGCTTGCTGTTCACTGCTCCTACCTTTTTTTTTTTAACGTGTGGAAACCTCCTCGGGCCGTCACCCCACCGGGGTTTGCGGCGGAGCGGTGTGTCGGAATCGAACCGACTAAAACCACGGTGTGCCAACTCTGCGCCTGAAAAGGGAGGGGTCCGGGAACTGCTGATATTAACACGACCGGACCCCTCCCAGCCCCTGCCCGCACTTAAGCGGGCACCGTCTGCTGGTAAAAATCTCAATTTAGGTGACGCACGGCACACGCGTACGTCGCCCCCTCGCGGTTGACCTGTAATGCGGATGGAGGGGAAAACCTATCCCGTCCATCCGCGGCCACACTCAGGGCGGCATGAGGCGCTGATAGGCGCGCCTCCGCCGCCCGATTCGCCGGCGACGGGTCGGGTCCGAGTGGATATCGTCCTCCCGGGCCTTCTCCGCCGCCTCCTTCTGCGAAATTACTTCTTCGCAGAAGGTTGCGACCGCGGTAAAACTGCTGTCGCTACCGACCATGGACAGTACGACGGCCGTTAGCGACAGATTTCCTCCGGTGACTGCAGTGAGGGCCCGGCGCTGCACCGCCCAAGCGGGGCAGATCTCCAGCGTATGCTGGGCCGAGTCCTCACTGCAGTCGCAGTGGTGGCAGGCGGGACTCGGTTCCCTCCTAGCGACCGAGTGCAGGTACTTCCCGTAGCAACCGTGCCCGGAAAGCACCTGCGTCAGTCGGAAGGAAATAGTTCCGTGCTGCCGCCCTGCCCACTCGAGGATGACCGGCTGGAGCGCCTCCGTGGTGGCAAAGCCAGCGCGTGGAGCTTCCAGCCGGGAAGACCAACGAGCCATCGTGGCTCGGCGAGCGGCTTCACGCCATTCGCGTACCTCTTCGGGCGGAGCACGATACCCGTACCCCGCCCGGTATTCAGCCGCTCGCCGATAAACTTCGGCGAGCACTTCCGCCTCCAAATCCCACGGGGGTGTTCCGGCCAAGGCGCACGCCGCCTCGGTGGACACGGTGCGGTATCCGCGTATGGCTCTGACCGCCAATACCCTCTGAGGGCGCCAAAAGCGCGCCTTATTCTGGGCGGTCAGAGCCGCCACCCACACCGGTGCACCATTCAGTGCCATCGACCGGACCACCTCCGTGTAGAGGTGTCTCGTTGCGACGCTGGCTCCATCACTGCTCCTACCTACCACTACCATCCAGTATTAATGTTTGTGTGATGAACAACATCATTTGTTCTGTGTCTAAGCGTAAATTATAATATGTACACGTATTTAAAAATAATATGTATGTATAATATGTGTAAATAATATTTTAATGAATAAATATTTTTGTAAAATTTTAAAAACCTTAAATGAGTATTCTGCTATTCGAGACCAACAAAACAGTTATGTTAAAGTGTATTAAAAAATAATTAAATTCGATACAAAAGTGTACATCTCAAAAACCAACTGATGCAGATCCACTGTCATATGCATTATCATGAACTGTGACCACAGTAAATCGTCAGTGGCCCTTATTACGAGTTGTTTGAGCTTTAAAAAGCCTGACAAACAGTCTTTCTACAGAACTTAATATCACTCAGAACTTGGATTTTGAAGATCTGATGACAATTGCTGGATGTAAAAATCTATGATCAGCTGTATCGTAGTAGACTTAAAAGCCGATCCAACCTAATTTGGGGAAAAAACTAAGAGAAAGAATCATATTAACAGAATGCACATTTCAGATATCTCTGTACGAGGGCTCGTGGGAGCTGGCCTCGGCCTGCGCCGCACTGCTCACTAAGTGCGATGTCCCTCTTGAGGATCAACTCGATGTAAGCAATCGTTTTACACTTATTACATATTGTTACGAGTATAAACCAATGTACACACGAAAGAAACTTATTTTTCAAGCAAAAATACACGCTATAAATTTACTTATATTACATTACTTTAATTTTACACCGAATGAGGAAGGTATGTATGGGATAGGCTGGTGTCTTAGATGGCAGTGAATTTTTATTTATATTATGATTGACTATAAAAATTTCGGGTGACTGTAACAATATTATACATGCCTCTTTTCTTCTTCTCTTGGACTCATTGGTAACTATTGCATCCATTTAAACAAACGTCTTTAAAGATTCTGCTAATTTTGTGCCCAGTGTGAGTTTATTTAACACCGCACTAGGCCCTCGGATATAACTGAGATGCAATACATTATAGTCGTTCCAATACTTTATTTAACTTTTGACAGATCACGCACATAAAGTTTTGTAATAATTTTTGATACAATGTACTACAGATAATACTGTACTTTATGGGCGGGCTCCGCCTACTTAGGGATGTGTCATTCGTAATTAATGACCACAGACTATAAAAACGGTTTTGAAATAAATCGATTATCGATTATATTAATAAAATATACAATAAAATTATTGTGATTATATTTTATATCAAATCACGTAAAAAGCTTTATTATTTTGCATTAAAATGCCCTAAATGTCTCTGTTTCAATGCATAAATAATTTGCGTAATGAAAACAGTTCCATCGTACTCGTACCTAGTAATGGGATCGAATGTATTCGCCGCAAATTAATGAATCTAAAATAATTGTTTAGACTTACTATAGTTGGTTCAAATAAAAACTACCTGCGGTACCTACTTGTAATGAACAGGTACAAAATGTTGAAATTCGTAGTAATTTACAGATTAAAAATAAAACAACCAAAAGAGGTACTGTAATACTAATTTTAATTATAAAGAATCGTCTTCTTCGTATGACCAGGAATCATCATCACTTGACAGTTGTTTGTCCTTTGAGTACTTTCTTTTTTGGCATTTTGACAGTAACGAAGGCAGGAACGATACGCTCAACTCAACCAAACGTGAGAATTCACAAATAAATCAATACGGAGGAATATAAATACTCAACTATATTGAAGGTTACTCATTGAAATACTGTAGATTATTTTAAAATAGACATAGAGAGATTTAATAAAGATCATCAATAGTTTAACAAATACAATATTAACCACTGAATTACAACACAATACAATAATACATTTTGAAAATTCAGTTCCTTTTATTATATATTTTTTCATGACATAGAACCGTCATATTTGAACAACATTCTTTTAATCCATTTCTTCTTTATTTTGACAAAGGAGGTCGCACATTGAAACACATAGAAATATGAAGTACGAAATTATCTATAAAATAATGAGTTTGTTAAATCGATTAAAACTTCTTAATGCATAAAATCGATCGATGAAAGAAATCGAATAGGTAACGGGTCAGGGTATTACTAATTGATTAAGTATTAGAGCTGTCAAAAGTTAAATAAACTATTGGAACGACTATAGTCAAATAGAATTCAAACTCTACTCATTTGACTTTGATCGCCTCGGTAGTGAATGCGATTGCTGTGCGTGCGGTCGTGGGTTCAAATCCTGATCCTACCAAAAGATTACGTGATTTAAAAATATTTGTTTCGGAGTGTGCGTGTTTCCTATGTGTCATATTATGTATGTATTAATAAAAAAATGTCTTTAAGTATTTATAATAGGGTTACCTATGAAATTGCGTTTCTTCAGTACTGGTCATTTCAAATAAAAAAAAAGTTTGTAATGGCTCTGTATTCTAAATTCAAATTAATTTTGTTTTAAAACCATGACATTCTATTTACAAACTCAGTCTTTTGTTTTTTGATTAGCTTTGTATTTTCATTACATTTGAACATTTTTCGTCATAATGGATACTTTAAAAATTCGTGTAATTATGGAATATGAGTTCCGTCGTGGCACCAACGCGACACAAACGGCACGTAACATCAAAAACGTTTACGGAGAGAACTGTACAAACGAACGCACAACCCTTTATTGGTTTTCCCGGTTCCGTTCTGGAAATTTTGACTTGAAAAATGAAGCTCGTGGTCGTTCGGAGACTTTGGTTAACAATAATGAATTAAAGGCGATTGTGGAAGCTGACGAAACTCAATCTACAGCTGAGCTAGCAGCAGCTTTTAATGTGAGCATCAAAACAATATTGATCCATTTGCGACAAATTGGCAAGGTAAAAAAGCTTGATAGATGGGTGTCCCACGACCTTAACGATCGCCAGCGCAACGTACGCGTCGAGACCTTTCGCTGCTCAACAGGCAAAGAAATGAAGGAATTTTGAAACGAATAGTTACGAGCGACGAAAAATGGATTCTGTTCGACAATCGAAAGCGCTCAGCAAGTTGGTTAGACCCTGGTTCAGCACCAAAGCAATGCCCTAAACCAAAAATGACCCCTAAAAAGGTGATGGTCACTGTTTGGTGGTCTAGTGCGGGTGTGATTCACCACAGCTTTTTACGAAACAGATGTGTACTGTGAAGAACTGGAGAGAATGATGGAGAAGCTTGCACATCTGCAACCAGCTTTGGTCAATCGGTCGTCCTCACTGCTCCTTCACGACAACGCGCGACCCCATACTGCGCAACAGACAGTCTCCAGACCTTGCACCTTTTTTTGTTTTTTTATTGAATAGTGGGCAAACGAGCAGACGTATCACCTGATGGTAAGCGATTACCGCCGCCCATAGACACCCGCAACACCAGAGGCGTCACAAGTACGTTGCCGACCTTTGGGGGATGGGAAAAGGAATGGGGGAGGGGTTGGGGTATGGTCCTCCGGTATCCTCACTCACTCGGTGAAACACAGCGCAAACGCTATTTCACACCGGTTTTCTGTGTGGCCGTGGTATCACTCCGGTCGAGCCGACCCATTCATGCCGAAGCATAGCTCTCCCACGGTAAAAACCTACCGACCATTACTTTTTCCAAAATTTAGACAACTTTTTAGTGGGTAAAAAATTCAATTCCCGAGAGGCAGTACAAAATGCCTTTGAAGAGTTTGTTGCCTCCCGTCCAGCTGATTTTTACAAGAAGGGCATCAATAAACTGCCAATGCGTTGGCAAAGATGCGTCGATTGCATGGGTGATTACTTCGAATAACATTTAACATTTCTTTTTTGTGTGGGTAGGTGTTAGAAAAGTAAACACATATTTTATAAAAGCTCTTAAGTGAAAAAATATTTTATACCTATATAAGTGCAAATTGAACTAAACAAGTGAATAGTTTATATAACACTTACAGTTACTGTACTGTACATATGTTGATGTAAGTTTTAAACCACCTGCCAGCCTATTTACACAGATTTATATTTCATCAACAAAAAAAACCCTTACAACTGTCAGTAACATCCTTCATCACTATGTCTCAGCTCGCTGACATCCAAGAGGCTCAGAGTAGTCTGGAAGAGAGTTTCTCCAAGAGAATGGCTCAGCTAGAAGCACAACTGCAGTCTGGTGGAAACTCAAAGGAAACTGTAGCTCGAGTATCCGAGGAGTTCAGAGCATTCCGAGAGCTGATGTTTACTATGATGGGTCTGCTGCGCAAACAGATTAATGAGTGTGCCAAAATGGTAGATGTCATTGAGACACGCCATAGACGTAAGGCACTAGTATTTCTCGGAGTGCCTGAAGCTATCAAGGAGGATTGCTCTAAAACCTTGCTGAACATCCTTAACCAGCGGATGGGTCTTAGGGATGTCACAGCAACCAGCATCGGAGCCTGTCATCGCATTGGTACCCCTTCTAAGGAACGTCGTCGACCGGTGCTGGTTTGGTTCTCTACGGAGGAAGTTCGTGCTGCTGTTTGGAAGGCGAAGACGACGCTAAAGGGTTCCGGCTTCACGGTAAGAGAGTTTTTGACTCGAACTCGACAGGCGGCTTTCGGCATGGCTAGGCAACACTTTGGCATGTCGGCCTGCTGGACACAAGATGGCACCATAGTCGTCAAGCCCTCCGATAATAGCCGCCAGAAAATAACATCACCGGACGACCTGAAGCCTCTCATTGCAAAATACCCCAAGACAACATCGCCACCTAAAGCAAGTACGAGCACGAACACTAAAAGTTCACGGCGACATTAAACCATACTGCAACTGTCATCATTTATTTTTAGTAACTTTCTCACGATTGCGTCAGCCTAGCAGTATCAATTTGTTTCACTCAAAACATAAGCCTTCATTCTTAGTTCTCGCTTTTTGTTTACATTAAAAATACCTTCATGTTTTATTTTTACAATAATAATTTGTGACAACTGATTACTGTAATATATTATTATGTTCCGATATGCTCGAAACGTGTTATATGTGGGTAGTAGTTGTGAGGGTATGTCTGTTTTCGTTGTTTGGTTGTTTTATTTTTTTCTGTCTTTTCTCTTTTCTGTAATCCCTGATTATTAAAATTATGTTTGCAAGAATGAATTATATATTTGTATTGTTATATAGAATGGATATATAATTTATTTTTGTAAATATGTTTGTTGAACATTTTCAATATTTTGTCACAATGTCACTAAAGTTTATAAAGAATTATTATTTTTGTATGTGTGCCTGCTGGCGGGTGGTGTGGAAATACGATCTGGTTAATTTTCATTTAGATTTTTATTACGTTTTTATTTAATTTTAGTGGTAATTCCATAGGTATTAATTTTTTTATTTTTTTTAAAGTACACCTATGATCGACGATGACGTCGATGTATTTTTTTCTGCCGATGACTCTTCAGAGGATGTCAGTTTCAGTTCCTTAACAGAGACTCTGGGTGATCAAGTGCGACAAATATTTCGTACTCAATCGCGTCCTTATTTAAATGTTTGTCACATAAACGCTCAAAGTGTTCCTAGCCATTTTAGTGACTTAACTGAGACCTTCTCTGATAACAACATTCATGCCATCCTGATTTCAGAGACCTGGCTCAAACCCCACCTACCTTCCACCGCATATGCTCTTGCTGGTTTTGAACTTATCCGCAATGACCGTTCAGATAGAAGAGGTGGTGGCGTTGCTATCTACCTTCGCAACGTCTTACCTTATAAAATTATCTCTTCTTCCTCTTCCGATCACTCTACCAGCGCGGAATATCTCTTCCTACAGGTTTGTGTCAAGGGAGTTAAGGTCATTCTAGGTGTGGTTTACTGCCCTCCAACTGTTCTCCTCCACCTCCAACTTCTCCAGTCTGGAAACAGTTCTGGAATCTTTAGGGTCTGAACACTCGCATCACATCATCATGGGAGATTTTAACACCAACCTCCTAGCCCTGAACTCTCCTCGAACACACAGTCTGCTTCATATTATCCAAGCAACCAATCTCCATGTCCTATCGCTTCAAGCCACTCATCACAATATTGAGCACCAGGACACCTGGCTTGATCTAATCCTCACCTCTGCCCCACACCTTGTCTCATCCCATGGTCAACTCTCCGCTCCTGGCTTTTCCCATCACGACTTAATTTTCCTCTCATATATCCTGAAACCTCCCAAATCACCTCCTAAAATTGTACAGATTCGCAGTTTCCGAAGATTGAATGTCGAAGAAATAAATGCAGATGCTGCTGCGATAGACTGGACGAATATGGCAGCTACTACAGACGTGGATAACAAAATAATCATTTTCAACGACACCATTGTCAAACTGTATGACGTCCACGCTCCCATTAAGTCAGTTAAGTTAAAACGGACTCCGGCACCTTGGATGACAAGTGAGGTCCGTGCAGCCATGAAACGAAGGGATCAAGCATTTCTTCGGTTCAAAAGTAACCGCTGCGAAGATAATTGGAATCTTTACAAAGTTGCAAGGAATCGATGCAATCAGGTGATACGTAACGCTAAACGCCGACATATTCTACAAAATATTGAGTCTTCTTCCTCTTCTAGTATCTGGAAATTTCTTGGTACTCTAGGTATTGGTAAAAAACAACATCAAGTGTTCAATAAGACAATTAGTTTGAATGATATCAACGATCATTTCTCATCTACACCTCCGCTGGATCTTCAAACTAAGTGTCAAACTCTGAAATACATATCTAGTCTCACCAGTCCTACCACCAACTCATTCGAATTTTCTCCAGTGCCTCCCGAAGATATCAAGAAGATTATCCTATCTATCCATTCTAATGCCGTGGGATGTGATGGTATTAGCCGTCGCATGATTGTCACCATACTCGACTGCATTCTTCTAGCAATCACCCATATAATAAATTTCTCTCTTGATTCCGGAACTTTCCCCTCGCTGTGGCGCAAGGCTTATATCATTCCTCTTCCCAAAAAAAACAATCCTACACTCCCTGAACATTTTCGACCTATCTCTATTCTTCCCTTTCTGTCTAAGGTACTCGAGGCCTGTGTTCATAAGCAATTCGCACACTTTGTTCACACCAACCAGCTATTAAGCCCTCTGCAATCCGGCTTTAGGGCCGGTCACAGTACAGTCTCCGCTCTCCTTAAAGTGACTGGCGATATTAGGAGGGGCATGGAGGATACCAAAGTTACAGTACTAGTTTTAGTTGACTTCTCAAATGCCTTCAATACCGTCAGTCATGAAATCCTCCTATCTATCCTTACATATCTTGGGGTGCCTTCCGAGGTACTGGAATGGTTCTCCACTTATCTTCAGGGGCGACAGCAGTGTGTTCGTGTTGATGACTCGACGTCAAGTTGGTGCCACCTCCACGCTGGCGTCCCTCAAGGCGGCATTTTATCCCCTCTCTTATTTTCAATATTTATTAACCTCATAACTCAACAACTTCGGAGTGCGTATCACCTGTATGCTGATGATCTGCAAGTGTATTCGCAAGCAAGAGTGGAGGACATAGCGCGAGCCATCGACGAAGTTAACAGGGATTTAGAGATCATACAGTTCTGGTCAATGAGGTTTGGCTTATCAGTTAACCCAACTAAATGTCAGGCGATTATAGTGGGTAGCAAACGCATGATAAGTAGAATCGATACTACTTCAATATCACCGATTGTGTTCAATGGCTCAGTCCTCCCGTTCAGCAACGTAGTCAAAGATCTGGGCTTGCTCATCGATTCGACCCTTGATTGGCAAGCTCAAGTTACTTATGTCAGCCAGAGGGTAACTGGAAACATGCGAACGTTATATCGACTCAAAAACTTCCTACCACCTAACACCAAAACAACTCTCATGCAGTCCTTAATAATCCCAATAATTGACTATGGTGATGTATGTTATTTCGACCTGAATGCAGATCTTCTCAATAAACTAGACCGCCTTCTTAATAACTGCATTCGATTCATTTTTAATCTCCGTAAGTATGATCACGTGTCAGCCTTACGTTCTCAACTTAAATGGTTGCCTATTCGCCTGCGCCGCAATCAGCGAGCACTTACCTCCCTATTTTCTTTTCTTAACTCACCTTTTTCTCCTACATACCTTGCTTCATATTTCCGTTATCTGTCCTCTAACCATGACAGAAATCTTCGTTCAGAAAATAATCTACTCCTCTTATGTCCTTCCCACAATTCAGATTTCATGAACTCTTCATTCTTTGTCCAAGCGGTACTACTCTGGAATGCTCTCCCACTTGAAATCAGGATGTCCACAAACCGTCTTATGTTCAAAAAGAAGGTACATGACCTCCTTCTCAGTAAATCGTCAGAAATTTCTAATTGATAGTGGCTTCACCTCATATTCGGATCATCATCGTGTACGAACGTAGTGTATTTGTATAAGTATATTTTATATATGTATTTATTGCGTGTGTATTCATTATAATATATATGTACCTCTGTGCACCACCTACCTTACTAGATCTCTACACCACCCTAAGGTTGACTGGAAGAGAATGCCCTGGGCATTAAGTCCGCCAATGTACAAATGTGCATGAAGTTTTAAATAAATAAATAAATAAATAAAAAAGTTTAAAAAAATAAGTACTTTCACTTATTGCATACAAAACGGCAATTTCATAGGTAAAGACCTAATATCAATTGTCTGGTACCCGTAGTGCAAGCTCTGCTTAGTTTGGGACTAGCTGGCGTTGTGTCAGATAATCGAAAAAAAATGTTTAATAATTATTATTTAATAATGAAAGTTATAAATCGACTAATGATATTCTGTTTTGGTCCTTGTGTTATGTATGGTGTGGTGGTTGCAGGACGACATCTGGGTGGACGTGAGCGAGGAGGCGCTGCACCGCAGCCCGCCGCTGCTGGCGCTGCTGCCCGCCTGCCTCGGCGACGTGCCGCTAGCGCACAACATCTGCGCCCTGCTGCGGCGGCTCGTCGACAAGGTTCACTCGGCTCACCTTCCCCTGCACTCTCTCACTGCTCACTGCTCACCGCTCACCGCTCACTGGCCTACCAGCCCGTGCAGCTGCTGGCTTTGGACAGCTTACGATATAATTTAACAATTTTAAGAAAAAAATTGAGGCTTCAGTTGCATAATTACTACGCTTATTTTGTAATTAATTATTACGAGTATAAACTATAATAACAATACCAAGTGGGATATATTTTTTATACTTTATCGTTGATTCTGACCGGTACGGCTCAAACAATGTCTCTTTTCAGGCATCTTTAAAAATACTCTCCGAGATCGCTCTGGTGGAAGTGGTTGTTCGGTCCATCCGCGCCGTGGGTGAAATGCCCGACTCCACCTTCGAGGGTCGGGAGCTGCTGCTCGAAGATCTGTACGAGCTGCTGAACAAAGTCGCTATTAAAGCGCTGTCATCACAACACAGTATGCAAGTGAGTGAAAATTTCAATAAATTACTAATCTTATTGGCGTCTTGAATTTTTTTACTCATATTTTCCCTCGGGATAGGGCCTGAAAGGGGACCAGATATTACAGGACAAATATAAAGTAGACCGTTCGAGATCAGCCGTCGGAATAGTTTTTAGCGGCAACACCACAAACCGTTCCGAAGTAATCGTTGATTCGAAGCGATTTGCTTGTTACAAAAAGTAACCAATGATACAAATATTACTCGTATCTTATTGAATCCTCCCGATATGTTGATATTAAGAATCAGGTAAGTTCGTGTGATGTATCGTATCGCAGACGATATCCGAGCTGCACCACCTGCTCACGTACGTGGAGCTGTGCGGCGACGAGCCGGTGCAGCGCGTGGCGCGCGCCGGCCAGGTGGCGCTGTTCGGCGCGCAGCTGGACTACCTGGAGGACAAGCTGCACTCCTCCTACAACGCGAGCGCCAAGCACCACAACTACTTCACTACCGGTCAGGATTACTTTTTAAATTTATCCTACGAATAAAATGCACTTATTTTTCTTTTTCGCAACTCAAGTCACACACTTAGTTGTTTAAAGTTCAATGTGTTACTGACAGTCAAATTAGTGTAATATTAGAAAAAATATTCTTTACTTGGTAGCTCGTGATCTAGTGTAACTTAAAATTTAATGTTTGAACATTCAAAAATAAGGTACCGGTTAAGTTTACTGACGCACAAAAGTGCATTAAATTTTAAATAAATGTATGAGTAAATATACACGGTCTTGCTCGGCATAAAATAAAATTTAAGCCGCTTTATACCAAGTGAAATAATTGGAGGCTCAACTTACGAGTATGCCAAACGTTTTGGAGTGAAATGGAAGGCAAGCCACGAGTTGCCGCCCCTATCCCCGTATGACGTGCCGTGGTCGTGGTGGTGCAGTGCTGACGTCGGCGGTGTCCCTGGGCGACGGGCTGCGCCACGAGCGCGGCGAGCTGGCGGCGCGCCACGTGGGCGCCGTGGGCCGCGCCGTGGCCTTCCTGCTCACGCACTCGCCGCGCCGCGCCCTGCACTCCGACGCGCTGCTCTTCGAGCGCCTGCTCTCCACGCTGCTGCTCGGTAAGCGCCACCTGCCTACACTGCGACCGAGTACATACACTATCAATATAACATAACAGAATAACGACCGCTTCATAACGTTTGCTTAGTTTCTCTCTTATCAATATTTACCTACCCGCAATTTCATTTCAACAAATAAATTTAAAATATTGTTTTTATAGTATTAACTTTATTTTTTTCAAAGAAAAACAAAAAAAAATATGTATGTCATATTATGCTTAACACCTGGACATCGACAAAATTAACAAATAAATCCATTTTTATTATTGACACTTCAGTATCACATAGATGATGACTTACAACAGTTTTCAATAAATATAATTACGTTATTTAAAAAAGCCGTTAGTCATCACCTACCGAACTTAACTAGATTTTACCTCTGACCTCGACCTATAGAAAATAGACAAATAGAAAATATTTATATATATTTCAGTCAAATATCGTTTGTAAAATTTAAAAAGATCAACAACCATCTGTTTTCACAAATGAATAAAACAACTATTATATTACGTAGCGGTAAGCGGATCAGGTGGATCGCGTGCTAGATGGTGGGTGTCTAGCGGCGCGGAGTGGGCCAACGCGCTGCAGGAGCTGTTCTGGTGGGGCAGCTCGCCCGCTCCCGGCACGCGCGCACTGCACGCGAGACTGCTGCGCGCTCTCTACCACGCGCCACCACACGTGCTGCAGGTGCTCACCCCCAGCGAACCCGCCCTCATTCGCAAGGTGATCTATCTTTACTAGTTCTATATTGCACGTATACGTTACTGTTACGTACACTAAATTTTCAAAAAATATTTCCATTTCATTTAAATGTTTAAATTTTCTTATCCCGTCTGAAAATGATTATACACGCAAAAGAACTTGATAATAAAATAACCAAAAACTTTTGCGATGTTACTTACCCGTTGCCACCCTTCAATATTTTTTTTACTTCTCCCATTGCATTGGTAAAATTTTATGTAGGTTGACATAATACTTTAAATTTAATAGGTAAATGTATACATTACACGCAGAATTATCGAATGTTTCGTCAACTAGCGACAAAGGTAATCGATGAAAAGAATGATGTATGTGCGTTTGTTAGCTGGCGATCTACCTGGTGTCGATGCTGAAGCACGTGCACCTGTCGGGCGCGCTGGAGCTGGCCATCACGGACTGGGCGCGCTCCTGGGCCGTGGGCTCGCAGGGCGCGCTGGCCGAGCGCGTGCAGTCCGACGAGCTGGCGCCGGAGGCCGCCGCCCTGCTGCAGCAAGACGAGCGCGCCTGGGCACGACGGGCGCAACGTGCACGGACGCAAATCGCTAAGTTAGTGCTTACTGTTTTTTTCGGAGTTTTTAAGATTTTTTCGGGAATCAGTTGTAGAATGATAGACTACTGGCCCGTGTTGAAAAATGATGGGTCATTTGAACCACCAGGTGACCTATCTAGAACGATAGAGGAGCATAAAATAATAAGATTCAGCACTATGCCGTCACTTGTAAGCTGTCCAACTGAGTGCGGGTGAGAATTCAAAAGTACAGGTAGAGTCAGTACATTTTGGTCATATATTTTTGTACGGCATTCTTACCATCGATAGATCCATGAAAAATAATAAGAAAACGCGCAGTGCCGTAAAAAAATGGTGCGCCACAAAGTCGGATATTTCTTTTTATTTTCCGACAATTTCCAGGGTAATTTTGGTCAGTTGATTTTGTACGGCATCAGTTTCATACTATTTCAATACTGCTTCTAATCCATTATTCCGCAACGCCGTACAAAAATCATGCGACAAGGGGAGAAAATCGAGGGTTGCAACCCCCTCTCATTCCATGGTCCAGGGGGTGATTTGACACAACATAAAATTAATTTATTTTGAAAGTATTTTATGCATAGATAATATTTTGTCATATGCCGTACATTTTAGTTGGTCCAAAGGGTAAAAAAACTGAAAAAGAAAAATCCATGTAACGAAATGTAAGGTGAAATTCATCACGATATTTTTAATACGGCATTTAGATAGTTTATTTGTACAAATTTTCATAGTCTTTTTGTGATTCTAGGTTTCTAGTTAGAAACTATGTTAAATATGGATTTGTATACTATCGATTTATACCAAAATATAGACATGTTGTCACTGATAATTCCAAAATACAACATATTTTTGAGAAGTACTCCCACATTTTCGGTTGAGGCAACTTCAACTGTTCATTGTTAATTATTTTAAAACATAGTTGTATTTAGACTTCTTATATTCGTGTAGCTCATTTCAATCCCTAGGTAGATCAGTAATTGTTTTGAAAGTAAATCTTATGTGGGAGCTGTAAAATTAATTTCCTACAAATCGGCGCACCATCTAGTAAAGGTGCAATCGTGGCGACACCGGTTTTGCGCTCGCTCACACATAGTTCGATTAGGCGCGAGATCTATTTATTGCGCGATTCAGAATTTGTAGTTACTCCGTGTAGTGTGTTACTTCGTTGTTCAGTGTATTTAATTTTTTTATTATCATCATTAAATATATCGTTTTATTTCTAAATAATGATTGTTTTATTTATTCACATCATTACAATGAAACAAACTAATTAATTAATAATTAATTATATATATGTATCAATAATGTTTGAATAATATATTAAACCAAAAATATACAAAACTGTTGATACTAGGATTGACAGTTTCAATTCTTGGATATAATATACACACCGTTTCAGTTCAGTTAGACGTCATAGTGATTTTATCATATTATCAATTGTTCTCTTCAAAAATATGTTAATGCCGTACTGTATCAGATGGCCATAAAGTACCCTTAAAATGGTAGGCATCATTTTCATCACCCCAAAAGATATGGTCTGCCATAAATGTACGGCATCATTTTTTCCTAATTTAGTTATGTTTATATTATTTAAAACAAGGGATAAAATTTAGAAAACTGCTATATTTCATTAATCTATGATATTTAAACTTTTGCAATAATTTGCAAAATTTCAGTTTTTATATTTCTCTATATTTTTTTTAGAACAGTTTCTTTTTGACGGCAATACTATATAACAATTGTATTTTACAATATCATATTTAAAAAGTTCCCGTACAGGATCGAATGACTTTACAGCTTAATAAATCAAGGATACGATGAAATTTAGATAATTATTGATATACATTTAAATGAACAATATTTTTTTGACGGAATTATTTTTAATAGTACTTTTGAGTGCTAGATATTGTTTTTGAACCGAAGCCGTACTTTTTCAAATCACCCCCTGGACCACGGAAAGAGAGAGGGTTTTTTTCCCTCTCTCCTCGATTTTTTCCCCTTGTCGCATGATTTTTGTACGGCGTTGCGGAATAATAGATTAGAAGCAGTATTGAAATAGTATGAAACTGATGCCGTACAAAATCAACTGACCAAAATTACCCTGGAAATTGTCGAAAAATAAAAAGAAATATCCGACTTTGTGCCGCACCATTTTTTTACGGCACTGCGCGTTTTCTTATTATTTTTCATGGATCTATCGATGGTAAGAATGCCGTACAAAAATATATGACCAAAATGTACTGACTCTACCTGTACTTTTGAATTCTCACCCGCACTCAGTTGGACAGCTTACAAGTGACGGCATAGTGCTGAATCTTATTATTTTATGCTCCTCTATCGTTCTAGATAGGTCACCTGATGGTTCAAATGACCCATCATTTTTTCAACACGGGCCAGTAGTCTATAAGATATGCCGACGCCTCATACTTGTGGGTCTGGATGGTTTTAGTGTCCGTTTTATGTATATTTGTAAAGTCATTTGCGACACAAGATTTGTTGTTTCTTTTCTCGGGCTGTTTTCGCACTTAACTTCTTGATCGATCCGTTGTACGCGGGTTTCTCATCATCTTACTCCAACCATCCTTTTTTTTTTTTTAACGTGTGGAAACCCCCTCGGGTCGTCACCCCGCCGGGGTTTGCGGCGGGGCGGTGTGTCGGAATCGAACCGACTAAAACCACACGGTGTGCCAGCTCTGCGCCTGAGAAGGGAGGGGTCCGGGAACTGCAGATATTACACGACCGGATCCCTCCCAGCGCCTGTCCGCACTGAAGCGGTCACCGTCTGCTGTTAAAGTTCTCAAATTAGGCGACGCACGGCACACGCGTACGTCGCCCCTTCGCGGCTGGCCATTAAAGTAGATGGAGGGGGAAACCCGTCCCCACCATCCGCGGCCACACTCAGGGCGGCATGAGGCGCAGATGGGCGCGCCTCCGCCGCCCGGTTCGCCGGCGGCGGATCGGGTCCGAGTGGATATCGTCCTACCGGGCCTTCTCCGCCGCCTCAAGACGCCATATCGGTCCTCGTACTACTTCAACCATCCTAGATCATCCCAGAAGCTCGGCAGCCTTCTCGGGCCACTTTCCGGGCATGTCGAATGTCGAAGACGTCTGCCCGAGCAACACAGGATATATTGTTAGTGAGAGAGTTGTCATCAAAACTAATATGTGTTATGTTTTTGTGTGCAGGGTTGTGTGGCGGAACGACGCGCTGGCGGCCAAGGTGACAGACAGCGCGATGGGCGTGACACGCGGCGTGGTGGACGCGCAGAACGGCCAGCGCAAGGCCTTCATGGAGCACCTACGCCGCGCGCATGCCACCGCTGCCTGCGCCGCGCAGGCCTGGCAGAGACTCATCGACACCTACACGCACGAGCAAGGTACCGTACACTAGCGCCGCGCAGGCCTTCCAGCGACTCATCGACACCTACACGCACGAGCAAGGTACCGTACACTAGCGCCGCGCAGGCCTTACAGCGACTCATCGACACCTACACGCACGAGCAAGGTACCGTACACTAGCGCCGCGCAGGCCTGGCAGCGACTCGTCGACACCTACACGCACGAGCAAGGTACCGTACACTAGCGCCGCGCAGGCCTGGCAGCGACTCGTCGACACCTACACGCACGAGCAAGGTACCGTACACTAGCGCCGCGCAGGCCTGGCAGCGACTCGTCGACACCTACACGCACGAGCAACGTACCGTACACTAGCGCCGCGCAGGCCTGGCAGCGACTCGTCGACACCTACACGCACGAGCAACGTACCGTACACTAGCGCCGCGCAGGCCTGGCAGCGACTCGTCGACACCTACACGCACGAGCAACGTACCGTACACTAGCGCCGCGCAGGCCTGGCAGCGACTCGTCGACACCTACACGCACGAGCAAGGTACCGTACACTAGCGCCGCGCAGGCCTGGCAGCGACTCGTCGACACCTACACGCACGAGCAACGTACCGTACACTAGCGCCGCGCAGGCCTGGCAGCGACTCGTCGACACCTACACGCACGAGCAACGTACCGTACACTAGCGCCGCGCAGGCCTGGCAGCGACTCGTCGACACCTACACGCACGAGCAAGGTACCGTACACTAGCGCCGCGCAGGCCTGGCAGCGACTCGTCGACACCTACACGCACGAGCAACGTACCGTACACTAGCGCCGCGCAGGCCTGGCAGCGACTCGTCGACACCTACACGCACGAGCAACGTACCGTACACTAGCGCCGCGCAGGCCTGGCAGCGACTCGTCGACACCTACACGCACGAGCAACGTACCGTACACTAGCGCCGCGCAGGCCTGGCAGCGACTCGTCGACACCTACACGCACGAGCAACGTACCGTACACTAGCGCCGCGCAGGCCTGGCAGCGACTCGTCGACACCTACACGCACGAGCAAGGTACCGTACACTAGCGCCGCGCAGGCCTGGCAGCGACTCGTCGACACCTACACGCACGAGCAACGTACCGTACACTAGCGCCGCCTGCGTCGTCCACTGATGGGGCTAACAATACACTGTCGGACGTAGACGCCTATTTTTAATATATTTAATTCATATATTTTATTTTCAATTTTATGGAATTACTTAAAACGACTTAATGTTCTAGCTATTCCTTTCCAGTCAACCTTTGGGTGGGATAGAAATCCTATAATTGTCTTATGTATGTTATTTGCTTCCTTACAGCGGTCTGGCACGACCCTCGCTCATATCCCCGCTCGTGGCAGCTGGACCCCACGGAGGGCCCGGGCCGCGTGCGCGTGAGACTACGTCGCGCTCACCTGCACATACCTCCCAAGTTCCTCAAACCGGACCAACGACATAAAGCTGGTAAGCATCTATGTGATTGTATATAACCTTTCTACCATGTGACAACATGCTTCTTAGGTGAATTACTAACTGAACTAAAATTTTATAAAATAATATAAATATTCCATCCATTATGTATGATCATAGTAAATGTATGATATATTATACTAGTTGTTATGTTGAATCCCATTTTTTCGTATTAATTTCGATGACAATTTACATGAATTTACGGCTTAATCCACTAGTGTCCCCTGCTTGGATCCCCCGAGGGATTTATTTGGATTTTTTTTTCGACAATGATCGCTTAAATAATTTTTTAGGATTTTATTTGATCCCCGGGGGGATTTATTTGGAACTATTTATAAATACAACGTCTACTTAGATCCCCTTCTTAAAATGATGGGATTTATTTGTATTTTGTTCTTCCGGGGATCTAGGACTTTACTTCAAAAACGAGGGTTAAAAAAGTGGTGTGTTCCACAGAGCGGGGCGGGCAGGGTGGTCTGGGAGCGTCGGCTCCCCTGCTGCGCGTGGTGGGCGGCTGGTGGGGGCTGCGCGGCGGGCTGGTGGCGCGCCTGCAGCTCAACGAGACCGTGAGCTACACGGCGCGCGTCACCAGCGTGTCGGCCGCCGCCGAGCTGGACGGCGAGCTGCTGCTCAGCGACCGCACCATCCACTTCGTGCCCGAGGACTGCGCCGACCGCGCGCCGCGCAAGGACCGCCTCTACATACCGGAGGTACTCCACCACTCTATACTCTATAAACCCTTTTTTTTTAACGTGTGGAAACCCCCTCGGTCCGTCACCCCACCGGGGTTTGCGGCGGGGCGGTGTGTCGGAATCGAACCGACTAAAACCACACGGTGTGCCAACTCTGCGCCTGAGAAGGGAGGGGTCCGGGAACTGCTGATATTAACACGACCGGACCCCTCCCAATACTCTATACACCCACCGTAACCATTGTGTGGGTTCGATGGATTTGAGAAAAAACCCATTTGGCGTGTAAAAGAGACCTTATTAAAAACACTCTTAAAATCACAATAAATATCATTTAGAATATCAGTCCTTTGTCGCTGAGGTCGTTAGGTTAATCAAAATCTATCGCACTGTTGCTCGAACTGAACTGCGGCCCGCGAGACGTTGTATTTATACCTATATAATTATTATTAGTATATTCCAGTAACTACTCGTACATACAAGATCGTTCGCGGTACAAAGCGCTTTAAACAACCGCGCAACAATCAATCAATGTTCGACGCTATGTATATCGGTGTAAGTTTCATTGTTCCGTGCCTCAGGAAATCAACGAGAACTTTCGGATGTCTAAGCGTGTATACAATCTTCCTCCGAATCTTTTCCCAAATAAGATTGAGATCTTTGAGACCTTCGATTTTAACGAAGAACGTCTGCCGTCAGACTTTCACAACCCAAGTAATAAGAATACCTAAATTCTGTATAGAAAACGATTATCGATCTTTTTAGGACTGCGACTACTCGTAATGAATGTCATGTAGATGTTCGTATGATAACCAGAACGGACGGCTTTACATGTTCTTAAAGACAGAACGGTTTCAATATATTAAGAATGTTCACTCATAACCTGGTTAGAATAACTTGTCTTTTGCAATGGTTGACCTACACTAAAACCACTTAACAATTAACTCTACCTGTGTGTGTCTATACATATTTCGGAATAAATAATAATATGTGTAGGTCCAAGCCGCCGCGGAGGCAGCGAGCTGGCCGCTAGAGTCAGTCATACAGGTGAGCACCCGGCGCTGGTGCCTCCAAGAGCGAGCTGTGGAGCTGTTCCTCAGCTCAGGGCACGCGCAACTCCTGGCCTTCGCCGACCAAACTGAGCGAGCTGCCTTCCTCAAGGCCCTGGCTGCCTGCCAGCATCCGCCCGCCAGGTACGTAAGCTACTCCACAAGCATACTAGTTGTATGTCTGTTGTCATAAACGTATATATATTACCTATTCTAAAATTTTAAAACTGAAAAATTGTTTTCCCTTGAGACGCTCAGTTATTTCTTAAACTACCCTTTGGGTATTTAAAAAAATCTTGACTTTCATTATAAATATCTTGTTAGGTATAAAAATAAAAACCACTGACTGGAAATTCCTTACAGAGTCGAACCTGACACCCTAAACGAAGCAATGTCAGCGTGGCGGAACGGTAGCATCACGAACTGGGAGTACCTGATGCGTCTCAACGGTCTTGGAGGCAGGACTTACAACGATCTGATGCAGTACCCCGTGTTACCGTTCGTGATCGCGGACTACACCTCTAGGATACTGGACCTCAATGACCCCGCGTCATTCAGGGACCTCAGTAAACCGATGGCCGTACAGAATAAGAATAGGGAACAGCATTATATTAATATTTATAATGTAAGTAAACACATGACACTGTACTATAGCGATGCCGTCACAAATGGGTCGACTTGACAGGAGTGGATTCCATTCACACTCGGCATTTTTTCCCAGCGTGAGTCTTAGGAAATACCGGCCTCTCCTAGCTGTAAAGATCGACGTGTAAAAATATCTGAAAAATTTACTTACAAAATCTCATTTCATTTCATTGAGTGAGTGTCATTATAAGCAGGCCTTAGAAATCCACTGCTAGACTGTGGTCTCCTTAGGGTCCAGTAGGGCGGAATAGAGGCTGGGTGAAGTTACTATAGACCAAACTTGTCCTTTCTTTCTCCAGAATGAGCGCTCTATACTCTTGAAATATAGTTTTGCATATTGCATATATTGCATATTGCAATTTAAAGTGCATACTGGGTAAAGCTAGTAAATATGACTTTTCTAAGATTTTTATTTGTGTATGTTTTCAATTATCGCAGGATCTGAAGGCAGCTCGTCGCGAGGGTTGCAGCCCTCTGCTGCTGCGCCAGCCGCACCACTACGCCTCGCTCTACTCCAACTCGGGGGGAGTCCTGCACTACCTGGTGCGAGTGCCTCCCTTCACAGAACTCTTCCTCAATTACCAAGGTTCGTATACCTGATAAGGTTGTATACTGTTTCAGTTAATACATACCACCATACATTTATTCTTTGCTTTTAATGTTTGTTATTGTATTTATTTCTAACCAATTTCAAAAAGGAGGTTCTCAAATCGACCATTTTTTTATGATTGCTACCTCCTAACTTTCGAACAGGTGAACATTTTGATGATTCTTCTTTATTTGAGTGCTAGTTCTCTGTGTGTGGTCCCAATTTAATTTGGTCTAGTTCTTGAATACGGTTTTAATTTGTTTAAATTTTAATTCTTTCATTTAGGGTTGCAACAGACTTTTATCCCATTGGTTCCTTGGTTGTAGCCATTTACGTGTGTGGAATCGTCTGGTCGTTTGGTTATACAACACAAAAATTGCAAAAGTACTTACCCTAGCTTTCTTGACATAGCCTTTATTCCTATCCTCACCTCATTTCATACCCATCATCTAGATGGTTGGCAGTCCACAACTGTGCGATTTTCCCGAAATTTTCTGCCACGCACAGCAAAACTGTGGAATGAGCTGTCGCCTGCGGTGTTCCCGGACCAATACGACCTTTAAACCTTCAAGAAAAGCGCGTATTCCTTCCTAAAAGGCCGGCAACGTACTTGTGACGCCTCTGGGGTTGCGGGTGTCCATGGGCGGCGGTAATCGCTTACCATCAGGCGATCGTCTGCTCGTTTGCCCCCTATAATAGAAAAAAAATCGTTTTCTTCTATCCCGTCTGAAAACTGTAGATTCACACACTCCAAAGGAGGATTAACACACAGCCAAAACTCCTTGCAGTGTTAAAACTGTGTAATGGACAGAAAATGAGCTTATTCACATTGCAGATAACAATTTCGACATGCCGGACCGCACGTTCCACTCACTGGCGACCACGTGGCGACTCATCACTAACGACTCGCCCACCGACGTCAAGGAGCTCATCCCTGAACTCTTCTATCTGCCAGAGCTCTTCCACAATAACGAAGGTCGGGTCATTATAATAACTTGATACATACACATTTTGTACAATAAATTAAAAATCTTACAACTTTGCTGCCAGCTCCAGTAATAACCATTCTCATTATCATTAACAGCCTATTGCAGTCCACTGCTGGACATATACATCTTTCATTGCACACCATTGGGTTTATTCCCTAAGTAATCGATTTTGGGTTCAATAGTCTGGAGTCACAAATCACTAGGCCAACAGGATAGTAATATTTTAACGTTTTGTAACATGAAATTGCTCTTTATTCAGATTATTAGATTTTAGGTAAATCGTAACTCAAAATAATTTATTCAATTAAGACAACTAAGTGACATTTATAAACGTTTGAAATAAGAAATAATAATTGAAGCTACAGTTAAAAATCATAGATCGACACAAACGGACGCAAGGTAAATTTGGTGAAAACACCAAAATCTACTGCCTGCTTGTGTCGATCTATAACTTTGTGGGGAACGGGTGTGACGTCCCACCAACACATAGGAAGGATCCTCCGGCCAGGCGAGGTAATCATGCCTGGTGGGATGTTGTATATGTACATGAAAATCGGCGCGATAAATTTTATTGCGCGACTCAGGATTGGTAGTTTTTTCGTGTTGTACGTTGCTCCGTAGTTCAGTAGTGTCTGCGATAGATGGCGCTGTAGTATGGAAGTAGGCACAATGAACATTAGTGATTGTTTATTGAGAGGAACTGTTATGTGATGCGCGCAGGGCTGAGCCTGGGCGTGCGGCAGTGCGGGCTGGGCGTGGACAGCGTGGAGCTGCCGCCCTGGGCGCTGGACGCGCGCCTGTTCACGCTGCTGCACCGCCAGGCGCTGGAGGCCGCGCACGTCACCGAGCACCTGCCGCACTGGATCGACCTCGTGTTCGGCTACAAGCAGACCGGCCAGCCCGCCGTCGACGCCATCAACGTCTTCCCTGCTTGTGTAAGTCTTTGCACTTTGCACTTCCTTATATCTATATATATAAATGTAAAGTGCTCTATAACTATAAATGTCATATGAAAACCGTTTGATTTTTCCATTATTTATATATTTTTTAAATGTTTTTTTTTGTAAGAATGATTTTATTGTTTTTTATCTGATATTTTATAATTTACTTGTACTGTACGAAAAGGTAAAACAATAAAAAACCAAAATATAATCTATACAGGGTGTAAAAAGACTACTACCGAAAACTTGCGGGTTGCAATCAGACCATGATACTGAATAGGTTTAGCGAAAAAAAAAAGCAAAAAAATTTTTAATTTATCTAAATCATTTTATGTTTTTTTTCTGCTTACATACACATAGTAAAACGTAATAGGACCCTAACTACTTATCTCATTTAGAAAACCAAAAAACCAATAAAATCAATAAAACAGTAATGTATTTTAATATCAAAACAGCTGGCTGGGTCAGTGCAGTGAAAGCGACCGAGCGCGCGGGCGCTTCCCGCCCCGGCTGCCTCATTTGCGCTAAATCACAAAATTTTTAATACAAATAAAACTAATACTGCCTAATTATTAATGCTGTCTAGGCACTAGGTAGTAACCTAGAAGACACATTAAAATTATTTTCTACTTTTTAGTTCGATTGCTATTAAAGCATGTTTTTTAGGTTTTTAAACTATATCGTAAATACCAAGAGTTGCCTGGTATTTAATGGGAACAACACAATTGCACTGGAGGGGTAACTAAGCCGAGTGAATAAAACTACAACTTGTTACTTGTTCTAAAATATTGTATTGTTTCCCTGAGCTGGTTACTTAAAAATTAATACAAAAGCTTCTTATAATACTAGGCTGACGACAACGATATCGCGATTCAGACAGAGTGCACAACGCCCTCTGTCGACATTTAAAGTAAAGTACTATGTACAGTAATGTGCTCATCTTGCGGTTCAACACTATAATTTATTTTCTACTTTTTAGTTTGGTATGTTTACAAAAGTGTTTGTTAAAAACTGTGTTTTTTTCACATTATTGTATTGTCATCGGCTCTTGGTCCTGTGAAAAATTTCAAGTTAATCATACTCCTAGAAGACAGCACATACTACTATTTTTTTATACATACATACAGGTCAAGCTAATAAAAGCGTGTTAAAAAGTATCGTACTCATAAAGTGTCGATACTTTTTTCGTGTCTCTAATTATAAATTTATTGGTTACTTATTGACCACGGCACGCTTGCGTGGTGCATTATAATTTGCAATTAGGTACTTGCCTTTCGCGAAAGTAAATTTTTGTTGTAATTTTTCTTTTTTTTAGTAGGTATAGTAAGTTAATTAAGTATATTTTTCGTTATAACAGTGATAGTGATTTTTTTTATAATGTTTAGTGCGAGGGAATATGGACAAATGATTATGTGCTATGGTGAAGCTCGTGGAAATGCATCACGGGCATTGGTATTTACCGTGATATTAAGCAAAGATAATCCTACCATGTTTGCCAAAAATGTTTTATGGACAGACGAATCAACCTTCACGCGAAATGGCATGTGGAACCGACGGAATTCTCACTATCGGTCGGAGACTAATCCTTCTGCGTTTCAAGAGACAGGACATCAGGTATGGTGGTCTGTAAACGTTTGGGCAGGTATCCATCAGATGACCCTCCTGGTGTTCTTGCCCTCGAGAATGAACGGGATGGCATCCCTCGACCTGATAAGAGGTCCAGTGACCTCATATCTGGACGAAATTCCACTAGCCCAGCGAAGACACATGTGGTTCCAGCACGATGGCGCACCACCGCACACAATCTGGTCAGTGCGGGAACAGCTTGATCAGGAGTACCCAAACCGGTGGATTGGACGATTTGGACCTCGTGCATGGCCTCTTCGGTCACCTGACTTGAATCCATTGGATTTTTTTCTAATGGGGTCATGTCAAGGAACGCGTCTTCGATCGGGAGTGCAATACGGCTGAAGAAATGAGAAGTCGTATCATCTCAGTATTCTCAGACCTGAGTGCAAGAAGTGCCGAGGACCCTACATTCGTAGGAGCTCAGTTTGAGCCATTTCTGATTCGACCGAGGCTACCGCAGAATTAGGTAAGTAGAGTACAGTCACTACCTATTTTCGTTAGTAGGCATTAGCAACTTTACCGACGCGCCCCTTTCGTTTTCGATAGTCGTCTTTTTACACCCTGTATATTGTATCGTGTGTGCGATTCACACACGATAGAAGTGAAACTTCAATAAATCGACAAAATAATGAGACCGACATTTGCTCTCTCGCTCTGACTCACTAATTACAAACGACTTTTTGTATTCGTGTCTCTTACCTGTGGTTGTTTCCGTTGCATCAGGTTTAAAATCACAACGATTCTAAAGAAGTTTCACTTCAAAAAATTGTTCTCTATTTCACAAATGTTACACGATCTATTTACCTTGCTATTACTGCAGACATACTACGGGTTCGACCCCAGTGCGCTGGAGGACTCACTGGACCGCACGGCGGCCGCGGCCATGGTGCGCACGTACGGGCAGGCGCCGCGCCAGCTGCTCCGCGCTCCCCACCCGCACGCGCACAGCGACCTGCTGCACCAGCCGCCCACACAGGTACCGCCCACACACCACACACCACACACCACACACCACACACGCTGGAGGACTCACTGGACCGCGGCCATGGTGCGCACGTACGGGCAGGCGCCGCGCCAGCTGCTCCGCGCTCCCCACCCGCACGCGCACAGCGACCTGCTGCACCAGCCGCCCACACAGGTACCGCCCACACACCACACACCACACACCACACACCACACACGCTGGAGGACTCACTGGACCGCGGCCATGGTGCGCACGTACGGGCAGGCGCCGCGCCAGCTGCTCCGCGCTCCCCACCCGCACGCGCACAGCGACCTGCTGCACCAGCCGCCCACACAGGTACCGCCCACACACCACACACCACACACCACACACCACACACGCTGGAGGACTCACTGGACCGCGGCCATGGTGCGCACGTACGGGCAGGCGCCGCGCCAGCTGCTCCGCGCTCCCCACCCGCACGCGCACAGCGACCTGCTGCACCAGCCGCCCACACAGGTACCGCCCACACACCACACACCACACACCACACACCACACACGCTGGAGGACTCACTGGACCGCGGCCATGGTGCGCACGTACGGGCAGGCGCCGCGCCAGCTGCTCCGCGCTCCCCACCCGCACGCGCACAGCGACCTGCTGCACCAGCCGCCCACACAGGTACCGCCCACACACCACACACGCTGGAGGACTCACTGGACCGCGGCCATGGTGCGCACGTACGGGCAGGCGCCGCGCCAGCTGCTCCGCGCTCCCCACCCGCACGCGCACAGCGACCTGCTGCACCAGCCGCCCACACAGGTACCGCCCACACACCACACACCACACACCACACACCACACACGCTGGAGGACTCACTGGACTGCACGGCGGCCGAGACCTGCTGCACCAGCCGCCCACACAGTTACCAACTATACACAACACACGCGCACCTACCTACCTGCTACACCAGCTGCTGAGTCGGATAGATTGGAGTGATATTGCGGTTCTATAGAAAACTAGTGTCAAACATTTTTTCGTTACTTTTCATTAAATGAGTAGTCACATTACATTAACAGATTTTAATAGTTCAATTCTGAATATAATATCAAGGGAAGGGTCCCTTGATAAGATCATTTTGGTCTATTGCACCATGCTGGAGGGACGAGTGAGTATAGGGTGCTCGGGGCGAGATGGTGTGTATAATTGCTTGGTGAGCGTATGCAATTTTGTTGATTTTCATGAAACTAGTTAATTATCAGAATGTAAACCCTGACCTCGGTCACTAGTGATTCAGAAATTCAAAAGGCGGCAACGCACTTGTGAATTTTAAGTTGCAAACGATCTCGGTCTGTTAGTTTGCCAATCAGACTCCACAACAATTTATAGATCACACAAAGCGTTGTCCCATGTAGGATCTGAATCCTCTAAAGCGTGTAGTCGAAAATAGAAGGGTAGTGGCAGAGAGCACAGTGGAGAGAGTGGAGAGAGTGGAGAGAGTGGAGAGAGTGGCTAACTAACTAAGTGGTGGTTGGCCAGCAGACGGCGGTGTGGGCGGGCGTGCTGGGCGCGCGCTGGGGCTCGTGGTGCGGCTCGCCCGACGCGGCCGCGCCCGTGGTGGTGGCGCGCCGGGCCTGCTCGGGCGCGGCGCTGCTGCACGCGCTGCCGCACGCGCGCTCCGTGGCCGTGCTCGCAGCGCACACCGCGCTGCTGCACCTGCAAGGTAACGCTGCCAATTCTATAATACGTACCTACAGTACGTGCACATATACCTATCGTAGGTAATATGCACCTGACTCTTAAATATATCTAATTTTTTAATTTTTATTGCTACTCTGACTAATTATTTTCGAAATTTTCTTCAATTTAATAACAAAATATTATCATCAAAAAGTGGTTTCTTAAATTCCTTTGTAAATTTCTAAAAAGCAACAGTTTTGGTGGAACAAACCATGACTACAATATACGGGTAGACATTATCTGTTTGCCATGTTTTGGCAGTTTGTCCTTTGTCGACGTATGATCACATTCCAAAGTCCTTTGAACGCGTGTAGGTGTAGTGTCCCTAACGTTTACTGATAGTTGGTTTGATGTGAAATGTAAGCTGTAAGCAAATTTCGTTAACTACTACAAATGTACGGGTTTGCTCGTGCAAACACGTATTCGTAATCCTGTTGGGTGTTTTCCTAATAAGCCTCGCATATTATACAATTATAAATGATCCATTTTTCTTAATAATACCACTGTCCGAAGTTACAATTAATTCTAATTCATCCACTTTTTACGCTTATGTATGCAACGTGTAACAGTATTCAGAGATTGTGTTAAAAAGAGCAATATTAATTTAAAGCATAATTAATACTAACGACTACTAATATTTTTTAAGGCAAATGTGATTATTAAGTGAACATAAATATAACCGTGAGTTGTTATCAGGGGAAGCCTTATCAAGCGGTACTCAAACCAGCGGCCAACAACCGCTCGGGCTGTTGTCGTGGGGTCACGCGGACAACATCGTCCGGTTAAAGCGCAGACGAGATGCAAGACCAGACCTACTGCTGCACGTGCCTGCGCTGGACCAGGTAACTCGCACTGTTCAGTATCTTCGTTTTAATTATGTACGATGCAACCGTACACTAACCCGAGTAAGCATTTTACGTTACTCAGCTACTTATTATAAATTAACACAATACACGTTTATGGTTAGCGGTGATCGCGTGTGCTTCCTCATTCCTTCAAAAAAAATATTATATTTTCCTCAATAAATTAGCGTATATTATATTCTCACCGCATTATTATTTCGCAACTTACAAACTTCTACATGGTCCTTCGAGCCGAATATAATTGGACTCATTTTAAATTATTATTATTATGTTTCACTAACATAAATATTGTATTAAAAAGTGATAACAAAATGATCATAGGACACCATTATTAGAATTTGATTGGCAACTGTAATACAGTACATTGTTAGGGTTGCTTATTAAATCAAATAGTAAATGCATTCTCGGTTACATATCACTTATTTTGCTTTTATGTATTATTTTGCATAGGTTCTAGGACTGCAAAGAATGTATGTTACACATCGAATACAAATTGTATTTAGTAGATACTGAAGTGTTATATTAGGCTGTGTTTTATATAATTTTCTTGACTCTAATAAATGAAATCCATAAACATATTTTTGTTTCGCTTAAATGTGCTAGTCTTGTAACTATCAATCCGATTTGTGTAATAAAAAATAGTTGGGCACTGGCTGCACCAATATGAAAGTAAAGTTGTAGCGTAGGAGATAAGAATACTGATGGTCACCATCCTATTTGTGCCGTGAATGCCCATGAGTAAAGAAGTTATGCAGACCAACATAATTGCAAAGAAAAGGAAAACTTAAAGCCCACACCTTATTTTTATAGAAAGTCTATTAACGTAGAATAGGAAGTAGTGATGGAAGTAAATGGTACGTTTTGCAGATAACGCGCGTGTCGTCGACGTACGGCAGCTCGATGAGCCCGTACCCGCTGCTGCTGGGCTACGCGTCGGGGCGCGTGGCGGCCGTGCGCGTGCGCGCGCTGGGCGGCGTGCTGCGCGTGCGCACGCTGCGCCTGCACGCGCACGCGCAGCCGCTCAGCGCGCTCGCCGTCAGCACGCGCGCCGCGCTGCTCGTCACCGCCTCCTGCGACGGACTCGTCGTCGTCTGGGACCTTAACAAGTCAGTGCACCGTTTCCTTATCGGCACATCCAAATTTCTCTCTAAATTCGAAAAAAAATCGTAAATTCGAAGTTAACGTATTATTTACACGAGCCAGTCTGTGATCACGACCGATACTACTCGGTCTAAACTTAAGTAATTCTAAGCTACATTATAACTTACCTTCCTAATTGAAAGTAAATATTAGAGATTGAACACAAAGGCTAAAACGTAAATATAAAATTCTCATCAATTTCAATGAAATAAATACTTTCACAAAAAAAATAAAACACTAACTATTTATTGATGGCTTTATACAGGGTGTAAAAAGACGACTACCGAAAACGAAAGGGGCTGATCCAGCACCCCAAAACTTATTAAAAATAACAAACAGTTGTCTTTAAAAAAATTGTAGCTTGAAAAAACAATATGTCAAGATTTTTATTAATTTCAGAAGCCAGCAATGTACAAGTTAACGCGCCCGCGCGCTCTGTCGCGGTCATTGCACTCACCCGGCCAGCTGTTTTGATATTAAAATACATTACTGTTTTATTGATTTTCTTTGTTTTTTGGTTTTCTAAATGAGATAATTAGGTAGTTTGGGTCCTGTTATGTTTTACTATGTGTATGTAAGCAGAAAAAAACATAAAACGACTTAGATAAATTAACATTTTTTTTGAGTTTTTTTTCGCTAAACCTATTCAGTATCATGGTCTGATTGCAACCCCCAAGTTTTCGGTAGTAGTCTTTTTACACCCTGTATACCTTTACACATCAGCACACTCAATGCCTCAGTTAATCAGAATAATCTGACAAAAAAATCTTATGAAGTCGTCGTGATTATGTATACTATGTTAAAATCAACAGTACTCAATACTCTGTTTCGAATAAAAATATTAAGAAATAATTTGTCATGTACTAAATCAAAACGACATTACATTCCCAGATTGACATACATCCGGACACTCCCTAACCGAAACATGTTATCGGTGACGTACGTGGCGATCAGCGAGACGCTGTGTGACGTGGCCACCGTCCACGACATGGGGACCGGCAACCCCAGCGCCACACCCACGGCTAACAGCGCCCATGACGTCACCGGTGACGACACCAGTGACGTCGACACTGAAACCTACGAGAAAGATGCAGCTTATAAGTACAAGTCCTTGTTAAGGGTGCACACTGTCAATGCGAAGTTTGTTGGTGAGAAATTAAATACATACTTTGATACATATTTTTTTAAATAGTCATAAAATTTTAATGGTTAATATATTTCTTAAAATTGACATATAATAAAAAAACTTAGTTTCTTAGGATAAGGCACCTAGCAGTTGGAAGAAACAAGTTATCTATTATTCTTTATATATTATTTCTGATAAATTTTAACGATCATATTATTCAGTTTGATAAATAATAAAATGGGCTCTGAATTTTAGTAGTAGTTACATTAAAAACGTTTTGAAAAATTAAAATATTGATTTGTCCACTTGATTTATCTCTAGAAACAAATTGAACTCTTTTGAGTTATCTTTTCGAGCCGTGTGTCTGATCTGTTAGCCGTTATATGAGCAGTATGAGCACGTCTAGCTAAGTGTGAGTGTGCGTGCACGTGCAGGGAGCGTGAAGGTGGTGGAGCGCGTGACGTGCGCGTGCTACTCCAACGCGCCGGAGGGCGTGAGCGTGAACTGCGTGGCGGCCGGCCTGGCCTCGGGCGGGGTGCGCCTCTACTCGTCCTGGGACCTGCGCCCCGTGCTCTACATCCCGCCGCCCGACGCCATGCTGCCGCTGCTCAGGTACAAACACCCATGAAATAGATAAACCTTAACACCTACCCTCCCCTACCATCCTCGCCCCTGTACTCCGCCTGCATATGAGGGCTCATTTTTAACGAAACCAGTGACGTCACCGGTGTCTTACCTTTGTATCTTTACGGAATGATGGCATTGCCACACCCTCTAAATATTATTGGTATCATATGTTTATGTATTGTGTATCCATGATTTTTAATCCGGTTTGCAGGAAGTCAATAATAGTAACCTAATTAAACACTCATCATCATCAATAACAATTAGGGTTCCACTAATTGGACATAGGATTCTTCTTAGAAAACAAGTATTTACATACTATACCACACTCGCGAGTATACAAGGTAGCATAGAGTTTGTTTCTAACTTTCCTTCTGTTTGAAGTGTTGTTGTCCTTCGTTGTTTACTCTCTTAATCACTCTCTTAATCACTCTTTTAATGAGGGCTATCGCGTAGAAATTCACGGCTAGGGGGCGCTTGTGTAGCGGGACATATACAAAATGTTGTCACTGTTTATGGGTTGGCTACGCGGGTTTACTTCTATTCAGATTAATGTTGTGAATATTTAGCAAGATTTAGATCAATTAAAATGGTAATTATAAGTTACGGATCAATAAATTCCATATGGCGACAAAGTCAGAAACTTGGGGATCTATCTGGACAGGTACCTATCTTGGGGACCTCAGATGGGGGAAGTTAGTCGCAAACTATTTGCGGCAGCGGGATCTTTGCGATGGCTACGAAACTTTCTTCCCATCAACACAAAAATTGCGCTCGCACAATCTCTTCTTCTTCCTATCCTTGACTATAGTGATGTCAGCTATCTAGATCTCACCGAAGACCAACTAAACAAACTTGAGCGACTCCAAAACCTCTGCATCAGATTCATATTTGGTTTGCGCAAATATGACCATATCTCAGAATACCGTTCTAAACTCAAGTGGCTACCAATACGCTTTCGCCGGAATCTTCATATACTTTCTCTTTTATACAGTGTTCTGTTTAATCCTCACACACCCTCTTATCTCAAAGAACGTTTTCAGTTCTTGCACAATACACATTGCAGGGACCTGAGGTCATCGGAGAATTTAATACTAAAAATGCCACAACACACCACCCACTTTGCAGACAAGTCTTTTACTGTGCAAGCAGTAAGACTTTGGAACAGCTTGCCGGAGACTATCCTAAAGGCGAAAACCTTGCCTGTTTTCAAAAACCTGGTGAAGGATTATTATCTGTCCTTATAAATGCTCTTGGTTTGATTATACGTAGTAAATGTTGTAGTCTATATATGTGCCTATATATGTATGTATGTATGTGTGTATGTATGTATGTATGTGTGTATGTATGTATGTATATGTGTGTACGTATGCATTTTGTTGTTTTGTTTTTCATTTTTATCTATTATTTTAAGAATTTGGAAAATTTACGTGATGGTATGTTTGTTACTGTTGGATTAACTGCCTGAAAATTTTAAATACCTAAAATCCATCTTAAGGTTGTCTGGAAGAAATCGCCGTGAGCGATAAGACCGCCAATTGTTACTTCTAAAACATTGTAACTCATCTGTTATGTTTTTTTAATTTTTGATGTATACAATAAAGATATAAATAAATAAATAAATAAATAAAATAAATGTTAGTGGTTTAAAAGCGAAGTTAGAAAAAGAGGCGCAAAATAAAATAAAAAGCAAAGCGGGACTGCCGAACACTGTGGCAAGGCCAATACATTCATTCTACAGTTCCACATGTAAAATTTGCTTTGGCGCCCGTAATTTACTTTACTTTACCGTACTTTAGGAACTCACTCTACCATCTGCCATCTCATTGGCTAGATTTAAGTATTAATTGTTTTTATTTGTTGCATGTGATCAGTTTGACGTACAGCAGCGACTCCCAGCTGCTGTTCGGCTGCTACGAGTCGGGCGTGGTGGTGGCGTGGGAGAGCGCCCCCGCCGCCCGCCCCGCTCGCCCCGCACCCGTGCGCATCCTCCCCGCGCACGCCCTCTTCTGACAGCTCTGACGTCACGCCACCGTCACACCAGACCACACCTACCTACACAGGTTATAGACTAAGCTTTTATTTATAACGCAGACACTGCACGGACATAGGACTGGTTTAAACAGTCACCACGCCGTTTTCGACTCGTGACTGTTGTTCAAACCCCAAAGGGGACAACATTTTCTGTGATCCACCAACATTTTTTTTTTTAGTTTTTGGAAATCAAAACAAATGTCCTATTAAAAATAATCTTAATTACAAAAGAAACTTATCCGTTGCTTTCCATTGAATAAGTGAAGTTCTAACCAAAACTCCTTCTCAGCCTGTTTCTAGAAAGATGACTTGAAGGACGAGAACATAATTGTAACTGTCTGCGACTTTCATGGGTGACAGTAATCACTTACTTCATACGTCATTAACTAATTACCTACTCAATAAAGTAATATAAAGTTCAAACTATTATACTAAGTGGCAGCTATTAACTTGTTCATCTCTGTTAGTTAACATTTTAGGTTTTTTATACTGTCATTCTCATACCAATAAACTTAACATATCAGAAAACATACATTAACAGCTTGTAACTGTTGCTGTCAAACTTGCTGAATAGAAATAATATTAACAGATAATAATATTGATTGTTAATAAAACTGCATACATGGTACTGCATGCATGAGTAAATATAAATAGCATAAAATGCAAAATAATTTTAATAAACAAATATAATCAATATACAAAACTGGTTCGAACCAAAACAAAACATAACACCTTACTTTTTTTATCTATAAAATTAAGTAAAAAAAATAAAAAAAGGATGGCATTTACAAAAAAGCTTCTCGAATCCACAACAATGACGTACTAACCTAAATATTATCTAGTCTAGTTGTTAAAAAGTATCGAAATATATACATATGTTATTAGAGTATGAAGAAATCAAGATTGCCAAACAAATTGTTCCAATTTTTCGACTTTATATTGCTTGTAAGGAATGCCGAAAGCCAAAACTTGAACAATATATTTTACATTAAGCGTCCAGTTCCTAATAATATTATATATCCCGCCTTAGCAACTGTTTAATTTAAAAAAAATGTAAAGTTATTATAACAAAGTTAGGATTTGATAATTTGTTGAAACTTACTAATCTCTTAAACTATCATACATATTTGAGTGATTCTGAATGTATTAAGGTATAAAACAGAACGCTATGGCTGTTAGTGGTAGAGCAGTAACCATAAACAGAAGGAATGGTTATAATTTATTTGAGTCCAACATATCTTGCCTAATATTTGTTTATATTTTATCTTCAATGACATTTTATCTCATACATGTACATCAGATAAATAAACTTTGTGAAAAATCATATTTTTGTAACTTAAATCCTTTAATGTTGCCAATATATTTTAGATATAAATTTAAATTATTACATAAGGCAACTAAACTGTGCAAATGATGCTTTTATTTACACACAGTTATATATTTGTAAAGCAATTACTTAAGAAGCTTCCATTACAAAGACTGTTCGAGGATTGGAAATCAAAAGCAATAATACATATCTAGGTAGTGTCTTGTAAATATAATTAAGTACGTATATTTTTGTATGTGTACATTCCTGTAATTATTGTTAAGATATATATAAATATAATCGTCTCTTGTTTTTCTTATATTTAAGTCATATAATATGTATTTAATAAATTAAAACGTTAACTCTGAATGTATTTTTGCGGTGTATTCGACCCGTGCGCTTCTTAATATATACTTATGATAATATCGGCCATCACTAACTTAAAATTATTATTATTCCATGGTTGGATATCTCATCAAATATAAAATTTTAAATGTAAAAAAAATCCCTAATGAACTTTAAATTTATTACATTTTAATATATTTTTAAATTCTGAAATTTAGAGACCTTATCGTTCACGGATATCATTCATAGATGGCGTTTCTTATCGTGACTAACTCAGAAGTACATACTTTCTCAGTCATCTTGTATAGGTGTAATATTTGATTTGTCATCTGTTTGTAACTGTTATTGTGTTAATTTGTTTTGTTTTAATTTAGTTGTTTAAAGTAGTGGTAGTCTACTCACTATTAATTTTAAATATTAATATTTGATTTGTATATCTAGGCTTTGTATAAAATATATTGAGTCAGCTGTAGGCGCCGATGAATTGCAACTCGATTTGAATACTCACAAGCAGACTCTGAAATCATGTTTTACAAACAACATAGAGGCTATAGTTAGAAAACTCTTTAGTACAACATACAACCACCTGTTTTTATCACTGGTGTTAAACTCTGGGCCAAAGTAACAAATAGCGGACTTTGTTACCTTTCAAAAAATGTTTCAAAAACAATCTTATTCCTGTAATATACGTATGGCATTGTTAGATATTTATAAGTAGCATTGACAACAATTTTAATACAAAAATGGCGATAATTTATTTGTTTAAGGATTTTCAATATTATTTCATAGTGTTATATACTATCAAATGCATTGTAAATTATCCTAATAGAATATTTTATGTTGAGTTTTGTAAATGAAATAAACTGTTTTATATAAAATGATGTTGTATTATTAAAAGAAATGATAGCATTTCATCAGCAGCTGCTGCAATCCGCTGCTCACTAATGCTGCAGGCAGGCAGTATTAGTCCTATTTGTATTATCAGTAAGTAATAGTCGCGTAACTGATACGGGCTTGCGCGAGGCAGTACGCGAGCGCTCCCTCATAGTGCAATGACACCAGCCTGTTGCAGCTGTTTGTATTCTGGTATACGCTGCTGTTTTATTGATTTTATTTGTTTCTTAGTTTTCTAAGTGAGATAATTAGGTAGTTAGGGTCCTATTATGTTGTACTATTTGTATGTAACCATAAAAAGACTAAGATAGGTTAATATATTTTTTGCGTTGTCTTTTCGCTAAACCTATTCAGTATCATGGTCTGGTTGCAACCCCCAAGTTTTCGGTAGTAGTCTTTTTACACCCTGTGTACGCTGTTATCGCTACGTAGCCTAATCTCCACTTATACTTGAAAAAAATCGATATATTTTTACATCCCTACCAACCCATAAAAAAATCAGTGTTGCCAGAAAGTTACTTTTGAAACCTTTTAGGTGATTCAACAACTCTGGTAATTACTTTTAGGTTACACTAATAAAAAGGTTACTTGTTGGTGACTTTTTGAAATTAGTTGAAATAACTTAATTTCTTACATTCATGTATATATTAAAAGCAACATGTAATGGAAAGCTATAAAATTTTAAAAATTCTTGTTCGTTTGTTGTCGTCGTTCATGTCGTTATTGTCACTTGCCTGCAGTGATAGTTACAACTGATAGACAACAAAACTAAAGATTAACTCTGAATTTTGAAGCGAACGGGATTCGTCCGTTTTTTTGTTTGTTGGAAACATAATATATTGTACATAAATGTTTATTGAAAGCTTGGTACATTTACCTGTGTAGATACACTAACCTACACATTACTGTGCATTTGCGAGTTGGCCTTTATACCTATTTTAAATCAAGAAACAATAATCTTGAAAATCATGAAAACTAATCAGTATTATTCTTACAATAGTAGAACAAGATTCGTGGCAACGTGATTAGTCCTGACCACGCGGCGTTATGTAATTATATACCCTACTAAAACTAACGACATGGGCTCGAACCTTACTATGTTTAAAGTTCTAGCCGTTTACTCTCTGATTTGTTTTTAATTAGTATCATTACTTCACACGGTATAAAAATTTTGTTATTTTTATTCTTGTTCCTACTTGGGACTACTTACCTAGCGCCGATCTGGTTTGGCTAGGATTGGCAGAAAATCAAACTTCGATTTTTGCGGAATAAAAGGAAATGGAAGGTTACTTTTACACAAGAAGGTAACTTTCTTGAATATTTTAGGTTAATTCTGAGAAGACTCGGTTGGCAACCCTGAAACAAATTGACAGGAAGGTAATTTCAACATGGCGCTCATTGCGTTTCATTGATTCGTTGATCACGTTTACGCACTTCACGCTTTATTTGTGTTCGCCTTTCGGTAGAGTGTGTACGTGTTCTGTGTTGGTGTATTTGTTTGTTAATTCAGTAAATAACATTGATTTGTTCGGTATAATAAACAATGGGTTCCAAGAAACATAAGAAGGACTCCAAAAAGAAGAAGCACAGGAGTAGGTCCCGATCACCATTGGAGACCGAGGAAAAAGAACGTAAAAGACATCGCAAACACAAAGATCGCAAACGCGACCGCTCCCCAGACGGTAAGTTCTACATCTTTATTTAGAGATAATTACGCCAAATGCAGGTTATGGTTTCCAACATTGATATTATATCACTTATAAGATGTAATAAATCGTGGTATTTTTCTGGTTCAATGCCGTGATATTTTCTTGATATGACGTCAAAATCTATTTAGTACTAAAGATGTTCATAATTAAATAGATTTTTTTAATCATTATACAGTGGCACTTAATAATGAACTATTTAATTCTGTTAATCGAGTGGAAACCATAAACGGTGTTGGCGGAACTCTCATTTGACCAAATAATGGCATTTTTTGCTCGTTATTTCAGACTCGGTGGGATTCGAGTTGATCCACCGCGTCCTGCCCGTAGCTGCCACAAGGTAGGTGTTGTAAAGTGGCCCGGAGACCACGAATGTGCAATATTTGGTGGATTATGGATGAGTTCATTTTATCTGCTTAAATTATCTACCATGAAGGTTATGAACAAGAATAGTTATAGTCACATTGTATAAAATATGTATGTGTGTGTAGGTGGATGCTTGCTAATGAGTATGCATAATCATAACTGTGCCCTTCTTGAAAAACTTTCATTCTTATGTTGATGAGACAGAGACAAACTTCTTGCGGGGTGCGGGGTCCATTGTGTGGTAGAGGGAGAAACCCAAAGCAGTTCCCAGGACTTACGACCTAGGTGTAGGTTTAAGGAGGCCCCCTTTAAGATGAGCGTTGATGCTCATATCAACTAATGTAATGCCGTCAAAATATGCCAAATACCTAATGTTTGTTTCTTATGTACACCCAAGTGTGAAGCCGACACTGGATGGGATAAGTATACAAATACAGCAATTCTACATGATACTTCTTTCTTTAAAGCTACTTTCTAATAGTAAGAACATGCAATTTAATAATGGCCATAAATTTTGATGTAATGATAACTTATTTCCATTGATGTCATTGTTTTGTTGGGTCAATGCAGTTAACTTACGTAAATAACTAAAACAACTCTCAGTAATGTGACGTAGAAAAAGCTTCACCATCTCATTTTCTATCTATTACTGTAGTTTAAGACGTAAATACTATAAATAGTCCTGTATCAGCTAGTCAGAAGTTTAGAAAGTACTAAATGCACATCTGGTGTCTCATGAGGGAATGTCGGCACCAACTACGATGTATTTTTATTGTTAAATATAGCTTAAGAAATATGAAAGTAAAGTAAATATGCTGAAAATGCTCTTACAGTATGTGGGATGTATGATTGACTGTGAGGAATGATTAGCAGTAAATTGACATTAGTTAAACGCACTTGTAACTAATGGGCATATATGAGAGGTCTAATAAATGTGGAAGAGGCTTTCTGTAACAATTAGTATTCTATCTCTTCACCAGCTGAGTATCAGGTGTAAGTGTATGTATGTATATCACACATTTTATTAAATTATACATTACTCGTCACATATTGTATAAAATATAGAGCATTACATATCAATGTCTCTGTCTGTTCTGATATTTTTTTTTTTTTTTTTTTTTTTATTGAATAGTGGGCAAACGAGCTGACGTATCACCTGATGATAAGCGATTACCGCCGCCCATGGACACCCGCAACACCAAAGGCGTCACAAGTGCGTTGCCGACCTTTGGGGGGATGGGAAAGGGGATGGGGGGAGGGGTTGGGGTATGGGCCTCCGGTATCCTCACTCGGTGAAACACAGCGCTAGCGCTATTTCACACCGGTTTTCTGTGAGGCCGTGGTATCACTCCGGTCGAGCCGACCCATTCACGCCGAAGCATAGCTCTCCCACGGTATAAATATATAATAATATATATAGATCATATGGAAAATAATAGGCAAGAAAGTAAGGACAATTTTATATCATGTTTTTGTAACATCACATTAGAAGAGATATTACTTTGTTACACTGTGTATCCTAAATGTTGTTGTTGTTGACTTCTTGGTGGAACAGTGTTAATTGTGAGAGTAACACTGGGTATATGAAAACTACAAAACACTTGTTATAAGTATCTGTATACTTTCATGTAGCCAGGTCTTTCCAAGAATTAACTATGTTTCCTTCATCTACAATAGAATACAATATAGAGTATAAAATGATTTACATCCTCACTTTTTGTACTACTAGTATTTCTATTTATTGTTAGTTATAAGTAGTGTTTCACTTGGACTGGTGTGCAAAACTTAACAGTTTTTTTATTATTATTTAAAAAAAAAAAAAAAAGTTAACATCACACTTAGACAAAGTTGCATGGCTCAGCTAATATAACAATATGTGCCCTTACCGACTGACTGATTAATCAACTACTAATGAAATTCTGGCAATCAGTGGTATTTTTTGCCATAAGCACCTGCTAAGAAAATATTTTTGAGTTTCTTACCCTAAAGGTTAAATAAACAATGAATGGTTGTGTTTAAGTTTGTGATTTTCATATTAAATATGGAAGTAAAGACGAAGGCAATAGTTAATCCTTTTTTGAACTTTTTTTCTCTATCTATTTCATGAGGGCTTAGTCACGAAGTGATTATATCGCCCCCTTTATAAACTTGTTACACAGTTTATAAGTACACTTAAAAACCCTTCATTTGAACACTCTATGTAACTTTTATAGTCCTTAAAATTTATTTTATATTGGTACTTCCCGAGTGTCATAAACTCGGTGTGTCTGTGGGTTACTGCTGTAGATCCTGTAGGAGTAACAGAGGTGGACGTGTAGGCGGGATTAGTCCCATTAAAGTCCTTAAAATATAGCTTCTTCTATGTGACAGTTGTCAGTAGAGTCATAGAACTTAAAAGGTATATTTTAGTTGTGAATTTTAAATACATAATTAACTTCAATTATGATGAAAAAAAATTAAAATATAGGTATCCCTATATTTATTCAAAATAAAATTGATGTAAGTTGTCAGAAATCAAACTATATTTTAAGGTTTGTAAAGATTATGTAAAATTTCTAAGCTCAAGTTTTCTTCATACTATTGAGGATCACAATACTCATGCCCTTAGTATCGTTTTATGCAATAAGTAGATCCATGGCTCTCAAATATACATCATAAGGCCATAGTGAATGTTGTTTGTAATTTAATCTAATCTACTAAATACTATTTCACCTGTTTCTTATTCCGTATTCTTCTATCTCCTTTTTTACACTTCTGATACAGAACAGGTTTATTCAGACTTAGTTCATAAGATAAAATTAAACTAAATAAGTTTAATATATAAAATGTTGGTATACTTCTTAAATAGCATGAAAATATAGAGATAGTTGTTTAAATCTTCTGTTACACAATTTACATGTTAAATATATGTTTAACCAACTTCAAAAAAGTAGGAGGTTCACAATGCAACTGTATTTTTTTGTTTGTTACCTCAGAACTTTTAACTGGGTAAACTAATTTTGACGATTTATTTTTCATTTAGAAGCTGGTGCTTAACATGCAGTCCCATTTCAATTTGGTCCAGTTCTTGGAGTTGGCTTATTTTTGTTATGTTTAATGAAAATGAGCAAGAGACCCCTAAGTTGGTTTTCTATGTCTAAACCTCCTAGAGTTTCTTTAGTCTTCAAATAATCATTCGCTGAGATAAGGAATAGTAAACGCCCTGTAAAATGTGACCACAGGCTCATTGATGCAAAATCCGCATGTCGGGTTCTCAATAATGTAAGTCACCAGAACTTTTGGATTCTGCTTATGCTTTCCATCAGGCAGAGTAGAGGAGTCCCTTTAGCAGGCTAACACATAAAAAAAAACATTCCCTGGAATAATGAATAGATAATAGAAGAAGAATGAAACTAGGATACATTGTATACTGAGGATAGTACCGAGAGTGATAGTGCAAATTATGACAGGTTTACATGCAGCTTTACTGTAATAGATTCATTTTATAATTTAATAGAAAACAAAATATAAACAAGTTCTAAACAACATGAAGTAAAGAGTGAGAATGCAAAGAGTATGTAAATAATGCCCTTGTTTAATATCAAAATTGTTAACTATAACTATAGACTAGCAACTATTTAAAAAGAAACAAATCTTATAGAAGCAGATTCTCGCTTGTTCTGTTAGGTGGAGAATAAATGTACCCTTTCGTTGTTCCAGTTGAGGAAGTACCTGTGGACTCACATTTACTCAAGGAGAAACCAGCAGCAGTGGCAGTGGCAGTGAGCAATGCCCGGAGTAGCAGTGAGGAAAGAGACAGACGTGCCAGGGAACATCACAGATCTCACAAAGAACGTGCACGAGACAGGCAAAGGTAATTAAGAGCTAAGATTAGATTTTTTGTTATTTAAATATTTTGTTTATTAGGAGTTTCTAACATTACTTACATAAAAACTCAGATGGTGATAGGATTTTATATGCACTGGAAATTGTAAATAATTTAATGAATAAAATAATCATGGGACCTTGCATTCCCTTTCATAAGAAGTGATCATCTGCTGCAGTGCAGTAGATTTGTTTTAAGGGTACACTTCAGGGCTGCCGCCCATTCTACACAACAGTGTGGTTTTTCTTGGTTAAAAACCTTAGATTAATGCTAGTGTTGGTCACCTACCTCATTTTTTTATTTGTGTTATTGGATGTAACTTTTATAAATATTATTTATAATATGCTGTTTTTTTATATATATATAAAAAAAATAGGATAAGATACATTTTTATAACTTATGCTACAACAGTAACCATGGGTAATGTGGGATGACAGTAGTCTATAGTCGTTCCAATACTTTATTTAACTTTTGACAGATCACGCACATAAAGTTTTGTAATAATTTTTGATACAATGTACTACAGATAATACTGTACTTTATGGGCGGGCTCCGCCTACTTAGGGATGTGTCATTCGTAATTAATGACCACAGACTATAAAAACGGTTTTGAAATAAATCGATTATCGATTATATTAATAAAACATACAATAAAATTATTGTGATTATATTTTATATCAAATCACGTAAAAAGCTTTATTATTTTGCATTAAAATGCCCTAAATGTCTCTGTTTCAATGCATAAATAATTTGCGTAATGAAAACAGTTCCATCGCACTCGTACCTAGTAATGGGATCGAATGTATTCGCCGCAAATTAATGAATCTAAAATAATTGTTTAGACTTACTATAGTTGGTTCAAATAAAAACTACCTGCGGTACCTACTTGTAATGAACAGGTACAAAATGTTGAAATTCGTAGTAATTTACGGATTAAAAATAAAACAACCAAAAGAGGTACTGTAATACTAATTTTAATTATAAAGAATCGTCTTCTTCGTATGACCAGGAATCATCATCACTTGAGTTCTCAGTAATATTGATTATCAATTCTTGGATAGATAAATTGTCGAATGCAACATCCCGATCCCAATCCGACATTATCACCTTCTTTGTTTTTTCTACAACATTCGCCCAGTTTTCTGGAGTTACTTTTTCACACGCATTTTTCAGTAAATTCAGCATTTTTCTTGCGGTGAAAGGAGGAGTTGTATTGTTCCTCGCAGCATATCCTTTAACTTGTGCCCAGATCATTTCAATTGCATTATATTGGCAGTGATATGGGGGAATTCTGAGGACGGTATGCCCATGCTCTGCTGCCATTTCATCTATGACGTATCGTTTTGGCAGCTTCTTTGTTTTTAATATCTTTACTAACTCTACTTTTAGTAGAGACTCATTCACCTCTTCGCCATTGTCACGGAGCCAGTTTATAATTTCATGTGTTTTGTTGGCCTGTGTTGGTATTTTATTAATTTGACGAGAGTGATAAGGTGCATTATCAATAAATATTATTGATGGCTCTTCGAGTGATGTAAGCATTTCTCTGAACCACTTTTCAGACACGTTCGAATTCATCTCCTCATGATAATCTCCTGTTTTCTGGGATTTAAAAGCTAATAGAGCGCCTGGCACAAATCCTTTTACTGTTCCTGCATGACAAATAATCAGTCGTTCGCCTTTTCCTATTGGTACTGTAGAAGTGGAGCCAACGGTGTTGTCAGTCCAAGTTTTTGACAGCGTATGATTCGCATTGAGCCAAGTTTCATCTGTGAAAACAACATTCGACCAATCTTCTATTTTTTTTGCTTGTCTTAAAAAATCGCATCTATACAAAGCAATATCATTGCGTTCCATTAAAATTTTTCGTTTGTCACATTTTTGGAATAACATTCCAATGTCTTTCAATACCTTTGTCAGAGAAGATTTTTGACCACGGAACAAACCACTATTTCGAAGAGATTGTGTTAGTTTTTTTAATGTTAGAATCTCTTTTCTTTGGTAATAGTCGTATATATGACGACGAATAGCATCAGCGTCAAAATTGTCAACGGCTGTAACTTTACTAGGCGGACGTTTTTTCTTAGGTGTAGATAGCTTATTCTGTTCCATGCCACTGCTGCCGTAGCCTTCTTTTGTTATTTTTGCCACTGTTGGAGCACTAATACCTAATGCTGCTGCAACACGGTCTCTAACTTGAGTCACTGGTATAAGAGGCCCACCATTACGGCTTTCCTTTTCAAAGTATTCACGAAGTCGCAAGACAAACTCTCTTGTTTGTCCTTTGAGTACTTTCTTTTTTGGCATTTTGACAGTAACGAAGGCAGGAACGATACGCTCAACTCAACCAAACGTGAGAATTCGCAAATAAATCAATACGGAGGAATATAAATACTCAACTATATTGAAGGTTACTCATTGAAATACTGTAGATTATTTTAAAATAGACATAGAGAGATTTAATAAAGATCATCAATAGTTTAACAAATACAATATTAACCACTGAATTACAACACAATACAATAATACATTTTGAAAATTCAGTTCCTTTTATGTATTTTTTCATGACATAGAACCGTCATATTTGAACAACATTCTTTTAATCCATTTCTTCTTTATTTTGACAAAGGAGGTCGCACATTGAAACACATAGAAATATGAAGTACGAAATTATCTATAAAATAATGAGTTTGTTAAATCGATTAAAACTTCTTAATGCATAAAATCGATCGATGAAAGAAATCGAATAGGTAACGGGTCAGGGTATCACTATTTGATTAAGTATTAGAGCTGTCAAAAGTTAAATAAACTATTGGAACGACTATAAACAAGTTACCTTACTTCCTTATATCATCAGTCTAGCCATTCTTGATATTACCCAAAACAAACAGACAGACAAAGATTACTTTTTTATGTAGGTACCACACTTACATATGCATTTAGTGTAAAGCTGTTAATTTTATTTATTTGTATTTGAGTTCAAGTCACCCTTTCCTTTTCTTTGAACTTATAACCAATTATTAATATTGCAGTAAAGAGAGAGAGAAGAGTTCAGAAAGTGACGCGCGCACAGCGGAGCGCGACAACTCTGTCGGGCCGTCGACCAGTGGCGGGGCGAAGGACAGTCTGTCCATCGAGGAAACCAACAAGCTCAGGGCCAAACTCGGACTCAAACCGCTGGAGGCAGCAGAAAAACCTGCTGGTTTGTATAAACTTGTATCTTATTTCCCGCAGTAGGTCAGAGATCGTAAGAGCTGAAGCTGACTGCCTGCACTGCCAAGGAAAGGAAAACTTGAAACAAAACAAAAAACCAGGTCTGGCCAGTGTGATATAATAATAACAACATATAACTTACTGGCCACACGTATTAGGCATATGTTTTTTTTAAAAAAGGCCCTATGACCAGCAGTGGACTACTATAGGTGATTGATGATGGTCATAACGACAATGACTGTTCCCAGGCCGTGGGTTCGATTTCCATTACAGGATTAATAATTATCATTTTTGAAACATTCTTCATTGGTGCTCTGCTCCTATTAGTATTAGCGTGATGATTTTTTTATTATTATTATATAGGGGGCAAACGAGCAGACGTATCGCCTGATAGTAAGCGATTACCGCTGCCCATGGACACCCGCAACATCAGAGGCGTTACAAGTGCGTTGCCGGCCTTTTTGAAAGGAGTTCGCTCTTTCCTTTTGATATATAGACTTCCTCGATAAATGAACTATCCAACACTGAAAAAATTTTTCAAATCTGTCTAGCGGTTCCTGAGATTAACGCGTTCAAACAAACAAACTCTTTAGCTTTATAATATTAGTATAGATTTATGCTTCCAAGTAATTTTAGATATGCCTAAAATGCTCTTCGTATGGGACACAGTTTGAAATCATTTCATTTTACACAGACGATGGCAAGTTCAAAGACGACTTGGGCGAGTTCTACCACAAACCGGCCTCCAACATCGCAGCTCAAAAGAAATCTGAGAAGATCCGCGAGAGACTCGAGGAACGTAAAGAGAAAAGGAAGATTGACCAAAAGTAAGTTTATTGTCATTATCATTATACTGCTGTTAGAGGAGGTTCTCAATTCTTCTGTATTTTTTCTTGATTCTTCCATTTAAGAAGACTATATTGTTTAAGGGGCTAACTAACTACATATGCAATGATGAAGTAGCATCTCAATAGGCAGTCACCTTGCTACATTTTCTGCATTCACAATGAGTATGGCGACCACTACTCTTGAATTCTACTCATGCTTTCCATCACTCTCTCTTCTCACTCTCCTCTCACTCCATCTCACTCCATGCTGCATGTGGTCTAGATTAGTTCATAATATTTGTGTACCAGCTGCAAGTCTAAGGATACATAATGTAATATCCGTTACTCATTGATGATAATAGAAGAAAATCAACCACAAACTGTTCTATAGTCCGGCCACTCAGAGAATGCGTTTCTGACACTTGTAAATTGGTCATGAGTAGTGATGTGCCACGAATATCATTAATAATATTTGGTAACAGTATTTATAGCATTCATTATGCATAATTATTCAATTTAGATATATTTTATATTTCAAACACAATATTAACAAAATTGATGGATGAATTAAATTTAATCGTAATTTCTGAATGAAACCAAGGGAAAGAAAATAAAAATACTGTATTTATAGAAAAATATATATTATGAAATACATAGTTTTAAGATTTCAATAATGTCAAATCAAAATTTAATCCGACTCCGATTCGCTTGAGGACTCGCTGTCATCTTCACCAACATGTATTATCATGTTATTATCAATCATAGTGTCTATACGAATATCGGGGTCAAAGTCATCAAATATCATTATTTTAGTTTTTTCAACCACCTTCATCCAGTCATCTCTTGTGACTTTTTCGCATGCTTCTTTTAAAAGCGTCTTCATCTTTTTTATGCCATATGGTGGAGAAGTATTATGGCGGGCTGCATAACCTTTAATTTGAGCCCAGATTAGCTCTATGGCATTGTACTGGCAGTGATATGGAGGAATTCGGAGAACGCGATGACCGTACTCCAGAGCCAGCTCATCTTGACTAATTTCATCAGCTCAGCTTTTAGCATTGACATATTTGCGTCAATGCCACTTCTTTGCAGCCAAGCCACCAATTCCTCTTTTCTATTAGCTTGAGTAGGTGCTTTATTTATTTGCACCGAATGATAAGGGACGTTATCCATTATTATAACTGAAGGCTCTGGAAGGCCAGGTAGCAACACATCCTGGAACCACTCCTTGAATACAGCCGCATTCATTTCTTCGTGGTAGTCAGTGGTAGTTTTTGACTCAAATGCTAATAAAACATGTTCCACAAAACCATACTTCGCACAACCAGCGTGGCATATTATGAGACGTGCTCCTTTACCGATTGGCACTTTCGACGTCGACCCTTGAGTGTCATCTGTCCAAAAACGAGAAAGCTCGTGATTGGTGTTCAGCCATGTCTCGTCAATGAAAACGACATTGTCCCAATTATCAATTTTTTTTTGCTTCTCTTAGAAAAGTAATTCTTTTTACCAGAAATATAAAGGGATAAAAATAGTTTTTCATTTATTTTTAATTCAGCTGACTGATATCACGACAATTATTTTCATAACTTTGGTTTGATCGTACCTATATCGTATTATAAACTATATTAAACTTAACTCGTATGTATTAAGTACATTATACACACTCTCGAATAATTTCTCCGATGTCCCCAGGAACTTTAATGTCGTTCGTATAAATGCCCAAAGCATTTCGGCACATATCCCTGAAATGGTGACAACATTCGACTGTACAACATCCTTACATACTTTGTAACTCATCTTGTTCTACTGTTTTTTTGTGTATTCAATAAAGATAAATAAATAAAATTATATATTATAAAATTAGAACGTTTTATTTAACAATATAACGACCGACAGAATATATTACGATATATTCGATATATTCCAAAAATACTCAGTTACAATTCAGTATTATTTTGTCTCATCACTACAAAAACAAACTATTGACATAACCTTGAAACAGCGCAGTTTGACGTCGTTAGACTTTTAAAAATTATTGTTCTTAAATTAATTAATTGATTAATTGTTAATAACTTTAGCCCAAAATAAAACGTTTATTGTACATTGGCATGATTATTCAATTTTTAATGTTATTACTCATTATTAAGGTTAATAAAAGATATTTAAAATTTTGCCATAAATTGTACACCAGTTCAAAGTTACATCGCCCATTGGATCACGACCTGTCAGGAACGCATTCTCTCAGTGGCCAGACTATAGTAAAGCTATATCTCTTTCTAAATAGGTATTAAGATCAAATTGTAAGTAAATATATGTATATTTTGTCCAGGTTACAAACGAGGCTGTTGGCGGAAGACTCGGATGAGGAGGATGCCTCAGCCTGGGTGACCAAGTCGCGGGAAATTGAAGCACAAAAACGACAGGCTGCACAAAGGGTGAGCAACATTATTAACTATAGAATTATAGGCTGAAGCATGTGACTTACACATGTTTTAAGTTAATTTATTGAAAAAACTGAGAAAGGTTCAACTGCTATTTATAAATTTATGAAATATCTAGATGTTTTGTTAACGTAGTTATGAATTTAGTTGTACCAAATTTAAGTTACTAGAAGTCTAAGACTCGGTTTGTTTAAAAACTCAAAAAAATCTGTAAAAATTTAACTCACACTACAAAAACTGTCTCCAAGGATTGTTTGTATCTATTTTTTTTTCTCTTCAATGCAGTTTTAATATGCCCCAGCGAAGCATCCCTGACAAATTTTGAATTGGTATATTACATCTACTGATGTGTAAAAGAAATTTGGCTTATAGTGTATTCTATTACCCTAATTGCTAGCCTACCCTACCCTAGTAAACAAGTAAGGATAAATTTATTAATGTAAAGTTGTGTATTTAGGCGGCGATGCTCGACGAGATGGACGAGGTATTCGGCGTGTCGGCCCTGGTCGCTGAAGAGGAAGAAGCTGACAAACGTGCCAGATACACTGCCAACCATCTGAAGGGACTACGGGTGGCACACGATCTAGATGCGGTGTGTATTATTCATATTATATTACCTTATGAGCTTTTAAAAAACAATTATAAATCAATAATTAAATTAATTTGCTTTTACCCGCGGCCTGAGTAAAAATATGTTATCACTGTTATTCTTTAAATTGATATAACTTTTTTTATTTATGAACTGATTGAAATGATACAAAAACGAAATATCAAGTGTAAAGTGCAACATATTACTGAAAACCACTTTCAAATTGCTCAAGTCTTTCCTGAGATTAGCGTGCACAAACATACAGACAAACAGATTTTAGATATCTTCCATGTACGGACAGCAACCAATTACGATTTTATTATATGTATTAAGTTATGCATATTAGTTTACATTGTGGTTTATGAATTACGATAGCCGCATTCGGAGTTTCAAAAATAAAGCAATTTATAATATTTAAGTAAATTTAATTAATTGCTAATTTTACAAAGTAATAACTTGAGCTAACTAGACTAGTGATTCCACCTCGAAGTGTGAAGCCAGAATCTCCTTATAAACTAATTTTACATTATAAAACCTATACCTAACTAGCCTAGTGATTCCGCCTCGAAGTGAGAAGCAAGAATGAATTTAAATTATGTTTCTGAAATCCGGCGGAGGTCTAACGTCGCCATTCTAATCGGAGCACATTCCGCAGATGTCAAGTGCCGTGTGAGATGTTTATGAATACGTAACATCGTTCTTATAAAAAACACATTTCACAGACCTCAAGTGCGTGTGAAATGTTTAGGGATACGTAACATGTGTAATAATGTTTGTGTTTTGTGCAACAGATTGGCGATGAACGTGAAGTGGTGCTGACGTTAGCTGACAAAGATGTGCTGGCGGACGATAAAGAAGATGTCTTGGTGAATGTGAACATTGTTGACGAAGAGAGAACTAAGAAGGTAATGTTAAGTTTATTGTTTTATTAAATCACATTCTTATCGCTGTTAGTATTTAAAATTTTCTGATAGTTAAATAAACGAAGACGATTGAGTTAAAATATTAAAAGCTTTATGTATTGTATAGTATAAAAGTTGAATAGATTAGAATATTGATAAAAATACATCAGACTTTTACCTCATGAAAGTATTCACATTAAATAAAAAATTTTTGATTTTATTTTCAAGAAATAAATAAATTACAAACTATGCTTTTAAATTTTATATACAAGAGATTCACATATTATTGGTTGCTGATTGAGTTGGCCTTCAACTGACTGTACATCCATATTCCAGAACTTGCTAGAAGCTAAAAAGGCGAAGGCAGGATATCGCGCGTACGACGATGAAGCGGACCTGGAGGCGGCGTCCCTGGGCTTCGCCCGCCCCGTGCTGGCCAAGTACGACGAGCACATCGACAACGGGAAGGCTTCTGACAAACAGAAGGGCTTCTTTATTGGAGACGAGGATGCCTTCGAGGCTAAGAAGTTCAGAGAAATGATGGTGAGTGGCCATTTACTGATTATATAGTTATAATAAAATACTCATCGCAGTCTGCTACAAGCTAGCTAATTAATTATAGTATATTATTTTTATAAGATTAACATTGATTCTGAAAAGATATTGTCTAGACCGTATCTATCTTAGGCATAATGAACTATGTACACAGCTATTTTTGTGTTCAAAAGTCACTCCTAGTGCCTTTTAATAAGGGGTGAATCGCAGTCCAGTTGTGAGTTTACACTTATTTTGTTGGCCTGTGCAGCGGCAAGAGCGTCTGCAGGGCGGCGGGGACAAGCGCCTGGAGAGCCTGCAGCTGCCTCAGGCGCAGGTCGCGGCTGACTACCTGGACGAGCACGAGATACAAGCCAAGTTCAAGAAACCTAAGAGGAAGGTAAATATCGTTCTGTTCAAGACTACTAATAACCCTAATCTCACATCAAATAAAATAACAATATTAATATTTTAACAACTTGTTTATTTCTTTCAGGGTAAAATGCGCAAGAAAGCAAAAGAGGAGCCAATAGACGTCGACGATTATGACGCTGGCAATGCACCGCTCGACACGGACGACACAGGTTAGCATTTGCATTTCTTAATTATTATTCTAGTTTTACTTGAGTTGTATGTTATTTACTTCACATCATTTGATCTTCTTGATTATTAAAAGTAATAAAAAAATTAGCTTTAACCAAAACCTCTATATTCTGTGGTTGATTTTTAATTATATGCACACTTACGATACCTCTATTGCCGGTGTTTGAAGCAGGCTATAAAGGTTATGATCAAAGGTTAGTTTAGATTTACTTTTACATAGCGACAATATTTTCCATGGGTAACAATACCTTTGCAGTAAAATTTAGTAATAACCGTTACATTTGTTGTGATACAGATGTAAAACCGGAGCAGCTGTCCAAGACAATAACTATGGACGAAGAAGAGACAGAGCCGGACATAGAATTGCAGGCTGCACTGGCACGAGCTCGGCGCCTGCGTCAGGCCGAGCTGGCAGAACAGGCACACTTCAAAGTACCCAAGGTCAGATACTCACACTATTTGTGACAAATCACGGTTATTCTAGTGATGGAATGAAATGAAAAGGTGTCATCATCTCTTTTCATCATCATCCCGTGGATGTTGCTAGAGCTTGACTAATGACACCTTTCCATACCTATCACATACATTAAACTCCAGGTTTTCAATTATTACAACGTTACTCACTCACTGGACTGAGACATATCTAGAAAATTAATATGAAGTTTTTCTGATGAAAAAGATGATATCCTTTTAAACATAAGCAACTTTGGATTACAAATTTTTCACCCATATGGTTCATGGTGTCATGTTGTAATTCGAATAGACTCATTTACTATTTCTCTTCATTAGAAACAATGCCATCAAAACATATCTATACTAATATTATAAAGAGGAAAGATTTGTACCTATTTTTGTATGTTTGTATGTTTGTAATGAATAGGCTCAAAAACTACTGGACCGATTTTAAAAATTCTTTCACCATTCAAAAGCTACATTATCCACGAGTAACATAGGTTATATTTTATTTTGAAAAAAAATAGGGTTCCGTAAGATATTTGGGTTTTTCGGACACAAGGTGTAAAAATCAACCAGAAAAGTTACTTATTTTGCGAAAATTTTCATGCTACGGGCTATATAAGACGCAAACGAGGTTGCGTGGGTCAGCTATGTTTTATATACAACGTGTATTAAGTATCAGCATTGCACCCGTGCGAAGCCGGGGCGGGTCGCTAGTTATTATATAAAGTAATTATCATATAAGTGTGATTAGGAAAACTTCAGTAAGTGTCTGCTTTAATAAAAAAAATCGGATTAATTAATTATTTTTCCCATACAGGTGGAGGAGATCCTAAATAGTGTGAAGGAGGAGGAGCAGGGGGAAGAGGAGGTCCCTGCGGGCGGGTCCATGGTGCTGGACGCCACGGCCGAGTTCTGCCGCACGCTCGGAGACATCCCCACCTATGGGCTCGCGGGCAACAGGGACCATCACGCTGAGATCTTGGTACTTATTCTGTGATAGAAACCTTCTAGCTCTATCTACATTAAATTTACAAATAATTTGTTCAAAAGAGTGTTGAAGAGGTCAAGTAATGCAATATGACTTAATGACTGCATAAAATGGCCTAGTGATTTAGTGATTTCCACACCGCTTTCTACTTCATCAACTGTTGTGGTATTAAATCGGACATGGGACAACACTTTGTGTGATCTACAAATTGTTGTTCTAAGCCTGGATGTTCTTTGTGTCCGTTTTTTAAATGTTTGTGTTCCCTGCGACACAGGATATATTCCTAATGCGGGAGTTACCATTTAAAAAAATGTTCTTTGATTAATACACTTGTTAATGGGGTGAGCTCTTGTTTCTGCATTTAGAATCAGAGATGGTGTTTTATGCGTAGTTGTCTGACTATTTATTGTTATAATAATGATTTATTGTTATGTAGGATTTCGAGCGTGAGGACATGGAAGTGGAGCATGAGAGTGAGCCAACCGACACGGCAGGAGCTTGGAGTCGTGTCGATGTCAACAGTGACAAACCCGCCGATCTAGCTGCAGGTATATAAGTCTTACTTTTATAACATATTTATTAGTTTTTGTTTATTTGTGTTAATGTTATAGTTTGTTTGCGTTAAGAAAATGGTAATGTATCTTTGATGACATTTAGTTTACTGATCAATTAAAAATTATTAATATGTATTTATTTGGTACGCTCGTATCTCCAAAATAAAACGTATGAAGAAACTGAATTTTTATGCCATAATGTTATGTAAACAACAAATTTGTTTAATATTACTCAAACACACACCTACAAATAAGTATACACTCACACACACACACACACACACACGCGCTAAATTGCTATTTAACTTCAATAAATAATATAACTAGCAACCCAGTTCATTGTATGCAAGAAAGGAACTGTTATCCCTTACCACAGGTTACTACCTAACCTACCAAGGGTGACAGAACTTCACCCACAAGATTGTATCTATCTGCAAATGAATGTAAAATTGACAATGTTTTGAAATCTTATGCCACAATCTTTCTGTTTTTGAATAAAGTTATAATTATTATTTGTATTAGGGCCGGTTTTTCAATGGCCAGATAAAACTTATCAGAGAAATAAACTATAAGACGGCACAATTATGGGCACTTTATTGACTGGCCATTGAAAAACCGGCCCTAAAAATAATAATATTTAGTAAGATTTCTTTATTTCGTATTGTCAATAGCACAATGAATTTGTAACATATCAGATTTTCTTGGAAGGAAAAAAAGCACAGACAAAAATGACATAGACAAGAGTCATAGACTTAGTGTTACCATATAAAATGTATAATTCAACAAAAATCCAAATTTTGAAATTACTGTTTATAGTGATTAGTGAGGAAGAAAATATTGATATAGCTTCTTTTAGGTGTTTTATTATATTTGAAAATTATATGTTGTCAGCTGGAATAATGATTAAGTTGTACTGTTCCTGAGTACATATTTTAACTTGTGTGGTTGATTATATACAAATTGTTTAGGACTGTAGTCTTCACAGTAATGTTTAGTTACTGTGATTTTTTTTTACATCTTATGATTCTGTTAATTGTAGTAAGGAAGCGTTCAAGTATTACGTAACGCAACTTTTGAAGATTTTTGAACCCCCTCTCCCCCCTTGTAACGCATCGTAACGTTTTACGAGACCCCCCCTTCCCTCCCCAATTGCGTTACGTAATACTTGAATCCCTTATATTTTCTATAAACTTTTCTTTATTTTTTAGTTATTCTTTAGCCGTTTTCCAAATTTCATTGGCATTTTTTTGTCACAGTTGCGCTGGCAAGTTAGCATGAGAGCCTTTATAGGCCGAGAACAGCTGATGATACAAATCTCCCTCTTTTGAGGACATTACAGTATAAACACTATGAACTCACTTTAATAACACCAACTGACCACAGCAATTTGCTTCTGCATAAACACTAACGAATACTAACAAATACAACAATAAATAACGTACAATACAATCTAGGGATTCCCCGTGAAATATAAACGAAAAAGTTTGCCAACTTGCGAGAACAAATTACAAATGACGACCAGACTAATACAATCGAGGGATTCCCCGTAAAACGTAAACGAAAAGGGTTGCCAATTTGGGAGTTTTAATTCCCTATTTTTTTATTTAAAAAAGAAACAGTGTTACGTAACGTGTTATAAGAAAGACCCCATCGTAACGTTTTACGAGACCCCCCCCCCCAAATTGCGTTACGTAATACTTGAACGCTTCCTAAAGAATATAATGTTATATTTTGTCTTTTGAGTTTTCGAGTCTTACCATAAATTTAAATATAGTGTTAAAAACATGGTGCCGAGATAGGGTAAAGTTGGCTAACGAAGCGCGTGTGGTGTTTGGTGTGCAGGGTCGTGCGTGGGGCTGGAGGCGGAGCCGGCGCTGGGCGCGGGCGTGTGGGGCGCGCTGCAGCTGGCGCTGTCCAAGGGCTACCTGGAGCGCGCCGGGGCCGCCCCCGCGCCGCCCTCGGCCCGCAGCGCGCTGCTCACCGCGCGCCACTACTCCATCGAGGACAAGGCCTTAGCGGGGTGAGTACTCACATACTCGACACTGCTCCTTACCGCTCTTCAAACCACCTGCGCTCAGAATCGTTTGGCCTTCAGCGACCTTATTAGATTTAAAAAGAAAACAAAATATATTGTGTCTTAACCAGATAACGATCATATAATAAAAAGCCTTACCGATTAATCTAATCCGATTACAAATATTATTTTTGAAATACAAACAAGATATAAAATGTTTGTTTTGTGGGGGAACGGGTGTCATGTTCCACCAACACAAATGGAGGATCCTCCGACCAGGCGAGGTGATCACGCCTGGCGGGCCACTACCCAACAGTTGATGTTGGGATGTTGTTATATGATAATCGGCGCGAGAACTTCTACTGCGCGATTCAGGACTAGTAATTTCTTTGTGTTGTACGTTACTCCGTAGTTCAGTGTATCTGCGGTAGATGGCGCTGTAGTATGTTGCTGTTGCGCTGTATGTGGAAGTCGCCACTGTTTCTTTAATACTTTTCGTGCATATATATATTTGAGTCACATACCATTTGATATTAATTTCATCATTGCATTTTATATTAATTCTAGCTGTCACTTCACCTTTGGCGCCTTCGCTCGCATTTAATAAAAAGTGTCCTATGTTACTTCTAATACCGCCAGGAATATGATTACCAAGTTTTATGATGATCGGTTAAGTAGTTTCCCGTGAAAGCGTAACAAACAAATTATTGTGATAAAAGTTAACACAAAAAACAAAATGTAGGTTGTACGTTATGTAACACAACACTAATATTTCGTGCCTCATTCCAGTGAGGATGACAAATACGGACGTCGCGAGCGAGGCGGTCACTCCGGCCCGTTGCAAGACTTCCGCGAGAAGTCCAACTTCCGTCCCAACATCAAGCTGGAGTATGTCGATGACGATGGACGTCCCCTCTGCCCCAAAGAGGCGTTCAGATACCTGTCACACAAGTTTCACGGCAAAGGACCCGGGAAGAACAAACAGGAGAAACGGATCAAGAAAGCTGTGCAGGAAGGGGTATGTTGCTGTTTCTCATGAATGATGAACAAACAATCTTATGTAAACTGAGAATATTTTATTAATTTCAAAAACAAAATAATTATGAACTTTAGTAGAGTTTAAAATGGTTTGTACATATAGAAATACATTTATATTTAATTCTTAATCCAATTATCTATAGCCACTGTACCAAATGGAGTTTCATACTACTTTAGCCCTAGGCATGTTTATTTATTATTATTAATGGTATAAAAATATATCCAACAGTAATGAAAGCCCACACAAACAATTTATTAACACAATCTTTATCTTACAGTTGATGAAAAAGATGAGCTCCACAGACACCCCCCTGGGTACTCTACAGATGCTGCAGGACAAGCAGCGGGAGACCCAGTCGCCCTACATCGTCCTCAGCGGAGTGAAGCGGGAGACCAACAACTGAGAAGTGGGCGCACGTTTTGTTGTACATGTATTTATATATTCTTTTTGGCATAATATATATGATTTTAGGTCAAAGTTATATTGTGTTTTTTTTATCCTCCATTTGATGAGACAAATATTGCTCTGTCTGGTAGCAAGTTAGTTTTGACAACAAAAGAAATACTCATGCTTATTGCGACGGTAACTCGTTCATGAAATTTTCCAAAGTGATAACTGGCCATAATACATCGGATGAGAGGATATGAGCGACTTGCATGGGGTTGCCTAATGTCAATTACTTTGAAAGTCAAATGGCAAACGTTTGATTTTTAAATAAAATCAGATACGCAGATCGTTAGTCATACTGGGTCATATAAAACGTTGCACACGTAAACTCATCATACGTACACTTATTGTCAAACGAGCAGAATGCTATCATTCTGCATCTATATGCACAGAAAAACATATGTCTAAAATATGTATAGCATAATATCTCAGTTACAGTTTGTAGCACAGTGTATTTGAAATCACATGTCGAAGACGTAAATTGTCTGTTCAGACCTGACCACGGTGGCTGTTGTTTTTGCAGTGGAAGGTAGTGGTCTTGGTCGACACATCTACCGCGCTACGCTTTCCATGGTGACACATATGTACTTTAACCTCTATCATAAAAAAATACAAATTACAAAATCGGCTAGGAGAACATCGTCACAAACAGTATCTATATTTCAAACTAGCTGAACCCCGCGGTACGACAATAACCGTGGGCAACAACGCGAGGCGAAGCTAGTATCTTTATAAATTGTAGCCTATGTGTTATTCTGATGTATAAGCTATATTATTGTAAAGTTTCATCAAAGTCCATGCATTAGTTTTTGCGTGAAATAACAACAAACATAGTTACTTACTTACTCACAAACTTTCGCGTTTGTAGTATTAGTCGGATTAATTATACTGCAAAGGAGGAGGTTTGTATGAGACTTTGGTACCGACTTGCGTTATCTTATGGCAGGTTTTGTTTTGTATTTATTTGACTGCTAATACCACGGGACAATAACATGTTAAATTGCCAGATTTTTAGAAGATTGCGTAAATAACTTATTTTAGTTTTAGATTACAATTAAATACATGGATTACAAACACGCAACGTCATCTTGTTTATAAACTAAGTAAACGGCTTGCTTGTTTAGACAACTTAAGAACGCGTTTTGTTACTGCAATTGTAACAATTTTTTGAGCAGAAATGAAATTCTTTTAACACAGTTCTAAAATTATAATAAATACATGAAAATAATTGGGATGATTCACATAATAAACGTTATAAATCTCATGATCAACTATAACATTGCCAGCGGTACAGGATATGCCATTCATATTCAAAATCATTCATTCATATAATAAATACATGAAAATAATTGGGATGATTCACATAATAAACGTTATAAATCTCATGATCAACTATAACATTGCCTGCGGTACAGGATATGCCATTCATATTCAAAATCATTCATTCAATTTATGGAGGGTAGAGGTAAGGAGTATCATCTGTGTACATGAAAAGTGTCCGTTGAAATGCATTAAATTAGGGTGGCGCCACATTAGCATCAGAGTAAACTTCTTAAATGCAATACACACACTTTTTCATAAAATTGAATGATAAAAAATCAATAAACGTACTATTCACAGTTCAGAAAATAAAATATATTTACTACATTATTTTGTAATACGCAAGTAGTGACAATAATGTTAAATTTTTTAACTCGGCGTACTTCAATTCGTTCACAATTGCTACATTCATACCATACCCTGTGTCTACACCAGCGCCATTCTGGAAGGTTTTTGAACTGTTATTTACAGCTTATGCTGGACACTTTTTTCAATTTTCTACTATATAAGATAACACTCCTTGTCTCTACCCTCCATAATTCAATTAAGACACTAAAGTGACATTTATGAACGTTAAATTGGAGCTACAGTTAAAAATCATAGATCGACACAAACAGGCGCCACAGCATGTACTGGATTGTCAAGGTAAATTAGGTGAATACCTACACCAAACCAGTTTCCAAAGTGCGTAGAGCCTTATGAGAAGAATACTGGCAAAGAAACTCATGACCACTCTTTTTAAAGTCAGATCTTTAGCTACAATAGAGTTAGTATTACATTTTATTGAAATGCTGCAAAAGTTGACTAAACAAAGAAAAAACATTCTGTGATACCGTTGAAGGTTTGAACCTATTAAATCATTCTTCTTTAAATAACACGACAAATGCTTTTAATTAAACCATAGCGTATATTCAAGTCATATAGCATTTGGTATTAATGTCATGATTGCATTTTATCTGTACTAATATATAAAGCTGAAGAGTTTGTTTGTTTCAACGTGCTAATCTCAGGAACCGCTGGTCCGATTTGAAAAATTCTTTCAGTGTTAGATAGTCCATTTATTGAGGAAGGCTATGTGCTATATATCATCAAGCTAACACTAATAGGAGCGGAGCACCAATGAAGAATGTCTCAAAAATGGGGGAAAATTTTCACTCTACGGGCAAATGAGGTTGCGTGGGTCAGCTAGTATTAATATAAAAGGTAACTCTAAAAATAAATAAATTTAAGTTTTTCGTGAGACGAATTTAACAAACCCATAACCCCAAAATATATAAATCGTGTTAGTGTGGTTATCAGGTCTTGGCAGGAGGATCGGGGTTCGGTGCTTCGGTGTTGTCGAAGTGGGTGTGTTTGAGCTGGTGCAGCTGGCGCTTGAGGCGCGTCTGGCGCACCAGCTCGGGCGTGGGCGGCCTCCGCACCGGCTGCGTCGAGGCCATGCGCAGGTGCGCGTACAGCGGGATCTGTGACACGACAGACATTATTTTTGGTAGACCGGTAGATGAATGTACTTCTCTCGGTAATCAATTTTTAATAATAATGATCATTGCTAAGATTGCTTATTCTGGGTTTGACTAATAACTATGTATAATACAAAGACTACCTCTTGGATGAATTTCGATCCTTTTGCGTCTTATTTTATTTCATTGTTCATACCTATAACTTGGCAACAACTTCTAATAAATAAAGATATTAAATATTTCAAATATACGCAATGTGACATAAATATTGAAAAAGGCGTGCAAAGTCTTAATCAATCAACCTAAATCTTTTGCAACCATGTCAGAAAGAGAAATGAAATTCCACTTTGAGCATATAGAATATTTTGAGCTGAATTTCATATACGCACATGTTATTATTAACGATTCTATGCACCCGTTCAGCCATTTAGAAACCGTCAGACAAATATAATCAATAACCGTTTGTAGCGAATCGTTGAGTATGATCGTATCCTGTCGGTCTGGTCGCTTGGGCAGTTTGTAGTAGTGGCCCAGCAGCGGCTCCTCGGGCGGCGCCCCGAACGTCTTGGTCTTGAGCTCCAGCTCCGTGATGTCCCGCAGCTTGTCCACCTCCACCTGCCCGGGCACGTAGCGCGACACCCATCCACCACGCCATACCTATATTTGATGAAACTGATTTAACACCCTCTCGCAAACTACCTCTGAATAGGGTAGATTCTGGTAGACTTTTTCTTTAAATTCGAGTTTTTATGAGTATTAACTGTTTACATAGAAGAATATAGTGTACGTAACCAAATATGGAATGAATGTGGCCAACATGCAGAAAATGTTCTATGGAAATTAGTTCTGATTTTGATTTATCTATAATACTCGTATAAACATGAATCGCTATTCAATAAAAAAAAACTAATAGGAGCGGAGCACCAATGAAGAATGTTTCAGAAACGGGTCAAAATTTTCACGCTACAATAGAAGACGCAAACGAGCTTGCGTGGGTCAGCTAGTAATCGATAAAACTTCTAGGTACCAATGTACTTTTCGTTTTATTTCATTTATGAATAATAAAATTAACCAATAAAACGCAATTACCTTGAATGTACTAAAGCTGGCAACTTTTTTAACGTCAGGCGGGAATCTTGTGAGCTCCAGGGTCCAGGGCAAGAAGCTACCCAAAGTCTGTAAGTACTCCCCGGATAATCGCCACACGCGGACGCTGTAGTCCGAACTGCCACTGGACATTCAAACATTACATCAGTATAGGGTGCAAACTCGAAGACGGTCGCCCGATGGTGGCAGATGATGAGCGGTGGCTATGGACACCTGCAACTCAAGAGTCATAAGTGCGTTGCTGCTCTTTAATTGACTCCTCCTCTTTCGATAACGTCACTCACTACGTCAACGTCTAAATAAAAACTAACGGAAAAAATATTTAAATATTTAAGGTTACGACACCTATTACATACAGAAAGAGAACAGTGACTAACGTGAAGAGTAGCTCCAGTTCATCAATGTATGCCATGGTAGTGATGCAGCGCAGGTGTGCTCGATAGCTGTTGAGCAGCAGCGGTAATGGCTGGTCTCGCACACAGCGCTTGGCTCGACCCTCGATGCGGTCACGCCACAGAAATGGAAACTTCAACCGCAGCCGGCACATGTTCACGTGTACCTGAACCGACATGGACTGCTCAGAACCTAGCAGACATAGGTCCAGTAATACTGAGGACTCACCGATCTTGACATGGCATACATTTTTAAAATAAATTATGTTTTGAATTAGTTAAGAAGTGACAACATATTAAGATACCCTCAGTTTGTTGAAGAGACCTAGATCTATCAAACATAATATATAAAAGCCTAGAATTGCACTGCCTCTATACATATAACTATGTGTTTACGTGTCGAGGTCATCATTCATCATGTATTTTATTACAAGTGTTCTCATACAAAGAACAACCATATCATACTGCCTGCTTACAGTATTCTGCAAATGGAAAATAACGCTGGGTGCTGAAAATATGTTTATTATCAAGTTACCTTTTCAGTCGTGAGGTAGTTACTCATGAGCCATACTTTGACGTATCCGAAAGTGGTTCCCGTAAATAGGAACTCATTGTCGATATCTGTGGCGAAGGCGGCCACGTAGTCCCCAGCGGAATGATGGACTTGGAACGCGCCCTGGAAACCGCCTGCCGGGTGGTCAGACCAACATTGCACCTGGCCATTCTCCAGCGCAACCATGAGGGAGGCTGAAGATGTATACGTGAGTTAGTCACTTGTTTAAATTTACTCATAGTTATTGTCTTACATCATTTAAACTTACAGCTATTATTATTTTATCCGAGTATCATACTATTTAATTACATAAAAGATAACTTTTATGGTGTATGCTTATATTTTCGCGCTTAAAAGTAAGAAAATAGTTGTGCAAATGGATAGGTATATTACTTTAAAAGTTTTCTGTACCTACTTCATTTTGCAAGCATTTTTAAGAATATATTGACCTATATTTAATATTTAGAACCTCTGTTTTATAATGAGTCTACAAGAACCACATATATCAGTATCGAATAACATGATCATTCATAGTGTAATGTAGACAGTTGGTATAGAAATATTCTGACCAACGTGCATCGAGAACGGTCTCGTGAGCAAGAAGATCATGGCGTGCACGGAGAGATGGCGCATGTTCTGTACGCGCGTGGGCACCGTCACTGTCGACACGCGGCGCGCGTAGGCCTTCTGCACCGCTGTGGCAGGATCGATGGAATCCCGGACGCTAGGCTTCCGGAACGAAGTAAAACTCTTTCTTTGACCACCTTCTTTGGTTACCCCACCACCCGTTTTGGTAGATTCTCGTCTATTGTAGTGCATCTTGATACGTAACATTGGCTCCGTACATGAGAAACGTCTGTAACGTAGAAGTATAAAGAAATGTAAAGGAGAAATATTATCATTTCTTGCAAGATCCAAGCATTTAAATACCTGTACGGTTGGCCAGTCTCTATCTTCCACAGAAGAAGCTCTGAGTTGTAAGAGGCAGTGGCTAGAGAAATAGGAGGTCTGGATGCCGCAGCCAGCACATCATCTGAATGACGTGTCTCCCACGCCTTCCCCGTCATGGCCATACCTGTGTCTTCAAACTCTGTCACGTGGCGGTTCCAACCCACGGCTAGAATCCTGAACATAATATTATAGGAACTATAAGTTTGTTGTACATTTATTATTAACTAGCTGACCCACACAACCTCGTTTGCGTCTTATATTGCCCGTGGCGTGAAAATATATCCCCGTTTTTGAAACATTCTTCATTGGTGCTCCGCTCCTATTAGTAGTAGCGTGATGATATATAGCCTATAGCCTTCCTCGATAAATGGACTATCCAACACCGAAAGAATTTTTCAAATCGGACCAGTGGTTCCTGAGATTAGCCGGAACAAACAGACAGACAGACAAAAATTTTAAAAATATATATTTTGGTATGTATATCGTATAAACATTCATATGCATGTAGTAGAAAGCGATTATTTTAATATTACAAACAGACACTCCAATTTTATTTATTTGTATAGATGTAAAATCAATAACAGACATTGGTAATATTGTACTCACCTGCCATCAACCCAGAAACAGTTGGTAACTTCACACATATGTTCTATGGTCATAATCCTCAAACAAAGGCCTGTGTTGAAGTTCCATACCTAAAGAGTTAAGAATGATACCCCGTAAATTTATAATATTAGAAACATCCTAATAATCATCAATATTAGGAAGTCATAAACTAATATTTCATTTTCTTCATAACGAGATCAAACCCCACTCTTGGTGATATGTTGAGTGTTACAAAAAGTTACCTATAATTTAAAAAAAAAAAATATAAGCCGAAACATGTTGAACTTAAAACTCGCGGGCTGGGTCTCCGCAACTCGATGACTGCAGTGCACCTATTTTGCGTGGTCGGTTGACATTATTCGTGCCAACCTAGTTCCTCCAAGAAGCCAAGCAGACCCTTCACGTTGCCGACCCTCGATGTTCGCCCGGTATTCTGGCACCTCAGGATTTATCATGATGACATGGGCGGCCGTTTCTTCTTCCTCCATGCATGCCAGCCGAAACATGTTATTATGTAAGAAGTAGAACGAATGATGTAAACCTTGAGCTCTCCATTCCTAGCGCCAGTCAGAAGCAGCTGATACCCAGGGTCGAAACATCCGGCTGTGATCTCCACGGGAATGAGCTCGCCGTGCAGCAAGCGAGTATGCGCATCACGGACCATCACGTTGCGCTGACCTACATTTTTTATGACTTACATTGGATATTTTGTTTATTTTAGACAATTATGGTAGACAATTTTTTGGGAAACGAAATATATGTAATAAAAATCAATTATCTGGAAAGTATTCTTGTATACTCTGGAAAAAATTAGGTAAGCTGCAGTAGTTCTTGCACTTGTCACATGCTCTGCAGAAACTCGTAGGAAACTTATGTGACATTCTACTGTTTTGTAATAAGCTATCCTTTGCAAACTATCTGAATAACTAAACAACGAATGGTAAGAATCTGAAAACAGAAGTGACTGTGAAAACTATATTTAAGTCAACATTATTCTGTTCAAACTCACCAGTAACTGGATTCCAATTAATAATGATACTGTCCATGCCACAAGTGATGATGACCTTGAACAGTGGATTGTAGAGCACCTTGGCAACTGCGCGGGAGTGCGTGAACCCATCTGTATGTTGAGGGTTCAACTGCTCGTCTAGCACTACGATGGCAATCTTGATAGCTGCTAGAATAAACTCACGAGTCCCGGGTTGGTAGGCAGCAGATATAGGTGTTCTTTCTCCCACTACTGAAGGTATGTCTATATACGTCTATTAGAAATAAAGAGTGGTTTAGAAATAATAACAAGTTTTGAACTGCATTAAAACTTAATTGAAAATACAATCGAACCTGTTAATTTATGCTGAAGCATAGTGCCGACGTAGGTTCACAGAATCAAAAATGCAAAACAACGTCATGTAATAGACACGCATTTCACCTCATTCAATAGGTCTATTCTATATGGTTCTAAAATGTGATAGCGCCTTTCTGTAATCAGTTGTATGTGGTTTTATGGTTTCTGTTATCACTCACCTGTACACACACTTGTCCCTGCACATCCCAAACTTTAATGACTCTGTCCCGAGAAAGCGAATAAATAGTCTGTCCTAAGTTCTGCAGTATCACACATGTGATGCCAGCGTGGTGACCTAGAAAGACGATGTTCGCTTTGGCGGGTACGAACGGGCTCCACACTCGCACTACGCAGTCTGGTCCTCCCGTTACCAGCACGTGAGCTTCCTCGTCAAACGCGAAGCACTGGATACCCTATTGATAGAACGATACCTACTTAGAAACGCAACATTAATTTATTTCATACACATGATCCGTCTGATAGCAAGCTAGGTAGAGCTATGGTAACTAAACTGCTGATAAATAAACATATGTCTTTTTAAATATATAGGAACCTATGTAACTGCCTCGGTGGCGCAGTGGTAGTGAATGCGACTGCTGTGCTTAAGGTCTCGGGTTCAAATTCTGGGTCGGACCAAATGTTTGTGTGATCTACAAATATTTGTTTCGGAGATTGGGTGTTTTCCATGTATAATATATATGTATTTACAAAAAAAAACAGTATGTATGTATTTATATCAGTTGTCTAGTACTCATAACTCAAGCTCTGCTTAGATTGGGACTAGATGGCGTTGTGTGACAAAAAAAGAGCAGACGTATCGCCCTGATTGTAAGCGATTACCGCCGCCCATAGACACCTGCAACACCAGAGGCATCACAAGTGCATTGCCGGCCTTATGGGGATGGGGAAGGGGATGGAGGGAGGAGTTGGGGTATGGACCTCCAGTATCCTCACTCACTCGGTGAAACATACCGTAAGCGCTATTTCAAACCGGTTTTCTGTGAGGCCGTGGTAACATTCCGATCGAGCTGGCCCATTCATGCCGAAGCTAGGTTCTCCCACGGAATAGGTTTGAAGTCCCGGGTTGGATTCCCGGGTCGGACCAAATGTTTGTATGATCTGCAAATATTTGTTTCGGAGTTTGGGTGTTTACTATGTATGTTATATGTATGAAATTACAAAAAAAAAACATATAAGTATTTACGAGTGTCATCAGTTGTCTAGTACTCATAATACAAGCTTCTTAGATCGATCTTAGAAGATCAGTCCATCAGTCCGAAATATTTTGAATATACCTATCATAGACAAATTCATACCTATCAGAGATCATGCTCAACACGCTAATGTAGCAGTATTTATCCAAGCTAAACAAACTGGCCAGCAATAAAAGGACTAGTGACACTTGGCCACATCTCCCAACGCAAATAGCTTGTCCTAATATAGTGGCTTGGCAGTTTTCAGTCCCGTTTTTTGTCTACCGTTAGATACATCCTACCATTCAGTATCAGCTGTCCGTTTTCCTGGCACCCGTTCACCTTTCCAAGACTGTTCTACCTGCGTATAGGTGCGCAATACTGACAGTTTTATACCTATCATCTGGCCAATGAAAATTCAAAAAATGTCACGTATACAAAAATCACTCGTGGGCGCCTATTTAGGAGAGTTGACTCTGAATGTATCAGTTAAACTGCCGACCCAATCTGTACATGAGCTCCATACCTTATCGACTCGGAACATGTTGTGTGTCTTGGAGCCATGCATATCACACATGAGCAGAGACTCAGGGCACGTGGCGCAGGAGACTACGCAGTGCAACGATGCATAGTACGACACCTGACGTATCCACTCTGCGTGGATTCGTGTCAGTTCTACAAGCTTCAATTCCGGCAGAAGATTGGGCTGCAATAAAAATGACATATGGTATGCATTATAAAGATTATAGAGTAACTACTAACTAGTTCTTAATAAAAATAAATCGAAGAAATACTAATACACAGTAAACTAGCAATTCAAGGGAGGTAGGGTTAGGTACTTAGGTCCCACCTTCTTTGAGTTTATTTACATTACCGACTGAAACCAACATTGCAAAATTTGCTGAAATTTCACGAGAATTAATTTTGCGTGTTTCTTTTTCTGTTTAATATTTATATTATTAATATGTCAACAAGGCACAAAACGTGGAAAACGCGAGACTCACTTTTCGCTGCAGATCAATGTGCCTGAGCTGTATGAGCGCGCGGCCCGCCTCGTTGCGGAAGGGCCCACGCTTTATTGGGGAGAATAGAAGCACGCGCATGTTACCTCCCACATCACCACATATCAGGATACACTTCTCCTTCTCGTCCTTCTCGAAATGGTAGTGCATTGTGCAGATCTGATAACGCATGAACTTGTTACTCGCACGTTATTCAAATGACTAATCTCTTTTTGAGTCACAGTCTACTGTGGAGACAATTTTAAAACCAGAAAGGTAATTTATAAAACTTATTAAATCCTGGAATTCGACCACAAAAATTCTTGCTTATATGTGTTAGTAAGTTGGGATCTAGATTTTGATTATAATATATAATATTACTAGCTTTTGCTTGCATGTAAAGCGTTAAATTTGGCGTGAAAGCGAACAGACAGAATTAGTAAGTTTTAATCATTCAAAACAAAAACATAAGTAAGGTGGCCTCGTGTTACCATATACTCCCAGCTGCTGATTACAATCTTGAGAGTAAAGGTCCCAGCGGTACAGTCGTAGAAGCGAAGGTCTCGTTCCGTGGAACTTGTCACAATGATGTTCACGTCCGGCATGCACACCATGTCCGTGACCCACGTCGTGCGTACCTTCAAATGAGCTGTGCAACAAATATTAGTCAGGCAACAACCGGAGACGTAGTGAAGTATTTTTGTCAGTTTGAAAATTGTTCTGATAAGAGATAATAGAATATGATCAGCAGGCAATTTGCACTTTTGCGATTTTATATCGTTAATTTGAGTACTAGTGTTTTGGTACAATTAAGAGCTTGTCTCTACTTTTATTTAGAGAATTTTACATAAATTAGTACTAACGACTAGAAGAGTAAGCGGTCCTCAACAGGTTCATATCGAGAGACCACCAGTTGATCATGCCGTCTCGGCTAGCCGTCATGTAGGTTCCTTGCAATGGGTCTGTGGTACGATCCTGTCAAGAAATTTTGAATAGTATTGTCCGATTTAAATAAATAAATATTTCGGACATCTAACACACAAACGTCTGCTCGTTTGCCCCCTATTCAATAATAAAAATAAAAAGCTAGTCCCAAGCTAAGCAAAGCTTGAGTTAAGGGTACTAGACAACTGATATAAATACATTATATACTTTTTGTACATAATTTTTGTTTACATATAGATCATATAAGCTTTTTATCCGATCCAGGAATCGAACTCGTGATCTCAAGCACAGCAGTCGCATACACTACCACTGCACCACCGAAGCAATCAGTAATTTTCATAGAGAGTAATTATAGATATTATTAGTATTTACTAACTTATGTCAACTTGGCCATATGTACTTCGACAGTAGGGGATTGTGGATTAAATGGACAGGTGTTTTAATAATGTGCTTGTTTAAAAAGTGACGCAGTACCCAATACATTAAAATTTTAAGAGTTATTTGATCTTCCCTACTAAAACGAGCAAACCACCATTTTATATTTTTTGTGTATATATATAATAATTAAATATAACCTTAGCGACATCAGGACAAAAGCACACTCTGGATACAGGATGCCTGTGCTGCGAACGCATGACCGTTGGTAAGCCCATAATGGGTGGTTGCAAACTTTCACGCTGGTTTTCCGCGTCGTTACCAAAGTAGCCCAGGATCAAATGAGATACCAACTCATCCCAATTTATCTCACCCGAACGACTTGTGTTTATCTAACAGTAAAGAATAATTAGTTTAATTCCAGAAACAAAAACCATTTTTACTCTCATTTAAGTAAGATTTTAAGTGAAACCTTGAGAAATAAAATCTTGTATTCTTCGTCGTCATACTCCACATTAAGCAAGACTTTCAGTAAAGTTCTAAACTCATTTGGCAGCATTATGTTCTTGTAAGCTGACTCAAAAGCATCCTTTAACTTAACCATATCATTTATGGAACAGCGTTCATGCAAAGGAGTATTCCGCCATCGAGTCCGCATCTGTGCAGTTGTACTGACTTCAGATCGCGAAGATAACGACATCAGAGATCTAACTTCGCTTCCGTTCGCCATTACTCTTTAAAATAAATCTAATAATTAAAATAAAAACAATGTTTATTTAAAATATAACGTCACGAAAGTATCAGAAGTCATAAGTTTGTCAGATGTCAGTTTTAAAAGAGTCATTTTTACCCCATCTAGCTTTGCTTTGAATATCATTATGGATATTTATAGGTACTAGATTATACGTAATCATTTAAATGATTTCATAATACAAAATCTAATAAGAATGATGTTTCTTAACTACATATAGGCTTTGAAATTTTTTTAAACTGAATAATATTTTTTACCTATAGTAGCATTGCTTGGCTCAAAGTGTTGACATTTTGGACAAGTTGTAACTGTCAATATACTCAATATAGTCAAAAAATAATAACCTCTAAAATCGTAAATTTTGAGTTATTTATTTTACAAAAATGTTCCTAACGTTACGGCTGCTTTCAAATAGACACCCATCATTTATAGCGCGCACAGTGTTCGTTAAGAACAACAACGTCGATGACGCATGCAGACTGGTCAATAGAATTCTTGGTAAAGAAGGAATATTGGAACAGTTTAGGCTGACCCGATACTATGAGAAACCTTTTCAGGTAATATACCGAATATTCGGCTCTCAACACTTGTACCTGGTTGTATTATTGTACTATTTCATACATAATATGTCTGTATTGTCAATATTTCAGACTAGAAGGCGTTTGAATCATGAGCGCTGCAAAGCTATCTACAATGAAGACATGGAAAGGAAAATTCAATTTGTGTTAAGAAAGAACAGACATGAACCGTTTCCAGGATGTTATTAAATTATTTTGTGGTCTAAGCTACATATAGATGTTTAGTAAAACGACATTTTTGATAACCGGTAGTATTTATTATTCTATTTGGTTAGCAGCAGTGATGTTCACTTCATTTTAATTATAAGTAGTTATAGAAACATGTAAATAAATAGCATTCAAAAACTTTATTTCTTATTAACTAAACAATAGCCTTGTAACAATATTTACAAGAATGGTAGCACAATAGTCTCGCAGTTCCTACTAGAGTCTTTATAAAAATATATGAAAAGGACTAGATAGAGGATTTGGCACAGGGGCCAGCTGTGTCGCTGTCACGTGTAGTGCTGGCAGGCATCGCGTCTTCGAACATAGAAGTGATAACGGTAGCATCGATGACATGTCTTGATACCGCACCTGTAGCTCAGTCCTCCTTGAGGTTTGCCTTTGCAGTATTTAAGACCACATGGGTACCAGTTTACACATACCTGTCGAAAAATAAACAGCTATAATATATGAACCCAAAAGCTACTTCTTCACTCATTATGAGAGCTCTATTTTCAACTGTAACTTAATTATCACTATCTCATAAGACAGTCTTGACAGTTTTGTTAAACATACTACACATACGTCAAGATATTTAACACAATTGTCAAAACTGTCTGATATGAAACAGTATATGATGATGATGCATGATTCTGAATATCTATAGAATCTCACTATATCAAACAATAGAAAATATAAAAGAAATCTTAATAGAAAAAAAGTTGTTAAACACTAATTTAATTAAGTAATTATCCATCAATCACTCTTTGGTTGTTTTATGATGAACTTTAGAACAAAAGAAAGAATAAAGCTACCTCCAAATCACATATACACTCCTTTGTGGTGTCATTTTCACTGACGCAGGGATTCACAGCAGGCTTGCCATCTGCTGTATCCGTCAAGAGGGCATGTGCTGGGAATGGGGTCACTGATGAACTGTAGGATGACTGCTCCATTCCTGTATGGCAAAATTTAAACAAATAATAATATGTTGTTGTATTTAAAAAGAAAAGATGTGTTGTCCATAAAATGATTTTCCATTAAACAGTAAAAAAAGAAAAGAAAAAGGGTTAACATTGTGTTAGTTATGTTCGTATTATATAAAGAATCTACACACATACATGAAACGGACACAAAGATCACCCAAACTCAGAATCATAATTTGTGAAGTACACTAAGTGTTATTCCATGTAGGAGTTGAACACACAACACTTGTAGCAGTAGATGGCGGCGAGGCGACCGCTTAAACCTCTAGGCCTACTACCTCTACTATCGTGGTCAGTCGCCTATGTGGTATTCTGTTATATGAACTTACTGTAAAGTTTCATATAAATCCGGCCAGTAGTTTTTTCCCAAATTTTCATTTATAATATTAGTAAGATATGCAATAGTTATAGTAATGGACTTAGAATTCCCCGACCAATACGACCCTCAAACCTTCAAGAAATGAGTGTACTCCTTCTTAAAAGGTCGGCAACGCACTTGTGACGGTGTTGCGGGTGTCCATTGGCGGCGGTGATCGCTTACCATCAATTTTTTTTTTTTTATTTTTTTTTTTTTTTAAGACAACTCCCACATTAGGAATAAACATCCTGTGTCGTGGGGGACTTTACAAACATACATGAAACGGACACAAAGAACATCCAGACTCGGGACAACAATTCGTGGATCACACAAAGTGTTGTAGGTACCGCGTGGGATTTGAACCCACGACACTTGGCGCAGTAGCAAGCGGCATGGCGACCGCTGAAACCACTCGGCCAACCGTGCAGTCAAACCATATTCAATAAAAAAAAACTAACTACAGCTTTCGTCTTCTCTGTTTTTACGATGTCCCTTAATGTACTATGATAACAGAGTAGCTCCAACATTCAAAATACCATGAAAATACCTCTTATAAACATAATTCCTTTACCAGGTCTAGGTGCCCATCTTGCCAGGTCGGCCGCTCGCAGGTACACGCGCTCCCGTGCTGCCGCACAGTGTCTGGCTGCAGGTGGGGACAACAGGCGTGTGGCGTGTCCCGCCCATGCTGTGGCTGTTGTTTGTCGCCAACCTTTATCTTCTTCTGCTACTCTGATTGTTCCTGGATTTTTCTGAAAAATCATTAGTCAGTAATACCAATCTATGAAATTTCTTTTCCCCATAGTAGCTCATCGAATTTCGTACTAATTGATGGTATTATTGATAGTAAACAGCAGATTTACTACAAATTATCACGAATGTTATCAACTAGCTATACCTAGCAGCTTCACTTGCAATAGTGACTCATTAGCAATTATTTATTTCAGGGCGAAAAACTTTAATGTGTACTGATTTAGATCGTAAACGGTCCGTTTGTAAATCTATTCACACACGGAACACCAGTTCAGACATTTAGGCGTTATATACAACCATTTATTTTTGTTTTTCTTTTTATATTTATAATAGAAAGGTTTGCAAGAAGACAATCTCAAACCACTATTTGTTCTAATGAGATTTTGTTTTGGACTTTATGTATGTTCAACATATTAAATTAAAAGTAAAATATTCTTAATTCCACCTTAATAATATACATTCATATATGAAAAGTCTTAAATAATACATTTATCTGTAACTATAGTCATCATCATGTCAGCCGAAAGACGTCCACTGCTGGACATAGGCCTCCCCCAAGGCTGCCCACAACAACCGGTCCTGTGCTGCTCGCATCCAACAGTCTCCCGCGACCTTAACCAGGTCGTCGGACCATCTTGCAGGGGGCCTACCAACGCTCCGTCTTCCAGTACGTGGTCGCCACTCCAGAACCTTTTTGCCCCATCGGCCGTCCTGTCTACGAGCAATGTGCCCTCCCACTGCCACTTAAGTCTGGCAATTCTACGGGCAATGTCGGGCTGTCTATGTAACTATAGTGATAGCTGTAAATTCTACCTGTCGTAATTTGGCCATCGCATCAGGGGCTATAAAGTCGGCTTGTGCAGCATGCGTGAGGAAGCACAAAGTTTGGTGACCCGTCTGTCCCAGCTCCTCCTCTCCTGGTATTACCACTTTCATGGCTTCAACCTCCTGTAACATTGTAATGATAAACAAATTTGATTATACCATTTGCTATATAGAAAACCATTTGCTAATGGACATCAGGGTGTTGTTAATATAATGATCTAAGAATTCTATAGCTTTTATTTTGCCAGAATTTTATATATAATATTGTCAGATGCCAGTTGGTATGTGTAAAAACGGTTGAACTAGTAGCCGACCCAAATAATCTTGGGAATAATATTTAAAATTTTAGCATAAATTTTAATAAAGATTTGTCTTTTGCCCGAATACGATAATAAGTATTAAAATATGATATTCATTAATAAATATATTAATTAAAAACTTAATAATTTTGAATTTATTAATAATTACGACTGTTAGGCGGAACGACATTAGTTGGGTCAGCTAGTTCATTATGAAAATGAATACATCGTGTTCCCTAGAAAAGATGTAGTGTTTGTTTTAACTGCTCAGCAAGTACATTTTAACTGCTAAGATTTATGTTACTATTTATACTACTTGGTTTTGTATACTACAATACCATTAGGTACATTTTATCAAGTAGAACTTACTATTCATTTGTGACAAAACCCGTAAAAACTAAAGTCCAAAATAGTTTTTCACGGAATTTTTCAATAACAGAGTTTCCAATATGAAAATGTACCTGGATTTTAAAATGTATTATTTTACACATTTTACTTGTATGTGATATAAGAATGATAATATATTAAAATAGAAGCAGTTTTAACTTTTAAGCAGATAAATATTTTTTAAATTCTTTATAATATTAATGATATAGACAAGTACATAATACAAGTGTTAAAAAATTGTGTCATATTTTCATGGACACCATAGATAAAGATTTTCATTTCCGCAAAGATAAAATAGCAGGAAACAAAATGCGTAAGCCCTAGTCCGGTACTCACATTAGTGAAATCCACAAGTTGTGAGATGAAAACACCGTCGAGTCTTATAAATTCCAGAGTGATTGTGTCTTCCGACACGTTCGCAGTTATATTCTCCAGCATAACATCGCCACCCTGCACACATTATATATACTCCATTATCGTCGCCCACAACACACGGTATCTGTACACTAATGTATAAAAACAAGAGAAAATATTTTTACAAGTTTCCAATTTATAAAAAGTATCCGTGCGTTTGCTGTCATGCTCACCTGATTTCGAACATTAATAAGAAGTTGTAAATTCGTAGATTTAACTAACAAAAATAATGTTATAGCTTGATAAAACAGGAATTTCATTTTTGTTTGCAATCAGGTGTATTTGTTTTTATATTTTTGTGGTCTTATTTTACGTTTGTGGCATCCTTACGTGATTGGTTCCTTCCTGAATAAAACATTGGCAAGAGTTAACAGTGCTGCCTACTTATAAAAAATATTTTATTCAAGTTTAAAGAAATTCCATTAATGAAAATGACAACAATGTCATTATTAATTAATGACTTTTTATATTTTCCTTATGTTATAACTAAATTTATAATAAGTGGTCATACACAAATAAAAAAACATTTCTTAAATTAGTAGTCCACCTTATAATTTAGTTAATGGGAATGCATTATGCTTGTGAAATGGATTGTTCTCGTGTTTTTTGTTCTTTGACTCTTTGTCATGAAAAACCACTTAAAATTAGTAGCTATGATGGTCTGAGGTGATGCAATTGTTTATGTTTTACGCACAATTGCAATTGTTTACGTAAAATGTTATAATAAAGGCATAAAAGGAGTCAATATTAAAACTTTCCATTTAGCCAAAAAATGTTAAACTGGTAGCACTGAATCATAAATGTCAACTTTTAATTTGACAAAAATGATTTCGTTCAAAAACAATTACTTTGTGAAATGATGATATTATATTTTTTTTTTGTATTTTGTTAATGTCACCTTTATAAAATAACTTTAAATTGTAAAAATATGGAACATTAAACTTTAAGTTGTAAATTTAAATTCTAGAATCTGGCTTTTTTATCAACACTTCAAAATTGTTTTGTGAAGGGAATTTCTATATTCCTTTATACGAAGATGCAAATGAAATGTTTGTCCGCAACAAAACTAAATAAAAAATGTAAATATACATGTTTAAATTTTACCAGTAATAAATGCCAGATAAATTTCAATAGGCATGTTTCTTACATTTATTTTCTTATAATATTTCTTCATTTTTTTACTATTTAATATTTTTAAGTATTTAATTTTCTAGTAAAAATTTCAATGAAGTCTCCGATGATGATGAATTAAGTTGAAGATGTGAGTTCACTATGTAATGTTTTTATTAGTCTTACACCATTTTGGATGCACGGATAATTTTATTTTTGAGGTCATTACATTACAACACGATTTTGCCCGATGTGCAACCGAACGAGACCCGAACGTCATCCGAAACGGAAAGAAGGGCGATGTTGCACTAGCGAAGAAAGACAGCTGTCGTATCATTTTCAGCTGATTTTTGTGTACGCATTGTAGACGCTGCAAACTCGATTGGTGATCAAGGCATTTCATAAGGACACTACTTCATCAGTTTTATTTACGTAGAGAATACATATAAGAAGTAAGCGTCTAGAAGTAGTAGTGCTGAAGCGACAGTTTTGCAGTGACGAACAAAGGGAGATGGTTTATTGAGCGCGGGTGGTGCGTAGCGGGCGGCCGTGACGTCACTCGGTCGAGGTGTTGAGGCGGTCGAGGCCGATGCGGCGGGCACGCTCGTGATCTCGGCGCTCCGACGAGCGCGGCTCGCGGGCGCAGCGGAGCGGGCCAGCCTGGCCTCCACTGACTCGGGCGACGAGGGCGCTGGGCATCGGCCGCCGCGCAAGCGGTCCCGCAGGCTGTCGCCGCCAGCCCGGCCCGCCCGGCCCGCAGACATGCACCAGCCTTGCGCCAACGGCGCGCCGCACGTCAACGGCGACGCGTCGCGCAATGGCGACCTGGCGCCTCCGGGCCTGCGCATGACCCAGACTGATCAGGAGATCGTGCGCCTCATAGGGCAGCATCTCATCTCCATTGGACTTGAGTGAGTACCGCTGAGCATTGTTATCATTTCTTTATCATGTCAACAACAGCTAGAAGTATCAGACGTAGTTAGATAGTTGGTATGAAACACCATGACTATCTGGCTACCTCTATCGCAGGCCTCTATATCTTTGTTTCAACTGTTGGTTGTTGAACATCCGGTAGGTGTTTCAACCTTAAATATATATCACACTAAGTACATATACTATTGTACATAATGCATGCACATTGCCAACACATTGCAAGTACAAAGGAAAACAATGAAAATGTATTTCCAGAAATATCATGACTTTTCAATATGATGGTGGTAAGTTTTTGTTGCAAAACATGTTTGTTTTTCTACACAACTTCTTTCAACAAGCATACTTAATTTAAATATATGGTTAATTCTAAATGCATGCAATATTGATAGTAAGAAGTTGTGGAAAAAAAAGATGTATGGCACATTGTGCTTGGCAGACAAAGAAATGGCCACATGAGGCAGTTTGTTTAGTATTGTCTGTTTCCTTATAGTATTGACATTCCATAAAGAGCCTTGATCTGAAGGCTTATCCAATGTTGCTTTATGGTAATGTGTTAGTGATTTCATAAAAAATACAAACTATTTAAATATGTATGAGGTATCCACATGTTTATTTTATTATTATGCAGATATTGTTTGTGAATTATATGTGTTATTTGAAGTGTATATGAGGAAATATTCTTTATTAAGCAATGATAACACTTCTTTTGTGTTATTTATTGGCTGATCATTACAAAAGGAGTTAGAACTAAGAGTTCTTGTGTGTGGGGTCATTGGCACAATGATTATCTGTTTACTTTGAACTTGTTCTGTGATAAACATACTTCTATTGGAATCTCCACACACTGTGGATTTCAGTCCATACTTACAGTGTATGTGTACTTTGGAGACTTGATTACAAAAATATATTACATTTAAAAGAATGATGAATGAAATTTGCAGGTCACTAAATGCAAACTAAGTTGTTTGTTACCAAAACAATATTATTATTTAATTTTACATTATTTGAGATAATCAAGCAGATGGCTCTGGATGGATGTTGGGTGTCCATCACCCAACCAGGGTATGCAACAGGGTTATATTTACAAGTTGAAATCAGACCGACTAAAACGTCATGGTCTACCGCAGTTTTAGTCTTGAAATAGAAATAGACCTGACATAATGGGTGTTTAGTGTATGGTAACTTTACAGTAGTATTAGTCAGACTTAACAATTTCTTTATTTGAATATGCGAAAGATTTTTTATCATATGACTATGAGGCCTTTCTCTTGGAATCTAGGCTGCATTAATTAAACACTTGCTAGTAATTATGTGAAGTTAAGTGTGTGTGTTACAATAATTACTATTATTGAGTAACATTAATATTATGAGTCATTTTTAAAACATTATAAGTGAAATAAACAACCAAAGTAATTTAGTTTTCAGTATTAAGTTTTCTTGACAATCAATACTTCAAGTTATTTTGCACATTTCTTAATAATCAACACAAGTCATCAACATTTAATGTTTTCAATTCAAATAATTTTTATTCGTCTTCCTAGCCTTAATATTCCCAAGATTAATTGGGGTTGGCTACAAGTATAACCGGTTTTGCCTGCAAAGGTAGAATTTCTGAATTTGAAGATTGAAATAGTTATCAGTATATTTGAGGGCACTGACTTCCCAATAGCGATTGTCGTAGGTTATGACAACCAGAACTGATGGCTTAACATGCTTTCCGAAGCATGGAATTTCAAATAATTTTTGCTATTGCTTTCTTTTTTTTATAGGGGCAAAGAAGCTCTTTTTTTGAAGGTTTGATGGTCGTATTGGACTGGGAACACTGCAGGCGACAGCTCGTTCCACAGTTTTGTTGTGCGAGGCAGAAAGTTTCGGGAAAAGCGCACAGTTGTGGACTGCCAACCATCTAGATGATGGGAATGAAATTTCTGTCGCGTAGGTCGATGGCGGAAAGAGGCGGCAGGGATCAGTCCGAACAATTCCTCGGAGCACTCCCGAGTAGCCGAATTGGAAGTTCTTGGCAATCGACGATACGAGGCGCTCTCCGCTGAATGCGGTCCAGAGGGAGAGCTGGTATTTGGGTGCCCATGCCCAAAGATGAGGACAGTATTCCATGTGAGGCCGAACCTGCGCCTTATAAAGGCGGTGGGCCTGAGTGAAATACCGCCTCGATATATTGAGCACACCAAGCTTCTTCGAGGCCAATTTGGTCTTACCTTCCAAATGGCCACGAAACTGGACTTCGTCGACACCAAGTATTCCAATATTGGCTGAGGCAGATAGGGGAGTGTCTTCAAAACGAGGACATACGACCCACGGCAGTTTTTTAGTGGTGAATTCGCAAATTTGTGTCTTTGTGTGGTTATTTGGACTAAATTAGGTCTACCCAATCTGAGACCTTTGCCAAAGAGGTCTCAATTTCAGATACAAGTTTGTTTCGACTCTCAATGACGTTGTGTGATATGGCTGCATCATTGCCTATTCAATGTGTGTGATTTGCTCATAACTGTGTCATCAGGTAAACCTGAGCAGAGAGGATTGATGGACATAAATTTCCTATATGAGGCACAGTATAGCACACTGCAGTAAGTGGTTGAATTTATCTGCACTAGCTTGCGCTTATTCATTATTATAGCCAGGCTCAAGTGATATCAAGAAGTCCTTACATTTTTTCACTTTCTGACCCAGGACATTGTGCATAACCAACAAAAGCAGTGTCATCTGCAACGATGGCAAAGGTGGAAAGATGTAAAGATTCTTACAGAAGTATATTATGGAGTGCACAGGTATTTATAGAAATTAGGGAAGATCTGAAACTTACGGAAACCGAACTGGAACAATGTCTGAATACTGTCGTGCTGAGTCTTCTTGTAAAACTACTAAGTGTATGCTTGTTGTAATTTATTGGATAAATAAACTATTATATTTATTTATTTAACAATAAATAAATAATGTAATAATTTACACATTCTATCTTAGAGTACGGTGGTAAAGCTTCATGGTCTCATCATCAATCTATCGCCGTCCATTGTTGAACATAGAGCTCCCCGAAGGAGCTAACCACTCCGGTCTTGTTAGACTACGTCCATCTGCTGCCAGTCACTTCCCGTCAAGTACAGTACCATTATTTCCGAGACGTGTCACACAGTTTTGTCAATTAAGAAATAATCTTTTAATAAGAAATAAACCATTGAATTAATCATTTATACACATCCAATGTCGTTTTCTGTAAGTCGTTTAATAAACAAGTAATAATGCCCGTTTGGATTAAAGAGAGCCTAAAAGTGACATTGAAAAAACAGTTAAAGAGAAAGTACATTTGTTGGGAAGCCCTTAAGAAGAAATGGGGTAATGAATTCGAAGTCTTTTTGGTTTTTTCGATTAACCATTTGAACTTCTCTTGGCAATGATCACTTTTCTTTTATTATACACTCAGTTTTCCAAAATTGTAAAATGTAACCAGCCAAGTGTCCAGGTAACAGTAATAGGTGCGTGCTTATTACGTGATTGGGATTAATTATGTGTAGCGCAAATGTATGTGTTTACAATATTTATCTATCCATATCACGCACTGACAGTTTCAAGACTCTGCTCGCCCAATAACCTATTTTCTGTCTGTACACAATGAACACGTAACCACTTATCAATTGATCAGTCACACATTTATCTTGTTAAAACACTTAATAATTTCGATAATGATCGCGTATTTCGATAATGTCCTCTGTATGGTATAAGTTTGCGAAATCTGTACAATCATCATTATTATTGCGTATGCCAGAATATGGTCATATCGAATAATCTTTGACCTCCGAAATAAATAACTTTCAGCAGTTGATGAGGAAAATATAATACACAAAAAAAACTTATAAACATTACCGTGAGGTATGGTCAAAGTTGTTGTAATTATTGATGCATTATTAAAGAAATAAAGTCGTATAATATTGACACGGTCGATGATACACTCTTTTGGTAGGTAATTCTTCTTTCATATCATATCTATACTAATATTATAAAGCTGAAGAGTTTGTTTGAACGCGCTAATCTCAGGAACCGTTGGTCTGATTTGAAAATTCTTTTAGGATAGTCTATTTTTCGAGGAAGTCTATAGGCTATATACGAGCTACATACGCCATATCGCATCATCTCGCTGAGATCAATAGGAGCGGAGCACTAATGAAGAATGTTATAAAAACCGGGAAAAAATATTAGACTACGGGCAATAAGAGACGTAAACGAGGTTGCGTACGATAGCTAGTTTACTATATAGTTAAATAGGCATCAAGAATGTTACAGTTTTTCCTGCATAATAGGCTAAATCAACATCTTAAAAATTAGACGATATACTAGAAGTAAGTTTAGTAATTACTTCGTGATGATCGGGAGATAGTGACAAATTGAGACAGGGCTTGTAATATGTACTTTTAAAATACAGGTTCAAGTTAAATGTAATTAAGTCACAGTCATTGATAGTACAGGCTAAAGTTATACTATATTACAAGTGGTTGAAAAGTCGGTTGGTGTTACAGCTTTGCCTTTGTTTAGTTTTGCTCAACTTGATGCTGGCAATCCCGTGCCCTCACTTTTCTGAAGAATGTATTCAATTCTACATCTATTCTCCGAAATACCTGTCGTATAATAATTAATTGCCTCGGTGGCGCAGTGGTAGTGAATGCGACTGCTGTGCTTGAGGTCTCGGGTTCAAATCCTGAGTCGGACCAAGTGTTTGTGATCTACAAATATTTGTTTCGGAGTTTGTGTCTTTTCTATGTATCATATGTATGTATTTCCAAAAAAAAGTATATATGTATTCATATCAGTTGTCTAGTACCCATAACACAAGCTCTGCTTAGCTTGGGACTAGATGGCGAGGTGTTAGATGTCCAAAAAAAAAAAACTAAGACTAAATGTATGTGTATATCTGTCTATGGATCTTAAACGCTTTCTTTGCTAATGCCGTCAGAATATTTATATTTACAATACCCTGATTGGCTAATAGTTATACTGAAAATACCCCTGTGTATGTTTTTTTAGTTATTTATTGAGGAAATTTAAATATTTTCGTATGTACGTACACACATGTATGCAACTATAGTATTTCTCAGAATCATCTCACACTGGTTAGAATAGTCAAGTTCGAGTCCTAATGATGGGCAGGTGATGTGGCATTTTTACAACTTCGTTTCTTTTAATCTGTGCGAGGGATTTCGTCAGAACCAAAAGGGACGGAAGTATGCGCTTGCGCTGCGCTATCTTATTTGATAAATGAGCGCGCAGTTGAGATATAGCACTTAATGCGTTTATTTTTAAGCTCTCTTTCTGTAACTAAATCTCACAATATTAAGTGAAGCCAATTATCTTGTAGTTTATTTTGACACTGGAAAGTGTTTGTTAGCTTGATCTTTCTCCGATCGTGTCGAATAGCCGTCACATGGATTGTAAGAGTGAGCGAACAGAAAGTGCACCTGTATTTGCGCACACACTTGTGCATTATAATATCTCGTGCGTAGTGGGCTAGTCTCCGTTGAGACTGGCCGCTATGGCCGAAAGCGGTTCACCTCATCCTAGGAGTATTTTTTCATCATTTGTTGGTATCCCTCCCTAGGCGTAATACAGCTCTGCTCATAATTGAACACCTACCACACAACAATGGTGTTTAGCAATCTTTTTGTTCCTTACTAAGTGAGTTAAATTACCTGAATTTAAAAACCCCTTTCCTTAAATTTTTTCGAAGTTACTCGGCATCATAGATCGTTTGTTCTTTTTTTTGTCCATTGTTTTAGCCTGAAATACATTATAATACACATACACTTTGAAATTGGACCAAGGCGGGAATTCAACTTAAACATTCACATAATTATCGAGTTCAGAAGGAGTGTTAATGACAAACAACTTTGTCGAGATCAAAAATATTAGATCCCTAATTATTAAATTTACATAATGAAACTCAGAATCACTCAACTCTTTGTTAGAAACAAAATCAAAAATCAAGAACTTTTCAATGAACTTACGAAAGTACAAAGACACAAGTAAATTTTTGTTTTAAATTTTCTCTTTCGCTGTACAACATACCATATACATACTCGTACAATTCTTAGAAATAACTGTATTGATAACATACCAAAGAAGTTCCTTACTGTATTTTAATGACTCAAGAAAAACCATTGTAATTTGAAGATGGGAATGTGCCATGAAGATTTTATAGCTGGCTTTTTTCTCATTAACTCTGCTTACTACATTGAAGAGCAGGTTAAGTAATGAATAAACTCTTATAATATAACTACAGTGTCTGACAACTGAATACGGTGCATAAAAACCGCAAAACAATAATTGCTGGAAGGTCTGTACACTTCCGTAAATACAACACGTAAAACCGCATGCAATCGTCTACACTCATTAACTCACAATGTCTTATTATTGTACTAAGACAAAAGATTGACGTTGATTTAACAGACTCCAATCAAATGAGGTTCAAAGTTCTCTTTTCCGTTTATACTTGTCTTCACAGCATTTATGTATTACGTCTCAGTTATTATTTAAAATTTCTTTGAAAATTACGATTCTTTATATCAACAAGATCACTCTTTTATTTCACGCCTTTAGGGGTGAACATGCCAATAATCCTTATGTACCTACAGATTACATCAGAAAAAGCATAAACTGCAAATATGACAATTTGAAGCCTGAGCGGTTTAGACTGTATGTTGACGATTCAGTCAGTCATGTTAGCCAGTCAGATTTGGAAATTATTTATTTGTTTGCACTTCCCGTATCGTCCCATTCAATTCGAAGATATTTAGCAAACACATCCAGAAAAAGTTAGAAAGAAGTTAGTAAAAAATACTATTAAGCACGCGATCGAAGCCGAGGGCAACATTTACTAGAGAAAGTAAACAGAATGCACAGATATCATCCCGTCAACGGGTCACGTTGTTTTTAAACCAGTTCGATGCCCACTGCTGCGGTAGGCCCGGCATTGCTGTCGAGTAACGAAAGACGACACAGCGAGTGTGTCGTAAGCGAACGTCATCTCGTCATGGCCCCTCCCACTGCGCCCACGCAACTCAACTAGTAGCACAGCGAAGACTAATAAACTGCAGCTATACGTGCTCTATCTTATTATAGAAAATATCAACACCAGTGCGTGTTTCGACAGCTGTTTATCGCTGTGTTACATTAAAACATGAATCTAGCTAGCTATCAATGAAAAGAGTTTTAAATTTAAGTATCGCGAAATACAAACAATAAATATTGACGATGACTTGACAAAATTGCATCTATTATTTCCGTAAATAGTTTTTTTTTATCAGTGTAACTACCGATAGTATTGTAAAGTTGGAAAGAGAGAACGCTAACATTCGTCATGCACGTTTTGTATCAACTGCAGACTCGAGGTTATAGAAACATGTTCTTCTTCATTTCTAGTCGTTGTAAAGTTACCCGACATGTTTACTAGAGCCTTCTTGTATATAAACAATTAATTCAATAGCTTTTAACGGTTTACTGTTGGACATAGACCTATCCTTAGCAAGGAGGTTACAGCCAGCTATACCACGATGGCCAGACCAGGGTTGAATTAATAGAATTTAAATCATTAAAGAGATTTACAAAATTTATTTAGTCTGTCTAGTCGTTTTAAATTTAAATAGTCAAAATAGTCTGCCGCGCACAGCAAAACTGTGGAATGAGCTTTCGCCTGCGGTGTTCTGGACCAATACGACCTTCAAACCTTCAAGAAAAGAGCGTACTCCTTCCTAAAAGGCCGACAACGCACTTGTAACGCCTCTGGTGTTGCCGGTGTCCATGGGCGGCGGTAATCGCTTATCATCAGGCGATACGTCTGCTCGTTTCCCCCTATATAATAAAAAATAAAAATAAAAAATCAAAATGAGTAATTTTTGACCTACGTCCTACTCAATTTTTAGACTCTCTTCTTCAGATTTTTAATGTTTAAAAAAACTGCATCGGTGGCGTGCTTTAAGTTCTCGGTCTCGGGTCCGATTCCCGGCTCGGACCAAATGTTTGTATGATCTGCAAATATTTATTTCGGAGTTTGGGTGTTTTCTATGTATATTAAGTATGTATTTACCAAAAAAAGTTAAATGTATTTATATCATTTGTCTACCCATAATACATGCTGTGAAAGCGTAACGGACAGATAGTTACTTTCCAATTTATGATATTTGTATGTACGTGTATATCTACCGTACTAAGTTTTTATCCTTAGTTCTGACTTCAGTTACGGAGAATCTCAGAAAAAAAAATTACTTCATTTATTTTAGTTAAAGTTAACTTTTATAATTCTTATAATAAACCAACGCGATAACTTTTAAAACTAGACGGTATTTATTTTGTAACTTAAAATAATGAAAAGGGAGAGCCACGCTTCGACATGGCTGGGCCGGCTCGACCGAAGTGATACCACGGCCTCACAGAAAACTTCACCTCACTGAGTGAGTGAAAATACCGGAGGCCCTTGAGCCTCCCCCATCCCCCTGCCCATCCTCCAAAGGCCAGTAACGCACTTGTGACACCTCTGGTGTTACGGGTGTCCATGGGCGACGGTAATCGCTTACCATCAGGTGATACGCCTGCTTGTTTATTCCCCTATTCTATATAAAAAAAAATGCTTCTGCGTGTTATATTCAAACGCAAATTACAAATAAGCTAACTGCATAATAAGAAGACGAACATAAGAGAAAGTGTTTGCAAATATTGCACAACTGGAATAATAATTACTTGGATGGTTTAATTATTTAAATATATACTATTTGTTTATAACATTATTCACTAAAATTTAAAATAAAACCTAAAACGTAGGAATAAAAAAAGGTTGGTTTAGTAGGCACATCTGCAAAAGATTTGCTTAAAATAATATTTTGTGGTGCCGTGGTAGGTATAACTCCGGGCGCTGTATCCAAAGCTTCCCTTTAGGATCGGAAACCATCCCGGGATCCTCGGAATACACTGGTAAAAATCAGAATGTACCTACCTGGTAAATACAAAATTAGCGGTGCCGCTTTTTTGCTTGACTTATTGGAGACACTACCGAGCCCTCAGTAAATATCTAATTAAGTAAGTTTGCATGTTTGTAGTTTATGCGTTCTGACACCATTAATTAGATTATAACGAAACTTTGGAGGAATGCCCGCGAGGGTTCTTAGACCCAAAGATCTATCCATAAGTGTATTTTTGTTTCTTCACTTGTTTATACTTGGAATTATAATACATGCCGATGCAGCTACTCTCTACAATTAGTAATACTTAACTGCACACATATCACACTGGTAGCCTGATCCTAAACTTGTCAGAGCCTGTACTATGGGAAAAAGACTGGTGATAAACATACTTAAATATTACTCAATTCTTGGAATCGAGCGACGACCTCCGGTGTACCAGTAACAGTCACTAACAGGCACCTCACAATGTGTTAAATCCAATAGGCACCGTGCCTCGGAGCACGTTAAGCCGTCGGTCCCAGTTGCCATGAAACTTGGTAATCGAGTCAGTGCCCTCAAATATACTGACGCTAGTTTCAACCTTCGAATACAGTTTACTCTCAGGGTTGCGGAGGTCTGATGCCGGTCGCTTCGTGGAAAACTGATATTCAGGTAAAACAGGTGGAACTATTAGCCGACCCCTAATAATCTTGGGAATAATAAGGGCTAGGAAGAAGGAAGAAGAAGAGGCACCTCTAATGTGATTCCAATGATTTAATAGTTAATATTTATATTTACTAATTACCTAGACTTATCAACTTTGAATATGTACGTTATTACCTAGTAATATTGTCACAATTTTATACAAACTCATTAAAGGTAAAGTCATTAACTTTTAAATGGTTTGTTTAATATCATTGGCCGTAACGGTCAATATCATATGATTGTATAAATTTCCCTTCCTACCTATGTGTTCCTATATTGTAAAACACCATAACTTGAAACTAAATCTTTTCTCGCTAGAAGAAAATAAACTAGCCACTGACTGCACGGTTGGCCTAGTGGTTTAAGCGGTCACTACGCCGTTTGCTACTGCGCCAAGTGTCATGGGTTCAAATCCCACGTGGGACATCACTTTGTGTGATCCACAAAGTGTTGACCTGAGTCTGGATGTTCTTTGTGTCCGTTACATGTATGTTTGTAAAGTCCCCCACGACACAGGATGTATATTCCTAATGCGGGAGTACCCGTGCCCACTTCGTTGGGCGTTAACCATCCGCTTTTCTTCGACTTGATTTACAAATACTATTATTTTTAACTGCATTTTTTGTTCAATCATAAGGAAATATAGCCTATGTCACTCCTGAATAGTGTCGCTTTCTCTTAGTGAAAGAATTTTCAGGATCGGATCAGTACTTTCTAAGATTACCCCCTACAAAGTTAGAAACTTTACCTCTTTTTCTCTTTTTTTGAAAAATGTCTCTAGTAATATATACTAATATTATTAGTATAGATTACTAGATACATTTTTCACACGGCCTTCTGATCCCAAACATGTTGTTGATAAGTTATACACAGACAGAGAATAAATGATTGTGCTTATCATAAAATTAGAATTGAACCAATCATCTCTTAACCACTAGTCTTCTGGACGTCCCTAGCCAAATAGATACTCTACGAACGTAACCGTCTTTAAAAAACTAACAAATGTATGGAACTGCCGTCATCTCAACGCTAAGTCACTTGGAGTAAACAAAATATCCTACTAATATTATAAACGCGTAACTTTATGAATATCTTTGTTGCGCTTTCATGCAAAAACTACTGAATGGATTTTTATGAAACTTTACAATAATATAGTTTATACATCAGAATAACACATAGGCTACAATTTATAAAGATACTAGCTTCGCCTCGCGGCGTTGCCCGCGGTTACTGTCGTACCTTGGGTAGCACCGCGGGGTTCAGCTAGTTAACCAATAACACGAAAGAGAATAGACACTTTTATTCTCTTGTATTATTGGTTAGCGACTGTAGAAAGAGACAAGACGTAAAACACTTATATTTTCGCTAAAGGGCAAGATTGCCAGGCTTGCGGTCTTATGCTACTATCGCCCACAAATTCATTATCTAAACTTATATTACAACTAATTAAATATCTAGAGAACCGTTCGTTCTTGTGTGTGAGGTCGTTGATATAGTGTTGAACCGGTGGATACATAGCTACGTTATCTATCGAACTGTCGACCGCAAACGTTCTAGTTAAGTTGCGATAATTCGTAATTTCCTTGTGTCGCGCCAATGTTACCTCGCTATTTTATTTTTATTGATCTGTATCAATTTTTATACCGTTTGAAGCAGCTTAAATATATTATATTGGATAAAGTTTAATGTGTATATGTCCATTGTTAGAACATCTAGTCATATCGTTACTCTTTTTATCATTATCTCGGTCGAAAGACGTCCACTGCTGAGCATAGGCCACTTTTAAGCCTCTACACTACAACTGACCCATTGCCACCCTCATTAAACGGCTTCCCACGACCTCCACCAGGTTCATCAACAAGACCAATGAAATTAAATACTCAAAACCGCGTCGAAGTAATACAACTGATATGCACTACTTTCTGCGTCTCTAAACAAATAATTTTTAAATTTGAATCAGTGGTTCCTGAGATTAGCGCGTTTAATAGTAACAAACAAACATAAATTAGTGTAAGTTTCTTGCGTGTTATAAGTTATCTGTGTAACTTTAGGTACTCTGTACATATTGAGAGCGGTCCGCTTCGTGACAAATCTGTATGAACAGATAACTGTATTTGATACGTCGGACTAACAATCTAGTTATATACTTTAAATGTAATAAAACATAGAAACAGGTTTCCTGTACTTGATAGAAACATCGTCATTACCGTAATTGTATTGGTTACTACATTTATTTTTGTATATTATATACACGAAACTCGCAATTATCCTATGATGTTGGTGTTCACAAGTAGAATTTGTAAATCAATGTGTGTAGGTAGATTGATGTGAGACTGAGATTGAGTTTTTATCGAATGAATACTTTGTTATCTATTACTTGACTTGATATATACTGCAGTACATGAGCTATTATTATGATAAGTATTAAGAACGTATGGTCATCTTTTTTTTTTATAGGATTCTGTTGTAGCTAATTAAGTGTTGTCTGCAGTTTCACTCGGGCTGATGAATGTTATGTTAAAATGAGATATAGTTTTATTCTTATATTATTTAATTAATTTTAAATAATTTAATTTTTAATTATTTAAATAATAATTTAATTAATTTAATCCAAATAAATATAACCTTATGAGTTATATTTATTTGGATTTGTAATTCGATTATTTACAATACTATTTCTAAAGCGGAATATGGGTAAGGAGTATGAACTGCGTGTAAATCCGATCAAAACACAGGTCATTATAGTGGGTAGCCCCGGTCTACATTGTAGATTCAACTTCTACAAGATACCAGACATTGTTTGCAGCAGCGCGATTGTTTCATTCAGTGAGAAAGTCAAAAACTTGGTGATAGGTACCTATCCTGGGGCCCTTTAGATTAGGGAAATTAGCAGCAGTAGCGGGGTCTCTACGATTTAATAAATTTAAGATATGTGCGCCTTACTATTGCTACCCTAAATAATGTAACTTACCATAATATCTGTACACAGGTTGTCTGTAAGAGATCGCCATGAGCGTTAAGACCGCCACATTTGTATATTACAACTTTTTTCTATCTGATTGTGTGTACGAGTACAATCAAGATAAATAATATAAAAATGTTTCGGTGCAGGCGCAGCGCTGCCCTCCTCATGGAAGAGTCGGGGCTTCACCTGGAGCACCCTGCGGCGGCCACGTTTCGTCAGCACGTGCTCGCCGGAGATTGGGTGAAGGCAGACCACGATCTGCGCGCGCTTCACGACTTGCTCCGCGACTCGCCGCACGTCGAACCACACAATCTAGCCGTTAGTCATTCGACTCGCTCTATCGAGTTCCGTCTCACACAGGAGAGCAAAGATAATAGAAGGGCGATCGTTTGGATTCGCAGGAGATGAAGTTCGTAGTGCTGGAGCAGAAGTACCTGGAGCACCTGGAGGCGGGGCGCGTGCTGGACGCGCTGCACGTGCTGCGCAACGAGCTGACGCCGCTGCAGTACGACACGCCGCGCGTGCACCGGCTGTCGGCGCTCATGATGTGCGCCGACGCGGGCGAGCTGCAGGCGCGCGCGCACTGGCCGGGCGGCGGGCCGCTGTCGCGCGCGGCCGTGCTGGCGCGCGTGCAGGCCGTGCTGCCGCCCGCGCTCATGATGGCGCCGGGCCGCCTGCGCGCGCTGCTGGCGCAGGCCGCGCAGCAGCAGGCCGCGCGCTGCCGCTTCCACGCCGCGCCGCGCCCCGCGCCCGCCAGCCCCGCCCCCGACCACATCCCCTTCACGCTGCTGGCCGACCACCACTGCTCGCCCGACACCTTCCCCATTCACTCGCTGCAGGTACTGCCCGTACTCATACTCCCGTCTACACTCTTCACGGAACACAAATGCTTCGCAAAGAAGCCGTACTTTAGCATCCTGGAAATTCTGTGCATAAGAAACACATTTTCAATAACCCATAGATTCTCGTCACAATTATGTCTACCACAAAAATAAAATACACTTGGAATTATAGTACACTACGGTGACGATTCGTATCAATGTCGACCCACAAACCTACACAAACACATGCACACTAAAATACGTCTTGAACCTTTCACACCTACCTGACCTTACTTACATTCATCCTGCAGGTTCTAAACGAGCACTGCGACGAGGTGTGGTACTGCAAATGGTCGCCGGACGGGATGAAGCTCGCGTCGGGCTCCAAAGACAACACCGTTATGATATGGGACTTCGATCCTGTGGCCAAGCGCCTCTCCTTTAGGTAACTGCATGGAATTCTTGCTTGCTGCACATCCAAAGCTCAACCTTTCTTTACAAAATGGAGTAATTTTAATGAAAACCTGATTAGAGTAAAAGAAAAATAAATATTCATCGTAAAATAATGCACCAATTATTTTAAAATTGCCAAAATATTTCGGTCCACTGTTACAGGAAATCCTTGGAGGGTCACACGTACGGTGTCTCGTTCCTGTCGTGGAGTCCGGACGGGCGGTACCTCATCGCCGCCGGACCTGAAGACTGCCCCGATCTCTGGATATGGAATATGGAGGTAATTATACTTTGCACTGTCATTTGTACCGTTATTAAAGTATGTTTTTGCCCTGGTGGGCAACTATAAAATTCACAAATATGTCTCTGGACTGTTCTCTGGTTAGCCTCATTTCTCATTATAGACTTACAGCATTTCATTTACCTATCCACCATGAGCCTTTTTTACCCTAATTCAAGTTTTATTATCCATTATTTTTTTAAATTGCTTCATCCTAAATAAAGTTAGGAAGTGTGTGGAAAGACAATGACGTAATTATTTGCTTGAGACTGATCAAATATTCACACTAGTCAATACTAGATGTATGTTTATCGTAATAGTCAAAAAGTATTATTTGTTATACTTAGTTACACATGAGTTTAATATGAAACAGTGAATGAATGGAAGGAATGTGATATTGCGCAGACGGAGCAGCTGCACCTGAAGATGACGCACTCGCAGGAGGACTCGCTGACGGCGGTGGCGTGGCACGCGCTGTCCGACAAGTTCGTGTGCGGAGGCGCCCGCGGACAGTTCTACCACTGCGGCCTCGACGTACGTAGCGCTAGGGCCGGGGCGGGGTCGGGGTCGAGCTGGGGTGGTCCAGCGCCCTCTCACGTCCGCGCTGTTGCAGGGCACGCTCATCAACAGCTGGGACGGAGTGCGAGTCAACGCGCTGTGCTGCCGCGCCGACGGGCGCTCCGTGCTCGCCGCCGACACGCACCACCGCGTGCGCTCCTACGACTTCAGCGACCTCACCGACAGGAACCTGTGAGTCACCAACACCCCCCAACACTCCTCCCACCCCCACACGCACACCTCACCGACAGGAACCTGTGAGTCACCAACACCCCCCAACACTCCTCCCACCCCCACACGCACACCTCACCGACAGGAACCTGTGAGTCACCAACACCCCCCAACACTCCTCCCACCCCCACACGCACACCTCACCGACAGGAACCTGTGAGTCACCAACACCCCCCAACACTCCTCCCACCCCCACACGCACACCTCACCGACAGGAACCTGTGAGTCACCAACACCCCCCAACACTCCTCCCACCCCCACACGCACACCTCACCGACAGGAACCTGTGAGTCACCAACACCCCCCAACACTCCTCCCACCCCCACACGCACACCTCACCGACAGGAACCTGTGAGTCACCAACACCCCCCAACACTCCTCCCACCCCCACACGCACACCTCACCGACAGGAACCTGTGAGTCACCAACACCCCCCAACACTCCTCCCACCCCCACACGCACACCTCACCGACAGGAACCTGTGAGTCGCCAACACCCCCCAACACTCCCCCCACCCCCCACACGCACACGACCACCACATACAGCGCCATCTACCGAAGATACTGAACACACACTGAACTACGAAGTAGCTACACGGAGTAACTACCAATCTACCAATAGAAGGTCCCGCGCCGATTGCCATATATACAACATCCCAACATCAACTGTTGGGCAGTCCAGGCATAATCACCTCGCCTGGTCGGAGGATCCTCCCGTCCTCCACAAAACAATACTTTTTCTAATGTCACCGTGTTATACAGCGAGGCGACATAAATGAGCTGTGTAACATTCCAATTTATATAATATACTATCTGTATAAATAAGTATGCGAATGCAGTGCTTCAAGTCTCAGGTTCGATTCCCGGGTCGGAACCAAATGTTTGTATGATCTACAAATATTTGTTTAGGCGTTTTCTATGTAAAATATATATGCATTTACAACAAAAAAGTATACATGTATTTATATCAGTTGTCTAGTACCCATAACACAAGTTTTACTTAGCTTGGGGACTAGATGGTGTTGTGTGTTAGATGTTCAAAATAATAATTATTATAATAATCCTTTGTATAGTCTAATTTACTTCATCTAGAGTTCAAGCAGGAGACACAAGCAACGGAAATTCAATTAATTTTCTTGCAGGTTGACTGTCATTTGATTTTAAAACAAGGTGTGTTTTAGAGATATGATGTGTTGAATGAGCGGTGTGTGTGTGTGTGCAGTATCCAGGAGGAGCACGCGGTGATGGCGATGACGCTGAACGCCTCGGACTCGCTGCTGCTGCTCAACGTGGCCAACCAGGGCGTGCACCTCTGGGACATACGTTAGTACTTGCCATACCTTACTACTTTCAACTTAACATTTTAGGTGTCCCTTATACCATAATACTCATAGCTTGACCGCCTTGGTGGCGCAGTGGTAGCGTATGCGACTGCTGTGCATGAGGTCTCGGGTTCGATTCCTGGGTCGGACCAAATGTTTGTATGATCTGCAAATATTTGTTTCGGAGTTTGGGTGTTTTCTATGTGTATATGTATTTAAAAAAAAAAGTATGTATGTATTTATATCAGTTGTCTAGTACCCATAACACAAGCTCTGCATAGTTTGGGACTAGATGGCGTTGTGTGTTAGATGTTCGAAATATTTATTATTATTATTATTTTGTGTTTTAGCCTGCCATGAATTGAAATTACTGTTGTTTATAAAAGTTTCTTTAAAATAAAAGAAACTTTAAATTAAGAGTATAATAATTTACATTAATTATAGTGTTTATTATTTTCGTTATAGTACACAAATATCTATTTTTTATCTGTTAGCGAAAGCGCTACAAGATATAACAAAAAAAATTTAAGGGGAACTGAAAGAGTCGTAATGGTTCTTGATTTTTACTTCAGTCACTAACACTTTTGCTTTCGATTCTATTTCGGTAAGTTAATTTTCTATCATTTGTTATCTTGATAGTTAAATTTATTTCATTTAAATATGTTTGTAAGTATTTTTATTATTCAGGGGGTTCATTCGTTATTATGTATGTATATCCGGAGGAGTATAGTTGAGTGTATGTGGCGTGTGGTGTGTGTTGCAGGGGCCCGTGCGCTGGTGCGGCGGTTCCGCGGGCTGAGCCAGGGCCACTTCACCATCCACGCCTGCTTCGGGGGCGCGCACCACGACTTCATCGCCTCCGGCAGCGAGGACAACAAGGTACCCACCACCGCCACCATCGCCACCATCGCCCCTCTAGCTTACTTGTCTTCGCCTTCACTCTCACCCTGAGGCCCTAATAACTAAGTCGAGAGATTGTAGGTTCACTGACCTACGACAAATATTTGTGTGATGTGCATGAATCATTTGTTTTATTCTTTTTTTATGTCATGAATGGGCCGGCTCGACCGGAGTGATACCACGGCCTCACAGAAAACCAGTGTGAAATAGCGCTTGCGCTTTTTTTCACCGAGTGAGTGAGGATACCGAAAGCCTATACCCCATCCCCCGAAGGCCGGCAACGCTCTTGTGACGCCTCTGGTGGTGTCCATGGGCGGCGATAATCGCTTACCATCAGGCGATACGTCTGCTCGTTTAACTCCAATACAATAAAAAGAAATGACTCCTTAGTCTGTTTGCAAGCATGATGAATCCCAGAGCGATGATCACTATACTCATTACGAATGCAGAATGGTGACCCACACTATGGCGGTCTAGTGAAACATTTTTTTTTTTTTTTTTTTTTATTGAATTGGAGGCAAACGAACAGACGCATCACCTGATGGTAAGCGATTACCGCCGCCCATGGACACCTGCAACACCAAAAGCGTCACAAGTGCGTTGCCGACCTTTGGGGGATGGGGAGAGGGAATGGGGGAGGGGTTGGGGTATGGGCCTCCGGTATCCTCACTCACTCGGTGAAACACAGCGCAAGCGCTATTTCACACCGGTTTTCTGTGAGGCCGTGGTATCACTCCGGTCGAGCCGGCCCATTTATGCCGAAGCGCGGCTCTCCCACGGTGGATACAACATACCGATTGGGTGGACGTTATCTATAATAAATATTACTAAACCCTTTTAAGGAGAGACAAATGTTCAGCAATAGGCTTTTTCATAATATTTACCTTTTAGGTAAATATTATGAAAAAGCCTATATAAGTACATTTAATTTTATCATCACTCTGGGCACCGCAGTAACTGCCTTGTCTGGGATTGGAATGGATCTGAATGGAATGTAGCACAGACATGAATTAGCACTTAGAGTAAGCACTCACCGACGAAGTAACGGCTAAGAGCAGTTCCTAAGTCAGTACATCTATTTTTCCATCCCTTTCCAATGTTCTTTAACAGTACAGAGGGATTTAGGTTCCTTTGCAATCGTTTATAAATAAGAATTATGTTTAAAGTATTAATATTTTCTCCATGCAGGTATACATATGGCACATAAACGGTGAAGAGCCAATAGCTGTGATCTCCGGCCACACTCGGTGCGTGAACTGCGTGTCGTGGAACCCGGTGCACCACGACGTGCTGGTGTCCGCCTCCGACGACTACTCCCTGCGCCTGTGGGGCCCCAGGACCCACCAGTCCTAGTACCCCTACTCTGTGGGGCTTTAGGACCCGCCGGTCCTAGCACCCCTACACTACAGCGTACCGCATGTTCGGCGCTATCCTCGAGGGCGTCTTCTCACGAGGGGTTGACTGACTCCGCCGGTAACTCACTTACCATCGACTACGAACCTAGTTGACGACTGAACACTTTAGGGACTTAAAAAGCGAGACACGACTCATGTACATAATGTTCACCAGGTCCAATAATTAGTATCCTTTATTTTAATTGTATGACAATTCTTAACCTATTCGATTAACAAAAAGCTATTTTTTTTTGGAGTTGGTTGCTAAACGTTAAACATATTGTAGTTCGTGTCTGCTTCAGATTAAAAGTTCCTTTTATTATTTCGAATGAAAATATAAACAGAATAAATGGTATTATAGAAGATGGTATGTAAGTTACTGGGAAGTAGGCCTCGTCCACGATACACTCAAATCTAAACCTTAAGTATGTGCAAGGTAGTGTTGAGATTGTTGTGTATCGTGTGCAGACGACGCGTTACGACACTCCACACACACACATACTCAGATCGCGTTGTGACCATCGCGGCACGGGGAGAGTGACGTCACCGTTGTGACGTGTTCGTGCGATGGTACATCGGGAACATACTGGTGTCAAAATATTTGGAAATTCCATACTCTACAGATGTGGTCGCCATACAAATGATTTATTGTATTAACAAGCGCTTTTGTTAAAATCGCACATATCTGTTGAATTTATATTATGTATTATGTTTGATATAAATGTCTATTTTGATTAGAAGAGTAACCGACTTCAAACGAACTGCCACTCATAAGAAATAAAAATTCTTTCAAATCGGTTCATAAACAACAAAGATGATGTTTATTGAAGTATATTGAAGTCTGAGTTGCTCGTGTGTGAACTGACAGTTGTGGCAATGAAGTATAATTATAGTTTAGATTTACATAACAAATTTTTAAGTTGGTAATGGACTATGAGCTAGCCTGAACCGTGGGTCTTGTATTCCCAGCGGTGGGCAACCGGCCTGTAACACGAAGGTCTACTCTCCCCGCGCTCTCGGACAGTCTAGAGATAATTTATTTAAGTCTCTTCGGTTTAATTAATTAAGATTTAGTTTTTACTCTCGAATCATGCAGTGAACGTTTAGAATCAATTCTAAGATTATATGATAAACACCAATATGAGTCTCTTTCTATTTACTGTAAATAGAAAGAGATAATACTAAATAACGTGTTGTATTTTTTAGATGAGGAAACGAGGCATAATCTCTCTTGTCTATATTTATATGTGAAGAGAATTTGTATTTGAAATACTTAAAATTTATGTATAGAGGAAGTGCAGAAAACTAAAAAAATACATGAATATGGCTACCTTAGGCTGCATAATTGCCATTAATTAAATAACAGTCCAATTTACCTGGCGTAAATTGGGCCGATGACTGACTTGGACCAAGGAAATATAAAAAAAGGATGTTGGTCGAAAATAGGCCACTCCACTCCTCTCCCCCACCACACAAATTAGTTCTAAGACGATGTCTTTGTTCATCAGATGATGATGTCGTTGATGATGCGATTTCTGAATTTAAAAGTGCTAAATAAGAACAAATTATAACCAAAAACCGTGTGATAAAGTTTGAATTCCTGTAGCCTGTTAAATAGTGGTTGTCGCACTGCATGATCCTAGAGTATAAACACAACACAATATAGCAGAGGGTATATTTTGTAGCGGTGTCCGTTGAACTCTCGGCTCTATTTTTATACCGACCACGAATCTCTCAAGAGGTTACGACAAAGCCGTTATGCTTGACATGTTCTAACTAACGAATTTCAAATATCGACCAATCGGAGGACAGTATTTGTAATCGAGCGCTCCGATTGGCCCCACGTCGTAGTAATGTACAGTTCTAAAATTTAAAATTAAACATATTCTAAAAGCGTGTGTGAATTTTTTCCTATTATTTTTGATTTTTATGCGGTGTTATGTGCGAGGGCAATGATGTTATAAGTGAAATATATGTGACTAACTGGGCCAGTTAAACTAGTTTAGATACTTCTCCTCTTCTTGTCTTTTCGTATAAATACTTCTCTTCTTCTGTCTTTTCGTAATTCTAGTCTATTCGCGTTAATGAAATAGTGACACTCAATATTCAGTCCCTGAGTTTTACTGGAATTTGATTGGCCAGGATATGGGGCATGATACGTCACTATTTTCTTACTGTGAATGTTCTAGCACGGTAACTTCAAGTGTCACCAGTCCCAAACAGTACAAAATCAAACTGAAAAAGTACAACTGCTTTGTTGTGATATTAATTCAAACATGCTGTTTACATAATATTACTTATAATGCCATTGTTTTTTCACTATTTTATTGTTGAGGTGATGACAACGAGAGACAGCTGCTCGCTGTCAAGCATGGTTGATGCTAGGGTTAGCTCGGTGTGCTGTCGATATAAATATTAGTGTATTGTTGAGGGTTGCATGGTCTCGCACCACTAGGGTTGTGTAAACCCCCGCACAAAACTTATCACCTAAAATTTCTGAGGACAAAATGCTATCAACTTTTCATTTGATTTTAAATCCTTACAGGAAGTGTTAATTATGAATGATTTATTAAAGATTTATGTAAAGGATTTAATTGGGTAATTTTGGAAATTGTCAATATGTTTTTAGAGTAATCACATAAAGTGATAAAAAGGAACTATTTTTGAATTTCAAGTTGAAGGAATTATAACTTGCAAAAGATTTTAATATTTTTAAATATTGCATTCAAATACAAAAAGTAAGTTTTTAGACGATTTTGTAGAACATAGCCACTCTCCCTCCCCCTCACTCGATCACTTGATGCGGCGTTTATCCAATTCTGGTGGTGGAGTTTGCACCAGAACTCGTCCATATAAGGTTGTCAGAGCTAAGTGTAACGCGCTTGGCTAACGAACTCCGGCGCAGACTGGGGGAACCAAATTATATTATGATCAACGCGTTTGTAATTCGTATTTTCTTTTAGATTGATTTTACTTTATTTTTAGATGTACTAATTGTAGCTTTTGTAGTTCGCACAATGCCTTATCCGACACTCGCAAAGGAGCTGGTGACCGCTTGCCTCGATTCGGAAGTCACGGTATTTTTCAGTAGAACGAAAAAGAAAATTTTGAAGTGTTCATGCGTAGACGGTGGAGGCTTACTAGCGGTCTGCATGGAGTCTAATAGTGCCTCCATAGGTGTGTGATTTCGTTGGAGGGGAAAAGTAAATGTGACTAAGTCACAGCAATATCTTACAAGAGGCATTTCAGTATCTGCACAGAGCTAAAGTAGAACTTAAATACTAGTACATTGTTTTGGCAGCAGTGAGGCTGAGTAGTACAAATCTCCTATAGTCTAAAGTAAGACATACAGCACTCGAGGTGATGGCGACGTGTTGTGAACGGTTGTCAATAGTCGCTGGCCGGTATTCTGAGCACATAGCGACACAACTAAGTCGCATCCCACCCGGTGTCCGTTTCAACCTTAATTAAAATGTATAAAATTGAGTGGTAGATATGTCATGTCTTTCCATCTCCAAGTGTGTTAGGATAAGTTCGGATAAGGCGGAGGCATCTGCGCGGAGTTCGCGTGTGAACCAATATCAGGCAATAATGCGTGTGTTTGTTTGTGTAGAAGTACAAAGGTTGAGTGTTCGGTCATTGTCGATAGCTATACCTAGACTTGTAACGGTCGAGAGACGCGGGGCAGGCCCGCCAGCCGCCCCATTGCAATTGTTAAAAATAAATAATTATATCAATAAATTTTTTATTGTAAACTTGTGTTTCATTATTGCCCATATTAATTGTTGATAATTCTTCCTTGCGTAGACTCGAAATTACAAAAATATTGAGAACTTTTTTCTCATATCAACTCTTGATGTTTGCAAAAATATAACCCTTTCTATTTCCTAAATATTATAGGGCACAAGATCTGTATAATATCTTTCAACTTAGATCTAAAGTACAGAAGTTATTTAACATAATACATCATTTAATATCAATAACAATATACATTAACTTAAAGTACATACTGACTAAATAGCTTCCATTATTATAAGTTCCCTGTACCGGACTTTTCGACCAGTTCCAATAGAGTGTGTAGTGATGTGTCGAAAAGTTCACATCTGATCGGCATTTCAAGGGAGTAGAAAGGATTCTTGAGAGCATAGTCTGAATAAAGCTCATAGATCCGCTTGAGAACAACCTCTGGACCTTGCATATTTGGGTCTGTTACTATTATGAATTTTACACCTGTAAAAAAAATGCATTCTTAAAAGTATAATTTATAAATAATAGAATAGCCAACTGTAGTTATGCTTAGGGCTTTAAATTTTAGTCTCAAGGCTTACATGTTCAGAAGAAACAAGCTTTTAAATTTTAAACAATAAATAAATCTATAATGCAGTACTGACTCCTGACATGCATGCAAGTTCCCTGGTTTTGCAAGTATCTATAGAGTATTGTAACTGCTTATTATAGAACTATTACAAGAAAAATTGCTTTCAAATGATAAAATCACATGTTATTATAAAAATCCATTTTACAGGACAAAGACATGAGGCAAGCTTGACTGCAATAATATAATGGCTTCACAGAATATCAGCAATAAGTAATTCTTGTGCTGCTTTTCAACAAAAATGTGTGCAGTTGTCAGAGGCAACAACTCTGCTTTCTAATGAACAAGTGTGAGACTTAAAATTTATTTATATAAAACATTTACATGCACCAGTTACCATACTGAATTAATTGATGAAAGATTGTGTTTTGATTGTTAAAAAAAATAATTATACTGTTAAATAAAATACGTTCCAAGTTTGAATGTATGAAAGAAGATATTGCATAGAATTATAAATACCTGTCAAAGTCTGAAAACACGACAATTTGAAGGTGTCGGCTGTCAGAGACTCAATGCCGGAGCACTTGGGCACTGGACTGAGCTGGCTGGCGAGGGCAAACAATGGGTAGAACATACTGGCTAATACTATCTTCTCATTGGTTGTTGCTCGTGCTCGGCCAAACTTTAGGCTTAATGGATAATTTTCCTGCAAATAAATTGAAAAACGTAAGTCTTACAATAAACACAATGAACATCATCAAATATTATGTAAATAGTTGAATATAATGGGTGCCTTTAATAAAACATAAAGCAAACAGTATATTGTGCTTAGATGTGGTAATTTTGATATGATACATTTTACAACTTCAAAATCTGATTGTTTCCATTCACTTTATTTCCATAAAATAAGAAAAGGCGCTTAAGTTGAGATAAGGTACCCTAGTCATAGGCGAAGTTATAGTCTTTCTGAATAGCAAGGGTAACAAGTTTTATTTTTCATCATACAGATTCTTGTAACTAATTATGTTTCTTACTTACTTTGATTTCTATAACTTCGAATACATCTCTTCCTTCTTCAGTAGTGCGGCCGGTGACAGGAGAGCCATTTACAGAGAGTAAAACATGTCCCACTGAAATTAACCAAGCAGACAGTAAAGCACCATATTTTCTGATTTTAAGTAACTCGAGGAAATATTTCGTAATTAAGATTTAACGGAGCCAATTCTGATCATTTGCACCTACCATTTATTCCGTCTCGCTGTCCAAATGCGACGACAATTTTCTTATTTTCGTATTGTAACTTTATATCAAGGGGATATCCAAATGTTTTCTCGGTTTCAACGCGTGGAATGTTGTGGTCATAATTAAATATGAGGCCACCGGACTTAGAAACGATGTACACACCGTAAATTACCATTGCGATATATATTTAAATTCACAAATAATTGGGTTTGAAATGATCAATAACAAAAATCAGCAGTATTGACAATTTTAATAACAGACGTCAGACAGTAGACACACTCATCTCTTATGTTCAAAAACTGGTTATTTAGAACATTCCAATTTAAATGTAATAGCCTTACAGAGATTTTAGCATATTTTGCTAATATACAACTAAAAATATTATAAAGTTTTCTCGAGTTATTTCAATTAAATTTAATTGATATAGATATCTTAAAAAAGAGTATAGTGTATATTTTAGAAGAAAAGTTTTTGAACGTAATGTCATTTTTGACGTGTGAGTACAAAATCCGAGGACTGTAATGCCTTCCCATCTTTGGGGATTTTTCTATTTAGGGGTTTTTTTATGTTGCAAGGTACGATATAAATTGTGTAAGATTTTAAGAGTCAGCAGTATAGAATTCTGTGACGAAATCTTAATTTAAAGAAATATGTTGACTCATTAAAATAACAAATCCGAGAACCTTGCGTGTTTTGGGAAGCAACGAAATACACCGGTACCTCAGCATAAGTGTAGAGCACACTATGGAGCTATCTACGGGCCGCCGTGCAGCAAAATTGAATTTTTTTTTACGCACGTATAGTACTTATGCACTCCCCGTAACCGTTTGCGCGGATAAGAGACGCAGGCGCGAACATTTAAAAAGTTTAAATTAAAGACTATATGTCTTTAATTTAAACTTTTTGAGTAAATGTGAAGTAAATCCTTATTTAATGATTTTGAATTCTAGCTCATTTAAAGCATACTGAAATTTTAAATTAAATCTCTTCTCTTAAAGTAACGGTCAGAACAAATCCCAGTTAACAAAGGTGCCATCTTCAGGTGACCCGCCTGCCGCCTGCACGTTTGCCCCATCAGGTGAAGTCGAAATCAACAAACGCAGAAGCGTTTACAGTTTCAGTGTGCTGGCGTTCAGTTTACGAAAGACTAATTGGTATTGAAAGATATCACCAAATAGCCCGCTAATAAGTCCTATGATAACAACGTGCCAATGTTTTCCTCATCAGGGTTACTGTATAGTTTTCCTTAAAAGATTATTTATTTCATTCATTCTTTCATTAATACATTATTTTTGGTCTGATAAAAAAATACTCTTTTTGTTGAACTTGAACAATATCTTACCTTCGCAACAAGATATTTATACGACAAGTATCTGTTTCTGATTATTGATAAACAAATTGATAATAATATTGATGAATTTATTATATTATTGGGGCTATTTCAGAAATCTTGCTATAAATATTATATGCTATAATATTATACCTACTCTGCGATAAAAAGTAATATTAAGTTAATTTTTGTCAAGTAATGTTTTATGTCGTTTTAATTTACCATCAACAACCTTTGAACAAAAGCTGACCATAAGCCTCCAATTAAAATGGGGAATATGGTCTACTATAAACCGTGCAGGCCACACAGGGGGAGGTGGGAATAGACTTGTTGTCTCGTTGTCCTTTTTGAAGTGCTGTTCTCCTGCTTGCTCTGGTTTCCTAGTGTCTCTAGGTGGTAGGACCTAGACACTTAGCTAGCTTCAGGTGTCACCGAGTGGTTTAGTGGGTAGACCGGTCCTCCGGGAGTCCCACACACGCTCTGTATCCCCCACGAACGAAGGGATTGGTGCGAAAAGCATTACCCGCGCATAAAAAAAAACGCTGTCGCCGATTGAAGGATGTTATTGTTAAGCAAACCGTCATACACTTTTGCTGCGATATGATGGATTGGTAGTTGTCTATATATTATAAATTTTCTGCTTTATAGGTATACTTATTAACGTGGAACAGAAACTTTGTACTCTTTTTAAGAAAATTTTGCTATAGTCCGGCCACTCAGAGAATGCGTTTCTGACACTTGTAAATTGGTCATGAGTAGTGATGTGCCATGAAAATCATTAATAATATTTGGTAACAGTATTTATAGCATTCATTATGCATAACTATTCAATTTAGATATATTTTATATTACAAACACAATATTAACAAAATTGTTGATGGATGAATTAAATTTAATCGTAATTTCTGAATGAAACCAAGGGAAAGAAAATAAAAATACTGTATTTACAGAAAAATATATATTATGAAATACATAGTTTTAAGATTTCAATAATGTCAAATCAAAATTTAATCCGACTCCGATTCGCTTGAGGACTCGCTGTCATCTTCACCAACATGTATTATCATGTTATCATCAATCATAGTGTCTATACGAATATCGGGGTCAAAGTCATCAAATATCATTTTTTTAGTTTTTTCAACCACCTTCATCCAGTCATCTCTTGTGACTTTTTCGCATGCTTCTTTTAAAAGCGTCTTCATCTTTTTTATGCCATATGGTGGAGAAGTATTATGGCGGGCTGCATAACCTTTAATTTGAGCCCAGATTAGCTCTATGGCATTGTACTGGCAGTGATATGGAGGAATTCGGAGAACGCGATGACCGTACTCCAGAGCCAGTTCATCTATTTCGTATCGAATATTTGATAGCTTATGGTCGTTGACTAATTTCATCAGCTCAGCTTTTAGCATTGACATATTTGCGTCAATGCCACTTCTTTGCAGCCAAGCCACCAATTCCTCTTTTCTATTAGCTTGAGTAGGTGCTTTATTTATTTGCACCGAATGATAAGGGACGTTATCCATTATTATAACTGAAGGCTCTGGAAGGCCAGGTAGCAACACATCCTGGAACCACTCCTTGAATACAGCCGCATTCATTTCTTCGTGGTAGTCAGTGGTAGTTTTTGACTCAAATGCTAATAAAACATGTTCCACAAAACCATACTTCGCACAACCAGCGTGGCATATTATGAGACGTGCTCCTTTACCGATTGGCGCTTTCGACGTCGACCCTTGAGTGTCATCTGTCCAAGAACGAGAAAGCTCGTGATTGGTGTTCAGCCATGTCTCGTCAATGAAAACGACATTGTCCCAATTATCAATTTTTTTTTGCTTCTCTAAGAAAAGTAATTCTTTTTACCAGAAATATAAAGGGATAAAAATAGTTTTTCATTTATTTTTAATTCAGCTGACCGATATCACGACAAATTTTTTCATAAGTTTGGTTTGATCGTACCTATATCGTATTATAAACTATATTAAATATGTATTAAGTACATTATACACACTCTCGAATAATTTCTCCGATGTCCCCAGGAACTTTAATGTCGTTCGTATAAATGCCCAAAGCATTTCGGCACATTTCCCTGAAATGGTGGCAACATTCGACTGTACAACATCCTTACATACTTTGTAACTCATCTTGTTCAACTGTTTTTTTGTGTATTCAATAAAATAAAATTATATATTATAAAATTAGAACGTTTTATTTAACAATATATCGACCGACAGAATATATTACGATATATTCGATATTTTCCAAAAATACTCAGTTACAATTCAGTATTATTTTGTCTCATCACTACAAAAACAAACTATTGACATAACCTTGAAACAGCGCAGTTTGACGTCGTTAGACTTTTAAAAATTATTGTTCTTAAATTAATTAATTGATTAATTGTTAATAACTTTAGCCCAAAATAAAAGGTTTATTGTACATTGGCATGATTATTCAATTTTTAATGTTATTACTCATTATTAAGGTTAATAAAAGATATTTAAAATTTTGCCATAAATTGTACACCAGTTCAAAGTTACATCGCCCATTGGATCACGACCTGTCAGGAACGCATTCTCTCAGTGGCCAGACTATAGCGAGGTGTATGAGGCACAAAGATAGTTTACGTGGCAAGCTATAACAATATATAAAAATATTTAAATTATGATCGAATTTCGTCCACGTTACCATTAATGTTTTTAACAAATACCACAACCATAGTTTTTATAAACGATCCCTGAATTATCCAAAAATCATTTCCAATACTGGTAGGTCATTTTAAGTGTTACTTACTATCTGTAAAACCAAAGTCCGCGCAGTGAGTCAACGATAACGACGTCGTTACAAACGTAACGTAACTATTATTTGGCCTCGCGACAGTGTCCCTGCCAAGTTGAGTAAAACAAAACAAACAAATTTTCTAAGGCAATTAAGAAACTCAAGGGTACCAGGAAATTATTTTTAAATTTATACCTGTCTCCCGGTTACGAGCATCCGAGATGGGGTGCGGTTTTAGTTGCTGCGAGTAGGTAGGCAGTAGGAGTTTCCGAGGGGGTGCACGAAAAAAAGAGGTCGCCCCTTTTAACTTCTTGTTAACCATAAAGCTAGGAGAAGGTTTCAGTGAATGGTTACTGGGAGTTTACGGGGTGTAACAAGGTATAGACACAAATTTTATTTAAATGAACCGGTAGTTTGAACACTATGGAGGTTAAAATTGTTTCATTTAATCAGTTGTTAGTTATTGAATTGATTACCGTAAAAACTACGTTGCGACTTGTGAGACTACAGAGGTTTATTAGAAAGCTCGGGTTTGATTATGTTTTTACGTTTGTTGTTTCAGAATGACATGTTTTATCAATGGTTAATTTTTTTCTTTATTTGAGTAATTAAATTTTCAATTAGATGAAGTTCAAATGTAAAGTACTACCAATGGAAATATATCCCCCAAGAGCGCAAAAGTAAATGTTTTATTAATGTGACTTAATAACTAATTTACAATTAATCATGATAATAGGTATATAGGCGCTTTGAAGTCGGCAATATTTTTTAAAGGTTTTTATTTATTCGACAAACACTTCTCAAGTCTCATACACACATACTCCACATTCGATTATTCGAGGAAAATGGCCAGACGAATAGATATGAAACTAATATGTGTATAATCTCGATAAACACGAGTTACATTTCCGCGAAAGCACCGCTAAATAGCTCAAACTTGTTTGTCCAATTGTCAATGTTTACACACAACACGATTGAGTCTTATCGGTGACAGTTATCAGACAATTTTACATATAATTTTTTAAGCCTGCTGTAAAGGGTTGGTGAACAGTAGCTGTTTGTAGAACCCATAAGGAAAATGTTTCATTTTTAAATGATCCAGCTGAGCCGCATTGTGTTACAATAATAACCGCGGGTAACGCCACGGGGCGAAGCTAGAATATAAAAAGAAGCCTAAGTTACTCCTTATATCATCAGCTTTCTGCCACTGTCAGTCCCGTCAAAATAAGTTCAACCGTTCCAGAGACTACCCGGACAAACAGGGAGACAAACAAATATTTTGAAAATTGCTTTTTTGTATTGGTTCCGTATATACGTTCATATTTATAGTATTTAGAGAAAAGCTGTTAATTTGATGATATATAATCACACACATAAAAAAATTGTAGATTCCACATGACACACGTAGACGATTCAACTCCGTCATTTTGCCGTCCTCTGCTTAGCAAGGGGCTCCATTGAGGGGCGCCAACTATCCCGATCCTGTACAGCCCGCATCCATCCTTTGTCAGCCACTTTCTTTAAGTCAGTATTCCATCGTGAAGCAGTGTCCCTACGCTATGTTTCCCTAATCGCAGTCACGACTCTGTCACATATCGGCTCCAGCGATCGTCACTTCGCCTGGAGATATAACTGGGCCACTTACAAGTAAACGTACTTACTTATCGTATCTCTGTGCGATGTTTGTCGGTTTGAACTTTATCTACGAGAAAAATACTTTAACCTTGTGGACTAGTCTAATAGAGAATAGGTTTTTTTTTATTATGGGGCAAACGAAGCGAAGGGTCATCTTTAAGTGACTTTTACCGCCCATGAACACCAGCAATTGTATAGTCATAAGTGTGTTAGGACCGTTTCAGTTATTTCTTCTAAAATCAGAAGGAGAGAGAGATTTCGTATTTTACTTTATTTTAAGACCTTATAAATATATATGAAACGGACACAAAGAACATCCAGATTTAGAACAACAATATGTGGATCACACAATCTAAATCTTGCTGTAACTGTTTAACATCAATTTTCTACCTGAAGCATTGCTCATCAACGATATTTTGGACATTTATCTACAACCAATTACATCGTGTACTTTAGATTTTGTTCATTCAACTATTGATAAAGATTTTAATGAATTGAAATTACAGCTATTTAATCTGTATTGCATAATAATGTTGAATATGAAACGAGGAAAGCCGAGCTATCAATGAAATTATCTGTTACGTGTTATTTGCATTAGTATTAAGGTGTTTTCTTGGTAACCCTATCATGCAATTAAATTGTTATCTCTAGTTGTTGTATCCTAGTAATAACACTTGTTTCATTAATAGAGAAAAACGCGAAGGTTTAAGAACAGGACAGATAGCTCTAACAAAATTGGCTCCCTTGAATTTGACTCAAAAGGGCGTCGACCCCCTTAAAACTAGTGACTTGGAGGTGTTCATAATCACTTGTCATTAAATGGTTATTTTTCTCATTTATCTTTTAAACATGGGGAGAGAAGGCTTTTCAAAAGATAAAGAAACACATTAAATGTAAAAAACCCTTTTCATGACATTATGTAATACAATAATCATTCTCTCAAACTGCAATACCTACAAAGTTGAGACCAAATACTTATATTATAAAATCTCATGTGCACTTAGCAATAAAGATTTTTATTGTTGCCGTTAGCATCCTTTCTAAACGGCTCTCTTACAAGATACAATACTTCTAACTTTCTCATCATATATTAACAAAGTGTCCCATTGGCGTAAATGTGTCTCCTCGAAACACCGGATTTAGCTATGAACACTGATCTACTCGAAGTTACGAATTTACAACAGCTTTAATAGCAGTAAATAAATCATTTTACAAGTTTAATTTATGATAAATAAAGTGATAATAAAATTTATTTACAGAGCAAAATAATTGTTTATACAATCCACTTTGTGTTATCCACAAATTGGTGATCTGATTCTGGGTATTCTTAATGTCTGTTTAATGTATGTTTGTAAGGTCCCCTGCTACACAGGATGTATATACCTAATGCGGGAGTAATCATTAAAACAAAATAACAAAAATGTCAAGTGTCGTGGCCAAATCCCCTGGGATAGGTTATGGTTGCTTTGTGCCCTGTCAGAAAGCAGTAGTGGAAGACCCGTTCCCGAGCCTAGCGGACTAATAGAGGATTAAATGGATATTACCTGAAAGAAAATTAAAATACATCATATGACTGCCTCAGTGACGTAGTGGTACGCGTATGCGACTGCTAAGCTTGAGGTCTCGGGTTCAAATCCTGGGTCGGACCGAATGTTTGTGGAATCTACAAATATTTGTTTCGGAGTTTGGATGTTTTCTATGTATAATATGTATGTATTTACAAAAAAAAAAGTATATATAAGTATTTATATCAGTTGTCTAGTACCCATAACACAAGCACTGCTTAGCTTGGGACTAGATGGCGTTGTGTGTTAGATGTCTGAAATATTTATTTATTTATTATTATTTATATTCTTTTTGTTTTGTATCGGGGCCAAACGAGGAGACCAGAGCAGAATCGGCTGATGGTAAGAGATTATCACCGTCCATGGCCGAGCCACGCCCGCCCATCAGGCGATCTGCGTCTGGCGTGTGCTCGTTTGCCACTAATTCCATAAAAAAATTTATCCCCTGCAAAGTTGAATGTCTGTCACATTTATGGTGGATAGTTGTCAGATCAGGGCACTTTTTCAGCAAAATGTGGTGTAGATTAAGATTGTCATTCACCGGTTTCAGTTAGGCGCTTTATTCACTATATATTATAGATATTTATTTTACTTTGGATCAATGGTTTTTTACTTGGAATTAAAATCCCCATCAACAGCCTTAAGCAGCCCACTTTTGGACCTTATACCTCTTCAGAAGGAGGTTTTGGGCTACTGTGCCGTGCTGCCCAGAAGGGTGGGTATAGGTTTTGAGATTTCCTTCTCTTTGGTAATGATGTGGTTTGCTCCCTTAATCGTCTCTTACGACACCAGCTGAATGAATAGGGGTGGTGAACTGGTGACAGGACAAGTAAATAAAAAAAAAACGGGGTACCTTTTGTTTTAAAAAAGTGTAATTCCTAGGGGAATGAAAAAGAGAAGATAAAGGGAAATGGAAAATTATATCTCTAATAATATCATTAATTTAAAATCTGTGTTACGAGTACACAACGCCATCTAGAGGGCTGAAGCCAAATCAGGCAATGACCTAGTAATACCTAACCTTCATTCATTTATTTATTTTAAAATTGATTTAATATTTCCATGCATAGATTACAAGATAAAGAACGATGACTAATATAAACGACTTTATCTTAGAAAATAATAAATAGGATTATATCAGCCAAATATATATCTAGTTCAGTTTAGTAAATACAAACAGTAGATGATTGGATGCCGACAGAGCAGCATCGTGCAGTTGCGAGACACAAATACGGGCGCAAGCGCAGCGCAGCTTCCCAGAAAGCGTTTTCCTCGTCACAGCGCGTGGAGATCGCGCTGACGAATCGCCTACGTCACAACGTTGACGCGGTGTCGCGAATAAAGTATAAAAAGTAGCGTGTGTGCGGTGCGCGAAGCCTAGTGTTGTTTGGAGCTTGGCGGGTTCGCAAGGTGTACACCCTGGCGCCCAGACATGCCTGTATGGAGTCCGCGCTGCCCACGCCGCCGGCAGACTCCGACGCTGAAGACTCCGGCGATGACTCCGTGCCGGCCGGTAACTCCTAACCCCTAGTACATGTGTGGCTGAGCGTGGACGTGACCTGTGCAGTGTTGAATGCATGTGTTGTGGTGTGATCTGTGCTTGAATTAAATTATTTGGAATGTTTGGCGGGAAATATCTTCCTGAGGATGGTTTTAATGTCAGAATTTTCCTATAACAAGGATTCATCGAGAAAACTGTATGTATATTCATATTATTTCTTAGATATTCTCATGGTGAAGATATAAAGGCAAAAGAGAATTTATTTTTTAAATAATATAGGTAGATACATCTAACAATAAGTTTTTTAGCGTTTCAAAGAATGTTAAATGTTTATTGAAATTAGCTTTACACAACAATATTTTATTTCAATACATTCTTGTTTGGGTTTCTTTTCAATGTTTTCTCTTGAAATACAAAATTGTGGTATGTAGGTACGTATTTTGACTATTGCGCCCAATTTATTTTATGAAACCAAAAAAGTTTAAATACCGAAAAAGTTGCTAAAAATGTAATTTAACTATAATTAATTTATAAAATAATTAAACATTTATAAATATACCTGTAATACTTACTTATTAAACTTCACATAAAGATGCGTACTTAATGTGATACTCGTATATGCAGTCGGCGGTTATGTATTTAGGCCTAAAGATACTACAGGCCTTAGCTTCTAAAACATGTTAACTAAACATTGTTAATAATGTATTAAACAATGTACATACATATGCAATTTAGACATAAATAAATTTTTTTTCGCGATTCTATTTTTTTTTACTTTGATATTTTGGTAACTCTTAATTCGGTCAATAATAACTATGAAGTTATTAATATGAAAAAACGTTGTTGTAATTTGCAAACAGTACTTTAATTGTACATTTAGATTTATCTCTAATATTGACTTCATATTTATATGGTAGATAGACAGAAATAGTATTAAAATAGGTTCATGGGTTCATAATCCAATAAAAATTAGGAATAACTAAAGACAAACGTCAATAACCGCTATAATAGGATTTACATTCTCATCATTTAGTTTTATTATCGTTTTTCTCGAGTAAATTTTTTCTACCATAAATACAAGGAACATAGTTATTGCAAACGTAAAATAGAAACAGTTTCGTTAGAAAACAGAAAAATAGAATATTTCAAATAATATCATAGACTTCTGGGTTTTTTTTCAGAATGAAATGTTATAAACTAAGCATATTCATATTTATGTATTTCCACCCTTTGAGATGCACGGTTTACTTGAACTTTGGATGTGATTAAAGGGGATGTAAGCCCTTTCCGTTATTTTTGAGGTCAATAGAACAATTATCTCTATACTCTTTCATTCTTCTCAATCACTCAATAGCCTCTTTCAAATATGTACATCTTTAATTATATCGCTGAATGGTTTTGTTTAACCATCTGACAAATTCCCCCTCCTTTCATTCATTTATTCAGTTCATTTGAAATAAAAAATAATTTTGAAAATTTATGAAAATGACGAATTCAAATGAATTAAAAACCTTTTCCTCTTTTTGAAGTCGACTTACAAAAGGTAATTAAGGTAAATTTTCTTTATTTTAATATTTAAATTATTTAGCAGTAACGGTCTCTTTATTAGGTCTGGAGCCACAGGGCTATGCTATCTATACTATCATGGCACTTCATTAACCACAAATACGTACCTATTCCTTTTTCTAATATTATTTGGCAAAACTCATTGCATGTATGTACTTTGAAATATCCTTTCAGACCCCCTAATCTTTATAAATGTAACCCAAGTTACATAATCGAAGAGAAAAATATTGAATTGCACTTTGACTCATTTAATAGTTTTCGTCTTTTCCATATTTACACTGGTGGAAATATGAGGTTTTCATTGCACACCGTCGAAGTTATAAATCATTATTACTAAACGTAACTTCATGTACTTTCTAATATGCAGGAAAAAGCTTTCTTGTATAAATTGTTATAAGACATGTTTAAGTGGCTCATAAACTGTGCAAAATAATTGAGTTCGACTGAGGCCATGTATTATCATTAAAATTTTTCATATTTTATCTATCATTTTCTAAATACCGATGCTCAAAGACTAATTATTTTCAAACTGTTAACAAAAATTGCAAATGTATGAGAAAATTCATAAATATCCGGGTAAGTATAACATATAAATGAAACCAACTTGAAAGCCTCCGAAGAGGCTAGAAGCTTCTTAAGATATTTTTATGTCCATTGATTCATTAGACCCGCAGGAATACACCCATTTATTAAATAAATAATGCATTATTTGAATACAGTTTGTAAATCTTCTGACGTGCTTAATCTTTTATAAATTATGACTAACGTCAATAAGATTGTGCCACTTGAATGTTAACTTTGATTTTGGTTTGTATATCATGGGTATCCTACAATATGGGACTTATCTTTTGTTCTTTTTGATAAAAGAGACAACTCATTAGAAATATACATCTTGTGTCGCGGGGGACTTCACAAATATACATGATACGGACACAAGGAATCCCTAGACTCGGTACAACAATTTGCAGATAACATAAAGTGTTGTCTCAACAAGCGGCGTGGCGACTGATTAAACCACTAGGCCAACTGTGCAGACAATGCAGTATCTGATAAAAATATCTATTAAAATGTGACGCTACAAAAAATGCTAGACCAGTAAATGAGAAACTGCTTTTTAATGTCGATTGAAATCAAAGTACTTTTAAACACTTAATTTACTAAAAACTTTACAGTTTTATACTTTCTGTAGTTTTGTCATTATGTTTTATTATTGCATTAGCTAATGGTTTTGAAAAATATTTAAATAAGGAATGAATTTGAATCCGTTACCACATCACTATCATCCCATGTGCGTTGTAAAAGGCGAACTTTCTGCCGCGCACAGCAAAACTGTGGAATGAGTAGTCGCCTGCGTAGTTCCCGGACCAATACAACCTTCAAACCTTCAAGAAAAGAGCGTACTCCTTCCTAAAAGGCAGGCAACGCACTTGTAACGCCTCTGGTGTTGCTGGTGCCCATGGGCGGCGGTAATCGCTTACGATCAGGCGATACGTCTGCTCGTTTGCCCGCTATATAATAAAAAAAACAAAAAAAAAAAACTATTAAGAGCGAATGAACCCCTAAAATCTTAAGATTTTTCACACAGTGGGGGGTTTTTTTGCTCCAATAATTCATCGTCATCATCAGTCTTTAGAAGTGGAAGGAGGTCTTGGCCTACCATACAACGTTGGTAAAATAGTAAAATAGTAGAATATGACAGAATTGTTTATTATCGTGCCGTCACGAACTTTACATAATATATGTTGTATATATGTCATCTGCAGGTTTTCGCCGAATTCTAAGTTCCATTAGAACGCCGACCTTGGCATAATTACTGTAGTGATTTCATCATCTTCAACACCACCTACGCTTGACTGACTCTAACTCCGTTTTCTCTGCCGCTTGTGCCATTTTATCATCATGATGACCCGTACACACAACAGTAGAGTGTACCCTACACGTAGAGATTACAAGGCTTCTTTCCTTTTTATCACCCTATAAAGAAAAGTATATATTTCTTAACTTTGAAATATTTCTCATAGTTTTATAATAAAGCCTGACAACTGAGCATACTCTTATACTTGACTATAAAAGGAATGCGCTTCAATTGAAAAGCGTACAGAAAAGCTTGTGAATCTTAAGGTGGAAACGTTCATGGGGGACAGTCGTCATTTTCCATGAGATAGGCCTTGCGATCGTTAGCCCTGTGCCAAAAAAAATTTAAAAAATGGGGTTTATCACAACATAGTTGTATCTAAGCATCTACGCAGCAAGAACCCATAAACGAAATGTCTAAATTAATCTGCTGGGGGGAGTTCAGTTACAAACATGTTAACAAAGAGAAAACCTTCTTAGAGAGCACAATGCTAATTATTTCTCACCTCATTGCTCATCAGATCTCAGTCAAGTTTATGCAAAAATGGGATGTTTTTCGTGTTACCGACTTTCGGTGGGACACCCCAGGACCTCTCATCCTAGTTGAGTACTTCGTGAGCTTGTGTATCCACATTTAACCTACTAAAAGCACACACAGTGCCATACTGCGTCCGAATAGGAGCGGGACTTAGTTTTACCGTAATTTAAGCATAACACAGAATAAGGCAACAATATATCTTAAGAGCCTGTCGTGCCAGAGAAACTCAGAATGTATTATTTTTACAGATTAACTAGTATTCTGTGTGCTTACTTACATATGTCTCAAACAGTATTAAATATTTTTTTTTAAATAAAATCACACAATAAAATCGAGCTGGATCGTAGCCAAAGCGGTTTGCCTTTTTCTCGTAGTAAATTCATGAACCAGTTTGAACACGCCTCCAGCTTATAAATTAACACGGAGCCTTAACTTTATAAAAACCTAAAAGATTTATCATCGGTTCATCACCGAACCTCAATAATGTCGATTTGTTTTCAAAGGGAATTAGTCATACCGTCAAATACCGAGAACAGTTAAATATAAACTTTCAAAAACTAGGCAATGAGTAATACACAAACACAGTCACCATCCGCTGTAACCTGCAACCTCCTCAACAACATATGACCAGACTCGACTTGGTCGTTACCACTGCTGGTGATACCACGGCATCACATAAAGCCAGATAAGCAATAATTTCGTTACTTTATTTAGAACCTATTAGTATAATGGTTAGTGATACTGACTGCTGAGCCAAAGATCGTGAGTTCAATACCCAGGATAAATCTTTGTGTCATACAATCATTAATCTATTCTGTATATGGTGTAATTTATCTACTCGTATTATATGTACATATTGTATATACTAGCTAAACCCCGCGGTGTTACCCGCGGTTATTGTCGTATCGTGGGACACGCCGCGGGGCGAAGCTAGTTTAAAAAATGTAAGCCTAAGTTACTCCTTGTACCATCAGCTACCTACCAGTGAAAGTCCCGTCCAAATTGGTCCAGCCGTTCCAGATATTAGCCGGAACAAACAGACAGACAGACAAACAAAAATTTAAAAAATATATATTTTGGTATGTGTACCGTATATACATTCATATGCATGTAGTAGAAAGCGGTTATTTTAATATTACAAACAGAAACTCCATTTTTAAATATTTTTTTAGATTTGAAGACTCCATGGTTTTCTGAATGCACATTTGAGAGGCAGATAACAATTACAGCCCTCAGATTACGTTCCGGACACATCCCACTTAATAAGTTCGCATATGTATATGATGAAGAAAGTACCATCTCCTCTTTGTTCAGAATGTGGCATTTTAGAAGATTCGTATCATATTATGATGGAGTGTGTCCGGAACGAAGACGTGAGACATAATCTATAATATAAAAATTAATCGCTCAATGTGTTGGTAAGCGCATAACTCAACAACGCCTGGACCAATTTGGACAATTCTTTTTTTTAAATGTTCGTTGAAGTTTAAGGATAGTTTTTACGGCGAGATAATAGATAGGCGAATAATGACCGGAAAAGCCCTAAAAAGAGCCCTTTTCTTTTTCCCATACAAACTTTTTCTAACTATAACGTAAAGTCAATTTGAGCTTTATTGCTATTGCATAAAGTTCATACATTACAAGCACTTACTGTTGTCTAAGCAATGTAGGTGTGTTCCTAACGTCAATGAGTCAATTTGCACTTTATTGCAGCTACACAAAGTTCAAATTCAATCATATCTATCAAAACAGTGTGCGTATGTGCGTTGGAGTAGATAATCGTTGGATAGTCCATTTATCGAGAAAGGCTATAGGCTATATGTCATCACGCTAATACTAATAGGAGCGGAGCACCAATGAAGAATGTTTCAAAAACGGGGGAAATTTAATAGAAGACGCAAACGAGGTTGCGTGGGTCAGCTAGTTTGTTATATATTAGAAATAATTTAAGACAACTTGGAATTTGTAACCAGATATTATATATATATATATATATATTATAACCGTGGGAGAGCTATGCTTCGGCATGAATGGGTCGGCTCGACCGGAGTGATACCACGGCCTAACAGAAAACCGGTGTGATATTTCACGTTTGCGCTGTGTTTCACCGAGTGAGTGAGGATACCGGAGGCCCATTTTTTTTTTTTTTTTTTTATGTGTGGAAACCCCCTCGGGCCGTCACCCCGCCGGGGTTTGCGGCGGGGCGGTGTGTCGGAATCGAACCGACTAAAACCACACGGTGTGCCAACTCTGCGCCTTAGAAGGGAGGGGTCCGGTAACGCAGTTATTAACACGCCGGGCCCCTCCCAGCGCCTGCCCGCACTGAAGCGGGCACCGTCTGCTGTTAAACTCTCAAAATTAGGCGACGCACGGCACACGCGTACGTCGCCCCCTCGCGGTTGGCCTTTATTGCGGATGGAGGGGAAAACCCATCCCGTACATCCGCGGCCACACTCAGGGCGGCATGAGGCGCTGATAGGCGCGCCTCCGCCGCCCCGTGCGCCGGCGGCGGATCGGGTCCGAGTGGAGATCGTCCTCTCGGGCCTTCTCCGCCGCCTCCTTCTGCGAGATTACTTCCTCGCAGAAGGTCGCGACCGCGGTAAAACTGCTGTCGCTACCGGCCATGGATAGTACGACGGCCGGTAGCGACAGATCTCCCCCGATGACTGCAGTGAGGGCCCGGCGCTGCTCCGCCCAAGCGGGGCAGAACTCCAGCGTGTGCTGGGCCGAGTCCTCACTGCAGTCGCAGTGGTGGCAGGCGGGACTCAATTCCCTCCTAGCGACCGAGTGCAGGTACTTTCCGAAGCAACCATGCCCGGAAAGCACCTGCGTCAGCCGGAAGGAAAGGGTCCCGTGCTGCCGCCCTGCCCACTCGAGGATGACCGGCTGGAGCGCCTCCACGGTGGCAAAGCCAGCGCGTGGAGCCTCCAGCCGGGACGACCAACGAGCCATCGTGGCTCGGCGAGCGGCTTCACGCCAATCGCGTACCTCTTCGGGCGGAGGACGATACCCGTTCTCCGCCCGATAATCAGCCGCTCGCCGATAAACTTCGGCGAGCACTTCCGCCTCCAAATCCCACGGGGGTGTTCCGGCCAAGGCGCATGCCGCCTCCGTCGAAACGGTGCGGTATCCGCGTATGGCTCTGACTGCCAATACCCTCTGAGGGCGCCAGAGGCGCGCCTTATTCTGGGCAGTCAGAGCCGGGACCCACACCGGTGACCCATAAAGGGCCATCGACCGGACCACCCCCGTGTAGAGGTTCCTAGTGGCGACGCTGGCCCCACCCAAGTTGGGCAAAAGGCGCCCAAGGGCGGAGGCAGCGCCGACCAGCTTCGGAGACAGTTGTCGGAAGTGCTCGTCGAAGAGCCACCTACCGTCGAGGATCAGGCCCAGATACCTCATCTGGGCCCGAACCGGTACGAGGACCGAGTTGACTTCGATGGAGGCGCCGGGGGGTGGACCACGACGGGGCCCATGGAAAAGCAGGGCCTCCGTCTTGTCAAGGGCCACCCGTAAGCCCAGCGCCTCGATGCGCCCAACCACCAGAGAAACACCCCTGGTGGCCAGGCGCGCCGCCTCTTGGAAATTCGCCCCCCGGGCTGTGACAAGAGTGTCATCGGCGTAACAAATTACGCCCAGCCCGGGAGGCAGACGACTTCGAAGGACCCAGTCGTACCCCACGTTCCACAGGAGTGGTCCGAGGACAGACCCCTGCGGAACGCCGCACGACATGGGTCGCCGTCTCAAGACGCCATCTCGATCCTCGTACACGACGGTACGCTCCTCCAAATAGTCTGCCACCAGCCGCCTCAGGTACTCTGGCACCCCATGATACTGGAGTGCTTCCCTGATGCAGCTGAATGGCAGACTATTAAAGGCGTTGGCGATGTCCAAGGACACCGCCAACACCACGCCGCCACAGCCAACCGCTTCTTCGGTCACGGCCCTAAGGCGCATCACGGCATCGACGGTCGAACGCCCCTCTCGGAACCCGAATTGGGCGTCCGACAGGTCGGGCCCCACCTCGCTGAGATGCTGGACGATGCGGGCAGAGAGAATCCTCTCGAACAATTTGCCCGCCTCGTCCAGCAACACGATGGGCCTATAGGCCGTGACCGAATCGGCCGGCCGTCCCGGCTTCGGCAACAGGACCAGCTTCCCACATTTCCAGCACTCAGGGAAGCGTCCGGACGCCAGGCTGGCGTCCAAAACCTCCCTGAGGCGGTCCGACATATGGTCGAGGGCTCGGGCCATCACTCGGGGTGGTACCCCGTCCGGCCCGGGGGCGGTGTTCTTGGAACGAATCCTTAGAACAGCCGCCCCTACCTCCGATTCCCTAACGGGCGGCACCTCACTCCCTCCGTCCCCGTCGTCTCTGGCCGGACCGGCCATCGACGGGGGCGTGTGCTCCGCCCGCTGCGGGAAAAGGCCCTCGACCACCTGCTGCAGGAAGCTGGGCTGGAGAGTCTCGGTAAGGGGGGGGCCCGCCGTGCGGAGCTTTTGTCGCACCGCACGATATGGGCGACCCCAGGGGTCACGATCGAGACTCTCCAGCATCTCCTTTCTTTTCTCCTCTTTGGCGCGACAAATGGCCAGCTTCAGAGTCCTCCGCGCTTCGCGGTACTCCTCATGAAGCCGGCCCTCCTCCCCGTCTACGCGGTGGCGTCGCCGCCGGCAACGGGTGTAGGACCTCCGGGCACGAATACAGGCCACACGGAGGTCCGCCAACTCCTGGGACCACCAGTAGACCCCGTTCCGTGAAGGTCGACAACCCCGAACGCGGGGCATGGCCGCGTCGCAGACCTGCGTAATCGCAGTGCGAAAGCGGCCAGCCCCCATGTCGACCTCCTCGGCCGGGGCCCGCGGAGACAGCCATGACTGAACGATGGCCGCCTCCTCCAGCAGGTCCCTATTGAGCTTGGCAACAGCCCACCGCGGAAAGCGGGAGGAATGCCGCGCCACGTGACCCCTACTGGGGCCCTGGGACCGGGAGAGCTCAAATCGGATGTAAAGGTGATCCGAGAGCGTCTCAACCTCTTCCAGGACACACCAGTTCCTTACTCGTGCGGCAACAGCAGGGGTAGCGAACGAAAGGTCCACTATCGACCCCCCCTGCCATCGCACGCACGTGTTGGTGGCGCCTCTGTTCAGCAAACAGAGGCCCACCGAAGCCGCCCACTCCACAACGGCATCGCCCCTGGCGTCCGTCGCCGGGGAACCCCACGCAATGGATTTTGCGTTGAAGTCCCCCAGCACGAGGACGTGCCCAGACGCTAGTCGCCGCATCGAGGTCTCCAGGTTGTTGAGGAAGACCTCGAAGTCGCTCAAACTCCGGTTGGGGGAGAAATACATACCGTAAACGGTGATTCCCCCCCACTCGGCAGCCACATATCCAGAGCCCTTGTCTCTTAGCGACAAGGGCGGGGAACGAGCCGCCGAGGAGCCGACGACTGCCACGGAGCCGTCCCGGTCACCCATCCAGTTTGGACGGGGAGGGACGTAATAGGGCTCCGCGACTACGGCAACACCTATCGACCACTGCGCCATGGTTTGCAGGAAGAGATCCTGCGCCGCGGCGCAGTGGTTGAGGTTCGTCTGGACAAGGAGGTTGGAGACTTGATCCATTTACTGGATCGTCTCTACAACCTCCTCCATGGGCGACGACGTGGTCGCACGATCGACGCCGGAGGCAGCCTGGGTCGACAGGCTAGCCCCCGACGTCTGCCGAGAAGCTCGGGGAGGCTTGCAGCCCCCCTGCCCCATCTGGTGATTGGCGGGCTTGTTGCCCGCCGCACACACAGGGCAGTGAGGGGCGGCAGAGCATTCTGCCGCCTTGTGCCCCGGTCGACCGCAGCGGAAACACAGTCCGCTGCAGTCAAAGCAACTGGCGCACTTGGCGCGTGTGTGTCCCGCGGCCAGGCACTTGAAGCACCTCATCGGTCTCGCCGCCAGGACTGTAACCCTGGCGCTCACGAAACCGATGAGGAGCCGGCCGGCGTCGCCCAGTACTCTGGCCGACGCCACGGGACAACTGACCCACACAGCGCCAAGCCCCCCAGGACCAGGGCGGATGGTGCCGACCCTGACTTTGTCCGCGCTGCATGCAGTCTTCTCTGCAACTACAGCGCGGACATCCTCGGCCGTCACCGAATCGTCCAGGCCCGAGATGCGCAACTCAGCGCATTTCGTGGGCCTGGCGATCCTGACACCATCCGTATCTGCAAACGCAGCCCTCAGCTTCTCGGCAGCGGAGTCCGCCGATTTTACGCCATCAGCCCCAGGGAACTCGAGTATACGAGCTCCCGTCTGGGAGAGGCGCAGGCGGACTCCTGCCGTCTCAAACTCTCCGGCGAGACTGTCCCGGGCCTTCTTGAAGAAGGCCGCGTAAGACAGCCCGCCGGTTGTCGCCTCCGGTGACAGGGTCACCACCACAGCCGCGGATTTCGGCATCTGTAGTTTCCGCGGCTTCTTGCGGGTGGCCCCTGCCACCGGTGGCGCCTGCGGGCCAGAGGCTGCCTGACGGGCAGCCTTTCTGGCCCGCTTGCGGGACTTCTTGGACCCTCCAACTACCTGCCAACCCTCATTGGAGGGGGCAGACGTGGAGGGTCCAGGCGTTGGAGTGGGGAGCGGAGTAATCTCCGCTCCAGCCCTTGCCGCCGCCTTCGTCACCGGCCTTGGCGCAGCCGTCTTGGCCGGAGCCTTGGCCGGGGTCTTGGCCACCTGACGAGCCCCTCGGGCAGCCGCAAGTGCCGGTGGTGCCGTCGCCGACGCGTACGACACGCGACTCCCCACCACAGGGAGAGGGGTCGTCGCCGACGACGTGGCCACCCTTTTCGGCGCCGCAAGCGGCGGCCGCATGACAGGGGCCGCAGGCAGCCTCGCCTCTAGGCCGGCCGTACGGCCCTCGATCATCCGCCAGCATGCATCCAGGATAACCGCTAGTTGGGCGTCGGTTATCCCGGGGCCAGCAGATGACGGCTGCGGCGCAGACGGGGCCCGCCGGGATGCAGACGCGGCCCGCTGGGATGTTGACGGGGCCGGGGCCTCTCGCTCCGCCCGGAACTGGGCGAATTGAGCGCCCAGCTCAGCCACCTGCCCCGTCAAACGGTCGTTGGCCGTCTGGAGGCGGGCCACGTCCCCGGCCAGGGTCTCCACGACCCCCGCAATGGCAGAGGAGGAGTCCTTCAGGGCTCTCACAAAGGAGCCCTTCAGGTTCACGGACTTGGTGGCCACCTTGTGGATGATGGCCACTGCCGCCTGTGCCCTCTCCTGCAGAGAGGCCGGCGATTGGGGCTCTGAAACCCCATCCGCCGGCCTCCTGATGATATGCAGGAGACCAGACATTTCCTCCTCTGCCTGCAGCTCCCCATCAGCTCTGGCCCTCTTGTAGGATTCCGCCTTGCTAAAGGCGGAACCCGACGGGGCCGAGCCTGGAGTACGGGACCTCCCCCTCTGACCGCTGCCAATTTTGGGCGGCAACATCTCCAGGGACGTGTCGCTTTCGCCGCCAATGTCCCCGGAGATTGCGCGTTTGCGGGTGTCCGAGGCCTCCGTCTCCATCGGCTCCAGTGCGTCCACAGTCGCACTGGAGCTACCACTCGCTCCAGAAGTGGCGGACTTTGAGCGCACGCGCTCCGAAGTTCTTCGGCTCCCAGTAGTCAGATGTCCGACTTCTGGGAGCCCCACCAAAATGGGCGTTCCGGACCCAACGTCCTCCTCGGCAGACGATTGCTCGTCTGCCTTTCGGAACTGCCCCTTAGCGTTCCTCCTTTCCTTCCTCTCTCTCATCTTCCCTTCTTTCTCTGTTTCGTTTTGTCCGTTTTTCATGCCTGTAGTCGTTGTGATTGTTTCAGTCCTTTTACTTGTATTTTTAAATTTATCAACATTCATAATATAACCCACGAGATGGGGAGAACTAAAAGTCGACCCGGGCAGAGATCCCCAATACCCGGGCAAGCCTATGTACTGTGGAGGTCGGCCGGTATCCACAGGTTTTTTTACGACTTAGCTGTCGGGTGTTATAGACTATCCTTGTCATGGGCCGGCCAATCAAGGCAAGCCCTCCGGCCATCAGGTTCTCAGCGTACCCTCTTGGAGCCACCAGTCAGGTCGTTGTTGAGCTCCTAATGGTTACGGAATGCGAGAGGGTGGCTAGCCCTCTCTCACAGACGGAGCTAACACACACGTGCCAGCCCCTCCGTCCTACTCGCTCTCCATCACGCCCTCTGCTAAAGCAGAGGGACGCTTGGAGCGCGGCATGACGATGGAGCGTCATGTCCTTCGCGGCAGTCTCAACAGACTCCGTCTGGTATCCCATTTGGTCTGGAGTCTCACCCTGGGCCAATCCGGCATGAGTAGCTCTACCCGGCACAGCCCCAGAGATCATTGACCCACGCAAGCCCCACCACGACGACAACGTAGGGATACTTTGGGGGGGAGGATATATATGTAGGATATATATGGGCCTCCGCCATATCCCAACCCCTCCCCCATCCCCTTTCCCATCCCCCAAAGGTCGGCAACGCACTTGTGATGCCTTTGGTGTTGCGGGTGTCCATGGGCGGCGGTAATCGCATACCATCAGGTGATACGTCTGCTCGTTTGCCCACTATTCAATAAAAAAATAAATAAAAAAAATAAAAGAAATATTGGCTGTTCCCCTTTCGGCGACGGCAAAAGAACTGTATAAGGTAGTTCTGGTTGGTATGAGACGGCGGTCATAATATAATGTCATGTACATAACATGACATGATATTATTGTATAGATATCGTCTAAGTTTAATAATTTTTGTAAAGTATCGCCTTAAGTATTCTTGGCCGTTTGAGTGGTTATATGTTGTTGATCTTATGGAGTGGCGTAGTCCCGAGGGACTAAACCTCCTTAAATAAAGAAAAAAAAGTATTTATTTGACAATATCTAAATATGTTCATCAGCGGTCTGCCTAGTTTAAGATTAAACGGCCGTGTGTGATATGCTTTTTACTAAAAGAGTTAGCGGTTATCAAAGCCTAAACAACCCCTGCCCTCATTCTTGATATGAAAAGAAGAGATAAAAAGGTAGCAACGCGCTTGTAATTCTGTCGCTGTCCGTAAGCAGCGGTAGGCACTTACCATCAGGAGAGCCGTCTGATCGTTTGCCCCCTATACCATAAAAGTTTATCATAATACAAAATTTTAACAAATATAAACCGACTTCATGAACTGGGCCAAATTGAAATGGAAAAAAAAGGATAATCAAAAGCGATGATCCAGTCGATATTTTTGCGTTTCTCCTTTTTTGAAGTCGGTTAAAAACCAGAAAACACGTTTTTGATTATTTTTTTCTGAATTGTTTCTAATTTTATCAGCAATTGGTGACATTGTAAATAGTTATACATACCTTATTTGTGCGCAACCCTTCCTTGAGCATTATCAATTACAGACCTTATAAATTCAGGAGGAAAATAGGAGTGCAGGAAACAGTAAGGCGAAACTGGGGTAGGTACCTGAAGGTGAAATTCACGTATCTGAAATAAGACTGAGATCGAAGAAGTTCGAAGATGCATGGTCTGTCTTGTAATATAAAGCCAGTATTGCAGGTTAAAGGAAAACTCACGTAGTACGTAAAAGTATGGTAATTTTTTTACTAAAAATAAAACAACCAATTTGAATGTAATAATAACAATAGTTATTATAAAATATTACGTATATCGGTTATAGCGTTATGGAGTATCTCCATGCCTAATTTCATTGAAATAGATGCAACAGTTTAACCTTATAAGCGTCACATACAGACAAAGTTACTTTCGAATCTATACTAATAATAAAGCTGAAGAGTTTGTTTGTTTGTTTGAACGTACTAATCTCAGGAACCGCTGGTCCTATTTGAAAAATTATTTCGGTGTTGGATAGTCCATTTATCGAGGAAGGCTATAGGGTATATACCCTATAGCCTTCCTATTCATCACGCTACTACTAATAGGAGCGGAGCAACAATGAAGAATGTTTCAAAACGGGGGAAAATTTTCACGCGACGGGCAATATAAGACGCATACGAGGTTGCGTGGGTCAGCTAGTTAATAATATTAGTATGAATTTCAAATGTACAATCATGATTCCAGTGCGTCGGAGTTTAAATATAGTCGAATATACAAAATAAAAAAAGACTTATCCTTTAAAAAAAATTACTTTCAGTTTACACATAACATAAAATACTATTGAGGATAACTAAACGAATATTTAAATATGGTGGAGTACGAATAAACAACCACGTTCGGCTCGGCTAATGCAGATCAGACTGTAAGTACCTACTGTCGCATGTCAATGCAATGTGATCAAACGTCAAAGTTTGGCGAAATTAGTATATAAGTATGACTATTGTTAAAAATCTTATGATTAAAAAAAAAAAAAGGGGTGAACAGCACGTAATATCGTGCTTGTTTTTTCACATTAGTATATAGTAATGACATCTCAGAAAAAGCAAAATTAAAAAGGGACACTAGTTGTGTTGCCCGATTTACAGGTACCTACACTCGGCGTAGTTATGAAGAATACCAAATAGATTAGACAAATACATTGATTTGTTTTAGTATGGCTCAGCGCCCTTGCACTCCTCGAAAAGGTGATGGCCTTCGGGGTTTCCCGCGCAAACAATAAATAGCGCCATAATCAGACTCGTACTGTAAGTAAGCAGTATGTTTTCTTTTTTCTTTATAAAGACAACCCTTTAGTTACTACAGTTTCCTGTGTCTCAAAGTAATAGTTACAAATAACATTCAACTCATGTCCATTATGTAGACATTTGGCGCGTTTCAGTCGCAGAGCAATCATTTTAATCATTGCACAGATATTCAGAATTGAGACTTGAACTCATTGTAATCTGTCTATACTTTTTACAAGTACTGTAAGTAGTTATTGTCCTCTTAAGGAAATTGTGATATCGCGTTTAGCGATTAGATCGCCCCATGTGTGAACTTTTTATGATAAGATAAAGTTAAATTAAAAAAAAAAATTCTGTCAGTTAGTCTAAAAATCCATCATTTATGTAAGTTACTTATAAGTACACGTGCTGCCTTCCATGTGTCATGTATGAAACTGCCGTTTTTGTTATCTCAAAGTCTACTACTACTATTTTTGTTCTAAAATAATTACTTTTTAATCCAACTGTTACTCTTTCACGACTAAACCGCTATACTGATTTCAATGACATTTGGAATGTAGATACTTTTTATCTTTATCACGATAACCGAAACACGCGGGCAGAGCCACGGATAAAAACTAATAATATATAACAATAATGGAAATATTTATGTGGGTGTGTCTCTTCATTTGGAAGAGACAGGTCATGACGCGGAATCGAGCTAGTTTCTCTGGGATATTTGTGATTTATAATCAAGGTAGATATGATTATATCATCGATTGGAAACATAGTATTGAAGGAGGCAAGTTCCGGTTTTGGGCTTATAAGTTTATTATATTTTTTCTGAAACCAATTCGTGGAATAAACCGTGGTCTGCGTTATTAATGTATTTATAAGGCCTCGATAAGTAACATGCTATTCTTAAAAAGGCCTCGATATTAAAGACTGTATTTTTTTTATTTTTGATTATATTTCATGGAGTAAGTGAGGGTACCGGACCTCAATCCGAAACATACAATCTATAGGTGAGATTTTAAGTAGATTTAGAGACAAAGTGTGATGTAAGTATGTAGGTAGATTAGGCCCCACTGAGATGCGTTAACGACTCCCTTGAATAAACAGATATCTAATTAGTGCTGAAGCCGCAGACCGCTAGCGCTTAAATATTTACTAACTCCGTTAAACGATGCCTATATTTAATCGATCATGTGTTGTAAAAGTTACTCATACTGCAGTACTGCACTAAACATTATCTATGCTAATATTATAAGGGAATAGAATTTATTTGTTTGAACTTTTGCTCGCATCCTACAAAACAATGTAAGATGCCGGCCCAAAACTGCTAGTTTAAATTGAAAAATTGATCTCTCAGCATAATCAAAATAATAGCTACATGATATATATATACTGTAGTAAATAACTGCATTCCTAATATAAGCATCTCATCAATTAATAGACTCTGACAGTTCAATAGACACTGACAGTTCAACAGACACTGACAGTTCAATAGACACTGTCAGTGTCAATTTTTAAAGTGTGCACTTTCTTGCCCTTTTAAAAATTCGATAATATTATATTAGCTAAGGATCGTTTTTTATTTTTTCGAAAGACGGTCCCCATTTCATTTCATACAAATTTTATATATTTTTATCATTAATTTCATCACGACGACGACTTGAAGACTCGAAGACTTGATAATTGAAGACGATAAATACTTGACATTGGCAGAAATAGCTGATCCGAGTGATCCGGCTGGTTGCCATTTCATCAAAAAAGAAAAAAAAGAGAAGAAGATATTATGTTAATAAAAATCGTCTTGAATAACTACATACACCAGTACATTTGCGAAGCCCAAATTTTATAGCACTTTAATCATCTATTCAAATAAATCAAATTGGAGTGCCTGTTTCCAATATTAAAATAACCGCTTTTTACTAAATGCATATGTACATATACCAAAATAACTCTGTCTGTTTGTTCCGGCTAATATCTGTACTGCTGGACCGAATTTGACGGGACTTTAACTGGTAGCTGATGATACAAGGAGTAACTTAGGCTGCATTGTTTAGACTAGCATCGCCCCGTGGCGGTACGACAATAACCGCGGGTAACAGCAGCACGGTTCAGCAAGTTTATTAATATGTTTGTAGTTCATTTTAGGTACATTATGCATAAAATATTACAAGTGGGAAAAACCAGCGTGCGTCAACGTCAGGGGCACAATCAACATCAACTTGTAGTATCGAAGTGCACTTTACTTAAATTAGAACAAGTGGCTATTATTGTTTCCTGTAGCCAGGCAAAAGGTTAATACCTAACTTTTTAAAGTGTGCGCTTACGTGACAACGAAATACATAAACTGTACTCATTATTTCTTCATTATCTAGAGGTCGTAATTATTCTTCAAAATTAAATTTAAACAATAGGTAAGGGAACATATAGACATGCGAATGTTGGGATTTTATGTACCTTGACTCTCATTTTTTGGTATAGATTGACCGGACTATTATAAAGGAAAAATATGTTTTCGAACCGCTTCACAAATGCAATGAGTTAAGAAACAACATCTTACACAAAATAACAGCAATAGGTATTGAATATCTATTTAAGTTTGAGGTTTCAGCATTACCTAGGTAATGAGCCACATAATTAGTTCATGTAATGGTTATATTGTATGTTTAGATCCGGAGAAATGGGAGCGTTCAGACGTGGCGCGGTGTGTCCGTTGGGTGGCGAAGACATTCTCAGTGCGCGCCCCGAGGAAGCACCTGCTCCCGGACACGGGGAAGGCGCTGTTGGCGCTCACACAGGACAACTGGACACAGGTATTATAACTTCTGTTCTTTTGGATTTATAATGTACGATTTAAATGTTGGTGTCAGCGAACCTAAATGTTAAGCCAGAGAGCGAGGGTTCAAAATATTGTGTAATGAGCATGACCATTTGTTCTGTGTCTAAGTATAATTTAACTCTAATATGTATGTTTATTTAGGAATAATATGTACCATCATGATAGCTATAGGCTTGCCTCGTTGTTACTTAAATGAGGATAGGTACATTATACTGTTACGTTATGTTTCTCCAGTTGCACACCTTTTGATTGTGTTGTTGATTCTTTAATAAATAAAATGAAAAAATATAAACGGGATTTTCTGTAAAATAGATATGCGACGGCAATGAACAGTCAGCGCGCATCTACCACGCGTACCTGCGGCACACGCACGCGGGGGCTAAGGGAGCGCCGCCCCCCGAGCCGCTGCCGGAGCACCAGGCTGCCTCCAGTAGCACGGCCGATTACAGTAAGTAAAATATTTTTACAACCAATTTTTAAATATCACCATTAGCCTATAGCACTCCACTGGAACATCATCAGCCTATGGGACATAGATCTATCCTACTGCACGTCACTATAAATTAATTTGGGCTTCTTTCATCCTCTTCTTCCTTCGAGACTACCATCATACCTTCACACCCAAGTCCTAGAAGTGTAGATAAGACAGTTGTTCAACTTTCAAATATTTTATTTGCAGCCAATGGAATATAATAAACGAGTGTTGTTACCAATTTAATATTTTTATAGAGCCGATAACTAATGAATCAGTAAAGGTCAGTAGCGCCTAAATTAATTTCTAAGAAAACATTGCAATTACAATTCAATCATATTGTGAGTCAATACGTAAAAAAGCTTAAACCAATGTAGATCAATAGTGATAGTTTTGCATAAGACATAATAACATACATTTATAAATTTTACATAATAGATACTTTATAAGAATAACGGAAATCACGGGTTTTTAATGTGTAGTTATGCCATTATTTAAAATAACGCCATCTCTCGGTGTGTAGTTAAATGAGAAAGCGCGCCAAAAAACTCATGAATGAATGCGGAGTGAATCACTAGCGCGCGTTCCATTCATCTCTCATGGTTTACTGACTCAAAGCACGATTCGAGGAAATCAAAGTTTGAACTGTAATTACTTGACACATAAAACGGTGTAGCGTTAAATTAATAAAGTGGCGTAAATTACATTATTTTGTATGTTATTTAATGTGTTTTTAAGAAGTGTTGTCGAATGATATTGATGCGTTTAGTTCTGTAATAATAGGTCACCTGTGTTCGGGTCACTGCACGGTTAACTATGCACCGTTGAGAATGCGTTCTTAGTATTGCTTTTTTTCGTCCATCTTTTTATTTTATATTGAAGCTAGATGTATACAGTGTGCTACGTTGATTCATATACCGAATAATTGAAATTTTACAAAAAAAAAGTAGAATGTATTTATCAGAAATTATGCTATGGTAATTAGATTTGGCGATTGTCATCTAAAACTATTTTGAATTTACGTCGTTCTTCCCCCATCCCAAGAGAATTCGGAAATGGCACAATCTGCCCCAAAATGCCACTGTATCTTAATAGATCTCTTACGTAATGACCTCCGTTTCGGAATCATTATTTCACTTATCATTGGGAGGGTTCGCGGCCTTGTGGTGGACCTTCAAGAGAGAGGATTATCATAAATCGTTCTTTTCAGTTTTAAATACTCGTTTACAAATGACTGAATAATGTGAGTAGTTTACTTTTATGACTGCTCATGCACTCATGTCTTAAGAATTAAAAACACGTGGAAATTTTTGTCATGCTTGTTTCTTTGCCAATTTTTACGCGTTCCTTGGATTCTTGTAGCATGCCACATTTTTGTTTTTTGTTATGAAATAGGGGGCCAACGAGCAGGCGTATCACCTGATGGTAAGCGATTACCGCCGCCCATTGTGCCACCCGGGGTTGGGGTATGGACATCCGGTATCCTCACTCACTCGGTGAAACACAGCGAAAGTACTATTTCACACCGGTTTTCTGTGAGACCGTGGTATTACTCCGGTCGAGCCGGCCCATTCATGCCGAAGCGTGGCTCTCCCAACGTAATCATATAGGTACATCAGTATCATATAATTGGTAGAAAACAAAACTACCTATTTACAGAATTTTGGACATTAAATTTCTTTTGCCTTACCATGTTAAGTTAGCTATATGTGGTAATTAGGGTAAGGACATGCAGGTCTCAAATCGTTAAGTCTATCCTATGGATTGGAGTGGTCTATAAAATTTAAATAACATACGAACCATTATTCTGCTCTTACGCAACTTACTGTATCTATGACAACAGGGTCAGAATCGCCTAGTTTCATATTTTTGTATTTTAAAATTGTTGACCGGAAATATATTACAAAAACTGAAACACTCATTTTAAGAGTACGTGATCTGCACAAACAGTACTGGGTATAATTAGATATTCTTCGAATTTTTGTCCAATCATAGTATTCAATGTGTAATCACTACAAAGATTCCATCCAAGATGGTGGGTACACATATTTGGCGGGCTTCCTAACGTTCCGTTACTCACACGTACTGATTCACAAAGTTGTTGATACTAAACTCATTTGTACCGACACATGTGCGAAAAACGAACGAAGAAGAATGTGTTACGTTACGATTGCCGTGTCATCGCCATGTTATGTGATCATTATAGTAAAATCAAGGATAGTATTAACGTAAGGAATAAAATTCATTTGAAGAAGTACCTAGAAATTAATGATCAGATTCCTGTATGAACGATAGTGGAATATTGTCACAACTTAAGTTCACCTTTATAAAATACGGATCATATAAAAACCATCCAGCTAAGCTAAATTGATTGTTCATATAATTCTGCTTAGGCTTTCCATCAGAGCAGAGTAGAGTCATTTTGTCATAGCAAACTAAACGCAACGGTGTTACGTCGGGAAAGACTTTTTACATAAGAACATCCTGTACAATATGAGGAAAATATTATACAAGTAGGTATGCAAGCAATAAAACTCATTTATCTCTGAAGTAACTTTTTATTCGTACATATAATGAATTGTATAGGAGTCTACTGAAGCGTGATTATTCTGTTTAAATTCGATGACTAAACCGTCATTGACCAAATTAATCTTCGCACTTCACTTTCTCATTGAGAAACACATTTTTGTTTTACGGACAAACCTGTCGTTGCAAAACTAACCATTCTATACTCGGTATTTATCAACCAGCTTTAGTCTCCGGTAATGAGTAATGTATTTTTACACAAGATGTGCCACTTATGGCCCAAACATTATAGTAATAGAGGAAATGAATCATTATTTACTCGGAACTATGATTCAAAGTTCCGGATTGATTCATCAAATTACTATAATCTTATTGTTCCGAATGAATTAAAGTCTTATAGCGTGAGTAATAGTGTTTATTTTTATTTGGTGGACCACACGTGGTTTAGATGTTGTTGGCATGAGTAAATGATGGCGCCTGCGCCGCGACGCGCCGTGGGAGAGTTGTGGAACTTACAATGTGTCACATTTAGCCCACTGTACCTATGTAGGTACCACCTTCTTATGTATTTAGTATTTTTATTAATTGCATCTTAAAATAATATGTTAAAGATTTTGGCAAGTGTGTGAGAAACATATGCATTGAAAAATTGTACCTCAATTAAAACAAAAAAATAACAGACGGGTATGAGATCCAAAGGGTTAAAAGTAACATAAAAAACCAAGTTACTAGCGATTATTATCTCAAGGTTACCTCTCTAAAATTAATTTAATAAAAATTTACAATGTGCATTTTATTTAACGACATTTACACCGAAAGCTTTCTTTAAATTGATTGTAATGTGTTTGCGCATTAAATACTCGTAAATAAAACAAAAACACGTGTCAGTTGTCTTGTCGAGCTAAATGTTCTTTTAAAAACGCATCTTTTTCTGTATCGCTACAATAAAAAATATAAGCAATGAGTTTCTTTAGCGATGGATCGTTATTGGCTGACTTCAAACTTTTGACACACCCACCACAGCTCATATGACATAAAGTATGTTTAAGTTTATGGCAAGCAAATAAACGCAAAACATTAAAAGAGGTTTGTTTTTTTTTTAATGTATGCAGGAGCAAGGTTGCAGACGGTCACCTTGTGTACCGAGCCAAATCTGATACGATCGCTTAATTATGTATAGTAAGGACCTGTTAAAAGAAGTTCCTACGTGATTTAGGTTTAGAGATTAACTAAAATATACAAAAACATCACTATAGAATATTGTAGTCCCGAATTTACAGTTGATTTTATGGTTTAAATATAAAATCATGAATTTAAGCACGAAGCGCGAATTGCGCTCTAGTTCATGGTTCCTGTTGCGTTGCGTTGTTTTCAGTGGGTACGATCTCCCACATGGGATAACACAATGCGTGATCCACAAATTGTTGTTTTGAGTCTAAGCCTAAGGTTCCTTAGGACACAGGATATATTTGTAGTGTGTGATTAGAGTGTGTTACATTCTGTATGTCGTATCTTTTCATACGTAGATATAAATCAATATCGCATAAAGCTGGCGATCAATGTTCAAAGCCTCGCCGGTGCTATACTTACCAAGCTCGATCGATATTCCACGATTGGATAATTACATTGCGGTTTTACAAACTACTTCGCAGGAAAGTTAAATTATAACTTCAATGGAGAGCCAATCTCTTGGGTCTTCCGTTGGGATTACACGATATATTTATTTTGTAATATCGTTTCCGATACAATCGATCTAATTCGATACGAAGTTAAAACGAAGTTGTTTTTCCTGAATGTACTTTTCATTATTAAAAAAGTTTAAAGATAATGCATATCGAGTAAATATTAACAAATATTGACTTGGTTAGTCTAGCGGTTAGCGTACGCGATGCCGCGCCGGTCAAGAATCCAATTCCCGGGGCGGGCAAAAATGTAGATGAGTTTTCCTTACAAAAATGCATCAATAACCGCCCGGAGTATTTACGTTTGGCGGTGCTTTACGCCCGTGCACGAGAGCACGTTAAGCCGTCGGTCCTGGTTATCATGAACATTTATTAGCAATATTTAATTAGCAATTAAATAATTAGCAAAACTGAGATTTAAGTAAAATCGTTTGAGGTACGAGTAGTAGTCCAACCCAAATAGTCTTAGAAAAAAGGGAGAAAGGATAGGGGAGAAGAAGCATACAGAGCAAATATTAATTATATATTTTATTGTTTTGTTGTCGTCAATAAACATCAGTGGTTCTTTAAAGATTTGCGGGGATTAATATTGCTTATAGATTTGTGTAGTAAATAATACTGAAATACTGTCTTAATATTTGGTAACCACCTTGTTATTCATTTCTGCTAATGGCATTAAGTTCATCATTATACATTTGTGCACAAAGTTAAAAAAAATAATTAACCTTCAACCGCTTATATATATAGAAACATCGCAATAGAAGAGAGAACTGAGTTCCCTAAATCGCACGCTGATGGAGATCTCTCTCACAAAAGGTGGAATTAAGTTAAACGGGTATCATGGCGGTAAATCTAAATTTGGCATACAGATAATAAGTGCGGCCCATTTTGTAAATATGTTCTAGGAAAGGAAGATGGCGGCCAGACGGCGCCGCGGTGCGTAATTGAGAACAGTCGCCAAGTTTCGGCTTTGTGGGGCATAGGTTAAGTGGGGAACTAGACGAGGAAATCTGCGACATCTACCAATAGGGCTCAGATGGTTTTTAAGTATTTTGTTTACATATATTGTAGAAATTAAGTTTGTAGGAGGAAAATTTGTTCCTTCAGATAAAACAGTAGGTACATCGATGGATTTCCATAGGCTTCATTCTCTATGTCTCTGGTTCTAATTATGTAGTATTAAGTAGACATATGGTTGGTATTAGTTACAAAATTATGCTGGAAGGAGCTCTGTCATTAATGTTTTCTGCCACCAAAATTAGTTTAGTTGGAGTTAGTTAATTTATTTTAGAAAAATAAAAAAATACATATATATTAGTAGAAATTTGCTGTTTATCTATTTCTTTTTAAATTTGATCGCTTTAAAGGCCTTAATTTAGCGGACGGTAATAGGAGGATGATTATGAAACAACATCATTCCAACGTTTGATCATGTAAAAGACTTTATAAAATACATGTTTGTAGGATATTTACATGCTAGGATTACAGAAAAAGAATTGTAGCTTATTATAATCGATTGAAAAAGATATGAAGAAGACTTCAAAAAGCGAAGTAAGATGGTATACGTGCAAATAAGCTTTACACGCCTTTATCTGAAGTCTAATTAAATCGGTAAAATTCAGTACACACAAATAGATGTCACAATATTCGCCACACACAGCACCGAGGAAGTGCGCACGCGCCGGCGCATGACGTCGCACGACCACCAATGTATTGTGGTCGCGTAATGTTGCGGTGGGGTATTCCACGTGTTTAGGATGGAACATGGCACTCTTAGATGTATCAAAATAGTTAGATACTCAGTCTCCTTCAATTCGATTGTTTTAATTTTCTTTAAGGCTTACTTGGATATCCTAATTAATATAAATGAGAATGTAAGTTTGTTTCTTACGTTTTCACGCGAGAACTACTTACCGATCATCGTGAAACTTTGTACACATATTCTTGGATGTATTAGAAGTAACATAGGATATTCTTTATTACATGCGACTGAAGCCGAGGGCGAAAGCTAGTTCTTATACCTATATAAAAATGAATTGCTGTTCGTTTGTTTCGCTTAAACTCGAGCCGAACTGCTTAGCCCATTTAGCTAATTTTGGTTTTGAAATGTTTGTCATACTCCAGGGAAGGTTTAATTGGTAAAATTTAAAAATATCTTGTGAAAAAAATGTCACGTGTTCGAAGTAGCGGCCACAGCTAATTTCAAATACAAATCTGGAGGTGTTCTGACAGCACCTAGCACTTTCTCATAGCGCAAAACGATCATAATTAGTAAAGGGTTAGCTACTTATCGGTTTGATTTTCAAGTTGTTACGTTATAGGTATATATATATATACGTTAGATAGGAGAGGATAGACATTTGAAAGCTCTAGTTTCGCTTGAGTAGGTTCAGTCTAGAATTAATCACAAGCGTCAATTTCTCAAAATAATTGAGCATGGAATTTTTAAGAGTGGAATATATATAGTCCACGGGCCCACGTACAAGGGATTTCAGTGATTAATAACAGGCTGAAAGTTTATACACAGCTTCGTTTTGACGAGACACCCAACTTTTATCATTGGACCAAATTCTGATAGTGGCAGGAAAAAGCGGGATAGGGAGCGAAACACGTCAATTTGATGAGTGTCCCAAATTAAATAATAACAGTTTCTAAAAATCAATTCTTTGAGAAAATACGATGGAAAACTGAGAAAAACTTGTGGCATACAAAATGAATGGTACCTTCCCGAGTGACCCCTAGCTCTAACATGTCAGAATGGTGACTTGAAAATTTTTATTCATTTTCATTAATAACAAACTGATTTTTGTTTTGGGGCTTGCAAAATATATATTTTTCATAAAAAATGCATCGGCATGCAAATTCGATGGTAAGTTGTCAAGATTATGTTAATATTTTTTCGAGTGTAGGTCTCAAAAAAATTACCATCAAATTTGTATGCCGATGCAGTGTATAAACTTTCAGCCTGTTATTAATCACTGAAATCCCTTGTACGTGGGCCCGTGGACTATATACCTACTTACAACTAACTGATACTTACATCTTGATTTTCATTTTATAGTTACTGTTCATCAAGTGAGCCGGAAGGCTAATATCTGTTTTTTGTTTCGAAACGAAAGGAACCTTTTAAGTGCTAAGGAAATAATATAGCATAATATAAATCTTTGTTATGGTATTAAGATTCGAGAATACGTATAACATATATCTTATGCACCCGCAATGATCAAAATACATTGGTTCAAAACAAGTATGTTATTTTATTTCGCTTTTTGTATTTGTGTAATATTTATATTTTTGTAAAGGCTATTAATTGTCACGTCTAAAGGTCATTGCGGTTGAATATTTGTGGTTTGTGTGGCAATCAATACTTTTACCATTCTCCATCGATATTTAATTTTAGTCAGCATTAATACACGATAGTCCATTTTAAAAGTATTAAACTGAGAGTTCTACAGTCGTTTTACTCACCCCTTGGACTTTACAAGCTTAATTAAATAATTTTCATTAAAAATACCGTTTAAATATTGAATAATGACATTATGAAAATGTGTAATTTATCCTGAGTTCACGGGTTGACACACAAGGGTCGCGACGGGGCGTGCATTAGCAAGTCAATAGGGCGGGTTGAGCGTTGAGTCCTCTCATAATAGTCATTCATTCGTTCACTCACTTAAATCCCATTTTCCTGTCAAATTTTTTTTTTTTATATATTTTAGTGGCAACACTTCATGGAGATAAATACCTTAAAATACTAACACGATCTGTACGTATACCGCAATTGTTTAGTGTTCCTCCCAGCAACAATAATGTTTCACATAATAACCCACTAAACAGAATGTGCATGAACTATGATATAATATGCTCACAGTTGGATATTTTTCACTCAATGCTTTCAAATCTTCTCTCCTCTGTTATGGTAGACCTTAATTTTAATACACAGCTCAGTTTCCTATAGGTATATATTTAGTTTGTAACTAACTGTGAATCCAATTATATATTTTTTGGATTTCTTATAATTTTAACCTTGGTATGCCAAAATGAAGCACTGTCTATGATGTTGCGTATATGTAGTTGTAAATGTATGACAGGTTTACTGTAATGTACTGTTAAGACTGTATTTTATTTTGTATAATCTGTACCTATTGAATAAAATAAAAATAAATAAATAATAATTTTGTATTTACAGTAAATGTTATAACTTGTTTGTGGTACTACGGTTTGAAATTGGAAGCGATGATTCACTTTAATTAAATATACCTATGTTGGAATCAGTTTAAGACACGCGCGGAGTGCTATAATTGAAAAATAAATTCCAATTAAAACTGTCACCTATGTTCGTTATAGAATTTTAAATAAGTAATGGGAAAAAAAAAAATCTAATGTACCTATGAGTCTGACAAACTGAACTTGCTCTGCCTGGTGGAAAGCATGATTAGAAGCCAAGTGTGGAGGTCACCATACTCATTGCGGGGTATTGTGATGATTCTGCATCATTGGGACATTTATGTAAAATTATACTAAAGCTTGGAACAAATTTATTTTATTTTAATTAACATAAATATTTAAAATATACATTTTAAAGATTGAAGGTCATTTCACATCATTTCATCATTTCATTTCATTAAAAAGAAGTTAGTTTCTGCCTCAATTTTAGAATTTAAAATAATTGGTTATCACCTGTCGTAGCATACTCCAGACCGCATTCCTCGGCTTTCACATTCCCGCGGCAGTGGCTCGCGGCTGCCGTCCACCCGGAGGTGTCTGAATCATCCGCGAGGAATGCGGCCCGTGAGAACTCGCCTATAGGTGTACCAGTTCGAGAGCCTCGCGGATGCCACCTAGTTATGTAATGGGACAATCACTTTACAACATACTCGTACCACACACATATGTACATAAAATATCTGCATAATTTATTAATTGAATACTAGTGGTCCCCTAGTGGTCGAAATTTTATTTATTATTTTAAAAGACTTCAAAAAAGGAGGAGGTTATCTATTCGTCTGTTTTTTTAAATGTATTTTATTCTCCTCGTTACTTTTGACTGACCATTTTTAATGATTCTTGTTTCATTTGAAAGCTGTTGCTTCTCGTGTTGTCCCATTTCAATTTGGTCCAGTTCTTGAAGTCGGATTTTTTTGGTCAAAATTTGCGCTTTTTAGCTTTGAGCACTTCCACTCCAATGTAAATTTTTATAATCCTCCTTTAGCATAATTTTCGTAAAAAAGGATATAAAATGTTTGCTTACACATTAATACTTTTTTTACGTCAAAGAACGCCCGCATTAAGAATGTACATCTTGTTTCGCAGGAGGTTAACAAACGTATATTCTTTGTTTCCTTATTATAAGTCTAAGTAAGTAAGTTTCTAAGTCTGGATAGACTTAGAACTATATACAATTTGTGGATCACACAAAGTGTTATCCCATATCAGATTTGAACCCACAAAACTTGGCGCTGTGGAAAGCGACGCATACTAGGTAGGTATATAGATTAAAAACAGCTACTAAACTTTTTCTTATAATTTACTATGTTACAATATAACATACATTCACAATATAAGTATAAATGTGGTCTGATATCGATTAAGTGAACCTATGTGCTAAGATTGAGGTCGTCGTTACAATTCCAACCAGGACGAATAATTATAATTCTAATGACTATTGACTACCATTTGCATCAAGCTCCATTAATAATAATTAGGAGCATTATTTTTAAGGATATTAATACCATATGCCTTATGCTTTTCTTTTCTTTGTTTTACCTTTATGCCTTTTTCGGTTTAGAATTCTACAGGCTTATATATATTCTTACATAGGTATATATAGTCATACAGGCAAGAACTTACCGTTGATAAAACTAAGCATTGGTAGTCAAACATGTCTTTACAAAACGTGTTTGACAAACATGATAACATTCACAGAACAGTTAATTCTCTGTGGTTAAATTATCCCGTTTCTAACTTATTAAGTTAAAATAATCATGGTAATTTGAATCGATAAATGATTAAAATAATTCGTGATTAAACACGGAAGATATCTACTTGAAATAGAGCCAGTTGCTGACACACTTGATAACATTTATTCTTTACCAGCTACGTTGTTAACACTCATACATCAGGGGTTACGTTTAATATATACAGTCTCCGTATCATGGTTATCAATGGTACAGTGTGTTTGTTTACCACTTTAATGGTATAAAATTGAACATAATTTAACTTAATCATTCACACGCATCAATTAAAAGAAGAAGATATAATGTATTACGTAAAATTCGTCTCTCTTCGTGACTTGCGGGCCCCCCTGATGTCTGCCGGTGAGCCGATGTCCCTGGGTAAGAGGGACAGGAGGATTGAGGTGTGAGGAGTGCGGGGGAGTGCACTTGTCAAGGAGGAGCGTAACAGACTCCGCCTGCGACGGGTACGCCCTCCGCGCCACTGCCGTATCTGCGCAAGTGATAAGATACTCACGGTTATGCTCTAACAGTTTTACATGCGTATACGCAAGAAAGCGGTTATAGAATTTTTAACGTTAAAAAGTAAAGTTACTAAATGCCACAAAATTTTGCTTTGTTTGTGCGTTTGTTTACCATTTCTTTAGTGGTTTTATTAAGTGATTTTAAACAAATTATTTGTATCTAATGAAGGTGAATCACTGACTGCACGGTGGGTATAGTGGTTTGAGCGGTCGCCACACCGCTTTTAACTGCCCTAAGTGTCATGAGTTCACATGGGACAACACTTTATGTGATTCTGGCCATTTAATGTATGTTTGTCCAGTCCCCTGCGACACAGGATATATATGTTGCGACAGTTGTTTTTTTGTAGAGAAAAAAAATAGTTGTCTTTGAAGTCGGTTTACAGACGATATTTTATAACAAAACATTGATGAAATATTTGCATACTTTTATGAATAAAATTAAATCATTTGCGCAAGCGTACAATGAGCGTAACGGGACCATTAGTCATCCTTTATCATGCACCGGCGTTAATCAATTTATTAGTCGTTGTCACGTCAAAAAAAATCTTATATAAGTTTCTATCTCTATATATTCACAGAACATTTTTTTTATATCTTATAACGTAGTCCATTTTCCGAACATCCTATTACAAAGACCAAGTCGCATGTAGTCCCTGTCAAGCAATAAAATATATTCTACTAGCGGACCCACGCAACCTCGTTTGCTTCTTCTATTGCCAGTAGCGTGAAAATTTTCCCCCGTTTTTGAAACATTCTTCATTGGTGCTCCGTTCCTATTAGTAGTAGCGTGATGATATATATATAGGATAGACTATGGCCTTCCTCGATAAATGGACTATTCAACACCTATTTTTCAAATCGGACCAGCGGTTCCTGAGATTAGCGCGTTCAAACAAACAAACAAACTCTTCAGCTTTATTATTAGTATTGATTATGAAATTACCGCATATTTTTAGCGTGAAACCTATCATTTACTCTTAGCAAATATGTGAAAGTGAATAAAATTACATCGTTTTGATTACAACATTCAGATACAAATTGGTATCTCAATTCAAAAAGCTTATATTGAGTCAATGTCGACATTTCCAAATTAACATACTGCCATATTGATTTATTTTTTGGATGGAATTCGGATGCGGCAACGACCAACTTCATTGTCACTTTCTTAGGGGCCTGAAATTTAATTAATATTATACAATCGCGAGCAGTGACTAAGCATCGATAGCTCTGTAAAAGGCCTCTTGGAATTTATCATTAACAGTTTTTGTGTTGGAGTCCATTAACCTATCATTTTTTTCCTAGGAAGAAAAGAAACCATTTGCTAATCGTATAAGAAGCTAGAACAAAAGTAGGTACTATTGAAAAGGACTAATATAAAAAAAAATTACGTAACTTTTTTCTTGTAATATGAATTCTTAAGAGTTTATATTGGGTTAAATATTTTTATTTTGCACCGATAGATCTCAAATTTGAACACGTTAGATATAGGTATAAAGCGTTTCAAAGATTGTTTGTACTTGTATCGCGTATGTCATAGGGAAACTTGGCAGGGTAAAGCAAATTTTCATAAATAAAATTCATTCTGACAAATACATAAGAGTTATTTCAAGTATCTTTATGTAACCTGAATTCATTGGTAACGAAAGCACTTAATGATTATTATCGTATTTCACGTATCTAACACACATTTTGTAAATCAAACAATCATGAGTGAATCAAGTCGCTCTCTCTTATTGCTTGTAGCAGGCCGCTTATTTCTAAGAAACACTCATTGGCCGCATCCGCCTTTAGCCTAGCCGCTATAATTCATGGCGCGCTCTCAAACGCAAACCAATGTTAATAAAATTATACGTATAATTGTTACTATATGGCTTCGGTACCTTGTTATATAATTATCGGTATTCCCGCCAATTAATACGTGACACTTATCGGTATACTACCGTGATATTGGGGGCCTCAATTCCTGGGAACAATTAAATGGTTTAAGTATCAGATCGGTGACTTAAAAAGGGTTTAGTAACGTTGTGGGTGGGTTATAAGGATTTTTAATTTTATTAAGTTTTCTTTTGTTAAAAATGACTTGGGTTTGATAAATGCGATTTTTTTAATAAATTATAGTTTAAAACAATAATAAATACACTTTTCTTAAAATATACTTATATTATCACACTTCACGCTAAATTTATAAAGGTGAGAGTAAGATTGTTTGTTACGCTTTCACGCAAAAACTACTTATCGGATAATCATGAAACTTAGTACACATATTCTCGGAGGTATTAGAAGTATTAAGATAGGTTACATTTCATTAAATGCGAGCGAAGCCGCGGGCGAAAGCTAGTCTTATCATAAGAAACCGCCGTGGTATTTTACTGATTGGTATATATTGGTCCAAGAAAAGTTATTTTAGCATAGGTGATATATTTTGAATTATTCAAAATTATCATTTACTTTATAGGTCGGGTGGTTACAAAACCACGATTATGATTTTTCCTTTTTTAGTTATTAATGATGACCATTTTATATTAAGATTGAAAAATATCAAGTAAGTTAAATGTGCTTTGGTATAGATACGTAGCACTAGACACTGCTGCATTATCAGATATTTATGGATAATGGATTATGAAAAGCCTTTAATCCAAAACATCCTAAGTGGAATAATGAATACAAACAGAATAATAAATAAAAAACTATTTTATGTATTTATTTTTTTTTATTTTATTTTTTATTTTTTTTTTCTTTTTTTTCTTTATTTAAGTCACGCCTGCCAAACACAGTCTTGCAACACCCAAAGGTTTGACTGGAAGAAAATGCCTGTGGCATTAAGTCCGCCTTGTGCAATATGTTTGCAGGAAGTTTGTATAAATAAAAAATAAATAAATAAATATATTATGTACCAGTTTATATAAACTACATCAATGTAGATATACCTACAATACATTAATGACCGTGTACAAATGGCGGTTTTAAACATACACACATACTAAGTTAATAAAAGTGTGTTAATAATTGAATAGGGTTTATTTTAATTTTTATGTATGACCCTGTCAAAACTACTCTACTCTGCATGATGGAAAGCATAAGCCGAATCCAAGATGGTCACCACACTCATTGCGAATGCAGAATAAAACTAGATATTGCTTGCAACTTCATTTTCTTGCGATTTGTAACTTTGAGCAACTTTCAAAATTTAATTTACCTTTCCTAAATTTACCTCATTAAGGGTGAAATTTGACCGTGGGAGAGCTATGCTTCGGCATGAATGGGTCGGCTCGACCGGAGTGATACCACGGCCTCACAGAAAACCGGTGTGAAATAGCGTTTGCGCTGTGTTTCACCGAGTGAGTGAGGATACCGGAGGCCCATACCCCAAACCCTCCCCCCATCCCCTCCCCCCATCCCCTCCCCCCATCCCCTCCCCCCATCCCCTTTCCTATCCAAAGGTCGGCAACGCACTTGTGACGCCTTTGGTGTTGCGGGTGTCCATGGGCGGCGATAATCGCTTACCATCAGGTGATACGTCTGCTCGTTTGCCCACTATTCAATAAAAAAAAAAAAAAATTACCAAAAATCCTTCTTAGATAAGTACTTGGAATATAAAAGCAACACCTATAAAAATGTCAAGTTTGTAGCCCCAGCGGCCGAGCTGTGGCTTCAACGTCGAAAAGTTAGTCAGTCAGTCATCTCTATTTTTCTCCTCACAGATGCATGCAGTACAGTGTAGATGCTTAATCTAAAATACATTTCTAGCTAAACCAACTTATTGTCCACCATTGATTGTAGCAATTGTTTTACTTGTCTTTGAAAAGTAACTGACTCCCAACACATAGCTAACGCTATTCTGGGAGTCAGGGCTATATAGAGTGTGGAGGAACGGGTGTCATGTCCCACCTACACAAAGGGAGGGTCCTCCGATCAGGCGAGGTGATCATACCTGGCGGGCCACTGCCCAACAGTTGATGGTGGGATATTGTATATACGATAATCGACGCGAGAACTATTTATAGCGCGATTCAGGATTTGTAGTTACTCCGTGTAGTGCGTTACTTCGTAATTCAGTGTATCTTCGGTAGATGCCGCTGTTGTAGGTTATTGTTGTGTTATATGTAAAAGTCGCCACACAGAGTATTATAATCCTCATTTATTACAATTAATAATAATAACTTCTTGTTTGAACATTCAGTAGGAAAAATAAATAACGTATGTTCGTTATTATTAAACAGTGATTACTTGACCTGTACCACCCCATCGAGGTTGACAAGTTAACCCCTAGCAAGGGCGCGGGGTGCGCTATATTGGCGCACACGGCGGGGCGCCCATGCATTATGCATGCCGGGAGCCGAGCTGCATGCATTATGGAACAGCCCCCAGTTTATCTGGCTTCAATTTAATCATGATACCAGAAATTGTTTTCAAACTAACTGATTTGGCCGTTTATTCGTAACTAGCCAATAGTCATGTGTTAAAAAGAAAAAAAATTACGAAGAAATATTCAGTTTGTTTACTGGACTGAATGAGAATGCCTTGGGCTTTAAGTCCGCCGATGTATAAAGTGCATAGTTTGATTAAATGAAAAAAAATGCTTTTTATTTTGTAGCATGTCCAATAACAGCACTGCAGACTGCACGGTTGGCCTAAAGTTATAAGTGATCGCCACGTCGCTTTCCATTGCGCCAAGTGTTGTGGGTTCAAATCCCACATGAGACAACACTTTGTGTGATCCACAAATCATTGTTCTTCACGGTTGGCCGAGTGGTTTCAGCGGTCGCCATGCCGCTTGCTACTGCGCCAAGTGTCTTGGGTTCAAATCCCACGCGGTACAACACTTTGTGTGATCCACGAATTGTTGTCCCGAGTCTGGATATTCTTTGTGTCTGTTTCATGTATGTTTGTAAAGTCCCCCACGACACAGGATGTTCATTCCTAATGTGGGAGTTGTCTATTAAAAAAAAAAATGTTTTGAGTCATGGTGTTCGTTTTATCCGTTTCACGAATGTTTGTAAAGTTCCTTGCGCCACAGGATGTATATTCCTCTGTCAAGGTTGTCTTCAAAAAATAAAGAAAATAAAATTCTGTTTTCTTCTTGTGACAACAAAATTGATAAGATTTGATTACTCGGGTTATCATTTTTTCCTCTGATTTATATTAGCTTTACCTGTATATTCAGGTATATGTTTGTTTGTAACTTCGTAAACTTGGTAGACTTGTCGAGGACCGATGGCAATACGAGAATTAAAAAAAAAACCTTCATTTAGAGGTGGTAATTCAACAGTAGGTAAGGTTAGTATATTCCTTAGTACTTGATGAAAACAACTGAACCACATGCAACAGTTCAATTGTTCATATCATTTTATGAAAATAACTGGAGTCTGTAGGCTGAAGTAATACCGACATTCTTGTGTATGATTGTACAGATTGAGCAGACGTAATGTACAGGTACGTGGAATACAGTTCCAGGTGATGGTAGGGCAAACAGTTGTTTGTGCACCCCCACACACAGCGGTTAAACTGGTCTCGACGTGGGTAGTGTTTATGTCCAGTCGTGTTTTCTGATTCATTGGTTAATTCAGCTCAGCTCTGTGGTTAGAAATAATGTTTGTACTATGCAACTGAGTTATTATTTTCTGACCAAGGTTTGATGGATCTATAAATAAATATAACAATAATATACGTGTTACGTTTAATGTCTAAACAAAGTAGGCGTCGTAGCTATTTAACGTGGGAGAAACATGCTTCGGTAGACACATGTGGGGCGGTTCTGTAGGAATGATAACATAGTCTCATAGAAAACCGATATAAAGTTTTCAGTTGTAAGGGCTAAAACCATTTAGAAGGCGGAAACATTGACGTGTCTCCGGAATATGGAATTCCCACCTTAGTTTATGCTCTTAACATTTTGCTGTTTGCCCTAACTTTCACTTTAGTGAGGTCGTTTTATTCAAGCTGTAGACCATGTCCATAGGCACGTGTCTTACGACTGAATTGTACAATGTTTAATGTACGTATTTATTTTCAAGAAGGTGGAAAGTCATTATGTGCTGTTAGCTTAAACCTAATACAACATATGGGTAGTTATTATTAGAATATAAGCTGTATTTCAACTTCTTCAACACGCAATTGAAAAAAATCAGATTGTTCTTACAATAATCATCACACACATTAGTCCATGGCATTCATTCAGAATAAATAAAATATTACATCATGACCCTTCTAATCGAGATCGCAGCCTGCGATAAGGCCGCCCATTGTACTACTGTTTTTTTTTACTATTGTAATATTATTTTATTAATATTAAGGTGTATAATAAAGAGTTTATCTATCTATCTATCTATCTATCTATCTTCTAAATACGGACAGTATTTACCCTAAAAACTGAAATGATGTAACTAGTTTGATGCAATTTACTGTTAAAGTCACAGCGACCTGTAAGAAATTAAACAACACACTGATCATTGAACACAAAATTTGAGTGTCTAATGCTCAGCAAATTAATCAACTTTGCATTCTAAATAGTGATATCATTGTTTCTTTTCCTTTTTATAAATTCTAAACTTACTATACTCTGTGAAAAACGTACAATATAGTATATACGGTACAATATAGTAAATATAATGTAAGTTATTTCGTCGCAATTCATTCTTTAAAAAAAAGGGCGTTTTGAAACAATGTGCGCGTGGCTTTTATCTTACTTGCTTCTTTGTATATAGTGTTGGTGTAAACAGTAATTAACTAAAATATAATGAAAGAAAAACTTTATTACACAGCCATTGTAATACCATAAAATTTGTATTATCTACATCACCTGCACTTTTTAAAGTTTTTGATCCCAATAATTGTCTTTGGAAATATGTCATTAAGAATCCTGCAAGTCACTAATTCCTATGGTTACTAAGTTTAACTCCCATTTTATTTGAATTCACTCTCGTATACTCTTGTATGCTCATTCAGAATTACTAGTAATGAAAGTTTAAATACAATCCAGGAATATTGATGTAAGAGAGATGTTCGTCGGTCGGAGTGGCTCAACGCGGCTGTGCTCACAGCGTGAGGGCTTCATTACAACAGAGGGATCAACTTACCCCTTGACACAAACAGCAATGTCTCTCGGTGGATTATTCGCTGGGATTTTGGGATTGTTTATTACTATCTAAAATGATGTAAATTACAAAATAACACAGAGAGTATAAGTCCGACATTTTAAAGTTTGATAAAATTGTGAAAGTTATTATACGTATAGAAATAAATCAAAAAATTACTATGCAAACAAAATTACTGGCTGAGTGTCTGACTGGTTCATCAACGCAGTGCCTAAAACGCTGAGGCTACAAAATCGGCTATTTGGCAATTTTACTACTGAGGGGTGATTATGGTGAATGGCTACATGGAAGTTCGTCATTTCCAAAGATAGAACCGCGCAAATAAGAAATAATTTAGGCATTAGTCGGTAATTAGAGATATTTTACTATATTTTGTATTAAAAGTGAAAAGATTGTAGATACATGATTATAGAGCTTAAGCCTACAAATTAGAAAATATTGAAGATCTTTCGGCGGTTAGCTCTTCTCATGAATGCAACACCCATCGGAGCTGGTACTTGGATTGATTTCAATTTAAACCTTTGAGTTAAATCGAAATCAATCTAAGCTCCGGTAATTCAAATCATTGATTACTTGAGTTACATCCTTTTATCACTGATCAATTCAGTACTTGAGTTTTATTTTATATTTGTATTAATAATGTTTGATGTTTGTATTTTTGACGTGTTCAAGTGCCTTTTGGGGCCTATGGAAATAAATGATTTGATTTTGGCTTTGACGTTATTTTGAAGTGTTTCAAATAAAACGATGATTTCATTTATCTGACCAAAAGTACCAAAACATAAAACAGTCAATGTTTAGACTTTTGGACTATGACAAATATAAATACTGTATCTGTCTACATAATTTTTAAACTTTCGTCGTCTACGTCTTTTTTCAATCATACTCTTTTTTCTATATTTTTTATTGGAGTAGGGGGCAAGACGAGCAGATCGCTCATGGACACCCGCAACACCAGAAGCGTCACAAGTGCGTTGCTGGCCTTTGGGGGATGGGGAGGGAGATGGAGGGAGGAGTTGGGGTATGGGCTTCCGGTATCCTCACTCACTCGGGGAAACACAGCGCAAGCGCTTTCACACCGGCTTTCTGTAAGGCCGTGGTATCACTCTGGTCGAGCCAGCCCATTCATGCCGAAGCGTGGCTCTCCCACATATTAAACCCGGCTCCTTTTTGTCTAAGCGTGGTGTGGTGGTGTGAAACAAACATAAAATAAAACAGTCGAATTAAGAACCTCCTCCTTTTTTGAAGTCGGATAAAATACAAAACCTTATAAATGTACATTTAAACTTTATATATGTTATTATTTTTAATCTATAAGTTTCTTTAAACACCGTTTACGTACTCACCGAATGTTTAAAGCATGATATAGCCGACGCGGCGACGCCGACGTTGAAAATAATTCGCTGTAAAACAGTAACTTTTTTACACTTTATGGCAATCAAACGGTACATTATCTTTACCCTCTCACTATCAAGTGTCACGGAGTGCCCGCCCTCTCAGCCAGGGAGGGGGCGTGAGGGCGGGACGTGATGTCGCCAGTTTCCGACACTCGAGCGTTTCCGGAGACGCATCCGGCCGTATATCCGGCTTACTGGATTTAATATTTAATTTAAAGAAAAAAACAGTGACTAGATTAACGCGTGTGATTTAAATGAGTGATAAGAAAGTGATGGAGTGATTAAGTGATGCTGTGGCTGAGCTCCAGCGAGCACCGACGCTTCCAGCATCTGTACCACAATCGTTAGTTTATTTCCTTTCTAGTTCTGAACTCAGATTGCATTATTTTATCGGCTATTAGTTTTTCTGGTCAAACATTTCTATGAATATGTGATCTTTGACAGTAAAGGGTAAGAATTGTTTACAATTTGGTGATTTTATGGTAATCCTTATTTAATAAGTTGATATTGGAGCTGTTAAAAACAAAATGGCATAATAAATTAAACTGCCTTCGTAATCGTTTAATACTTTGAAATATCAATATACATAATAACTTTGCTTCGTTTGAATATCACTTTAAAAAAAGGATGAAATGCAGTTGCATCATTATTTCATGAAACCTTCAGTAAAATCTACTACAACATTGTTCTTTTACGCTAAGGACTGGTAGATTATGTTTCTAATTATGGTGACTATAGTGTATATATTGTTGCAGACCCGTACGGTGCCCTGAGCGGGTGCACTAGAGCCTCTGGCGGTCAGGTACAGCTGTGGCAGTTTCTCCTCGAAGAATTGGCAGCCGGCGCGCCCGGGATTTGCTGGGAGGTATGTTACATCGTATCGTTATTAAAAAAATGAACTAATCTACAATAATATAATACTGACTATATTTAAACGTGGTAATCTAAGGCACTACTATTTTGAATTGAATTTGTGAATGAATTTCAGTGTCGAAAAGCATATTTATTGAGTAAGCCTATAGGTTATACGAATTCTCGGTACCACCTATAACATAGAAGGTGTACGAAAAATGTTTCAAAAACGAAGAAAATGTATGATGTCTTTTAAGATGAATTTGCACGAATTAGTTAATATTATCAATATATCATAAATTTAGGCTGTAACGAAATGAAATGTAGGTTTTTCTGTTATTGAATCCAGGTAATTAAAGATAGCAATTTTTTTTAAATTTCTATCGTTCAAACGAAGCATTAACTTTATTGTACTGAGATATCAGATCAAAGCCTTTATGAGTTTGTGGTTTTTCTTCTCTTGATGTTGGTACAAGGTATCCCTTTTTCAATTATCATTATTGTTAAATAATATCAGGGTTCTCCTGGCGATGGTGAGTTCCGTCTGTCGGACCCTGACGAGGTGGCGCGGCGCTGGGGCCGACGCAAGCAGAAGCCCAACATGAACTACGACAAACTGTCCAGAGCGCTGCGGTACTACTACGACAAGAACATCATGAGCAAGGTAAGATAGCATCTAGGATTCAGTGCCTATCACAACACATATAGATAACTCAGTCAGGGCATATCGAGTAATTGAATATAACGCGAGTGTTTGTTACTTGAAACGACTATCGTGAAGTTAGTTATCGGGATTAAAATTATTGTTAATTAAATATAAGTATTTAATTCTTTATACATTCTCAATATTACTGAAGGGCCTACAGTATCCTGCGAAGTTTTACCCCCTTTTAATAATTAATTATTTTGATAATAACAGGTCTGTTACGCATAAATTTCTACAGAATCTACCTTCAATAGACTTGACAAATCAACTGATCATTATACGTTAATGAATATGTCCTTCCTTTGCCCGGTCATCCTGTAACCTGTACGTACAGAATAGATTGAAAAACGTCCCTAACTTAGCTTGTAGTCCATCTTATGGTATGACAATGTGTCCATCTAATCTTCGAAGAACCATATGACATTTCTGACAGATTAAAGAATAGAGAGGGTGAAATAGGTCACTACAATATCCGATTCTCGATATTATTTCCTTATATATATATACTCCTTCCTAAAAGGCCGGCAACGCACTTGTGACGCCCCTGGTGTTGCGGGTGTCCATGGGCGGCGGTAATCGCTAACCATCAGGTAATACGTCTGCTCGTTTGCCCACAATTCAATAAATAAAAAAAAATACATTGATTTGCTTTATTGGTCCGTTACCAGTATGGCACAGCGCCCTTGCACTCCTCGAAAAGGTGACGGCCTTCGGGGTTTCCCGCGCAAACAAAAATAGGGCCATAATCAGACCCGTACTGTAATTAGCAGTATGTTTTCTTCGTTCTTTTACGTCTGCTCGTTTGCTCCCTATTAAATAAAAAAAAAACCTTTTTCAGTTTACCAAATTTTAGTACTAGACATGAACGACGTAGAGTAGATAAATCTATACTAATATTCTAAAGCTGAAGAGTTTGTTTGTCTGAACGCGCTAATCTCAGGAACCCCTGGTCCGATTTGAAAAAATATTTTAGTGTTAAATAGTCCATTTATCGAGAACGGCCAATGAAGCCACCAATGAAGAATGTTTAAAAACCGGGCCAAATTTTCACGTTACGGGCAATAGAAGACGCAAACGAGGTTGCGTGGGTCAGCTAGTGTTACATATGGCTAAAATAAACAAAGCGGACAGTTTCAGTGATAGTTGGATATCATTTGTTATTATTAAACACTAAAAAACTTTTAGATAGAAAAAAATAGTTATTACTAAGGTACATAAGTAAATAACCTGAAAATATGGCTATAAAATGAAGTCAAAAAATTATATTTTTTTGTATTTAAATTGTTGTTTTTTAAAATTGAATTTAGTTCTAAAAAATTGTAAATTATGTGAAAAAAATCTAAAACTTGAGAGGTGTCAAGGGACACCCAGATGGAACGAAGTTCGAAATAGAAAGACGAAACGAAAATATCTGTGTGTGTCGTCGTCGTGTCGTGACAACAAATTGTGTCGTGACAACAAATTGTGTCATAACAATTTTTCCGTCTAGCCCCCTTACACAACGCGCCATAAGGAACTTCGTTCCAATAGCTTTTATCTCCACAATGGAGACATTACACACACAATTTATGAAAAAAATTATTGAGATTTAGTGAGTTATGTCTGTACAAAGTAGTTTCGTGCTGAATAGTGTGAAACATCAGACGGAGGTACCGTTTAGATTAGATTAGATTGACATAATATCGCGTATCGGTTATTTTGTTATCAATATCAGCACAGATAACAAATTAGTTACTAATTAATAATTATCGTCAGTCGATCTTTGCGCTTGGTGTAGATTGGATGCAGCATTTGATACTCTTTGGTTTTAATTGTTTGTTTTGTAAAGAATTATTTGTATCACTTTTGTGGTAAAAATTCGTACTGCTCTAATTACGTAAATGCGTAAAAATATAATATATATTTGAAATGCTGACTGTGTGTGCGAGTGATGTACACAAAACTAAAATATATCTTTACTAATATTGTAAAGCTGAAGAGTTTGTTTGGTTAAACGGAATCTCAAAAAGTACTAGTCCAATTTGAAAAATTATTTCACTGTTAAATAAAATCTGCTACAGCATAGGTCTATCTCTTAACGTCAGCTCACTATAACCTTTTACATCACAGTACGGGCAATGAGAGACACAGGTGGGGTTGCATTGGTTAGTTAGTAGACATTCGACAATATCTTAATATATATAAATCTCGTGTCACAATGTTTGTCCTCAATGGACTCCTAAACCACTTAACCGATTATAATAAAATTCGCACACCATGTGCAGTTCGATCCAACTTGAGAGATAGGATAGTTTAAATCTCAAATTATAGTCGCAATTTTAATTTATTGCTAATTATTGGTCTGTTATTATTTGACAGTCACAATTATCTGTTAACTCCAAATGATTCTAACAGATGTCGATACCTTTCGACTGGGTTGAGTAAGTAATCAATAGATGGCGCTGCTATGGTAAATCTATAGGCTATATTTTATTTTGGAAAAAAATAGGGTTCCGTAAGATATTGGGGTTTTTCGGACACAAGGTGTAAAAAATCAACCCTATAAGGGGGAAAATATAGGGGGCAATAAAAGACGCAAACGAGGTTGCGTCGGTCAGCTAGTATATTATATTATAAAGTGATACTTCAGGTTTTTCTAGTTAATTGACTTTCGTTTAAATTTGATCGTAGCATATACGTAATATTCGTAGCAAATCTATACTACGATTTAGAGAATTGAACGCTTCATCGTAACGGGTTACCTCTACGGCAACGTAAGGGGGAAATCGTGAACAGTAGCTGTGTATTCCACATAATTATATTCTACATCTAGAATGGGGTCATTTATAAGTTGACGACAATGAACTTTGGAGTATTTTCAATAACAATCTCACGCTTCGTTTACAATCAAAATAATTATTTTCTCCGTCCATCTGTCCAAAGACTTCGTTTTAAATCGGAATACTGAAAAATAATAAACATTCTCACTAAAACATAATATTACAAATGCAACATTTGAATGTAATTTGCCAAAAAATATACTCTCTTTACACTGAATATGTAGGTACACTAAATAATAACCATTATTTCGTACCAGGAGATTCAACATCACCACAAGTGGAACATCATACGTAAGCCAGTCAGTTATAAATATAAAATTTATTGTCGACAGGTACACGGCAAGCGGTACGCCTACCGGTTCAGCTGGGCGGGGCTGACGGCCGCGTGTCAGGCGCAGGCGGCCGACACCCCCCCCTACTGGCACTACCTACCCCCCACACACCACACGCAGCAACCACCACCGCCGCCAACCACACAGTGAATTTTTCACAGACATTTTTCGATGTGTGATCATCTTTACCTACCTCAAAACCTGTTTATGTCTGGATATTAGTCAGCTGTGGGCGAGCTCGTTTAAGAACGGAAAGCTGTGAAAATACTGAATCTTTTGTTATAATTTAGGTTTAAGCATATATCAGGTTTATTATAAACAAGGTATACAAAAAGTTGTGGTCAAATTGTTAGGTTCGCGTAAAGCATTGATTAAGTTAAGATTGAAGTAAAGAGCAGAAAATTGTGTGTATTTTTCAGTGACGGCTGACTCGAACGAAACTATGGGTATTAAACACCAACGATGACGGAATATTCAGATCACTCTTACTTTTTACTTGACCAAACCTTTCTAAAACAACCTGTGCATAAATAAACAAAATAAAATAAGTATTTATAAGTGACTAATCACAATTACTATGATGGAGTTTTGATTTTATTTTCAAAGAAGGTTTTAGAGAGGAGAAGATATATGTTTTATACTTTTAAGCACAATAAGTGGTGCATCAACGTTATTACTTTAATCAATGTTTACCGTCATAGACCGCTTTCATGTCTATTTAACGTTATAAGAGTAATTATTCATCCAACTGTTGCACATCACAGTAAGCTTCCATTGCAGTGACTATTTGACATCACAGTAGTAATAATTATTAGTTATCGTATTGTAAACTTTAGTGCAAGGATTTCAAAATTCACAATAGATTGTATATATTACACTTTTAAAATTTTGTACAAATTTTGTATAGATTCTTTATATATCATTATAGTAAAATTATATGTAGCCGACTTATGGCAACTATAAACTTCACACAGCTAAGTATCATCCACAGTATGCCTAGAATAACGAATATCATGTCTGATACCATTATCACCTACTTTCTACGATTCTCCTAATTTAGCTGCAACTCAAACTCCTTGGGATTGTGATTGTTTCAAGGCGGTAAAAAGTAAAAGTTATCTATACTTAATACCGAAATAGCATTTTTCACAATTTTTGTATGTCTGTCTGTTTGTTCGGCTAATTTCTGGAACGGCCAGACGGCTTTTGACGAGACTTACACTGACAAATAGCTAATGATATAAGGAGAAACTTTGGCCACTTTTTATATACTAGCTTCGACCGCGGGTATCACAGCTGTATATAAAAAATCAGATCAACAAGTATATAAAAAAAGTAAATTAAAATTTTTAGCTTGAACTGTTCATTCGAATTAGAATTTTTGTAGATTGTTATAAAGTTACCAGTTACCGCCAATTGTTATACATCCTTAGATGTTTTGCAACTAATTTTGTTATACTGTTTTTTTTTGTGTTTAAAATAAAGATAAATAAATAAAGTATCATATTTGTCATCTGTCATATTTGTTTCTATCGGAGATTTATGGAATAATATTCAATGAGTATGTGTAAAGTTTTCATAGCAGGTTGTGAAATAGGTCTTTCTATTTATACTCTTATCCATAATAATCTAGCCTTTAGCGTTGCCTACGGGCACTCACTGTAACATATTAAATAATAATCTCTTTAAACGTCTCACTAACATTTATCCTTTGTGGGAATCGAACTCATTAAATCACTTTGAAATCCAGTCCTTCTTTAAAAGAAAGAGTGTAAATAATTCGTATTTTATGTTATCTTTATTCGTTTAAGTAAATTTAAGTAAGTGTAAACTTTTGTTGTTAGGTTGGTTAGTTGTAAATACATTTGTTGTATTAAGGTATTTTGGACAAGCTTGTTATTAGTTCCTAGGTACTCATTCAAATGCTTCCTATGTCTTAAAACTATACAAAATATCATTAATACTTACCTACTTATAGTATAGTACGTAATTAATATACTTATATTCTTTCGAACTGTTCAAACTTTCATAAAAATACGATGTAGCGGCGTAGTCTCACGTTCTTTCCAAATTATTTATTAAAATTAAAATCAATATAACAATTAATATATAATAAGAAAAGCACTGCGTTTCACATATATTATTTTTCTAGCATTCTACGACCTGTATAAACCATTTTATGACGTGACGAAGTGCTTAATGAAATAAACAGTTGTACATATCGTCAGGCGCTTTTCATAATTAATAAGTCGTAGCCAGCTTTATAATTTGTGGCCAGTGCAACCTTCTGCGACATATAGAAATTATTTTCGAAAATGTATTCTACGCTAACCTGGTTAAATAATTCCCCTAGGGTCTGCGCCGTGCGTTTAGGCATCGCTGGAAGACCACTAGTTATGGCACCGGATGTGAAGAACTATTAAATGGCCGACCTCAGTTAGTATACTTATAGGTACGCAATGATATTTAGAAGTACGCATATTGTATATATAGAAATATCTACCTATCTTTTGTAAGCAGTCTTGACTTCGTACTGAGACATTTCTTCTTGATGTGACTTCTGTGAAAGCGAGTCAGTAAATGCCACTTTGTGTAGATATGCATACTTTGTAGAGATTTACGAAGTCGATTATTATTATCGGATGAGAACGTAATTTGCATTTGATTTGATAATTTTAATTATTCCCTTACGTAATTTATCTTTTCATCGATAAAGATAATAATAACGATTATTACAAATTCGCTTGCTTAGTTATTGTTTTCTTTTTTGTGTTCCAAATGTCCTTTTCATTAATGCACACATATCGCTTGATAAGAACTTTTCCTGTCACGTATTCTAGATACGGTCACTATCAATTATTACTAAGTTGATCACCGTCTCCGAGGTGATTGATTAAGAATACAGAGTGCCACCATTCCTATTCATCACGGGCAAAAGGTACAGGACAACATCACTGTGAAAAGAAGGAAAACTTTAAAAGCAATCCGATACCAACCCACTCAGTGAGTGTGGTATAGTCCAACACAGTTTTTAAAGTTAGGCTTATGTCCAGCGGTGGAATTTTAAAGGCTGCTGATGATGACGAAATTAGTATTAAAAATTGTAATTGTTCAGTAACATCTATACTCATGGGCGTACCCAGGTTCTGGGCCAGGGGGGGGCAAATCGGGTTTTTTTAAAAGCACCTCGTCAGATAAATGGATATAGGCATTGGCATGGAATCAGGTGCACACTCGGAAGGAAATCCCTAGAACCCCGACGTACCTCGGGCCACCTATGGTTTGTAGATGGTCCCCTCCTGCGTAGGAACCCTGATGCTCCTTTTCTATTTTAAAAAGGGGCGCGAGTACTTTGTTGAGGTTGCGCCGCTACCCGGCTTGCTTCTGCTAGGGTGATCTTCACCTTTGGCCGGAACACCCCCGTGGGATTTGGAGGCGGAAGTGCTCGCCGAAGTTTATCGACGAGCGGCTGAATATCGGGCGGAGAACGAAATCCGTTCTCCGCCCGAAGAGATACGCGAGTGGTGTGAAGCCGCTCGTCGAGCCACCATGGCTAGTTGGTCGTCCCGGCTGGAGGCTCCACGCGCTGGTTTTGTCCCCGTGGAGGCGCTCCAGCCGGTCATCCTCGAGTGGGCAGGGCGGCAGCACGGGACTCTTTCCTTCCTACTGACGCAGGTGCTTTCCGGGCACGGTTGCTTCGGGAAGTACCTGCACTCGGTCGCTAGGAGGGAACTGAGTCCCGCCTCCCACCACTGCGACTGCAGTGAGGACTCAGCCCAGCACACGCTGGCGATCTGCCCCGTTTGGGTGTCGCTGCGTCGGGCCCTCACTGCAGTCATAGGAGGAGATCTCTCGCTACCGGCCATCATACGATCCATGGCCGGTAGCGATTGCAGTTTTACCGCGGTCGCATCCTTCTGCGAAGACGTAATTTCGCAGAAGGAGGCGGCGGAGAAGGCCCGAGAGAACGACGTTCACTCGGACCCGATCCGCCGCCGGCCAACCGGCGGATCACCTGAGTATGGCCGCGGATGGACGGGACGGGTTTTCCCCTCCATCCGCAATGCAGGCCAACCGCGAGGAGGTGACGTACGCGTGTGCCGTGCGTCGCCTAAATTGAGATTTGAACAGCAGACGGTGCCCGCTTCAGTGCGGGCAGGCGCTGGGAGGGGTCCGGTCGTGTTAATAACTGCAGTTTTCGGACCCCTCCCTTCTCAGGCGCAGAGTTGGCACACCGTGTGGTTTTAGTCGGTTCGATTCCGACACACCACCCCGCCGCAAACCCCGGTGGGGTGGGTTTCCACACGTTAAAAAAAAAAGGTGATTCTCACCTGTCACCCTCAAGCTTGCGCTTGTGGAGGACGGAGATCGTTTGGCGATCTCCGGCGCCCGAGTCGTCTGCGGTACCTGGCCCGTTTCCGGGCCTGGCGGACGGTAAGAGTTCTAACCTCGCACGGTCCTGCTCCGCCATCTCCTTCGCAAGCATAACTTTCTCGCTGAAAAAGACGCCAGAGTTCTACGCGCTCTCGCTACGCAACATAGTCGCAATAATGTTACCAAGCGAGAGAACCCCCACTCCGATGGCCGCCTCGACTCGCCCTACTCCGGACATTCTGTCAGTGTGTGGAATGCCGTGTCTACGGTCTGGTCATCGTAGTGGTGGCACTCAGGCGTTGGCTCCTTGCGGATCAGACAGGTGCTCTCCGAAGCATCCTTTCCCAGTGATCACCTGTGTCAACCGTGATGCCTCTCGAGCCAATCCTCCATAACGGGTCTTACCGCCGCAATATCGGCGTGCTCAGCACTCGGTTGCCCAAGTCGTTCCTTCCATTCCTCCACAAGAACCTGGTGGAATTGAATCAGCACTCGTTGCGGACGTCGCAATAACCCGATATTGCTGGCCTTCAGGTCCTCAGCCCATACTGGGGGCCGCACAATACCCGCGTATAGTCTCCTGCAGGAGTTATCGGGCCCCCTCATATTTGCTGCGCTGCGCCAGCTTGGGAATCAGACTTCGGAAATGGTGTCCCATCGGCCTTCGAGTGCGAGCCGATGTGGGCTAACATATAGACCGGTGGAAAAACCATATCAAAGCAAAATAAGGTGATAAATCTAGGCGGCACAAAAACCTGTACTGGATGCTAGGACGAAACTACAAATTATTACTGGACAACAAATTTCAGATATATCAGACGATAATATTTAGCTTCCGAGAATTATTTGTAGTGACTAAAATACATTCCAAATTAATGGGCATGTCAGCTGTCCATAAAAACTACATAAACCGACTCGGAAGATTTGATATCTTAGGACTATGATGAGTAGTTCTCCTCGCTAAAGAGCACGCTCTGATCGTCCTACGCTCGAACATCGCATAGCCCCAGGACTGATTCCGATTCCGATGCTGATTGCCGCTCTTACAATAACACAGAAAATAAATCTGTCTTTGTCCATAGTCGATCTTAGTCACGTTTTTACGCGTCTGAGTGTGCTTTATATATAATCGAGAGAAGAAAATAGTAGGAACGTCAACATCTAGGGGGGGGGCAGCTGCCCTCCCCTGCCCTACCCTGGGTACGCCCATGTCTATACTATTATTATAAAGCTGAAGAGTTTGTTTGTTTGAACGGCATAATCTCAGGGACCGCTGATCCGATTTGAAAAATTATTTCAGTGTTGGATAGTCCATTTATCGAGGAAGGCTAAAGAGTATATATTATCACGCTAATACTAATAGGAGCGGTGCACCAATGAAGAATGTTTCAAATACGGGGGAAAATTTTCACGCTACGGACAATGGAAGACGCAAACGAGGTTGCGTGGGTCAGATAGTTAAACTATAAATCGTATTCTGTACTTAAGTTTTTCAAGTTTTTAATTTTCTGTCAGATTGTCAGAGTGAACTAATTTTTTTCTTTATAAATTTATAGGGGGCAAACGAGCAGCATATCGCCTGATGGTAAGCGATTACCGCCGGACACCCGCAACACCAGAGGCGATACAAGTGCGTTGCCGGCCTTTTAAGAAGGAGCATGCTCTTTTCTTGAAGGTTTGAAAGTCGTATTGGTCCGAACACCACAGGCGACAGCTCATTCCACAGTTAAAATAATTTAGTTGTTGGTGAATCATATTAAATAAATATTATTTATAATATTGACAAACAGTTAATTAATAATACAGGCATAGAATACTAAAATAAACAATTTGTCACGCAGAAAAGTTATAACGATGTACTCGTATGTACCTATTACCTACGAGTATTAAAACAAGACGCGATAGAAAAAACAAAATACTTTCGATATCTGTATACCATAACTTTAATTTAATAGAAACTAGCGACCCGCCCCGGCCACGCACGGGTGGATATCAGATGCACCCAGCGACGACACGACACGTGCATTTTAAATCTGTAATATCTTCGAATATATTCATTTAAATTAGATACTGTAAGGGGCCACATTGATCTATATTAAATGCCCAATGTATTTAGCTACTTAATTGGATAAGGATTAATGCTGTATTGCTTAATATCACTTCGTAAATAATCCATTATTTCTGGTTTATTTACGACATCACATTACAAACCTTTAAATTTATCAGTGTTTCTCTACAATATTATGCATGTATTATAGATATAAACCTTTCTCTTTAATTACTCTATCCATTAAATAAAACCGTTTCAAAATCCGTTGCCTAGTTTTAAAGATTTAAGCATACATAGGGACGGATAGACAGCAAAAGCGACTTTGGTTTATACTATGTAGTGATATTATCAACAATATTTGGGGTACAACATTTACACCGTGTAAATTAATTGTGTATGTATCATTACTTTTGTAGTATATTTATATTCTTAGATGTTTCTTAGGAGAACATTAGGATGTTGAATCTGAAGAATATATCTATCCCAATATTATAAATGCGAAAGTTCTCTCTCTACTCTGTTTGTCTATATGTTATTCACCGCAAAACTGCTGCACCGATTTTAATGAAATTTGAAATATACTTTGATTCTTGGGAAAGGACATAGGCTACTATTTACCACATAAGCTAGTGTAAGAATAAAACATATTGTGCCAAGTGGTACAGAGTTACCAATTTTGTTTGTAAGTACACATTGTTGTTACAAATAATTTTAATAATATATAAATACTTAATTAAATAATTAATGATTAGGACGTTATGGATTGTTGATGATAATGATGATAGAAATAAACTGAAAAAAAAATGATTTGTGTGTTTTTTCCGACTAACTGGAACTTGCGGTACTCAGTGGCCCGCCAGGCATGATCACCTCGCCTGGTCGGAGGATCCTCCCTTTGTGTTGGTGGGACATGACACCTGTTCCCCCACAGCTATAATATCTGGAACTATAAACCAGTTTCAATCTTCTAACGGGTAAAGGTAATAATAAAAAGTTGTGTTTTATTCTCATCATCCAGTCTTTAACAGTCCACTGCTGGACATAGACCTTTAGTACTACCTTAGAAGGTGTCAACCTAATATTATTAGTCTGAATGAGAGACCTAACCAAGAGGACGTAGTCCAACTTGGTGGACTGACCAGATCCGAATAGCCTTGGACGCCAATCTACACGTTGCTCTTCATTCGCCCAAGGAGAGGAAGGAATGGCGAGATACTGTCCAGCAGACGAACATCCCACGCTTGGGGAATTACGACCTTCAGTAATGAGGATAGCGACGCGAGGAGGAAGAAAATGATATGAACTACATAAATATGTCAGGATTTATACATTATGTACAAATAAAACCAAGTGGTTTTCAGACCATTGGACAGTATTGTTTTTAAATTTGTATTTTAAATTGTGTTAGCAATGTAAAATATCATTAATTAATAATGGATCTAGGAATTAGATACGAAACGATTGGTTGCGCTGTCTATTTTCAGTACCCCATAAGTATTTCCTTAAAAGTTTGTTATGTTATAAATATGTAAATACATTAGTATGTTTTGAATCTAAAAATATTTTTTGTGGTGAATCTTTAGAATGGTGAGTGTTTGTGTCTAGTATGTTTGATGTTGTAAAAATGGTAAATTTTGTGAACCATTTATGATAAGGTTTCATTTGAATTGGATTAAAGAGTTTGTGAGTGTGGCTTTTTATTAATAAAATAGTTATCAACTTGTAACGGCTTGTTTCTTTCATCAAATTCTATAATCAATGTTTTTGGGTGACTCCTACTCCTACGTTACTTCCTAATCCAATATGAGGGGAATTGATAACAGTAGAATTTTGTTGTTTGTTGCGATGAAATTGAGCGCCATCTAGCTACATCAAGTTGAACTACATTGTAACTACTATCTGTATGGCGTAGTAAACGTTCTCGAGCCGTTTCATGTTGATATGTTTAAAACAACTGGTTTTCGATATATCGATATATGTAATTAATTAATATTGGAGTTTGATAAATCGAAAAAATACCATCGACGTTTTTTAATAAGACGATTAGTTTGTTCGTTAATTTCATATCATCAACACAAGACTTCTCTATAAACAATAATTCACGTCACGTCTTTGATTGCGAAAACGTCATCTTATCATTTAGTTTCAATTATCAGACGATAAAGTTTGCATTAAAATTATGTGCCTGAAGTCTGTTTGTGTTATTAACACGTTACCGTGATCTACTTAGTTTATTTAATTTAATTATAATGATTCATTTTATAATTTAAAGAAGTTTAGTTGTGAGTGAACGGACTGGAGAGAAGGTACTGACTTATTGTATCATAGTCACAAACTTATGCAAAATGCGGCGCGTTTTGTTGGACGCGCTTATGGTCGGCTGGGGGATCGGCACGTGGCTCGGAGTCAGCGGCCTCTTCGTCCAGCTCCCACTACTCGTGGACCGCTTACCCGAGGGATGGGCACTCGCCTCATCCATGGTGTTAGTGATACAGCTAGCGAACGTCGGCATCATTGTATACGCCATTCTTGGAAGATTACTGCCCAGAATATCCGACGGGGTGTACATATACGGTCTTCTAGCGATAGGAACACTCGCTTTGGTTCTGAACGCGTTCCTGTACGATACGATAAGTGTGATCGGTGGCTCTGAACGCTCAGCAGCGTTCTTATCTTTGACGTTCTTCGCGGCGCTGGTGGGCTGCACCAGCTCTGTCTTGTTCTATCCATACTTAAGACATTTTCTTGATATATACCTCGCGACGTATTTAGTAGGGGAGGGTCTCAGCGGCTTCATTCCAAGTGTACTGGCGCTAATCCAAGGGATAGGTGGAGAACCGGAATGTATACCTTCAGAGGATGGTTCAACCACAGTGGCTCACTTCCCACCACCGCGGTTTAATACAATGGTGTTTTTATTGCTCCTTGGGCTGTTATCGGCGATCAGTTTGATTAGTTTTATCATTATTAATAACAACGGAGGGTTTAACAGCGAGAGAGTAGAATTGGTAGCAGAAGACAAGACTGAAGAGAAGGTTAAAGAAGAGACGTCGATTGTGGCCCCGAGCTGGTTCGCTGTGTTTGGTCTGATGATGGTGTTGAATGCGCTAATGAACGGCGTGATGCCGTCAATTCAGTCATACTCGTCGAGGCCGTACGGTACGCGCGCACATCACTTGGCTACTACTCTGGGTGCCATGGCTAACCCGACCGCGTGCATGGCCGGTATATGGCTGCGACCCATGCCCTTGGCGTTTCTCGCAGCAATGCTCTCCATCACCATTGCGCCGCTGTGCTTCATTTTGGCCACGGCGCTCCTCAGTCCCTTCCCGCCGCTGTTTGACAGCGCTGGTGGGGAAGTGTTAATTGTAAGTATATCCAGCATACTAAAGATATCTTCTTTACCTTTCTATCAGGTCATTTCTAACAACGTGCTTGCTTGTCAAAATTTGGTAAAATCCAAAATGTTAAATGCATAAACCCACATGATAGGTATTTGGTTAAGTAGGTTTATTTTTTTAATATGCAGTTCAATATAACGAAACTCAAGAGGATTATAAAATATTTGTTATATTTAGTTTGTTACAATGAGGTTGGTTATATATTATAAAAATTAGGTATAAGTAGATTGAAAAAAAAAAGTTAACTCGAGACACACACACACACACACACACACACACACACACACATGCATATTGAACACAACTCCTTATTTTAGGTTACAGTACTTGGATGATTTGTTTTTTTTTGAAAATTTGATAATTAAAAAAAAAACCCAGTAAATTTTATGAAAATCGTTGGAGCCATTTCCGATATATGTATACAATAATTTCTCGTTTAAAGGTTTTATATTGTGACATTATTTTCATCTATCTCATAGGTTACAGCCAGTGTTTGCAATGTTACATTAGAAACCTCTAAAATGATCAGTGTTTTTCTACTATATTATACATATAAACCTTCCTCTTGAATTACTCTATCTATTGAAGAAAACCGCATCAAAATCTGTTGCGTAGATAGATCTAAGCATTTATAGCTACAGACATACAGCGAAAGCGACTTTGTTTTATATGTGTACATCTACACTAATACTATAAAGAGGAAAGATTTGTATTATTGTATGTAACGAATAAACTCAAAAAGTACTGGACCGATTTTAATAATTCTTTTTTCATTAGAAAGCTACATTATCACTGAGTAACATAGGCTATATTTTATTTTGAAAAAAAAGACGTGTGGCACTCGGTGACTGCCGCGGTAAAGCTATTGCATAGCATTTTTTATCAACTTATGCAATTATAATTATATATTTATTTTATTTATGCAGTATTTTTTTTTCTTTGTTTTTTTTTTCTTTGATATTAATCCAAGTTACACTTTGAGCGTGGTGACCGATTAACAAAAACAATATAATAACAAAAACAAAAATAAAAATAAAATAAGTTCTGGTATTTATCGATAGATGGCCAAACTAAAAAGTATCACCGCTGTGCCGGTCGGAATCGGGGGTGTTAGGTTTTTTTCGTTACGGAATTTCTGTCTTTCGGTCCCCACGCTCAAGGCCCGCGATAAAAGCTATGCAATAGCTTAATAGGGTTCCGTAAGATATTTGGGTTTTTCGGACACAAGGTATAAAAAATCAACCAGAAAAGTTACTTATTTTGCGTACAGGCGACCGCTAGTATTATATATTATATGTAGTGATGATGTAGATATTGCACTCGATCATAAGCAATATAATGTTTAAACCATTATCGCTGTTGTGATTTTGTCTGAGGATCATGAGACTTAGTTTAATCCTACCAAAATACCTGAGTATTAGGATGTTTATTTTCATATCTGATCTTGTACTTCATATCTAAAAGTGACACACTTTTTTTTTTTTTTTTTTTTTTTTATTGAATTGGAGGCAAACGAGCAGACGCATCACCTGATGGTAAGCGATTACCGCCGCCCATGGACACCTGCAACACCAAAAGCGTCACAAGTGCGTTGCCGACCTTTGGGGGATGGGGAGAGGGAATGGGGGAGGGGTTGGGGTATGGGCCTCCGGTATCCTCACTCACTCGGTGAAACACAGCGCAAGCGCTATTTCACACCGGTTTTCTGTGAGGCCGTGGTATCATTCTTCGTGTATGTTTATCTATACAAATAAATAAAATTGGAGTGTCTGTTTGTAATATTAAAATAACCGCTTTCTACTACATGCATATGAATGTATATACGGTACACATACCAAAATATGTATTTTTAAAAATTTTGTCTGTCTGTCTGTCTGTTTGTTCCGGCTAATCTCAGGAACCACTGGTCCGATTTGAAAAATTCTTTCGGTGTTGGATAGTCCATTTATCGAGGAAGGCTATAGGCTATATATCATCACGCTACTACTAATAGGAGCGGAGCACCAATGAAGAATGTTTCAAAAACGGGGGAAAATTTTCACGTCACGGGCAATATAAGACGCAAACGAGGTTGCGTGGGTCAGCTAGTTTACAATATAACTAGGAATTAGTAGTTGATCGTGTATTAGTTGAATACAACCACATTCAATGTAAGACAATTAACTACATGTTTACGTGGGAAACTGGCCACTATGAATACAAAATATAAACTCAAATCACGGTACGGTACAGGACAATTCGGAAAAGTGATAGATACAACAAAATTGTAATAAGAAAAATTTCGATAATTGGTATTTTTATAAACAAAAAAAAACATGTTTTATTTTTGCATAACCTTTTTCTTTAAAAAGTACCTTCCGCTTTAAGAATGTATTATGTGTCGCGGGGGACTTTACAAACAGAGGTACATGAAACAGACACAAACAACAATTAGAAGTATATAGGTTAAATATGGTTGTAAGAATGCTAAATACATATTTATTTAATAATAAATACAAAACTGGCATCCCGCCCAGCTCCGCACGGGTGCATTGTAGATACCATTTAAAAGTGTGTTTGTAATGGGTGACACTAGCTCCGCTTCCTCAAACTATTCACTATAGGCTATGGTCCATAGCTATAAAGTAGACTGCGCATATGGCATAGTGGTTTAAACGGTCCCCACGCCACTTCCTGCTGTGCTGATTGGAGTGTGTTCAAATCCTATAGGTATGGGACAACAGTTTGTGTGATCCGCAAATACATAACTATGCAAAAAGCTGCAATACTAAACACTTGCCGCATTGTTCGGAGGATTTTAGAGGATGACACAATATCACAGATTACAGCCTCAGTACCAAATCACTCAAATGGACTCCACTTGGCCCGATAACAATAAAGAGCACAAAGTAATAGTCATAATATCATTTTATTTTCATAAACAGTAGTTTCTAGTACGTTGTTTTAGTTTAGTTTGTAACTCAACCAATGTGTTGCAGGTGCTGTGTTGGATCCTGGTCACTGGCGTGATATCTTATGCACGCATGTGGGTGTATGGCTGGGCAAGGAGAGGAGGCGCCAAGGGCATGCGCGCCTGCGGAGCGGTCACCCAATTGGGTTCTCTACTAGGCTCCGTTGTAATGTACTTCTTAGTCAATTTCACGGATCTGTTCGTTCAGGGCTCGGCCTGTAGCCCACCCAGCACCTATCTACATTCGATATATTAAGTTATTCATATCTACAAATTAATTTTATCCTAAGTTAAGGCATTAATATACTATAATAGACAATAAATAATACGACATTCACATTCAAGTGAAAAAATATAAGTTATTTAAATATATTTGGTTTTTTAAATATTTTACGTATTTCATTCGTCTATTTCCTTTGGTACTCTTCTCAATTAAGAGGGAGTGAGTGAATTGAAAGACGTATTGACTGGAGGAAGGAAGGAAGGGTCTTAACATCTGTCTGTAGGATTAAATTCAGGTTTGCGGAGGTCTGATGCCGGTCGCTTCGTGGAAAACTGATATTCAGGTAAAACAGGTGGGAACTATTAGCCGACCACTAATAATCTTGGGAATAATAAGGGCTAGGAAGAAAACAAAAACAAGTAATATTACAAAACACGCGTCGCCGCAGAGCGGGACATATTAGGGGCCATCCATAAAGTACGTCACACGTAAAGGGGGGGTAGGGGGTCGACAAAGTGTGACATGGTGTGACAAGGGGTGGGAGGGGTCCTAAATTTCGTGACATCACATTTCAAAATCTAATATACCTACTCGTATCTAGAGGTACTAATCGCGTAATTTGAAATATTAATTTAACTAAAAAATATTTCCAACTCTATCTTTTGGACAATACGGTTTCAATTGTTTTGTTGATAATCAGTATTTAATCTTTTTCATACAAGGTCTGATGTAGTACTGATTTGTTGCGTATTCAGTATTCGATCCGAATTTATAAGTGTTGATTTCATAAAAAAAGTACTATAAAACTAATTTCGGAACTGCTGTTTTAATTTAATAATTTTTCGATGTGAAATTCCAAACATGTGACGTCACACTAGGGAGGGGGGGGTCACAGAAATGTGACCACCTGTGACAAGGACGGGGGGGGGGCTCAAAAAATCATGAAATTCGTGTGACGTACTTTATGGATGGCCCCTTAGTCTAAGTATATAGCCCCTAAATATATCATTAAAACTGCAGCAGGTGTAGACGATCAAATGAGGAAATGTGCAGTATGGGCAGTCTCATGATGCCTATTGTCACTTTCCTACTTTCTACCACCATACCGTGATTAAATTTCTTATGGTAACTGTCTAACTGCCTCGATGGAGCAGTGGTAGCGTAAACTTAAGGTCTCGGGCCGATTCCCGGGTTAGACGAAATGTTTATATGATCTTCAAACATTTGTTTCAGAGTTGGGATGTTTTCTATGTATAATATACATGTATTTACAAAAAAAAAAAGCATTTATATTAGTTATCTAGTACCAATAGTACAAGCTCAGCTAGTTCAGAACTAGATAGCATTGTGTGTCCGATGTCCGATATATTTATTATTATTTATAAATGCCACGGCAGTAGAATAAGCTCCCTACCGCAATCTAGATATGATTTCGTAAAGTTGGTAAAAATGAGAAAATACAAGAAATATTATCCATATTCTACATTAGTTAAGGTAATTTATTTCATTAATATTTACAAGAGAGCACAAAGTACAAGAGCACATAACACGAGACACGTGGGAGATCTGTTGATGTAGTTGAAGCTGGTCGGTCTACAGCAGCTGCACCGCGACCAGCACCAGCAGTGTGAGCAGCAGAGCGCTGCACAGCGTGCGGTCCGCCAGCACGCTCGCTGCCGCCCACGCGCCGCTCGCTGACGATGTGCACACCTCCTGAACATGGCATCATTTGTATATTATAATCAATAACAATCCATGACGTTCCATTGTTGGGCTCGGATCTCCTCTTAGGAGCGGGTTAAGGATATACGTCTCCAAGCTGGCCGAGTGCGGGTTAGAGACTAGCAACTGGCTGGAAGACAACGTTGTGTCTACGTAGGTATCTTGCCGTTGCCGTTTTAAAGCCGCGCGAAGGCCTCTAACTAAGCTTCACGATTGTTATTGTATGATAACAACCGGGAGCGATTGCTTAACGTGTCCTCCGAATCACGGAGACGCTCATGGTATCATGCCACAAACGGTCACCCATTCAGGTACTGACCGCGCCGTCAAGATTATCTGGGCTATGAGCGCCTCAGAATGTATATTACTATTATTACTAAAGGGGTAGTTGTCTTTAAAAAAAAACGAAAAATATCTTGGAAACATAAAAGGTTGTACAAAGGGTCAGAATAAATTAAAAATGTAAATACTGACTGGTGAAGGCGTAAGTCTGCAGATAGTGGAGAGGCTGGAGAGCAGGCTCCGCAGCATCCGCGGCGGTGGCACGGGGCAGCTCGCCACGCGCCGCACGAAGGCTGCGCACGCGCTGCACAGCGCTCCGCACACGCACATCGCGCACATCAGCGACAACACGCGCGGGCACGTGTGCGCGCCTGGGAGCCGGAGCAGTGCTGTGATCATCCTGCGAACCAATAACAACACTTATATTCCCTCAAGATTATGCCCCAATGCTAGTATATCAATTTGCGTAAGACTTTGAAGCATTGCAATATTGGTAGTCGAAAATTTATTTCAACTTCAGCTGAACACCAACCCGTAGCCTTATTCTGTCAAATAAGCACGAGAGACGTTTGTTTGTTTGTTTTTTTACCGGGACATTGCCGCACTTAATCTCTTGATTGGGCCGTTATACGTGGGTTTATCATCTTCCAACTCCAACCGTTCTAGATCATCTTAGAAGCTCAGCAAAAATTTCAGTGCACTACATTTATCCGGGAGTGTTGATTGGAGTATGTCCACTTCCACATTTTGTGAGAACGTGCTGCGGCGTTACTTCTGCCTCCATGCATCCCTTGCACAGAGGGCTGTCTGTTGCGCCTATGGCTTGTTGAGAGGGCAATGTCCTGTCAGATTTCAAGAAGATCACATGTATACATGTGATAGTCCGATAGTCTAAACAGGTGGCGCACGAAAAACACATTCCGTGTGTATTTGTCTAATAATCATTATACAAAAATGGTAAACCATATTCAATTATATTTTATTTCAGGATATAGCTGTTGTTGGCTTTATAGTATATCCATACTGTCTATGCTATTAACATTACACAATATACATAATACTAAATTACATTACATAAAAAATAATTAAATACTACACGATACACAGTTTTACCATGACATGAGTGTGTTATTCTCAAATCTCTATCAAATTAGTACAATCTGTGCTAATTTATTTGACAAGCAACAAGATAAAGCGTTAGTCTTGTGTCGGTGACAGTACTAACCACAGAGCCGCGATGAATGACGCGCAGGCTGCTAGCGCATGTCGCTGATCAGGTGGCAGAGCTATGGCTGCAGCGAGGACTAGTGCAGAGGCGATCAGCACAGTGGTGGCTGCAAGCGCATGTGCGGGCGCTCGCCGCCTCACCACGACCATCCACAGCGCCACGCTGGTCTCCTCCTCGCCGCGGTTCCATTGCAATGTATCACCGTTGATTGACTGGATCTCCCAGGTGCCAGTTTCGAATACAACCGTACTCTACATTAAATTAGTTCGGTATACATATATATCATTTCCGTGGAGGCGCATTAGGAATACAGAACTTCACCATCTTTATTCGTTCCGTAGGTGTCGTAAGAGCTGACTAAGGGACAACAGCACTGCAAAAAGAAGGAAAACTTGAAACAAACCAAATTATGTCTGGCAAGCAGGGTATAGTAGGTCTGTTTAATGAGAGGGCTAGTCCAGAAGTGGATTATGTAAATAATGTAGGCACTAAGTAGTGTCTGTGCATACAGCGCGGTTACAAGCATTGATCTATTATACAATGATTATAAGAAGTCGTCGGCTCACCCGCTCCTCAATAACTTTCAGCTGAATTTGATCTGAGTTGTATGACCTTGATGCAAACTTGAAAACACACGACTGCGTGTCCGTGGGCCAGTCGTAGAGCTGTAACTCCAAGGGCGCTGATAGGTCCAACCTCATCGCCCAGGTTATCACTCCATCATAATTAAGGCGAGCTCTCAGGCCGACGTCACTCGGAGCGGTGGACACGCCGGTGGCCGCCTCGTTTATCAGCACGACGTCTGGCAGCCAGAGGCGTTCTGCTGCTGTGATGGCGTAATCACAACCCCATTCCGTCTGGTTCCATCGGACGCGTTTGTCACTCCATACCTGTAAAGAAATATACAACTTTCTAGTTTTATTTAAATTCTGAAATTACAATACGAGTAGTATTCAGAGATAGAGTTCTTATGAAAATTATAAATACACGCTGATTCTTAAGCGCGCCAGGATGGAAGGCCAAATACGCAGTATAGTACTCCGTTTTCTTTCACGAAGCAATCTTCAAAATTATTCACATCTGTACTGTTTTCGTAACAGTATAAAATTCTTAGCCTTCCGTTAGCGTTTGGAAAATAACACGAAGTGCGTAGGATTGTACAACTGACTCGCTATTATTAGCACAACTGATAATAAGCTCAAGCATAGCACATACACAGTTTTCATATTTATTCAAAGCGCAATCTGAAAAATATGTTTAATTTGAAATGTAAAATCTAAATATAAATTGCACAAAATGGGTACAATTCTAAAACCTTTTCAACCATTTTGCAGTTTATCATTAAATATGACCACAAAGTATTTGACGGAAACATTCCTTACAGCACACTTTTCACTTATTTAGCTTGTTTTGAAGTTAGGCAAGCAGTATAGATTAAATTCCACTCTATACTATAAATTATACTGAATTTGAAAATAGCTCTGTCTGTCTGTTTGTCAGTTACTTACGCTTTCACTGTTAAACTGCTGAACAGATTTGGATGAACTTCAGTGTAGAGATAGATTTGACCTTGTGACCAACACATACGTAGGTAAATTAAATTCTTAAATTTAAGTGGGCTCACCTAGAAACTATTGCAATTGATGAATGATCTAAACTATTCTTTCCTGAATCACAGAAGGAAATCATTCGTCGGTGTTAAAATACCTATTCTAAATTAAAAATAAATACAACTTATACAACATACAACTTGAATAACTTAAATAGGTACGTATTTAGACAGGTATGTCATTAATTATGTCTTAGTTAGTTTGTTTGATGAAATGGCAACCAGCCGGATCACTCGGACCAGCTATTTCTGCCACTGTCAAGTATTTATAGTCTTCAATTCTAAGTCTTCGAGTCTTCAAGTCGTCGTCGTGATGAAATTAATGATAAAAAATATATAAAATGTGGATGACATGAAATGGGGACCGTCTTTCGAAAAAACATAAAACGATCTCCTAATTATCGATCTCATAATTATGTCTTAAATTAGTAATAAATAATAATTGAAACCGAGAAATTAATTAAGTGAACTAATTTTGACATAAGTCAATAGGAGACATACCAAATGCAAATCAGCAAGGAGTCTCATCACGGACTGTTCTTGATCGATGTTGGCATGTTTCGGTTTCAGTGTGACGCGGACTTCGAGGGCACCGGCACCCGGCGGAGGCACCTCTCTGTCGTACTCCGCTAACAAAGTGTCTATTTGAATGGATAGCGCTGTCGAGTTGTGGCACTGACTCCACGACACATTTACACCTGGAAAATGTATTTAATGTGAAACTATTTCGAAACTTTGAAAGTCATTTAGAAGGATACAATTATTGTTTAGTAAAACAAGTTCTGAAGGTCAAACGTTCAGCTGAATGTACAAAATTAAATCAAAATAGAATGAAGTAAAATGTTAGATCCGCCACACATACAGGAATGTAGTCAGAAAGAAAAAACTCGTAAACAAATCATGAAAACATAAAGGACCATGATATCTATAATCTCCAAACAGGCAATTATGGTTACAGTGTGTTACTAACCAGTAAAAGAGCTATAAACACTGACAGACTGCTATATACTTATCTTTTAACTACACCACTACTAATAACGAGATATTAAAAACAAGAAAAAAATATTTAATTACCATATGTACAGAAGAGTAAGGCAGTCAGCAAAACTGCTCGATGATGCGCCATGGTCACAAGTAGTGGAACGCCAGAGGGTGCAATGAACAACTGTCATCGGCCAGATGTTCTAAACCATCTCTTTATTTAGATAAGTTATTTTATTTTTATACTAAGGCTCTAAACTACGTACAGAAAGGTCGATTAATAAACTCAGAATTAATGATTTTTCTATATCTCTCATACATACCTAACTTTAATATACTCGTAGATCTATTTATGCTTGTATACTCAAGCCACGCTTCAAGATCAATGGGTTGGCTCGTCCAGTTTCGTGGCTATGGAGGGTACAGCCAAATTGGCCTTGAACAAGCTTGGCTTGTGCTCAATAGATCGAGACGGTATTTCACTCTGTCACTTGCCTTCGTCCTAAGCGACAACCGTTTCATCCCCATCATTTAGATGGCTGACAGTCCACAACTGTGCGCTTTTCACAAAAAAAACTGTGGAATAAGCTATCGCTTGTAGTATTCCCGGTACCAATACGACCTTCAAACCTTCAAGAACTTGTGATGCCTTTGGTGTTGCTACTTATACTTACTATTGGGCGATGCGTCTGCTCGTTTGCCACCTATTCCAAAAAAAGGATCTACCAAATAAGGAACTACCTCAATCTATTTCGGTAGGCACTTTTTAATTGAATTTTGAAGCCCAACGGTTTCAAGACAGTTTTAATTTTCTTTACATGTCCTTTTCTTCTTGACACGGTCACGTTTTCGTAAGTTATTTTTAATTGTAAAAGTTTACCATATTGATATACACCGGGTTTAAAATGTCTTCTTCCTTTTCGAAATTTATTTATTCACAAAAAAAATATTTCAATTAAAAATGTTGAGCATCTGGTGTTTAGATGAGGCGCGCGTTCTGTGTAGGCGCACTATCTGAGCCGGGTATCCGCCCTCGCAAGGACAATCCGCTTACATTGTATTTATGTACACGTTTTCTATTGTCACATTTTATTTAGCCGTTTGTGTCTATTATTATTAACTTCTTTTATATTACGAATGTTCGTTTGTATGTTATTTCATTTGTTAAAGTTTAAAGCGCTTTGTGTTACTTGAAGTCGGTGGTTGTTAGGATTATGAAATTTTAGTTTGGGTTAAGTTAGTTTATAATTAGTTCGGGAATTAATTTGAACAATAGGTATTACCTACATATACGAGTTGCCTGACATTTCGAGCAGATTGTACTGACCGCGGTCACAACAAGCAGGCGGGCTCACCATTTCGCGCTTTCTGCTTTCGTTTCCGCAGAAAATGCTGACAGATTTTTTCTGATATTTTCATATTCATTGACCATGTAATAATAATAGTTTCATTATTTATTTAATACAATCCTAAATTAATTTAAGAAAACGTGTAATACAAATACAACGTAAGCGCATACGCTACAATTGTACATGCTTTATTTTACTACTAGATTTCGCCCGCGGTTTCACTGGCATTTAATAAAACGTTAATAAAACAAATAGGATTACGTACTACGCTTACAGTGTCCCTATTTTGCAAATCAACGAAAGTGTCCCTATTCTGGTGTTAATGTAGGCATTTTTTATGTCATGACTAATATGAGGATTTTAAGGTATTTCCACATTACTCACAAAATGTTGGGACATTATGATAGCTACTGATTAAATTCATACCTACTGGTGTAGCCTACATCCGAGTAGTGCTTCAGCTATTAAATATAAAACTAATTGTAGTATATATTAAAACCTCTAAAATCTAACATTTCCTCATTATTTCACCTACCTCATCTTTTCTCCGAATCGCTCAATCGGTCGACTGGCAGAGAATTTATTTGTACTTAAAATAATAAAATAAAAGTGGTAAATCATTACTTTATCAGAGGGGGATGAGTTTCATAAAACAATACCGCATCCGCTACAATAGTAAACACAAGGCAGTGTGCTGGGCCGTTTCTGTTTCTTTTATATATTAATGATCTTCCTGACATTGTAAATCACCAAACAGTTTTATTTGCTGATGACATCTCTATAATCTTGACATGTAATAGTTTGACTAATCTTAGCGATTAAGTAAATGAGACAATCCATATGGTGACATAATGGTTAGAGCTAAATACGAGAGAGCTCGTAATTTGAATGTAAACTTGAGTAAAACTAGTTACATACGATTTCAAAGCATACGATTTCCAAACATGAGCCTACAAAATATAACAACAATTAAAGAAAAGGAACATGTAAAATTCTTAGGTATAACCCTGGACAAGCATGTCAACTGGAAAGCACATATTGATGCTGCATGTAGCAATGTTAATAGATTTGTCTTTGTTCTAAGCAATCTTAGGAATACTTCATCACAAGCCAGTACTGTATTAGGTATCATGGCTACGTGAGTTCGGTATTGAGATATGGTTTGATACTTTGGGGAAATTCCTCGGAGGGAAACAGATGCTTTATCGCACAGAAACGATGTGTCAGAGCTATAGTTGGAATTGCACCAGACGAAACGTGCAAACCACATTTTAAAAACTTAGGTATACTAACTCTATATTGTATGTACATTTTCGAGATATCGATTTTTGTAAAAACACATCCAAACCTGTTCAATTTAAAAGATAAGTATCCAAGAAATACCAGATACCCAAATAGGTTGGTTTTAGAATGTACACCAAGAACAACTTTATATATGCACTAGCGACCCGCCCCGGCTTCGCACGGGTGCAATGCTGATACTAAATACACGTTGTATATAAAACATAGCTGACCCACGCAACCTCGTTTGCGTCTTATATAGCCCGTAGCATGAAAATTTTCGCAAAATAATTAACTTTTCTGGTTGATTTTTACACCTTGTGTCCGAAAAACCCAAATATCTTACGGAACCCTATTTTTTTCCAAAATAAAATATAGCCTATGTTACTCGTGGATAATGTATCTTTCGAATGGTGAAAGAATTTTTAAAATCGGTCCAGTACTTTTTGAGCCTATTCATTACAAACATACAAACATACAAAAATTGGTACAAATCTTTCCTCTTTATAATATTAGTATAGATATAGTATAGATATAGATATAGATAAAGCTGAAGAGTTTGTTTGTTTGAACTCGCTAATCTCAGGAACCGCTGGTCCGATTTGAAAAATTCTTTCTGCGTTGGATAGTCCATTTATCGCGCGCATCATCACGCTGCTACTAATAGGAGCGGAGCACCAATGAAGAAAGTTTCAAAAACGGGGAAAAACGCTACGGGCAGTATAAGACGCAAACGAGGTTGCGTGGGTCAGCTAGTGTGATTACGTTTTTACTTTTATATTTGTCAGTTTTTATCTTAAAGCTTCACTGTAAACTACGTTGGCAGTGGTATTTGTAGATGGCAACAAAATATATTGATTTTCAGGAGATCCCACTCGAGAAAGGGCAACATATAGTTGTCCATGAGAAAAGCATTATTTTCTTAGGTCGATGCCAACCATCGAAAATGTTTGACCCTGGGACTTATTTATTGTGAGGGCAAATGATGTTTTTAGAGGAAACTGTAACCTCTTAAAAGATATAGGCAAGTCTGTAGGAATCATGGGGATCCGCGGTATGTGGGCGAGCTGTCCGGCCGCGGCCTCGGTGATTATAGTGGCTACTATGACGTTCTCCCGCAATTCCTTCACCAGAAGTCTCATGCCATTGCACATGCTGGGAGGGCATAGGTTCCTCAGCAGCATTAAGGGAGTGCCTACCTTTAATTGTACAGGGTGTCTCAAAAGAAATTTTATATTTGTTTAGCTTACTGCGTGAACGCTGCGTACTTGAGGGGTGCGGGGGTTATGTCAATTGGTAGCTTGGCTCTTGGGGATTCAGTCGCTATGGAGCGTTTCTCGGGAGCAGACCGCGCGTTGTGCGTGCGAGAGTTTTACAAGAACGGTGATTCGACAACTGTCGCGCGTAGAAAATTCTGCAGTATTCGAGGTTTTCACCACTTAAATGATGCGCCAAGCCTTCCTCTCATTCGACATTGGGTTAAAAAGTTTGAAGAGACTGGATCAACGCTGGATAAATCAAAATCCGGGCGACCTAGGTCATCAAGAACGGTAGAAAACGTGGAGAGTGTTAATCAATCTGTACGTGACGACCCGAGCCTTTCAATTCGGAAGCGCGCGAGTGCTTTAAATGTGCATAGATCATCATTACATCGCATTATGCACAAAGATCTAAAGCTGCACCCCTACAAAATTCAATTGGTGCAAGAATTAAAGCCCCAAGATGCCGGTCAGAGGCTTAATTTCGTAAATCAGATGATTGAGCGATTTTCAACGTTTACCAACATTTTGTTTTCGGATGAAGCTCATTTTCATCTTAATGGCCACGTAAATAAGCAAAATTGCCGCTACTGGAGTTCAGCCCATGGCTCATCAGCTGGAGTTCATCAGAAACCCCTACACTCGCCTAAAGTGACCGTATGGGCTGCCATGTCGGCGCGAGGAATTATCGGCCCTTACTTTTTTGAAGACGAAATGGGGCGTACAGTTACAGTGAATTCAGAGCGTTATGTGGAGATGTTAGACAACTTCTTGGTACCTGAACTGCAAAACTTTCCTGGCTATAACCAAAGAACATGGTTTCAACAGGACGGAGCAACTTCACACACGTCCAATATATCTCTGCCACGTGTTCGTGAAATTTTCTCAGGAAAATTGATCTCCCGGAGAGGTGACATAAATTGGCCTCCACGTAGCCCAGATTTAACCCCTATGGACTTTTTCCTATGGGGTTATCTTAAATCTAAAGTTTACGCCAATAAACCAACTTCACTGGCGCATTTGAAAGAAAATATCCGTCACGAAATGGCAGCCATCCCTCACTCCACCTGTCGAGCAGTCATAAGTAATTTTACTGTTCGATTAAATGAGTGCCAACAACGTGAGGGTTTACATTTAGACGATATTATTTTTAAGAAATGAATTCCCAAAAAGTGTATTTTAACAATAAATAAACATTTTTTCTATATACCGCTTCCTTTTTTTTTAATCAATCCACTAAATATGAAATTTCTTTTGAGACACCTTGTAGTTCGTGGGGCGGCAAGCCGGAAGGATTCAGGGAATTTAAAAATTCTTGTGGATAGTGCACTGTATCTTCGATGTTGCATACTGTGTCAATAGATTTGTAAGATTTAAATTCACCGGGTACTTTTTCCATAATAATTTTGTTAATCTCATTAACCGATTCATTTCGCGGGGACACTATCGCTCTCGAACAGAGCCAATTGAAATTTCTCTCCGTAAGATTTTGTATGTCCGGATATATTGTGTCCACAAGAATTTCTAGACTCTGAACGATTTGACCCAATTCGTTATCCAACAATCCTGGGGACTGTTTGCAACCGGAGACGGTAATTTTCCGTCTCCAAGTTTTAGAAGTTTTTGTGAGAAATTATTATTGTCATTGTCACTTAAATGTGCTCTCATATTTGTGCGCAGATTAAGAGTTTCAATCGATTGCCATAAAGTTGATGATTTAAGGCAAGCTCGAATAACGTCAGCTCGAGTACCTTTGTTATAACTGGTAATGTTTGACGAAAGTCTCCAGCTAAAACAAACGTCACGCCCCCCATTATACGGTCTGAGCTTCGGATGTCTCTCAGCGTGCGCTCCACGGCTTCCACGTGCGCCCTGTGGCTCATGGTGCACTCGTCTCAGATGACCAGCGAAGTGTCTTGTAAGAGCTGCCCCAGCGGACCGTTTTTGCGGATCGAGCACACAGATTGTTGTTCCAAAGACACAGCCAATGGTAATTTAAATGTAGAGTGAGCAGTCTTTCCATCATTTAATAGGGTTGCAGCAATTCCGGACGATGCCACTGCGACAGCTTTTTTTCCAGATTGACGTACTTTTGCCAACACTAAATTGGCAAGGAAGGTTTTGCCTGTTCCACCGGGCGCGTCCAAAAAAAACAGTTTACCGCTGTGATTTTCAACACTCTGTACTATAGCATCGAATGCTATTTTTTGATCTGCCACTAACTTGGGTACATGCGTGTTGACAAAAACTTGAGAGGTGTCAAGGGACACCCGGATGGAACGAAGTTCGAAATAGAAAGACGAAACGAAAATATCTGTGTGTGTTGTCGTCGTGTCGTGACAACAAATTGTGTCGTGACAACAAATTGTGTCGTGTCAACAAATTGTGTCGTGACAATTTTTCCGTCTAGCCCCCTTACACAACGCGCCATAAGGAACTTCGTTCCAAAAATACAGACAACTCGTTAATATCATGCGGACGGCACGGTATCGCATGGACGATGTTTTGTTGCCGATTCGGGGAAGGCAATCCAAAATCTGCTAAATGCTTGTCGTTCAGTTCCAAAAGCTTGTTTTCTATTTGCATCAAGCCTTCGTTGTGTACGTCACAATCCTGATCTTGTTGTTGAGCTGCACGTCTGATGTCCTCACACAAATCGTCTTTGAAAGTGTCCCATAATTTGAGAGGTTCAGAGGAGGACAAACAGCTCTCTCAACTTTAACGCGCAGTCAGAAACCGAAGCTTCTCTTAAAGTCATCTCCCATTGGTTGTCATTTTCTAGTAAACCTAAATCTCTGCAAGCAGCTTGGTATGTTTCTTTAACAATGCCATCAACGGTTTTTAAGTTTTGGAACGATGTCGGGCCACGCACATGATGAAGGATGGACGCTGTACACTCGGCCCAACGCCGCATCTTTTTTTACACCGGGATGACCGACTACGTCTTGGCCGCGTTTCCTTCTTGAGAATTTGTTATTGGCCCATGTGTAATAATGAGGGACCTCATGATAGAGTAACGTTTTGGCAAATTCATCACTGCGACACAGGTCAAAAAACGCCGTGAGAGTCGTTTTTGGTGGATTTTCAATTACACGTTGTATATTTTCAGCTGAAAAATATACCCATTGCCCATTTTCTAAGTGTACAGCCAAGTGTACAACGGTGGGGTGTCGATCGTGAATAGGAAACTCTAACAATCTCCACACTGCCTCCGATGTACTAATGTACCGTCCGTTCAAATAATTTTCCACTTCGTCGTGAGCATTTCTAACACCGAAAGTGGCTTGGTCCGATCCTTTGTTGATGTATTTGCAAATATACTTAATTGCTTGGACGGAATGGCAGAATTCAACGTTTATGTGAGCATTAAAAAATCGCAATAAAATTGGAGAATATGGAACGATCCACCTGTTGTCTACGTTGACCGTTCTGCCTCGGATGTTTTAAGTAGCGACCTGACCTCCGTTGCTGGAGTCGCGACGTCGATATTCGAGATATCCGTCCTCACCGGTCTGGGTGTCATTTATGAATCGTCGTCGGCGCTATGGCGGTTTTGTTTACTGTTTGAATTTTTTAATTCGTAATATCTTTTGAATGGAAAGTCCAATTTAAATAATTTAAAAACTATTTTATAGGTAGTTAAATGGTCTTGACCATAAAATAATTTATTTGGATAAGGATTAATATAAACACATAAATAGCATGGTTTGAATTTGGTTAGCATTTTCATTAATTTTTAAAATGAAAAAAGTTGTTGTAGTGACATAACTACAATAGTTGGACATATGCTACCGCGGAGTTTTTTGTAGACATTATGATGTTCTTCAATATTGTTGTACATTATTTTGTTCTATCGCTAATATTTTTTGCAGCGCATTCGACGAAAGACATTTTAAGACTCATTTTTCTACACCTTCGGTTACATTGTTCAAATTTTACCAAGGATCACTAATTTTTTTCAAAATGAAATGTAGCCTATGTCAAACGGGAAGAATGTAGCATTCTATTGGTGAAAGAATTTTTTAAATCGGCCCAGTACTTTTTGAGCCTATTCATTACATACATACAAACATACAAAAAAAAATAGGTACAAATCTTTCCTCTTTATAATATTAATATAGAAGTATAGATAACTGTTACTCAATGTGCATGAGAGTATATAATGAGATTCCTGATTGTCTAAGGGATTTACCACTGTGTCGTTTTAGGAACCGTCTCAAGAGATGGCTTCTGGAAAAGTCATATTATTCACTCAAATATTTTTTTATTGAAAATGAGAATACAGCTTGAATTGTGTAATATTTAATTGACTCACTATTAATTTGACTATTTTGCAATATAATAAATAATATTTAAATGTAATTTTTGATAATTTATATTTTTTTTTTTACTCTTTGCAAATTTATGTAATTAATAGAATTTTAAATAAGGACATTTTCACATGCCACCAGTGGCTAAATACACGGTCTCTAAAGTTCAAACTGTAACAACACCTGTAAATGTACTCTATTTCAGTGAAATAAATCATTTCATTTCATTTGACTGCCTCGGTGGCGCGAGTGGTAGCGTAAGCGACTGCTGTGCTTGAGGTCTCGGGTTCGATTCCCGGGTCGGACCAAGTGTTTGTATGATCTGCAAATATTTGTTTCGAAGTTTGGGTGTTTTCTATGTATAATATGTATGTATTTACAAAAAAAAGTATATAAGTATTTATTTCAGTTGTCTAGTACCCATAACACAAGCTCTGCTTAGCTTGGGACTAGATGGCGTTGTGTGTTAGATGTCCGGAATATTTATTTATTTATTTATTATTTATTTCATTTCATAGTAAGTGCTTTATTTGAAACACAAAACCTTCGGCCGGTCACCGGCGCACCTAGCAGCCTATCAGCTACTTATAAGACTGTATTATCTCGTATCTGACACACGACTTATACGTGTAAATCTGTAGTTAAGACGATAATATTAACGTGATTCAATACCTTCTTTATTAGCCGAAGGTTAGGTCGAATGGCCGCAATCTTGACCACGAGGGGATCCTGGTCAGTGTCATACTCGTATTAGACCTTGAACATCATAGAAGGAAGAGAAAACTGGTAAGAATCGTCATCAGGTTGCTATATACTGACCTTGTAAAGTATGCACTATGTAGATTACAATTTGTTAACTGTGTGGTGCAAAGATAAATATGTTTTTGTTGGAACACAAAACTTCCAGGCGGCATATAGATGGTGCATCAATACTATAGACCATAGTTAATTTTACAAAATGAGAGACGCGAACGGAGAGACGAAAAGACAGGAATTCTGCGACACAGGATGTATATTTATTTATTTATAACTTTATGCACTTATGTACATAGGCGGACTTAATGCCCAGGGCAATTTCTATTGCGGGAATTATCTTAAGCCACCATAATTGAATATGTGGCTAAATAAGAATGCCTCAGTCTGCACCCCCTGTATAACCGACTCATATTGATAAAACTTCATACTTGGGTTTATAAATTACTTTTGTATGATAACCTGCACCTACGCGGATTGACAAGATTTATAATGTTATACCTAATACTACACACTAATACATTATTTACTTTTAAACCACCATAAATTTTGATTGATTGCAGTTTTTTTGATAAACCTGAAGCTTATTTTTACTGATAATGTTCTGACAGAAAACAAATATTAAGTTTTATTTCTTTGCTTTGCATCGACTTGGTTGTCGTTGAATCAAATGCGAATATCTTAATGCTGGTTCGTTTCTTGTTACAATGAAACTCAAAACAGGTGTAATAAAGATTTAATAAATCTAAGAGGACTAACTATCGAGTTTTCAAGGTGATTTAAGCTGTCTAACTAAAACCGTCGGCGTTGTGTGCGGTGTATAAAGTCTGTATCTGTTTCCAAACTAAATTACCGTCTTGCTGTCAGCCCATGGTCTGAAAAAAAAACAATATTGAGTTATTTAGGTACACATTCTATAACTGTGGGGCTTGGGTTTCGTTGCTTTCTCAGCCTTTGTTTAATTCTGTTAATACACTGAAGAACGGTAGAATAATTAATGAATAATAAATAATAAAAACGTTTATTTGTCTTAGAAAATAATTAACAAACATGTTTTTATGCTAAATATATGCACGGAGCTTTACATCAGGGTAGGCACTGGTTCCCAAACTAGGCTTAAGCCTGTATTTTGGGAGAAATTAATTGGATAGTACAAAGCTATACCGCTCCATAATCCTCATAATTTGAATCAATGACCAGTTATACATATATAGGTAAGGTTCTGTTTAATTTAGGTTCCAGGGTTTCCTTTTTAGGGTGCACATTGTTGCCCAGCTCCCTCGAAAAGGCGTGCGGTTTTAGTCGGTTCAAGTTCGACATGCCACCACAGCAGGTGGTATCCGGGGGGTATTTCGCACAGAAAAACAAAAGGATGTGTCTGTCAGAAAAAAACAACAGCGTCAAATCAAATACATATACCTAAATATATATTTGTGTTACACAGAAGGGTGTTATCATATCAGCAACCAGGAGTGGGATTTGCTTATAAGTGGATGGAGTGAAATTGTGAGGGTATGTTTAAAGTTTCAAGAGAAAGTGCATGTAAAGTGTGCACACAATGCAACACAATGCTAGAATTGTCACAATATTATAATTACCTAGGGGACCCGGTAAATGTTGTTTTGCCAAAAAAATCATTAAAATATTTAGAGGTGGTTCACCCTTAGCATTAAGGAGTATGAAAAATAGATGTCGGCCAATTCTCCGACCTACCAGATATGCACACAAAATTTCATAAAAATCGATCCAGCCATTGCGGAGGAGTTTGGTAACAAACACCGAGACACGAGAATTTTATATATATGAATTTGTTTTATGTTCTGTGTTCCTTTTCTTATTATTTTCTTTTAATTTTGGAACGAAGTTCCTTATCGCGCGTTGTGAAAGGGGGCTAGACGGAAAAAATTCATACGAAAAAGTTGTCACGACACTTTTTGCTATTTTAAATTATATTTGTTATTAGTTTATTTTTCATTGCTTGATTCACTATTTTTGTTATGGGAACGAAGTCTTAATATTTTTTTATTAAGAAAATATTGTTTTGTTATTATTTTTTAAAGAATTAGTGAAAAACATTTTTAATTTTATATATAGCGCCATCTTTTGAATAGAAACTGAACTTACATTTACGTGTTATAGTTGTCGTTGCCAGTAGTTTAATATTAATAATATAGATGTCGCTGTAAATTAATGATTTTTAAAATTATGTAAATACAAAATATATCAATAAATAAGTTTAGCAGTGAACTGCGATAAGCTGGTAACGACACTTTTTGCTACAGTAAGATATTGTAAGCCGTGCGGCGTGCGCATGTTTCTCTGTCTGTCTCTCTATCTCTCTTATAGAAAGCAAACCAGATATTTTCGTTTCGTCTTTCTATTTCGAACTTCGTTCCATCCGGGTGTCCCTTGACACCTCTCAAGTTTTTTTGTTGTCATTACAATCACAAAAAATTAAATATGTCCACTATTGTCCACGTGTGAAATATAATCACAAATTTTAACAACAAAAATAAAACCGACTTCAAGAACTGGACCAAAATGAAATCGGTTCACCCAGTCAAAAGTTATGAGGTAACAAACATAAAAAATAAAAATACAAACGAATTGAGAACCTCTTCCTTTTTTGAAGTCGGTTAATTACCTGACAATTACAATTTCCGTGTAACTAGCCGCTTAAACTGTTTTCCACCTCTTTGATGACGGTGGCATTTGACAGCCTTCTTCTTAAGCGTGTGGACGACCAGCTCGGCTGTCAGTAGCACTACCGACGCCATCGCACCCACTGCCAACGCCTGCATACAGTCAACCTTGTATACTTCACCTTATTTAGAAGTGTTTGTGAGTGCATAACAATTTATCGTTTTGTTTAAAATGTTATCATAGTCATCATTATCAAAATTTAACAGCCCGCAGGTTTTGGCCTTCCTACTCTTTGCAGTGTCGTTGTCCCGCTTAATTTGCCCTCTCTTTAATCGCCTCTTACGACCCATGGGATAAATATGGATTTGTTGACACTCCGTATCCTTAATCACTCACCACACGCAACACTACTATGAGTAGCAGGAATACACGAGCACTTAGTAACAGCATATAAGATTCTGGGGAAACTCTACGATGTGACAGATAATAAATAGTAAAGATAACCTGCAAAGCTGGCAGCACGTCGATCAAGCCGATGCTGACGAATCCTACGGAGGCGGACTCGCACCGTGGGCGCGCCGCCAGCCACACGCGCCGCTCGCGTGACATCAAGCCCACCTCACGCTGCCAACGCATCCTGACAACATATATCACTATCTAGCAGTAATTGTAGGAAACTATTCTCCAACTATGTTACACACACCTCCGGCACCAGATTTGTTTTTGTGTCACGGGGTTTCACGGACACATAAAGATAACTCAGAGTCAGAATAACAATTTATGGATCACTTCAAGAGTCCCTTGAGAGATTTGCAGTCTAATTGTCAGTATTTAAGAATGCTAGGCCTAGTATTCCTTCTTATGCCAGTAGATAATGTAACCCTTCATGGATTGTGTTAACGATGGTATGTGTATATAAGTATGTGAAATGCTTGAAATCGGTACAGGTAGAATGAAATGCGGTCGGTAGCGTTTCACAGGGTTCCGTACATCTAAATGAAAAAATCTGATTAAGTTGCTACACCTTGTAATACTGAGCCTAAAATTTTGTCAATTTAATAAAAAATGAACAATGACCATTGACCTCTTTGTCTACTTGAAGTTCGTGCTATATGGATGATTCGATACCTGACAGCGAACAACTCCCGATATCCTGAGTGTCTCCGCATGGGGATCGCCACCATGGGCATTTTGAAAGCCTCGATTTCGTCTAATGAACATTTCTCCCGTTCCGTAAAGGTCTTCATAATCACATCGTAGCCCGAACTGCGCTCTACCTAGACACGGAGATGGATTATGTTTTTTACCTGTTTTTCTTCAAATAATTTCTATGTATGCATCTAGTAACCAAAAATCAAACATGAATGTTATGTTCTAGAAAAAAATCGAACATTCCAGAAAGTTAAACGACGTTCTAAAAGTTTTCAGTGACGTGTGGTTATGAAATATTCCAAAGAAAAGTTCCCGCACCTTCTAAAATCTTTGAGATACTAGCCTGTACTGACTTTACTGAGAGTATTTTTATTAATAAATCCAACGTTTTCCTTACCTACTAATAAATTGCAGGTACCTGAAAAGCGAATAGCCCCGACCTGACTCGAGCAATTCCATCGTCAATGTTGAGGTAGGCCCCATCCCCTTGCGGCAGTATCTTGCGGTGGTACAGACGCTGCGTAGAGGCGTCTGATGCTTCCTAAAGCACGGTAAAAACGGAACCCAAATAAGATAAACATTAATTGTTAGACATTTATACGGTGGGGCTGTCAGTCTAGTTTTTATTGAACCTGACTGCTCCGCCAGAAGTCGTCCATTCGAATCCCACCTAAAACAATTGATTGTTTGATAAGCACGTTGATTTGTTCTGTGTAGTGTTGTTATATGGATTTCGTGTTCCATTATTTCCCTGATTACAGAAACTGACGACAAACTATGTGGATCAAAGTTCCTGCGGGTGGGGCCTGGTGACCAGTAATACAGGTTGTGCTCTAGCAAATACCTACTCACTACACACGTCTCTCACATTGCTAGCTTGATCTCCAAAATTTTGTTGAATTATGTTATGTTACCATTGTGAAGGAAGAAATAAAGTATATTATTATTATAATATAAATATACTAGCTGGACCCCACGGTGCTACCCGCGGTACGACAATAACTGCGGGCAACGCCACGAGGCGAAGCTAGTATCTTTATAAAAGCCTAGGTGTTATTCTGATGTATAAGGTATATTATTGTAAAGTTTCATCAAAATCCATTTAGTACTCACAAACTTTCGCGTTTATAATATTTATTTAATAGTAGGATTTATGTATTAAGCATTATTTTTTTATTTATTTATATCTTTATTGTGTACTTAAAATTCAAAAACATAACAATAGATGAGTTACAATATTTTAGAAGTAACAATTGGCGGTCTTATCGCTCACGGCGATTTCTTCCAGACAACCTTAAGATGGATTTTAGGTGTTTAAGATTTTCAGGCAGTTAATCAAACAGTAACACACCATCACGTAAATATTCTAAATTTCTTAAAATAATAGATAAAAATGAAAAACAAAACAACAAAAATGCATACGTACACACATATACATACATACATACATACATAAATAAATAAATAAATAAATAAATAAATAAATAAATAAATAAATAAATATTTCAGATATCTAACACACAACGCCATCTAGTCCCAAGCTAAGCAGTGCTTGTGTTATGGGTACTAGACAACTGATATAAATACTTATATATACTTTTTTTTTTGTAAATACATACATATTATACATAGAAAACATCCAAACTCCGAAACAAATATTTGTAGATTCCACAAACATTCGGTCCGACCCAGGATTTGAACCCGAGACCTCAAGCTTAGCAGTCGCATACGCGTACCACTACGTCACTGAGGCAGTCAAACATACATACATACATACATACATATTTACTACGCATAATCAAACCAAGAGCATTCATAAGGACAGATAATAATCCTTCACCAGGTTTTTGAAAACAGGCAAGGTTTTCGCCTTTCGGATAGTCTCCGGCAAGCTGTTCCAAAGTCTTACTGCTTGCACAGTAAAAGACTTGTCTGCAAAGTGGGTGGTGTGTTGTGGCATTTTTAGTATTAAATTCTCCGATGACCTCAGGTCCCTGCAATGTGTATTGTGCAAGAACTGAAAACGTTCTTTGAGATAAGAGGGTGTGTGAGGATTAAACAGAACACTGTATAAAAGAGAAAGTATATGAAGATTCTTGCGAAAGCGTATTGGTAGCCACTTGAGTTTAAAACGGTATTCTGAGATATGATCATATTTGCGCAAACCAAATATAAATCTGATGCAGAGGTTTTGGAGTCGCTCAAGTTTATTTAGTTGGTCTTCGGTGAGATCCAGATAGCTGACATCACTATAGTCAAGGATAGGAAGAAGAAGATTGTGCGAGCGCAATTTTTGTGTTGATGGGAAGAAAGTTTCGTAGCCTTCGCAAAGATCCCGCTGCCGCAAACAGTTTGCGACTAACTTCCCTCATCTGAGGTCCCCAAGATAGGTACCTGTCCAGATAGATCCCCAAGTTTCTGACTTTGTCACCATATGGAACAACCGTACCATTGCAACTAACAACTGGTATCTGTTGTAAGTTTATCTTACATTGCAGCCTTGGGCTACCCACTATAATGACCTGTGTTTTAGTAGGATTTACACTGAGTCCATACTCCCTACTCCAGTGACATATTTGCAATAAATCTCTGTTAATTATATCTACAGCTTGTGCTAAATCATCGGGAGTAGCTTGGGAGTAAATTTGAAGATCATCTGCATAAAGGTGGTAGGATGAAAGTAATTTATTAGTGATAGAGTTTATAAAAACTGCGAATAGTAACGGTGATAAAACGCCGCCCTGAGGTACGCCAGCAGATGTTGTGCACCAAGAGGAGCATACATTGTCAATACAGACACGCTGCTGGCGAACGTACAGGTAACTACGAATATTATGTATTATCAACAGTGCGAAAATCAAAGCACAAGCTCTGCTTAACTTGCAATCACACTGTTGTGGGTGCAGTGTGACATGTGTGATATGTATCAAACGTATATTACATTTACACGAAAAATAAACAATGATAAAGAGATATTCATACATCGACTGTTAAAAATATATTATCTTGTTAAATCTGTAAGCAGCCGACTTAAACTATTCAAAATAAAAAAATACTAACTATCTATACTAATATTATAAAGCTGAAAAGTTTGTTTGAATGCGCTAATCTCGAGAACCGCTGATCCGATTTGAAAAATTATTTCAGTCTGGATAGTCCATTTATCAAGGAAAGCTGTAAGCTATAATTACGCTAATACTAATAGAAGCGCAACACTAATGAAGAATTTTTAAAAAACAGTGGATATTTTATGCTACGGGCATTAGAAGATGCACACGAGGGTGGGTGGGTCAGCTAGTCACTAATAAAACAACAGCCGTCCTTGCACTTTAAACATCGTTATAGTGTACGCATCAATAGTCGCAGTCACGGAAGAGGTAATCAATTGCTTTTATAATGGACTAGATGCCACTCTCTCAAAAATTCCTAATCGTGAGATAACACTGTTGCTCGGTGACTTTAACGCGAAGGTGGACAACATGCTAGTGGACATATTAGGAACACAGTTGGGATTTGAGAAGTACGGACGCAGAAATAAGAGAAGCACTCTATTGTTGGAGTTTTACTGACTATTAAACGACTATTATGTACACCTAGATATCCCCTGGAGACCGCTGCCGTAATCAAATTGACTACGCAATGATTAACAGCCGATAGAAGACTTCCATTACAAATGACCACTGCTTGAAGACGGTAAAGAGAAGGGACCCCGTTAGGCCAAGAACACAGCCCGACGAACACCAAGGAGTTCCAAGACTTTCTAAACACCGCGATTGCAGAATAGCCAACACCTTTAAACTCTAACACAAATGAGCAGTGGGAAAAACTAAAAGGACATATCCAGAAAGCTGTAGAAAAGGTCACCGAAAATCGCACACCACCGTCCATTCGAAAAATATGGCTTTCCATTAATACCTGGAAATTTATTGGAGACAGGAAAGCATCGAAAGCTGGCGCTTTGTCAAACAGAGAAGGTCGTGACAAATATATAGCGATATCAAGAATCATTCAGCAGCAATGTTGTCGTTACAAAAAGCCTGACCGTTAGATTGCTCCTGGACCAGACCAACTTACCGGAGAGATTTATAGACAATGAGCCCAGCTGGAATAGATGCTTAACACAGAACATACAATGACATCTGGCAGGGGTATGGCCTATCGACTACTACCGACGAATATGGAGAATACCTACCATAGTTAAAACTTAGGTATTCTCCATATTCAGGCCGACGTTGACGTTAAAGAAAGCTGATCGTGACCGCATCGATGCTTTTGAGATGTGGTACTGGAGGTGAATGCTTCAGGTCCCATGGACGGCCTTCCGCACTAATGTGTGTATTTTGCACGAACTAAATATAAAGACCCGACTCTCTTCTATATGCTTGCGAAAAGTTCTTGAATTCTTTAGTCACATCGCCAGAAAAGAAGGGGACATCCTTGAGCAATTCAAAAGACCAAGAGAACGTAGTCCAACTAGGTGGACAGACCAGATCCGATCCTTGGACGCCAATCTACACGTTGCTCTTCATTCGCCCAACGAGTGGCGAGATACCGTCCAGCAGACGATTATCCAACACCTGGGGAATCACGACCTCACCTGGGTCACACGACAGTAATGAGGATAACGACACGAGGAGGAGGACTAACAAATAACTACAAAAAGAACTAATAATGCATGAAAACATACGCAAAGAGACTTCACAAACAAATTAAAGATACAAATGTCTTACAAGAAAATACACTTTCTTGTACGTGGTCTCCTGTACGCCCAGCATCATTGGCGACCTGGTGAGGTCATCGATGTTCCGCAGAGCGTCGCTGGGCGTCTGCAGCAGCGTCACGATCTTGGCCGAGTATGCTGTGAACACGAACAGCGAGGACAGCATCGTGCTGAACATCACCAAGCGCACTGACGTCACTGCTGGTGTTATGAAGAACCCTGGAGACCATCATAACTACATACTACCGTTGTTTCACGAATCTGCTTGCCGCTACATTAACATTATTGTAGATTTACTGTTTTAAACAATGTAAGTCCTTTCTCCTTTTTTGTACATTAGAGAAATAATAGAATAATGTTAATAGTTAGATGGTTATTTCAGACATCACATAAGAAAAATCCTAAGGATTATAAAGATTCACACTCTTATTAATTATGTAATTAGGCAGAAGATATAATTTGTAATGTTATTACGGCGTTGTACTGAAACCTTGTTTAGTACATTGCACTTTGATTTGAATCAGGCGCTTTACCACATGCAGTCTTTAAAAAAAGTCCCATATATAATTCTAAATTCGGTCATATTGAACTTACTATGGCAAACGATACCATTTCTATGATATCTTTAAGTAACAGATTTGAGAAGGGATTCGATCAAAGGTTTGGTGACAAAAATACACGATCATCAATTACTCGTAGTTAGAATAGAATTTATAAAATCACAAATTAATTGTTGTTCGTTACTATTTTGTTTGAAAATACATTCATTTTAACTTAAATAGAAAAGAGTTACACATCACACGATTGCGAACAGAAGGCGGATCAGCCTCACTTCTAAGGAGCTAATTAATTATTAATATTCTGTACAGCTCCGTGCTGTGGCGGACAGCTTGGGTGGCGAGAGGATCCCAAAAAGAAACTATAACTTATTTTCTGTAATTTTATCCAGCGCTCGTAACGAAACGTCTCTTTAGAATTATTTATACAGGTATATAGCAATATAGTGCAGCAGTATAATGTCACGGAGGGTATGTAAGTAGGTCTGTGCTTACCTTGCTGAAACATAGAGCCAAGAGCGAAGGTACAAGTGTCTGGCAGCGTGAACGGCGCGAGGAGATGCTGAGACCTCCAGTCTATTGCTTTCCTTACTCTCTTCAGTACTACGAGCAGTACTGCAGCTGACATCGACGCCAACCCACATGCTAACCACACATCCGAACTAAATGGCGCGAGAAACACATTGGACACAGAGGATCGAGACGGCTGGCGGAATATAAAAGCGGTGCTGAAAAAGACCAAATAAATAATTTCCATTCCTACAGACGTAGAACTCAAAACGTGTTACGAAAATAGTGCAAATGGCTTGTACCTCGTATAGGTAAGGGGGCCACATGATTAAGCCAAAGCATATCTATAGGAAAAACCTGTAACTTTTCCATTCTACGAGTAGCTTAAGCGCTTATTACATTTTAATCAAGTGGAATCGCAATTAGCAAGTTAGCATCCTACATTCAGAAGCAAGGATGATTTCTGACTGTCATTTTTTTTTATGGACTAGTTGGCAAACGAGGAGACGTATCGCCTGATGGTAAGCAATTACCGCCGCCCATGGACGAAGAATTAGAAACTCATTTAGGAAGATGTGTTTAGTAACTAACTCCAGTCGCTCCGTAACTGTCCGTGCGTGAGGACGTCTTAAATTCCGTGGTCGCCACTCAAGAACTTTATGGTTCCATCGAACAACGTTTCTACGAGCAATGAAGTTTAGCAATTTTTCGGACAACATCGATGACCTTGGTTCGTCTGCGGATCTCCTCATTCCTGATTCGATCACGCAGAAAAATCCTAGTACTGCCCTCTCCTTTGCTCTCTGAGTGACTTTGAGGATTCTATGAGCCTCATTGTGGTGTGTGGAGTGTGGAGGGCGCCACAGTTGCACGGTCGGCATCGGATCCGTATAGTATCTGAATCCATAGTGTAGAGAATTCATTAGGCAGGTGTTTTAAAAACAAAGAGTTTCCTAAGACGGTTTTTTTATTTAGGGATCCTGTTCGCGCGGTGTTCAACTATAAAGCGCAATTTTTGTTAAAGCAGGGGTTCTTCCCTTTGACAGCTAAACGACTAGCGCATTAAATCTGAAAAAAATCCTGATGGTAGTCCATATGATGAACTTTGAAGAAAAATTATAACGGCTTAGATAACGGCTTTGTTAGTTCACGAGTTATAAAGTTTGTAAAATGCGTTTACTTAGAAAGTTTCGTATAAAAGTCCAATTTTTTATTGTAGTTGATACAATAGTCAAGTCTTAGCAAAGCCAATGTTTTTGGTGTCTGGACAATACCCAATATGTTACGCCCGAATCCGTCGCGCTTTAACTGGTAACTGATTCAGTAATTGAATAAGGACAGTGTGATCAGAAGCTACTAATTTCTTTTATCAGTTGCTTCTAAATTTAGTCAAGTGTAATAAGCGCATTAGTTCATTTTTGAGACGCTTGAAATGGGACTATGAACCTACCTATTTCTTATTATAAACTAGTTTGATTTTTCACTTTAAAATTTTACTTGAAAAGCTCCCGAGTTATGAGATCATACGCGTAATTAAATTCAATGATTTTTATTGCACGGTTTTCTACAGTGTTGTGAGTTCAAATCCAACATGTTGTTGTCCTGAATCTGGGTTTTCGTTGTCTCCGTTTCCGTATGTTTGTATGTAAAGTCCCCGCAACACAGGAAGTGCGGGATTTGCCTTTAAAAAAAAGAGTCCTAAGCAATGGGTTTGGTTATGGCGGTTTGATAATTATGCATGAAATTTGACAGTAAATACATTTTAGTGTTTCCTTACGGCTTTTAAATATTCCAGCAATAAATATCAGTTCTACACCCCTTAACTAACTTCTACACTTCCCTTCCCTTAACTAATTTATACGACGCTATAAGTTCAAGAGAATTAGTTGCATTAATTTTGAAAGCACTACAACATACGTTAGAGCCAGTGTTTCGGAGAAGAAATGTAATACTTTCATTCTGTCCTCCCTCATGAATATGGAGACGCTGCCCACCTCCACCTCGTTCCGCTCCAGAAGTCCCGCGACCCCATTGAACGAGCCGTTTGGTTGTAGCTCTCCGTAAAGGTCTACTTGACGAAACCCTAAGCTGGAAGCGGGGATGTAATGATTTTATGATAAGTAAGTATTTCAATCAAAACGTACTCGTGTGTTGCACCCTATCCTGTCCTCTGTTTAATAGAACTGTCTTTGCATACTCTAGTGTGAGATGAAACTCCGTTGCTTTTCGAGCATCTACAATTTATAGCAAGAAATGAGACGTCATTCTCAACGCCGACCAAGAAACAAAAACACACACCTGGAAATTTCTAAAAATTATCTGTCTTGTCAAACTTTATGTGAAACTAGCAACCGGCCCCGGCTTCACACGGGTTCATTATGGCAAATATTCTCTGAGACACGCGGCTTAATTTTTTCTGTCGTCTTTGACAAATATCGTTATATTCTAGCTAATATACTAAAAAAATTAACAAATAATATACGAAAACCTTCCTCAAGATCCCTATATTCATATGTAACAACTGCATAAAAATCTGTGCAGTAGATTTTGAGTTTATCGCGAATAGACAGACAGAAAGACGCAGCTGAGGACTTTGTTTTATAATATGTAGTGATTAAAAGTGCTGCAAGTATAAATACAATTTGATTCACTTCCTATTTCTTTTCTTCCCAAGTGAAGCTTGACAGGCTACTTATTCAAAATAAACATTGAAGGTTCACTTACTAAAAGTTCAAGTCAGCAGCGAGGTTCAACAAGAGCGGGTACGTCAGCTTGGGGAAGGTATCAATTTGGCGCGTGCTCACGTCCGACCAGCCGCGGAAATACGCCGGTTGGCCTATCTGAAAGTTTTTATTATACCTATAAATAACCTATGAGAACAGCACATGCACTCTTCACATCAGTGGGGTCAAGAACTTATTAAAGGTAAGTCACGGAGTTATGTGTGTCCAATTTTAATCATTTACAAACGGTAGTTGTAGGAGTTTTTGCAGGACTGAGGATCGGATTTGCTGATTTTAATACAACTTCTAAAGAAACACTGTATTGTTTGCAAATGCGATAGAAGAGTAAATCCATACGTTCAAGCTAGTTAATTCCAATTCAAAAGGAGAATTCAATTAATTTGTCTTTGCCGTATTTATAGGATCACTTTGTTGTACGTCCGTCTGTCTGTCTGTCAAGACCCTTTTTCTCAAGAATGCGTGGAGTTATCAAGCTGAAATTAATATCTTTGCAGGTCTACTGTCCCTTAGAACTATGAAAAAATAAAACTTCTAAGCCAACGCAATCAAAAGACACAGCTGTTTATGCTACAAATTTTCGACAATCGCAAAGGAATGAAAATCTACAGGGTACTGCCCGTGAACTCAGAATCTTGAAATTTGGTACGAAGTAACGTCTTATAGCACAGATAAAAGAAAACGTTTGTACGTAATCCTCGATGCGCGAGTCCGACTCGCGCCTGGCCGGTTTTTTTTAAAGAAGATATGATGTTTAACTATTATGTATTATTGCAGCACATAGTCAGTATGTGTAAAAAGTAACTTACCACAGAAGCACCAACCAGCTTCATTCTCCTTAAATTCTTTCTCCTGGTCACCGTCTTTGGTAGACTAGCCCACAACGTATCTAGTTCTTTCCTGGACGCGTTTCGACTCAACTCCAGGTCAGTTAGTAAGTAAGGGTGTTTGGCTTTCACTCGGTACACGTCCACCAGACTTCCAGGGGTTGACAAGACGACGTCGGAGTCAGGGAGGATTTGGTAGTCTTCAAGTGTTTCTTCTATGATACTTCTGTTGTACGAAGAGTTGTGTAGGAGAAGCCACGCGTATCGATAATTGAATGCACGGGACCTAGATGCCTAGTAAGAAAGCATTTGTTAAAATTATTTGCAGCCATCTTATGAGACAGCCAATGCTGAAAATAATTAGTGGTTCAATTCTAAGTGCCTAAACCACAATACATAGCTATATAATATACTAGCTGACCTACGGAACCTCGTTTGCGTTTTTAATTGCCCGTAGCGTGAAAATTTTCCCCCGTTTTTGAAACATTCTTTACGGTGCTCCGCTCCTATTAGTAGTAGCGTGATGAAATATAGCCTTCCTCGATAAATGGACTATCCAACACTGAAATATTTTTTCAAATCGGACGAGCGGTTCCTGAGATTAGCCCGTTCAAGCAAACAAACAAACTCTTCAGCTTTATTATTAGTATAGATATATTGTTCGATATTATTGGACGGTATATACTCCTACAATTATTTTCAGTGAAGATAAAATCAAAGTAGGTCTGAAATAAATAAGATCGTTTGAAACTGCTTTAATTTTGCGATTCTATCAATAATATAGAATTGATAGAATTTCAATGTCAAATTAAGGCCACATCTGGATCAATGTATTAAATACATATAAAGTTGTAAAGAACATGGCTTGTTGACTCTTGAGGACAGACGTATGGTCCTGGACATGTGTCTGTTGTATGATGTTATAAATGGAAATATTGATAGTGCCGAATTGGTTTCACAAATAGTATTTAACACCCCATCGCGTCGCACCCGTCATACGCCCATGCTTCATGTACCCCGTCATGCAACTAACTACGCAGGAAACTGTGTATTTACGCGTATTTCCCGTACATATAATGTATTATTCCATGAGGTAGATATATTTTCATGTTCCAAAAAATTCCTTAAATTTAAAATCAACAGCGTCCTGAGTACACAGTATAAATGAGTAAGTAAGTAAGTATAGGGTGTTTTTTTAAGCTAGATAGAACTTTAAATTGTAAAAAGTAACACAAAAAATTAAATTTTGATGAAACTTTTTTTTTTATTTGTTTCAGTATACTCTGACAAATCATCATGAATAGACTCACGCTTGAACAACGCTACGAAATTATCCAAATTTACTTTGAAAATCAGTCGTCGATTCGCGCAACTTATAGACGACTTCGTCATTTGTATGGCGTATAACACGAACAATGCTGGCCTCCAAGGCGTCAATTGTTGCTGGTTTATCAGCATAAACCAGTGTCTTCACGTAGCCCCACAGGAAATAATCGAGAGGTGTCAAATCGCACGACCTTGGAGGCCAATTGACAGGTCCATTTCTCGAAATCAACTTATCGCCAAATTTTGATTTCAATAAGTCGATGGTTGCGTTCGCCGTATGGCACGTAGCGCCATCCTGTTGAAACCACATCTCCTCCGGATCAATGTCATCCATATTTTCAAACAAAAAATCATTGATCATGGTGCGGTAACGATCTCCATTGACCGTAACGCGAGCTCCGGCCTCATTTTTGAAGAAATAAGGTCCGATGATGCCACCAGCGTGAAAACCGCACCATACGGTGCATTTTTCTGGATGTAATGGAGTCTGTAGGGTCTGTTGTGGATTGGTCTCACTCCATATGCGGCAATATTGCTTATTAACAAACCCGTTAAGCCAAAAATGCGCCTCATCGCTGAACACAATTTTGCGATAAAACAGTCGTCTATAAGTTGCGCGAATCGACGACTGATTTTCAAAGTAAATTTGGATAATTTCGTAGCGTTGTTCAAGCGTGAGTCTATTCATGATGATTTGTCAGAGTATACTGAAACAAATAAAAAAAAAAGTTTCATCAAAATTTAATTTTTTGTGTTACTTTTTACAATTTAAAGTTCTATCTAGCTTAAAAAAACACCCGTTATAAGTACTGAATGTATTTAGATTTATGTCATATTGTATATTATCGTTCGCATGCTGGATGCATAGTTTTTAGTTACTAAGGAAAACCTGTTATTGGCCATACTTTCTGTGTATTTTATTGTGTTAAAAATTATTGTATCGCTGTTGGTTTTCAATAAAAATATAATAAATAAATACTTTATTAACTTTAACTACAATAAAAAGCTCGCAAGTTGTTATGTGCTAATATGAATGAATAATAAAACTATTTACATATTCTGAATGTCAATGTTATGAATAGGTATATGACATTGAAGCATACTGGTCATTGATTGTAATACATCTTACACCTGCAACTTCACTTTGTTTTTTATTATTTATGGGTTTTTATCCTTTCAGTTATGACAACCCCATCGTAACCAACTAATATCGATATAAGCATATGTTACACTAAGATAGAGCAGTCACTGTGGGCTTAGTCATGCGGCAGAGTATCCTTGCTTCATTAGATGTAGGCGGCGATAGAACCATTGAAGGGATTCCCATGTCACATGGGTCTACCGCCAGTGCGGAGGCACTGGATTAGAGCTTCCCTATCCGTGCGGTTGTTGACACATTCCGCCAGAACATCTTGTACGTCATCTCCACGCCACACACATTACAATTTGGAGATTCAGTTTTGTGCATCAAGTACGCAAATTTGTTTTAATGAAATGTCTGTCCTAATGTTCGTCCTGTGAGTGAACCATGGTATAAGAAGTAGTTCAGATTGTATAGACTTGTACCAAATTCCTATACTTTCTTAAATCGCCAATGCTCGTATTCTCTTGCATTATTGGCTAAAGACGTCATTCTCATAAATTTGTTAGTTTTTTATTAACGTTAACGTTAGTAGAGTGTCAATTTGGCTATGGGGCTGATTAGTTGTGTGATATTTGTGTAAAATAAGCAAACCCGTCACCCGTCACCTGATATTAAGTAGCTACCATCACCCATGGACACTATAACCAACGGTAACCTAAGTGTTATAAGTGCGTTGGGCCCTTTGAGTCTTCCTAGTGTATACAATAAGTAAACCGAAGTCACTTAGCGAAATAATTGCTTGAACAAGCTAAAATAAAACAAAATTTAAAAAAAACCCTACGTAAGCATTAAATCGGGTAATCAAACGCCAAAAATGCCTTACATCATTTAGGAAAAGAACTGATACTCTTACACTGCTGGAGCGATATTAACCAAACACGGTGTGGAGGAACGGGTGTCATGTCCCTCCAACACCAAGGGTGGATCCTCCGTCCAGGCGAGGTGATCATTCCTGGCGGGCTACTGCCCAACAGTTAATGTTGGGATGTTGTACCATATGATAATCGGCGCGAGAACTTCTATTGCGCGATTCAGGATTGGTAGTTACTCCGTGTAGTGCGTTACTTCGTAGTTCAGTGTATCTTCGGTAGATGGCGACAGCGCCATCAGTACCCTACATCACGACAGTAACCTACTACAGAGTAGGCTACTGTTGTGTTGTATGTGGAAGTCGTCACAATGGTAAAACACCACCGCAAGTAAACTGGCTTTCAAATGAAAAAAACCCCATTGAAATCGGTCCATCCGTTTGAGAGCTCACACAGGCAGACAGACATCGACGTCAAACTTATAACACCCCTCAATTTGCGCCGGGTGTTAAAAACAGTTTTATATAGGTAAGCCCACTCCGGTCGAGCGAGTATGTTTTGTTATCGTGAAGGCTACGGTAGAAAATAATAATTTATATGTTTGATATTCGGTGTAGTGACGTATCAAGGATACAGAGTGCCACCACCCCTATTCATCCCTTGGGTGCTGTAAGGTAAAAAAAAGGTAAAAGGAGGTAAACTTTAAACAAACACTCCTGTGGTACGTCAAGACCTTCTTTTTAAGAAGAAGCTTATGTCCAGCTGAGGAATAGTCCTGCCAATAGTGGCATCTGTTGGAATAAGAGCTATATTACGTTGTTCAGGAGGAATTCCACGTGGGGACACTCCAAGTCCACGAGCACCGCTTCCCGGTGCAGGTCGTAGGGCGCCATGTACGGTACATCTCGCAGGTCTGTGTACACAGACAGTTTCACGCCAAAATCGTGGGCGCTGCTCCACAAATTTAATATTTGGTCTGTCAACAATGAAAAATATTATGTTTCTGGCAGTCTTCAAAAATTCAAAATAATCGGCACTGATTGAGGTTAAATATTAACACGATATGCCACAATGTGTCTTAGTGAGTATACACCAACTAGTCAGCAATGAAATTTAAGGTAAATTGACATTTGTTGAATATAATAAAATATTCTATTTAATATTGTTATACCCTTGTAATTACAAATGCTTGTAAGTGTTTTTTTATTGACGAGATAAATTAGTTACAAATTTCTGATCCGACATCACGCAATCAAAGCCCTCACACATTTTTTTTGGATTTTTTATCAATATCGTTTGGGCTACGATGTGCCAGGCTTTACCTAGTTAGGTTCAAAGATCATTTTCTTTTTCAAAGATATCTTATTATTATTATTATTCTACATTATATATATTTTGTATATGCACATAAGCATCAGGTTAAACAACCGTCACGCAAACTGGTTTCCACGTCCAGTCTTAAACAATATAACAGCAGAACAAATTTTAATCTTATAGTTTTTTGCGAGCACCGTCATCAACTTGTCTTGGTTCGTTGGTTTCGGCTGGCACAGAGCAGTACCATACAATTAGATATTAAATGCTATACCTACTTTTTCTGTGTTACGAGTTAACACTTTACAACATTTTGAAAGCAGCTCTATCTAATCGCAGTTCTCTATTTACAGAATGCAATACTCATTTAGCTAAATTTGTTCAAAAATATATTTTTGAAGTGAAACTTCTTTAGAATCGTTGTGATTTCAAACCGTATGCAACAGAAAAAACGACAGGTAAGAGACACAAATACCAAAAATCGTCAGTAATTAGTGAGCCAGAGCGAGAGAGCAAATGTCAGTCTCATTCTTTTGTCGATTTACTCAAGTTTTACTTCTATCGTGTGTGAATCGCCCACCTTTTTGTGACGGATTTGGAGTACGGAGAGACATCACCTCTATTCAATTCATAGGTGTCTCAAGAGCCAACTAAGATATCAAACTACGCAGGACAAGATAATTTCAAAGATAAGGAAAACTTGAAATAAATCCTAAACCAATCCGTCTGACCATCGTGGTGTGGAAGACCAAAACCTTCTTTCTGAGGAGAGGCTTATGGCCAGCAGTGGCTGTCAAAGGCTGTTGGTAAAGTTGAATTAAATAATCTTGTAAAATTTGTAAAAATGTTACATCTAGGTACCAAATGGCGCATGTAACAGGAGCATATCATGCGTTATTACAATTAGACATGAATTGCGCAATTCTTAATTGCTACACAATATCGTGCTAGAGTTCACTGACTTGCTTCGGTCGATAGATTGCTATGCTAGTATGTTTTAAAATAGCGTACAATTATAACACCAACACGACAATTTGATCCAGGATAAATTGTACCCTCAGAGAGAAAAATTTTCTCGAAAATCGTACTCGTCACACAATTTATATTATTTGGCTTCTGACCACCAGAATCACTTGGAGAGGATTATTTAATTTTTTTGTCCACACTCTTGAGGATCTCAAGGGAATTTATTTAGTAACACAAAATCCTATGGGGGGTTTCAACAGGAGATTCTAGTAGATTATTATATGTTCGGGATGAGGATTGTATCCTGGCCTAGACTGGCTAACACTAGATTAACAGACCCGTTTATTTATTATATAATAAAGTATTGTTATTACCTGGCGGCCAGCAAACGAAGGCGCTCATTATGTACAAGTCCTTGGTAATAAAATATGTGACGACAAAGTTGAACAGATCCATGATTGTCTTCCCCTCGTATCCGTCTGTCAGCTGGGGATCTATCAGTTGATGTCAAAGGCAACAGGAAATATTGTAGCCTCAAATCACTCTCATTATAAACTTTGCTCACTTTAAGGCACAGCTAACATGTTTGAATCGCTAATGAACAAGCAGTTAAGGTGATGATACGAGTTTTATTGCCCTTTAATTTATTTTCTAATTGTAGGAAAACTTACAGCTATATGATTACAATTTACAAACTTAATACGAAAAAGGAAAGACTAAAAAGTTTTTACAAATAACAGAACAAGAAGATGAAAGTAAACTGAAATATAAATTCACATAACAACAAAGATATATAAGCAAAATAGACAAAATAAACAAGGAGTGAACTGTTAGAGAGATCGTCAGGTTGATACCGAATCAGAACTACAATTAGGTATATTACGTGGTGAGCTTGTTATTATAGGGTAGGCTCTGCCCAGTTTGGAAACACACAGCTTTGTGTGGATGTATGAAAGTATTATGGCTATTAGTAGTACTTCTACTAGAAGAAACAAATCTAAACTAGTTAAAATAAAAGAGTACTACTAAGTTACCTACTCCTTGTGTTATCAAGATGAGAAGACAAACTCCTCCTTAACAGCCATTTAAATCAAGTGCAATTTTAAAATGTTCCTATGTTTGTGAAGCAATCAGCGAGCGCTATTATAGCAACGATTCTTAAAACATGTAATAGTCTACAATCACATATAGAAAAATTATATCTCAATGTTATCAATGTCGATTATAGAAAATTATTTTATAGGGGTTTTATTTGCAATCCTTAGGCAGCTCCGATTAGCTTTCTCAACACAAATGATATTGTCTAATATTTTATTATCCTTAGAATGCCAGTTTTTTCACTTTGTTTGCCTAGGTGAAATAGGTAATTTCAACGTTAAATGTGGCAATCCAAAAGTCTATTTATATATATACATACTTTATTCACCCGACTTATATCATCCAGGTGATCAAAGTTGTATATTTATAACTCTATGCCCTTTTATACATCGGCGGACTTAAATACTATTACTATTCTCTTCATTCCATTTGTATATACATATAAATTACATTTTAAATATACATATAAAACAAATACATTTAAAAATATAAAAAATAGTAGACCACCGACTTCGGGTACAGGGACCCAGAAACCGGTGGTTAGGGCTCCAAACACAGGAACCTCCTCACTATACGTGCCGTGTCAAGAAGGACTGCCTTCTGTATCAGACCCTTGATCCAGCCCCCTAACGTGAGCCTCTTAGGATGTTGGTCGAGACTCTTGGCTATCAATCCGTGAGCAGATACGACTATCGGAACAATGATCACCGAATCCACATTCCACATATCGACAATCTCGTGTGATAAATCCAAATATTTTATTTGTTTTTCTTTTTCGACTTTCACGAGATTCTCGTCATGAGGTACGGCGATATCGACAATCATTACGCGGCGCTCTAATCGATCTATCACTACAATATCAGGCTTATTGGCTACAATAGTCCTGTACGTCTATTACTATTATTATTACATTGAAGTACTCGAGATAAACTCTAAAATCTAACATCACTTCACCACGACACATGTATCCACAAGAAATGGATTATTATCAGCAAACGTTGCCCATTCATATATTTGGCCTAAGCCGAAATACTACGAGGTATTATAAAGCTGATGAGTTCGTTTGGTTGAAAGCGTTATTTTAGAAAATATTGTTTAAAAATTTAGGAAAAAAATATAGTTTTGGATAACTTAGAAGGAAGACTACACGATATCCCGCTTCCACCAATAGGAGCTGAGCATAAATGTAAGTTGCAAGAGTTTAAAAAAAGTTCTAACTTAATGAAGGCTTATTACGAGTATTACTTAGTCAACAACTTTATTAACAATATCAGGTATGTATGTAATACATACATACTATGTATTGAACACATTCAAGAAGTCGAATGTTTTAAAAACAACGATTTTTCTCACGTACGTAAGAATAGTAATAGAAGGAACAGCAGCCATCGAGTCCCAAAACTATGTAGTTATAATATTTAGGAACCATTTATGGTGTTTATATTAGCTCAGGTTATCTGGTTCACATCTCTCCCTGGCAAGCAACAAAACAAGGTGTAGGAACGTTCTAACGGAACTTTTTACTTCTCGGGATCAGTCCTGTGAACTGAAATTGCAGCAACAGTCTTCATCCGATTTCCGTCCTTTCACTAGAGAGGCAGTATTGGAGGAAGCCAACTATTTTCCGTATCAGTATCTACGGTATTCAACCGAGCTACAATTCCTGTCGGTAGTAACAACAAACAGTGTTTAACTTCTTTTTTTGTGTTCACTCAGAGACTGTTATTTAAATAATGTGACGTATTTGTGCTTTATTTTAATAACAAATGTATAACAACTTGGTTTATATTGTAGCTGAGGTTGAAAAAAAACGTAAGCAACATTATTTTGTAGTCCATAAATGTTTTAAGAAGAGTGTTTGAACCTACTATTATAAGCTACTACTACTTTGTGGTGCTTATAGACTTCGCTTTGAACAAATCACTGTTATTATTGACACACTCGCTTGGCTACGCATCGTCCATTGCTTGAAACCTTCTTCGTCAACTATCTCATCCCACAGGTAGATGTATCCTAAATAGATAGGTAGATCAATCAATTTATAAGTTAATAGCTCTTTTTGATAAGCTGAGGGATTTTCATTAATTGACAATTTCATAAATCAAAACTGTATTTACCTACCGACTATTTGGAAATTGTTTTATTTTTACTGTATTACAGAATAGCTAATAGATTTTAATAGTTTTTCCCAAGACATATTTTGTCTTGATGATAGATACACCCAATTTGTATGACTAATCCCTGACAAAGTGTAAAGAAAAATTATTTGATTCGGCCGCACAGAAAAACGATGTTATGGAATTATTTTATCGCTGTTCACGTACGCACTGAAGGACCAACCTGGAGTCAATGTCTATGGTAGGTTGTCAGTTATGATCTGGTAGCCTACTCGTTTTCCCATTTTTTTTAAAAATGCAGTCGATTTGAGAAACTGCAAAAATGAACGAAGACTCAGTTCGACATTATTTTTAATTAACAAAATTTGCAATTGTTAAGATCTTTTTACGTCATTCATACTCGTAGCATAATTAAACATAAATTGTTACGGCACGGCAAGGTATCTTGGCTGAGTTTCTTTGACCGATTTTTTTTCTTTTAAGGTTATTTCCATTTGGAAACTGCTGGCTGTAGGTACACAAGTGAATGCGGTGTTATCTGTAGGTACATTATTAACATTTTTATCAATTGTACACATAATGCAACCTCTTGTTGCGGGGCGTGCGTGTGCCTTGATCTAAAAATGTTATTATTTATTCTTTACCTACTTACCCAAACAAGATTAAAAGACCTGGATCAAATTTCAATTCAATTTAGTTTATTTTTCCTACTTTTTTATTTAATTGCGGTCCGTATGAATGTTTGGGCAACATCAATCATCAACAGTTTTAGACAGGCCACTGCTGGGCTTACGTCTCTCCTTAGTAAAAGTTGATTAGCTTACTATGTCCACCCTGGTCAAACGAATTGGTACTTAAAGGTTTTTTGATTATAGTGAGGAATTTTATGATTATTTTTAAATTCGATTTTTTTTATTTTGAAATTTTAAGCGTTCTGCATGGTTGGTCCCTAAGTCACCTACGTTACGCTATCCACGTGATGAATAGGGGTGCTGACACTGTCACTGTATTTATTTATTTTGTTCTATAGGGGGCAAACGAGCAGACGTATCGCCTGATGGTAAGCGATTACCACCGCCCATGGACACCCGCAACACCAGAGGCGACACAAGTGCATTGCCGGCCTTTCGAGGATGAGGAGAGGGATGGGGGAGGGCTTGGGATATGGGCCTCCTGTTTCCTCACTCACTCGATGAAACAGCGCTAGCGCCATTTCACATTGGTTTTCTGCGAGGCCGTGGTATTACTACTATTATTACGTATTATTATTCATGCCAAAGCGTGGCTCTCCCACGGTGTGACACTTAAACTGTCACCACACGAAGAATGCTTGATCTTACGAATTATAATAATGCCGTTTAGTATTTTGGTCGGTTAGAGAACAATAACATTAATTTTGCGCAAGCAATTAGTTCGATCATAAATTACGGTACTCGTTATCGACAGTTCATTAAGGTCATTAGACTATACCTACTCGCTGAGGAGAAACTAGATGCGTTGCAATACACGAGTACTCATGTTTAACTAAATACTTACATACAAACTCGTAATATTATAAATTCAAAAGGTACTCTGTCTGTCTGTTACGCGTTTAGGGCTAGATCGCTGCATCGATTTCAATATTTTTCATAGAAATACTTTGATTCTTCAGGAAGGACATAGGTTAATTTTAACTTGATAACTCGATAGAGCCGCAGGTAAAAGCAAGTATCGTTAACAAAAGTTACCAGGGGTTAAACAAGAGTTGCAAGTGCGTCACTCTTCAACCCCCTCATTTGTTAGTAAATAAGTTCTCATTTTATTACATAAATATTTCTTTAAGCATTACTTTAGTTAGGCATGTAATTAATATATTTCACAAGACGATGAAGTCTTCAATTTACTCGTTAAATGAACATTAACCTTGTGATAATCTCGTGGATATAATAAAAAGTGGTCGTTTCAAACAATGGAGAATGTTAACTAATTTTGATTATTAGCACTCCATATTCTCTGCCAAAAATAAAAAATACTAGTAAAAGAATTACTTCGATATGTCAATTAGTTTCCGATTTAGAAGTAAAACAAGTTGTATCCGTACGACGCGGGCTGTCGGTTACGGTGTGACGTCATAGCACAACACGCTCAGTCTGGCTCACTCAGTCCGCTCCCGGTCGCGCGCCCGTGCCGTTGAAATTATACCTAAATACTTTAAAAAATGTCCAATCCAAATACTAGGAAATCATGTGTTGTGCTACATTTAACCGTACATACATCACCTGCTCTTTTTACTTGAACATAACCACTATTGGCTATCATCATCGCCATAGCTGTCTTTTGCCAATCTACACTAATCTACACTTCTACACTAATATTATAAAGAGGAAAGATTTGTATTTTTGTATGTAACGAATAAACTGAAGACTGCCTCGGTGGCGTAGTGGTAGCGTATGCGACTGCTAAGAATGAGGTCTCAGGTTCGATTCCCGGGTCGGACCAAATGTTTGTATGATCTGCAAATATTTGTTTCGGAGTTTGGGTGTTTTCTATGTATAATATGTATGTATTTACAAAAAAAAAGTATATAAGTATTTATATCAGTTATCTAGTACCCATAACACAAGCTCTGCTTAGCTTGGGACTAGATGGCGTTGTGTGTTAGATGTCCGGAACATTTATTATAAACTCAAAAAGTACTAAACCGATTTCAAAAATTCTTTCACCATTCGAAAGCTACATTATCCACGAGTAACATAGGCTATATTTTATTTTGGAAAAAATAGGTTTCCGTAAGATATTTGCGTTTTTCGGACACCAGGTGTAAAAAATCAACCAGAAAAGTTACTTATTTTGCGTACGCTGCCTAAACTGTAAAAGATAGAACTATAAAATGCTCTAATGGGTAGGCTTTTTGCAGCGGTAACTGACATCCACGCGGGCGGAGCCGCGGGCGACCGCTAGTAATATTATAAAGAGGAAAGATTTGTATTTTTGTATGTAACGAATTAACTCAAAAAGTACTGGACCGATTTTAAAAATTCTTTCACCATTCGAAAGCTACATTATCCACGAGTAACATAAGCTATATTTTATTTTGGAAAAAAATAGGGTTCCACAAGATATTTGCGTTTTTCGGACACGGTTTCTCTTTCACGCAAAACCTACTAAATGGATTTTGATGAAACTTTACAATAATATAGATTATACATCAGAATAACACATAGTCTACAATTTGTAAAGATACTAGCTTCGCCTCGCGGTGTTGCACGCGGTTATTGTCGTACCGCGGGTAGCACCGCGGGGTTCAGCTAGTCTGAAATAAGTTTCAAATAAAAATAAATGGCCTTACGTATTTTATTAGAAAAAAAATACAAATAACTAAAAAAGGTTCAGTACATCTGTTCAAAAATCTGTATTTGCCATAAAAATAAAATAAAATAAAAAGGCCTTACGTATTTTGTAAGTAAAAAAAATATAAATAAAAAAGGTTTCGTACATCTTTAACGTTCAATCCACTACATCTACATAAGTAGGTACCTGTCCTACTTTCTACTAATATTATAAATGCGAAAGTTTGTGAGTGTGTGTGTGTGTGTGTGTGTTTGTTATATTTCACAAAAACAACTACTGAACGGATCTGGACGAAGCCTGGGATAACACATAGGCTACCTTTAATCCTGGGAAAATGTACAGTTTCCGAGGGAAACTGGGGCGAAGCTGCGGGTGGAAGCTAGTTTGCAATAAATCAATGTATGTATGTATTCATTTCAATTTACTAAAAAGAGCGGTACCTGCCTATATTATACATACGTACCTACCAATAGCTACAAAACTATAATACATATTTGTTGTCTTTAACGTAAAAAAATAATGGTAGGTAGGTACTTCGACTATTAGAGTTGCATTCTTCCATTACGACATTAGTTGGGTATTTTGTTTTGATAAAACAATTTAGAACAGATAAACTATTAAGCATAAGTAGTAGCACCTTTGCATTTTTATTCCTCGCATTTCGGCCGCAACGAAATCACTATTTGTTGATAAATAATGCGCAACCATTAAACCATCTATTTTAGGTAGATTTTCCGATTGCCCTTTTTCGAATCCTTCATCCATTTTATTAATCGAATAATATTTACTATTATTAAACTATTAACTTAATACGCGAACGCAAACCAACACAACAAAACACTACGCGAGTTATTACACCTACTATAACCGCTGGCGACTTGATACGAAGCGAGCCGTGGCCAGTGCAGCGCGTTGTGAAATGGCGTCACAAGCGGTCACGTGACTGTTAGCGGGACTCGATATTTTTCAAAACTTTGAATACCTATAAAATCAAAACTACTAGGTATTTTTGACTAAAACAAAAACTAGTGTGTTTGTATACATACAGGCTTTACTGAGACAACATTTCAAGCGATTTGGCATACTTAGTAACAATATCCATTACAAGAAATGAATACGAATATCGTTTCGGTCGTCTGTTTACCGACTGTTATTTATAAGTCGGTGATCCAAGTTGGTAGGTATAATCCATTCGCTTATATACGGTCACCTTGATCGCGTCGCCGTCGCAAAACCAATGGGCCCACCTGCGGTGTGCACCAAGACGCCAGTGTACGAATTAATATATTCATATTTTACAACAATAACCAGAATTGTGTGCGGGTGCACCGACAATATCTAAACGAATCGATTTTAACTTTGTTTAAGTAATACCACTAATACTAATATGCTAATATTGGATCAATTTTATTCCTTAACAATCTTCTCTTCTTTTCAGAAAATTCCGTCCGTCCGTCCGTCCCCTGCACTAAAATACTGGATCCTAAATCTAATTCCCTTCAAGAAAAGTAAGTTTTCTTTTTAATTTATTTCAGTAAAACGATTATATCATGATAGAAATTTAAGATTTTGTATTTACTTTTATTTTTACCTCAGTAGTATTTCTTAGTCCTTCTGATAAAGAATAAATATACACAAGCAAATCATTTTTTTATGTCTCATCTCTTATTATCTTTCATCTTCACACAATGTTTCATCTCTATTCTCTATTCTAAGAAAAGCTTCAGCTAAAAAAATCTTAGAAGCAATAAAACACAGAAATTCAACATTCAACTATATTTGTCAATAAATAAGTACATTCTCTATGGGTTGTGCAAAAGTCTACTGCAAGCTTTGGGCTGCACGAACAGATGTGTGTAGTTGACTAAGAGGAACGTGACAATAGAGCCAAACATGGACCCCAGTTGGGTCACAGCCCCGCAGGCCCGCATGCCCTTGGCCCCTCCTCTTCGGGCCCATCCGTACGCCCACATACGTGCGTATGAGATCACGCCGGAGACATGGATCCAGCACAGGACCTGGAAGAAGCGTGATTTATAAATAAGAACCAGTCATTAGTTCAGTGCATCATGAGTGGTGTTCGTCGATGACACGTTACAGCTTGAATTTAGGAGTGAAAATGGAACCGATTCTTTACCATTTGGTGTCTAGCTAACATTAAATAAATCTGCATTTTTACCCAATTTGGCAAGGCTTTTGTTTAAATCATAATTAAATTTCTATTCGATCCTACTATTTTCAGATCAGGTAAATGAAAAAGTAGATATATATAAAGGTTTCATCAATGATAATATTATTTGATGTACCTAATTAGAATTGTTTCGCTGTGTAAGGGTAACTACATGATTTGTATAAACTACAAATATTTGATTCGGAGTTTGGGTGTTTTCTATGTATAATATGTACGTATTTACATAAAAGATACTTCTTTTGTGTGATGTGTAAAAATAACTCATAATACAAGCTCGGCTTAGTCTGGGACTAGATGGCGTTGCGTGTTAGATGTTCAAATTATAATTATTTTATCCTAACAATATATTCTGTTCTCTTGATAATTATAATTTATTATCATTACTATTTAATTAGGTCTAATGATTCGCGAATGCGGTAGCGAATATAAATAAGAGTGTTATAGAGAAACATAATAAATAAAGATACTTACAACTAATATTTCACCAGCAGTGGTGTAGAGCAGCGGCGGCGTGGGACTGAGGAGTGCCGTCGCAAGGATGTAGCAGAACGGCAGCACCGTCACGGCCAGCATGGCGCCGAGCAGCTTGGAGTCCACCGGGCGCAGCCACACGCCCGCCAGGCACGCGGCCGGGTTGGCCATCGCGCCCAGCGTCACCGACAGGTGGTACGCGCGCGCGCCGTACGGCATGCACGAGTAGGGCTGCACCGACGGCAGTAAGCCGTTGCTCAGAGCGTTCAGCACTAACATCAGCACTAGCACACACATCCAACGAGGTCTCAAGATTGATTTGTGATCCGCCGTCGCCTCCTCGTTTTTGGCCGTCGCCACCGGAGTCACCCTCTCTGGACGAAACCCTTTGAAGTTGTTGATAGTCGTGAAGCTGACGAGACTGGTCGCCGACAAAGCTCCCAGCAGCAGCAAGAACACGGTAGTATCGAACCGCGGCGGCGGATAGTGCGCCTCCAAAGTCGAATTATTCGCTGAAGGCAGGCACTCCGGCTCTCCGCCGACACCCTGCACCAGAGCTAATATGCTCGGCAGAAAACCACTGAGCCCCTCTCCCACTAAGTACGTCGCGAGGTATATGTCACGAAAATGTCTTAAGTACGGGTAGAATAACACTGAACTGGTGCATCCCACCAGCGCCGCGAAGAAAGTCAACGTTAAGTAAGCGATCGAGCGCTCAGAGTCAAAAATCACACTCGTCTTGTCGTATAAGAAAGCGTTAAGAATCAACGCGAGCGTTCCTATCGTTAGAAGGCTGTATATATAGAAGGCCTCTGAAATTCTAGAGCTAAGTCTTCGGAGAACTCCGTAGCATAGGATACCGACGTTTGCGAGCTGTATAGCTAGCACCATAGATGACGGCAGTGCCCAACCTTCGGGCAGCCGCTTCACGAGCAGCGGCAGCTGTACGTAGAGCCCGTTGACGCCGAGCCACGTGCCGATCCCCCAGCACGCCATGAGCACGTCGAGCGTGACGCGCCGCTGAGCGCCCCACATGCTGACGGCGATGGTGTCGCCGCGGTCCAGGCACGGGGACCTCTCCTTCTGCTCGCTTAACCTGCGGTGGACACGGCCCGTTATTAGTACAATATCTTATTTGCAATAATAAAAATTAATATTTATAGTAAGTAATAAATTGTAACTCGTAAAGATAATTTAACCGTCAAAATTATTGAAGGAAAATTTACATTTAGCAATATAAAACTTATTACCTACTATATAAAGGACACATTGACGATTGTCTCGAAATCTGAAGGCGGTATAGAGAACACTTGTGTTTATTTAACTGCTGTTCGTTAGCATGATATTAAGTAGCTAATGATAATACGACACGAGAGGCACGTAAACAATTAGACATAATACAACAAAGTAGCATAGGCGATGTGGCCACGGAGCGAATCATTCGAGTAACGACTTACCACATACGCGGACCGAGGCCTTTTGCGACGCAGGTCGCCGAGATAGGATGCACATGCACCAAACAACAACAAACTGTCTATCACTACGTTATGTGTACATCACTATATCACAAATGCAACGCTAAGTGTACATCAACGATACAGTGTAAAGCTACGAGTACAATTACATACTAAAGCGATTCCATAAGCTGCGATAATAACAATTCAATTTGAACGTTCTGTTAATGAGTATCTCACTTTGAAATTGTTCAAAAAGATCGTCTTAATTGTTTGAGTGCATTCATTGATAACGTGTAGTTTTGTCTTTATTAATTAGAAGCTATTTTTTGTTTGTACATGGTTTTGGTAACTCACCAAAACCATGTACAAATATCATGAACAAAATTTCCTAAGAAAATAGTATCCAAGAGTTGACATTAAAAAGGCAACCAATCAATCGCTTTTATACAATAAATGAAGAAAATAATTGTGAATAATGATATTGAAGGTTAATGGACTTCCGGATTATTGATCACTCACATATCGGATGACCTGCTTCACTGGGACGTGTGTACACCGTAATGCTTAACGACAATAAATTGAAACAAAAACTCGCATTGAGAAACACACGCACGAATTTCTTTTACCTTAATTATATAGTGATATTAATACAAACACGACCAACTATAAAAACACACGGAACTAGAATGAGCGATGGTGTGAACCGTGTGACTGACTAAATGAGGCTGCGATGCTTATCAAGTAAATATGTAAATACCAAAAATGGTGACAAAAGTTTAGATCTAAAAATGAATGTTTGGTGGTTGCAATGTTTAATGTTCCAATTGTTAGTGATAAGATACGTTAGTGATGGCAGGCACCTACCGGTAAGTCGGTGTCATGGTGGGCATAGCGGCTCTGGCGGCTTGCGGTGACAGCTCGCGGTCCGGCTGCGCCCGCGCCGCCCCTACTCAGCTGCGATTGCAACGTGAGCAAATAGCAATACCGTTGTAAGTTTCAAGCAGTCTAAAGCTTGTGTTACACTAACTACATTTTTAGTCGAAGCTTAATGTGGATATGGAAAGTATTTTTACCAAATCTAAGGAGCTCATCTTCAGATTTGTTAAAAATACTTAATATGTAACATATTAATATATTTCGGACATCGCCACACACATAGCCATCTAGTCCCAAGCTAAGCAGAGCTTGTGTTATGAGTACTAGACAACTGATATAAAAACTTATATACTTTTTTTTTGTAAATACATACATATTTTACATAGAAAACACCCAAACTCCGAAACAAATATTTGCAGATCATACAAACATTTGGTCCGACTCGGGAATCGAACCCGAGACCTCAGGCAATAGCAGTCGCATACGCTACCACTACGCCACCAAGGCAATTAAACTCTTGACTATTTTGTTTTAAATCTTTATTTGTGCTTAGATATTGCTACGAAGGATACAGTTTATTGAAAAAATACTTAAATGTCGTGTTACATACTTTTGAAAATCCATCATTGCACCACAGTACAGCGCGTCAAGAGAATATCAAAGACATGTATAGATCAGGTACCGCTAGTTCTGTTATAATTTTCACAATGCCGTATTAGATATTTTAATCCCAATAACGACCATAACAAGTAACGTACATGTAAAATGTTATTAGAAAGACATATTGAAGGCAGATTCATTTCAAATCTCGTACACGCAGTAGACGACAACTTAGCAATAAAAAGATAATAATAATAGATAGAGATAAAATAGCTTGGAACATCCAAACTCTGATAACTATTACAAATAATTTCTAATAATTGAAATAGGATAGCTATTTGGTTTATTGGACTTTCAATAAAACAGTTAAGTCACAGGGAATATTTCGCATAGTTAAAATAATAATACTATAAAATGTTCAAAGCAGGATGGTCGAAAAAATCGCAACATTAATTGACCATGACGCTTTTTGAACAGCTCTGAAAAGACTCGTATATTTTTGCACTTTTGTATACTTCGTTGTGTAGACGAGTGATTAATTAAAGTATACGAGTATATGCACTTTCCTGTTCATTTTTAGATTCGTAAAAGCCTGATAAAGATATTAAACCCTTGTAGCGACTACGATACATGTATTATTATTATTATTATTTATTGAATAGGGGGCAAACGAGCAGACACATCACCTGATGGCAAGCGATTACCGCCGCTCATGGACACCCGCAACACCAAAAGCGTTACAAGTGCGTTGCCGACCTTTGGGGTATGGGGAGAGGGAATGGGGGAAAGGGTTGGGGTATGGGCCTCCGGTATCCTCACTCACTCGGTGAAACACAGCGCACACACCGGTTTTCTGTGAGGCCGTGGTATCACTCCGGTCGAGCCGGCCCATTCATGCCGAAGCGTGGCTCTCCCACGGACAAACGTACCACACGAAACCACCTGTATAACGTGTATGCTAGGCAAACAGGTAGATTGCCGCCCCAGTCATGTAAAATCGTGGCATGCATTCCATCTGAGCTCAGTTCAGCAAAATAGTTATTCTTATACATTTGAATCATGTCATATATAGTTACCAAATTAACATGATCTAAACATTCCAAAAATGCACGCGCCGTCGCGTTCATTTGCTCGTGGTGCAAACGGGTATTTATAAAAAGGATATAGGTTAAAATCTTCCGAGTATTTAGTCTTAAGATCGTAGTAGGTAATAAGACAAATGATTATACTCAATAAGTCGCAACAGAATCGGCATTGAATTCAAATTCGCTTAGTCATCCCATCTGCTTGCGATAATGCGGAAACTATTTTTGGGTTACTTTGCGCTGACACTAGCCAGTGGCCGTAGGTACCTACAGTTTGATGAGTTTAGTAGTTTTAATAGAAACTTTTTTGTGTATTTGACTTTGATAAGGCATGCCTCATTTTACCCCTCAGGACAAAAATGTTTAAGAACTCTTTTTAGTAGGTATTCTAATTTCAAATAATAAATAAATTTATGATATTTTGTTACAATATAATATCATTTGCAAAAAATCCGGTTAGTAACTCAGGCGGTGTAGCCTTGATGTTGTTGATGAATTTGACTGATTCATCATGGCATGTAATTTCATAAGTATACATTAAACAGATAAAATGAGTACCTGTAAGAAATTAAGGATTGATTTCAAACTGAAAGTCGCTCGAATCACCGTATAATACACTGTTTAGCACTGTTATTAATATATCACGTGTTTACTGAAGCAATAATGTAACATTTTCCACTGAACGCGCTATTTACACTTATTAAACACATTTAACACATTTTTCACATTTAATTAAACGCGTGCCGAGATGCCAGGAAGTCAAAACAATATACATCTCACAACTGTGCAAATTAAATATCGCTTATCTGATAAACAATTAATGTGGATTTACGTGAGGTGCGTCCACAATCATATGCTATTTTTTATATCTGAAAACACATGCCAAAATCGCCATCATCTTGAATAGTCTTTGATGATCCACTGCTCGACATAGGAGTCTCATTAGAAACAAGGTTTTGGCGTGCTTACTTATACAACGCTGAACAGATGAGTTGGGGTTTGTTCTCAGTTTTCCTTTCTGTTGCAGTGCCTTTTGCGTAGTTGTCACTTAGTCGGCTCTTACGACCACCACCAGATTAAGAACTGTTTAAAATTGAAGATTTTAGTCCGTCACCACACGTACTCGAAATTGTACAGACATTTTTTTAATTGTACCGAAACTGCGCGACAGGCACTATTTGTTAGTCGACGTATGATAGAGGCCAATATCCAATTGACCTGCAATTATTATAATTAATGTATATGTTGCGAAGATATCGAATGCAGTTCGATAGCAAGAATTATGTGAGCAACCTCATTCAACATAATTTGTTGTTTGTGCTTCTGCAATCAATCGACTGTCTCAGCAAACGATTAATTTCTATTTTGCGCTATCAAGCAGATATACATACTCTAGGTCTAATGTCATAATTTAATTATTGTCTGATGATGCCAACGAACTGATCATTACAACGTGTGATAATTATGTTCCTATTTTCAGCTTTGTCTTTAAACGTGATGTTTTTGCAAAGCTTTAATAGCAACTAATGTTGTGGAGAAACGGATGTAATGTCCTTCTAACATAAATTTAATGATTTATCACTTTGATGAGAGGCCCACCTTTTACATTACAAAATTTTTCGATTGTGGTAGCTAACAGGTGTAGCAGGGACAAAAAACTTTCAAGCGTAGGAGCGGGATAACGAACCACGCAATTTGTAGGACAATGTGGCTGTTAAATTATATAAATCTTAACTAACGTTATTGCTTATTGGAAAAATATATTTGTTCTACAAAATGTATGGTTTGATCCTTCTAACATGTATCGATAATGAGGTCATCAAAAATGGTACTAACTAGCATGTTTTTTAACAGTTGCTTAGTTAGTTTTTATATAATAGAAGCCACATTGTCCTACATATTGCGTGGTACGTTATCCCCGTCCTGCCGGTGTTACATACAACAATCGAATTTTTTTGTAAAAATTTTCGATTTGGTTGTTTGTGCAAAAATTGCTGGATTTTATTATGTTTGACGAAAATTGATTAGTTAAGTATATGAAATAGTAACACGTAAAGCACATTAACATTTAGCTTACTATGTATTTAGTAACAGCTATTTTGAATATAGGTACGGTACTTCAGAGCTAACTATAACAATCGTTTTATTAGGTTCATGTTCGTCACTATTGGTGTAGTGGTGGCGAATACGAAGCGTCCTTATCCTCCTATTCTTTAAAAGGACGTCGTACGAGTAGACTGAGGAAGCAGACTATGCAGCACAATAGCACTGCAAAGAAAATAAAAACTTGACATAAATACTGTACCAACCCACCTGGACAGCGTGGTGTAGTAGCCCAAAACCTTCATAGGAAAAGGCAAAAATTATTAATGACTAGCTGACCCACGCAACCTCGTATGCGTCTTTTATTGCCCGTAGCGTCAAAATTTGCCCGTTTTTTGAACATTTTTTATTGGTGGTCCGCTCCTATTAGTATTAGTGTGATGATAGCCTATAGCCTTCCTCGATAAATGGACTATCCAACACTGAAAGAATTTTTCAAATCAGATTAGCGCCTTCAAACAAACAAACTCTTCAGCTTTATAATTTTAGAATAGATTCGATTGTGCTAACGACTTTGAGTTTTAAATATAATAGAATAAAGTATTACTTACTGCAATAGTATAGACACAACATCATTAGTTTTCGCGTCATAGCCTCCAAAATGCGAACGGGAAGTATATTTTAGAAAATGAAAAAAGAATGGACCTCCTCATTGGTTCATAAATGACGAGCTTCTGACGTAACAATAAACGAAAAAAAACGGACTTCGTATGAACAACCCCCAGAATACTTTGTCCTGAGTACTAAACCAATAGCCAGGAATTAGGTAAGAGAATGTAAATAAGTAAACCAAAAACAGCATAACAATTGTTTTATATTCTGTCAGGTTCATTGTTATTGTCGTATTTGTTTGATAGAAACAATGTTACATTATTCTTTATACCACGTCGCGATTAGATAAAATACGGGAAATCTATACGTATATTCGTAAAACCTTTGCGAAGGATTACACTTCGATGAAATAGCTTAGCTTAAAAACTTATAAAGTGGTTGGTGCCTGGTACTCAAACCTGGTATACGTCAGCTTTGCGTGTATCTGAGCTTTGCGTGTGCGTGCGTGTGCTTGGGCGAGTGTGTACGTGTGTGTGTGCACGCGTGCTGGTTGAAATGTCATTGTACTCTCGTAGCAAAGTTTACATATAAAAAAATCTTTGTAATTCAGTTGCTGAACTCAGAGTTAGAAGTAATGTTGAGGAGTTGAGGAAACAACTACGACTCATCTTATACTGAAATGAGGATAATACCAAGTAAGAGGAAACTTCATAAATAACCTAATGTCTTTGATCACAATATCGTATATTAATACTAACTTAACGACCTTTTAGAAAAAGTAAGCAGATTTACTTTCTATGTACTATTCTTTATGCATACCGACCATACAAGTACCGGTCAAGTAATGCTAAAAGTCATATTCCTAGCCTTTATTATTCTCAATATTTTTTGGGAACGGCTACTTGGTCAAACGGTTTTACTTGAATGTCAGTTTTTACACAGAGCGACCGGCATCTGACCTTCGCAACCCTGACGGTGAACTGCATTCGAAGATTGAACTAGTTGTCAGTGTCTTTGTGGGTACGGACTGCCCAATAACGATTGCCATAGATGTTCATTACAAACGAGACCGACAGCTTAACGTGCTCTACAAGGCACGGGCGAAAAACACCGCCATCTTCCATACTCCGGGCTGTTTTTAAGAATTTCTTGTTAGAAAAAGCCTAACAGCAGTCCGACCCGGGAATCGAACCCGAGACCTTTTGATCTACACTATCGCTTAAGCTAACTACTAGACCAACGAGGCAGTCAAGTATCGCTAAACGATTAAACGAAAACGACTTTGATACAAGAGCATGGAATTAAGAGCAGCTCTTCAGATAAATGAACTCGACATCCTGTGGTTACGTAAATACAACACATAAATTATATTCTAGAACTAAAAACATTGGAACTTTTCATGATTTACGATTACATAACCATGGGCAAAGGGAAATAAAGCAAACGGTGTTCTTGCTATTACCGTAGCCTAACTACAAATTAAGCCAAAAAAGCCTGACTGAAGAAGTGGTTAAGACCACCGAAAAGGCCATTTTAGTCGCCTAATATATTGTAGAGGCATTGACCAAGTTCCTTCTAATATAATTGATCATGTTCGGCCCGTCCAACCGTTAAGAAGTAGAATATTTTGTCCTCCGTGTTAGATCTTCTCATAGAATTAAAGGGGATTAGCAGCTGCTTCTTAGTTCGGTGTGTTTTCTTTAGATGAAGTAGGTATTTGTTTCATTTTTAGGGTTCCGCACCCAAAGGGTAAAAACGGGGCCTTATTACAAAGACTCCGCTGACTATCTGTCTGTCCGTTTGTACGTCTGTCTGTCGCCCATGAACGAAATAATAATAACGGCAACAGGTAGACGCTTGAAATTTTATAGATCGCACTTGAATGATTTTTTATTGAAGTCGCCACAATATAATTTACTTGTAGCTATGTGAAGTACACTGTTCTGTTGGCTTTGCCAACGAAAGCCGTCAAAGTACCTTCCAGCTACTGAAGTCTCGGTCCCGTTTCCCAACCAGCGATTACAGTAAGTACCCTATACTTATTTCTTACTTCATTTGTCCCATCTGATAATATTAGATTCCGGATAAGTGGTCAAGGATAAAAGAAACGAACCAAAACCTTTAAACCCGACTCTAAATAATTGAAATTTAGCAGATGCTTAACCATGTTTGGTTACTGGAATTGATATTTTGACGGACACTAGCCCCTCATATTTGAAAAGCTGAAAGAAGGACGCAAACCTTAGGCCCTTTTTTAGAGGTTTTGTTCTTCGCAATTCCTGAATTCCGATTGAACTCAATTCCGATCATGGTCTCTATTTAGATCGAAGAGTGGTCAGCAGGGATTTCACTAACCATTTTTGATAACAATAAAAAAAATAATCACCTATTTATTTTGTCACTCGCTCAATAAAATACTATATTTAAGTTGGTCCGTTTTCAAGGCCATAATAATATTAACATCACTATAGTTACACGATGACATTTTAATTTCACTTACGTGTCTTTAAGTCTTGGAAACTTTCTAACTTAGTGATATAAATGCTCAAAAGTTTTAGGTAACATTTATAGGAAACGATTACTTATTATTTCAGCTATAATTAAATTTGTTTCTAACTAATTAATTAATTCATTATAAATAAATTATACCTATATATAATATTATATATTAATTTAAGAAAATAATTATGACCGCATACGTTCCCGTATTCCCGTTGTTGTACGCGCACTTTAAATTACAGTAGGTACTAAACGTAGGTACCTATATAAGTTTTCGTGTGAACGTTCTTGACTTTCAACTGACTCATTATGATGGCGGATCATCAAAATATCAACATTCGATTGTGAGAACTTTCATTTGACACGTGTTTACATTTTTTATTTATTTCCCCTCAAATACTGTAACATTCAAATTCTGTGACGTAATCACTATACACATATCTACATATAACCCTAGCTTATACATGGACATTTATAACCTAGGGTAGGTACTATCGAACTCTACCTTTGACGTTACCATATAGGTCATTAAATTCGTTCGTTGAACAGGCTTTTACAATTATTATAAACAGTGACTACGCCACGGTCCAGAGATTCAAGATTACAATTGACTTTAGAGAATTTGAAAGACAAAAAATACACTGCGTAGAGCCGGTATTGATCTTTAAAATGGCGTAGGTAGTATTGTAAGTGCGTCATTAACACTCAGGAGAGCCCAACGCCTATCTGACCGCAAAACTGATTAAGAATTAACCTCCCAAGAATGCCAAGTGTACAGGGTTCATCGTTTTATTCTGCGAATACGTTCCACATACCAAAGACCAGAAAATTAATACTAACTCGCTCTTACGTTATATCTATATACATAATCTAATCTAACGGCTTTAAAAACCTAGTCTTGTCTAAAATATAAATCTCGTAAAGGATTTGAGGATTTTACTCTAATATTGTATTTAGATAAGGTTTTGACTTTTATTGTTATCTATATTAAGTAGATGTATTCCGGGAAAACAATTCCCCAAACAAAATTTGTTCCTGGCAATGGTTCTTATTCCCACTACGTACTAAATCAGATAGACACAGTTAACCGCATTTTCACAGACATATTTTCATATACAAGTACATATTTCTACCATCGCAATATGTGGCTACTAAAAAGAACACATTCCTACCTATTTAATAAAAGTTCATGAAGTGTGACGTTTCCAAAATGTTTTGTTATGAAGGCCAACACTACAAATCTGACCGTAATGTTTGGATGACCTCGGAGGTCACCGCGACTTTATTTTATTTGGATATTATTTACGATATTTGGTAGATATATTTACGTATCAACTGACATCTATTGTTATTTACAACAAAATGTAATATTGTACCCACGTTTTTTGCAATCTCCACAGACTAAAATCCAAAAAGGGCGGCTGGTGAGGCTGTCTGAATTCATGCTTAATAAATAAATACCTAATGCTGCAATGCGATGATGCAAAGGCTTTGTTCAGAATCACGTCGATTGTTCTTAGACGATAACTATGTAGTAACTTGTGCAGGATACGATGGAACAAGCATACGCAAAAAAAGTGCTGCAGTGTAGATAACTTAACTGCGATTAAACCACCAAAAGTAGTTCTTTTTAATTTATTTCCAGATTGCAGGTACAATGCTTTTTGGAGTGCAATAAAGGTTAGCTATCTAACCTTGAATGAAAAAATAGCTTTGTTGCCTTAGTATCTTATCTCACACACCGATATAGAGTAGAACTATTCACGTCAACTTTCCAGGTCCTCAAGAGGTGCAGTTAGGGTCAGTAATGAGATTTAAAATCATTAGAAAAGGACCTAGAAATATAATAACTATTGTAATAAGAAGTAAATGAGCAGCTAGCTCACCCAATGTTAAGGGAAAACCTTCGCCTGTGGACACCTATAACTTCAGACACAACTACGTGACTACTATGTTACGCAATAATTCTCGGCATTTGTCTATTGTTTAATCATACTTTTTTTCATTAACACATCATCAATCACCCATATTGATTTATGAGCAGGCCTTTATATTTCACGAAAACTTCCATCCTGATGAAGAGATTCGTAGCTGGGAACAGTTTATCGATAGATCACAATGTATAGTCCATTCGCTTAGATTCAGTAACCTTGTTCGCGCCGCCACAAAATCAAAGGGTCCGCCTGCAGTGTACACGCACAAGCAAGTACGATTTGTAAGTTTACGCCATTGTATGAATAAATAATAATAATAATTATAATAATAATTTTTATTTCTCTTCTCACAATCAATAATATTATAATTCACAAAACTCTTTATCGCGATAACAATACGCACGGACGGAGACACGACCAAAAGCTAGTATTAAATATAAATCTATTTCCAAGTTGTCTAAACGATTAATTCTGTCGATTTAATGAAACAACTAGTTATTTAAAGGTTTATTGACAATTACCTACCTTTCTATTCTTAAGAGATACTCAAACACAATTAATTTCTATATTTATTTTTTTTTACCTTGCGCTTTTGTCAAAAGATGTGATTAGCCATGACCCTTCGTCCGCTCAAGAACCATCCAATATTTAACAACAATTGTAAAAAGGCAAGTTGATAAATTATCAATTTTTGTTATTTCTTAATTTTTCTTTGGCACTCTTTTTAAATAAAAATCGTTACTCTTTTTAAATAATAGTCGTTACAATTCTGTCTAGCCTTTCGCAACGAGCGATAAGGAACTTCGTTCCAATATTTACAGATGAAGATCAGTCATGAGTAAGAGACAAAATGTTGGGAATGGAAATAATTTGACCAAAGATTCTCAACATCACGGGAAAACAAGTCACATTGTGTAACCTAGTCCCTGGTGATTTCAGAGAACAATAGTTACTATGCAAACATTATACATTTGTAGGAAATCTGTTCATATAGTTAAATAAATAAATAATAATAATAAATAAATATTCCGGACATCTAACACACAACGCCATCTAGTCCCAAGTTAAGCAGAGCTTGTGTTATGGGTACTAGACAACTGATATAAATACTTATATACTTTTTTTTTGTAAATACATACATATTATACATAGAAAACACCCAAACTTCGAAACAAATATTTGCAGATCATACAAACATTTGGTCCGACCCGGGAATCGAACCCGAGACCTCAAGCACAGCAGTCGCTTACGCTACCACTCGCGCCACCGAGGCAGTCAATAAAAATAAATAAGTCTAAAGTTACTTGTTACAACATTACCATATGCCCAATAAAGCCAGTGAAAAGGTTCATCAAAGGATGAACCTTTTCACTGGCTGGCAAAGGCAAAGACCTGGTAAAGACCAGGTTACCCAGAGATAAAAAGATGAAGAAACAAAAAGAATGAAGAAAAAAAACATACAGTGGATCATATCTATTTGTATATTTATTTATGATTTTATAGATCCACACAATATTTTTTAAATACTACAGAACTAGCAACTGTTGATAGTACAATAATTAGTTTTTAAATCAAAATATTACATATTATATCTTTGTTTATAAGTTTTTAAATGATAGTGCACAGCGTGCATGCCATTTAGTTTGATAACCTTCATCACATAATGGGTAATAGTTGATAGTCGGATAAAACATTTCAGTTGGCCTTGGTTCAATAAGTAAATTACTAGGTAGTTGTAACAAATATCTTTTTAACTGTATCAAATTGACTTACAATTAACTAAAGAAGTTTCATTGTTAGTACGCTTATTTATCAATAGCAATTACAGTTGCATGTTAATTGTTAGTATACCCGTTAACCTGATCTATACATGTTAGTCAAAATCAAGATGTGCAAATTATATCTACATACTGTGTCAATCGCTGGTGTTACCACTTCAGTTAGGAGAAGCAATTCACCTGAAAACCACAAAAGTGTAGTTCTACAAAGCATCGGACACACAGCACAAACTATAAAGAACAAGAAAAAAGGAAATATTAAAGAATAATATTTGTGTTCATCAAAGATATGTCTTAATTCATGTGAAACTATATTTGGACATAACAAGATGCTACGCCCCTTGCATTAAGACCCCTATCAGGTCCAAAACTAGTTGAGTACCTTCAAAATATATGCATGTGAGAAAAGCTATATATCTTTAATGACCACAAAATATTTAAAATTAGGAAAAAGCCAAATAAAATATTTATGCAGTTTTTAACAGTTATAGGTCATGCATTTTGGCATCTAACACAATTCACAACCATCTAAAAGGTAGACAATGTTAATAATATCTGTTTTTAAATTATATTAAATATTGACATAAAACTTATACATTCTTTAGCAATACCATAAATACAGGAAAAGCCTTGACTTTACATCAAAGTTTATCTATCATAACCATTGCATAGAATCAAAAAAAAACTTTGTATTTTTTTTTTTAGTTAAATGTCAGTAAGGTAATTTACATAAATAGAATGAAAAGTATATTTAAATGCCAAGTAGAGAGCGAAAAGTTCACAGGTGAATAAAGTCATGTTCAACAGTAATATATCAAAACTGTAACTAACCTTACATTGTCTTCCATGTCGTCTTCTAACACAATACTATCACTAATGAAGATCTATATTCTCCGACCTATATCACAGTTCAGTTTTAACTGTCTATATAACTGGGTTTCAAAGGTTGCATAAAAATTTCGTGGCCTTACATCATCATTTTAACGTTTAAAAAGAATTTTTTTTACAGCACCACAGCTATTTTAATTACATGTGTGAAAATTCGTAATATAATTATTTCTTATAACATAACTATAGTAATAAATTAAGTACTGAAAACTGTGTTTCAGGTAATTCAGCCTGTCATGACATGAGGGCATGAGCACATTGACTGACGGACCTGACAGCAGCACTGAAGTTTTTGACTTTGACATTTTGACAATGAACTGACAGTCAGCTGTTTGGTTTTTTCCTGTGCCACAAAAGTTCTGGAAGTTCTGGTATATGTGTGCAACCAGATTACAAAAAAATCCAGATGGACTTTAAAGAATACTACAACGAATCTAACGAAGTAAATACAAATTAGAAAGCAAATAGAATCCCGCGGCAGTGTTTGACAAACCGCCATATTGTATTCACGTCACGACTTCACCAATGAGTTTCGACTTTATATTCAAAATACCGTCTTGCGTCCTTATGCTGGTCGCTGTCGCGCCTCTCACAGCTCTAAGCAATAAAAGTCGGAACACCGGCCCACCTTAGACCACACCCCGCGACCGTACTAAGGTGTCACCGGTCTCGAGTCATTTGCAGTGACCACATCTCACCTGGATGTGGCCACAACGACCCTTAAACGACGATTGAGAAGCTAGCGCCCTCCACTGCGCCTCCTTCGTCGCCTCTTACGAACGGGATCGGCCCTTTCCCGATCCAGCTCTGACTCCTTCTGGAGCATAACGTCTTTACAGAAGGAGATCTCGACCTCCCATCCCTAACTACTTGCCAGCGTTGCCGCGATAAATGCTGGTGGTGACAGGTTTCGTCCGCTCTGTCCGACGGCAGATCCCGGTCAGAACCACAGTAGTGGCATAGTGCCGTAACCTTACATCCGGTTCTGTTCAGGTACTCACCGAAGCAACCGTGCTCGGTGAGCATCGGTAGGTAACGCAGTCGGTCCTCGCTATATAAGCCTCGAAGCTCCACAAAACGGCTCCGACAGCGCGATGGCTGGCACTAACCTGGGTGCCCGATTCGATTTATCCGATAATGTCATGAAGTACAATCGAATTTACACTGCAGCTCAACTTTCACTTACTTAGTTCTTAGGCTACTCATACGTACCAATAGTGAAACCATTGTTGGCAAAAAGTTAATCTGATTAACAATTAAAAATTACGTATAAAAGTAAATCAATATTTTGCTGATTAACATTGTTAATCGTAATCATTTATTACGATTAAAATGTATGATTAATGTATGAACAGCTTCAAAAATAGAAGTAAGTGTTTCTATTTTTGAAGCTGTTAAAACTGTATCTATTATATTCTATAATCAAATGAAATTGAAAGGAATCGAATACCTAAGTAGTTATTATGATTGATTTATATTTTAGAAAGGCAAACAATTTAAATAAATGATTTAAATTGCATTTAATAATCACTTTTTTCTCAAATAAATCGTCTGACATTTTGTGAGACCTAGGTTTGAACATGGTTGCAAACGAAAACACTATTTCTACAGAACCGGAGGATGGTATGGTTGTATTATATTTTTTTAAAGTTGAGTAACGTTTCAAATTGTCTATATCTCGGCTTTAGGTTGGTAACCAATCTTTCATCCTTCTGGAACTAGGCGCACGGTTACGCCATCTAGCGATCCCGTCTTAAACTAAATTGGTAAATCACATTGATGCGTCAAGGCGGAAAGTTTAAACTTATTTTTTTTTGAGCCAAAGTTTCCCTCTAGAATCATAGAAACCCGACCTTACCGGTATACATATACATATATCCATACATATACACAAATGTATTCATACATACACATACATAAATAAAAACAAAAATGACAGCTAAGACTGCAAATTGAAGTAATAATTCCCTCATTCATTTAGCATGTCATTCTTTTGGCTTCAACTGTAGACCAAGAAAATTTATTGCCCGTCAATAAAAGTCTTAAACTTCAATCTGCTTAATCAAATCAACGATTACGATTAATAATTAATTTTATTTATCGCGATTACGATTAATATTTTAATTGCGATTAGTTTAGTCATGATTATGTTTATTTCGATTAAAATTAATATAATTAAGTAATCGATTACATAATAAATAAACAAATATTTCGGACATCTAACTCAACGCCATCTAGTCCCAAGTTAAGCTGAGCTTGTGTTATGGGTACTAGACAATTGATATGAATACATTTATACTTTTTTTGTAAAGAGAATCAGACAAGCTGTTTAGGTAAATTAAAATAAATATCAAAACATATATATTTAAAAAAATCCAATCGTCTATAATTATATTTAATGTTCTGTTTTAAGTAGGAAACGAATAGTACATAGCTAAATACCACGTGGCCGGTTACGACATACCCTAAAACCTCTCTATAACAAAGAACAACTGGTTGGCAATCGTCAGCCAGTTTAGAAATTATAATGTTGGCTAACTTATTAAAATCCATGCATCAATTAACTAACGGCATAACTAAAAATGACTATGAGCCCTAGCAGCACCAGTATTTGTGAAGGAATGTAAAGGGTATGGAACTCTCACATCTTGGATGGCTAGATGAACATCAGTACTGTCTTATAAACTGTACCTAAACATTTAATAATTTAAATCCTTGTCAATGCTACTTAATAAGTGCGTTTGCTCCCTTAGTCGAACAAGCTTAGAGAAACTGTTCGTCACTGACCTTCACAATTTTGCTGGTGTGTACGTCTCAGTGTAACCTAGAGCTACGATATGTGGCCCAGTCCAAATAGGTACATTTAAGTCACCAGATTTAATCTACCAAAACCAATGTCAAGTCTGGCTAGTTCCGCTGTTCCTCCATTCTTTTGTTACTAAAATACAGCAATCTATATATATATAAAAATGTTATGTTGGTTTGTGTACGCTTCAAAAACTCAAAAAGTTCTGCACCGATCGAGCTAAAATTTTAGAATGATATATAATCCGCATCAAGGATTGTTTTTATCTAATTTTTGCATCAGTCACATATCCGCGATCGCGAAAAAACACGAAAAACCCGACATAAACGCGGGCGGAGCCGCGGGCAACAGCTAGTTATTGATAACAATCTGACTGCACAGATGCCGTAGTGGTTTAAGTGATCACATAGCCTCTTTCTACTGCAATGAATATTTATTCTCCACGACAATAATATATTCATATAGCAGGAATGGTCTTTTATAATACGATATCTAGAAATACTAAATCCCAATTCGAATTACAGGCATTAAATTTTGACCGAATCAAACTGTTGTTTTAATTCTCAACAAATAATTATTTCTTTAATTGCGAATATACCCTTAATTTCTAAATTATAACTTTTAAGTGACCGATTGACAGCAATAAACTATCGGACAAATGTTGACTTATAATATATGACTCTGTCGACCCCTTAAAAGATGAGAGTATATATATATTTATATATAAAGGTCCGTGAGCTTTGAGTTTGCCATTGTTGATGGGAATACACATCTTACGACACAACTGTCTGATCCATACATTGCTGTGGCAGTATGGTGAAGTTGTTAATGAGGAAAAGACATCTCAAAATATCCGTCTCTCTCTTGCAATGAGTTGTATGTTAAAAGGTTATTTAAATAAAAAGGTACATTCCGTTCGACAGTTATTTTAATTTAAAATTTCAAAAAGCAAATACAATAATCTCCGCATGACTCGTCTCATAAAGCTTTACACGTAAAGTAGTTATCTTTAATAGTACATAATAATAAATATAACAAACATGAGAAGTACTCGGCGCTAATCTGCTGCAACCCCCTACTTATCCTTCTCGCTGTCAGACTTCCGGCCCAGGGGGACCGCCGCCCGCACCCTGCAAACACAACGACATTCGTTTTACAAGATAATTATAAATCTAAATCAAAAAGTTTTTATTTCAGGCAGGTCTTTTCAGACACTTTTCAAAGGTTACATTATTGATTCTAGTTGCTCAGTTCCAAAATGTTTTGAAAATCCTTTTGAAAAGAACCCGCAATAAACTCCTCAATTAGGTACTCTTTTGAATAAGCACATTTACAATTTTCGTGTACATTGTAACTTATCTGTGCAACAACAATGATGTTGAATGTGAATTCTTACATATTCGTTTCAAATTACCAAAAATATTCAAACATCATAATAGAAGATGTGTTTTGTTAGATATGTTTTGTGCTGAAGGCACATTCCTCCAAAAGATTTTTCAATAAGAACATAATGAACATGTCCTGCTTTGCTGTCTATTTACAATCAGCTAAACGCAAAAGCAAAAATATTATTATAATTAACATACAAAATGATAATATTATTTCAGGGACTGCGCCGACAATGCGCTAATTAAATTAGTATAATATTGTAATGTAAATGCTAACTGCGTACGGGTCGTGAGCAACACGGCCATACAATTATTAAATGTTTCTAGTTCTTTATTTAGAAAGTAAAAACACAATCTAAAATAATTTACTTTCGCGACTAACACACCTAATATTCGCAATATTATGTAACATTATTATTACACTACATTTTAATGTAATCAGAAATTTAATAAGAAATAAAAAAGTATATTTCAGTCCATTCAAAGGTTCCCTCCCTGTTAGAAATACATAGCATACATTACTAATACATTGCATTGGTATATTACTGATGACTCGATAATGACTATTTTTAATGATCCTCTATCTAAAGAAGAGGGTTTACTCTGGACTTATTCATTTTATAATTATTTTTAATGGGGATTTATTCTACTCCAACAAAATATTTTTGTATCAGACTAGCTGACCAACGCAACTTTGTTTGCGTTACTTTTCAATCATGCTTCGCTCCTATTGGTCGAAGCGTGATGTTAATAGTTCTAACCTAACTCTATGGCCATAGAACTGCATTACTGCAAGACTGACCAATCAGGGACATTTAGCATAATATATACGAGTATTATTACTCAAAGCAAAATACTTTGTAACCTTTTTTATGAAAATTATGTTAACGAAGGAATATTAAATTTGGCACAGTTAAAGTTTATATACAGAAAGAGTGAAGAGAATAAAGAAAGATTGGTGGTTGTATTGCGGCCACTTGAATATTACAGTAGTTCTAAAAACTAACAAATATCAACTCAAACCTTATAGCCTAATGTATAACAAATACATGCCTCTACTATTTATAGATATTTGTATTTATCATATAAAATTTATTTCATACTCAATGTGTACAACATTTTTAAGGAGTACATGGTCTTAATTAAAATACTTAAATGTTAATTCTTTATATGATTAGAACTAACTATTTATTATATCTTACTCCCAAATGACTATTTTTAAATCCTTTATTAGGTAATTATTTCAAGGTGTTTTAGGCACGAGCGTGACTGTGCAGTCAACAGCTCAACAGCTTGTAAGGGTGGTTGGCGAGGGCATGCTGTAGGGGAGGAGGGGGGGGGGCTGAAAGTGCACTCACTTGGCAGAGATCTCGTTAATCTTGGCGCGCGCCAGCTCCAGGTTGGCGTCCACTTGCGCCTTGTTCATTTCATACGCCTTCGGCAAAGTGAACAACGCTATCCACCCTGGAACAATAACAACACAATTATATTTGCATTCATAATAACATTAACCATATATTAATATTCTATTGATATAACCTAGTTATTGCCTGCAACTCCGCCCGCGTGTTTGTCGGTTATCGCGGTAAAATGTAGACATGTCTTTCCTTAAGAATAAAAGTATCTCAATAATAAATTTTATTGAAATCAGTGCTGCGGTTTAGCCGTAAAAGCGTAACAGACAAAGTTACTTATATATAATAAAATAAGATTGTCTGGCACCTGTGCTTGTGTAGACTGAAAATTGATCACTAACAGTTGTGTAGTGCTGCTGATAATATAAAAGATATGAATATTTATATCCGCTGTTTGTATACGTGCTTGTTTAGTGATCTATCTAATTCTGATTAAGAATAGATATTTAAAAACTCGTGAGAAAATAGAATCAAAGTCTCTCCACAAAACATAAATTACCCAACAATATCAACTTTGACATTGTTTGGTGATACAAATATATTTTACTAGCTGACCCACGCAACCTCGTTGCCTGTAGCATGAAAATGTTCCCCTGTTTTTTGAAACATTCTTCGTTGGTGCTCCGCTCCTATTAGTAGTAGCGTGATGATATATAGCCTTTAGCCTTCCTCGATTAATGGACTATCCAACACTGAAAGAATTTTTCAAATCGGACCAGCGGTTCCTGAGATTAGCGCGTTCAAACAAACCAACTCTTCAGTTATATTATTAGTATAGATTAACAAAACGTTAATTCGTATTGTAGCAATATCTGTCGACACATACATACAAGTTTAGTGTGATATTTTGCCATACATAATGTAGTCAAATTGAATATAAAATAGATATGTATGTACGTTAATACAGTGCGAGTGAATAACGCTCTAGAGGCGAGTCGCAGCGACCGCTCGGTTAAATATATCCCACAACTCTTATTTTTATTAATTTCGCTCGCAGCGTCACAGCTCGCACATCCAACTGTACATACCGACACACATACCTACTGTTGTTACCTACATTTGAAGTTGAATATTTCAAACTTTTAAAGTAGGTATATTGTTTTATTTTGACAAAACCCAACTGTCTAGACTACTGTCTAAACTTTGAGCTACTTCAGATCAAATATGGCGTCTTACTAATATCATAAATGAGAACAATTTCGTAATATTTCACGCAAAAACTACTCCTTGAATTTGAATTCACAAAACTAACTTTGCTAAGTTCAACAGCTTAGCATCAACGCAAAACTCCTTTTCATACGACATATATGACATATTTACACGCTTCAGTATGCATGGGCCGGCTCGACCGGAGTGATACCACGGCCTCACAGAAAACTGGTTGGAAATAGCGCTTGCCATACCCCATCCCCCAATGGCCGGCAACGCACTTGTGACGCCTCTAATGTTGCGGGTGTCCATGGGCGGCGGTAATTGCTTACCATCAGGCGATACGGCTGCTCGGTTGCCCCCTATTTCATAAAAAAAACTACTACTTCACTATATGAGGCCAACTCTGTCAAGAGCTCAGTGAGACAGCACGGAGTCTGTGCAAGGCAAGTACATTTTGTTCATATATATTAGATAAAGAGTTATAAAAAGAACGTTACCGAGTATGATAAGCGTGATGCCATTAAAGCAGGCACCGACGTACGTGAGACACCACAGCAGCACGCCGAACTTGAGCGAGTCCACCAGGTCCTCCACCAGAAATAGCCTGGAAGCGAATACACAACACCATAAACAAACTGACTCACATCCCATGTTTCTATATAAATATAAATAAATAAATATTTAACACATTTAACATACAACGCCATCTAGTACCAAACTAAGCAGGCTTTGTTTTGTGTGTGTGTTTATGGGTACTAGATAACTAATATAAATACATACATACTTTTTTTGTATATACTTTTTTTTAATCTCCAATTCACTGCCGGAGGTAATAACTCATGACCAAAAAGTTTAGTGTTTGTTAAGTTCTTGATGTCCGAGGTTGGTCCCATTTAACTTTAAGGAGATTAAATAAATAGCTCGGATGTGAGGGGAGAAAATTATGAAAAAAATATTATATAATTTATAGCAATTTATTGTCATTTAGGAGCATTGATATCGTTTATAGAATGGTATTGAAAACCAGTATTACTAGTAATTTATATTATTAAAGAAATTAAATTCTTAACTATTTATTGCAATACACCTAATAGTGTTTATATACATACTACATAGAAGTGTTAGAATATACCTAAAAAAATATCAATTCTCGTATACCTAACGCTCCAACCTTATTCAACTAAGTAACAGGATGTGTGAATAATATATATAAATAATAAATATTAATAGCGTGCGTCACCCACACAAATGTCAAAGTCGTACAAGATCGTCACGTCAGCCATCTTGTTCTACAGGACATCGGCTATTGGACAACCGTCACTATCTTAATATCTTTACTTCTTAATGTTGTTTATTTTTGTTGAAAGATGAACAATTGTTCGAGGAAATAGAAGGTAAACGATCAGATGCGTCTACTTTAGCTACTGGATCTTTGACGTGGGACTTCAGAAGGGGTACAGTAACAGTATATTGCTGGAATACACTTATTTGTGTGAGGTCATTTTTATTACTGTTGTGTCACAGTCACATATACAGTAAGTATCGTTGTGAAATCAATAAATCAACATGAGCACTAGTGTAGAAAACATTGTTATTAGTGCACCATTGACTGCCTCGGTGGCGTAGTGGTAGCGTATGCGACTGCTAAGCTTGAGTTCTCGGATTCGATTCCCGAATCGGACCAAAGTTTCGGAGTTTGGGTGTTTTCTATGTATAATATGTATGTATTTACAAAAAAAAGTATGTATGTATTTATATCAGTTGTCAAGTGCCCATAACACAAGCTCTGCTTAGCTTGGGACTAGATGACGTTGTGTGTTAGATGTTCGGAATATTTATTTTGTTATTCTAATATTCTCAAACTTTCTATAAGTTTTAGCAATAGAACAATAGAATTAAGTGCTAAATAAATTGTTGTAACAACTTTCATTTTAATTGTTTTACAAACGTAATACTTTCACACTTTGTTATTTACGCTTTCGAATTCTAATTATTCAACCGATTAATCTATCTTGTTTATGCATGCAAAATGTACTACTTCTAAGGACATTTTATAGAGCCAAAACAACAACGACGTTTGCTGAATGTACGGGGCTGGTAAGAGAGTAGTGAATGGGACTTTCTAAATCTTAACACTTTCAAGTAGATCATTGATTATAAATATTGCTTTGTGATTGCAACGCAACGGTAGCATGGGGGAATAATAACACAAAAGAAACATCGTTGTGCTAAAAGTAAGTCCTACAAAGAAGATATCCGACTGATGCTCAGGGTGGTGGGATGTAAATGGAAGGAGAAGGAGAAGAAGAAGGAGAGGTAGAAGAGCGAAGAGTCAGACCTGCGCAGTTCGGCGAGCGCCGCGTTGAGGTGCGCGGTGGCGGCGGCCGCCAGCGACTGCGCGCGCTCCGCCGACACCGACACGTCCTTCTCCAGGAGCCATCTGCAACACACGCATCAACACTTACTACACCGTCTACCACCTACAATATAACACTATTATACATCTACAGTTAACAAACCTTCACAAGGTAGGTATATAGGTACATAAAAGTGTAATAATATTAAACAAGTAAGAGCAAAAATATAAAACATAACGGTTTCATATTTCAAATTGAGGTCAGCAAAATTATGAAATCAAATATTTTAATTAAATTCCATCCTTTTTTAAACACACAGCAAAAACCTATTATATTTCACAATGAAATTGAATTATTTTTGTCGGAAACGTCATTAGCAACCTCATTAAATATTTAGTCTTAATATTTTAACTGAATTTCTTCATAAAATTCATGGATATATATAATAGGTTCGTTATATTTAAAAAACGAAAACAATATCATATTGTTAAACACTATGTAACTCATATTCTCGATGAGAATGTCGGTCTAGTGGTTTGTGACCATGGCTGAGGTCATGGGTTCGATCCCACACAGAACAAATAATTGTGTGAGGAGCATGGTCTTTTTCTGTGACTGGGTTAAAATGAGTTTATTATTATAAGTATATTATTCACGGAATAGAAAAAAGCGAGTATTCAAATCGGAATAGCAAGGACCGTGTTGGGTAAAGGCGCTATACGCAATAACACTCTAGAATTTAGAATAATACAGATATAACAATAAAAATAAATTCCAAGAAGATTAATATGGCATCAAGTGTAACGGCGGAGAAAGCTGATCTCTGTAAGGTTCTTCTATGGCGGTAAGGTTGCTTAGGCATGATGGTGATGACTAATTTTGAAAAACCGTTTTATGATGTTCGGATCTATTGTCAAAAACAATCATATTTCTACAAAAAATAAAGTTTTAGTAGAAAAAAAGCGATTAGTTTTAAGTTTAAAATTCACGCCAAAACGCTCGGTGGTGTCATGGTGTCTAGTCGCAGACGTGACGTCACCATTTGTCAACCAGTATCGATTATAGCCCTTATAAACTGTAAAGTGATCGTCGATTATATCCAAACAAAATGACGTTTACACAAACGTGACGTAACGCGCTCTGATTGGTGTTCAACTTAACATGGCGGATTGCTATATTATGTATTTTATTTTTGTTAATTGACTTGCTCGCTCTAAATATGAAAATAAATACGATTTTGATACTCTATGAACCCCATTTCATCAGATAAATACATAATTTTAGTGGTTCTTGGCTACTGTCAGCTTGAAAACTGTTTAGAATTTACCATGGTATCTGTGAACTGCCAGTTACAATTAAATTAACCTTTGTCTTTTCAAATGTCTTAATTTTTCTAAGAATAAATGTTTCAATATAATCCTTTAGACAGATTTATCAATCACTCTACGGTTGACTAGATTTTAACCGTTCTATTTAACAACATAATTTTCGTTACAATTTTTCCTAATCGCGGCCATTACTAGCAGTCATGGCTCACATGACTTTAAAATGTCGCTACCATTTTAGTTACTGAAGACGTCTTTATAGCAAGCGGGAGTTCAATTACCTATGAAGCATGGGAAATGGACCGTGAACCTATTGACTGGGCAGACAGATTAAAGGCCACTTCTAAAGCCAAGATTATTCACTAAACAGAATAGATTTTCACCGGCATATAAGCTGTTTCTGTCTGCAATTTACGTTTGAAAATGACATACTATGTCCTATGTGTGTATATTTAAATAAACAAGACCCTTAGACGTGTTACTAAAATAAAATGTTTAAATTCTTCTGAAAACAGTTATTCGTAAAAAAATTATATTCATTTATTTCTTGTCACGATTTCAAACGCCTGTTGGAAAGGCTTTACAAGTCAGAGCATAAAATACAATTAAAATACAAGACATGATTGTCGTCTGTTTGTACAGTTGTAAAGATTTGTTAGGGTCTTCACTTGGTAGTTTAAAGTAATCACTTCATTTTTTAATATATTTCAAAGACAACACGTAACAAGTGATTTACGTATACATTTAACTATTTTTTCTTCGACATCGTCCATGTATACATACAACTTGTACGTAAAATTTTATCTGTTTCAGATTATTTAGCGTCAGGTACGGTGTGCTGCTGAAAGATCACGCCTATTAATACCATTATTTACTACAAGTACAGAATCCTATAAATTGTAACTCACATTGCTAGATTATACTTTTAAAAATTATTATTATGAGACATTTAATCAAATCGTATCGTTTTCATCACTATATACTATATATCTTTACAAAATGTTATGTTAACATAATAATATTTTACTTGTTGTTTCATTTTTTTTATCACAATTTTACAACAACCTCACACAATTCTATAAGAAATGTTTGTTAGCAGATAAGAAAATATATTTGTTACTAATAAAGTGAGAAACATCCCTTCTAATTTGTCTATAAACTAAAAGCCTTCGTCAATAAGTGAATAAGTTAGGCTTCTGCTAAACCTAGTTTGTCTATGACCAAAGTAATAGTACCCGCGGTGAAGGTAAACGTCACATTCAAGTAAAGAGTCCATTAACTTATTACTTACTCGTTATACCGCGGTGAGCACACCACAGCTAGTGTACCGAGGGAGCACTTAGCCTAATTTGGGTCCACATCAATACTGCTCAAATATAAATACCTAGTTCACGTTATCTTTAAATAAAATATTTTTGACCTGCTTATTTAAAGAGTGGGTGTAGTACACGTATGTTTGTTTAGTAAGGTTTTGTACTTTATAACAGTATAGGAGGGTTAAAGAGCAGAAGCTGAGTAGCATGGTCCTTCGGGCCCCCTTCATCATAATAAAAGGGAGGTTTGAGCTCCGGTAACTTAATCAACTCAGAGAAATACAACGACAAATTTAGTAAGCACTGTTTTTCATCCGACCTATTTGTGAAGAATCATGGCTCTGCCACGCAAATTTGACTTTGACTATAGCAAGATATGATGTCATAAATTGCTATTTCGTGATGTCATACCTTATGACTACGAATATTATTTACAAAAAAGTGCTCGCTTTTCGTTTATCCTTCCTCGCTATAAAAGAAAAGCCTTTAGGTGTTTAAACAAGTTCATTTTGCAATTTGAACCGTTCACATAATCTATTATTTAGTTAGAGCCACGTTGAACATTGTGAATTGGCACCAATCCACGTCGCCGCACGAAAATGTATTGAATTAAATATTACAACTGTGCACACATTTCGATGGATTGTGTTTCGTAACATAAAACATTGATTTTACTGCTCATCTACCATTCATTGGAATTTTTGAAACTGCTTTTTTTTTTACTGAAAATTATTTTTCAATCATGAAATCGTGTTATTAGGAAATGGACTACGTAGAGAAGTTTGTTTTAAACGAACGGGACTTTGTTGCCATGAAGTTGCAGCAGGAATAATTTACAAATATATTTGTGAAAATTCATAATATATTTTCAGACGCACAGAAAAGGTGTAGCCACTTAAGAGTGAATGGATTATTGAACACTCGCGAAAGGAATTTATAGCAAGAATATGTGTGGAAGTATCGGAAGAGATCTTCTGCGGGAAACATTTATCGACCAAATTAGTGATGATCTAAAGAAAGGCTGTGCGAAACTACGAACATGCAACGATTGATGAATGTCCACGAAGCAAAAAAGGTGTGTCAGGCCCGTAATAAGTGGGAATAAATTGTATCTGTCAGCTTACTGGTCTGGGAAATAAGCGAAAAAGAATAGGATTTAATTTACTGATCCTGGATTAATATAAATTAAATACAGAATAAAGAAAATGTCTACTCGTAAAAGTGTATTGGAGCCAGTAGATCTTAGATTACATAACAAAAATCTTAGTTTAAATAAAAACGTGTTTTTCAACTTCTGATTTAGTTTTAGACGCCAATTCAACATGTCAAATAAACTGCCTCAATCGCTATTGAACGCTACATCGCGAAGGTGCCTAGTCAACTTTTTTCGACTAAATTTACATTACTAATGAAAAATCCCAGAGTAAATGCGTTTATGCATTAAGTAGATCAGGAGAAAGCAAGAGTCAACGGTGCGTGATCGATTCTGTCACAGTTACGAAGTTATCAATAAGTGAAATGAGATATAAATAGGTTCGTGCCTATTGAATGGCAGGTCTAATAGCTTACAAACATTGTTTTAAATACATCTAAGTTCTTTTACTAAATAATCATTCAACTTTAAACTTTATCATTCGATTTTATAAAGAGCTGTTTTAACCAAAGGTAAAAAGGTTCTGTTCAAGATTGCGTGTGAAAATAATTGGTGTTTGGGTGCTGAGAATTGGGTTTATTGTTTCCAAAGTTTTGCATTCAACGTTGAGAACTTAACGGTTTTATTTTAAATAGTCGTGTTCTAGTTTTTGTTAAACAAAGAAGTTTAATGGTTTTACTAATTGTAAACTACTCAATAGGTAGTAATAAGTTGTCTTGAATACACAGAAGTTAACCGATTGTAGCAATTTACATGGACTGTCGAGAATCCTAATAAAGTCCTATTGTGACCGGATATCCCTATGTCCGCGTCGCCGGACATTACCCGTGATAGGTTTACCGGTGTGTTCAACCCTTATGACTTTTAAACCGGGTTTACATCGGTTTGAATCCATTTCCAGGACGCGTCCTGACGCGGACGTTATTGATTATTTAATAACAGGCGCTCGGAATTTTATACAGTATGTTGATGCATACGTCAACATCAGAATGGGAGTATTAAGGTGTATAAAATAGTCATAAGTTTGATTCAATAAATGGTTACAACTTAACCAAACAAGTTTTAAGCAAAATTACTTCGTTACATAATTTTCTAATACAGAATAATACTAGACCGAGTGTTGTTGGCCGAGTGGTTTCAGCGGTCGCCATGCCGCTTGCTACTGCGCCAAGTGTCTTGGGTTCAAATCCCACGCGGTACAACACTTTGTGTGATCCACAAAATGTTGTCCCGATTCTGGGTGTTCTTTGTGTCCGTTTCATGTATGTTTGTAAAGTCCCCCACGACACAGGATGTTTATTCCTAATGTGGGAGTTGTCTTTTTTAAAAGAAAAGAAAAGAAAAAAAAAGAATACCAGCAACTATCTTATAAAATGGTAAAACAAAGCTGTTCCTTAGTTACTTACAGAAAAACATTGAAAAAAGTTCGAGTCACTTGTTCTGTACACAAAGTATTCCTGGTGCTGAAAACCAGGTCTACACAAGAGCATAAACACATGTATAGTTAGGTGAACTCACTTGAAGGGGTGTCCATCAGTAGTCTTCTGCACGGCCTGCAGCACGTTCTTGTAGATGCGGAAGGCGACGGCGGCGGAGAGCGCCAGCAGCGAGGCGTAGGCGCACACGGACACCACGGAGCAGCACGCCAGCGCCACCAGCAGCGCCAGCCCCGCGCCCAGCGCCGCGCCGCTGTGCGCCGCCGACCGCCAGTAGATCAGCGACTCCACTGCGACCACAACCACACACTCATTACCGCGCATCCTTCGCGACACACCTCTGCTTCAATACCTCTCTTCAACTATTAGTTTCATTAAAACGAGGATCATTTTGTCAAATCAGTGGAATCAGTAAATTCGATGAAAAAGAAAATTTTGAAATGTAAATAAATTCCTAATTATATCCTAGTAACAACAAAACTGCACTGATCGTGTGCATTTAACATGTAAAGAAATAGACAGGTCCTACAAAGAGTTTCTAGTCGTTCGGTGATTCCGTGGCAACATAAATGTAACGAATATGAAAGGCAGTCTGTTAACGTTACATTACGATTTTGAACTCTAACAATGATCGTTTGCATACTTAGCATATCTGTGCTAATAAACCCTGTCTACCATTAAAATCTGATCTTCTGTTTCGCTCACACCCGTTACAGGCTTATGGATAATTTAATTTGTTTATAAAACTGATTTATGTATGTAAATTGTAATTGTGAGATAACCCTACGTACCTACAACATTGTTGTCATTAAAACCAAAACACATCCAGCTGAAATACACGGCAAATAAATAACAGTTTTGTATTGTAAACAAGTTCCCGTCCGGGCAACTCAAGAGTGTACTCAATGAAACCTGTTCTTCCTGTCAATGATCTCGATGGCTGACACGAGTTTCTGACTGAGATCTAACAATAATTTGTTCACCACAAAGCTCGGCCTCTTTGGGGCAAGCTTCCTTGATGGTTTCTTACAGTTAATCATTGCAGAACTGTTCGGTTGGCAATAAAATCGAATAGCACTGTATTTTACCGTTAGAGTTTCGGTTGTTTCTCACAACTTGTCACATATACGAAAGTAAAACTTAGAACGATAATAAACAATTGAAATATAATAAGCCGCTCCGTGTGGAACATATGTTGAGAACGAGCCTATTTTAATTCATAATATCCGCATACAATTAGTTCCGGCGGTAAGATTACTTTTACTATCTGATGGAAATTTGAAAGAAAACTCGCGGAATGAATAGCTAACAGTAATGCATTACACTGCATTATGTATCCCTAACTTCCGTTCCACGTCCTCACGTACCCAGGGGTCCGGCAAGACACGACACCAGATGCTAACAAATTATTCGTCTAAAAACACTATCACAGAACAACGACACGTTATAAAAAGGCAATATTGATGTTATTTTAAGTGATGAATGTGTGTGAATACCTGGTCCTCTGGGCGGCAGGTCATCGTACTGCGCGGCGTGTCGCGGCGAGTGCTTGGGGCGCGCCATGGCGACGGAGTGAAGGCGCAGTGCGCACATGGCGGCGCGCCACGCGGCGCTGCCTTTCTACACACGTCACCGCGACACCCGCTGACACCGCACTCCCGCGCACAACATTGTGCCACGCAAACTGTCATCGCTCGCTACGTGCCTATACAGTATACAGCCCAAGAGACAGTTCTGACAGACAGAATCTCTGGGCAGTTGACCTCAACCGAGCACTAATCTGAGGACTGGATAACAAAATACCTAAGCGATAAAGCGGTAGTTGATAAGTGCCATATGTTGCGCACCGAGGTAGCGGTCAAATCATTGAACTTGATATCGATATGTTCAAGTTTCGACCGCTGTAACGTAAATAACTCAAACGGTTTCAATTGCATCGAGAGTTTATGTAAAACCAGACGCTTTATCAATATTGATGGATGGGTTTTCCGACAAAGTAACTGTGACTCACGGTGCTATATTAGGCACCGATTGCCGATCGTTTGAAATGAATTAAATTTCAAAATTATACGTCTATAAATAACAATCTTCAATGTTGTACTCAAATCATTTGCCGGTTGTGTTGAACTCCAGAGGGCGTTACAAACAATTCAAAGATGTAATAATGGTCCATTTTAAACAATATGAGATACTATTAAGTCAATTTTATGGACTGTAAAAAGATACGATAAATAGACTAGACTTTCAAGTTAACTCTTCATGACGTAATCTCACGTTTGGTCACGGTTCCCATGCCAATGACATCAAATGAACACCCACTCCGCGAATAGAGCACCTACCTATAAGGAAGGCACCACGTACAAGAGCCGGTCTGACATCAGACTACCGATGCTTGTTCATTCAACTCACATTGCATATATACAGGGAAGGAAAGGAATTAAAGAGTTCTGTTAAATTTCATTTACTTTTTAATGTATGTCACTACTTCCAAAGGTAAGATAAGGTAGGTAAGAATATCATTGTTTTACCCTTTTCTAATTTCAGTTGAACTCGGCATGATTTGTAATTTTCAAAAGATTTTTTATGGATTCGATAGGACGCTTGCTTGACGACAATTCTTGTCGAAAATATAATCATCTTTGGAAGAATAAAAAAATCATTTAGAGATTAAGGAAATAAGCGAAATGGTGAAATGGATAGATCGAGGAATAACCGAAATCGCAGAGAATTTATCCGAACTCTCTGTGCTGCAGCTCAAATGCTTAAACTGATCAAAAACGAGAGACAACAACTAAATATTAATATTTTGATAGATGACTCTGTAAACTTAATATGTCTATTACTAAAGCACCATTATCAATTGAGAAACGCATAAGTGCTGACAGCTCTCACATCAAGATGACGTTATCAACGTTGTAAATATCTTATCAATACCGTAGGAATGTAGGTATACAAAGTACCAATACAAATATGTACTAACAAAAACAGTAATTTGTGAATATAAAGTAATTAGCGAGCCTACTGAATAACGCATACCACCGTAAAAGTTAAGCAAGTAAATTACTTAGCGAAGTATGCACATAACCAGCGTAGTGCAACCTCGAACAATTTGCCGACACGAAACCCGTTTATGAAGTACATACAAACAACAAACGAAACCGAGAGTCCACTACATGTGTGTAGAATGTGTAGATAGGCTTTCTTTATCGGGGAACTGGTAGCGCAACAAGCCAGTGGAGCGCAACTCGACTCTTGCGCACACTATTCGCGCAGGCGCTCTTGGCACACGCACACGCGCAAGCACAGCGCTCTCGCGGTCAATGCCACGCACCACGCTCTATAATCGCCTTATCAATAACGTCAAAATTATAGGTATAATGACTGTGCGTAAATTTATATCATAACCTACCGTCCTCTATGAAGATCGTCTCGTCCAGGAGAAAGACAGAGTGAATTGAAACAATATTTGTTTTAATGATAAGGCGACCTTTGATAAGGATAAATTCATTTTCGTAAAGTTAGCGTTGAACGTTGAATTGTTTTCGTTATTATTGTCGCTGCGGGGTAGTGTAGAAGTACAGATATCTTGACACTTTCTCCTTTACCCTTTCGAATAGAAGATATTCTTGAACAAAATCCTAGTTATAAAATGACAGATTTCAATTTAGAGGTAAAGTATAAATAGTTAATTTTCAGCTTAACGTGAAACAATGGCACTTCTTGACATGTATCAACATAATTTCGTATACTTTCTACAAGTCGAGGGGGCGACACGCGACGGCCGACTGACCTCATTTGTACAAGAACGAGTAGGGAGGGAGTAGGACCGGCGATAAGCCTCGAAGTATCGGGAACATTCACTCTATTGTCAGCGTATAATGTTTACCTTGTTTGCCTGATAAGGAGGTGGACGTCGCGTCAACCTGAATAAATCTTTCCATATCTCAGTTACAGCGTTCTTATTTTAGTTTATTATTAAGACCGCCAAAGTCACTACTTTGCCTGATGGAAAGCACGAGTAGGATCCAAGAGTTGACCTATTAACTACTAGGATAATAAATACATACTGACATACATATACAATAGTAGAGGACGAAATACAATATTGTCGAAAGTAAATTATATACGAATTTCTATTTGAAGTGGAATCTATGTGATTAGTTTGTCAATTTTGTCCATGGATCTAGGTCTGGTTTTCGACAGGTGAGGCCAAAAACCAAAACGCAATATAGCCAATTGTAGCATCGAAATTGGATTCATTCAGAGCGACGCGGTAGATATTCTTTGATAGACTTCAGGTACTTGGCAAAACTAAGAAATCTTTAAGTGAGAATCTTGATCTGGGGCTCATCTCTGCGGGGCCAATACATCAAACCCTAATCGGCATCTAACAGGATGTCAAGTAACTTTTCACAACCGAGAGGAAGAACATCTTTTGAGTCAAGGATGAACGAGAAAGGACCAGTAACGGTTCAATGTCATCAGTACAAAATCATGATCTTGGGCCTAATATTTGTCCCATAAGTGTACTGTAAATGTAACTTGTTGTATATTTGATATTGATATCTTGTAGTTTGGAAAAAAATCCCTTTAAAATTGTCTACTTAGAACTACGAAGCACAATAGATACATCAAACTATCGATTTTTGGGGCTGTTACAAATTCACATCTCATCCTTGACATTGTTGCATGAAATATTTGTAATGATTTTAAGGTTTAATTTTACCCCTTAAAAACTCAGAATGAAAATCTCAACACTTTAACTTAGGACATAGAGTAAAGCTATTATACTCGTATGTAATTGTTTTGTTAACATATTCCTGTTTCCTCAATAGAACACGGAACAGCGTTTAAATACATACCTGTTAATACCACATAGAAACCGAGACTAATGCATGTTAATGCATACATATTATTTGACCTGAGTCAGAATTTAACCTTTGATCTTAGACCTGAATTTGATCTTAGCATATCAAGTAATTTTATTTCACTTTGAGAGGAAAAGAATGATGATATGCACAAAATGATTGTTTAGATTGGACAGATTTTTATGTTGTAGTAAAACGTACGTACGCGATGTACGGTCTATGATCAGTCGACCAATCAGTCCGGCTGCACTATGATGCTACAGATACAGTACTATATTTATATACCTACATGTATATGGTTATTCAATGCCATGCCGTAAGCACAGCTGGCGTTTGTAATTGATTCAATTAAAGATAACAATATCTTTACTGTGCATTATGTGTAAAAGAAAGACATCATAAAATTGGGGTTGTTGACCTGAACTTTCTTTGTCACTCCCCCGATGATGCCGAATTTAAGGGAATTAATTCTGACATTAAAATATGACAATTAAGAAGCAAACATTTTTAGCAAGTTGCAAAATATGTATAAAATTCCATCTCCTAATTAGCTCTAAACTGAAGGAGTCCCCCAGCAAAAATTTCATTACCAATGTCCTACGTCAAAGTGCCGAAAGGTAATATTGTCTTCCTTAACTACATACGAAATTTAATTTCGATATGAAAATTAGAAGTACATTGAAATAGACTTTGAAGATTGATTTATTTTGTTAGTGTTCAATACAAACGAAATTATCATAGGTGACATCAGAAGCACAAATAACAATGCCAAAGGGAAAAAAGAAATAGGGTAACTAAATATCGCGTCTTTGAAGACCACAGACAGTTGACGATGTCGCCACTGTCCTTTTACGACTTACGGCAAATCAAGTTCCCCGACATATTAATGGTTTGTTATGTTCGACAGCTGATTCAGTTTACCTACTTTGTTGTCCAGACTGACGGGAACATGGTAATAAATCATGATAGTTGTGAATAGAAAGACAATAGGCAGGCGGGAGACGGCGCCGTCACACACGCGTTAAAAATAACGTACAGTGGCACTGCTGCTTCCGCGTCACACACGGGAACGTCGTCTAAAATGATCTAATTCAAACATTCCTCTCATACGCCCACTACTATTACCGTTTGACAAAAATAATTTATATCCCATTCCATTATAAAATCAAACGAAAGAAGATCTAAGACCATTGATATCAAGAACTGTCGACTGTGCCGAAGTTTTAGCAAAAACTAATTTAAACGTAATGATGAATCGCGTGTCCAATACTATAAAACTTAAGGTTTGAAATCTCTTATCTATCTACAAAGTTCCATCGCGTAACTAAAAAACGCTTTAAATTGCCAATAGTCCGCTGTAAAGTCATCTATATATGAGTACAAATACGACAAGTGACACACAAATAAACGGCACCTGAGCAGTTTAGTCACAAGTAAAGTATTGGAGTTACGAAACTATTAAGATTACAGCGGGACGGTCTACAAGTCGCTATCGGTATATCTATTTGTGACAGGTGTTAGCTAGTATCTGGCGAGCGTTTGCGTAGTGGCATGCAACGAGAGCGTTATCAGTCGTCAATCAACACAAGCGGTACCGAACCACGGGAAGCTGCTCATAAAAGATGTCCCACCCTATTCTGTGTCTACTAGCACGCCCATTGTACGATGAATCTATTTCTTTGTAATATTTACAATAAATAATGCAGCGATACCAACTTCTAACCACGATTTGGTATACTAATTGTTATTTAATGTGTATGATAATTAGCTAGACCAAAGTATCGTGGTAATTGGTTGATAAGCTGTATCGAAATTTCAAGATTTATGGAAAACTACCACGAAAATTATTAACGTTATTAAGCATATTTTAGAGATATTAGTTAGAATATTGATAAAATATGATGTTTATTTACGAGATTCGTTCGACTGGCTCTTTGTTACAATAGAATAACACATGGCGAGGGTAGGGATGGACCCCACACATGTTACCGTACCCGACTCGACATACCTCATATCCCGATTGTAAAAAAAAACAAAAAAAACGATGAATCTCCTTCGTCCTTTGGTCGTGAAATCACGCTTAGAGCTGAAGTAGAGTATTTCGGATATTAATGTAGCATTTGTTATTATCGATTTTAACGAGTTTTTGTGAAGGATGTATCATGAATATCTAAAGTGATGCTCTTCCATCATGTCGGTGATCATTAGTAAGTACATCAGATCAAGGCGAAACTAATAAGAATAGAGATGAAATCAGAGCGAACTCGGTTGGCAGTGAGGTCACGTACCGGCAGGTAGCAAAAACAATACAGACCTGAGCATAACTACAACTTTAGTAACCATATAATTATACCTATGTAGGTATATTCGGTAAAACTGCTTCCACACAAACACGACAACTTTTATACGGGTCTCGTTTGACTTTTGACTGCCATATTCAAACGTATTTAGTAACATTATTAAAGGATTATTTTAAATAGTACCAGCTTCTAGTCAAAGTTTATCCTATAAGCCTTGAATGATAAGTCTCTGTAAAAATATCATAAATAAATCAGCCAATGAGTGACTGCACAACGTATTCATCCAATATGATTTGACATGATCAAGTCAGAAGATTACTCGGCCTTGAATTGCACACAATTAAATTGAAAATGTAATCAAATTGTGCGTATAGTTGTATCGTGTGCAAAGTGTTTAAGTGTCACGGTCCAAGGACATATTTCATCCGTCACCGAGGTCGTAAATTCGTCGTCAAATCGCAGATGACTATAGCTAAAAACGGGTAAAAATGACATACCATCTAAAGGTAGGTTGTACTAGAATCGTTTTACAAAACGATATTGTAACGGATACTCGGTGGCAAGTTTACTGTAACACATATATGTATGGTAGTGGCCTTAAAGCGTAGGATCAAGTTTCGCTCGGTTTAGAAAACCAGGAAACAAAAGAAACCACAGATCCGTCGTGTTGTAAACGAGCATTGTTGAAGCACTGATAGAATTTAGGTGGAAAGTTTTTGACAGCGATACTGACTGCTAAGCCAGTAGTCGTCGTTTACATTGTAATACAAAACAAATCATTGTACGGCGAGTACGATTTTTCAAACCTCAGTCTTATTTAAAATCAGAGGGTGTGTAAGAAAAGTTAAGCCAAGACTACCTACATATTAAAAACAAGGAATTTCATAAAAATCTTGCCTGTTATCAGATTTGTAGCACTACAGATTAATGTGAATTTAAAAGTCAAAGACTAACATGATTTTTCGCCATATTCATACTGTATAAGAAGCCATGGATCTAAACCAGCCATTGTAAAACGTCGAGTCTTAATTGAATTAGGCCAACATAGAACTATGTATATGAATAGTCAAAACATATTAATCTAATAATCACCGTAATGTAAAAATATCACTCCTAAGAATCATATACCTAAAGAAATGGTTTACAGATAGCAACGGATTCTCTTCGGCAAGACACTGTCTGTCGCCGTAAGAGATAAGATAATTAAAAAGCGATATTCGTGATGGTGCATTTCATGTTAGAATTAAAACAAATGAGAAGTCGATGGTTCGCCTATGGCTATAAATTACAAGACAGTGACCTTAGCCCACGTTAAAATCGGTCTAATTTCATCTTGGCAATAGTAAGACGATGTCTGCAGGGTGAACGGCAGCGCATGCGCTCCATACGCGACACAAGAGTACACAATACTAACTTCTAAGATGCAAGTGTTAAGCCACCACCACAGTCAAGGGCAGCAATAATTGATACTCACTGATATTATAGAAATCTGTGCAATTATGGTGAGGGTCTGTGCCGCACCCGTACCGACACACGAATAGTTACGCACTGCAGACATATTTGCACCTTTTTGTTCAATGCGACAGATATAAATACCCAGAATACGATGCAGTGGATTTTTTTAACATCGAGCCGGTCCTACATTATTAGCGTGCCGTACCCAAGTTTTGAAAGAGCGTGAACCACACCAGGAGGGATTAGATAAGTGCACAAAGAACTATTTAAGTTCTGATTGTAGGAAAACCGTTAGCAAAGCAATCGTGTGATGTAATTTGGCACAATTAGTTCATTATTTAATAATACTGATACATCTAGGTCGGTCTTGTCGAACCTTGACTCGACACGCGGAGTTATTATTGTTCTGTCACCGGCGGCGACTGCGGCTACTACGACTACACCGCAGTATTGGGTATAGCACCGTGCGCCGGCGACATGTCGCCTACCTACCATCTACCACCATCACCGTCACCATCACCATCACCACCAGCGTTACCACGTTTGTGCGTCCACTGGCATCACAGTCTGGCGAGTTGACACTGAGACACGAACACTACGTGTATCGGCGCGGCGGTGGGTCACAGTGCAGGGCCGCAGGGCCGGCGCGAGGTGCGCTGCCCGGGTGGCCGGTTGGCGATGCGCCACCTAAAACGTATTTCTGCCCTCCGCTCGCGGTCATCACTCACCTTCGGGGTGCAGCCTCTGTGGGTCGAACCAGGCATCTGGAATAGAAGGCTGCGCGTTAGCGGGTTAGTCGCGACAGACAGAGAGAAAAGCAGGCAAAGCGAAGCCGGCGCGGCGGGTAGCCGGAGGGGGTGCGGCGACACTTACGTGGGTTGAGGACGCTGCAGAGGGAGGGTCCGGAATTCGTCATGTTGGCGATTTACGTAACGCGGAGCGTGAAAAAGGAAAAAAGGCGGCGGACGGAGCGCGCGCCGCGCCCGAGTCTCGCGTCGATACTGGCGGCGCAGCCCCGCGCTGCCGCGCCACTGCCCCCGCCCACCGCAACCCCGCCGAGCCCTCGGCGCCGCACCGAGCGCGATGGTCGCGCGCATGCGCACCACCCACCTCGGAGCGGTCCCGTCACCCCCAACGTGCTACATAGCCACCACCACCACCGCCACATTTCTTATGTTACTATACATTACATCGATTAGTCTGAGTGTTAGTCCCTCGTGCGGTTAGTACCAAACCAAAGGTTAGTTTGAATGCAAACATAATACCTATGAACACATAAGTCTTTAGAAACATTATGATTAACAAATGCAGTGTGTATACAAACTGGCTGGTAAGATATCTTGGGACGCAGTACCTATCCGTGTTGTTTACTGGGGCGCGGGCGGCAGGTCATCGTAATAAATAACGTAAGAAGCGAGCTGCATTGACCTGCAATGTGCATTCGCCTCATGTACTCCCATATCGTTTTACTTAATAAAGATTTAATGTTTGACCCAGGGGACCTCCGAGCATGCTCCAACAACGCGAGAATAGCGGCCAATGTGCACGGCTCGGTTCGTGTTTACGTCTTTACTAATTACTTAGTATCGTTTAGATGAGTCATCTGTTACTATGTCCCGTACATAATTTAAACGCAATGTAATGTCATGTGTGATTACCTCGTGTAATCAGCTGTTACTTGAAGAATTGATAAAGTCAATAGGACATTTTTTGACAATTTGTTACCCAGAAAAATTATTATTTAAACGTAACATACGTATAAGTAATAATTTTCCTAATCGAGAGTTCCTAATCGTATCGCCTTCATGCTTCGCAAGGCACGAGACAAAAACTGTCAGTCACAGCGCGAGCTGCAGACAGCAGAATGACGTAAAGCCTTGTGTCGAATACAAATGACCTCATCAACAGAATCAAGTACACGGACGCCCAACTTGACAGTTGCACGCTGTTTCACACCGTAAAATATTATGAAATACACTTTCCTGATTAAATTTAAACACATAAAAAGGAACTTAGTTGAGTTTAAGTATTTATATTGCTTTGAATTTAATCTGTACTAGTAATAAGCTAATGTGTTTTGAGAAAGGAAAACAGACCAGCTGCCTATATGGTTTTTTCTATTTGACGTGGTAAATATATATATATATTTTTTTTTTTATTCTTTTTTGTTTTGGAACTTTTACGCACAGCGTATGCCAGTTCCATCGTATCCTGAACAAGTTACTACATACTTATCGTCTAAGAACAATCGACATGAATCTGAACAGAGCCTTCGCATCATCGCTATTTGGTTCCGATAGGATTCTGTGACATATTCCTACGTCGGCTACATTCAAATTCAAGTCGGACACTAAACTCTTTCTACTAGACTCATATCTGACACACTCCATCAATAAATGGTGTAAGTCTTCCACAACTCCACATTCCTCACAATCAGGCGGTAAATATATTGAAAGATATCACTTCACGATGGATGCCATATAATTGAATGGCGCAGATTTTGTATCGTTAGCATTCCCAATCAATCCATTCATTTGTATCAATATATCATCTTGAATCTACGGAATCAATTCTGGAAAAACTTTCACTAATTTGTAACTGCATTTACCCGGACTGCTAAAGGCTATAAAATTATAATGAATAAGCTATAAAATTATATTCATATCCTCAATATTAGATGGAATAGTTGCAAATGGCGGCATGTGTATTTGAATCAGCTGAGCGGTCAGAAATTAACACACCACTGCAGCATACCTACGATTAGAGTTGGCCCCCCGAATGCGAAGTACATCGGAATGCAATAGCTGTAGTAGGGGGGCGTACCCATACTACTACGTGACTTTTTTTTTAAATGTTTTGAAAGATTGGTCTTCAGAATCCTCCTTAAATGGGTCACGTAGGAGGGGATGTTCCCTGGAGAACTTTCTGTAGATATATATATAATGCTCGTGTCGGTGTGTAATCAAACTCCTCCGAAACGGCTTGAACGATTTTCATGTTTTTTGGTGTATATTGAGTAGGTTTTAGAATAGGTCGTATTAACAAATGTTATATCCCTGAGTGATAAGAGATCACAAAGTTAAATTTTTTGGTCAAATTTGTTTTATGTTACCTTTACTTTTTAAATAATGTTTATGGTAAATCAACGTTTACCGGATCAGCTTGTACAATATAAGATTATACCCTGTAAGATTTTCAAGTTTATCATTAGTTTAAAATCAAATGTAAACGTGACTTGCAATAGAGGAAAATAACCTCATACATAACTTATCATTTCCTACGAACAGTCAATATCGTGCCGATTTGACATTTTAATAAATAGGCACTCATTTGGCAGTCTAATATCGTGGTGTGTAGACTAGACTATTGTTATCCAGTACTCGAACAACAAGACAATTCGTAACTTAAACAAAATTGAGTTTCCCTCAGGGGTTAAGAGTGAGAGCGGGCAAATATAAGTGAACTGGTAGACCTTTAGACACCAAACTTGTTCATAATTCATCTATCCCTTCGTGTCTAACGTTATTTTTGTTACTTTCATCAAGTTGTCACTTTGCAAAGTGGTCGGTTGTGCGAAACAGTTTTATAAAAGAATCCTCCTTACTTAGATTGGTTGGTAACCTGACCTAAACCGTAATTAAAAGGCTATGGTTATATGCTACGTGTACTCAACAGATAAACTTAAGGCGCTATTTAGAGACAGTCGTCTAAGCAGACAAAATGATTGATTTTAACTTGACATGTCGCAGCTGAGTCGGGCTGTCGCGACCAGAGGCGAGACGCATAATAGCTGTGCCGTGACTCATTGCAGCGTATACTACCGTATAACATGGATCTGATAGGACAGCATTACTCACTACTGAAACGAGCATTTATTTCCATACATATATTGATTGTAGGTACGCTCGTGTTCAAGCCACTTAAGTTGGGTAATCTTTATTTTTTAATATTTATTATGCAAAAAAGCTAAAGGAATTAATGTTAAAAGCACTATTGTACAAATAAACAATAATTCTAAATAATTTGCTTTTAAAGACTACAAAACACCTTTTAACTGTTTCATTTAAAACACATTTTCAGTAATTGCCTGGTCTTTTCCTACACGCATAGGTTGAGGAATTACTCTGTGTTTATAAATCCTACTACTATAATAGAGGAGAATAATTATTCTTCTAGAGTATTATAGTACTATCAGTCAGACTCAAAACAACAACTTGCGGATCACCAAAATGTAGTCCCGTGTGGGATATGAACCCACAACACTTGACGCAAAGGGAAAGCGGCGTGGCGACCGCTTAAACCACTAGACCAATCGTGCAATCAAAGTCAAATCGTAATAATTGTGTATATTAGTGTCGTAGAGAAGCATAATATGAATGACATAATTAGCAGAATTTAAATGGAATTCGAAAGAGGTACCAAAGTTTTCCATAATATACAATGTCAAACATAGGGTATGAAGTTCTCTTCTGTCACCATAACAGAAACAGGCCGGGCCAGAAAGGGAATTTGGGATTCCAGGGATTTCCTTTATAGGACACATCTAGTTCCCCGGCTATTAGTACTTGAGACAGAGTGGGGTTTTCGGTCTGTTCGAGTTCGATATAACCAGCAGTGGTGGTCGAGCGGACATTCGCACAAAACAGAGTATGTAATTTTAATGTAATTATTTTGTAAAGGCATTGTTTATGTTTGCTAAAATTATTTGTATCTTATAACTAATTTGGCTACAAGCACGTCATGATAGCCACATAAACGATGCGTATTTATGGCACACTTGGCAGCTAATCGACGATAACAATGCTACTATGGTCAAACAGCCAAATGTGTGCAGAACTGCCTATTAGGGCTATGTCATACTACTAATATTTGTAAGCATTTTATATGTTGCTCGCGGCTTCTTGGTATATCGACTATCGCGGTAAAAAGCCTAAATTCTACCTCAAGAATCAATGTATCTCCATGCCAAATTTTACCGAAATCGGTGCAGCAGTTTAGCTGTGAAAGTGTAAGAGACAGATAGAGCTACATTCGATTTTTTTTATTGTATAGGGGGCAAACGAGCAGACGTATCGCCTGATGGTAAGTGATTACTACCGCCCATGGACACTCGCAACACCAGAGGCGTAACAAGTGCGTTGCCGGCCTTTTAAAAAGGAGAACGCTCTTTTCTTGAAGGTTTGAAGGTCGTATTGGTCCGGGAACACCGCAGGCGACAGCTCATTCCACAGTTTTGTTGTGCGAGGCAGAAAGTTTATATTTAATTAATTATGTATTAGTACGGGCAATCTAGCGGATGCCACCACCCATTGACTGAAGATCTGTATCATCAGAGTCATGGGGATCTGCTTCTAATATTATTACGAGTCAAAACAAAAGGTAACAACACAGATCCACTGATGGATTAGCGATTATCTAAGACATGAAGATGAACATTGTACCCAAATGGTCCAAGTAATTCTTCATAACACTCGATCAACTAATTAGGTTTTAAGAAAAGAGCACAGCAGATTACAGCTCGATCAAGAGTCGCCAGATAAAAAATGACTAGCGAATTAGGTATACCAGGTGTGCGTGCACATAATATTTCATCGTAGCAAACACAGACAGTAAAACATGTCGCGTGACGCGGGACGCCCTGTCGCGGGGTAAAAATACCCACCGTGTGACGTCACCACTACCTGAGCACACGGCACGGGTTACATTGGCTCACAAATTTCACCTAATTGCGTACAATGATAACTTGTATTCAAAGATGACAAGACTGAATGTCTAACGTAGTGATTCAAGCTGTCAGCACGCCGCTTTCTACTCTGAGTATTGTGATACAAACTTCAAACCCAACTTGGGACACAACTTTGTGTGATCCAAGGTTTTTTGTTCTGAATCTGGATGTTCTTTGTGTCCGTTTCATATGTGTTTTTAAAGGAAAAACATATCTACTATCAGGACAGAAATGGCTGATAGCAACAGTAAATTAAAGTTATCAGAACTGAGGAAGGAAGTTATTCGATAAAGGTACACAAAGAGTTAGATGGCATGGCCATAGCTTCCGTTCAAGTTCATCGACAATTTAATTCAATTCTGACTCAAATAAGTCTGCAACTTTGGAAAAGTGTGAGTCAATCGGGGTCAACGCAAACATATTAATCTATAATATTGTTTATGGGTTGAACGTTTTGATCTCTGGAACTACTGTTTCTAATTATTATAATAAACTGACATAGCGCATTAATCAAGGAAGGCAGTATAATATCACACTAAGACAAATAGTCTCAGAAGCATCAATGAGAAATTTTACAAAAACGAGAAAATTTCATTTCATATATTTGCTCCAACCTTTTCTAATAAATTAACATGTAAAATTGACTTCGATCGGGAGGGAGGTATATATTCCTCCAGTAGGCATGAATAATACGAGAGGTAATAAATTTGTAGAGGATACGTGAGCGGGTAGCTCTATGGGCTAGCAACAGGACTGATCCATTTATATATAAAGAGAGCAGTCGGTGTATCTGTGTGGCCGCGCGCCGTAGCGAACAAGTATCGATCCGGCGCACCCTTCGCCACCCTCGCGACTGGTCGCGACCTACCACTCGCGAGCCAGCCTGTGTGGCACGACGTCTGGGCTTTTCCACTAATTCACCGACATGCTAAGGTAATTTTAACACGAACATGATCATTAAACAGGACATTGTTATTCATGAAATTACGAGTAACTTTCATGACAAAGAAAATCAGGCTCTTATCAGTACACAAGTTAATATAATTATGCGGAACGTCTAATAATAGATGTGACACCTAGGGGCCAATGGAAACCTCCGCCGTGATTCACCGCATGTACTCGTAGCCTACTGCTGTGCAATGCGAGTGAGTTAACTGTGCCTATAATTAATTACGCAATTAAGATGTCTATGATGTAAGAACTTACGTGCAAGTGAAAGTTATGAAAAAAAGATACATTCGTATTTCAGTTGTAATCAGCGAAGTGCCCAGTCGCTTCAGAAAACATTGCGTCCATTTCGACAAAATTAGACTTCTGGGGCATTGTGACGTACAAACAATAAGGGGTGACTGCAAATGACGTCACCTTCGAAAAGAGCACAAACAAGGGTTTCTGCGTCACATTTTTATAAATCCCAAAATTGGGTCAACGAGTGCAACGAGGCTCCAAGGGGATAAATGTGAAAAGGCTCACAGTTGACAGTTTCTGGCATAACAAACTGATGTCGGTTTGTTAGCTTTTGAATTATTTTGAAATTGCCATAACACTAAGCCTAGATTACTGATAGGTGAGAGCAATTTGTATATTAGAGATGAAAACGTTCAAGTCATTTAAAACGTAGCAGTTTGTTATCGACATAGCAGATTAGATTAAACTGCCGACAGTATGGAGACAAAATAGCTAATGTTATTAAAGATGAAAATCATTTCACATCTTCTTCAAGAGTTTCACCAGCACCGGGACTGAAACCAGTAACACGGTTGAATCTAGGATACTTGTCCTGCAACTGCCACTTCTCCAGTTTCGTGGTATTACACTGACAACTATGGGAACTTTGATTAAATGCGGCTCATTTAAGAAGAATCTGTCCTGTGCTATCAGCATTCAAGATCATAAACCGAAAAAACAGTAACATATTACTTGCGTTAGACCAATGATGTTAGTGACTGGACTGCCGATCCATCCAGTACCAGCACTATAAAATAAATACTTTCACTGTAAGATTTATAAATAAAAACACCTATATCGACACAAAGTTAAAAAGGCCACATTTGCCCGTAATTAGCAAGGGTTCAAAAGGCTTCGCTCTACCTGGTCTAAATATAAATTCCATATTTAGATGTAGGATATCTAAGTAGGTTTTTGTAGATACTGTGGTGATATTGTTGGTGTAACTTTACACAAATAATGTTACTTAATATTATGCGAATTGCATCGCAAGAATTGAAGGCATTGGAACAATTCCTTCATCTATACAGCCATCACAATATTTATGACCATTTGTTTAAAAAAATGGTGTTATTGTTCCCTAACACGTAACATGATTATAACATTATTTAGAACAAATACCGGAATTCAACATTAACACTTTTTACATTTACGAGTATTTGAGAGAGATGGGGTGTTATAAGCGCGACCATGACCTTGAAAGTTATTAGGGCACGGCTAATGGGAGCGGTTAGAGTGATTTTAGCTATGAAAAGTTCGACAGTTCTAGTTAGTAGTTAAGATCATTTCAACAATTATAATTTAAAATCGAGACGGTTTCTTTAAAAAAGTAACATACGAGTATTTATACATTATTGTCGACAAGAGCTCAATATCAAATCTGGCCTATTGAATCGTAAATAACATTCTGAATACGTTATATCGATATGCAATGTATCAACGCTGAGGTCGATTCGGACGAACCAATCGTTTAAGAACAACAATGTAGGTGCCTATATATATGAACCATAAACACTTATACACATATGTAACAATATTGGAAGCTATACGCACAGTACGTAAAACTGTGGAATGCTCCCGAAAATGTGTCGTTGATCTTGCTGGACAACTGCGCCAAAATTAACAGCGGAAGCGAAGCTGACGTAATTTGAAATGCAAAATATTGAACGGAAGTTTCGTGCGAGTTTACGACTGGAATAGGAGCTTTCATGTACCGAGCAAAACCTTAAAGATCGGTATCCTGTCAGGCTATATGGACTGGAACACTATGTGTCATAAGAGACGAAATTAGGATCGGGAATGTCCAAAGCACTCACACAAATGAGTGCCGGTTATGGACTCTTACCATTGATTTCTTCATTTGCAGGTGCCATCTTTCACCACACAGAAAATTCGCACAAGAGAGCAGTCAGTCCTTCAAGCGAGTACACAACGCTACATGAATGTTTCCACAGGTGGTGGGATGGAGCGCGACGTGAGCGCGGCGCCGAGTGCTGCGCTTGTGAGCGAGGCAATGAAGCAATGCTGATTCTCGCGGCTAAAATTAGCGATGTGGCGTCGAATCTGCAAAACGCGTCACGACGCCCGCTCCCTCTATACACATAAACCACATTTTCCAACTGACATTATCTGCGGAATTTGGATAACACCGGCTTCAGACTTACAAATGAACTTCAGTGTAGTTCTCGAACGAAAAGTATTGACGTAATTCTTATTGGGAAATGGTCTCATGAATCGCATGTACTCACAGTACACAGTAAGATGAATAATGTTATTTTTTATGTAAAATTGCTTTAAGTTACAGTTGTTCGAATTTTTGTCTCATGAAGTAAAATAATATCGAAGTAGGTGAGCGAATTTTATCGTCACAGTGAAAACTGTTAAATTCCTAATAATGTGTGTGTTTGAGATAAGATTAGATAAGTTTACTAATAGGCGCCAGTTTCTACTGCAGCTAGAGTTCATATTTCTATGTTTGTATTGAATATAACACAAAAATCGATAAACGGCATGTAAAAATGTTTGACGATGACTCAGCCGGTTCAAGGAAGTGCAAGTTGGCGTTATATTTCGACACGAAGAAGATGCGGTTTTAAGATTACCAGCTGAGCCACCAATATGTTTGCTTTTGCCGTCGCAATGAGATCATACTGCGCAAACAGACGTCATTAAGCAACTGGTTAACATCGGGTGGGGTGGTGACAGTGACTTTAGCTATATAACGAGGAGTTCGAGCGGCGAGGAGACACCACTTGCAATAGATTGGTGTCGCAGGTCGGATCTAGACATCCTAAACGCGTGCAGTGAGAGGCGTGGGCTCCAGCGGGTGCCGTTAGCCCGTCGCTGCAGCGCGGCGACGCGGTCAACGCTCTTGCCGCTTCGCCACCTCTGCAGCCGACCCCCTCGCGCCCGCCACCCCCGCGCACCACCCCCACCAACGTTGCTTCATATTGGATATCACTTTTTGTCTACCTCGTGAGCTTTTAATAAGCCTTCATTGTTATGAGTCATGTGCCGTGAGTCTCTCAAAGATTACATCACGAAATGATCAAAACATGACTACGTAGATATCGAGTACTGATTTATCTAAAAATCCATTTAATAGTTATGGTCAAGCGTGCTACGTGTACAAGACTAGCTAAATTATTTCAGGAGAGTCCACTTGACACGGCACAATACGCCTAGTGCAGACATTCTTGCGGGCGGCCATTGTTCACCTGCACTCGTGATTCTTCACGGTCCGTGGCGCTGAACGCTCGACTCGAAATGAAATAATTTAAGATTTAGAGGCTATAAAAAACTTCATGGACAGACAGTCACTGCACGTGTTTGTTAAATTATGTTGATAGAAAACTCATTTAGATTTTGTTTTGTGTTAAACTACGCACTAGACCTTCTAGTTGGTTCTTCAGCGCGCAAGGCGCAGGGGGCGCTGTAAGGAATGACTTAGTAATTGTCTTGTAATGCATCAACTTTCAGCATTTATTTAAAAGACTTACCTAATCCCATCTGGCAGAAGATGACTTCGGCCTCGATGACATGCGCGGTCGGTCGCGAAGGTTCTGGAGGGCTCGCCTTCGGTGGCGGGCTCGGTTCTCTCTTCACAGGCTCAGGCTTGGGGGGTTCAGGCTTAGGAAGATCTGGTTTAGGAGGCTCCGGCTTTGGAAGCTCCGGCTTTGGAAGCTCCACCTTTGGAAGCTCCGGCTTAGGGGGCTCAGGTTTAGGGAGCTCTGGCTTAGGAAGCTCTGCTTTAGGGGGCTCAGGCTTAGGAGGCTCAGGCTCAGGTTCTGGTGTTGCAGCAGGTTTAAGTTTCTCTGTTAAAGATATGTCTAGAGGTGTAGGTACGGGACTAGGTGCCTTGACTGGCGCAGGAGCGGGCGCTGGAGCTGAAGGAACTGGAGCAGTTGCTGGCGCGGGGGCCATCACAGGAGTGAGGTCGAGCAGTGGCTCCGGAGTACGAGGCGCTGGCGGGGCGGGCCGGTGCATAGGTGATTCGCCAGCAGTATCTGCGTCCGACTCGCTATCCGTGAACTTGTCGGCGATGTGGTCTGCTGAAGGCGCTCGCGGCGCATCCATGAACTCTCTTTCCATATCGAGGAAGCTCCGTGTAGCAGCAGCCTGCTGCTTCTGCGGCGAGTCACGCTTGGGATCGCGTTCTAGGTGCTCGAAGTCATCGGTCGAGTCCTGGTCGCGCTTCATGTTGGGTTCAATCTGCGCCGCATCGAGCGCCTTGTCGCCGCCCGCCAGGCCACCGAGGAGAGCGTCGGTGCTATCCATGTTTCCTTGTGTAACAGATAAAACAGTAAGGTCGAGAGTGATCGATTAGTTGCGAGAGGAGCGCGGTGCGAACGCGGAGGGCGGGTCCTGTCGTGCGTCCTCGCCGTATCGTACTGCGGTCTGAGCCGTGTGCCGGCCGGCGCTGCACGACGTCACTCAGCACGAGAAACGAACGGTATTACTCATCGTCGACCCCTCCGATGCAGCGGGGGCGGTGCCGTTCACCGGTAATAATAAATATTTGATCAAATTCAAATATAACAAAATCAAGTATAACGCAAAAAGTCGCAAAAGAAAAAAATACCAAGGCGATGTAAGGTAATAGTTGTAAGTCGATAATAAATAAATTAACAATCGCAAGGAAGGAATTGCGTAAAGTATTGACTTTCTATTCCAGACCTTTTTTTTGAAGGCGCGCTTTGCGGTCTGTTTTACCGACCTACCTAGCCGAGCAGGGAATATGACTTTGACAGTAAAAGACGACGATTGGATCGACACTAGCGACTCCACCACAGCTGTTTGCCTTCAGTGTTACCAGTGCTTTCTGTTAAAGATAACATAAAAGAAAAAAAAAGTCAAACTAGTAAATTAAAATACTTACTAAATCATCATAACCTTAAAAAACATGTCATCAACTTAACATCCTTGGACTGATAATTTTGAAATATAAATTCTTTGACCCATAAAATACTTTGAAGGAAAATGAAGATTTCTACTTTAACCAATTCTGCTTCGTGTGGTAAAAGATTGATACCCTTCTACTACATAATTTTATTTTTTCTATGTGAAAAGTATGTGATATGATTTTATTTAACCTTCTTGGTAATTTAAAATAATAAATGAATAATTCTAGAATTTTTAGCTTTTTCCAAAATAAATGTTATGTATTAAATGTAAAGTAAAAGTAGTAAAGTCAATTCAAATTATTTGCTAAAAAGTGATTTAAAGAAGTAAAGTTTTGGTAAACGTACTTTTGAAAAATTTCGATCCTTTTTGGATGGAGGTCGAAGTTGAAATTGTGATATATCTAATACTAAAGTTATGACAAATAAAATAGAATAAATTACTTTAATATTGGGAGAATTGTTAATGTAATTAATTTTATAAAAGAAGGTTAAATAAAGTTGGTTTTTCAGAACGAAATTCTGCACTGCAGGTTTGTCAAACAATTACCTGTCACCTCATTGTCACGCAAAAGTCGGTAAAACAGTTTTACTTTTATGTAGTTCAGCAATTTTGCGCTTCAACAGCTTTTAAACATAACACTACTATGGACGCATATTTTCTGACAGATTATTCAGCGTAATCGCCGCTGCACGATTGTCTGTTGTTTCTGCTATGTCAAAACCACACCGGCCACAAGGATGGCGGCGGCAGTAGTTAATGGTAGTGTAGATAAAAGTGTTGTAAATTCAAGAAATAAAGAATGTAACGGAGAAGAAGAAAAATTACTAAATGGGAAAATAACTAATCACAAAAATGGTTACTTAAACTCCAAAAAAACCAGCAATGGTGTCAATGTAAGTTATTTTTTGTATTTGACAAACTACCGACTAAAGAGTATTGAGTGTGGTTGATTTCACCAAAGAATATCACCGACACGCCTTATTGCAAAGCGTGACGCAAACGGATAGACCATCCACGAGTGGCCGGTGCCCCATTGACCCAGTGCCGAAGCAACGGGAGTGTCCCGCCACATTCCCTATATTAATTCAAAGCATTATTTATCAAGGTCGCTGTAGTAGTCATTAATTGAAATGTCGCGCTTATCTCTCAACGTATTTGAATTTGAACAAAAGCAAAATATTTTTCAAAATTAAATTTTAGGTCACTAAATAATTATCAAAAATGTAATGCATATTTATATCCAGACAACTAAACTACATATATTGTACAAGAAACACCTGCATGGTACATTTATAAAATATAGTTCAATAAGGTAAATGGGGAATATGATGTTTGTCTTATAATAATACTGTACAACAGCAGTACCAATACATAAATATATTATTAAACACAATTTCCTCTTCAATTGAGATAGGATTAACTAGAACCTTCTTGAGTTGTCCGAGTTAATGTAGGGTAGTAATGATTATACTACCCACATAATAACTCCCAATAAGACCCACCTCTTCCAACCCAAATCTTATTAGAATCAAACAAAAAGTAGGGAATAGTTTTGGTGGTCTGTGTATGTTTGTATGCTAAACTGTAGCAACTAACTACTGAACAAATTTGAATCAATGAAGTGTCAATAGATTCATAATAATAATGGCTTAGGTGACATAAGCTATATAAATTTTATTAACAGTAAAGCTGGGTCTCCTGCGACACTCTTTTGTGTTTTCTAACATCTAACAAAATATGGGTGTGGCCTAACAGTTTTGTTAGCTCAAACAAGCAAACATATTATCTGAAGCAGACGGTAACATTCGCCTGCGGGGGAAGACCAATTTCATTATTACTGGACTAATTGATAACTCTTAATATATATTTTTTAAATATTTATAGAATTATACATAGGACATGTTTATGCAGAGGGATGACAATAATGCAGCGAGGAAAGTGTAAGGTATGGCAGATGTAGTTTACAAAAGAAGGGAAAAACCTAAGAAAAGGTAAATTGATTGTGTGAAAGAGGATATAGCTAGGAAGGGAGTTAACAGTGAAATATCAAGTGAAATTGAGTTGAATGGAATGTTAAAACATACTGTGCTGATTCTAAATAGAACAAGCAAGCAGATAATGACAGTACATGTTACACATATATTTACTGGTTAGTCAAAATGAAATAATTAAAAAATAATAATTGCCGAGCAGATGAAACTGCTACGGGTTTATTCTGTAACTTTCTAAAATATTATGCTTTGTGAAATCTAGGAAACACAAATAAGTAACACTCAAATTACAAATTAAATGAAAAACATATAGATTTAAAATAAAACTGCTATGTAGTGTAATTTAATTAGCTGTACAAGAATTTAATGTTAATGATAGCATTTTTTCGTAATTGAAACATAATGTGAACTGAACACCTTATCAGTTCCTTTATTTCCGTGAATTGCTGTTCTGTACAAGAATGTAACTACTTTGCAAATATTTATAGTACACTACAATTTCAATATATAAATTTGTCTTGTCAATTTTTTTATGATCAAACCTACTGTTTGAAAAATATAAGGATAGAATCGTTTTTCCAGTTGAAAGGTTAAAGGGGACCTTTAATTAACAATAGTGTTACAAACATTTGTAACAAGTACTAGCATTATACATTTCTTTTAATGTTTACACAGTGCCATTTAGTTGCCAGATAATCCTACTAATATTATAAACGCGAAAGTTTGTGAGTATGTAAGTTAGTAGTTAGTTTGTTGCTCAATTACGCAAAACTACTGAATGGATTTTTATGAAACATTACAATAATAAAGCTTATACATCAGAATAACACATAGGCTATAATTTATAAACATACTAGCTTCGTCTCGCGGCGTTGCCCTTAGTTATCGTTGTACCGCTGGTAGCTCCGCGGTGTCCAGCTAGTAACATCATACAAACATTTTGTCCGATCTGGGAATTGAACCCAAGACCTCAAGCACAGAAGTCGCGTATGCAACTACTGCGCCACCAAGGCGTGAAATTTTGTCTATTACTCACCATTTTTTGATACTTTGATCTGATTTAGTATGTTATGATATGATAAAAATTATCACCCTCTGTCTGTGGACATATGAATTTATTTTTGTTGAAATTGAGAAATTTCTGCTAAAACTAATATAACAATATCTTGAGCCGTAGAGTCTGTTATGCAAGTAATAAATATGTATCATATATCTAGAAAAAATATTTACCAAGAGATACTAAGAAGTAAATTAAATGTAAAACAAAAAGCTTTTTAATTTACTGTCACAGTAAAGCTCATTGTCATTGGCCATTAACATTTAGAAATAAATAAATTTTCCGGACATCTAACACACAACGCCATCTAGTCCCAAGCTAAGCAGAGCTTGTGTTATGGCTACTAGACAACTGATATAAATACTTTCCATAGAAAACACCCAAACTCCGAAACAAATATTTCCAGATCATACAAACATTTGGTCCGACCCAGGAATCGAACTCGAGACCTCAAGCTTAGCAGCCGCATAAGCTACCACTACAACTTACAACTTGATTACATAGAGATTTGCCCGCAGTAGGCAGCAACTATGACCTGATCTAGTGATTGCATAAACACTCCAATCCAATCATATAAATAATATACCATTAACTTTCTTAACTTTCAAAAGTACTCCCAGTTGATACATTTTATATGTGGTTTTGACCTCCTGCTAGATCCGCGGTTTATCCCCTGCATTACCTTATGCTCGACCCCTTAATGGAACTTAAGTATAATCTACAAAATTAAGGCACTTAATACACCTACCTCTGTCTATCTCTTCGGAGATATGAGTGATGAGTGTTGTTGGTGGTGGATGAGAAGGTAGTCATACAGGTGTTACACCATCGTAATTATGCAGAAATATTAATATCTAAGTGTACTTATTATATGTGCCGTTTTAGTATTGCGGACATTGTATTGTTGTTTATAGGTATTTTATCATTAACGTAATTATAATCGTACGAGCCGTTATCAATAAACTCAACTTCGCACACTAGTGACTCACAGCTAGGGAAATACACTGCTCCATATCGAATCGTTCAATTATTTCTGTCATGTGGAAGTTCTCGGCAGGAGACTTCTTCTTCTTTTTTTTTTATCTTTTTAAAAGACAACTCCCGCATTAGGAATAAACATCCCGTGGCGCGGGGGACTTTACAAACATACATGTAACGGACACAAAGAACACCCAGACTCGGGACAACATTTTGTGGATCACACAAAGTGATGTCCCACGTGGGATTTGAACCCACGGCGCTTGGCGCAGTAGCAACCGGTGTAGTGACCGCTTAAACCACTAGGCCAACCGTGCAGTCTTTAGGTCCCTATGTGCAGCTCGGCCGAATATCACAGCTTTACAGCATAAGAAACCGCTCATAGAAAATTCTGTAATTGCTTAAACTTCCTTTCTAAAGCCTATGTCGGAAATCCTTCTGTTTATTTGACCTCTGTACCGTAAAATAAAGCCGAATAAAATTCGTGTGATCATTGTCTGATCACTAATTCCTGAACATAAAGTTAAGAAATACGGTTACGCGACCTCGGCTTCTGGAAACTACTGTCATCTTACACCCGTTTCCATATCTGAGAGTTACCTGCAGTATTTCATACCATATCTTCCAGCCCTATCTTGTAAGGTGAAAACCTTATTCCAATAAATCTTCCCCTTTATCCCCCCAGAAAACGAGTATTACCAAAGAGAGCAATATATCACATGATCCCGCTTGACGATGACGCTTTGGTCGTTTCTAATCACATCCACTTATCAGGCAAATCACTCAAATTTACCAACAGCATTTAATGAATGAGGTGACGTTCTGACCTTCAGTTAAAGATAGGTATGTCGTACAAACGTATAAGTTTATTGCTGTAGTCGACATTCTATAGTTTTTATTACTATTGGAAAGAAATATTCATGTTTATTACCCTTTAAACGTGTTACATGTAATTCAGTAAAAGTATTTTAATGGTAGGCGTACTATCGACACTTATTGGTTTTACATTGCAGTTACTAAATAGTGCCAATACCTGTTGTACGTGGCAGTGAAAGAGTGAATTACTTTGCAGCAAGCATATTGCACTGACTGGTTTGCAGTTAGAACGGCAGTGTGTTGTTGCAATTTATCTAAATATATATGCTGTGAAGTACGTCTTTCCCTAGGTAAATGTAAACACATAAATCTAGATAAGACCCCCTAACGGGTATACTCGTGTTTTTTTTTCTCGTCATATCAATGTACGAAGGGCTTTTTTTTTATTAAACGTGTCTTAACGATAATATAATTTTTGACATTTGTAGTAATTTCGGGTTAACTTCTGTATTTCCGGTTTATTTTTTTTTAAATCCTACAGACTCGTTTTTGTTTGGCCATATCTATATACTAGCTGACCCACGCAACCTCGTTTGCATCTTATATTACCCGTAGCGTGAAATTTTCCCCGTTTTTGAAACATTCTTCATTGCTCCGCTCCTATTAGTAGTAGCGTGATGATATATAGCCTATAGCCTTCCTCGATAAATGGACTATCCAACACTGAAATAATTTTTCAAATGGGACCAGCGGTTCAGATTAGCGCGTTCAAACAAACAAACTTTTCAGCTTTATTCTTAGTATAGATCAATAAAAATGAATTACGGAAATGTATGTACGCGCATAACTGCCGATCGACTGCACCAAATTGGGTCATTCTTACTTTTATGTGTTTGTTATTGTCAGGACAAGGTTTGTATAGAAGAAAATGAAAACAAAATTCGAAGTGTTAAACTAAGACGGGTATAAATACTAAAACATTAAATATATATAACAGAAATAAAAAAAAAACTTGAAAAAAGTAAAGCCGTGCGAATTTCGCCGGGTCAGCTAATTATCTAATATAAATAAAATCTATATTATTATTGGTTTGTGTACGCTTCAAAAACTCAAAAAGTTCTGCACCGATCGAGCTCAAATTTTAGAATGATATATAATCCGCATCAAGGATTGTTTTTATCTAAATTTTGGATCAGTCACATATCCGCGACCGCGAAAAACACGAAAAAACCGATAACAACGCGGGCGGAGCCGCGGGCAACATCTAGTGTAAAATGTGTGACAATCGTTAGGGTAGTTGGAGAACTTCGAAATCGCCTAGTACTTAGGTTGTTACTGAAGGTCCGATGGCGTTCACTTCACGTAAAAACGCCGTTGAGACAAGTCGTAACAAAATAAAAGCCGATTCCAACCTAGTTTGGTAAAATAGTGTTAGGAAAAATTTTATAACAGTTCAAAGAATTCCTAAATTTTACGTCTATTTACATTGTCAGCTACTAATAATTGTATTAATTTATATTCTACTAATGTATTAATTTCTTAATAGAAACAAGTCACGATTTTTCAGTTTGATGCAACCTCAAACCAAATAGATTTACATGACAATGAGATGTTTCTTGAAACTCATCTCCTAACTAGGAGCCCCTTAACGGTAATTACTAAATATAAATCTTATCTAAATTCGTTTTCACTATGCTAAGTGATACCTAAGTAAGGTGTCCTATTTTAAGGAATTTCTAAAACCGTAAACGTGCGCCAATACATTTCTATTGTTTTTTTGCAAGATTAAATTACAAAATTAATAATTATTATTAATAAACCTATTATGCGTAATACAATATTTTTTCAATTTAATTTTTTGTAATTTCTATCTCAAAATCTAATGTTTCTATTGTCAAACTGACAACTTCCGAAAATACATACCATGTGGCACACCGACTGCGAGTCGTTGAGGTCATAAATTATGTATAACACGTAACATAGTAACTTTATTATACATACTAAATATTATTAGTTTGATCTATTATCAGGATATTTATTTAATATTTATAAACAAAAAACATAAATTAGAGTTTTAAAATATATAAATGTCACAATGTTATAACATACGTAAAATCGGCGGTCTTATCTATACGGCGATATCTTCCAGGCAACCTTAACATGCAATGTATATATTAGGTATTAGAATTTTTTACACGTGATACATTATTACGTAAGTATGTAAAAAAGAATATAGATATTCTAACATTTGTTCAATTTCATTTAATAAAAAGATAACACACTCCTTGGTTAATCTTAATCTTCTAACAAAATCTAAATCGTCATATTTTGTAAATAAATTTGGTCTATCACGATGTATTCTCTATGTTTTGAATAAACTAGGATTATTAATCATGACAAAATCCCATAAGTTCTCTATTTCAAGAATTTCACATTTCATTTTCAAAAAAAGAGCGTACTTCTTAAAAGGCCGGGTGTCCATGGGCGGCGGTAATCGCTTACCATCAATCAGCCGACACATCTGCTCGTTTGCCCTCTACATAATAAAAAAAATAAGCAAAACGTGCGTCTAGTTGCTTTATCACCTTCTAACAAGGTGAAAACTAAAATATCACTAAGGGTTACCTAGTTCTCTATGTGGTCCCTTACATTTAGGGGACCGGACGTAAGTGAAAACGGCCATTAGTCTCATATTAACTGTCTTTTGAGTCAATGATTTTGTGTTTGTAATTCTAATCGTTTTTATTCGTCGATTAGAATTACAAAGAGGAGACCCCCTTGCTCACTACATGTTTGAAACCTTCCTTATTGTTGTTGGTTTTATTCCTTTTTTTTTTGAAATGAGATTTTTAACAATAGTTATACTTACATACTAATCTCGCCAAACTTTGACCTTTGATGTTTGTTATGTCTAGAGCTGTATTATACTCGTAGCTAGTTTGTGTTCGAAAAAGATTAGGGTTTTAAATGTGAATTTTCCATTTAAAACCATTTCTTTAATTAATAGCGGTGCTGGGTTCTGCAAAGACATGTCTGAATAATGTAAAGTTGATGAAGTAAATGTTTTTTCCAGAAATCTACGCTGGATGAGGAGGGGCCGAGAATCATACCGAAGATGGATTGGTCTGAGTACGACATACTGCACGGTTCGTTCGAGAAGTGCTCGCTGCTGACGGCGGTGCTCACGAACTTGGGGCTTTATATACTCATGTTCCTCGGGTTCGTAAACCAGCTGCTCTTCAAACCCAATGTCGCCACCGAGAAAAATAGAGAGGTCAGTTTATTTACTATAATTTTCTTTCATCTCATTCCCATTTATTGACGAACTTGTGGGGGTAGTGGTCAGCAGCCCTGACTCATAAGCCAGTGATCGTGGGTTTGATTCCCACCCAGGACAATTATAGGGTGTCTTAATAAGGGACACATTTTGTAATAGTGAAAATTTATTACAAAAATTTGGGATATTAAAATGAGACCGCACACACACACAGATAGTGCATCTTTTTTCTTTAGGATTTGTTGAAATTTCGAGTTTATGCGAATAAACCAGAAACAATTCCTGAGCTCAAACCCAAGATCCAACGCATAAAGTACAGCCAAATTTCATGTAAAGAGTGATGACCCCTTATCAGAGCCGTGTGCCATTTGACCGATATTTTGTTCCATACTTACATGTCTATTTTAAAATCCAATACAAAAGTCACAACTCAAAAAAATACAGTTTTTATTTAAAACTATCTGACACGATGAAGTTCGAACCGCCATATTTTTCTTTCGTAGATATTTTCTTAATTTCTGAAAAACTTATTATTAGTAGCCTCAGCTTCCGACGGTGCAGACGTTGAAGAAAAAAAAACTTTATTTTCTTTTATACAAACCTTGTCCTAACAATAACGAACATATAGAAAAAAGAATAATCCAATTTGATGCAGTCGATCGGAAGTTATGCACGTACAAACATTTCGGCGATTCATTATTATTAATATAGATAGTGCACTCTTACTCTGGGACACCTGTAGTTGTGTGACGAGTACTATTATTTGTTCTGTGTCTGGGTGTAATTTATCTATAATATGTATGTATTTAGTTAAATATAAGTATGTTTATCAGCAGTATGGTTACCATAGTATGGCTCTGTCTAATTTGTAATCGACAGCCATCTGTAGTATTATATATTCGGATCGTGAATTCAACAGATAACTGGTACATCTAAGTAAAATTTTCGGAAGTCAATACTTTATGGAATTGCTTGTGATGTTTCTAGCAGCAATATAGTCAATAATAAATATTCTGTACTATGTAATTTATTGAAACTTTATATTTGCATGTGACGTAGGTACATAGCGTAACACATAAATGTAGTTGCACTGATTTATTACCTTTTCAGGTGTGCAAATGTAAATGGTACTTTTCAGTTTTACTTTACATTGTTACAATATAAATATAGCAAATAGAATTACATTTTATGCAAATTAGAATCACATACAAAATGCGTGGAATATTGTCACAAATATTTATTTATTTATTTATGTAACATGTTATTTGTGACAATATTCCACGCATTTTGTATGTGATATATATGTGTATATATAAATAAATGAATTGCTGTCAGTTAGTCTCGCTAAAACTAGAGAAGGGCTGGACCGATTTGACTCGTTTTAGTTTTAAAATATTTGTCGTAGCCCAGGGAAGGTTTAAAAGGTGAATAAAAGCGGAGCATCATCATACGCTACGGGCAATAGGAGTTGTATACGAGGTTACGTAGGTCAGCTAGTATACAATAAATTTTAGATGGTTATACATTTTGTGTATTGTCTCACAATTTTATTTTAAATTTGTAAATGCAGCGTTGACATTGATTGTTGAATTTGAATTAATGATGTGTTTGTACGATTGTACGAGTTGTACATTTACATGAATATAGTACATTAACCCTGAACACGAACACGACCTGTGTGATAATGTGAGAGAGTAATCATGTTTATATTGTCTCCTTATAACATTTAATTTAATAGCTTTCTAGAAGATTTTATGCCTTGATTTCTGTGTATTGAACGTGATTTTAACATATTAGACGTTTCTAGAACCTTTTGTTGCGATATAATACAGATAACACTGAATCTCTTCTTCCTCCTAAGTCAACCGGTTTTATCTGAACATTGGTTTTTAAACGGAGCGACTGGCATCGATCCCCGCAATCCGAAGGGCGAATTGAATTAGAAAATTGAACTGATTCTGAGTATGTTTGAGGGCACTGACCTCCCAATTGCCATAGATGTTCACAATAACCGACACAATAGCCACTGTCACCTTCCACACTCCAGGCTCTCATTAACAATTTCTTATAAGAAAACCTTAGTAACACTTTGGCCCGACCCGGAAACCGAAGCTGAGACCTCTTGTTCAGAACACTGAAGCTACCTGCCTAGATATAAATTAATGTATTTCTTGTCACAGTGTTGTTAGAATGACATACAGAAATCCAACAGACTCTGTTTAAAATGGGTGCTTCTTTATCTCTAAAATATATACTATAATAAATATTGTTACGAGCTGGGTATTAAATAAATTAAAGTACTCGATTAATTACCAAAAATAACACAATATTTATTAAGAACACTTTTTACAATAAGAAATCACTAAATCACTCGTTAGTCGCACTAAAGATCTCTTCGATGTTTATCCGCTGTATCGTGAAACAATACTGTCCCTACGGCCAACACGTTCCGCTTTTATATGGCCGTGGAAATTACTCGAAACTACGAAAACATTCGATCGATGTTTCTAGGCTAAATAGATTACTCTAGAGCTGCTTGTAGCGCCATCTAGCGTCGAGTAATCGTCATAATGCACACAGTTGCGCGCTTTCCGACACTAGATGGCGTTGTCCTCGACAGTTCTCGATTATTCTAGTGGACACGAGATTCATCTGGTTATGGCGCAACACTGCCCCCTCCTAAGACATGCTCGTCCCGAGCATTATCGGTTCCATAGTATCGCGCCAGTCGATCTACATGAACTATCTTTAGGGCGCCTCTTGGACACTTCTGTATCCGGTAGGTAACATCATTGATTTTAGTGACTACCCGGTATGGCCCATCCCATTTTGCTTGTAGCTTCGGAGATCTCCCTTTACTGCGAACTGGATTATGTAGCCATACTAGCGAACACTCTTCGAAGCCCTTATTATTCGCTTTCCGGTCATAACGGGTTTTCATCTTTTCAGACATTTGTTGGCCCGATTGTCTGACATGCTCATAAATGTCATTCATCTTGTTCCGCAAGTCATTCGCGTACTCCGTTATACTTCGCGGGGTATCAGGGGGTATTCCAGTGATCAAGTCTGCGGGCAACCGTAGTTCTCTTCCGAAGTTTGCAAAAGCTGGTGTTACGGAAGTACATTCGTGGACTGCACTTCGGTATGACAGAAGAAACGGTTGGATGTGTTTGTCCCAATCTTTTTGCTTACTTTCAACTACTTTTGCCAGATACCTCTCTAGTGTTTGGTTAAATCGTTCCACCATTCCGTCCGATTGTGGGTGGTAAGAGGTGGTTCTGGTTTTGTGAGCACCCATCACTCGACACATTTCTTGAAATATTTGAGACTCAAAATTTCTTCCTTGGTCACTGTGGATTTCTAAAGGCACTCCAAAACGACAGAAGACTTCGTGCACTAATTTATCTGCAACTGTTGATGCCTCTTGGTTGGGAATGGCAAAGACTTCTGGCCACTTAGTGAAGTAATCCATTACGACCATGAAGTACTTATTTCCGCTTTCACTTTCAGGAAACGGTCCCGCTACGTCTATAGCAATTCTTTCCCAGGGTGCACCAACATTATACAATTTCAATGCGCCTCTGCTACGTGTATGAGGTCCCTTCACGGCCGCGCAACTGGCACACTTGCGACACCAGTCCTCAACATTATCACGACAATGAATCCAGTAGAACCTTTCCCTTATCTTTAACAATGTCTTCTTAACTCCCATATGACCTCCTGAACATCCGTTATGGTAGAGCTGCAGGACCACTGGTATCTTAGCTTTAGGAACAACCAATTGCAGATGACAGCTGTCTCCTCGAGCGTTTTCCCATTTACGGCACAAAACTCCATCCTGGATGACTAGACTATCCCATTGAGCCCAATAACTTTTCGTGGTCGAGCTCAGTGATGCAAGCTCGCTCCAGTGTGGCTTAGGAGTCTCAGCTTTAATCCACTCGAGAATTGGTTTGATATCTGCATCCTCTTGCTGTGCTTGCTGTAGGCTTTCCTTCCATTCGTTGCTAAGGTCCGTCTTTATCGTCCTTATAGGAACAGCTTCCTTTACTTCTTGCTTGGCATAGTGCTTGCTGTCTTCAGGGCAAGGTCTTCTTGATAATGCGTCTGCGTTACCGTGAGACTTTCCACTGCGATGTCGGGCAGTACTATCAACCGCCTTATTCTCCTGAAACCGCTCGTATTCTCTTCCTATGCTTCGCTTAGGGCAGCTGGACCGAAGGTGACCTTTTTCACCACAGGCGTAGCATCTAGGGCTGTACGTCTTAAATCGGTCCCGCACCGGTGATGCCACATCCTCCCGGACCCGATGAGACCGATGGTCTTGTCTCACAGCTTTCACCTCCAAAGCAGGGGCCAGAGCGTCCTTGAGAGTTTCATGGTGCTCAAGTCTCACAGCAGCTCTAACTTCGAGGTCACGAATGCCATCGATGAAAGCTTGCACCAGATTCCCACCAACGAGCGTAGGTGCAGACTGGTATGCTTTACGGACCAGTTTCTCAACTTCCAGAGCCCATTGTTGCAAGTTTTCACCGATGCGTTGGGCACGATCCTTCAGCTGTGCACGAAACACGTGCTCCAGATGAGCGTCACCATATCTTGCCTCCAATGCCTCCAGCAGTTGCTCATAGGTAACCTCTTTATCGAGGGCTTCGAGGACGGTTAGAGCCTGGTCTCGAAGACCCAAGGTGAGCGCGGTCAAAGCCTGATCCTTAGTCCAGCCGTTCACCTTCATAACAGCCTCAAACTGAATCTTGTAGGCTGACCACGAAGATGTTCCATCAAACGGCGGTACTTTGAACCCCCGCACCGAAGGAGCAGCAGTTACTGTAGTCGCCACTCCGTCTGCAACTTTAAGGTTTCCTAAGGCCTTCTTCACGTCAGCAATCTGAGTTTCGGCCTCAGTGATACGGTTCTCGTATTGAAGAACCTGATCCTTCACTACCTTGATTTCTTTGCCGAAAGTCTCATGAATGCCTTTTAACAAGAGCATCTGTTCTTCCTGGCGGCGGGCCTGTTCCTCCTTGTCCCGCTGCAGCTGCTCTTCCAAGCGGCGGGCCTGCTCCTCCTGGCGGCGGGCCTGCTCCTCCTTGTCCCGCTGCAGCTGCTCTTCCAAGCGGCGAGCCTGCTCCTGGAGCATCGCCATTAGGGCCGTGATATCTGGAGCTGCTGCCGATGCCGACGTGGACGGCGTGGTTTCCATGACTGGCTGCTGATCTTCCGATGTAGGCAGTTGTGCACTTCCAAATCGCCTCTGATCAGCCTCTTGCTGGCGCTGACTCCTGGTTCGGATACCTTCCGTGTCCTCTTTTGGTAATACCGGCATACTTTAATCCCACTTCTGACACCAAATTGTTACGAGCTGGGTATTAAATAAATTAAAGTACTCGATTAATTACCAAAAATAACACAATATTTATTAAGAACACTTTTTACAATAAGAAATCACTAAATCACTCGTTAGTCGCACCAAAGATCTCTTCGATGTTTATCCGCTGTATCGTGAAACAATACTGTCCCTACGGCCAACACGTTCCGCTTTTATATGGCCGTGGAAATTACTCGAAACTACGAAAACATTCGATCGATGTTTCTAGGCTAAATAGATTACTCTAGAGCTGCTTGTAGCGCCATCTAGCGTCGAGTAATCGTCATAATGCATACAGTTGCGCGCTTTCCGACACTAGATGGCGTTGTCCTCGACAGTTCTCGATTATTCTAGTGGACACGAGATTCATCTGGTTATGGCGCAACAATATAAATACTAATATTATAATTTGAATACATTTTACAAGTATTCAAACTGAGTTGTTGTAGTGACTCTCACCAAACAGACAACCGGTTTTATAATATTCGTATTTATGTATATATTTTTCTGTAATGAACAAATACCTCCAGCGTTATGTCTGGCCTGTCTTGCCTTTTACATATTTATAATATTATCTAAAACTCTAATATTAAGATTCTACTTGACACTTTTGTTATTTTTTATATATTATTAGTTAACCCGGCAAACTTAGTACCGCCATATTTTTTTCAATTAATATTTTCTAAGTTACCAAACAACTTGTTTTAGTGTAACAGACAGACAGAATTATGTACTTTCCTTTTTTTTGTTGCCTGATGGTAAACATAAGCAGAATCTAAGAGTGATGGTCACCCTACTCATTGCGAATGCATACAGCATGGTGACCCACACCATGGCGCCCTAGTGCTGCTACTGCATCATTGGGCCTCCGGTCTCGCACTCACCAACGAAACACGACAGCACGAACGCTATTATTTTACATTCGAATTTATATTACATATGGATTTTATCAACTTTAATCAAAAAAGTTAATGTAAATTAACTTTGTTTAACTAGCTGAACCCCGCGGTGCTACCCGCGACACGACAATAACCGCGGACAACGTCGCGAGGCGAACTAGTATCTTTATAAATTGCAGCCTATGTGTTATTCTGATGTATAAGCTAATATAGCTTTTGTTGTGTTATTGTGAGTGAGAGTGTGAAAGAGCAACAAACCTTATATGCTCACGAACTTTCGCGTGTATAATATTAGTTGGATTGTGTTGGATATCTTTGAAACAATATGACAGATCATTATAATTACAGTAAAAGTAATTATGACTTATATCGTTTACCTCCCTTTGTCTCCCTCTCTCTTTTCGTCCGTCATCTAACAAGAATTTGTTAACAAACAGTTTATCCTACAGTTTATTTACTTACCACTACAGCAGAACCCAACAACCGGACAAGTTTCTAAAACGTAATGTTTGTTTGTAATGCAAATATTACAGATATGATAACAGTTATCAAAATAGAAGAGAGCTGCGCAGTACGACCCTCACGAAAGACTGCACACTGAACAAACTTATCTGTAAACTGAAATACTCTCAAAATTCTATTAAGAAGCAGAAGAAATTCTATACTTTGCGGCACCGAGGTACCAATCAAAGGACATCATATACAACTACAACCCTTAATGTTCCACTGCTGGGATCGGGTCTCCTCTCAGGAGAGGATTAAACCGTATGTCCCCACACTGGCCGAGTGCGGGTTGGGGACTGGCAAGACAACGTTGTTTCAACGTAATCTTGCCGTTGGATGTTTTAAAGCCGTCTAAAGACCTCTATACTTAACAAGCCTGTTATCTTATGATAACAACCGACTGTTTGACGTCCCCTCCGAATCACGGAGACGCTCATGGTATCATGCCACCAGCGGTCACCCATCCAGGTACTGACCGCGCCGTCGTTTCTAAAGAATCGCCGAGGGCAACTAGGCTATGAACGCCTCAGGCTAATGAGCTGACAAGTTCTTATACTAAGGAGATCTGGAAATAATTGGACCAGGACATCATATAACTGAACGAAAATACATTCGCTGCTGCTCAAAAGAGCTGGAGGTTTGTTTAAGCTGGTACTAACAATGCATACACTATTTTAAATGTAACTTAAGTGTTTTGTTATAACTACGTAAATGGGAATGGGGGTCTAATTATGGATTAGTACAACGTAGCTCCATTGCATTTAACCTCGGCCAAAATCTTCAGGTTTGACTTAGGAAATTTGCCACTACGCTTTTCGTAACAAAAATTTATTTCGTCGTATGCTCTCGGTACCTTCCAACCAAGGTTTTGTGTGGGATCATCTTGGACACTTGTCGGGGGCTATTGAACCCTTACTTCGCAAAGAGCAAGCAGGATTTCGCTCGAATCGTCGACCAGATCAACACTCGCAACGTAAAACGGATAGTTTTTTGAAATGCTTTTTAAAATTTAAAGCAAAAAACAAGTACAATAATGTTAAAGTTGGATCCCATTGTTGACATCTGTTATATACAAAATAAATTTGTTTGGCTTACACAATAAGCCCGGATTAAAATGAAAGCAGATAATTAATGTTTCTATTTTATCTAAGGAGAACTTAGAACCTTTTTAGTTGAGTATGTATGGAGTTGCCAAGTTTCTAATAATAGAAAATACTTATATTTCTATCGTATAATTTGTACTGATGTAAACAGAACCCTATAGGGGCACTTAGTTATTGATTTAAGCTCGTATTCAAGTTTCTCAAGTGTGCTTAACTAATTACTGTTTGAGTAAAGTCTTAACTTAAGCTTACAGCTTATTTAGGTCAAATTAAACTACAAATTAATACATTCAAAAAATAATGAAATATCTTAAGAAATAATGAAATTAGGTAACTACATTCAAGAAAGTACTTGGTGACAAAAATATGTTGATATTTTATGTGAATCTTGTTTAAGAATTGTATTTAATTTTTTGCGTATTTTTTTCACTACCGTGTCCCGATATCTGCCGTGACTGTCACTTCTGTTCCGCTTTCTCTCTGGCTGCATGCAGACACGCGCGATCTTATAGCGTATACACATTACATAGCTGTTGTACTTACTTGAAATTTATTGTATTATTAACACTCTAGGCTTCCTAGTCGAGATTGCAAATCAAGTGGAAGAACGTCACCATCAAAAGCCTTTAATAGTCAATTGCTAGACATGAAGCTCTTCTTACACACGTTTTAGCTTGCTCCCACGCTGGCCAGACTAGTTTGTATAGTGTTTGTTGTACCCCAACCCCTCCCCCATCCCCCAAAGGCTGGCAACTTGTGACACTTCTGGTATTGCGAGTGTTCATGGGCCGCGGTAATCGCTTACCATCAGGCAATACGTTTGCTCGTTTGCCCATATTCCATAAAACATAAAAGAAAATTCGTCCTTTTTGCAGCACTGTTTTATTTATTTGTTAACTTATTGCACATGAAGTACAAAGGCGGACTTAATGCCATGAGGCATGATCTACCTGTCAACCTTCAGGTGTTGTATAAATATGATGCGGTAGGTGCAAGGACAAAATATTAATTTCGATAAATAGTAATTACGTAAATAATATATACAAGTATATGTTTTCTAGTGTAGTTTGTTATACGGGGGAATAGTGGTGGTGACAATCTGTCTCAATCGATCTCGGAAACTTGAATTGAGTCATAACGTAACATTAATGAAACATCAGCGTCTTCAACGAATTGTGACCAAAAGTGTTGGTGACAGTGTCGAGGCCGTCGCCGTAACCATTCGTGCAGTCATTAAAACACGAGTGGCCTCCGAATCGCTTTTATTTCAAATGGTGTCGTGCAATGTTGTTTTTATATTTATGATCATCGTTATTTCTTATCTACCGTATTAAATTATGATTTGAGTAGAATTGAAGCAGTTATACATACCCTCACGTCTTAAATATCCAAAGGGGTAGACAGAGACTATAAAACGTCCAAATTTTGCCGACTATAATCCTAGTTCCATTCGACATTCACACAAGAATAGTCATATAAATATCGTGTGACGATGTTAACGGTCGCAGCCCTGTGAACCGGTTTTAATAATTTACTTTTATCAATTGGGTAGGTTTTAGAATTGGTTGTACAGTATGTTTCATTCTCGTACGTCGGCTAGTAGGTATGTTAAGATTATTACCAAGTAATTGTTGAAATAATTGCACAAATTTTGACATCAACTATTCATAACTTTGAAATGGAAAAACGTTCTACACCGCGATCGATAAACGAGCTGGGAATTTTTGAACAGTAAATGTATATTTATAATCGGTAAATATATGTACCCATTTGTTGTAAACTGTTATTAAATACATACTCTGGGTTCCCAGTACAATTATCTAATTTATTTAGCTATAAACATCTCTGTGTGTTATGAGGCGATGCTTCTTGGAAGAGGTGCTTAACGTCGAATTAGGTAAAAATACAGGTGTATCGATTTAATCACCTGTCGACCGCTTCCTTGCCAGAATGTGTCAGCGGTGGACAGGTGATGAACGTAGTCGCACTACAAAGCTAGTGTTTTCACAAACACCAAATTTTCGGAACAACCGAGAGGAATTTAATATTAAAGAAAACAATAATGTGACCTTAACAGATGTTTCAAAGCGAGTTCTCCATTCACTAACATTTTATATTTAGTCTAATATTAGCAATGGTAACTAAAGCAGTCGAGATGTATGCGTCGTAACTATATGGAAATATGTTGGTCTTGGTTACAGTTTCCACATTTAGTATGGAAATATATGTTTAAATCAGTACAATATCGCATCCACCAAATGTGACGAGAGCGCTATTAATATTGCAACCGTGTTTGTATCGAAATACTTCGTTTTATAGCTATTACACTAACACAATAGAATTTAATCTGACATTAATATGTAGACAGACGTTATGCTAATGTTACTAATGTTGTGGAAGTGATTTATTTTGATTGTAATTAATCTGTACGTATAAAATTTGTTGTTCTGAGTGACTGGTGCATCCTTGCGGAGCTTAACTCAACGGTTCGAGCAGTGTCTCTCTGCCACTTGTACTATAATCTCGGGTCCTTTAAGCGAGGCGTGAAAAAAGCATCTCACTAGGCCGCCATAGTGTGTGAGGCATCATTGTCCATGATCGCAATGAGGATAGTGACCACCACTCTTGGATGCGTCCATCAAGCAGAGTATACCTACAGCATGGACAGCTAAAACACAAAAAGCAATGACATAGTGAGCAACAATATCAGAATCAAAAACAACAATACCCGTGAGTAATAGGTACCGCGGGGTGCGATGTTCGCTACATATATTAGTTATACTACATATATATATTAGGTACAAACTTTAAATGTTGATATCTTCGCCTAAAAAGACTATATTCAAAAGTTGCATGGGCAAGATAGAAATAGAAATATCTTGATACTTACAACATATTCTTATATTGCCCGCAGCGTAAAAAAATTCCCCCGTTTTTGAATCATTCTTCATTGGTGCTCTACTCCTATTAGTATTAGCGTGATGATATATAGCCTATAGCCTTCCTCGATAAATGGACTACCTAACACTGAAATATTTTTTTAAATCGGAGCAGCGGTGTCTGAGATTAGCGCGTTCAAACAAACAAACAAACAAACCTTTCAGCTTTATAATTAATTATAATATAAGTATAGATGCCAAAATTGTGTGTACTAATTTTCTTAAAATATATTATATTTTACTAGGCGCCGTTTTCACCACAGCGATGAACCAGACCTTGGTAACGTAAAGCCTGCTGTATTTTTTTATGTATGGCTCTGCAAAAAAACGCACTTTACTTATGAAAATCAAAACCGTTTCGACTACTGCATTCATGAAGTGTACCTTTTTAAGATTCTCTTTAAACAATACTGCATGCTAGACAAAACTAACACTGATTTAAGAATAAATTAGACTATGAAAACATAATATTTAGATACACTTAATGTGCACAACATTGTGTCGGACTAGGTACGTCGTACAGCGTTTATTGTTCTGCGGCTTTTAGTATAATTATCGAACTGCTAAGTTGTGCACGCGCCTTCAGCCGAGCCGCTAGCCAACCATCAAGTGGCCTACTGACCGATCTCGCTGATCACTGTTAATTCATATAAATGGTGTTGCCAGGGACGTAAGTAGCTACTACACGATGGTCGATTGTACTGCCGTGTAATAGAATCATGTCCCATTTTAAACACTATGTGAAAAAAACATGACACATCTTACATATGGTCGTCTGGCATCTGATCTCGATCTAGGGCAGAGCCTGTATTATGGTAAACAGACTGTCGATAAACATACTCATATACTTCTAAATACATACAAGTTATAGAATCTACAGGCACAGAACAAGATGGTACTAATCACAGAATTATTTGTTCTGTGTGCTAATTGACCTCAGGGCTACTAACTAAGCAACTTTGATAGCCAACCACTAGACTAACAAACCAAGTCAACATAAAAAGTGTCCTGAATTTTAACTTGTTGATGTGATCGCGCGGTACAGGATCTATCCAAACAATGTTAATGCCTACATAAACGTGTACCACCGCCCGCCATAGGTCGGCGCGCTGCTACCCGCGTGCTAATCTCTCCTCTAAATCGAATTATCGATGTAATCGAAAAAGAGATGCCATTCGAATCTAAGAAATATTCTAATAAAATAATAAAAAAGTCTTGGGTAGAATTGGTATTAATTTTCTGCAATAATCATGGTTCTGAAGAAAAATAATTCTTCTTCTCCGACATCTCAGTTTTCGGTACAAAATCTATTAGCAAATTGCCTCCTACTCCATTCTCAATCAGTGTTAATGCCAAACTGCCGCGCGTACATGTTCTGTTATGGTTTCAACCGCGCGGCACCACGAGGTGACGTGAACTTAGCCTTAGGAGTTTGGGTATAATCTTTAAGAGGTACTTAAGAGATTACATTTCGTTAATCAGCAATAAAGTAATAAATGTACTAACGGTGTTGATTTATCATGCAGAACTTGGAATTTAGATCGTTCTTATTGTAGCGGCTATTAAGAAGGATTAGGAATGACTTGTCTAGTTTTAATTTTAAGTTTTATTTCATTTAAAAGGCTCTTAAACTCATTAGTAGCTATTATAGTTAGGCATTAAACATACATATAAACCTTAATTTTAACCCCTCTACCACCAACTCTCTTTTACTAGTAACTATATTACTAGTAAAGCTTTTTCTTGTAAACCATCGATCCTCACTATGACCTAATTCATTTTTTCCGTTTTACATATCGTTATCTAGAAACTCAATCTGCTATCAATATTTATATCGTGTATTACAAATCATTCTGCTATGTTATCAAGGTGCTTCATTTATCAAGTTTGTGGCGTTAAGTTAAGATTATCAGATATGTTTTGACATGGCTCCCGCATACTAATAGCAATCCCGTCATGAACTTTCGAAGCGCTGTATTTTGATTCCTATATTGTTATGTACTTTCTTACAACCTAACGTTAAAGTTCTCGCTCAAGCTCTGTTTTTGACTTCACGTGCATTCATCCTGCTTTTACTCTTACGCTTTATCAAGGAAGCCATTTGTCTATGTCCGGGAGTGGACTGCGATCAGCTGATGATGATGTCATCATACCAGCCGTATAATCGGAGCTATTTTCAGTCACGTGTTGTGTATAAGAATGATCTTGTAGATAACATGATCGTAGGTATATACAACTAACATCAGCTGTCACCTTGTCATTAAATCCTACTCCGTCCCGTTTTCTATTTGGCTGATTGTTATATAGTAATATATCTTATCAATAAATATCATTATCACAATTCATAATTCATAGGCTGATTGTAAAATCGTGTTGAGTAAGACATCCATCCTAATTTTCACTGGGCTTTTGATTAATACAACGACGCGTATATTTAGACCTGACACATTTAACTTAGTATTTACTACGAAAAATTGATTATGTCAATGTAATTGTCGCGATTAGATAACGCGCACGCTGATAGCTAAATGACAACAGGACACCTCGCGCTACACTTGCCGGAACTGTATTAGCCACATATTTACGTACATACAGACGTATGATACGCCCACATTTCACGCAGCTATTGTTAGTCCCACTTACTTAATAAGGGTCAAGTGGACATTAACTGGATACTTTCACATGAGAAACGAAAGAAAAGGTAGATAGAAAGAAAAAGCAATGTAATAGATTATATAAATATGTATATGCTCGAACCCACTGACTACTTACCAGCGTTGCCAGATTTATATTTAGTCAAATTGGGATTTTGAAACATTGTAGTGAAAAAAAAGCGGGATGTAAATAAACGTATTATGACACATGAGTACGAGTGACTAAAAAAAGGTCGTTCGCAAAATTTTTGTTTACATAATCCCTAATTATCCCTCGTGAAAAAAACTAGTAAACAACTAGACGATGAGTTAATTAGACATGGTGCTTCCATGGCTAACTAGTAATCCCCAAAAAGCGAGACACAACCCGTCCCGCACGGGACGTTACAATTCTGATTCAAAAACAGGACGTCCCGCCAAAATCGGGACGTCTGGCAACGCTGCTGCTTACTGTACAAAATTATATTTATTGACTTCATTATAATCAAAGCTTTCTTCGATATAAGTTCTTAGCAACATAACACTAGATAAACTGTACCTACAGGTCTACGACAGGAAATTCATTCGACGCTTCATCTGGGGACACGTAGTTGCAGTTGCCCTATTGAAAGTTTCGAATACATTTGTTAAACAATCAATCGCACTAACCGGCATCGAAAGCATAGGAGTCACAAATAGATCTAATAAAATATAGTTAGCATAGACATTACTCTGGTGTCGAAATCCACGTGGACAGTAGTCCATTGAAGGACTGCTAAATTACACGAAATTAATTTAGTATATTTTGTGTTTCAGGGCTACGCACCATTATACGATCCATTTGAGCAGTTCTTCTCGCGATATGTGTACCGGCGCGTGAAGCACTGCTTCAACAGACCGATCTGCTCGGTACCAGGTGCCGAGGTTGTTCTCAAAGAGCGTTGCACTGATGACCATAATTGGACGTTCAGGTACATACTGCTTACGGCTGAATCTTTCCCACAGCTAAGAACATTCTATAGGCTTTCCGTCAACCAAACGAAACCATTATTGCCATGATGTACAGAACCTCGGTCTTAAAATGCTGAGACTACTGGTGCTGTTATATTCATGTCATGGTGGTCAGGGTACTGTATAATTGTGTGTAGTGATACATGTACAAGATTTTAAATATAATTATGTTCAACGCATAACCAAACATTGGCGCAAAGCTTGTGGAAAAATCGAAAAAGATTAGCATTAAGATTTGTAGATAAGTATATGAGTTAGTAGAGCGAAATATTTAGTGGATCCAGGGTCTAACACGGACGGATACTAAGAAACAAATAGTTTAAATAGTACGTTTGATAAGTTAACAAATTGTCAAATTTATTGATTCATGAGGGAGTACCGGACATATCAAAACTATTACAACCCATATGATTTGGCTATTACTTTTTATAATGAGTACAAAATTTGAACTGTCTTGTCTGCTGGGAGAAATACTGCACTTCCTATTACATATGTACAGTAATAGCATCATTTACTAATAAATCGAACAAATATTTAACAAACCCAACATTGCTATGAGATTAACAGAAAATCTCAAAAAAAAAGTACTGGAGGTCAATTCTTGTAATAAGAAGATTCAAGTTTTGTTTCTACCCTATAAACTTACATTTCGAAGATGGTTTTTAACAATTTATTTAGATACTGTTGTAAAGAAATGCGAGAATAACTTTTTCTCAGTCATGATTCAAGTGTGTGTGTGTGTGTGTGTGTGTGAAGTGTGTCAAATGTTTTTGATGACAAATGACTAAGGTGCTGATTCATTTCGGTGTATCATTGTGCATAATTGCGAGTTCTGTGTGTAATGATGTCAAACGTACTGGCAGTAAGTAGGTTTCTACTGGTCCGACCAACAGCGTACCCACATAGGCCACGTACTGAGAAGTAGTTGTGCACAGACGTGCCCGCGCCGCGCCCCCCGACGACCCCGCCCGCCCCCGCCCCCGACAACCCCGCGCTAATAACTGGAACTTGAGGTACCACACTGGTCTGTTCCTGGCGACACGCAGACTGACCCCGTCTAGCGTCAACTACAGGCATTCTTGCACTAAATAATATAATCAATAACCTTCCACTGAGGTTACCGACTGTTGACGCTAACGGCATCACCCTGTGGGTTGAAAGTAGCACGCTGTCCGTGGTTTAGTCGTTCATGTATCTATCTAACTAGATAACTGTCGGATTTATTTTTGTGTTTTTAGTCGTTGTATAGAAAATGTTGTGATATTATTTAGAACAAGCCATAAAACAATGTGTAATTTTAGAATATCAACATGTCTCTCTCTGAGCGACGTAATCGCTTCGTGACTAAGCCCTCATTAAATAAATAAAAATTAAAAATGTCTCTCAGTTTTGAGTTAAACAAACTATTGTGTTAAAAATTCGGAGAGTTTGGCGTTATTTAGAAAATATCACGTTGTTTATTGTTCCTTTTTGTTTATTTATGTCTTTTCAAGTATCCCCTTACTTGTATTTTTTTTCTGATGTAGCATTCTAAATTCAATAAACACATTTTAATGTTAAAAAAACAATACGTTCTTATCGTATAAAATATGTGTATTTAATGGAGTAATTTTGCTTATCGCTGAACAAATGTTACTGTTTTAAGTAAATTAGTGTACAATTAGATTTTTATGTTTCTTGTTGTATAATTTTTTTCAATCATCTTGCAACTGTTCTGATACACCTAATACGAGGATGTCATAATCTACATTGTCCTTTATTACACTTGTGTCCCTTAAAAATAAATTACTTTAGCGGCAAATCGACCGTAGAGTAAAGTCTAAGTTTTTAGCCTTTCTTCCATTGTCGCCCGTATTTCACTACAACGTCGAAAGAGGCGAACATATCTAAGAGCACCTCGTATCGTAAATAGTCTTAGTAGAGATATAGTTGCGCCCGGCAGTCTTCAACGGGTGGGTCCATTTCGTGACGGTTGCAGGTTCACAGGTACGAAGCGGCGCTGCATCAACCTGGGCTCCTACAACTACCTCGGCTTCGCGGAAGGCGAGGGCGGCAGCACGCACGCCGACGTGGCGGAGGCCACGCGCCGCCTCGGCCTCGCCATGTGCTCGTCGCGCGCGGAGCTCGGCGACACGGAGCTGCACCGAGAGCTCGAGCTCACCACGGCTAAGTTCCTCGGCGTGGAGGTGAGTCTCCGACGATAGAGTGTGGTCATGCAGTTAGGGCGAGTGTGTGTGACGGTGGTCGATGTTGCAGTCGGCGATCGTGGTGGGCATGGGGTTCGCGACCAACACGCTGGCGCTGCCGGGGCTGCTGGGCCCTGGCGCGCTGGCGCTGAGCGACGCCAACAACCACGCGTCGCTGATCCTGGGCATGCGCCTGGCCCGCGCCACGGTGCGCGTGTTCCGCCACAACGACATGCGCCACCTGGAGCAGCTCGCGCGCGCCGCGCTCGCAGAGGGCAAGTGGCGCAAGATTGTTATCGTGAGTCCTTCAAATTTACTTTCCGATAATTTGTCTCCTTCATTTAAGCACAGTGGTTACTAACCGCTTTAGTCTATCGGTTAACGCATGTAGCTACTGATGATGAAGAGGTCTTGGTTTGGGTTCCCGGGTCGAGCCGAAAGTATTTTTGGGTTTTTCTTACAAAAATCTTAATAACAAGCACGGAGTATGGAAGTATGGAGTACGTTATACCGACAGTTTCGGTTCAACATATATGGCAATTCTGATTGGAAAGTTATTGTCTTCAAATACACTGATAACTGATAGAACTTTTGAATTCAGTTCGCTCACAGGATTGCGGGTTCGAATTAGTTGCCTAGTGGAAAAACTAAAATGCAGCTAAAAACGGTTCAAGTACCCGCCTCGAAATATTTTTCTGACAAATAAGCCGACCCGAATCCCTTGTTACTTCGAGTACCATTTACCCATTGTTGTAATAAACACATTCCAGGTAGTAGAAGGCGTGTACAGCATGGAAGGTTCGATCTGCCCGCTGGCGGCGCTGGTGGCGCTGAAGAAGCGGCTCGGCCTGCAGCTGTACCTGGACGAGGCGCACTCCATCGGCGCGCTGGGGGGCCGCGGGCGGGGGGTCACGGACTACGCGGGGGTGGACCCCAACGACGTGGACGTGCTCATGGGCACCTTCACCAAGAGCTTTGGAGCCGCCGGCGGGTACATCGCCGGTAAGTGTGTTTGCATTGGTTCAAATAAAGCTAATAAAAAAAAATACCAAAAATTACTAGTGGGTCACAAGAGTGGTGGTCACCATACTCATTGCGAATGCAGCAACGGAGCATGGGGACCTGTTACGGGGTGGGTCTAGAAGTTCTTTTTAAAAAAACAATTTTAATTAAGACTGAAATATTATTTAATTAAAAATCAATAAAATTACATAAATACTTAGTGCCCTCAACGAAATCGGAAATAAGTCTGATGTCATATATTAAAATATCGTTTAGAATGAATTGCGTCGCTTACGTCAATGCAAACAATGCATTTTGTTTTATATGGAATGCCGGGGTTGCGACATCGTAACAGACCAACACTATGGGATCCTAGTGCATCATTGGACCGCACGAACGCTGTTATTATAGGTTGATCTTCCGTGCGAGGGCAGTACCGGGGCGGTCGAGCCGGCCCGTTGATGCTCTACTACTTATAAGTTATAAGTGCATGTTGTCGGTGTGCAGGGTCTCGGCGCTTGACGTCATGGGTGCGTGCGCTGGGCCACGCGCACACGTACGCGCACGCCATGGCGCCGGCGGTGGCGCAGCAGATCGTGTGCGCCATGCGCGCGCTCGACACGCCCGCGGGACGCGCGCGCGTGCACCAGCTGCGGGACAACACGCACTACTTCCGCAACAGGTACACACACACACACACACACACACGCGCACGCCATGGCGCCGGCGGTGGCGCAGCAGATCGTGTGCGCCATGCGCGCGCTCGACACGCCCGCGGGACGCGCGCGCGTGCACCAGCTGCGGGACAACACGCACTACTTCCGCAACAGGTACACACACACACACACACACACACGCGCACGCCATGGCGCCGGCGGTGGCGCAGCAGATCGTGTGCGCCATGCGCGCGCTCGACACGCCCGCGGGACGCGCGCGCGTGCACCAGCTGCGGGACAACACGCACTACTTCCGCAACAGGTACACACACACACACACACACACACGCGCACGCCATGGCGCCGGCGGTGGCGCAGCAGATCGTGTGCGCCATGCGCGCGCTCGACACGCCCGCGGGACGCGCGCGCGTGCACCAGCTGCGGGACAACACGCACTACTTCCGCAACAGGTACACACACACACACACACACACACACGCGCACGCCATGGCGCCGGCGGTGGCGCAGCAGATCGTGTGCGCCATGCGCGCGCTCGACACGCCCGCGGGACGCGCGCGCGTGCACCAGCTGCGGGACAACACGCACTACTTCCGCAACAGGTACACACACACACACACACACACACGCGCACGCCATGGCGCCGGCGGTGGCGCAGCAGATCGTGTGCGCCATGCGCGCGCTCGACACGCCCGCGGGACGCGCGCGCGTGCACCAGCTGCGGGACAACACGCACTACTTCCGCAACAGGTACAAACACACACACACACACACACACACACACACACACACACACACACACACACACAACAATAATTTATACGCATTTCACTCATACTTAAAACACAAACATTACATAAAAAAAACATATTCCGCTTTTTACTAACTTACACCTTATATACAGGGTGGATAGGACAATACGACATTTATTTGAACTAGACATACCTACACATGTTACAAGTCCACTTACAAAATTTAAATAAAATCAGTTCAGTAGTTTAGATACAGCACTCTATTTTTCGTTTTTAAAATTTACTACACGATGTACCTAATAAAACACTATCATCAAGAGGTTAACGACCGTATGTATGACCTACAGTCGTTAACACCTTGATCCAAATTAAACCAATCGTAAACGTAAGCTGTTGCTTCGTCGTTCGCCGTTCGGTACTTTAGAAACTTACCTACCTACCACAGTGCTTGTGCTGTTGCCGCTCTGTTTAATCAAGCAGATTCTAAACTTAAATTACAAATAGTGTCCTTATTGGTGTTAATCATTTAAGATATATAGTTTGATTGGATTTTTTATATCAATTCTGGGATAAATTATACAATCTCAAAGTAAACTAACTCATTTAACTAGGCCTAGGCTATACTCTCGTATACCAGATACAACCCTCTTCTTTTTCCTATCTTGTTTTCTCTCCATCCTATGGTTGCCTGTAAGAGATTGCGTCCGGACGATAAGGCCGCCGATTGTACCTATTACCTTATCTTGTTTTAAGACCCTTCGTAATTTACCTGGTATATAATAGAGACCTTATTATTATTACTATTACACCGCACACCTCTCATAGTACTTCACCTCATTTCATTCCATGAGTGTTGTAAAAGCCGACTGAGCGAGCAAACTTACGCAAGACAACATCACTACAAAGAGAATGTAATCTTAAAACCATATACCGACCCGTGTGGCCAGCGCGGCATATATTAGACCGGAATCTCTTCTGAACTATTAAAATATATTGATGTGGAATAGTACTCGGGCCAAGTAGAGTGCCCTGCGGTACACCCTTGCAAATTACCCTCGGTATAGATTTATAATGTATTTATTAATGCCTATTTATAAGTTGTGTTAAAAATTATGAAACAGAAATTAACTATTCAAATGAATACTGACGTGATTATCCTTTTAAAAAAGTGTTGTAACGAGATCTACGAAATAAAACGCCTTCTGAATATCTGTTACGTGCCTAAAATAAGTGACGTCTTTCTGTATGTTTTAATTTCTTTTCAGATCATATAATTTGATTAAATAATATTATTATGCAATATATTTATTAATTTAGATTTAAAATTTTTACATAAATTGGTTAATGGTAATATAAACTGCCCTCATTTGCTACAAAAAGTTAACATTACGATCTCTCATAGGCCCCCGCGATTAACTAGATACTCCTTGTTCACGCCTAAGAGGTCCAAAACAAACCTAGGACAATTCTCTCCTCTAAATAGACTCCAAGCAGAGTATAATTCTATCAGTAAAAACAAGGACATCGATATATTTTACTTAAGTTTACCATCTTTTAGGAAAAAAATTTAATTAATAAGCTAGGATAAACGTATTTGATTCCATTATATATTAAGTATATTGATTATATATTTGACTGTGTATGGTGACCTCTTTGGAATTTCCGAATAATTTACTTGTTACTCTTATGTTTTAATTAAGTACTTTTGTTATTATTATTTTTTTTAAGTTAAGGGATGCCTTATGCGCCCAACTATCTGTTTAAACAATAGTTATGCTTTTCGTGGCAACCTATAATTAAGGCAGCACCAATATTTGTACATTACTGTAAGTGCCACTTAGCTTTTAAGGTGTATGTTCTTGTTGGTTGTCCAAATAAAATAAAAAAAAATTTAGTGACGTAACATTATGATTGTGACGATTTTCGGGTGTGATCAATAATATTTCATACATTTGTATTCGATTTTGCAGGTTACGCGAAATGGGCGTGATAATTTACGGGCATCCTGATTCACCCGTGGTTCCTATGCTAGTGTACACATTCAGCAAGATGGCGGCCACCGTGGAGCGCCTCACAGAGAGTGGCATCGCAGCAGTGGGCGTGGGCTTCCCCGCAACGCCCCTGAACCAAGCGCGGATAAGGTAAGGCTCTTATATATGTACTCCGATATATATTACATATTTTCTAAATCTCTTAATCATTCGAATAATATTGGTGTCACTTTTAACTTGGTTAAGGTTTGTGTAAGTTTGTCTAGAAGAGATTGCTTTCGGCAATATGGCTGCCGGCCCGCCCTTTGTACATTATACATTCGTCATTTTATGTATTCTCTTTTAAATCTGACTTTACTACCTCGGTGGCGTAGTGGTAGCGTATGCGACTGCTAAGCTTGAGGTCTCGAGTTCGATTCCCGGGTCGGATCAAATGTTTGTATGATCTGCAAATATTTGTTTCGGAGTTTGGGTGTTTTCTATGTATAATATGTATGTATTAACAAAAAAAGTATAATATATAAGTATTTATATCAGTTGTCTAGTACCCATAACACAAGGTTTGCTTAGCTTGGGACTAGATGGCGTTGTGTGTTAGATGTCCGGAATATTTATTTATTTATTTGTAATGCGGAGTACAAATAAAGAGTTATCTATTTATATATCTATAGGTATATCTTGGTGTGTTGACCGTGAGTTGCAATTGCTACTATCAAAATATAGGAATGGTGACTTTTCCTTGGGGAGCGTTCAAGTATTACGTAACTCAATTTGGGGGAAGGAGGGGTCTCGTAAACCGTTACGATGCGTTACAGGGGCGGGAGGGGGTCTTTTTATAACACATTATGGTTTCTTTTTTTAAATAAAAGATTAGGGAATTAAAACTCCCAAATTGGCAACCCTTTTCGTTTACGTTTTACGGGGAATCCCTCGATTAGCAAAAACTAAGGAGAAAAACAATTGCGTGTAAAGCCAAAAATTTATAAAACATAAACATGACATTTGAGTGTTACGTAGCGTTTAGATAGAGGGGGTCGAACAGAAAAACGTTACGATGCGTTACAGGGGGGAAGGGGAGGGTTCAAAAAACTTCAAAAGTTGCGTTACGTAATACTTGAACGCTCTCTTAACTCTCATTACGTCCACGTTTATTGTATTAGCCGAAGGTTAACGCTAGGCTATTGCTGTCGGCAGGTTCTGCCTGTGCGCGTCCCACAGCCGCGCGCAGCTGGACGCGTGCCTCGCCGCCGTGCAGCGCGCCGTGCACGCGGTGGGGCTGCGCTACTCGCGCCGGGCCTGACGTCACACGCACCTCGCACACCACACCACACACCGTACAAACAATACACACTCAACCTAATAAATTCTTTTCCCATTATTATAATATGTCTATTATTTCAACCAATATGTAAATTGCCGGTAAACTGGTACGTCATAGTGCTCTTTGAGTATTTTATAAGGCCCAATGAGATTGCCTCTCAGTCGGTGTTCTTGTGATTAATCCTAGATATTTTAGCCGTTGTTCACTGGTGCTAATACGAATCGTGTGAACCATATTCTCTGCACTGCCTCTATAGTCGTTCCAATACTTTATTTAACTTTTGACAGATCACGCACATAAAGTTTTGTAATAATTTTTGATACAATGTACTACAGATAATACTGAACTTTATGGGCGGGCTCCGCCTACTTAGGGATGTGTCATTCGTAATTAATGACCACAGACTATAAAAACGGTTTTGAAATAAATCGATTATCGATTATATTAATAAAACATACAATAAAATTATTGTGATTATATTTTATATCAAATCACGTAAAAAGCTTTATTATTTTGCATTAAAATGCCCTAAATGTCTGTTTCAATCCATAAATAATTTGCGTAATGAAAACAGTTCCATCGTACTCGTACCTAGTAATGGGATCGAATGTATTCGCCGCAAATTAATGAATCTAAAATAATTGTTTAGACTTACTATAGTTGGTTCAAATAAAAACTACCTGCGGTACCTACTTGTAATGAACAGGTACAAAATGTTGAAATTCGTAGTAATTTACGGATTAAAAATAAAACAACCAAAAGAGGTACTGTAATACTAATTTTAATTATAAAGAATCGTCTTCTTCGTATGACCAGGAATCATCATCACTTGAGTTCTCAGTAATATTGATTATCATTTCTTGGATAGATTGTCGAATTGTCGAATGCAACATCCCGATCCCAATCCGACATTATCACCTTCTTTGTTTTTTCTACAACATTCGCCCAGTTTTCTGGAGTTAATTTTTCACACGCATTTTTCAGTAAATTCAGCATTTTTCTTGCGGTGAAAGGAGGAGTTGTATTGTTCCTCGCAGCATATCCTTTAACTTGTGCCCAGATCATTTCAATTGCATTATATTGGCAGTGATATGGGGGAATTCTGAGGACGGTATGCCCATGCTCTGCTGCCATTTCATCTATGACGTATCGTTTTGGCAGCTTCTTTGTTTTTAATATCTTTACTAACTCTACTTTTAGTAGGGACTCATTCACCTCTTCGCCATTGTCACGGAGCCAGTTTATAATTTCATGTGTTTTGTTGGCCTGTGTTGGTATTTTATTAATTTGACGAGAGTGATAAGGTGCATTATCAATAAATATTATTGATGGCTCTTCGAGTGATGTAAGCATTTCTCTGAACCACTTTTCATACACGTTCGAATTCATCTCCTCATGATAATCTCCTGTTTTCTGGGATTTAAAAGCTAATAGAGCGCCTGGCACAAATCCTTTTACTGTTCCTGCATGACAAATAATCAGTCGTTCGCCTTTTCCCATTGGTACTGTAGAAGTGGAGCCAACGGTGTTGTCAGTCCAAGTTTTTGACAGCGTATGATTCGCATTGAGCCAAGTTTCATCTGTGAAAACAACATTCGACCAATCTTCTATTTTTTTTGCTTGTCTTAAAAAATCGCATCTATACAAAGCAATATCATTGCGTTCCATTAAAATTTTTCGTTTGTCACATTTTTGGAATAACATTCCAATGTCTTTCAATACCTTTGTCAGAGAAGATTTTTGACCACGGAACAAACCACTATTTCGAAGAGATTGTGTTAGTTTTTTTAATGTTGGAATCTCTTTTCTTTGGTAATAGTCGTATATATGACGACGAATAGCATCAGCGTCAAAATTGTCAACGGCTGTAACTTTACTAGGCGGACGTTTTTTCTTAGGTGTAGATAGCTTATTCTGTTCCATGCCACTGCTGCCGTAGCCTTCTTTTGTTATTTTTGCCACTGTTGGAGCACTAATACCTAATGCTGCTGCAACACGGTCTCTAACTTGAGTCACTGGTATAAGAGGCCCACCATTACGGCTTTCCTTTTCAAAGTATTCACGAAGTCGCAAGACAAACTCTCTTGTTTGTCCTTTGAGTACTTTCTTTTTTGGCATTTTGACAGTAACGAAGGCAGGAACGATACGCTCAACTCAACCAAACGTGAGAATTCACAAATAAATCAATACGGAGGAATATAAATAAATACTCAACTATATTGAAGGTTACTCATTGAAATACTGTAGATTATTTTAAAATAGACATAGAGAGATTTAATAAAGATCATCAATAGTTTAACAAATACAATATTAACCACTGAATTACAACACAATACAATAATACATTTTGAAAATTCAGTTCCTTTTATATATTTTTTCATGACATAGAACCGTCATATTTGAACAACATTCTTTTAATCCATTTCTTCTTTATTTTGACAAAGGAGGTCGCACATTGAAACACATAGAAATATGAAGTACGAAATTATCTATAAAATAATGAGTTTGTTAAATCGATTAAAACTTCTTAATGCATAAAATCGATCGATGAAAGAAATCGAATAGGTAACGGGTCAGGGTATCACTATTTGATTAAGTATTAGAGCTGTCAAAAGTTAAATAAACTATTGGAACGACTATAGTAACAAAATGTCTTTTTAATGGTTCCGTACCTTAAAAGGAAAAAACGGAATCCTTATAGGATTACTTAGTTGGCAGTCTGTCTGACAAGAACCTTTTTCTCAGGAATGCGTGGAGGTATCAAGCTGAAACTCATATCAAACAATCAGGTCTACTGTCCCTTGCTGTGAAAAATTAAACTTTTAACCCAACGCAATCAAAAGATACAGCCGCTTATATTGCAAATTTTCGACAATCATAGATGCTATAATATACTATATATAATCAGAATGCTAGGTATATGAGCTATCCACTTGAAATCATTTGATATAATGACGCCTAGATCTGAAACTCGAACGATTAACAATTGTTGGTGCCCAATGTAATAATATTTTATGAGGATTGTCGTTTCCAATATGTAATTGTTAGCGCTTAATGTCATTAATAATTCTTGAATTCAGTTATAAATGGTGTTTATATAATTTTGCATGTCCTGTGACTGGATACAGGGGTTTCCAAAGAATTTTGTGTTATCAGCAAACAAGGATAAAGGCAGCTTGAGGACACTATTAAGATCAAGTCAGGCAAAGGATAAAGAGTAGTGGTCCTTTTTTTAAAATACGTGTAAAGAAGAAAAATTCAGAAGACTTCCCGTTTGAAAGGTTTCTAAGAAGCGCATTTCTTTTGTATAGTAATAAACTGACAATAATGGTTTACAATCACATGATGCATAGCCAATCGTTGTGACTGACAAATAGGCTACTTGTAACGGTTATTTGGACCTACTTATGCAACAAGGAACCAATCCACACACATGCCGAAATCAAAGATTTCAAATGTTAGTGGATTGGTTCCTTACGAAACCCTAAAAATAGAGTTTCCTTAACAAACACATCTTCAGAACTTCAGTACGAAAATAGATAACATACAAGAAAACAAGGTAAATAGTGTACCTAGTTGATATGAACGATAGCGGGCGATGTAACACAATATCATAAACGCGATATCTGCGCTGACACACTGCGCTGCTTCGTTATTCCTATCTTAACTCGAAATATATAAATATAGTACTAATATAGGTACGAGTTTATTAATCTCTTTCCTGTTGGCCGGTGCTGTTGAGCCTATTTACTCACACACGATTAGATATGTTATAAGGACAGTGTATTTGATAATACACCGACAACTTCATCTTTCATAGTAACCACTAGCAACTAGGCTGTGCCGTGGGAAAAACGAGTTAGCATTCTGCTCGGTGGTGCAGTGGTAATGTAGATATGCGACTGCTGTACTTGAGGTCTTGGGTTCTTCGAGTAAATAAATATAAATAACTAGCTGACCCACATAACCTCGTTTACGTCTCATATTGCCCGTAGCCCGTTTTTGTAACATTCTTCACTAATGTTCCGCTCGACTTTTTTTTAGTTCCGGGCATTTTTAAACCTTCCCCGGACTACGACAAATCTTTTAAAACCAAAATCGGCTAAATCGGCCGAGCCGTTCTCGAGTTTTAGCGAGACTAACGAACAGCAATTCATTTTTATATATATAGATAATATTATAAAGAGGTTAAGTTTCTAATTTTGGTTGTAGGGGGTAATCTTTGGAAGTACTGATACGATCCTGAAAATTTCACTACAGAAAGCGACTCTATTCAGGAGTGATATATAGTAGGTTACATATCACTCCTGAATAGTGTATTTTATTATTATTGAACAAAATGTTCGTTAAAAATAGTATTTGTCAATCATGTCGAAGAAGAGCTGGCGAGAAAATTAGTAAATAAATGTTGGTTTCATCTGCAAGTATTTATTTCGGAGTACATTTTCTAATCGTGTATAAATTTTCTGTTAATAGTATGTATGAATTTCCAAAAAAAAAGTATTTGTATCAGTTGCCTAGTACCCATAGTACAAGCTATGCTTAAATTAGGACTTAATGGTGCTGTGGGGATTTGATAGAATATTATTATTATTCTGGGCACTATAGGAAATTCATTAGAACCTTTAAGTTTTGTATATTGTTTATGTGTAAGTACCTATAGGCATGTTGTAATTTAGCAGGAAAACATTTTGTCGAACTGATTAATAGACCTACTGCCGCTAACAACATTCTTAGAAAAAATAAAAGTGTAAATTATTAGAAACAAGCAGAACCCCGCGGTGTTACCCGCGGTACGACAATAACTGCAGGTAACGCCGCGAGCAGAAGCTATATCTTTATAAATTGTAGTCTATGTGTGATTCTGATGTATAAGCTATATTATTGTAAAGTTTCATCAAAATCCATTGAGTAGTTTTTGCGTGAAAGAGCAATAAGCATCCATCCATCCATACTTACAAACTTTCGCCGTAATTAGGTCGCAGTCTTCTAAAATTATTTCTATTGTTAATGTAAATGTAAATGATTTCAACAATCATGGAATGTAAAAATACCGTGAGTTAATTGCCGTTTCATTTTACTATAATATTTATTATCATTTATTATATTAATATTCAACTTTAATGTCGAAGTAATTGATAGCAAGACCTTGATCCCGTAACACTCCAACAACTCACACCGCAGTTGCAGGTTTCATACACCCTCAACAATCAGAGGGTTTGCATTATGTTCCAGTAGTGGCCAGGATTCGTTCCCGTCTAGGCAAATATAAATTCCGATATTAGCTGTTATGTCGTTATTATTAAATAATAACACGAACAATCGCCGTTGGCCATGGTCCGTACGAACGTTCCTATCTAGTAAACATACAATTTATGCGTCTGTTTATCAGTGTTTAGGTTAAAAAGTTATATTTGCGACATTATCTTTTTAAATGTTGACCTCAAACGTTGTTCGGCCCATATAGTCGTGCGTCGTTTGCTGAAATCGCTCAATGATTCACATCTACCTACTCGTATATCGGCTTATCACTCCAACACCAAGATAGCCAGATAACGATGTTTCGGGCGGTGCTTTTCGCGGGACGTCTGCGCGATGCTCAGTGAACACCACCTGTACTTGTTGGAACACAGTGGCCACTGTTGATGTGTGATTAATTGTGTTGTGTGTGTAAGATGCGCGTGTGTGCTGTGGCTGTGTGGCAGCTGCTCCTCGCAGGAGTTGTGCTCGCCAATCTCAACGTCTCCGTTGTTAGAAGACAGTGAGAAATTAATCAATGTTATTTTTATAAGTGGCCATGAATATCGTTTTAACTTTAATTGTATACAAGCATAGATGAATGATGAAAATGCGGTGTTTCATAACAGGTTAAGCTTCGAGGAAACCCACGTGTTGGTGGTAGACGCGTCGGTCGAGTACATACTAGAGTTTACGCCGGTAAGTTTGATTGGATGTGAGCATTGAAGCCAAACTTTTATACACAAACTAGCTGAACCCCGCGGTGCGACAATAACCGCGAGCAACGCCGCGAGGCGAAGCTAGTATCTTTATAAATTGTAGTCATGTATTATTTATATGTATAAGCAATATTATTGTAAAGTTTCATCAAAATCCGTTTTGCGTGAAAGAGCAACCAACATACTCACAAACTTTCGCGTTTTTTAATATTAGTAGGATGTGTTGCAAAAATACCAGAAACTAAAGCACTATCTGCAGATATGACCTTGTTATTGTTTGTACGAACTGACTACAATTTAGGTACGCACAAATTCCTTGTTTGAAAATGTATGAATTATTTATAAAATTAGCTATAAAGTAAATACTATTTTGCTGTTAGCACGTTTCGCAGCCCGTGCTAGCTCGTATGCAGATGTAATGCCTACCTGAAAGTAATTTAGAAGGCGCTTATGTACCTACAGAATTTTTATCAGTTAAACAAACAGGCGGGATTATTCCAGCATACTTAGACGAGTTTCCTGAGGTACCCATAATGAGCGATCTATTCTGAATCTGAGATCACATCGTGCACGTATTGCTTGTTGCAATACCTTGCTTAATTATACCTACACATGACTGTGATTCATTTAAATAAGAAATTGTAAGAATCTAGGTATATAAATAAAAACATTTATATTTAAATATATTTATTTACTGGTGAGCGCCTATACTCGTTGCGCTGTAGCATGGTGCAGGTGACATTTGCCTGTACGACATTGACATCTATCAGTACCACATAACTAAGGGATGTGACGTTATGCAATTCATTTTTATCGCTAACGATGCTCGCAGCATAAATCTAGTTCTCTTTAATATTGTTATGAAAATGAGTGGGTTATTCAGTTGTGCAGTGTAACTGTTATTTGTTTGTTGAGTTCGTTGTTATTACCATGTCTAAGCATACAAAAATAAACTGTTTTGGGTAGTCAGGCCAGGGAGGTTGTTGTTCGTTAATAATATCCGTCACAGATTCAGATGATGAATTGAGTGACAATTCAGATGTTCCTGACTTTGATATGAGTTGGAGGAATAAAATGTATTTTTTCTTAGCAACCTTTTAAGCAACCTTACCATATAAATGTTCTGTTGTATTATTATAGACCAATTTTAACAATAAAAAATGACCGTTTCTTATTATGAAAAATATCGACTATACATCGTAGCAGTACATCCCATCACTAAATACTTCTATGGCATTACGTCATACGCATAACACTGCTTAATTTTTCATTAAATTTGATTTTATTTGTAGATTAGAACATTCTGGTTTGGTTTAATTTAATTTACTACAGTTATTAATGATTTAATATATTGCGAATGTGGTACTGCTGAAATACTCAGTCATAATTTATAAATCGCGGCAACTTTCAAGAGTGAAACGAAGTGTTACTGAAACTGTCACCCGCACCAAGCTACAACGCATAGAGTATAGTGCGAGTATATTTCAAATCAACTTGCTCTCGGCGGTGACTGCGTTATGCGCTGCGATTGGCCCGCACTGATCTCCTCACATTTAGATATTGTTTATTTATTTTTAGTTTTAGCATACCTGTTGTAAATAAAATAGATGTAAGACTAGAGATCTTATCTTTTAATATGAAAATTAGTTGTGTTAAGCGCACTACGATAGAACTTTAACAGGTGTAAGCTAAAATGTGACGAGATTGTAGAGTATACGATCGTTGTGCTGAGGTCTTGAATGCGATTTCCGGGTCGAACCAAATGTTTGTATGATCTGCAAACATTTGCTTCAGAGTTTAGGTATTTTATAAATATAATGTGGATTTAAGTATAAAAAGTATTATATACTTTTATTGTATCAGTATCAGTCAATCTAGGTTTTATAGTACAAGCTTTGCTTAGTTTGAAACTAGATAGGTGGAGGCCTGATGTCACAAATCTATAGGTACTTAATATTATAAAGCTGAAGAGTTTGTTTATTTGAACGCGCTTATTTCAGGAAGTACTGTTCCGATTTATAAAAATATTTCACTGTTAGTCCAGAGGCGCCACCTTATGCAATTAAATAATATTGCTATAAGTAAAAATTGAAAATCTAAAATTATGTAAATGTTACTAAAATAAATTAATATTGTTAGTTATTGAGACTACAGAAGACTATAGGCATATATCGTCACGCTACGACAAAAAGCGAGCGTTAAAGATGTAAAAAATCAGCGACAGCAGATAATATACAGGGTGTAAAAAGACGACTACCGAAAACGAAAGGGGCTGATCCAGCAACCCAAAACTTATTAAAAAAAACAAACAGTTGTCTTTAAAAAAAAAATGTAGCTTGAAAAAACAATGTGTCAAGGTTTTTATTAATTTCAGATGCCAGCAATGTACAACATGACGCGCCCGCGCGCTCTGTCGCGGTCATTGCACTCACCCGGCCGGCTGTTTTGATATTAAAATACATTACTGTTTTATTGATTTTATTTGTTTTTTGGTTTTCTAAATGAGATAATTAGGTAGTTTGGGTCCTGTCATGTTTTACTATGTGTATGTAAGCAGAAAAAACATAAAACGACTTAGATAAATTAATATTTTTTTTGAGATTTTTTTTTCGCTAAACCTATTCAGTATCATGGTCTGATTGCAACCCCCTAGTTTTCGGTAGTAGTCTTTTTACACTCTGTATATTTAGATGTTAGCACACTATATGTAACCTTTTTCATGTTAAACAAATTTGTTGCCGCCGTTATAACATCACGCCATGGCCAATAGGAGACGAAGACGAGGATGCGTGGTTCAGCTTTTAAAAATATGAACATCATTTACTCCTGGCTAGGTGGATGACCAAGGTCTATGGCCAAGTCGCATCTTTATGAAGCTGGAGGGCGGCGACATCGCACATCCGCTGCTCGTCACTGCCCGACAAAGAACAGGTAATATGTTAAACCTTAGTGCAGTTCATCAGTTCATGTCGCTATCTTTCATATCATTTTGATTGACTCAATGCTGCAGTGGTGGCCAATGCGCCTGGTGTGCTTGTGATCACGAATTTGATTTCCGGGTCGAACCAAATGTTTGTATGATTGTATTTGTTTCGTAGTTTGGGTGTTATCTATACATATGTGTATATACAAAACAATAATGTAAACCTATTTGTTTATATATTAGTGTCTAGTGCCCATTGTATATATAAGCTCTGCTTAGTTTGGGACTAGATCGTCGTTGTATAAACGATGTAAGCACAATCCTATTATTATATTATTTTTTTGTATTCACTTATAAAACACATTATCTAAAAGACAGTTATAGCAAACTTTCAGCAGATTTCTATATATATGTGGGTAGTAAACATAAAACATATAAGTATATTCTCACATAGGTATCTTTAAACATTCCTTAATATTTATTTTCGTAGAAATAAGCTTTACTGTGTAACAAAGATAAATTACTTTATTCAAATAACTAGAACTAACAGTATTATCGATTGGTAAACTTAAGAACTGCCTACTTGTTGTTACTAAAGATAATGATAACTATAATTTGTTAAATTAACAAAACTCAATGTTTGTATTATTCTCTATTCGTTCTCAAACCATTGGTCACATTGTGATGAAACTTTGGTAGGGTGTTATAGGAACGCCAAGAAAAAATCCTGTCACAAACTATTATTTTCAAATAAATTAAATATTTTCGTTATTTCATTTTACTTCATGTTGTATTGTAACGTATATCGAACATAACTTTTAATGTAAACCGATTTTGATGATTTTATTTTTATTTGAAAGCTGGTGCTTCCCATGACCCTTGTCCCTTTTCAATTTGGTCCCAAATAAATACGTATAGTACTAAATATTCTTATGATACGACACATAGAACAGAGCGAAACAACGGTCAAACTTACTTGCATCACACGCAGAATACTATGTCAACATACATGATCGTGAGAGATCACTCATAACATTCACTTTCTTAGTCATTGAGTTCCACCTACCGCTGGTATGCCCATTGAGGCCACTGTAAACGTATCATTAGGTAAGGCTAATAGTTTTTACTCGTATGTCTTATATGCAGGATCAACGACCTGGCAGCTGCCCTTTAACGTGGGCGGTTCCATGCTGTTCCAGCTGGAACGTACGCTGTGCCCAGAAGACGCAGCCGGCATTGAAATTGATGACCTTGATCAGGATTGTGGTTAGTTTATTTAACAGATATACAATTGTTATTACACATATACTAAATGTTATACATTAAATGTACGGATGGTGCAGTGGTTTAGCGGTCTACTCGCCGCTTCCCGTTTTGAGCAATGTTAGTTTGATATGCACATGGAACAACACTTTGTGTGATCTACAAATTGTTGGTTATATCTCTGTGTTCTTTGTATTCGTATGTTTGTAAAGTTCTTGCCTTAACTTGCACATAGAAGTACTGTTGTCAAAAACAAACAAACTTTGTATGAATTATTTGAAAAGATGGTGCACATGAATTTCTCACCAGCTCTTCTCATGAATGCAATAGGTACCCATCGGAGCTGGTACTTGGATTGACTTCAATTTAAACCTTTGAGTTGAATCGAAATCAATCTAAGCTCCGGTAATTCAAATCATTTCAGTGCATTTAGTATTAGTACCTTTTATCACTGAATTGATTACTTAAGTTTTGTTTTATATTTTGATGTTTGTATTTTTGACGTGTTCAAGTGCCTTTTGGGGCCTATGGAAATAAATGATTTGAGTTTGAGTTTCTCTGCAGCATAGGCTATTTTATATAGCGGGAGCTGTCTTTTTAAAATATTTCCGCGTTGTTTTGACATGAATATGCTTCTACGTAAGATTTAGGGTGGTGGGCGAACTTGATGAAACTACTGCTATTGTTAGAGATAGTCATATTGAACTATGGTGATTAAGTATGTTATAAATGGAAAATGTTAAGAATAAAGTTCAAGGAAATGTTAATAATTAAATTACACATCACGTCAATATCCTTGAACAGTCCACCGCTGGACATGGGTTTAGTTCCTAGAGAGGAGGTCTTGGACTATTTTGTATATCTACCACTAGTTACACAACAGTGGTAGTTACCTCCGAAACTATACCGTACTCTTTAAACGTGTTTCATTTGTAAATTGCTCTAACTGACAATCTACATATGTACATTGAGTAAAGACCTATTGCCTCGGTGGCACAGTAGTAGCGTACGAGACTGCTGTGCATGATCTCGTAGCCGATTCCCGGGTCGGACCAAATGTTTGTATGATTTGCAAATATTTGTTTCGAAGTTTGGGTGTTTTCTATGTTTAATATGTATGTATTAACAAAAAAAAGTATAATATATAAGTATTTATATCAGTTGTCTAGTACCCATAACACAAACTGCTTTTTTTTGGAGGGAGACTAAATGGCGATTGGCATTTTTTTTTTTTAAAATAAATAAGTATTTCGGACATCTAACACACAACGCCATCTAGTCCCAAGCTAAGCAAAGCTTGTGTTATGGATATAGACAACTGATATGAATACATAGATACTTTTTTTTTGTAAATACATACATATTATACATAGAAAACACCCAAACTTCGAAACCAATATTTGTAGATTACACCAACACTTGGTCCGACCCAGGATTTAAACCCGAGACCTCAAGCATAGCAGTCGCATTCACTACCACTGCGCCACCGATGGCATTGTGTGTTAGATGTCCGAAATATTTATTTATTTATTATTTATTGAGTGAAGTTGTACAGATTAAGGTCTAGGCAGTAACCTCCCACTGGGTCCGGTCCGTGTGATGACGTAGCCACCACTTCTGCTCGTTCCGTTCATCCCATAGATGTAGGAAGGAAACCTAGTGACTATGACCCGTCTGGCCAGCGTGTGAAACGTCTTTTCTAAGGGGAGTCCTATGTCTGTTCAAAGGCTGTTGATGTGTTGATGTGATGTGTGATGTGTGTGTGTGTGTGTGTTGTCAGTGGGGTCGGAGCCGTCGGTGCGCGGCTGGATGTCGCTGCACGTGGGCACGTCGTGCGCCGCGCCCGCCTCGCTGTCGCTGCGCGTGGCGCCCGACCGCGACTGGTACTTGCCCTTCGACGCCCCGCTCTTCGTGCACACCGTCATGGTAATAACATCTTCTCTATTCAGGGGTTCGCCAGCCAGGCTCGGTATCGTAGACGACTCACGTGTCGTCCATCAGCATCGGTCACCCTAGCAGGAGCAAGCCGGAGTTGTAGCGCGCGCCCTGGGTTTATTAGAATTCCCATTCAGGAGGGGGTCATCTGCAAGTGGTAGATGCCCTAAGAGACATTGGAGTTCCAGGGTTTTTTTCTAGGGTAAACCTGGTTCCCCAGGTACTAGTAACTTGAGGCGTCGTGTGGTGTTTAGTCGGTTCGAGTCCGACATAACCGTACAAAGAATAAAGGAGTATGTGTATATTATTGCGTGTATAGAAATAAACCTTCTGACGTGTAAAAGAGAATTTATTCAAAACAAATCACAACATCGATTAGAATAACAGTTCTTAATTGTCGCCGAGAAATGAACGAGAACTTTCGGGTGTTTAGGCGCGTGTGTATTGTATACGTGTGATGTTAATATTTCTACGTAACAATATGTTCACAGGGATCCCCTCGCGTACACTTCTACCGCTTCCAGCCGGAGCAGACGAGCGTGCGGCTGGTGGTGGAGTCCCAGGACTACGTGTGCGCCACCATCGCCATACAGAACTACACGGTCGGTGTTTTACCTACTCATAATCCACTTACTGTTTTATTGTTTACTATCTGCGTCCTGCGGGTTTTGTTGCTTTTGATATTTGTTATAAAATATTTATTTTTCTAATTTAGTTTTTAAAATAAAAATAAACTTATTTACTCCTTACAACAGCAACCTACTGGTGAAATGCCGTCATAGACAGTCTTGTGCTGTACCAGAGATTAGCCAGAACAAACAGGTTGACAAAAATTGTAATAAGTGATTTTATGATGCAAGTATCCTACTTACTAAAACAGGGTAGAGTGCCAACATCTTTGATCCTATATCTACCACTGACTTAGTGGTTCAAACGATCACCTCGTACTTATTATTGTACTATTGTATTTTGTATTGTTCATTATTTTGAATGTGGAATGCCGATCGGGATGTGGAATTAAATTGTACAAACAACAGGTTTGTTTTCATCAAGTTTAGTACTTTGTGTTAATGTTGCGAGTGTTTAGGTATCTCTGTTGTATTGGTTACAGTGTCCCATAGCAGACACGAAGGAGCTGGTAAGAACTGACACCGTGAGGATGACGGTGCTCAGGTCGGGAGGCACTCAACTCTCGGTAACTAATCTATTCATTTGCCACTAAACTTCAACTATCAATACGGTTACAATTAAACATATGTAGACTTTTACGTGGACATACCGCGCTTCAGAAACGTTTTACAAATTTCTGTGGTATTCTTTTTCAACTAGTTCAGCCTTGCGGTGTTGCTTTTACAACAACAATCACGGGTAAGGCCGTGGGGCGAAGCTTTTCTATAAAAAAATGGTCCAAGTTACTTCATGTATATTAGCTATCTGGCAGTAAAAGTTTTGTAAAAATCGTTTTAGAGGTTAATCGGAACAAACAGAAGGAAAAGAAATGATTTTTTGATGTAAGTACCGTATAATTTTTTATATGCATTTAGTAAAAGTTGTTAATTTAAATTACAAACACACTTCGAAATTATTTACTTGCATAGATAAGCACACGACGCGCAATTGGTGTGTTTTTGTCGTAGCTTATGTACGCTTTAAAACTAAAATCGGGCCGCAGAAATCAGTGAGTAGAAAAGCAAAGGGCTTGTATAATGACAATAACGGTGAGCGGTGTGCGGTTCCAGCGGTGGACGTACCCGCTAGGGTTCTACGTGACGGCGCTGGTGCACGAGGACGAGGCGGAGTGCCGCGAGGAGCAGGACGAGCCCGACGAGTGGCTGTGGGAGGCCGCGCTGCTCGCCGGCGCGGGCCCCGCGCTCGAGGCGCGCCCCGCGGCGCCGCCCGCGCGACACAAGACGCTCGCGCTGCACGTCAGGGTAAGTGCTCGGTACTCGAGGGCGAGGCGGAGTGCCGCGAGGAGCAGGACGAGCCCGACGAATGGCTGTGGGAGGCCGCGCTGCTCGCCGGCGCGGGCCCCGCGCTCGAGGCGCGCCCCGCGGCGCCGCCCGCGCGACACAAGACGCTCGCGCTGCACGTCAGGGTAAGTGCTCGGTGCTCGAGGGCGAGGCGGAGTGCCGCGAGGAGCAGGACGAGCCCGACGAGTGGCTGTGGGAGGCCGCGCTGCTCGCCGGCGCGGGCCCCGCGCTCGAGGCGCGCCCCGCGGCGCCGCCCGCGCGACACAAGACGCTCGCGCTGCACGTCAGGGTAAGTGCTCGAGGGCGAGCCCCGACACAACCTCGTAACTTAACTAATTGGCGTAGTTCCAGCTCTGCGCGGTTGACCGACCGACAGAAGGTGACCGAGTTTAAGACACCTCAGGTTATCCATTTAACATACAATTTATTACCTCTCAAAATCGTCAATGAATGCCATTTTTGCTAAACTTTCCCAATGTTTATTTAAAAGTAACCGACCCACTCAGCCTCGTTAACGTCTCCTCCCACATTAGGAATAAATATCCTGTGTCGTGAGGGACTTTACAAACATACATGAAACGGACACAAAGAACATCCAGACTCGGGACAACAATTCGTGGATCACACAAAGTGTTGTAGGTACCGCGTGGGATTTGAACCCACGACACTTGGCGCAGTAGCAAGCGGCATGGCGACCGCTGACACCCATTGCCCGTAGCGTGATAACTTTCCCCCTTTTTTGAAACATTTTACAGTGGTTCTCCGCTCCTATTGGTTTTAGCGTGACGATATATCCTATAGCCTTCCTCGATAAATGGACTATCTAACAGTAAAATATATTTTTAAATCGGTCCTGTACTTCCTGAGATTACCGCACTCAAGCAAACAATCAAACAAACTCTTGAGCTTTATACATTAGTATCGATTTATTAATATCTAACCAGATAGAATTTTAGTGCCACGCTTCTACGTCATCGCTGCCGAGAATTCTAGAAACACCAGGCATCAATCGCCTCCCACTGCTGAACGAAGTTCTCTCTCAAGCAGCGCCAACTATCCCGATCTTGGACAGTCCGCATATATCCGCTGCCTATCACTTAATTCAAATCGACGGTCCATCGTGTCACAACACCTAACGGCCTATATCTAAGACATACTTTTATTATTTCTCATAGTAACTAGTACCGAAATATTCTTGAACCCTATCAATGTGCTTTCTGGATGTAATTTATCTATAATATGTATGTATTTGACAAGAGATTTGAGTATCTTTATTACTAGTCTGGTAAGCATAGTTTAGGCTAGCCCAGGTTGGTACAGAGTGTCGTGTGTACACAATGTTACAGCCGTCACTGACCCGTATGCAGTACGTGGTGGGGATCGTGGTGGCGCTGGTGGTGTTCCTGCTGTTCTACATGCTGTTCGGCTTCCTCGTGCTGGCGCAGCGGATCCCAGCCTGGAAGAAACTAGTTGGACCTCGTGCAGTCCTCGCACCAAGTCAGTATTTAACGCCTCCTTGGCATACATACTCGTACATGATAATTAAAAAAAATGCGTTTATGACCTAGTTAATATCTAGAACACACATAATAGGTATATACCGTTCCTGAAAATTTAAATTTTTAAATGTAAAAGTGTAATTAGGTTATTAAAGTCTTGATTTCTTTGGTTTATCTCGATGATGTTTTAGTTTTAAGCGACACCAGTCATCAACATTTCTTAGCTCCTTCCATCATAGAATCCTACATAATGCAGGATACACACCAAGAAACTCAAACGAAAGTGTCCATGAAATAATCTCAAAAATATTACATTAATGAATTGTGACAAGGAAATTGATTAAAATATGACTTATCATTAATTTTGTAAATTCTTGTATTATCTCTTGCTTTTATTTCGCGGTTTGGTATTTGTGAGTGATTTATCAAAAATCAAAGCATCTGTTTTCAAGTTGTGATAACAGGCGTGATGATTCATTTAAAAAAAATCATTTATGATATTCAGAAGTATCTCCTGTGGTCAAAATGAATCAAATTTTTTTACAAAAAATAAAATTAAAATTCGCGCCAAAACGCTCCGTGGTGTCATGCTTGTGGCAATCACCATTTGTCAACCAGTATCGATTATAGCCCTTATAAACTGTAAAGTGATCGTCGATTAGGTATATCCAAACGAAATGACGTTTACACAAACGTGACGTAACGCGCTCTGATTGGTGTTCAACTTAACATGGCGGATTGCTATATTTTGTACTTTATTTTGGTTAATTAACTTGCTTGTTCTAAATATGAAAATAAATACGATTTTGATACTCTATGAACCCCATTTGATCAGATAAATACATAATTTTAGTGGTTCTTGGTTACTGTCATTATGCCTATTGTAACAATATACAATCTTATTGCTAATCAATAAATCAAGTCGATGTTTGGATCAAATCGAACCGATTATGGAGACGAGTAGACTGCTGAGAGCTGAGCGAGTCTAACGACTAGTGCAAGTTGAGGCAGCTAAGTAGCTTACCACTCGTATACCTATACAATCAGTGCAGATCCAATTTTCCAAAATCTATATTATAATTGGTTAAACAAAAATTATGTACTCCTGTGTGAGTGCAAGAAACTAAAATAAATTATTGTCGAATTTTGACCACTAAGCGACCACTGGTCTACGTAAATCTAAGTAGACACTTGCAACATAAATACTTAATAAGAAGTTTTTGCTCAGCTTAAGAATAGGCAACATCACAAAAACAAATGACACGTATAGATTAGTGGGTATGTTTATTTGATTCCGCAGAGCCCGAGGAACCAATTCAATCTGAGATGGACAATGCCCTACCAACAGCAGGGATGCGCCGGCGACGTGACTCCGGTTAGTCTTTGTATTATTAAACCATTTTTAATACATGTCTTTGGCAAAAGGTTTTCCTAATATTCAAAATGTCATGTTCGATAGCTCAAAGACTTCAAATTCAATTATAATTATAATTTATTTATTCCTTGTGATTGATTGCTTCGATAGCGCAATGGTAGCGTACCTATGCTTAACCGTGGGAGAGCTATGCTTCGGCATGAATGGGTCGGCTCGACCGGAGTGGTACCACGGCCTCACAGAAAACCGGTGTGAAATAGCGTTTGCGCTGTGTTTCACCGAGTGAGTGAGGATACCGGAGGTCCATACCCCAACCCCTACCCCATTCCCTTTCCTATCCCCCAAAGGTCGGCAACGCAGTTGTGACGCCTTTGGTGTTGCGGGTGTCCATGGGCGGCGGTAATCGCTTACCATCAGGTGATACGTCTGCTCGTTTGCCCACTATTCAATAAAAAAAAATAAAAAAAAATGCGACTGCTATATTTGAGGTGTCGGGTCCGATTTTCGATTTCTGGAAGATTGGGTGTTTTCTAAGTATAATATGCTTGTACTTATATGTATTTACATAAAAAGGTACTTTACTTAACAAGTCAACTTAACTTACGTCACTATCTCTGAAGTTTAACCTTTGTGTGTAATTATAATAACTTTTATCTGGTTGTACATTTCAGATGCGACTTTCGACAGCAGCGACAACAGCGACACCGACGAGGAGGACAACGTACAGGAGAGAGGGACCAACACCACGGTGGACTCCGTCGCGTCGTCTCCTGGAGTCACCGCGGCCGATGTTAACACCACTACAACAGCTAATGGGGCAACTGACGTGGCTGGCAACGGGATTTTTATTATTAATGAAAATTCTACGCAGGTAGGCACTTAGATTATCACAGTCGCTCCATGCATGCTCGTCGGTGCCTAGTGCTGTTCATACGGTTTCTTCATTACATTCCTATTTGGTTGTTAAATTTTCACCGTGGACTACTTCTTTCGACGCTTTTACACACATTCACTATAAATTATTTTTGTGAGTCTTCTATCGTCTATTATCTCCACGTGTTCAAACCGTCGGAGCATGTCCTATTCAAATTCTTGTCACTAGATCTTCCTTCAGTCTGCAAAGTTTCCTTATTGCTATGTTCCAAATATATGAAATTCACATCACATTTGCTTTTAATGGAATGCATCTCTATTTTTTAGTTTTATTACTATTTATTCGTTTTAATTTTACTTTTTTGCCTTTTTGCCTTTTCCAAGTTTCGCTAACATTTACAAGGGTTGAGTCATCATATCATAAGTTATTGCTAGCAATAAAGGAGAGTAAGATCTTGTGACGATTATAATTTTCATCGATCTATAACAGTCATCATGCCAAATTTTTGTTAATAATTTTATTTTTATAAAGTGAGTTTTTTATCGTAATGAAAGCATTTCCATCTCAAATTTCATTAAAATCGGTGCAGCGGTTTACCTAGATGTGAAATCGTAACATACAGATAGTTACTTTGAAATTTTATTATGTTAGTATGAATTTGTATAATACCCTATGATATGATGTAGCCGTAGTGTCTATTGTCTAAACTGTTACGAAGAAAGATTATTTGCGAACAACGATCGAGAAAGTAAATTTTTTGAGGCATGAAATAACGAACCTTATATCGATAGACATAGCGTATAATATCGATTGGTTGTTTACAACGAGTTCGCCGGTGGGCGTGTCCTCGGTACGGGGAACGCCTTCGTATTTTCGAGACATTTCTCGAAAGCGTTAGTAAAATGTAAAAATCTATATAAACACGAACCCTCGCGTCAGGTCAGTTTGAGCTACAGTGCGATAAACATCGTAGCGATACCGGCGATCGACCTACGACCTCGACGTCCATTAAGGATCGTTATTCGGAATGATATTGTGATTTTAAGAGTGTTGTTAATAAAGTCTCTTTTACACGTAAGAAGGTTTATTTCCCCAGCCCTCGATGGGTCACCCTAACATGTAACAAAACTATATTTCTAAGATCGTTTCTGTTTCATATATATAAAGAGTGTGATGAATTATCAGTTATTACCCTGCAGGTGCAGGAGGGGCTGCAGGTCCCGGTGGAGGAGGCGGGCGCGGCGGGCGTGCAGCGCGCGGCCAGCGTGGCGCGCCCCTTCGGGCTGCCGGCGCGCCTGCACGTCGCGGCGCTGGCGCGGCGCCGCGACCGCGTGCTGCACGCGCGCTCGTCGCGCTACCTGTACACGCTCTACACCGTGGGGCTGTTCTACGCGCTGCCCGTCATACAGTTCGTCGTCGCCTTCCAGATCGTACGTGCACCCACCGCCCCACCGCCCCACCGCCCCACCGCCCCACCGTAGCACTGCTGATCATAAGTCTCTCCCTACAACACGCATTTCGGTCTACCGTGCACGTCGGTCAGACCGGTTCCTTTATGGTTCATATCCAAATTTCCTTCTCTTTACAGTGATACTGTCCTTGCATACGTGCGTACACTCAAGAGTTGGAAAGTAGTAGTAACAGCGCCACCACTCGACATGTGTCATCGACAGAAAGCAAACTAAAAATGTTTACTAGTGCTGATCCAAGAATGTAGTAAGAGCGACTAATAAAGCAATTTCTACAGAACAACATAACTAAAAAGAGAAAGAAAACTTAAGGTAACCCGTTTAGCCGACGTGGTATAACAAGCCAAAACGTGTTATAAAATATATAAATGGTACAAGTGCTTACCGCATCGACAATTTCCTTTATGAAATCAATTCCAGAGTGGAAAAATTTTAAACTACATAATACATTTGATTTCAATACTTTCATTAAAATTATTTAAATGTCTAGCGAGATTTAATACCGTATTTGCTTAGCTAACGAAGCTAACGAAAGCTCATTGAAATGTAGAAACCCTGAACGTTTGTATTCACTTGGATTTTACCCTGTTTGAAATTCAAACCCACAACTTACGGCTAACAATCGAGATCCCTGACAAGTAGAGCAACAAACCAGTCTCTCGTGTATTGTTGTTGAAAGCTCGCGTGTTGTGCGCAGGTGATGAACCTGTGGGGCTCGCTGGACATCTGCTACTACAACTTCCTGTGCGCGCACCCCGCCGGCTCGCTCTCCGACTTCAACCACGTGTACAGCAACGTCGGGTGAGCGCTCGCCACCACGCTCCTGCACCCACCTTGTACTCACGCTCACTCTTGGCTGCTCTGACGTCGCAGTGCTTCGAGCGAACGTTGCGTCGCTTCCTACTGCGCTAAGTATCATTAGTTAGAGCTCCATACGAGACAACACTTTATATGATCCACTAATTGCTTTTCTGAGTGTAGATCTTCTTTGTGTTTGTTAAGTTCCTCGCGACACAAGACACATTCCTAGTGCAGGAGTTGGCTTTGAAAAAATAAGCTTTTCCTCCTCTATGAACACGTGAGCACGTTTTGAAGCGCTCATTTGGTCTGCTACAGGTACTTATTGCTGGGTGCGCTGTTCATGCTGCAAGTTCGTCGCAGGAAGATGAGAAGAAAACGTAAACCCAGACACGAGGTATGAGTGACACTCTTTTAACAGTAATTTCTTAGACTAAATTTATAAAAATATTTTTAAGAGAAGGGCATTTTTTTATCTGAACAAGAATTTGATTCATATCGTACACATTTTTCTTAATATTTAACGTAGATTAAAAGGACATATTAGATACACCCTTAGGTTTGATGTTTGCAGTCACCATTCGAAATTATTTTTTGTAAAACAGTTCGAGAATTTCAATTTGTCAGGATATGTTTAAACAACAAACAAACATCGACGTATGAACGTCTACTAGAGGGAAGTTGTGAGTGAAATGAATGCTATGTGCAGGAGTACGGCATCCCGGCCCACTACGGGCTGCTGTCGTCGCTGGGCGCGGCTATGATGATGGTGGCGCTGCTGTCCGCCGCCTACCACATCTGCCCCAACAGGCTCAACTTCCAGTTCGGTAACCTGCACTCTAACTATCTAAGCAAAGCTCTGCGCCTTTTATTGTGAATTTAATATTTTTCTTTTAATAAGTAGATTAGGGTATGATACCTCGTCGATGTAGAGCATTAAACTTTAAAAGTCGACCTTCAGACACGGCGTTCATGTACGTGCTGGCGGTGCTGAGCATGATCAAGATCTACCAGGCGCGCCACCCCGACATCAACGCGCGCGCTCACGCCACCTTCGGTGTGCTGGCCGTGCTGCTCTTCCTCGGTACGTACACACCGCACGCAGCTACACTGAGCGTGTACGTACACACCGCACGCAGCTACACTGAGCGTGTACGTGCAAACGTACACACCACACGCAGCTACACTGAGCGTGTACGTGCAAACGTACACTGAGCATGTACGTACACACCACACGCAGCTACACTGAGCATGTACGTGCACACCACACGCAGCTACACTGAGCATGTACGTGCAAACGAACACTGAGCATGTACGTACACACCACACACAGCTACACTGAGCATGTACGTACACACCACACGCAGCTACACTGAGCATGTACGTACACACCACACGCAGCTACACTGAGCGTGTACGTACACACCACACGCAGCTACACTGAGCGTGTACGTACACACCACACGCAGCTACACTGAGCGTGTACGTACACACTACACATACCTATTCTGAAAATGAACTTACACACTTACGTACACACTATAAACGCCTACATTGAGCATGTTCAAGATCTAAGAGGTGGTCGAGGTAGCCTCTCCACACCTACACTGGAAATATTGTGTATCAAATATATTCACTATACGCAGCAAAATGCTCGTCAATTAATAAATATGAATGCTTGTTGCAGTGGTGTGGGGCGTGCTGGGTGGCGGGCCGCTCTTCTGGAGTCTGTTCGCCGTGATCCACATATTCACTTTCCTAATCATCTCGCTGCGCATCTACTACGTCGGACAGTTCCGCCTCGGTAATTATTAGATACCATATAGCAACACAAAATGATAGCAAAACGAATCGACCTCATTGGTTCAGCAGTTACTGAATGCTGCAAGAGGCCTCGGGTTCGATTCCCGGGATGGTACAAAAGTTTTGTTGAGTTTTTCCTACAGGGAATTCTTGATAACAGCCCGGGCATAACAGTTTGGCGGTGTTTCACGCTCGTACCTCGAAGGGCACGTTAAGCCGTCAGTCCCGGTAACGGCAATCGTGAATAGGCACTGGTGCCCTCAAAGACACTGATTTTCCTACAAAAATAATTTAGTTCACACTTCTCCGAGCGTAAACTGATATTTAAGTAAATCCGGTTGAACTAGTAGTCGACACCAAATACTATTGGGAATAATGAGTCTTAATCTTCGCAAATAGTGTGATGACAAATATGTATAACTGGTATAATTATAACAAGTTGGTATCGACTCGCTACAATGTTACCATTAACGAGCCGCCGGCCGTCCCGCAGAGAAGGCGAGCCTGCAGGTGGCGGCGCGCGAGCTGCGGGCGCTCCCGCGCGCGGGGCTGCGGCCGCTTTACATCTCGCGCATGGTCATGCTGCTCATCGCCAACGCCGTCAACTGGGGCTTCGCGCTGTACGGGCTGTTCACGCAGGGCGGCGACTTCGCCAGCCACCTGCTGTTCGTGCTGCTGGCCAACACGCTGCTGTACATGGTGTTCTACCTGGCCATGAAGCTGCTGCACGGCGAGCGGCTGCGCTGGTACGCGTGGGGCTACCTGGCGGGCGGCGCGCTGGCCTGGGCGCCCGCGCTCTACTTCTTCGTGTCGGGCAGCTCGGCCTGGTCGCTCACGCCCGCCCTGTCGCGCCACCGCAACCACGAGTGCATGCTGCTGCACTTCTACGACTCGCACGACCTCTGGCACATGCTGTCCGCCGTGGCTCTCTACTTCTCCTTCAACGCCATGCTCACCTGGGACGACGGGCTCTCCGCCGTCAAGCGTACCGAGATAGCCGTCTTCTGATCTTTTATATCCTATATTATATTTTGTGTAAGCGATTTCTTGTTTCATTTACCACACATATTTCTAATCCGAAAGTATTGCACCGAAAAATCATACAGGGAACTATTACGAATATTCGAAGACACTAAAATATATTCCTTTTAAAGTACTTCATATGCGAAGACCAAAAACTAAAAAGAATCAAGTTGGTCAAAAAGTAAAATAAAAACTCTTTTTGTCTGTTTTTATGGGTAAATTTTTGAGGTAGTCAACACTGGTCCACCTTCGTAACGTTGTTGCTTTGTCTAATCATAACGATGGTATTGTTCTTGTAACGCGTGTAACTGAGACATACGTATGGTTTTTTTAATGTCTAATGGTTTCCAAGCTACAACATCATACTTCAAAAGTGGTTACACTTATTTGCAACGTGTTGTAGTGAAGTTTGCGTCTCTATACGTACACCTCAAGGGGTGGACGAGTGCCGGTGTCCTTCTCTACAGCTTTCTAAAATCTGGTCAAAGGATTACGGCAGATATCTTTTGTTAGCAACTGCAAATCATAATGGAAGAACTGCTGCTAAGTAACCGAGGCTGGTCAAGCCACTGCAGCTTCAGAACAACATTAGAACCCACACTGCAAAAAATACGGCCGCTAAACTAGGGGATCTGCAATTGAAATGTCTGTGACATCCATAGTACCTACTTCCCGAAACTTGCTCCAAAAGATTACCATTTATTCCCAAATTGGGATAACTTCTTACAAGGAAAAAAATGTATCTCCCATGTGACAGTCAAAACCGCCTTCAGAGAGTTTATTGATTCTCGCCCCCATGGTCTTTTTAGTAAAGAGATCAATTAAATACTTAAGAAATGGGAAAAGTGCATAGATAGATAACAATAGTACATACGTACTTTGATTAATTAAATATATTGTACAATAAAAACGACCCAAAATTCATTTCATACAAAACGACAATTTCATATGTAAGCCTAATATTAACTTCCATATGTATTATCTATCTTATCTTCTTTTGATGAAATCGCAACCAGCCGGATCACTCGGATCAGCTATTTCTGCCAATGTTAAGTATTTATAGTTTTCAGTTCTAATTCTTCGAGTCTTCAAGTCGTCGTCGTGATGAAATTAATGATAAAAAATATATAAATGTGAATGACAGGAAATGGGGACCGTCTTTCGGAAAAACAAAAAACGATCTTCCATGTATTATCTATTTAGAGCTATGGAGGGTAGAGACAAGGAGTGTTATCTTATATGGAAGAAAATTGAAAAAAGTGTCCAGCATAAGCTGTAAATAACAGTTCAAAAACCTTCCAGAATGGCGCTGGTGAAGACACAGGTTATGGTATGAATGTAGCAATTGTGAACGAATTGAAGTACGCCGAGGTAAAAAATTTAACATTATTGTCACTACTTGCGTATTACAAAATAATGTAGTAAATATATTTTATTTTCTGAACTGTGAATAGTACGTTTATTGATTTTTTATCATTCAATTTTATGAAAAAGTGTGTGTATTGGTTTTAAGAAGTTTACCCTGATGCTAATGTGGCGCCACCCTAATTTAATGCATTTCAACGGACACTTTTCATGTACACAGATGATACTCCTTATCTCTACCCTCCATATTTAGAGCTTTATAAGAAAAACTGACAGACACTAACTGACTGATCGCTCAACAGACAGCTAAAACTGCTGGGTGTAGAGATCATGAAATGTTACATAAAATGTTTCGGTAACGTTGATGGACATTATGAAATGATTTTAAAATTACATCCGTAAGGGTGATAAATAGGGGATGTAAATTTATATAAATCTTCGCTATTTTTAGTAGTAGCATTGTTAAACTCTTTTTTGCGAATTAGAAACAACTACTTAGTTGATAAAATGCAGAAACACCAGTTTTACTATACTGTATTGAAAAGTGGAAAAGTTACACTACCAATATCGCGAGACGAGTATGCCATTTGAATCTCCACTTAGCTAAACGTATGTGATGTCCACGAGTTCACAAAACAGCAACAAAACGTTTTAGGATGTCAGTGACACAGTGACGTCACGTCAGCGACTGTCGCGTTCTCATTATTTTTATTTCGCAATTTCGAGGATATCTGCATAAAGTTTGTTTTGTTAAGAAAAGTGAATATTACTGATCACTAAACATATCGAAAAGATGGACAACCAGTACTACTACAAACTAATGGCGAGCTATCTATCAAAACGTAACTGTGATGAGTCGTTTATGAGATATTTTTTCGGTAAAAACTCGCTAAAGAAAACACCTGAAGAAATGGAGCGAGCTGACGAGAGGAAACGAAGACTTCAACGAGAGCGTTCCCGTCGCTACAGAGCTCTGAAGAACGCTCGACGTCAGCACGAGGGAGGCGGTGGGGGCGCGCGCGACAGCGACGGGGACGCTGCGCGAGCCAAGGGCGGCGCGTTGGCGCTCGACGACGAGCTCAGCGACGGCGACGAGCCGCCCACGCTCTGCGACCTCAACTACGACGACAAGTGGCGGGAGCCCGGCGCCTCCTCCGACTGCGCCTCCGACGACAACTCCGCACACTCTGCCGCCGAGCTTAAAGAGGCGGCTCTGTCCGGAGACTGTTCGTTGAGCCTCAAGGAGTTCTTGAGTTCGCCCAACGCTGAGCTCGACTACCCCACAGTCCACAGCCTCATGTTCCACTGGCTGCAGACGTAACACTGTGCCACAAACGCTCCACACGAACAGCAGATAAGTGAACCACAGCTCAAATCTCTGGTATCTATTTAAAAGTATAAAAATCACATCGGTCAAAAGTTTTTGAGCACCTCCCATGCTTTAATGAAGGTTCAACATTAACTAGAGTAATAGCCAGATCTGTTATTGAATCTCATGCCCCGGTATAGCTGTGAGTGTGGTAGTCATACACATATCAAATTGTTGCTGCTTTTATGATGATCGATCACTCGACTCGATGTCGACAGAACCGTCCTGTTATGATTTATTGACTAATTAGATAGCAGTAGGTGACTTTATTGTAGATAATAATTAAAGGTTCAGGGTGGTTTAGATAGCTGTGCAGCTTAACACAGCTTCATGAAAATGTACTAAAACATCTCCTCTGGATGTCATTCATTGTATAGAGATACTTGCATCAGTTGCATGGCTATCTCAGTGGCCATTGTGTTGAGGAGCTGTTATATTATCTGCCTACAGGTGCCGGTGCACCATCACCACACCAGAACACAACCATTGCCAAGTGAATTGTTACTTGGCTGAGATATTACACAATACAAAACAATAGTGGTATTGTTGAATTGAACATATCATATACACATATGGAATATATGATAACTTGCACTGGTTGTGTGATGTCCATATTGATGAGTCGCAGACAATACTGAAGTGGTGATGGTAGGTGGCAGTGCTGGAGTGCTGCAGTGTTGTGTGAGCCGCGCACTGCTCGCTCACCACTCTAGCTGATAGTGTATTCCACTAGACAATAAGTTGTTATTAAGTTGCCATATCCTAATATTTAGATACTCAACAATTATACATAATTTTATCATATATATCATAGAGTTGTATAGAGTATTATATATACTATAGTTTGTGATACGAATGAATTTACAATTTGTGTAAAATCTACAATGTTAGATGTAACCCTAGCATATAAGTGTAAATGGAGGGCTCTCGTCCGCACGTCCCATGCACCAAGAGTAGCAGACATTAGCAAGCCTATAGCTAGTACTTCTTGCTGTTCACAACATTCCTACTGCAAAAAATATTACTATACCTTTTTTGTAGTTTAATAAATAAACAAAAATAGATCAAGGATATTTACTAAAAATGGGGCTTATGCTAATCTTTTGAATCTTAGGGGTGTAGGCGTATTAGCTTTTTGTTGAATGGGTATATAAAATATACCAATAAAACAATTTAATGCTTCATTAATTTTCACATTACCAATTATTAAATGTTGCAAAACCTAAAAATCATGGTTTGCACTTAATAGCAGTGAATAAGATAAACAGTACATAATCTAATCTAATAGTCCATCCATAGCTTGTAGTGTTGTTTTTGTCTTTATTGCTTTGCCAGTTTACAGTTTTGTTCTTAGGACCAATATTTTATTAGGGTGGCCATGTTAGTTTAAATAAATTGATTGAAACACTTGAAGCATAATGCAATCAATGTTGAATATCGTAGATCAGGGGTGGCGAACTTTATTATCCGATTGCGCCAAAAGAGGAGTTATATCTTTGAGCGTCTTTATGTACGTGGGCACGTTCTGCAGCCTACGCAGCTAGATGAATTTGAATTGTGAGTGCAAATATAAAAAACTAGCCGACCCGCGCTCACTTTAATACTATTATTTTTTCTAGCCACTGAAAGAATTTTCAGGATCGGATCTTTCGTAGATTACGCCCCTACAACCATACAAACAAAGTTAGAAACTTTATGAAATTAGTATAGATTAAAATCTCTACTTCAATGTTGTTTCTGTAAAAACAATGACTGCACGGTTGGCCGAGTGGTGTCAGCGGTCGCCATGCCGCTTGCTACTGCGCCAAGTGTCGTGGGTTCAAATCCCACGCGGTACCTACAACACTTTGTGTGATCCACGAATTGTTGTCCCGAGTCTGGATGTTCTTTGTGTCCGTTTCATGTATGTTTGTAAAGTCCCCCACGACACAGGTTGTTATTCCTAATGTGGGAGTTGTCTTTTAAAAAAAAAAAAAAAAAAAAAAAAAACATTGAAAAGAGCGTACTCGTTCTTAAAAGGTCGGCAACGCACTTGCGACGCCTCTGGTGTTGCGGGTGTCCATGGGCGGCGGTAATCGCTTACCATCAGGCGATACGTCTGCCCGTAAAAAATATATATGAAATGATTAATGAGATCAGTCAAGTATCGTAAATAAATAAATATTATAAACTTGAATCTGTTCATTACCTTCCTGATAGTGACTTGCTGAAAATATAGTATTGTGCCATAGTTCGCCACCTCTGTCTCAGATAGCTAGTAGAAATAGATCTTCGACGTAAAGATTAATAATTGGTGGTAAATTGAATAAAAATATGTGGAGAACCAGAGACTGTCAGGCAGAAAAGGAAAGGTTGACAATAGTTACAATGTACGAGTATGTATTTTAGAATTGGATCTGAGTGAACCAATGCAATAATTACCTATTAAAGTTGCTCACTTGTTGCATGCATTTATCGGAAATACTCTTTTCTTACTTTTGCTCTCTTATGATAAGTAATATTTGCTTTTACATATTTTTATGTTAGTTTTAGTATTAATGAACAAATGAGGTGTTCACACTGGTCACATTATTTTAATATGTTAAGTTAACCCCGAAGTTAATTGAATATTATTTTGCTTGCTTTGTGAAAGTAATGCTTCTGGTTATACAAACTATTTTGTAATTAGAGTGAACTGTTGTCCAGGCTTCTAAGGTTCTGTACAACACTGATATAAAGTTAATATATTACAGGTTTAGCTGTAGACCCAGCACTTCGACCTATTCGAGTAATGTAATGAGTAACAATGCTCATGCTATATAGTACAGGCGTTGTATATACTTACAAGTAATAGCTTGTCACACATTGGTCAGTGCAATTGGTCAATGTGCACACTTGAGTGCCTCTCCGTCTCAGCTCATGTGACACTCATTTCATAATGTTATTGATTCACGAGTCAGCCATATAATTAGTTTAGGCTTAAGCAAATGTGGATGCCACTAATTTTATATACAGTCTTAAGTGCAGTTACGAGATACTCCATTGATATTGTCTACAGATCATTGTTATAGTAACGTGCGTTATAACGTATAGAATTTGTGATAATTGTGAGTGCCCTGGTGTAAGATTTTGACTTACGTGTGGCGTTAATTTTTTATAAATTTATTTACTGAGAACGGAACTGACCGCGAACAAGGTTAGGTATTCCTTCCTGTTTAAACTGACTCTTGTCCCGTACTTTCAAAAATCATTTCACAACGTCCGCGTGTGCTATTTTTATGTAAATACATATATCAATGTAGTATCTGTACTGTACGATGTTTTTAGGTGCTTTTATTATAATTTGTTTCCTCAGTAATAGTACTGGCAGTTTAATTGATAAGGTCGGGAAAGAGTAAATGGAATCATGAGGGGGTGCGCGCTGGATACTCGCAGCTAGTTTCGTTTTTGTTGAGATACACGAGTGCCATGGTCCCGCGGTGACGGGCGCGCAGCTCCCGCGACTCGCGATGCCTTGAAGAGATATTGTAACGTTATTCTAACGCTTAGGTACTGTAAGGTAGTGCCATATTAAAAGAGCTTCCTGTCTATTTTTAAAAGATCTTTTATTTACAAACTTATTACAAAAGCTTTTCCTTCCATTAGGTGCTGCAATATATTCACTGATATTTGAGAATGGGATAAAATGGGCATTTTACATTGAGATATACCTACCCTATTGAGGCGCAAACCTCATTACCACATGCCCTCAAAAGGTAACAACTTTGAACTAAGACGATGTTGCTTTGAAACCATTTAAAATCAGCTTCGTAAACAATTCTCTCTTTTTTGTAGGTTTGAGTGAAAAACTTATTTTATGATACAATTTTATTTTTACGTAGGTATGTATAATAGCAATAATTAGTATAAATGTATAGCTTCAACGTATGAAGCAATGAAATATCGCATACCTACTTGGGTATTATACGTTCGTATCTATACTAATAATAAAGCTGAAGAGTTTGTTTGTTTGCTTGAACGCGCTATATCAGGAACCGATGGTCCGATTTGAAAAATTATTTCGGTGTTGGATAGTGTATTTATCGAGGAAGGCTATAGGCTATATCATCACGCTACTACTAATAGGAGCGGAGCACCAATGAAGAATGTTTCAAAAACGGGAGATAATTTTCACGCTACGGGCAATATAAGACACAAACGAGGTTCCGTGGGTCAGTTGGTATTATACAAGTATATATGCTTATATTATACGTATTATTCATACGTTCACGAAATTTCACGACTACAATTAATGTGCTTGCTATATTATCAATTATTAAAAATATGACTGTGATGACTAAGGGATCCAATGCTAGTTCTTATCATGTTAATATCAATATTAATATATAAATATCTTTATTCTCATGAATAAATCAAAATTATCTTAATAAATACACATTCTCCCATTAATTTGGGAAAAAAGATGTGTGAATGGCAACACTTTTTTAAATTGCATTTTTTTTTAATTCGGCTACCACTGCACTACCGAGGAAGTCAATGGAATACGTGATTACACAGAATTTAGCTAATTACTTGCTTTTAGATTAGATTTATTGGATTTCGCATTATCTGGTATGCCTAAGTACATCAAGTTTATTTTTCTTTTTTTTTTATGTAATAGAGGGCAAACGAGCAGACGTATCGCCTGATGGTAAGCGATTACTCCCGCCCATGCAACACCAGCGGCGTCACAAACTTAATCCACACAAATACATACTAGAGATACAATTGTCATCAACCAGGACCCAAGGCTCATATAAACGACTACATATTTTTAATCGCCAAAAATTACATTTAAATGCACAGAATCAAGTTCATTCAACGAAATATTCACAAGCAGTCACTTTGACAGGCTCATATAAAAAAATAAGTTATCAACACCGACGAGTTCAATGATTACACAAATATATTACCAATAGCTCCAACCACTACCTGCTGCCATTATAAGGGGTTGCTTCTTATAAGAAGTGGATCTGTGGAAGCGCAGACGTGTGACGCAGCAGTGCGACGCATCCGCCTGTAACTTAGCAGATGCGGTGCGTGCTCCGCGTTACGGTTCGTGGTCGCCCATATAAACATAGACAAATGCGCGCGTGCAAATTTCTAGTCACAAAGAAAATTGAAGAGATGCTGCTGAAATGTTACCTTTGGTTTTGCCAAAGCCTATCCAGTTGTCCTTTTCAGACGTTGCTGCGGCCGCGTCACTGCAGTAGTGCTTGTACGGGGCGGAAGAAGCTTTGTATCATCATCAACAACCCGTAACGTCCCACCGCTGAGCTCGGGTCTCCTCTTAGGAGAGGGTTAAGGCCATACGGCATCACGCTGGCCGAGAGCGCGTTGTTGACTGACTTTGTAATGAACTTAATAAACTTTGTATGCAAATCATCAATTACGAGAAACTTCAAAGTTCTTTCCCACCCTCACGTGAGAATCTTAATAATAATAAAAAAAAACTGCCGTTTACTGAAAATTTTATTTTTGAGTTATCGAAGTAACATTTCGTGGTGGTTAAATACCGATTTGTCTGCTTTGTTAAGTTGTTACGGAACAATAGTTAGTAGCTCTATACTCCACGTAAACGAGTGTTTTATATGAAATTAGGTGATCGGCGCAACACATTCGCCGTTTGTGCAAACGTGTTGTTGTATACCCACCCTTGCTCGATAAATGAGCTATCCAACATTAATATAATTTCTCAAATCGGACCAGTACTTCTTGAGTTTCCTAAGTAGTTCCTAAGCTTAAATTTGGATAAAAATACAAATAAAAAGTGTATAATATATAATTAGGTACAATATAAATGCGACTTGGGACCTTGTCAGACGCGTAACATTTGGTAGTGTGGTACTCCCACATGCCTGTGCCAGTATGGTGTTCAATGTCAACAGCTCCGTCGATGACCACACACTTCTAAATATTCCTCTAATTATCATAATTTCTGTCCCAACGCAAAAGCTCGTTTAACCGTTATATACAATGTAATACCATGTGTGTATATCATAACTTTGGCACCGCTCTATCAATCTTAAATAATAAGTAAGTAATACTATCCACCCACTACCCCATATTGACTTGGTGCAAATTTGAACAATGCTTAATGAATAAATAGCACACCGTTCAATGTGAGTAACGAAATATCAACAAACATTTTGTGTATAAAACGTGAAAATATAACAATTCAGACATCACACTAACTTCTGGTGGAATGCGATAATAACAGCCCTCCCTTAATGTGTTGTTGACAATTTCCAAGATATGTAAAGAAGAAGAAAACAGCTTATTTAAAATTATTTAACTATCACATATTGCTCTTAATGATGACACGAACACGACTAGTATTAGTTTCCGAAGGTCGGGGAGCATCCTAGCATCCTCGCACTCCACTCCCCGATCCTATGCCTTTCGATGTATAAAGAATGATAAACAACGATTCATCGACCCCGGCGCGGCTGTACCACGGTCCACCCGCAACACGCAACGTCCTGCTCGGACTCGGTGATGTGTAAACGCTGGCTGTTAATCAAACAGTAAGGTAACATTCTTATGCTTTTTTTCCAACTGTAAAAGTTAATTAAAAATATAATGTATGCGGCTCGTGCGGTTCTGAGTGGATGAGCACACGAGTGGTTAGTGGCGGCCAGTGGCGGCCGGTCGCGGCCAGTCGCGGCCGAGCTGAGCGGCGTGGGCGACCCCGGGGCCGCTCGCGCTGCGCCAGCTCCACTCGCCCAGTTCCCGCTGTGGTACTGACTGGCCCGTGCTCGCCTACTTGAATAATATGAAAAACTGCACCATGTATAAAATCACTTATGTGACAAAGAAAAAACAGGTAACTTTCTACACTAAATGCACGTAAATAAGAATGTTTCGTAAAATGCTCAGTGACGGTCGCGGCTCACTCGGCGCTCTTGTTCGCTCGCTCCTTCGGCTCGCCGTTGTTAAAGATTAGTGCACGTTTCACCGACTGCGCCAGCGGGAACTCGCCGGCGCTCCCGGCTCCCGTACGACAGAACCCCGCGTAGTCGTCCGCGTTCAGTGAGTATATCATTGCGCCTCGCAAATTATTCTCTCTAATAAAATTCGCTTTCTCTGCGACGCTCCGCGGAGTGTCATACGAGACCCAGTCGGTGTTTCGGTACATGTACGGGACCTTAGCTTCGTTATCCTGTACGACAGTAACATCAGTAAAGTTCTGCAGAAAAACACAAACATCTGGATAGTTGATGAAGCCGGAAGCACTGAGTGCCCCGAAACCGGAGGCGGGACTGCCCACTCGAGGATTGTTGGCGTTCACCAGGGAAAATGTGTGCCCGAAAGTGGGTATACCGACTACTATTTTGCTACGATCGAGTCCCTTGTCGAGATACATATGGACCGTGTAGTTAACGTTCAGAGTGGCCAAATACATTCGTTCGCTGGACCTGGCATAAAGCGGAGCATTGAAACCAGTGAACGGAGTATACTTGTTGTAGAAATGGTAATCGTAAGTCATAATGTTGACGAAATCCACGTACTGGTTAACTTGATCAATGTCATACGCCAAGCTGGCGATAGCTTCGGGTGCTGCCGCTGCAATCGTCAGTATATAGTTTCGCTTCTCTCGATAATATTCCATTCTTATCTCCCGAAGCAACTGTGAGAAGTGTTGTCTCTCGCGACCTCTAATCTTCTCGCTGTGCAAAGCAGGAAACTCCCAGTCCAGATCTATCCCGTCTAAAGTATAATTTCTCAAAATGCTTTTAATGGATTTTATAAATATTTTTCTAGATGCATGGTTCACCACCATATCTGGGAAGCCGTTATCATTGCCAGATCCACCTACAGACAATAAAATCTTGAGACTAGGGTTCCTTTGTTTCAGTTTCACCACACTGTGTATATACTGGTATTGATAATCATCTAGTGTTATCTGTTTATTGACAATACGAGCAAAAGCAATGTTGATGTGAGTACATAGATGTGGATCTATATTGGTGGGTAGCAACTGCTTAGTTTCACTTACAGATGGCAAATTGTAGTAGCAGGAGACCACCCTGTCAGGTTGTGTCTCCAGCTGGTCTGAAGCGATGGTCTGAATAGCCATGCTAGCTAAGTGTGTGTAAGTGTACACATTTACATGTGCCGATGTGCGCCATATACTCTTAGGTGGCAAAGAGTCTAGTGGGGCGAGGCGCGTCATACACATGATCATGATCAATATCAACAACAGACAGATGGTTAGGATGCCCAACCGCCATACATGAGGAATTTGTTTCTTTTCTGTTGTACATTTCAATTTGATACCAACATTATCAATGAGTATAGACTCGGATTCATTTAGTCGCTTAAACTTATTGTTAATTTCTTCTTTCTTCATTTTTCCCCACATTGTCGGTAGTATCTGAAATAGTAATGTTTTTAATAATTTTACTTTCACTAACAAACAAAAATTATTGTAAATATTTTTGTGACATCACGGTATTGTTAGTATTAGTATGTATAACTAATACACTGCGTACATTGATTTTCCCTAATACCAATTGACTTTCCTTAACTTTCCCTAATACTATTATCTAGCAGTAGGCTCTCTAGACCTTCTGATTCTGAAGTATACACATTATAGAGGGGTATCAAATAGAAAAGCTTCTGCATTGCTTGTGACCAATGAAAAGAATTTCTGAAATAAATTCGACTATACTTCAATCTCTAAGAAGCGTCATGGTTTATCACAGAACACACAGTAAACACATACCACTTTGCTATGCATAATATATGCACATTATATTCCATGAAGTCAAACAAAAACACACTTTCGACAGCTTACTTACCACGTCTTCTGTTTCTAACACTCTCAATTTGCACTCATGATTGTTAGCATTTAAGAAACTTCACAAAATACTCTGGAATGTTTTGTATGTTAATTGAAATTATCAAATAAACAAAGGATTTTGTTTGTTAGTTTGACAGAAGTTTTTCCATACATAAATTAGATTACATACTTTATCCTGGTTGGTACAAGGGCAGTCAAGGCCACAAATCAGCCAATCACAGTGCCATACGCCATGAATTTAAGACGTAGGCAAAGATAGCAAAATTGAATTAACCAATAAGAAAAACAGAAACGAAAATGTTCCGACAGTTAGAGTAACCAAAATAAGGCATTACATTGTTAGAGCGAGAAGAAACATATCATAATATCCTAACACCTGACGTGCCATGACACGACACTCGAATTATATCTCATTCAGTGTTTAAAAGTCTAACAATTTAAATTCATCAATTAACTGTAATAATCTGTAAGCCTTGTTGTTGAGATTTACATTTCTTTCATAGAAAATTATATACTTAGGATTAGGACTATTTTATAATTTACTGTTACTGATAAAGTGTACTCATTTTTTTTAATTGTTACTACCTGTACTATTTTTATTTTTCGTTTAAAATTTAGGACATAAGACGTTATTTTTTTTGAATAATAGTAGACAGGTAGTTACACGGGCAGATAGGTATCCTCCGTCCATTACTTTTTTTCTGTTTAAATGTTCTTAAGAAAGTAACAGTTCGTATAATTTTACTTTCAAACGTCTATTAAAGTCCAAATTTAGACTATATATACTAATTTTTATTCTCTTTATTATTACAACAAAAAATACTAAATTCACCGTAATGCTGCTGTAAATGTAGTATTTTATATTTATGAATATGAATATTATTATCAATAAAAACAGTTGTTTTTTGTAAGCATAGATGATTATTTATATTCTACTAATACGAGCAACTTCGTCTGCGTTTCCAGGGGCATCTTTAACTATAGTGCAAAGTATGCGGTGCACACGGACGCAGCAGTGTTAGGGGCGATTTTTAAAGAATTTGCGCATTTACTGAAGGGCGCTACGCTTACTAAAAGGCGCTAGAGAAATGACTACACGCGGTCATTACGGGCTAGAGACGCCTTTGTGCGTCTATCAATATCGGGCTATCGCAGTCGCATCGAATCAAAAGTAATGAATTTACCCGGTCTCAGCAACATTTTTTATTGATACTCTACTCCTACTAGCTTTGGCGTTATATTTTATGGCCTAAATTCTTCGTCGATAAATGGGCTAGAAAATTTAAAGAATTAGCGAAATTGTCCTAGCCATTCATCTATGATAACGTGGCCAAAGTAAATAGGGATTAATCATACTTCACACTTCCATACTAATATTATAAATGTGAATTTAAGTTTGTTTCTTATGCTTTCACGCGAAAATTACTTAAACGATCATCATGAAATTTTGTATACATATTCTTGGAGGTATTAGAAGTAACCTAGGATACTTTTTATTAAATGCTAGCGAAGCCGCGGGCGAAAGCTAGTTTTAAATATTTTAAGTAGGTTGTACGGGCCCTTGACTGTACATTTTGGTGCGGTCAGCATTTTACATCCACTTTGATGATTTTTTTACAATTGTCGATCAGTGCATCTTTAGCAAACACATAGTGTACTCATAAGCACAAATTATTTTATATCAGAACTTTAATTAGTAAATAAATAGCGTTAAATCAAGTTACGTCAACTATCATTTAGCAAGCCGTATACGTGATCCGTAGGTAGATACTTAAGTTATATCCCTTAAGTCTATTGTTACATTAACAATCGAAACGCAAACAAAAAATTTTCTCGTTATTAAATTTTATTAATCTAAACGACAAATGATTACAGTTTTAATGTTTGAAATTGAGGTACACCGTGACAGCTGATGCTATCTCTACACATTGTCACTCTAAGTTGCTATCCATATAGGAGAGAAGTTTGTTTGATAAATTACACTGTTTGTCCCTGTCAATTTTGTAACATCGCGTCACCTTAACGTTGTTTGTTTACTGGGTTTTTGTAGTTTTCTGTAGGTAAATGTATTGTATAAATGTATGTATTATACAGAATACCTTTTTTAATATTATAATAAAATTTTTAACCACAAATTTTTACAACATCTAATAATATATAAAGAATAAAAAAGAAGAAAAGTTTGTTTATTTTACAACTCACAATTTTAATAAAAAATGCGAATGGAAAATAATTGCACGCATCCCAATTTGCAGTTCGATTTTATAATTTTTAAATTTAAAAGAGCAAGAACATACTCCGTAAACGATCAAGTTTGTTAATATTAATAACTGTGACATTGACAGTGACAAGTCACTAATGAGAAACTTAGTAGAATCAAAGATGTGATAGTTGTGATAATAAAAGAGAGCAAATATTTAATAAATTGCATTATGTAAAGTAACGGATATAGGTTTAAAACTTAGACGTATAAGGGCCCATTGCATCCTCAAAACAAATACCTAGATATGGATGACGAGTCCATGAATCGTTATGAAAAACAGCTGTACACCGTGTTTAAAACGTTCGACGTAGATAACGAGGAAGCCCTAGACAGATCAGCGGTACATGAGCTTTGTGACGCATTGCAGCTGGAAGACCGAGGCGCAGCTCTCGTGCATACACTGTTTGAGCGACGCTCCGATCGAGTTACCTTCACGCAATTCCGAAACGGACTCCTCGCCGTGCTCGGTGGGGCTGGCGGTGAACCGACTCCCGCTAACGTAGCCTCACTCTCCTCCTCTCCTCAAAGAGACCCTGGGCTCCAGCAAAGCGACGACGATTCTTCTGGTCGTGAGGTGGCCCCTAAGTTCGTGTTTGGGTCCAAAAAGTACGGGCGTCGGTCGAGGCCACCTCGCGTCTCTACGTACCCCGACGAGTTGGCGAATGCTCGGTCGTCCTCTGCGTCTCGCATCGACACTGATGACAAAAGAGCGAGACAGCGGATGAAGTGTCGACGCAGCACCTCTGCGATGGAAAGTCGCAACGACAGCAGCGGTATAGAAGTGGAGATCGAAGGCGGTACGCCCGTCGAGACCTTTGAACACGATCGACGAATCGATAGGGACGAGGCTCTGGCCCTATGTCGCGGCCTACACATGGACAGTATCGATCGTCATCTCGTCGAGCGCATATTCGAGGACACCGGAACCACCGACACTACTGTCGGTGAATTTTTCGATCGATTAAACTCGTCATTGGCCACAACAATAGAAGAAACCACTCGAGAAACGCGGGCTCCGGCCGCCGGCGCAGATTCTGCAATCGAATGCGGCGACGACGAGACGGGAGCCGGTGTGCCTAGCGATCTTGTCCTCGAAGCGTTTGAACGAGCAGGCGTACAGCAGCCACGCCGTCTACTCGTCGAACTAGGCTTCGCTGCACCGGCACTGCGTCCCCCCGAACTCGAAAGAGCGCTCGACGATGAACTGCGCGCGCTTCCTGAAGCACCGCCCGAACGCCGCGAGGCTCGCGCTTTGCTCTTGGCCGCCGCTCTCGCGCTGAGTCGATTGCGGCATGAGCTCGCTCGTCGTCGCGTCGAGATCACCACTGCCGAGCGTGATAAACTTCGCGGAGATGTGATCGAGGCCAATAAACGTGCACGCATACTGGCGCAGGAAGTGGACGAAAGTCACGCGCGTATAGAGTCTGAACTGAAGGCGAGCATGCGGCGCGCCGAGGTTCGTCAAGCCGAGGCTTCGCGGCAGGCCGCCGCAGAAATAGCTTCCGAACGCGAACGAGCTGTCAGCTTACGAACCCGGCTGGAGGGGGAAATCGCGCGACGGTCCGAAGCAGAGTTGCGCGCCCGGAATGAGGCAGAAGCTGCACGAGACCGCGCCGAAGAGCTCGAGATGCGGTTGAACGCGTTGGAGGAGCGGTCGGCGGCTGCGGAGCGAGAGTGCACCCAACTGGCCGCGGAGCTGCGCGAAGCGTTGGAGAGCAGCACTGCGGCGGCTGCCAACTGCGGTGCGGCGGGCGAGCTGTCTGCGCGAGTGGCGGAGCTACGCGACGAGAACAAACTGTTGCGGGACCGCAACGACGAGTTGTGCGCTGCCCTCGAGGTAGCCGAGCGGCGCTCTGCGTCGCGAACTAGCGATGCCGCTCAAGGTGGAGACCTCTCCGCAGAACTAAATTCGATTTTACCACAGATCCCCCCTGAGGTAACCGTCGCAGACTTAAGTTTTTTGTATTCAAATTAAAACTTTTTTGTGTCAGGTAATTTTGAACCGCTTTGTTTCTAGGAATGTGATTCGTCACCTGTGAGTATCGATCAGAAGTTTTCGGGGCACGTCGAGTCTCTCAATAGATTCAGGGAGGTTTTCGAGTTCATGAACGCCGTATCTAACGTCGACGGGATCGACTGTCGGTCATGTGTCTCCACCGCGAACCGTGTCCGTGAGCTGCGGGAGCGACTGCGCGACTTCGACCACCGTCTAGCGTCACCGGCGGCTCCTCGTCGTGATAGTGCCACGCAGACGGACACCCAGGACGATTCGGCAAAATGGCAGCGAGACCTGTCGGACCGGGAGCGTAAAAACGATGACGAGAAACAGAAACTCACCAACTTAGTCAAGTTAGTATTCTTAAAATCGATTTCAAAAGAGTCGAGGAACGTTCCTACTTTATCGAACGCTTAAAATAAGAATAAGTAAAGAATATCATTAGGGATATAAACGTGATATTCAACGGTTCCTACTTAGAAAATTTAATTTTATTCACTAAACAGATGAACCTCGCTTCCAGGGACCTCGAGCTGAGTCTAGAACAGATGAAATCGGAATACGACACGTGCGAGGAGTACTGGAGGAGCAAGCTGGAGGAGGAGCGCGACGTCCACAACGAGGACCAGCGGCTGGGCGACGAGCGGCTCGCGGAGCTCATCGCCAAGATTGCCGACTACGAGCGGCAGTTCGCGCGCGCGCCGCTCGCCCTGCCCACCATCGACGAGCGCCACAGCCTCGAGGCGCAGTTCACCGACCTCGACGAGGAGTTCGCGGCCTACCGCCGCGACAAGGAGGCCAAGCTGCAGGCCGCCCTCGCCGAGAGCGCCCGCCTCGCCGAGCGAGTGGACGCGCTGGAGCGGCGCCTGGCCGCCGGCGCTTCGCCCTGTCCGCGGCGCCGGCGCTCGCCCGCGTCCCTGGGCGCGGCCGTGAGCGCGGGGCTGAGCGCGGGGCTGGGCGCGGGGCTGGGCGCAGGGCTGGGCGCTGGGCTGGGCGCGGGCGCCGAGGTGCGAGAGCTGCGCGCGCGCTGCGCCCGCGCCGAGGCGGCCGTGCGGCGCCTGCACGCGCGTCTGCAGGCCGCCGACGTGCTCGTCACCGACCTGTACGTGGAGAACTGCCAGCTGGCGCACCGCCGCCCGCTGTGACCGCTCGGAGAAACGGCACCGTCCGAGCGGTGGCGTCCGGCCCTCACGGTCATTCGTCCTTTAAAATGATTCGAAGCGGCGTTTTCGGTAGGACCGATGCACGGGACGCCCGGCGCCGTCCGTCATCCGTCGGATCCGACCGACACGCGAGACTCGAGTTGAAAGTGCCTTTCGATACTATAGTTTTGTTACCCGGTGTCTCGAGCGCCTGCGAGCCGCCCCTCGTCGGCGCCGCAGGTTCTCGTTCCTCGCTGCGGTTAACCGTCGCGTTCATCCTCATTATATATCATATAATGCTAAGTAATGAATAGTGAGACAGTAAATGTAAGTAGCGGGGTGTCGAGAGGGTTGGGAGCAGTGGCGAGCCTCGCGCCGGCCCCGGCACCCTTCTGAGTGTAAAATGTGTAAAACAGCACAGGCAAATTGATGACATTAGGACTTTTAAACATGATAAAGTAAAATTAAGTTTAAAGTAACGTAATGCTCCCTACTGTGACTACTCATGTAACTCACCTTTAATTTTTCTTTTGTATTAAGTATATTAAACAAAGTTCTTCTTAAATTTGTTTAATATATTGAAATAAGTGGAGAGTTAAAAAGTTAACTTACAGCGTTGGGCTGTGATTAAATTGACAGTGTCCTTTTGTATTGTATATGTTGTCTCTTGTTCCGTCTCTCAATTTAAACTCTTAAAAAGATACTTTATAATATATATATTTTTGTTAACATTATGATGACATTGTATAAAAATGAAACAGACCAGTTTTCAAACCCCCTTTTTATCACACAGCTGAACTAGTTAGAATCAGTGCTGTGCAACACCAGAGTATGTACAATTTACATGAATGGTTGTATAGGTGCAATGTGTTACAAAAGATCTGATGTAGATTAGAGAAACTACAATTAACACAAAATTCAAGTAAAGTGTGTGATTGTCCGAATAAGAACATACTCTCAGTTATGGTGGTAGTTGTGCGCAACACAACGTGGTTAAACAGATAGTTTGGCATATAAACGGTATCAAGTGAGAAACAGTTATTTACTTAACACACAACTGCTTGAGATCTGTGTCTGTTAGTTAAGTTTTTTCAATCAATATGTCGCAGAGTACTTGACTGTACTTGACAATTGTATATTGAAACAACTAAAATAAACAGTATGACAACACTGGATTGAGAACAGAGCAAGTAAACTGCAAATTATTTAGTTAATTGCTCTACATACTTTATTAAATTATATTTTTAAATATTTGTGCACGATTTTGTGCATTAGAATGTAGAAGCATTAAAAATGAAATAGAGGAAATTAGTGAAGGTGATTGTAATTAATATAATTAACAACGAAGGTTTCTTTCACTGTTCATATCTATATATTTGTAAAATATTTTATATTTGACAGGAATGTAACGGCTGTGCCGTGTAAATGAACAGAATGATTCAAAAATTATGTAAATGTCAGATCATTAGAAATATAATTTTTGTTCACAGAATGTGCAATATGTATGTTAACTAGTAAATGGTTCTGCATAATAATTGATCATGGTCAGCAGCCTCTAGTAGCACAGCTAATAATTGATTCTATTAAATAAATAAAACTAAATAATAAAGAAGTGAAAGACTAAAATCTAACGATTGTCTGCTTGTAACAAGGCTGTACCATTTGGCCTATTACTATTGTACCAAAGTGATTAGCTCAACACAACTATTTCTATGTTTAATCACGTTACTTGCCGATGACACACTGTGTTCTGTAAGGGGTAAAAGATTTGTCTTAAGAGTCAACTTTTTTAACCCTTTCGGAGCTTAACGTGTATACAACGAAGAAGTGCCTCGCTCGACACTGTTTTGTACATTTTCTATAAATATATCACTTATATGTATGTGAATATATTACACGACTTACACGAGGTGACTTTGAGTCTCAATGATGCGACTTCTGCTGATCAATACTGACCCTGATGTAACTCAAAGATCTGTTTTGTCATTGTGTACTAATTATGTTATCTACTTGTGACAACATGTACAATCTTCAAAACTCAGGCATTGGGAGACTTGAAAGTCCCAGTGTATAATGATTTATATAAAATAATTAAGTTATGTATTGTTACAATGCAATAGATACACTTTAATGTTAGTACATTTTGTTGAGCTATTCAATATAATAGTTAGATTATTGAAGCACTCTTCATCATTTAAGTGACCCACATTACATTGGACCAACATTTTTATTGTACATTGAAATATATTGTTGTTTTCATGACATTAGGATAATTTATCTTGTCCAGGTGTGATTATTTCACGCAGTTTGTGTAAATAAATATACCTACCTAGGTGAATTGTATATGTTTGTACAATGTGTTACTGTCGTCGCAGTTTGTTGTGAGCGAGCACACAGCCCAAACAAATGTTCATTGCACAAATGTAAATGGTTAAATATCCAACTTCTGTCGACACAACTAACGATAAAACAACAATTCAATTATATAATCCAACCTTCTTAGGTTAATACTATTGGTAATAAATACTAGTGTGCTCCATATACTGACTTTATTCTATGCATTTTTATATTAGGTATTAAAGTGTATGTAATCATTCCAAAGTATTCGTTTGTTGGGCAACCTGAATTGGCCAAGCTAATGTTAGATCAGTGTGCTGTCAGATGAAATAAAAAACTTTTGTATTTGATCTGAGGGTACAACAAATGTAAAACTGTTCTTATATCCATTGTTATATGTTTGTAAAATTATAAGTTATAATAAATGGTAAAGAAGTAGTCGTATAGAACACATGGCTATCTATAGATAGTTGGTCGTTAGCCTGAAATGGAATGCACTTTTATCTCTTGCAGTGACATATGTTATTAATTACTTTTAATTATCATACTTATCTGAATATACTATAATCTGTATCATTCATCTTTAAGAAACAGTATCTAATTATTGATCGAACCGATTTGATTAGCTATAAATAATATATTTTAATTGTTTTGAAATGACATGAGAGTCATAAGACAATAATTCTACTCGAAAGAGCAGCAGATTACTTGCACCGCCAGTTAGTGATAAAGATGATATGCATTCCTAATGTTCAATACTGGCATAAAGTAATAAAATTAAAGGATATTTTATATTGTGCCTTTAAAGCCTCGCTCCTTATTGCATTGTGTATCATTGTGGGCGCCTCGACTCGTTCGTTCGCGCCTCGCGGCAGCAACACATTGTTCATCCAACTATTAATATTAATGTTACATTATTGTGATTGGGAATATTTAATGTATAAGTTAGCACGTGTTGTAGTCCATTCCATGAGTACGCTAGCCGGACGAGTGTGCGACCGTGCGACCGTGCGACCGTGCGCGCTGGAACTGTGCCTAAACTATGATTGTGATCATTATCGAAAGTTAAATGTAAGTAATTAGGTTTATATTGTACAGGTGGCGTTGATTGTTGTCTAAGGGTCAGCGCCGACGGACGGAGCGTCGGCTCAGCGCAGTTTGAGAACGTCTTGAGGATAACATTCAAATGTAACGTAAAAAAATGAATGTTCAGGTACAATTACTCAAGCCGGATATTAAAAACCAAAATACGAACACAAACAATAATTACTAAAGGATGTATCGTCCCGTCCTGTCACCGGACTTGTTGTGCACGAACATTTCGCAGCCGATCCGTCGCCGCTCGCCAGCATTTTAATTCGTTGCATCGAATACGATTGTATTCTGAAGAACTTTAGGTTGAATTTATATTGTTACTGAATTTGTCTCTTCACCGTCACTGTCCGTCACCCCGTCAGTCGGCGCTGACGCCATCAGTTTGTTCCTCACGGCATATCAGGAGTAAGGAGGCCGTTGTTGTGTTATATTTGTGTAAGGGCCACTACAAACGATATTTCACTCCCCCCCGCTAATTAATCAGCCTCGACGCGTTTTCTTTTATGAATGCCATCATACACAGTTTGCTCTAAATTTATCAACTTTACACCCAGATGTAGGTAATCCTGCGAAGTTTACCGTTTATTCCGTAATTTATTTATCCCGAGTAACTCGTCGTTATCTAATTCGAGTAATTCGCCGTTAGATGGCGCTGATCTCAGTACTGAAGAAAAGATGTATTTATTCCTTGTTGAGGTAATATTTAAAATGAAAATGGATTTCTGTAGTGAAATGTAACGGTCAGTGCAAATTGTTTAACCATATTTAGTGCGAGACGATATTTGTATACTGTTATTTTTAATTGCATAATAATTTTGTTAAACTAGAAGCGACCCCTGGCGGGCGATAGTCTCACTGTCTGACGGTGAGCGAGCGCACGTCAGGCCACCTCAGGATTGTGTTTCAAATATTAAATATCCTTGTGATTATTAAAGTGTTGATCAAATGTTTTGTTTTATTCCACTTAGAAGCGGAAGCGCTTAGCAGCCCCTAGCCGCTAGCTGGCTTTTGAAGGCGGAGGGTGTTTTATGTGAAGAAGTGTTTTTATTACCTTCTGGTTGTAACAGTCGGCAACAATTGATATGTACTTTCAAAGCTGTCAAAACATATGGTGTTCGCTGACAGAGTGTTTCTTTTTAATCTTTTCAAATAGGTTGACTAAACTTTCATTCTTAAGTACCTACTAGTCATTGTCATTAAAGCTGGCTACAATCTCGGTTTGTCCTCAAAAACTAAGGATGGCAACACAGCATGTCTTTTAAAATCTGGATGAACTTTGAAATCGATCCAATGCTGACTCTATGTAAGTAGGTATATCGATAACAAAGCTTTGTTTAAATATCGCAGTCAAATGTATATCGACGCAGCCGTAGTAAAGCCTCAGCCAAGGGGAAGGGGTGTGGTGTTCATAAATAAAAAATACAAAAACAGAAAAATATTTTATTGCGATTTACCGTAGGTATTTTTTATTAATGGTGAAGTTATAAAAACACTGTTATAAATAAAATAATAATTCATTGATGTTTTTTAAAGTTTCATATGAACAATTTAATAGGCATGCTTTGTTGCCGCCCTATGTCGTTCATGAATGCATCACACTTCCACTTTTTATTCAATAGATATTGATATGCCGCGCTTTCTGATCTTCAATGTAAACGTCATTTAATTTTATGTTTGAGATAGATATAGGTATTTAATAGAATTGTTAGATTAATTTCTCCGTTTATAGAGATGTTTCTTTTATATTTATTTATTTACATGAAAAAAAAGACATTTGTGTTCAAGTGGATGGACACTAGCAACGTTTAAAATTGATAGCTTTTTCGTAGGTAATGATATAACTTCACAAAAATATTTTATTCCTCAAAAAATATGTTCACTCATTGTTCTCGGGACTAATTTCATAAATGTATTGTACCTATTACTAAATATTCAGCGAAAAAGTGCGGTCGAACAATCGTAGAGATCATTACCACGTTTAGTTATTTATGCTAACTTTAATGTTCAACTGTTAATAGCTGTATGTGGTGGACATCGGCAGGTGAGATAACATTTATCTGCCCGATCCTGTTTACACCGCAGAGATATTGCGCACTGAATGTGAATGAAAAATTTTAAACACTGTCACGGAATAACCAATAGTAACTGACACTAGTACTGCTTGCTATCTGAATGCACAGTTACATCTGAACACCCACTGCTTATAACACGCTGTTTTACATAGTACGAGTACTTTTCACTTTCTAAATGAAATGCTAAAATTATTAAACTATGGGTATTCTAATCGAATATGTACATTGTTTATCAAGTAGTCAGGGTATGACGCGGTTGTTGCCCGCACAGTCTCGCTAGCGACGAGCCCACCACCACTCGCTCCGGTCAACCCGCAAGGACACGTGGGTTCTTCATTTTTGATTTGACCGTATTTCGACTTTTGACGACAATTTTTTTATGAAATCGGTCAATATTCACTGAGATCAGTTCGTCGGCCCCAGTGTTTACTTATAGAACGCTTCCTCGCAATCAATTCAGTCACTCGTAACTCTTGGGCTTTTATAGGTTGTAGTTCCAGGCGCATCCTCTGACGGTGTTGATAGGAATTCAGAGGTACATGCCGTTGACGAGATAGTCGGCGTCGTGCGCGAAGGGCGACTTGCCCCGGCGCTGGCGCCGCCGCGCCGCGCGCACGCGACAGCCGAGCATCACGGCCATCAGCGTCGTCAGCGCCATGCCTGCACACGTCGGTAGCCACCATTAGTACCACCACTTGTACGCAGACTCTATGAGCACCACATTACACATATCTAATATACTCAGCACCTCGCGAGGACTGTTATTTTATTACTCTTTAGATGATTCTAAAGCATAAATAATACAGGGTGTCTCAAAAGAAATTTTATATTTGTTTAGCTTACTGCGTGAACGCTGCGTACTTGAGGGGTGCGGGGGTTATGTCAATTGGTAGCTTGGCTCTTGGGGATTCAGTCGCTATGGAGCGTTTCTCGGGAGCAGACCGCGCGTTGTGCGTGCGAGAGTTTTACAAGAACGGTGATTCGACAACTGTCGCGCGTAGAAAATTCTGCAGTATTCGAGGTTTTCGCCACTTAAATGATGCGCCAAGCCTTCCTCTCATTCGACATTGGGTTAAAAAGTTTGAAGAGACTGGATCAACGCTGGATAAATCAAAATCCGGGCGACCTAGGTCATCAAGAACGGTAGAAAACGTGGAGAGTGTTAATCAATCTGTACGTGACGACCCGAGCCTTTCAATTCGGAAGCGCGCGAGTGCTTTAAATGTGCATAGATCATCATTACATCGCATTATGCACAAAGATCTAAAGCTGCACCCCTACAAAATTCAATTGGTGCAAGAATTAAAGCCCCAAGATGCCGGTCAGAGGCTTAATTTCGTAAATCAGATGATTGAGCGATTTTCAACGTTTACCAACATTTTGTTTTCGGATGAAGCTCATTTTCATCTTAATGGCCACGTAAATAAGCAAAACTGCCGCTACTGGAGTTCAGCCAATCCGAAACGCAAACATCAGAAACCCCTACACTCGCCTAAAGTGACCGTATGGGCTGCCATGTCGGCGCGAGGAATTATCGGCCCTTACTTTTTTGAAGACGAAATGGGGCGTACAGTTACAGTGAATTCAGAGCGTTATGTGGAGATGTTAGACAACTTCTTGGTACCTGAACTGCAAAACTTTCCTGGCTATAACCAAAGAACATGGTTTCAACAGGACGGAGCAACTTCACACACGTCCAATATATCTCTGCCACGTGTTCGTGAAATTTTCTCAGGAAAATTGATCTCCCGGAGAGGTGACATAAATTGGCCTCCACGTAGCCCAGATTTAACCCCTATGGACTTTTTCCTATGGGGTTATCTTAAATCTAAAGTTTACGCCAATAAACCAACTTCACTGGCGCATTTGAAAGAAAATATCCGTCACGAAATGGCAGCCATCCCTCACTCCACCTGTCGAGCAGTCATAAGTAATTTTACTGTTCGATTAAATGAGTGCCAACAACGTGAGGGTTTACATTTAGACGATATTATTTTTAAGAAATGAATTCCCAAAAAGTGTATTTTAACAATAAATAAACATTTTTTCTATATACCGCTTCCTTTTTTTTTTAATCAATCCACTAAATATGAAATTTCTTTTGAGACACCTTGTATAAAGAAAGATAAAGGAGAACGCTACCGATGGCGAGCAGCATCATGGCAGCGGGCGAGTGTTCACTGAGCCCGTCGTGGTCGTCCATGGTCGCATAGTGCTGATGTGCTGTCACCACCGAGATCGGCTTCTTCTCGACGCCGTCTTCTGACGGCTTGCTCGCTTTCATCGTCTATTAACACATGAATAGACATTACAATGTTTTAAAAGTACTCTGTGTAAAGAAAGTAAAGAATAGTGTAATTGTAATAGACGAGTGACGATGAAGGCAGCACTAACTTTGTCTTTGACCACCTTCTTTTTTGTGGTGTTCTCAACCGGTGGGGGTTTCACTTCTTCTCGTTGGTCTATGTCGTTGTTTCTGTTGGGAGGCGGCGGTTCGGTGCTGTCTTTCGGCAGCAGTTCGAAGCCCTTTTTGGGACTGTCGCGCAGCGTTTGCTGCTGGCTGGAATAATCTACGGGAATCTCCGGCATCGTCTTCGGGGGAATGTAGACAGGAATCTCCTGCTGGTCGTGTAAAAAAAATCGAAATAAAAGTATTATTGAATTGCATTTTGTTATTTCGGTCGAATTTAATAAAAAAAAAACTTATCTTATTATCTTTGGTTACCTGGTCGGAGCGAGGTGGAGGAACTGGCCAACCTCGACGAGGGTCCGGTTCTGGCCAATCCACACGCGGGTACCCGCCGCCTGACCATCCGCGCTCCCCGGATATTCCGTCCATTCCTAAAACCATGGTTCCATGTAACTCTGTCTGCGCTGTCAGTATATGGGTAGTACACAGACCACTCGAGAGCTCGCCGAGGAGACTTCGCTGTATGCACAGCTTATGTTAACGCTCAGCTTAAACTAGTTACGATAGTTGAATCCCGTCGTCGCCGGAACGTCGTACGTTACCGGACGGCGGAGGCTGCGCAGGCCAGGCACGTCGCGGCCAAGGTGCTTCGAACGGAGGGAACTGCACGGCACCTTCCGGCTCCTGCAGCAGACCTCCCTTGTGGCTGAAGATATGTGAGCTCGCTCCGTCTAACAACATGATCAAGGGCCACTTATATACTTTAGTCAAGAGTTCTAACAACGAAACGAGTTAATTAAGTTAATTAATAGTCGTACCATTGTATCGATGCTGCGGCTGAGCCTGCGCAAGGCGGTGCGGCCAACGGTCGGAGAGGGGGCCGCTGTCACTTGCCACCAAACCCTCGCCGCCGCCACCTACCTCTATGCTCTCCTGCACAATAATAATTTATTAATTGCATAACTTTTTAAATACACAATATAGTAAACTAGCCATTGCCCTTAGCTCCTGCCTCGTATATATTGGTTATCGCAGCAAAGAGTAGTTTTGTTATTACTCAAGAATCAACGTATCTCCGTGCTAAATTTTATTAAAATCGGTGTAGCGGCTTAGGCATGAGAGCGTAACAGACAGACAGAGTTACTTTCCAATTTGTTATATTGAGAACGGATAAATAAAGAATCGCTTAACCATTACATACTTTAACATCTAGATATTTATAGTACCTACCTACCTAATGGTTAAGAAAATTTTGCGTGTTTTCAAAAATATTTAAAGAAGTAGAGTTCCAAAATATTTTAAGTAACCTGTAACGGCTTCAGTACGGCTATAGGAGGGGGTGTAGTTCGCACTGGCAGCACCGGGACAGCTACTGGAGGTGACGGTGCTCGCGGCGCTTGGGGGGGAGGACAGCCCAGCTCCGGCGCCTCGTCGCTGCCATCGGCGCATTGGGCCACCCCGTCGCAAGCGTTGTACACAGCGATGCATTCCTTCCCATGTCGGCACTCGAACTGATAATGACTGCAGTGGCCTAAGGCAAGTTGAGTAAACTATTTAACTATTCAAGTTGTTGGGCGTATTATAGATAAATTCCCCGATTCACGCGAGCAAAGTTGCAATGGACGCCTTACGCAAGTGTGGGTACGAGCCTCTTGTGCAGTGCAGATCTAGCCCCTAGCGATTATTATTTACCTATTTCAGAATTGTGACAAAATAGCCTCCTTCAATTTTGTCAAAGTATAAGAGCAAAGAAAAAACTTTTTTGATGGTTTGTAAAAGTTAATACCAAGAAGTAAAAAGTGTATTGAGCAGAATTGAGCTCAAGGGGGATTATATGGAAAAAGAAAAATAATTTGGTAATTTTTATTTATTCGACAACCTCTCCATTCGGCGGAATTTTGGACCTCCCCTTGTATATAAAGACACAATTTGAGAGCTTTAATGTGATGCAGTCGTCATGTTATTTTTTGCTATCGCATTATTCGCAACAATGAAGAAGTTAATAATCCGCGTAAGGAAAGTAACGCACTTGATACCGTCTTAGACGTCTCTTACTATACATGTGGATATTTCAAAAGTTTTCTAGAAATTTCTTTTGTCGATATTGTTCCCCATTTACTATAACCAAGACCATATTAAGCTTCTAAAATATGAATATTCCTAGCACATCCAGACTGCCACCAAATCATTTACAGTAACTGACCGAATGCATGAGTGGCAAGACGGCCGACACCGGGTGAGTCACCCATCTGTCAAGTAAACATCCTATTGCAGTCTCGTGAGTAGGTTGCGGTAATAAACAAACTGGTCCTTTAACCATGAGTCGGCACGCGGGCTGCGGTGGCGACGAGTGGAACCACATGTTAAGAGAGGACCGCGACCGCGAGCGATGACCCCGGCGCGTTCGGCCGCGACACCCGCGATCTAATGACGCATCAATAACAATAAACGAGCCAGCAACATGCTCCGTGCTCATATTAATCAGCTTGTTGACTTTATATATTATTATTTGTCCACATACTTACGCAGTCAAATATGTATTTGTAATTAAATATTATACTTGGTGAGAAGAGATAGTACTGACCGATAGGTACAACAACCTAGGTCCTAGGTTATTAAATTACAGAAATCTCCTTTTGTAGTGTTATTTTCAGTTTAATGAACGACTTACTTGTTTGTCGGCCAATATCCAGTGTTGGTGTGGGTCGCGGCGGCGGCGCTGGTGCTGGTGCGGGCGTCGTCGCCGCTGTGGTGCTTGCCGTGCTGCTCGTAGCACTCCTTTAGTAGTAGTAGAACAAATAGAGCATATTAAGTATTTTAACAGGACAAGACAGGACGAAGAACAGTCTCGTTGATGGGAGGCTCTAGGAATAAATCCTGTGTGGCGAGGAGCTTTACAAACATACATAAAATGGACTCTAAGAACACCCCGACGCAGAATAATAGGTACTTCGTGGATCTCACAAAGTGTTATCTTACGTGGGAATCGGAGCGACAACACTTAGCGTAGTCCAAGCGGCAAGTAACCGCTCAACCACCGTGGGATCCGTGCACTCGGCGATCGTAATCAATGTTAACGACAACCGTAATACTGGTCATGTCGAGAGTAGCGTATTTTGGTTTCACTTACCGCAGGTTGGCCAGCTCCTGCTCGTGGTGCGCCAGGCGCTCCTGGTCCTGGAGCTCGGCGAGGCGGCGGCTCAGCGCGAGGACGCCACTGCTGAAGTTGGTGTGCGCTGTGAACTTGCAGCGGAAGTCTTCCGGAGGGCCGCAGTTGAACAGGTAGCAACTTCCTGGTCCCTGTCGCACATACCACTACTTAGTATGAAATTTTGAAGAATATTTTTGAATATTGACCACTAAACATTTATGCAGAGGTCTGTCATGTCAATGTTGTACACAGGTGTACCTACGTGTCAACTCATTATGTAGATATGACGTAACAAGTGACTAACAAATTCCGCCTGAGACCAAAGAAACGATTCAAATTGCAAAAGAAACAATTTATCTCAGCGAACAACGTTAGCGGTTTTTTACAGGGTATTAAGTAGGCAGTATTTTACACACCAAGGACGCGGATCAGACCACATACACGCATGTAGCGTGACTAGGGCGTGACGTGTAGCGTGTAGGTCACCGGGCACCAGGTCATCAAGATTATGTCGTCGATATAATAAAATGGCGTCCTAGTGGCAGAGCTTAACAATATTTGAACGTTTTTATGTTGTGTCAACGTTATGTTAAGTATATCTTTATAAAATCTGGTAGCTATTTCATTAGTCGATAGACATCTGTTAGTTAAAGAAGACTAATTGAAAAGGTATTTATAAAAGTTTGCAAGCGCACAAGAGTTAGCTATCGATAACCCGTCGCACGGTGCAGCAGTAATTAGATTGCGAAGCACGCGGGTGCATTAAGTGGCCGACTGATTGTGTGCACCAAGATGGTACCGACATTGACTTGCTGTTCATTTTATGGTGGAAACTTCGAAGATATTTTGCTGAAATACACAGCGTGGGATAAAAGTTCTGTACTTCTTTTCCTACGATTTTAGAATCAAATGATAAAGCAAGTAAAATACGACTACGTTAAAACTGTTGATAAAATATATTATTATATAGCCAATGTCACCCGTGCAATTATTGCAAATCTATTGACAGCTCATTCATTCAAATCAGTTCAGTAGTTTAAACGCTTAGGTGTACCATACAAACATACATATACTGCCAAAACATTTACCCTCACTTTTGGGTTGATCATAGTCGAGTAAATGTAATTCAACAAGTGTTAGCCACACACTAGACACTAGGGATGTTTCAGCCCAGACTCGAGAGCTTTGGCTAGACTCGAGCTCAGAGTGGCAACTTTACCTTCTCTTCGTAGACAAAGACATCGCAAGCGTCAGTTTCGCAGCAGAGTCGCAGACACTCGTGTCTCGCCCCCACGTCGAGCTCTGAGAGATACCGCGCACCCATCTCGCGGGACTCTTCGGTGCGGATGATCTTATCCCGCTGCACGTCGAACCGCGCTGCACACGCGGCCGGGTCTAACTCGCGGGCCCCGGCTACTCCCGCCAGCAACGCCACCCACCACGCCCAAGCGCGAGCACCCATCCTTCACCGCAACTCTATGCTGCCTATGCTGCTCGGTTCTTCGAGTACTTGTAGAGGTGAACGATTGTTTTAATGCGAGTGGCTGCGTCGTCCATGTATGACTTAGAGTAGTTTTACTTCCGCGGTGTAGTTGCCGACGCAGACAGGAATTAACTAAAATTTCTCGAATGTGCAGCTCCAGCTATAGCGGAACGCTGATGTGGCGATACAGGCGCGGTCGATAACTTCGCACTTGCGCACTTCACGTCGCGCACTGCTCCATGGTCGATGGCTAGATGTGGCCACATAATTACTTACATATACGATACGTTGATAACGGACGTTGTGTCTGCGTGTGGCGGATTGGTTAAGTCCATTTCCATTTCCAGTTTGTTTCCATTTCACAATAAATGTTAAATATTCATGTCATATACATTGTATATTCAGTTGTAGCGAGTACGATGCCCTCAGATGTTATTTGCAACAACACTGGAGAGGGCTACAAAGAAATAGGGGCCGCATTTCGTTCACTACTGCTTAAAGCTATTTCTACAATGACTTACTGTGATTCATCAACTAACCATCACTTCGACAGTAGCAAGTCTTTACTTGTACTGCTGTGGAGGACCCAATTATATAACTTGTTGACTTGAAGGTTGACTGCATATGACCCACGCAAATCATGTCGTTTTTTTTCTAGATATTAATTGTTGTGATCTGTTTTAATAACTAAAGGAAAGTAGGCACGAAGTATTTAGAGATGTTTGTTTATTAGCGGGTTTTCCTTACAGTATCTTCTGTAGAATTTTGTTATTTTGTAATAAAATAATACCGATACGTCTCTTTCATTTCAAAATGTGGCTCAAGCTAGGCATAGCCTGTACTCTGCCCCGCCGCGGTGTGACGGCTCGAGGGGGTTTCCACACGAAAAAGCATAGCATAGGCATAGCCTGTACTACTTTAACCAGAATACTGATCAAAATACCTATATATGTACCTACACTTAGACATAAATGATCGCGCTGATCAGAGAATTCAATGTTGGGAATGGAACTCATGCCCTCCGGTTTAGCTCATACATACATTTCAATGTCTCATATAACTCAAATTATGTGCAGACAACTAACCATATAATTGATTGATGAATAATATTACTTTTATGTTCACACTCATGTCTGTATTACAACTTAATGTTTGAACGTCTAGCGTCTGTCTGCGTGATAAAAATTAAATAACATTCTATTCGAAGGACCATAATGTGCAGTGACGTCAGATAGCTGGAGCAGTTTCTCCGTTGTAGAACTTGTAGGTGGTGTTCAGAAAAAATAAGAGTGTGTTGTAGTTAACGGAAAACTGGATTTATTTGTACTAAGATTATTGTTATAAGTTTGCCCAATCAGCGTTTTTTTACTATTACGTGTGTTTAATTCAGTGATCGATATTGCACACCAACTTATATTTATTTTTGTGAAGTATGGAGTTATCAATTCATATACGAGCTCGGACTCAATATCGATCCGCGCGGTCAGTTGACACCATAATATATAATGTGAACCTACTTTTGCCTATCAGTGAGGTACAATTTAGGCATCAAGTAAAATTGTTCAAACAGCGCGTCTATTAACAAAGTACAGCAGTTACAATGGCATAATTATATTTTAGGGAGGTCAGGAACGATTTAGTACTTCGTACATAGCGCGGCGCGGTGAGGCGGTGAGACAGACAGTATTTATAGTATATGTAGGCAGGTTAGGTAGCTAGCCTGTTCTAAGACTCTGACTGACTGACTGACTTAGTGAACAGTAGTGGACGACGATCGTATAAGAGGCTGTTTGCATTAAGTAGCATCATTGGTAGCGATTGCTTTTGAGCTTTCGGCTTATAATAATTAATTAATAATCGGGGTTTATAGCATTTCTTCAACATATCTACAGTTATTCTATTCGCTTATACCTTCGACCAAGTGCGTAAAATCGGTGTACAGGACTCATGTGCTACTTAAAGCGAGTGCTAACGATCACTTCGTGAGAAAATGTATTGTTTTAAAACTGAATGCTAGTTTGTGGTATCATAACAATTCGAGGTAACCGTTATCGTTAGACCAGCTCCTTATCTTGTAAACTATTCGTCTATGCGTCACAATAACGAGGTGGAAAAGGGCAAAGTGATGAAATAACGTTGCTAAAAGTTGATTAGCCATGCCTGAATATAGATTTAATAAACGAGATGTCAAAAGATTCGTAAAAATGGCTCGGGTGAAATAGGATACATAAATATAAAAATGGCTCGGGTGAAATAGGATACATAAATATAAAATTGGCTCGGGTGAAATAGGCTACATAAATATAAAAATGGCTCGGTTGATATAGGCTACATAAATATAAAAATGGCTCGGGTGGTATAGGCTACATAAATATAAAAATGGCTCGGGTGGTATAGGCTACATACATATAAAAACGACTCGGGTGATATAGGCTACATAAATATAAAAATGGCTCGGGTGATGTAGGCTACATAAATATAGAAATGGCTCGGTTGATATAGGCTACATAAATATAAAAATGGCTCGGGTGATGTAGGCTACATAAATATAAAAATGGCTCGGGTGGGGACTAGCGGCATTCAGTTCCGACTCACTGGAACTTGCGGCACTCAGTTCCGATTCACTGGAACTACTCACTGCTGGCACTGGCAAGCTCCACAACAGAGCACAGACAGCTGACGCAATATATATCGACCTCCAGTCTTGGAGGGGAGTGATGTGGCGACCTCCACATACAACATAACATACTACAGCGCCATCTGCCGAAGTTACACTGAACTACGGAGTAACCTACAATACGAAGAAACTACCAATCCTGAATCGCGCAAATAAAGTTCCTGCGCCGATTATCATATATACAACATCCCAACATCAACTGTTGGGCAGTAGCCCGCCAGGCATGATCACCTCGCCTGGTCGGAGGATCCTCCCTTTGTGTTGGGTGGAACATGATACCCGAAACGACTCGGGTGATATAGGCTACATAAATATAAAAATGGTTCCTGAGATTAGCGCGTTCAAACAAACAAATTCTTCAACTTTATAATATTAGTATAGATAAGATGAAAAGATGATCTAACTTTTTTATGTTACGATATGGTTGTTATTTTTTTTACGCGTAATGCGTTAAAGGTGTATAATAAAAGTATTTTTTAAATATTTCTCAATTACGACTCTCGTATGTTGTGATAAGTAGTTTTGAAGTTCTCATAACTTGTAAAATGTATAATAAACCATTTTTTTTGTTGAATAGTGGGCAAACGAGCAGACGTATCACCCGCAACACCAGAGGCGTCACAAGTGCGTTGCCGACCTTTAGGGGATGGGAAGGGGAATGAGGGAGGGGTTGGGATATGGGCCTCCAGTATCCTTTCGGAGTCGTCTGCCCCCCGGGCTGGGCGTAATTTGTTACGCCGATGACACGTTGGTCACAGCTCGGGGGGCCAATTTCCAAGAGGCGGCGCGCCTGGCCACCAGGGGTGTTTCTCTGGTGGTTGGGCGCATCGAGGCGCTGGGCTTACGGGTGGCCCTTGACAAGACGGAGGCCCTGCTTTTTCATGGGCCCCGTCGTGGTCCACCCCCCGGCGCCTCAATCGAAGTCAACTCGGTCCTCGTACCGGTTCGGGCCCAGATGAGGTATCTGGGCCTGATCCTCGACGGTAGGTGGCTCTTCGACGAGCACTTCCGACAGCTTGCCCCAAAGCTGGTCGACGCTACCTCCGCCCTTGGGCGACTCTTGCCCAATCTGGGTGGAGCCAGCGTCGAAACAAGACACCTCTACACGGGGGTGGTCCGGTCGATGGCCCTGTACGGGTCACCGGTGTGGGTCCCGGCTCTGACCGCCCAGAATAAGGCACGCCTCTGGCGGCCTCAGAGGGTATTGGCGCTCAGAGCCATACGCGGATACCGCACCGTGTCGACGGAGGCGGCGTGCGCCTTCGCCGGAACACCCCCGTGGGATTTGGAGGCGGAAGTGCTCGCCGAAGTTTATCGGCGAGCGGCTGAATATCGAGCGGAGAACGGGTATCGTCCTCCGCCCGAAGAGGTACGCGATTGGCGTGAAGCCGCTCGCCGAGCCACGATGGCTCGTTGGTCGTCCCGGCTGGAGGCTCCACGCGCTGGCTTTGCCACCGTGGAGGCGCTCCAGCCGGTCATCCTCGAGTGGGCAGGGCGGCAGCACGGGACCCTTTCCTTCCGGCTGACGCAGGTGCTTTCCGGGCATGGTTGCTTCGGAAAGTACCTGCACTCGGTCGCTAGGAGGGAATTGAGTCCCGCCTGCCACCACTGCGACTGCAGTGAGGACTCGGCCCAGCATACGCTGGAGTTCTGCCCCGCCTGGGCGGAGCAGCGCCGGGCCCTCACTGCAGTCATCGGAGGGGATCTGTCGCTACCAGCCGTCATACGCTCCATGGCCGGTAGCGACAGCAGTTTTACCGCGGTCGCGACCTTCTGCGAAGACATAATTTCGCGGAAGGAGGCGGCGGAGAAGGCCCGAGAGGACGATATCCACTCGGACCCGATCCGCCGCCGGCGAACCGGGCGGCGGAGGCGCGCCCATCTGCGCCTCATGCCGCCCTGAGTGTGGCCGCGGATGGACGGGATGGGTTTTCCCGTCCATCCGCTTTAGTGGCCAGCCGCGAAGGGGCGACGTACGCGTGTGCCGTGCGTCGCCTAAATTGAGATTTTTACTTGGAGAAGGTGCCCGCTTCAGTGCGGGCAGGCGCTGGGAGGGGTCCGGTTTGCGTTAATAACAGCGATCCCGGACCCCTCCCTTCTCAGGCGCAGAGTTGGCACACCGTGTGGTTTTAGTCGGTTCGATTCCGACACACCGCCCCGCCGCAAACCCCGGCGGGGTGACGGCCCGAGGGGGTTTCCAGACGTAAAAAAAAAAAAAAAAAAATGGGCCTCCAGTATCCTCACTCTCTCGGAGAAACACAGCGCAAGCACTATTTCACCCCGGTTTTCTGTGAGGCCGTGTTTTCACTCCGGTCGAACCAGCCCATTCATGTCGAAGCGTGGCTCTCCCACGTTAATTTTTATTTGATCTTAGTTTTTAATTGTCTAACCATAGATCGATTGAACCGGCCCTTGTGACTTTACAGTCTTTGCCCGGTAAAAATGTTGATCGGATGGCGCCCGGCATGGCAGTTTATTTATTGCCCTGAAAATGATTTTAAAGCTTGATAGACATTTATAAATCGAGTCACATTAATGCAAATTGAAATCGAATGAGTTGGCGACAGAACCGCTGGTGCCACGTGGTAGGCAGCATCCCATACCATCTCGAGGTACCTGAGGTAAGGCAGCTGGCGGTCTCAGGGCGCCAGGGCACCGCGCACGCGCAGTGGGTGCCGCCGTGCGAGGTAGCGATGACCACGGCGAGGCGAGAGCCGGCAGTGTAGGCGCGTCGCCCGTCGCAGCTCCAACGACCGCGTCACCGCTCGCGACACGCCACTCGCCACTCGCGCCCTCATGTCGCTGTTCTTCAAGTTCAGGAGCGGCGTGAGTACCCTCTCCCCACTATCCACCATCCACACACCATCTAGCCCATCTAGCCACTGCTGTACCACGACAATCGTAATTCCAGTTAGTTATCACAGTATGTCCGATTAGAGCCTGACCATTTATTATGAGAACCAAATTATACCATCTATTTCTGAACTTTGTGGTTTGTATTCGTCAATACTTGCAAGTATTTAGTTTACCGTTCCACCATCAGTTAACTGGTGGCTGTTCTGGCCCTGGATCGTACGTACATGTTACACTCTTATGTATAAGTATATTTCAACATGTCCCGAGTAGGTAATATGATTAAGTTTAATTGCCAGTATTGGCAGCAAGAGCAACTAACAAACACAAACAAACGCAACGCGCCACTCATTTAAACTTTTGTGTTGTGTTCTTGCAACTATTTACTATCTATTTTTCCTTATGAACAAACCCCATAGGGGTGGGTACATTACATTTTAGGACTGCTATACCTAGTAATAGAAAATGAAACACAACCGATTTCTCTTTTTAAAGTACTCTGTTCATTATTTTTTATTAAAACATAATCCAGTTAATATGTGCGAACCGTGTTTATAAACCTCGGTGGCATAGTGGTAGCGTATGCGACTGCAGTGCTTGAGGTCTCGAGTTCGATTCCCGGGTCGGACCAAGTGTTTGAATGATCTGCAAAAAATTGTTTCGGAGTTTGAGTGTTTTCTATGTAAGATATGTAGGTATTTACAAATAAAGTATATATGTATTTAAATCAGTTGTCTAGTACCCATATCACAAGCTCTGCTTAACTTGGGACTAGATGGCGTTGTGTGTTAGGTGTCCGAAATATTTATTATTATTTATTTATAATATTAATAATAAGTGAAACACGCGATACTAAAGTATTATTTACCAACTTGAATGTAAATCGGCTCTCTGACAGAACAACCTTCACGTTTCTTAGATATTTTCATATTTCCAACATCTACTAATATGCATACCAATGTACTCGTACATGTAATTGTTTTATAAAAGTGCACAACAATTCTTGTTCTAATGTATTGAGTAAGAGCTGGTACAGGGACAAATGTAACAAGGAGATCGTCCGCGGACAAAGCCCTTTGTTACGAGTCGTCTCTCTGTGCGACGTGCGTTACTGCGTTGAGTGAACCGACACTCGTAGTCCTACATACATTGGATGGTCATTGGTCAGAGCACTTTACAACAAACAGCGCGTGAGATTAACTTGTAAATCTCGTACCAAATACGTGTATAGGTACTCAGATAAACGTATGCGACATTGCTAGCAATTGTAACCAGTGTAATCGTAACTCGTACCTCTGCTGCACGGTTGGCCGAGTGGTTTCAGCGGTCGCCATGCCGCTTGCTACTGCGCCAAGTGTCTTGGGTTCAAATCCCACGCGGTACAACACTTTGTGTGATCCACGAATTGTTGTCCCGAGTCTGGATGTTCTTTGTGTCCGTTTCATGTGTGTTTGTAAAGTCCCCCATGACACAGGATGTTTATTCCTAATGTGGGAGTTGTCTTTTTAAATAAAAAAAAACTGCTCCGGGCAACTCACACGACACTGACGACACACTCACTCACCGTGTGACGTGTGACGTGGGTGGTACATACAGCAGACAGCAGACAGCTACGTTGTTATCTTAGCGCGCTTGTCTCCATAGTGAACTTATTGAGAACACGCCGACTCTCCTGAGCCTTGTGATTGATCGATTCTTTTCTAATCTGAAGGTAAACAAAGTTTTTATATATTTTCCCACTTCTACATTATTAATTGATAAACAGAGAGTTTTTTGTGAAATAGGTCGAAGCTGTTCTGTCTGTCTGTCAGTTCTTTGTATTATGTAATCCATTTTTAAAAATATCTAGGTAGGTATATTGTATTTCTACAAAACTAAGATGTATATAATCCAAAGTCACCTGTAAACTTTACGCTGGCGCTTACGACTGATAATTTGAACAAATATTCTCTAGTAGAGGCTTCAAACTCTTTTAACAGAAGAATTACAATCTAATTACGTTAACATCATAAAAAAATATTTATGCAATTCAATAATCTACATAAAAAACTTTGAAATAGACAAAAATAAAGAGAAACCGAAGAAATGACAATAAGGCGAGGGCGAGGGTTACTTTTTGCATCTGACGAAACGAGTAACGTTTTAGATTGTTTGGTTTCTTTCTAGATATTTACTGGAAATTTTATCTTTGTTTCTGGCGCAAATAGGTCTTATTTCCTACGCTACATCAGTCCTAATGTCAACTCTGTCTGTCAAAAGATCTCTTACAGTTTTATGTCCATAAACATACTAAGTTGACATTCTATAATATTGTCGACACCGTTCTCATATTCACAGATAATGTCTAGATTTCAAATCATCTCAATCATCCACAAACGAATTATATGAAAGGTTGTCCGTCTTTTATACATGTGCTGTAAAAGCAATGCGCAGTGTACGCAGTTACATTTTCATTTTATAATAACCACTTGATAATTTACTACCATATTTTTTATTGAAAAGGGGGCAAACGGGCAGACGTACCGCCAGATGGTAAGCGATTACCACCGAACCCATGGGCAACCATGACGACACAAATGCGTTGCCGGCCTTTTAAGAAGGAGTACGCTCTTTTCTTGAAGGTTTGAAGGTCGTTTTGATCTAACGTATTAAAAACAAAATCAAAATCATACGAACTAAAAAATATTTGAGCTCTTTTAACAAATAAGAAATAAGAAACATAATATGGGTTAGTGTAAAACAGTGTTATAAATTTTATCAATGGTGCCTCAGGGAGGCAGTGATTTGCTATAAGCTTTTGATTTCGTTGATCACGATAACTCAGAAATCATTCTGAACCTACAGTGAAAAATTATGTAACTAGAAAATTTTGATTTTGAGAAAATTTGTGATAAGGTTTAGAAAATTCTGGCTTCTTTTCTACTTCACGAAATCAAAACTAATTATGTACTCCTAACGATAAACAATATCTTAGGGCTTGTATTAGCGTAAGAATAGCTGAATCCCGCGGTGTTACCCGCGGTAATTGTCGTACCGCGGGTAACATCGTGGGGCGAAGCTAGCCTAAAAAAGTAGCCTAAGTTACTCCTTATATCATCACCTACCTATCGTTGAAAGTCCCGTCAAAATCAGTCCAACCGTTCCAGACATTAGCCGGTACAAACAGACAGACAGACGGACAGACAGACAAATATTGAAAAAAAAATGAGTGTGTGTACTTATGTACACGCGTTATAAGTTATACTTCTTTGGCGTATGGAAAAAAAATAACTAAAATGCAGTAGTGATTAACGATAAATATTAAAATTAATCAAAAAGATTTTCTTTAAATCTATACAAATAAATAAAATTGGAGTGTCTGTTTGTAATATTAAAATAACCGCTTTCTACTACATGCATATGAATGTATATACGGTACACATACCAAAATATATATTTTTTAAATTTTTGGCTGTCTGTCTGTCTGTCTGTTTGTTCCGGCTAATCTCTGGAACCGATTTGGACGGGACTTTCACTGGTAGGTAGCTGATGGTACAAGGAGTAACTTAGGCTTACATTTTTTAGACTAGCTTCGCCCCGCGGCGTTACCCACGATACGACAATAACCGCGGGTAACACCGCGGGGTTCAGCTAGTACCTAAATAATATTGATTTATTCACACTGTTTAATTGTACTGTTACGAAACACGTGTTCTAAATATAAAAATACTAGAATATACAATTTGAACATAGTTTTAGATTTTCATGCCACCTAGAACTAACTTCACGATGTACAATTCAGGTGTCGGTGTGCGCGCGCTAACTAACAATTCACTCTCATCATATTTCTCCATCGCGCCAAAAGAAGTATAACTTCAAAAATGCTTTGTTGAATCACTTTACACCAAAATGAACTCGCTCAATTTGAACCTTAGGGGAGCATCAATTAGACCAATAAATTTAAATACTTATATAGCATTTTATTTTCTGTTAAACATAGAATAAATAAAATAAAAAGACTTGAGAGGTGTCAAAGGACACCCGGATGGAACGAAGTTCCTTTCGATGAATTAGTGAAGGAATTGTTATTGCTAAATACATACGTTCTGATATTGTAATATTAAAATACTAGCTGAACCCCGCGGTGCTACCCGCGGTACGATGATAACTGCGGGCAACGCCGCGAGGCGAAGCTATATCTTTATAAATAGTAGCCTATGTGTTATTCTGATGTATAAGCTATATTGTGGTAAAGTTTCATTCAAATCCATTCAGTAGTTTTTACGTGAAAGAGTAACAAACATCCACACATACATACATCCATACTTACAAACTTTCGCCTTTATAATAGTAGTAGGATAATTTGCTTTTGAAAGCATTTATTATTGTCTGTATAAAAACTCTACTTACCTAACTCCATCAGCAATATCCGGAACTTGTGCAGAAACAGTCAAGATTCATTATTGTTATAATTTTTATTATTTATTATGTACAAAAAACCTGTATACCCTCAATAAAAATTACAATAGCTTACTGTAGCAAAAAAAAACTTGAGAGGTGTCAAGGGACACCCGGATGGAACGAAGTTCGAAATAGAAAGACGATACAAATATTATATTTACTTCAATATTTTACGTAATTTCTAGTTTTATGATATATGTGTACACAATAATATTAATAATAATAATAATGATAATGATGATAATGGTGAAAATGATGAAGATGATGAAAATGATGAAAGTGATGAAGATGATGAATTGATGAAAATGATGAAAATGATGAAAATGATGAAAATGATGAAAATGATGAAAATGATGAAAATGATGAAAATGATGAAAGTGATGAAGATGATGAATTGATGAAAATGATGAAGATGATGAAAATGATGAAAATGATGAAAGTGATGAAGATGATGAATTGATGAAAATGATGAAAATGATGAAAATGATGAAAGTGATGAAGATGATGAATTGATGAAAATGATGAAGATGATGAAAATGATGAAAATGATGAAAGTGATGAAGATGATGAATTGATGAAAATGATGAAAATGATGAAAATGATGAAAATGATGAAAATGATGAAAATGATGAAAATGATGAAAGTGATGAAGATGATAAAAATGATGAAAATGATGAAAGTGATGAAAATGATGAAAATGATGAAAATGATGAAAATGATGAAAATGATGAAGATGATGAAAATGGTGAAAATGATGAAAGTGATGAAAATGATGAAAATGATGATGATGAAAATGATGAAAATGATGAAAATGATGAAAATGATGAAAATGATGAAAACGATGAAGATGATGAAAATGATGAAAGTGATGAAAATGATGAATTGATGAAAATGATGAAATGATGATTATGATAATAGTGATGATAATGATGATAATGATGATATGTATATATAAAAGTTCGAAATCTTATCTATCTATTATATATATATAGGATATATATATATAGTATATTTATATATATATATAGATATATATATAGTATCTGGGTTGCTTCAAGCAATGAAAAATAAACTAATAACAAATAAAATTTAAAATAGCAAAAAGTGTCGTGACAACAAAAAGTGTCGTGACAACAAATTATGTCGCGACAATTTCCGTCTAGCCCCCTTCGTTTTTTCGTTCATATCGCGCGATAAGGAACTTCGTTCCAAAAATTGTCGTTACACTATAATCACTAGCCTATCGCAGTTCTCTGCTAAACTTATTTATTGATATATTTTGTATTTATATTTGATATACAGAATTTTAAACATCATTAATTTACAGCGACATGTATATTATTAATATATTAAACTAATGTGTCGTTGACATAGGTCGTTGACTTAAGTCGAACGTGTCGTTACAATTCCGTCTAGCCCCCTTCCGCAACGCACGATAAGGAACTTCGTTCCAAAAATATTAAAACCGATATAGCTCAAGATTAGATTAGATATTATTTTTCTCTGAAGATACAGCATCTTCCAATACGTTGTAAGTTGCCATATAGTTAATCCTCATATTTGAATTCCTTGTCTAAGTCTAAGGCTTAAGGCCATTTTATATGAAAGATATCATCAGCGATTCAAGCCATTTCAAGAGTCAAGACTCGCCAAGTCGCAGAAGTTGTCTCGCGGCAGGGCACGACCACTATCAGCTGAGCGCGGCAAGTCCGCACTCGCGTCGCGCGTCTCCGCGCCGCCCTCCACCCGGCGAGGCCCTGCGCATAGTCGACTCGTAACCCGTAGTCGCGTCGCGCCGGTCGCGCGCAGTCCGAGCTAGTGCGGTACTTCGCGTGCACGTCTCTCTGTTTCGTCCCGCGATCTCAAAGTGTCGTGTCGGTAGTGAATGAGCTGTGTTGGTGCTCGGTGCCTGGTGATCGGCTGTGTGCTCGTGCAGTCCATCCAGCGAAGACGAGCGCGGCGCGCAGCGAGTCAGGAGCACCGCCTCCACCGGGGGCAGTGACCGCCACAGCGATCTCGGTACGGCCTCTGAGATGTGAGATGATCGCGAGCGTGACACATTCGTGCGTAACGTACTCCTCGCTGTTGTTTCAGTCGTTTGAAAATATACTAAGGGTGACTTCAAAAACATACAAGTAAATAGTTACCGGAGATCGGAACGGTCGCCGGTATCCGGTAGCTATTGAGGTGTCTCTCGTGCAGGAAAAGGCTATTTCGGTAGGTGTGTCATAGAAGCCACCGAGAGTAACGAATTTGTTTAGAATTTAGTAATTATAGCGTTGCGATCACACCCGTGACGTCCGTTTGGCTTCGATCAACAAGTATGCCGTAGGTACCAGTCCAGGCCTGTCGTCGATCATACAAATTACACCAACTAGTGGCAGTACCGATTGCTGCATGTCCGTTTGTGTTGCGACTTGCGACACGTCCGTTCAATAATTTTCCATTAGCTACAAAAATAACGCAGAGCCTGTTCAAACTTAGCAAGTTTTTCGTTCGTACATATTTCGTGTGTAGGTGTAGGTACATATCTGTGCTACTTATTAAAATATGAAGTGGTCGCCGCCGAGCAATGATTCACCGATACACCGTTACATGAAGGTATATTAATATCGAGCACTTGAGTTGTTATTTATCATAGCTGGAGCACTACAACGAACATGGCTGCATCGACAGGACGGTGCTGTGCTGTGCTGACCCAGGCACACACCCGGGAGATACGCACGTAATAAACCAATTAAAAAAACGACTAGTACCACTAATCGGATTAAACAAGGTTGGCCTCGACCGGCCGCGCCGGCGGACATAACACTCGACTACCTAAATTGTTGCATTATTCACCTGATGAAATTGTCCAACAGAAGCATGGCGGTTAATTGCACGGGTGAGACCCAACAGCCAGCAACGTACATACGTAATTCTCTCCAAGCCACCGATGGCCAATTATTGTTTTAGATAACGTTGTGTTATCATGTCACACGCGTTGTAAGTAGCATTACTACATACTAGTGAAATAAGTAAACTTTGTTGCCACAGCACGCTCAAGATAAGGCTAAACTTGAGCAGGTAAACGGTAGGCATTGGGAACAATGTTGCTAACGACACCTTCATATTTTAACAAGTTTTTACACATACTTATTTTTGTACTCTTGGTTTAAAGAACATACTTAAAATGCATTGAATCTGATGGTCATACATAGTTCGTTGATCCATCTCCAGGCCGACACCCAAAGAGCTTGCAAGACTATTGGCGGGGACTTAGACCTACATATTTGTTACTCTATTATACTTTATGTGTGTGGAAAATATTTCTTCTTACGGAGTAAAGTTACGAGAGGCTGAACCTTTGTGTTACCCTTAGGAAAGAGTTTGTCTCCAAACCTTTAAGAATGTATACAAGACACTTGCCAGATATAACGAAAGCGATGAACACAAAAGAAAGTCAAGTTGTTCAGACAATGACATGTGAAATGAGGACAGTCCTTGATTTTGGCGAAGACCCTTAAGCTCCAAGTGTTCCGCGTGCACGTGGCGGGCTCTCGAATGACGAATATCTTCTCAGTAATAGTAGTTTCATAGAATATCGTGTTCTTATATTTATTAATATATTTTTTTATTTCATTATTTTTTCTATATCTTACAATCTGCTCAATTATTTAGTATTTAGCCAGAGGCTATGAAGTTCAAATTTGTCATGAAATGGTATCAGTCCAATGACCAATCTATCTGATCTCTTTAGTCTGTTGAAAGAACTTTCAGTTATCAGGTTAGTTACGAGCGCGTTTGGGTGAACGTTAATACGTTCTACATATATCTTGAGCTTATTAATAATAATTAACATAATTGTACTGCTTGTAAGTATTCCTTTCAATAGCATTGTGAAGTTTCATTCATGCAAAGTATTGCGCAGTCTTGTGCAGGCAAATTACCTTTATCAGTTTATCAACCGCTTGTAAAAGATTTTTGGTGACGATACCGCTAAATATAACGTTAATTACAAGTAGCTAGATGTTAAGATAGCAGAGCAGAGGGCTTGCCAATGTTATATTTTAAACTCGTGTTTATTCTTTAGATTTTTAACTAGATTCTGTGCGATGCGGTGTCCGGATCTACTAATTCACTAAATAAAGTAATGTGTATGTTGTCGCAGTATTGGCGAGAATGGAGCTCTCGTAAACTAATCCGGACAGATACAGATGTACCAGCGCGCAATGTACAAACAATGAATTGCGACAAAATCTTCAACACCTTTATACTTAGTTGATGTCATTTTATTTTTGCTACTTTCATGTGAACTCGCGTTCGCTTATATTTAAGTAAATAAATGTACCTACAAAGCAAATATACGTGACATAGGCTTTGATATTAATTAAGATAAAGCGAATCGGCACATCAGACTGAAGCAATGTATAGGGAATGTTATGTAGCTGATAGAGCATAAATTAAATAAATTCGTATAAAGCAATAAATTGATAACGTTATTAACTTTAAAAAAATATTATCTCCTTCGTCATCAGGGCGCACAGGTGGATGTCATACACACATACACACTGGCTACAGTAAATACTTCGACAGAATAGACCATCAGTTGCTCAACCCGATCACGGTGAGGTAGCCTTTATCGAGGCCATTTTGAATGTAGGCGTTGGATGCGTGGCTCAAACTGTTAGTTAAAATAAAATGTGATAAGTTTTGTTTACTTACACATTAAAGGAAACGGCTCGAAATATTTCATATGTCTCATACATTTATTTATTTATTGTTGTTATCTTTGACTAATGTTGTATGTGTTTTGTGTTTTATGGGTTCATTATCACTTTATTTTATATACAATATTTCTGTTTCTTTTTCTGCTTCCTTTTATATCCGCGTATAAATATATTCATAAAATATTACAAAAATTAAATCAATTGAAACTCCATTCAATTTGAAAAAAAGACGGGCTGTAATAATATAAAAAGGATTTTTTTTTCTTGGTTTATTTAATGAGGGCTTTGTCACAAAGTGATTATGTCGCCCAAAAAGGATTTTGTAAACAAGTTCACAAATGTCGAAGAGATATATAAAAATACGACCACAATACTATTTTAAGTTCTTCAAAATATATGTAAAAATAGCTTTTGCCGTTATCGCGACAAAAAGTAGCCCATGTTCTTTTCCAAGCTCCAATCTATCTCTATATCGAAATTCATCCAAATCTGTTCAGCGATATAGCCATGAAAGCGTAACAGACATACAGTCGCTTTCAAGTTTACAATATCATTAAGTATGGATGTTTTTAGTCTATTTTCAAATCTAATATTGACATTTACTTGACATGCATGCGTGATGTTCTACATCCTATCGTATCTATATACATATTTAAATCATTTTTCCTTTGGGAACGTGACGTGACGTGCATGTAACCCCTGCGTCAAGTCGCGACTGCGGTTGTCATCCAAAAGTCGATCACATGAATGTTCTTGTTAATACTGTTAATAACAAAACAAACACGCAGTAGCACTCGTGTGCCGGTGAGCGCCACTCCTCCATCAAATGTCGCAATCGTGTGTCGAAAACCAAACAGTTCAAGTAACATCATCTCTTTTGATCGAGTGTTACTTGTGAATTTGTGCATACATCATGCATTTCATCATTTCTACAAAAATATAGTCTTTTATATGTATATATCTACAATGTATGAATTTTTTTCTGTAGTTTCGTTATCTCGCGACTATTTCTTCATTGACTTTAAATTACAGTAAATGTGAATTCGTATTACAACATTTGTGTCTAATGAATAGTGTCGCCATATCTTTAGATATTATTTTAAATCTTAAACCGCTAATAGGTGTTCCGTATTTCAAAGGTGCTCGATTTAGTAAAAAAAAATAGAATCAGATAGTCCGTTAGTGGTTGAGAATTTCACTAAAGTGCTTTTAACAGTCCACTACTGAACCTTTTAGAAAGGTAATGCGACGATGCCAAGATTAATTACGGAAGGATCTTTTATAGGTAAAAAACATATTTCGCTTTTGACGTAACGCGCACGTAGCACCTCCTTGATAAAAGCGATAAATTTCTAGAACGTGGGCACAAAGATAATGTTTCATATCTTGTTAATTGATGGATACATAAAAGTTAACAGAGCGCCTACCGCGCTAGGCACGTATGAGCGAATGTAGGTAAACATTGATACGCAAATGCTCATGGGATATTTTTCAAGTAATGGCGGTGTCACGTCACGTCCCGCCGATATTGCTCTTCATTTGTATTTCTCTAGTTAATCCGGATATTAGTGACCTTCGTCGCCTTTTACGAGCTCTGTTCTAGACATATTGCCGAGCCTGACATTGACTTGTGAGAAAAAGAGGAGACTGACAATTATGATTATATTATGCATGGCGTCGACATCTCAAGTACAACTGGTCCGATATCTCTATGTTTGGACTCATTGTCAACAGATTAGGATTTAATGATGGGTTCTTAAGTAAAGTAGAGGATATCTTTATGTCAATAAAAAGGGTGATAGTAACACAATTGATGTTTGGTTGTTATAACTGAGATATATTTGATCACTAAGGGTGGACAATTAGGATGTGGAAATATCAGTTATTATAATTGATCAAGAAGTGTGGTATCCTTTCATTAAAGATAATGATTGTTGCTTGTGGTAGGAGAGCTAGCGGAGCGAGGAGGCGACGTACGCGTGTGCCGTGCGTCGCCTAAAGTGAGAGTATTTACCAGCAGACGGTGCCCGCTTCAGTGCGGGCAAGCGTTGGGAGGGGTCCGGTCGTGTTAATATCAGCAGTTCCCGGACCCCTCCCTTCTCAGGCGCAGAGTTGGCACACCGTGTGGTTTTAGTCGGTTCGATTCCGACACACCGCCCCGCCGCAAACCCCGGCGGAGTGACGGCCCGAGGGGGTTTCCAAACGTTAAAAAAAAAAGGAGAGCTAGCGGAGCGGCTAATGTGTTGACGCAACGCTGAACAACTGGTACTCCAGACGGCACGCGGCGCTTTGCTACATGGATTTAACACTTTTATCTGCTCTCAAGTTAGATGTATGCCATTTTGGGACATTCGCTTTATTACTAATAAAACTTTCTGAGTAATGCCGTAACTCAGTACCAAGAAACACTACTCACTACTAATCTGCAAGAATCACTTCTCATCACGTCAAGCAGAAGAGGAATATATAAGATATACGAGTACATTTTCATAAACCAAGTTCTGTTTTATGAAATTTCACACTTCAAGAAATCTTTTTAAGACAAGCGACGCTTACATTAAAAGTATAATGAAAGTTAATGCATTTAAAACAAAATAGTGAGAGTTCCATAATACTCGTAACACGGTTTATCGTTTCGGTGTGACTTCCTTTCTCTGTCTATCTCAATAAATAACTGACACTGCTTTGAGAATTAATCACATTCAAAGCTGAGACGACTTTGTTAAACGTTTGTTCTAATTGTGTACATGTATTTGTATGTATATACTAAGTTCAGTACATATTAAGCATTGTTCGTAGTACCTACCTACAAAAACTCACGTTAAGTTAAGATCTAACCCTAAAATAAGGAGGACTATTGAATTTTTTGACAAGATCTAGGTGTAGGTATATATTCAAGCGAAAACACACATTTATATATCTCAAATCTTCTTACTCTCTGGCTATTTATACATCCGCATATAAACATAGACCGCGCCGTATAGTTTTCAAATAGAAGTAGTTGCCGAGTTTCTGTTCATAATTAACATTGTCTGGTGTCGCTGTCAAGTCACAAAAATCCGTATAAGTTGATTTTCACAACTGGTGGGGTAAGTGATGACGCAATAGGGAAAGCCCTACATTGATAATGGCTCGGTTAGACACCCATCCAGTCATACCAACTCTTAGTTGCCAGTAAGTACCTATCGGCCGCGTCCGTAATTACGAAATTATGACGAGAACTAGCCAAAATATAAGGGCTTTATCTTACTAATACTATAAACGCGAAAGTTTGTGAGTATGTATGTGAGGATGTTGTTGCTCTTTCTCGCAAAAACTACTGAATGGATTTTGATGAAACTTTAGATTAATATAGCTTATACATCAGAATAACACATGGGCTCATCTATAAAGATACTAGCTTCGTCTCGTGGCGATGCCCGCGGTTATTGTCGTATAGCGGGTAGCACCGTGGGGTTCAGCTAGTAGGTATTAATATTCTGATAAAAAACTGTCTCATCCCACAGAGCCGTTTTTTTTTAAACGTGTGGAAACCCCCACGGGCCTGTAGACCAGGCGCGCCGTCTCTTGGAAATGCGCCCCGGGCTTTGACCAGAGTGTTATTTGCGTAACAAATTACGCTCAGCCCGGGGGGTCCAGCTTCGAAGGACTCAGTCGTACCACGAGTGGTCCAAGGACGGACCCCTGCGGAACACCGCGCGATATGGGTCGCCGTCTCAAGATGCCCTTTCGGTCCTCATACATGACTGTACGCTCTTCTAAATAATCTGCTACCAACCGCCTCAGGTACTCTGGCACCCCGTGGTATTGGAGTGCTTCTCTGATGCAGTTAAATGGCAGACTATTGAATGCGTTAGCGATGTCCAACGACATTACTAACAGCACGCTGCCACAGCCTACCGCCTCTTTGGTTACGGCCCTAAGGCGCAATACGGCATCGATCGTCGAACGCCCCTTTCGGAATCCGAATTGGGCGTCCGACAGATCGGGGCCCGCCTCGCAGAGGTGCCGGACGATACGGGCAGAGAGTAGATTTTCAAACAACATGCCCGACTCGTCCAGCAACACGATGGGCCTATAGGCCGCTACCGAATCCAGCACTCAGGAAAGCGTCCGGACGCCAGGCAAGCGTCCAACACTTCTCTGACCTCCCTGAGGTGGTGCGACATATGACCGAGGGCTCGGGCCAGCTCTCGGGCAGGTATCCCATCCGGCCTGACATCCCACAGAGCCTATAGTAACCAGACTGCGGTTAAACTTACATATTTCTAAATAAATATTATAGATAAATTATACCGAGATACAGAAGAAATGATCATGCTTATCACAATCATTTGTCCCGGGTGGAAATGGCAAACGTTGAGTCCGCTCAGGAGAGGTCAGGATCGCTAACTACTGAAAGAACATAACCATCAATTACGCAACGTACGTCAAATACGTCGTTTAATCCAAGAGACAGTGGACAGACTCTTGTGATAAGTTGGCATTAATTAGAGTTCTAGTGTTCTAACAATGCGCTGTGTTTTAGGATGTCTTGCGGCGCCAGCTCACCGTACCGCGTCACTCCCGTCCTCGAGCGAGGCGGATATGTGAGGTGCAGTCACTCGTAAGAAAGTGATACGCTTGCCTGCAACCAGTACGTTTGTGCAAGCAAATAGTGTACGTCGCAATATATGGCGAGTCCATAATTGACGCCACTTCGATGTTACGTCGTCCACTCATTACTCCAATTAGCTGGCTCTTTTTTTCCTCCGAAATACGTGGCGCATCTCGTCTCGCATCAATCATTATGTGCATGTTATGTACCGACTGCATTACCGCATTAGCGTCACACAGGATAGACAAAGATCGCAAGAATAACGGACAAGTGAATATTAAGTACAAAAATATAGTTTAGAAGAAAACAATTCCCCAAACAGGATATTGTTTGATCTAAATTTGAATAACAAGAAAGATGTTTTATAAGAACACAAGTGGAAGACAATGGATAGGAGGACTCTCTGGAGCTGTGTAGTGTGACAGTAGTCTGTTGTGAGAATCAACAACGAATAGATTTTGTAATAATAATCATTGAAACGCTTTTCACAAGATTATGACACAATCTTTGATAATTGAATTCCATTAACAAGTGTTCGCAGATACATGTGATGCGCTGTCACGTTTACCGGTTTCAAGTATTGTGTATTGCCATATCGCAAAGTTCTATTAATTCTCAGAATCACACAACATTTTATGTTTTTTTATGTGCATACTTTTCTTCACACGTGGATGGGTTACTTAGGTAGTGTTATTGTTTTAACATAGCTAAAGTCACGCTCCGCCACACTGCGTGGTGGTATAACTATACCGTGTTAAAATATCTACATATCTTTGTTTAAAGAGTAGGAAGGTTACTTGTGTATAAAAACTGTCTTATTACGAATGCTGACAGGCTGGCTCGTCTATGAAGTGCGCACATTTTCACGAATTTAAAACTTATTCCATCATGTACAGTGAGTCAGCGACGCGCGGTTCTACGAACCAACACAACATACTCGTACCTGAGCTCAATATTATATTTAGGTAGGTATAGGGTTTGTTGTATGTTTATTGTGTATTTGTGTCATGGATTACAAAACCCGTTAGGAAGCTCGGATTACGGAAGGGTTACGGGAGAACTCACAAGTGCTTAGATAGAGATAAACGGTCAGATAAGTGTGTATTGAGCTTAATATGCACTTGAAAAATCGAGATAACTACCGGATATCATCAAGTTATTAACTCGAAAGAGATGCAAGCACTTAAGACGAAATGTGTCACGATTACTTACCCGCGCCGATTGCCTCACTATCAGAATAAAACCTAATCGGTAATCAAATTTAGCAGATTTCTTTGATTCAGTTTTTCGGTTAGATAAATCTCTACATAGATCTGTGAGTATGCTTACACAGCACTATCATCTCATCGGCAGATTGTCCACTGCTTTTTACAGTTGGGTTCTTTATAAATTGTTAAAAGTAAAGTGGATAGAATTTATCCATCAATTTAAACTATATGTATATTAATATTTAAAGTGTTTTGGTGTGTTGTACACGGGGAAGGGGGCGCTTTGTTATGATTGTGTTTAAGTCATCTTATCACTGCATCGCTATTAAATATGTTATGATGCGAGGGCGGTGGTTTCCATTGGTATTGCGTCACAACGCGCATTATTTAGGCATCCGCGTCCTCCGGTACCTGTATAAGTGTATAGGCACCAACACGATATATTTCGGTCGCATCATTCGATATCATAACATTGGCGGAAGCCGCTGGAACAACTCTATTTCGGTACTGGAAGATGCGGCTGTGAACAGAACTGTGTATGTAAATATGGAGCTATATATAGTGACTTGTGAAATTGTTGTTTATTTTGCGAGTGTATGGACCGCGCGACATGCCTTCATCCTTTAGATTCGGATGTTGTCAGTATCGCACAAAACGACTGCGGTGACCCCAGGGTCAACGATCTTGGATCATTTCACGGCGAGCCTCCAGCGGCGGGCACTCGTTTTGCTCTTTCGATTAACTCACTGAGGATCCTGTTTTCTGTATAATTTATGAACTATTTTAAGCCTATAACCTCAGATTACAAAAGAAAGCCGTACTTGTCAAATAACATGACGCCGTTTATTATATAAGTGGGCGTGTTTTCTCTTAATACCTATTCTGCAGTTATACGGTAAGTACCTGAGGATCAAGTTTCGTAATGTCAATCAATCTCAACTATTCAGATAAGATGTGAAGCATAAGAAGTTAAAGACTTTATGTCTTCCACTTCACGCATCAAGACACAGAACAGAGTTTTGTACAATTATCCACAAATTGTTCATAATTATGTAAAAATTATCAGATATAATTGTATGTTTCACCAAAGAATACTTTCAGATAAGGTTTGAAAGCAAGGCCCTTAATATAAAAATGAGGTTCACTAATGTCTGGACTAACAAATGATTTCCCTAATTGTAGGGAAAAAAATAGACAAAATTTGGTGTCACAGTCGAGCTACGGTTGAGGTTTTGTGTTCCGACACAACAATATAATTATCGGGTAAATAAATTATCATAGCAACCTAAGAATCTGTATTTATCCATAAAAAGATATTCAATGATCTCTTTTTTCTTTTTGGGAACTACTTTTACAGTGTTCAAATGAGGAAGGACGGCATTTTGAACATAAAATCAAAAATCACGTGACGTGAACACAATATGGCGGTTTGTCAAAGACTGTCGCCAAGATCGTATTCGCTTTCTAATCCATATTTACTTTGTTAGATTCATTGTCGTGTTGTTTTACGGGCCATCTGGCTTTCTTTAACACTTGTGGCGTTAGCGGGTCACGTTGACCTGGCCGCAAAGTAGCCAACTCCTACGCTAAGAGGTTCTTTTATGTGCAGATTACCATGAATATTCATTTATTCTCAAAAATTGTAAACCTATGAGAGTGTTATATGTACCATAGTTAGATAAACGCATTAGTTTTGTGTCTTGCATTTATCTAATACTAAACTAAAGGTTAGCGCTCGGTGGCAGGAACAGCATTAATAGTAACTAAACTAAACTAAACTAACGAACTTTAAAAACCGTATATTTTTAGAGGAGGGTAGGGTTGTTTATTGATGCTCGCTCATAACCAGCTGAGCAAACTGAAGCTCGACAATGGGTTAGGGCCGTCATGTGATTATTGTATGTTTTATATCTATACTCATGTATGTATGTTTGTTGCTTATTTATTTATGACTAATGTATGTCTTAGATCCGAAGTTGTATAACCTTTGTGCGCCTACCTCACAAGATTTCTACACCACCCTAAGGTTGACTGGTAGAGAATACCCTGAGCATTAAGTCCACCGATGTACACAAGTGCATTAAGTTATAAATAATATTTTTTTACGCACGGCTATTGTTCTTACTGAAGCCAAGAAACTCAGCTACTTCCAAGTAAACGCACACACATGCAACAAACTACGCTACTTTTTGTTTGTATCGTACAAATTGTCGTGCAGTATGTTTACCTACAAAATGCGGTTTGTGCAATTAAATGGTGTAAAAACTACACAAAACTGAACAAAAAGTCTGAAAGAATAACATTTCACGCGTAAATACACACAAAAGAGTACTGAGAGAGTTTTGTGAGGAGTTCCTATTCCTAATAACCAAGAAATGTGTGTAAATAGTTTGTTGGTCAATTCACAATCAAATATTGAAGTAGAGAGTGAGACATAAGTATTACTTTATTTTTTAGTCACGTGCTTTTATAGTGTTCAATATGTGCAATCTAATTGTAATTTATAAGAAATAAACATACTTATATATTTTCGCATTTTAATGCAATTTCCAGGGATATTTTTTTAAAACACTTCAGTCACACATATTTATAAAGATGGCTTATCTTTCTTATTCTACCTGCGTTATCTACCTTCTTTTATTTGATCTGAGATATATACAAATAAAATTATTTAATATGTGCTCTCTTGAGCAGAATGGATAGAGCCAGTGTAGACCTAGGGCTGAAAATGAACAGGGCCAAAAGTTATGGTTGTTGACAGAACCACCAAACTGGAACTCGCAGGTTCGCTCAGTCTTGGAATGGTGTTTTATGGTAAAGTGTTTATTGAATCTATTATTCAGGTATGTTAAAAGTTAGCCTTTAGCTATTGCTTTAATATCTAGTTATTTTAGGGCAAACATATTATTTATGATATATAATAGCCGTAACAGACATTTTGAGCGATAGAGCTTTAAAAGGACAGGATTGTCAAGCGGTTCTGTGGATCTGGACATTTTATGTTGCTTACATTTTTCAGATTTCTTTTATTGTAAAACATAATTGTACGTACATTTATTACTATTACAGTGTGTTTGTTTAATACATTAATATAAAACTATTAAAAATATATAAAGCTCATTCGAAGTGGTCTCCATTAGCTGCAATGCCTGCAATATATAAACGTAGAGGCCAGTTATCAATAGCAGCACGCATTTTTTCTATGAGAAAAATTTTCACTGCCTATCGTATGGATAGTTTTGGGGACTCCAAAACTAACTATAAATCATAATCCAGTGGATTAAGATCAGGACTAGATGACGGCCAATCTTCAGCTCTGATGAATTCCAGAACGTTCGTTTCCAACCAAGATTGGTTGGATCGAGCTTTATGCCCAGCGCAAAGTCTTGCCGAAAGGACCAATCTTGGTTATTGAACATGGTGTGTTGGAGCTTAACTGCCTTCTCAAGAAGTCGGATAATGCCCACATTGTACCCTGTTAGCTAATCGAGAAGCTTTTTTAGAGTTTTCATATTCATAAATACGGTCATTTTATATGTTAAAATATTGCTCCACTGTAAGAAAAAAGCTCATCCGCAAACAAAATGTTGCGTACCGCTTAAATAGCTGTTTTGATTTATTCTTTTTTAAATTATCAGTTAAGAAATAACCAGTGCGTCTCTTATAGCCCTTATAGGCTGCAAGTCCTAAGTCATCTTTTAAAAAACGCGACATGATTTTAGGTGCTATCATCATAAAAAATCTTTTGTTTTCGGACAGGATTTCTTCGAATTGTTTCCCAGCAACACTCAACAGCTTCGCGTTGTGTTGTTGACAGAACATGTGATTACGTGGCTGGTTTCTCACACCAGCACACGGCGTGTTCCTTGAACCGTTCAATCCAACAGATATACATCTCACCTCATCTATCTCAACAGATAGTTTACTCGATCTTTTTTATTCATTTCAAAGTGTATTTACTGTAGGTAACGTCAAGGACGGTTCGCAGTAATTATTTAATAAACGCCCGTTTCAGCTTCTTGTTAAAATAGTTGGCCGACTCGATTTCATTCTTGATAACGTGCTACACTTTTACTAAAGACCTCAGGTTCATTATGTTCAATATTCATGAAGTCTCGATTTCGTTGTCGTTGTGGAGAAACAAATAAATATAATGATGGACGCCGATGTGAACACCTCACCACTACTTCAATAAAAGAATGTGTAAATAGTACATTGTAGTTGGCTACGTGCGTAGCTAGGAGACGGGGGTTTGGGGGTTCAACCTTTTGGTTTCCAGGTCCTTTCGAAATGTTTTGACACTATCGTAATTAATCATATTAAAAAATTGAGAGGCCAGTAACATAACTAATATTAGACTAATAAGTGTTTTGAATTCTCGCTGTGTGGTGAGCGGCCACTTTACTGTACCTTCATCATCATCATCGGCAACACACTGGTTACAAACCGTTTTAAGACTGCGGTATTTGCAACAAGAAGATGTAACGCAGCTTTCCGAACACCAATAAGCTGACCTCTACCTAACTAGATAGTGGTTAGTACATATTATGCATATATGTAATCGTCCACAACTTAAAGCATCCAATTTTCACTGATGTGGGTGCGACATGGGAGAGGGTATAATTTTCGCCTAATCCATGTTCATTTTAAGACCAGCAGCCATAGACCCGCTGGTCTTAAAATTAACTTGGATTATGCGAAAACTGCCTCACTCCTTGCTTCAATTTATTAGGTTTTGAGGTCTGATTCTGTAGACGTACTAATACTCGTACAACAACTCAACATTTCAATGTAACGGTAGTAGATTTGGCACCATTGAAATAACTGAATCAACAGCTTTTTCATAGTCATAAATGGCAAGGGTAGTAGCATATGTATATATATCTATGGTACTCAAGTAGTTTCGAAAACTACCTTGTTCGGGAGATTGCAAGTCGTTAAATCTGCATTAGAGATAATTCCTTATGAAAATACACAACTGAGAAAAGAGATGGGTCTGTGATTGTTTAGCAGAATATTATCCGCTCCAGGCGGCCTCCCACCGAGTAGTATGGCGGAATTAAATATCTTCTGAAAGACTTTTAAGAGATGTTTCCACTTGCTTGCTGCTGCCGTCTGATGTGTGGTGTGTCTTGGGTAACTAGACAGTCACCTTGACCGTTGGATCTTTTACAAAGTCAGTGGCAGTGTCCAGTTTTCGTATTTGTTCATGGAACTTCTCCGTTTCACTCAGAAGCTCAGGTTTCGACAATAAAGGTCTATCAAGTCTGCCATTATCGGTCTTCGGTTTCGTCAACTGACTTTACCCAAAAGACAAAGCTCTTGCGAATACGTACTTTTTTTCGTTATAAAGACACTTTAACAAGCGTGATATTTAATTGGCATATATCTTTTTACTGACTATAGAGATCAGCCTATGGGGGGCTATGGGGCTGAGTATTTGAACGCATCGTCCGGAGACTACAGAATCACTTTGCGTCTTTCATCCACTAGCTTAAATTAAACGGGTCTGGAATAACTTACACGTCTGGGCCGTTTCCACTAATTACTGATTTCGCTGCTATCAACGCAATTCTCTAGGTAATAAAGTAGCGTATAAATGTTTTGTATAGAAAAACTGAAGATTGATTATATTTACACCTCTCATATTTTTAATACTAACATTATGGTTAAAGGGACATAAAGCTTTTAATCGTTTTTACGATAGCGTACTTCGTAACAAAACCTGTAGTCTTATAGGACCACTTCACTGTCCGTCTGCCAACAAGCTAATTCTCAGTAATGCGATTGGGCATCAAGTTGAAATTAATATCAAATACTCAGATCGTGGTCGCTTGCCGCAATGAACAAATCAAACTGCTTAGTCGACGCAATTAAAACACGACCTTCTTCGTTTTTGCTGCATATTTAGACAATCGCAAGTGAATCAAAACCTATAGGGTTCCTACTTCCCCTTCACCTAAAACTTGGCATGAAGCTCAAATAAAAGAAAAATTTCGAAAACCGTATATTTGTTGTAGCATCACTAAAAAAATGCGATTATAAACTTAATTCAAACCTTCAAGAAAAGGGCGTACTCCTTCCTAAAAGGCCGGCAACGCACTTGTAACGCCTCTGGTGTTGCGGGTGTCCATGGGCGGCGGTAATCGCTTACCATCAGGCGATACGTCTGCTCGTTTGCCCGCTATAAAATAAAAAATAAATTGCGGTTAGTACACCAACCACGTGTGTGACCTATGTCGATGTAAGGGGTCATCAGTTTTCCAACGACAAAGTTAAGTTCATCCCTCAAGTGAAGTAAGTTTGTACGAAACTCTCGGTGCCCGACTCGCACTTGGCCGATTTTTTGTTATCTTGAAACCCCCCCTCCCAACTGTAACCTGTAACAGGTTACACACACGTTGGCACTACTCGCTGCACTACAAAAGACTGATATTTCCCAATATTTTGATGATCAAATATTGGATCACCTGTTAAATAGTATATCATGTAAGTTAATAATGTAGAAGTAATTATAAAATGCGAGTGTCTGCAGCCAGACGAGGGGGGGGGGGCACAGACTGCACGGGGCAGGGGTGGTGAGCTGTGAGTGAGACTCTTTTGTTTCTTGAAAGCTTTTTACAGTGAGTGGCGCATAGTGTAATGCATGTTTGACGAGCACCTCGTCCGGCGCCCGGCTCCTTGTGCGCCCGACCGAGCCGAGCCCTCACCGGCGCGGCCAACACGAAAAATTATTTGTCCCAACACACCGCAACTCGGTTAATATTGTATGTCATATGGCTGTGGCATAAATAATTGTTATTCTATATCTATAGTTAATGAAGTCAGAAATTGGTTCTGGTTACTTCACTGACATTTAACTACTGATTACCTACTACTACTAATACTGAATTTTCCTAAGCTCATTTAGGGCTGTGATTGTTGGGGACATTATCACAGAATTGTCTTCGTTTCAGCATTCCACACAGTCAAATAATAATATCATACAAAAATTTGCATTTTAATATCTTACCAATATCATCAATTACCCTGTAATTGTAGTCCACTGAATGAAGTTTTAGAGCCTATGGCAAATACAAGAAACCCATTCGAACTGAACACAAAGAGAAATAAAGACGATGAAGATATTTTTTCGGCGAAGCCGACTTTCAATTGTTGGGCAATAAAACATGTTGATTACAGTAGCGACTTCTGTAGGGCCCGTGCATCTCAGCGCCGCTGATAGCGCTCGTAGTCCCGGCGCGGATCGATGGCGCGCCTCCCGCGGGGCTGAGGGCCAGGCCGGGCGCGTCGCCGACCTCCCGTCCGTCCCCGACACGAGGTCGCTGCACTTCACACATACACACCTTGGCCTACACCTTTAGACCAGGTTTCATCTCAAAACGCTTTAGAGTTCTATCTAAATATTCTCCGACTACTTTCTTCAATTATATTTGTATGTATGTATGCACAGCGTTACTTGTACTGTAACTGAATTGAGTAAATATACAAACTGGACAACATATATATTTGTTTGTAGACAGAAGGCTTGTGCACATTTGTTTTGGCGATTTACATTATAAATATATATATATATATACGTTTTTATCACTACGTGTATATCCAAAAGTATCTTAAACGTGTATTTGTTAGTGAAGAACATTTGTTGGATCGCTTTAGGTCAATATTTTATACTTACATGTAAAACGGATTTAACAACACACTGAAAAATATAGAAGTAAATCAGCTGTACAGAGTGCAGAGTGCAGACATCGCAACCATCAAATATCAAAGCCAAAGCCCACATGTGATATTCTGACACCACGTTGCCATTCTAATATTTATAAAACAAACCGACAACCGACAAAGTCCTCCGTGTATATTTGATGCCAATAACGCTACTAATTTGTAATTGTGTATTTTTAGAAATAAAGCAATCTTGTTTTTTGTACATAAACGTTTTGATATGATATGATATGATATGATATATCCGAAAAATTGTTGAACGCCACACTTTTCGAGACATTCGCCCTCCACTAAAAAAGGATTTTGGGACTAGACCGAATGAGGTAAGTTTAACAATTGTCTCAAGTTTACGTGAAAGATAATACGTCGACTATACCAACACCAACATCAACAGCCTTTAAATGTCCACTGCTGGGCATAGGCAGCTCCTTAGGCATTCCTATATGCTCTGAACAATATACCTATTAGCTTTTTATGTTAGATACAGCCTCCTTAGTTGGAATAGAAATCGATCTGGACTGGATGTCAAATTAATAACTGTCCCGAAATGGAAGAGTCTTTAAAGGTGCAGAGCACACAAAAAATATTTGTTCTGTAGCGCAGAGAGGCACGGTATGTGATTGTATTCGGTTGGATTCTGCCACACCCACACCAGCCTACGTAAACCTCGGTGGAGTGTCGCCCCGAAGGGTTTGGTAAATAAATAATGTGACGAGCGACATTTGAATAAAACAGTATGTTCGTAGTTAGTTCCTACTAAAATAAATTATGCTTTGAATAGCATGTGCCAAGGCGTAGCAGTTAAGACTGTTGTGTTGTCCTAAACCACGCGAGATCTAATTTATGTAGGTATATAGAAATGAGTTGCGTCATGAGCAGGCGTGACCTCGCTCGCGGCAAATCTTAAATATTAAACTCCTAAAGTTACAAAGGTACAATAAGGCAATAAGTTTGAGTGGCGGCGCGGCGCTAAACCATTTGATACACGACAAATCAAGCAAGCCAAATCGTATACCCACGTGTATTCATTTCATCATATTTATTTGTAGTTCTAGCCTAGCTTCGGTCCTCTACAGTAAATAAATAAATATTTCGGACAATTTAACACACAACGCCGTCTAGTCCCAAGCTAAGCAGAGCTTGTGTTATGGGTACTAGACAACTGATATAAATACACATATACTTTTTTTTTTTTGTAAATACATACATATTATACATAGAAAACACCCAAACTTCGAAACAAATATTTGCAGATCATACAAACATTTGGACCGACCCGGGAATCGAACCCGAGACCTCAAGCACAGCAGTCGCTTACGCTACCACTCGCGCCACCGAGGCAGTCATTTAGTGTTTTTTTTTTTTTTAAAAGGATTCTACTGTAAAGTTTCTTTTCCGAGGTCAATGTAACGGAATATCAACAAACTGTAAACCGTAATGGAAACTAGTGACGACAAATATTATCAAACACGTGTTGGTTACGTGGAGCTTGCTGTAATGCGTTCCATGAAGGCACTCGACCTGCTAATTGTCTTCAAATCTGCATGTACTTATGTTTTTAATGACATTTGTGTGAATCTTGACACTACCTCGTTCGCGTTTCCTATTGCCAGTAGCGTGATAATTTCCTCCCGTTTTTGAAATATTCTTCATTGATGCTCCGCTCCTATTGGTTCCTCGATAAATGAGCTATCTGACACTTAAGCAACGAATCAGGAATTTCTTTAAATTGTTGGAAATAAAAGTACGGGGCTTAATAGTATGACATTGTCTATTTCTGAAAACACAAATTACTCATACTCTACGTCGGTCCTCAATTCGGGGTAAACCCGCCCCCAGACGCCGACCTGAGAGGGTAGTACCGCCTTGATCGAGCCGACCAATTCTTGCTAAAATGCGCGCAGTATTACCAAAGAGATTAGAACAACTGGCATTCTGTTATTTCTGTAATATGTATTGACGAAGTAAAATGGTATTGCAGAACCGCGGCAGTGCAGGCGCAGCGGCGTGCGGCATGGAGTGCGGCGTGGCGGCGGCGAGCGGGTACCCCGCGCCCCCCGCGCACGCGCACCCCCCACACCCCGCGCTCTCGCCCACTGAGCGATCACCGGCCAAGTCCGGGCTGCACGTCAACTTCAGCGACAAGGGAGAGGTAAGCACCTTCACAACAGAAACCACAATAAAAAAATATACAAAACGGTATATCCAGTGTGGTATGGTAGGCATTTACATATTTGCCGCCAGTAGGTTAGTAAATTTTTGCCGCCCCTACTAACCCCTGAAATTCAGGATCTCTATTTTACGCGTGGAATCTCCTTCGAACCATCATCCCACCGGGGTGTACGGGTAAATCCATACATTTTGAGGGGATTTTCGATTGTGGGTTAACCACTCTTATCTTAAGAAGTCCCGAGAGGAAGATTAACTCACGACTCGATTCGCCGTCAGCAATTCGATTGGTGGAGGCATGCAATTTAGTGCCTCAAGCCGCCGTCCTAATCACGATTAGTAATTTAAGTTGTCACATTAAACTGGTATTGAAATAAATGAATCGTACAAAGATATATTTCACTAAGTGTTTAATTAGTAAGTTTTCAAATACTCGTAGTATTAAAGTTGAGGAGAGTATTCGGTCGGTACGCTGTTTAGTACTAAAACATTGTTATTTTTGACTTCTTTTTCCGTGTAATGTAACAATGCTTTTTTTGTGTAATGTAATATTTTTTTTATTTTTTTATGTAACACAAAAAACTTGTCGTGCTAATTTGCCGCCCTCTAAAATCCACCGCACTAGGCTCCAGCCTACTCAGCCTAGTGATAAATTCACCACTTATGGTAGGCTAAAACCTCCTTCATACGAGTATATACTAGTCCAGACCTCTAAAGGCTACACATACACCTTTGCTTTGTTAAACCTTTGAGTACATCTCTGACGCACTGTCGATGTTCACAGGTGAAGGAACGACGAGAGAAATTCCTCACAGCCAAGTATGGCAGCCATCAGATGGCGCTGATCCGCAAGCGGCTCGCCGTCGAGATGTGGCTCTATGACGAGCTACAGAAGTTATACGACACGCCGGTAAGCTTCACTGTTAAGCTATCCCATACGTCGCAAGTCAAAGGCTAAAGAACAACAAGACGCCCGTTATTAAACGTAGCAGAATTTCGGCAGCTCGTGACCGCAAAACAAACCGACTAATTATCGGTCACCGAGATAAAATTGCTCGGTGATTGAGTCGGGGTCATCGATATGGATAAAAACATCAGGGGGACTAATTTCACAGCTAGGTACGTTCAAAATACAGCCGATAAATTCTAAATAATCAGGAGAGAATATCCCAAACGGATAATATACAAGGTATTGACCCTTGTACAGTTACTTATGTTTGTTGATTATTAGCAATAAGTGAAATTCTGGGTGCTAAAAACGTGTGGTTGGTTTCGTTGCAGAAGGACGGCGGGGGCGGGGGCGGGGGCAGCTCGCAAGAGGTGGAGGTGGACATCGACGAGCTGCTCGACATGGACACCGACGACCACCGCCGCAGACATCTCACGGTACGTACCCCTGCACCTGCCTCTGTCCTTCTGGATTCTTTTTTTTAATGGCACAGTTGGCAAACTAGCAAATGTATCGTCTGATGGTAAGCGATTACCGCCGCCCATGGACACCAGCAACACCAGAGGCGTCACAAGTACGTTGCCGGCCTTTGAGGGATAGGGTGAGGGGTTAGGGTGTGGCTGTGGTATCGGCCTCCGGTATCCTCACACACTCACACCGGCTTTCTGTGAAGCCGTGGTATTATTCCAGTCGAGCTGGCCCATTCATGCCGAAGCGTGACTCTTCCACGTTTTATGTTATTTAGTGCCACTGAGGTTTTAATTTATTTATTATCCCATCTTGGGCGTACCCAAGTTCTGGGCCAGGGGGGGGGGGAATCTGAATTTTTATAAGCACCTACTTAAATAAACGAACATATAGCTATTTTATATAAATTCTTTCATTATACACTTGCTATTTTAAAAGTAAATTCTGAGGGTCCCAAACAAAAGTTTCTGACGCCTTCGGATCCGTGAAAAATATCGGCCATAGCGTAAACAATTTCGTACGTACAAAGCCCATTAAACTTATATTCCACCCTAGACGATTTTAGCCACGTTTTTACTCGTCTGAATGTGCTCATCGCAGCAGAAGAATAAGGCATTGACAGTAACATTTCCTGGGCTATCTTCATCTCCAGCTAAAAAATCCTGCTACTTGCATTAACTCTGTTATGCCAATATTTTCAAAGTCCTGCTGCTTCTTATGTATTTAAAAAGTGTGCTCTAGTTTCGTAGATGCTCAGATCAGATGCTTACAAGGTAGTAAAGCCACACTAATGTCAGCACGGTTGGGCCGTCTCTCACAGAAGACCAACCTAAAGTAACAGCATTCGTGCTCTCGTATTTCGATAGTGAGAGTGGGACCGGAAGCCCAAGGATGCAGAAGCATATATATCAACAATCCGCCATAGTGTGGGTCACCATGCTGTATTGACCACCATTCTTGGACTCTGCTTATGCTTTCCATTTGGCAGACTAAAGTCACTTTGGTTTCTTCTAATTCATATAATTTAGGCAACACACAATCTGACAGTTTACTTTGTATGGGACACAGACAACACATGAATTTTCAGTAAGTCCAGAAGCCCAAGCCCTAACTACCAACAAAAAATAACAAAACATGTGAATGCCCTGGCCCCTAATCTGACGGGTACTGGAAGTACCACTTACTCAAGACAAACAAGGAACAGCCTTCCAAATCTGGTAGAACGATTCTCCGAAAAATTCTGAGCTTGGTCAGTGAACGACTCCCCTTGCTCAACAAATTAAAAAAACACATAGGTAATGATTAAAAAGAACACTTAAAATATTGTTAGAATATAGTACAGACCGAGTCAAATTGAAGGAACTCGACGCACGATTTTGAAAGTTGTACTGCAAAAGGCAAAAAGTTGTTTTTTCTAACTTTTATAATAAAGTAGATAGTAAGTAGGAACGTAAACAAAGTCCAGGAGGGGGAGGGGGCCAGCTGCCCTTTCCTGGGTACTTTGCTATCTGTATTTACGCGCAGGCATTATTTTATATCAGGCAAGGACGTACCCACCGCATTCCTCTTTAAATCAAATGAACGTTCGATCGATTTCCGACAACAAACAAATCATATACGTATGTAATTTGTTAGTAAGTATGCCTACTTGACACTTATGAAAGGAATGTTTTATTAAAAACCTAAATACGATTTGTGTGTCATATTTGGAAATTTAAATATAAAGGCACTCACAGCTTGTGCCAGCGCTGTCTTACTGCAGTTGTACTTGCGAGTCATGCAATGATTTTTATATTTTATTTTCAGACTTTATTAGCGGATGCAAAAAAACCACAGAAAGATGTACATGTGAGTATACCTACTTTTATACGTACACTCTGCCTTACCCGCTAGTTAAGGAAGCAACTGAACGCTTCAACGCACACATTACCTATAATATTTATTTTGATTTGGTCTAAAAGGCCAAGACGATCAAGTGTTTTGTTTGGACTGCTGAATTGCAGAATTCTAAAATTCTTTGCCCGATTGATATACAAGATGATATCGATCGGAAAACGAGTTTTAGAATCAGTTCATGATGATGGGAAAACGTTGAGAATAGGTCGTGTTGCGGGGTAGGTAGGTACATTGTTGCGGCGATTCCGTATATAGTATTACGAGCAGAGAATGATGATTGTGATGTGACTACACTTTCTTAACTCAGGATTGGTAAACAATTTATTGACCTTAACGTTATGAACTGTTCTACAAACTCTCTTGAACGTCTGCTCTTAAACTAGTGAATTAAAACAATGGTGTTAAGTAAGTAACGCTTGGACGTTAGAGGAACACGCCTTTCGTTCCACAGATATTGTAACTGCACAATAGTACGAGCTGCACTGCTTACATTAGCATTTTGTTCAATAACAGGAATTATTTTGTAATCAATTCAACGTCTCTGAACCGTTTAACACATTAATTATTTTTGTAGCATTTAGTACAATTATTGAAAATGTACGGTAAAGAAGTTTTAGATGAAGGGGCGTAATGTACCTACTGGAAGGCAATTCTGTATTAATTTTAGGGAGAGTTCTCGGGGATTTCAAAGAAATTGTTAATTGAAGAGTTTCGGTATAATGAGGTTATATTATAAAAAACCTCAGTGAATAATGTCACAACTCATGATCTGTCATAGGTACTTACTAGTGCGGTCTACCCGTGTAGTGTGTAGTAATAATATAATTGATTGACAAAAACGTACAACATGCATACATATTGTTTATTGTCGACCGCTAAAAATGTACCTAAATGTAATACAATCGTAGCGTAGCATTACATTTATTAAGATGTAGCTAATTGACCACTGACGATTGATGTGTTTTTTTTTCAGAAATTCATAAACGAGTTGTTAGAGAAAGCGAAAACTCTGTAGGATATGGAACCAAATCTCATTGATCGTGGGGCGAAGAGTCGCAGCCTGCAGGGCGCCGCTCCCGTTACTTATAATATGATAATCATGTCCTTAGCTAGTAGTTATGTGTTGTGAGTTGTGTGGCGACCGGCGTTTGACGACGCCTCAGTATTACGCGGTACTCGCACACGCCGCGGTCTGGAGCCACGCGACAACTACCGCTCCGAAGTCCGCCCGAGAAATCGACACATCGTTTCATCTGTTCGGCCTAGTGCCTACTGGATTGTCGTGCAACTAATGGGTATTGACGCGCGTCTCTACTGTTTAATAGTAGGTTTCATGTCCGTGAACCAGATTTTGTGTTTAGCGGAGCAATAGTGCTGCAGTAGCTTCCCCGGCGCCATAAGGTCTCCGTCACGTTTGTTCGTTACAAGTAGCCGGTGTGTCATACATTACTAGAAATTTTAATGCGAGTAGAACGGTATCACAACTTTGTGCATTTTGCTACAAGTGATATGTAAGGATATTACGTTAGATGTTACTGTAAAGTTAGCTTATTATAAATATACATTTGTACACTACGAATAACTAATGCTCTCGAGCAATGAAGCCACCTCGCACTGACGTGGCGAGCAGTCGAGGCTGCTTCGTGGTATTGCTGCCGAACAATGTGCGTAAAAACTAAATTGTGACTGTGTGAGAGTTACATTAGTTCAGATTGTATTATTCGTGGTGGGTGGGTACCGGCGAGGCCACCGCCGGAGCACGAACGACGTAGCTAATTATTTGTAAGAATATTTCGAGTGGAACTTTATAGCTTTTAAATTGAGTAGAAATAATGAGCCATCGCTTTATGTACATACAGATAGACAACCAATAATTTAAATCGTGCGCGAGGCTTCTGTCGCTCACCGAAGAAGGGAGGGGGGAGCGTCAGTGCGGCGCTCTCGGCACACATCCACAATGATTCAGATTAATATATACCTAAAGTAAAATAGTAATACATTGTCAACACACATACGTACGTCTCTCGATTGTTGTAACTATCCAGTAACGGTCGTTTACCGACTTTCGCTAATGATACAAGTGCGTGCCTATTGCACGTACGATTTTGTAACATTTACATTTAGCCAGTGAGACTAGGCACGGTCGAAGGGCTTGCGGCCCGAGGTACCGTGTCGTTTCAGCTAGTCTCGACCGTGTTCGCGATTGACAGATCGAAGCACTTTGTATTAAATAATTTTTATTAAACCACTCTTGTTTCATTTACGTTCATTGCTAAACCCTTTTAAAACCCACGTAGTACAAGTAGCAGGAAGATGCTGTTGGCACCTAAGTACTAAAAGTAACTCAATATAAAGAACAGAGCTTTGAGAAGTAGAAAAATTTTGAAACTGAAAAATTGAAACAAAGTTCTTAATATTCACGTCATCACATCACATCACATCCTACAGAGTTGAAGTGTCGTCGAATACCTGGTTATTTGGGTGCTGGGTCAAAAGTTATAAGAGTTTTTAGGTGGCTTACATCTTACTTAACAACTAGCCCACCTGGAAAGATATTTAAAAGTTAGTCGCTAATTCATCGAAGCGGTGGTTCTTAAGAACTGTGCACCAGAGTTGTCTCCGGTTTTGACGCGCCTGTATCGCCTGTCATATTCCTCGAGAACTGTTCCGGAGGCCTGGAGGGAAGCGAATGTTCAGCCCATTCCCAAAAAAGGCGACTGCTCCAACCCGGCCAACTACCGCCCAATAACTATCACCTCCATTATCTGCAAAGTGTTCGAACGGATCATTAACAAGCAATTGGTCCACTACCTGGAGGATCACACCCTACTTAATGATCGTCAATATGGTTTCAGGCCGAACCGATCCACGGGTGATCTTCTAGCGTATGTCACACACCTTTGGGGTGCGGCTATTGACAGGCACGGGGAATCTTTGACTATTAGCCTCGACATGGCCAAGGCCAAGGCATTCCTGCACCAACACCGCATCAGAGTACATTGCGACGGCGCGGCCTCGGACGTTCAGTCGATTAACGCAGGAGTGCCGCAGGGTTCCGTACTGTCGCCCACGCTGTTTCTTCTGCATATCAATGACATGTTAGCCCTTGGCAACATTCATTGCTATGCAGACGACAGCACAGTTCATGGACGATATTTTGGGCGCCCTGCAGCAAAGCCAGCAGATGTAGAGAATAAACGACAGGAGCTTGTCGCTGAGCTCGACCATGTTCTAGGCCGCATTTCACAACGGGGCTGCGAGAATCTGGTCGAGTTTAACGCCAAGAAAACACAGGTGTGCGCGTTCTCTGCCAAAAAGTCTCCATTCCTTCCCCTTCCGACTTTTCGGAACACTCAACTACCATTACAAGGCAGGCTCGATATCCTGGGCATGGACATCTACTGCGACCTCAATCCGCGCGAGTACGTTGAGAGCGTCACTAAGGCGGCCTCGCGGAAGTTAGGTGTTCTCAACAAGGTGAGACGGTTCTTCTCGCCGGGGCATCTGTGTCTCCTTTATAAGACTCAGGTTCGCTCGTGCGTGGAGTACTGTTCGCACCTTTGCGATGGAGCCGCGCAGTATTTGTTTGACGCTCTCGACCGGTTGCAACGGCGAGCAATTCGCATTGTCGACAATCCTGAAGTCACCGAGTCCCTTGAACCTCTGCAAATGCGTAGAGAAATCGCCTCTATGGCAGTCCTCTATCGCCTATATCATGGGGAGTGTTCCGAAGAGCTCTTCCAACTGGTCCTCCCTTCTCCCTTCCTCTACAGGACAACACGTGCTGGCCTCGGAAGTCACCGCTTCAGAGTGGAAGACATACACTCTCGCACTCATCGATTCGGCTCTTCCTTCCTGTGCCGAGCGGTTAAAACCTGGAACTCACTACCAGCGCACGTGTTTCCGTCCCACTATGATCCCGGGTCCTTTAAGCGGGGCGTGAAAAAGCATCTCACTAGGCCGCCATAGTGCTGGTCACCATGCTACACTGTCCTTGTTTGCATTGAGGATGGTGACCACCACTCTTGGATTCTGCTGCAGGGCAGAGTCATTTTGGTAGCTCAAGTATAAAAAAAAAAAAAAACAGTTGTGCAAATTTTTTTTATTGCGACTTTGACATCGGGGGCCGGACTCATGGCTACAACTGAAACTTTGCTTCTCGTTTGTCCTCTGCTCAGCTCAAGCTTCTTTCTTTCCTTTAAGCAGTTGATATAATACTATTCAGTGAAGCCTTGAGTCAAAACCGATCCGGTTTAATAAAATATAAATAATGTAACAGTACAAGTGCCATTTTTTAGCAAGTTAAACTAAGTGTCTTCAATCAACAGTATAAATAGAGACTTGTTTCGGAATGTGAGTTGTATATTACGACCTACGGTGATCCACGTTCCCTCGAGTTTTGTTTCGAGACTTTGGTTGAGTTTGTTTAAGCGCATATAAATCATTTCCGACGATGTGAGTCATTCATTAGCGGCGTCACACTACTAGTAGTATCTTTCTATTTGTATGACGCACAAACTGCTTAGAAACATCTAGAAGCTCATCTAATTCTATCGTGAATATTGTTTGTACACAGCAGTTCTTCTTCTTGAAATACTTGTCTAAAGTTTTTGAACGAGTAGTAGGTACATAAGGCTACATAACCGAGCCTACACAATATTATTTTACCACAACATGGATTTATCAAGTACAGTTTTTTTTTTGTTTTATTATATAGGGGGCAAACGAGCAGACGTAACGCCTGGTGGTCACAAGTGCGTTGCCTGCCTTTTAGGAAGGAGTACCTACGCTCTTTTCTTGAAGGTTTGAAGGTCGTATTGGTCCGGGAACACCGCCGGCGACAGCTCATTCCACAGTTTTGCTGTGCGCGGCAGAAAGTTTCGGGAAAATCGCACAGTTGTGGACTGCCAACCATCTGATTTGGGGCTAAAGCATTGTTGTATTCTAGAAAGTTAAGCAAATTAAGAATTTTTGATAAAATTGTTAAGATAGATATTGGCCTATAGTTTTCGATACGGTCTCGAGCACCACTCTTGAAGATGGGATGAAAAATAGCCCGTTTAAAGACATCGGGGAATACTCTTTTGGTTAGACAAATTGCAAATGAGTGCAATGACTGGTATTAGCACATGTCAGGCTAATTTATTAATCGATACTGATATCTCGTCGTATTCGACTGCACAGTTTGTTTTTAACCTAGTGACATAGAATGTCCAATAGCACAAATAGCACAACCTTGCTAATTGATTGATAAAATTGTGCATCTGAAAGTCATTTCGTATGTGGCTTTTTTTACGTTGAATATTCTGGGCTAGGTTGGATCCAACATTTGCGAACTAATTGGTGATGTAATGACTGACGACTGATGATCACTGCGAATGTTCTTAAGGTCCTCAGTGGCGTTTTTAGATTTACTGTTCAAGAGACCTATGGATTTTAAAACATGCCAGGTAACATTCGGATCACCCTTGGCCTTTTGGAGCTCAAGATGATCAAATTTACGTTTTACGGCCTTCAGAAGATTGTTACAGAAGTTACGGTACCTAATATAAATTGATTTGGCAACGTAGTTATCGGGGTCTAACCGAGATTTGTTATGCAAATTATCTCAGTTATGTACTCGTATGCATCTCAAGAGACCCGGGGTAATTCCAGGTTTTATTTATCCTTTTAATCCTCTTAATGTTGCTGTATTTGGTTACAGCACTTCATAGCGTAGAAACTAGAAGTTCTGCACTTTCATCTATACAAATAAATAAAATTGGAGTGTCTGTTTGTAATATTAAAATAACCGCTTTCTACTACATGCATATGAATGTATATACGGTACACATACCAAAATATATATTTTTTAAATTTTTGTCTGTCTGTCTGTTTGTTCCAGCTAATCTCAGGAACCACTGGTCCGATTTGAAAAATTCTTTCGGTATTGAATAGTTCATTTGTCGAGGAAGGCTATAGGTTATATATCATCACGCTACTACTAATAGGAGCGGAGCACCAATGAAGAATGTTAATATATATAATAATGGGAAAATTTCCACGCCACGGGCAATATAAGACGCAAACGAGGTTGCGTGGGTCAGCTAGTTAGGATATATAACTATACAAAGTTATGTATAAGATGAGGGTTTTGTGAATTGAGAACAAGTGCGAAACTCGACTCTTCTTGTAAGCCAGCTAGAGTATGCTAGTGCTATTTAATTAAGCAATATTTTCTAAAATATAGATCAGCATACCTACTACTTCATATGCTTTACTAGTAAAGAAAATTCATTGAGGAGGTCGATATACGAGTATGAAGGTTTTAGACCTAGACCTCCTCAATGAATTTTCTTTGTTCACACTAAGTATATGGGAGAAGATAACTCCTGGACCAAATGCTACTCTTGAATGTTATAATCATTTGGTACACGCGACTGTTACGAGCTAATTAATCAAATGTGTGCGCCGCAAATACCCATCTTATTCGTCTAGAGAGAGCACAAGGAGCCGTACTTAAAGTAATGATCAAAAAACCTTTAACCTTTACTTCACTCCAACTGTGAGGTCCGCACAGTCGGCACAGTGCGCCAGTTGTGCGTGCTAAGGATCAGATCAATACTATAATAGCGTTAGGTTGTGCCTTTTCCAAAGGCAAGAAGCCGCAGTACGTCATCTGTGTGTCCCAGAGTCACATAAAGAAAGAACTAAACTAATTGATCCATCCAAAACCTAGCAGAATTATCACAAATTTGATACTATTTTAGTATGAGACAAACTTCTTAGCACTCCATGGATTCACCGTGCGGGTGCCGGGTCCATCGTGTGGCAGAGGGAGAAACTCAAAGCAGTTCCCAGGACTTACGACCTAGGTGTAGGTTTAAGGAGGCCCCCTTTTAGATACGCATCAACGTTCACCTTCACTGCTCGAGTTTCCCGCCCTACCTAGCCAAATTTGGTAGGAACCTGTTAGTGCAGCCTTGGATACTCGTTCTAAAATAGAACTTACTGCAGATCTCGACAGGCCAAGGTCTTTCAAAAGGTTATAGAGAGATTTAGCTGGTATACTTCTCGCTCCCACTTCTACCGCGTATAAATTAACCACATAGCCATTTTTGTTAAGTTCAGTTGTTAGATCGTAATATTTATTTAATTTTATTCTATGGTCTTTAGGAATATTAGTTTCCCACGGAACAGTAAGCTCTACTAATATTATGTGTTTAATTTGTCTAGAGAAAATGTATTTATGTGTGTATGTATGTATATATATATGTAGGTATATATCTTTTTATGTATGCTTAGATATATTCATATTACTTAATTTTTATTATTTTTTGTCTATTTTAAAATAAATCATTCAAATTGTAGTGCACCCTTACATGCATGTCCGCACCACCTGAAGGTAGACTGTCAGAGAATGCCTATGGTATTAAGTCCGCCATTGTACCTACATCTTGTGCATAAAGTTGTAAAATAAAATAAATAAATAAATTGAGAGGAGACAGCCTTCTACTTTAAGTACTAAAGCCTATGACATAAATGAAAAATTAATATTGTCAGCCTTAGCAAACATGAGATTAAAAATACAGTTAGAAATTGGCTTCAAGAACTAGACTATGAAAGGACCGAGGACCTAGTCAAATTTATTTCATAACACACACACACGCACTAAGGATATTTTTAAATAAGTTTTCAAATTGTGAGCAGCGTCACCTTCAAATACATTGGAACGATTGCGACTGAATTCTGCCTCCCGAAATACAGGCTATGCCTAGCTTGGTAATCACACACACTACTACATTTCACTATACTTCTGTATCTCATCCAGCAAAGTACCTATATAAAACAGCAAAGCTGTGTCTGCAGGTTGAGCGCCTGCTGATCTGCGCTACTGACTCTTCTATTTCACTATTCATTAACTTTTTAGTCTTTAGTCTTCGCACGCACGTATACAGACACAGACACACGCACACACACAGGAGTTAAAAATAATAAAAACCTAAACCTAAATGGGTCTTAAATTTCTTAAACGTGAAATAAAGCTGTTATGATCAAATAACTTGGGCCCTCAGGTCAAGTAACTAAATCAAAAAAGGACCTACTTTAAAAGCAAATAAAATATGACATGAAAACAACAAAAATCAAAAAGAAAGAAACAAAACAAAGCAAGAAATCAATTATGGTCTCATCATTGTGTACTTATAAATTACGGGAAGAAGCGAGACAACCCCGATCCAAGTATTTCCAATAACTTACTGGGGTTTGCCTCAATTTATGTAGTGTATAATAATAATAAATTTATTACATAAACTTAAACGTACAATAAGGGATTGACACAGTCATCTTAATTACATTAGCTAGTATGGCAGACAATTGAATCGGACCCCTAATCCTCAAACTAGGTATAACAAACTGTATTTTGAGGACTTAGGGGCTCCGCTAAATACTTCTGCGAATTATTTAAAAAAATTAGACAGAAGCCAATTGTTAAGAAGTTACTAAAAGTAGAATTTTACTAAAACGTTTAAACTGAGAGCCCAATGTTTTTCGCCTTTGCCGACTTAAGTCAACCTCATAAATTAACGCAAACTATACTAAGTTTTTAACTAAAACCTTACATTTCATCCGTTGTCCTCAATGATATATTTTGAGAGAAATTTGGTGTTCTGTTACTTGACTAATATGTATTTCAATTTCCACAGTCAGTACACGACAACTGGGTTAAACGACAACAGCACTGTAAAGAGAAGGAATTCCTGAAACAGATCCTATACTTTACCTATAGTAACTCGTCCGACCGGCCTTGCCGCCGGGTAGGCCTAGGCCGGGTGGTATGGAAGGCAAAACCCTCCTCTCCTTTCTAAACAGAGGTCTAATAAGAGCACTGGACCGTATGTACTTTCCGTGCTTTACCCAGGTGGTGGACCTGAGAAGCACAATGCTTGCATGTTACAGTAACAAAATTGAGTTAAATTGAGAAAACAACAGTTGAGTAACAAAATGTTTAATTTACAGTTTATTTAAACACCGCCTTCAACTTAGAATGCAAAAGAAAGCCAGATAGACCGTACAGAACATGAAAGTGAAGCTACCAAAGCAAATACTAATCAGAAAGTATGGAGCATATCAGAAAGTGATTACGATATCGTGGCAGTGTTTGACAGACCGTGTTTTCATGTCACGAGTGATTTTTGAATTTATGTTCAAAATGCCGTCTTGCATTTTTAAACATTGTGAAAACAGTTCCCAAAATAAAAAAAAGTACGTGCGTACAAAGTACACATTTCAGAAGTGAAACTTCTTTGGCTTTTAAGTCTTCTTTATATGTATACAAATCTAAAACTTAGGATTTCCAAGTCTTAAGAGGGAGGGAAAAAGGAAGATATGTTAGGAATTTAATTGTCATTAAAATATTAAATTAAATAAATATAAAATTTACTAAAGAGAATTTATAAAATATTTTTATTTTATATTTTATGCAAAATAGTATATTAAATGACGAGTGACAAATTAAAATGCCACATTTTATTCTACTTTCGCCCTTTCTCACTCTCTCTCAATCGGTCTCAATCGCTCTCTCCCTCTTCGATAAAATCGCTGCACATCTTCGTGACGCTAATATTATAACGTTTCATCCGTAAATTTTTTACCCTCATGCGTCTAAAGAAGTTTCACTTCAAAAAGTGTTAAGGCCAAGAATTTTTATTTGTATGTAAATTGAAATAAAAACTTATAGTATTTAATGTCATTTTTAATATTAAAATACTCCATTCTCACAATCTTAACATAAACAAAAAGAGCGACATTTTCTGCTTCTGATATCATTACGCGCATACAGATGCCTGTCCCTACAGTATCGCTGCTGGTCGTCATGCATACTTAAATAATAACCGGCGTCATGTATTTATTAGGTTCGTTCTATCTGGCTTTCTTTTTTATAATTTGAGGGACTCAAGTTCACGTCAGTAAGGTGAACAGGAACGGTAGGAGAAAATAAAAATACTTTTACTTATTGAAATCATATTTTATTATTTTAAACAACGTCATTCACACACGATCTAGTTCACTTACAGTTACCACTTACGACTATCAAGTCTCGCGTCGAACGGGTCGGTCGGCGCGCGGTCGCAACCGGCCCGCTCCTGGTCCCGCGCTCGTTCCGCGTAGAATCCGCGTCGAGGCAGAATCTACGATGGACCCGAGGTAAAGTTGTCGGCGACGAGCGCCCGCGCGCGTCCGTCACGACAGCACCATCGCGTCGTCGTCGTCGGCGGGGGGCGGCACCTCGAGCGGGCGCAGCGCTTCCCGCATTTCAACGAAGCGGCGCTTGAACTGCAGCCCGCAGCCGCGCGTGCGCCGGAACTCCAGCAGCGTGCCGGCCGCGCCGTATCGCAGCGCGCACGCCTGCATGTGCAGCTCCGCTCCGCATTCGATCGCGATCTGCGGGCACGAGCCGGAGGTGAGCGCGTCGCCGGGGGGGGGGGGCTGGCAGGGGGGAGAGCTGCCAGGAGAGACTCACCAGGTGCGGGCGCAGGCAGCGCCACACGTAGCCGCGCGCGCGCAGGGCGGCGCCGAGCGAGGCGAGCGCGCGCGCCGGCTCCGCGCGCAGCCACAGGCGCGTCATGCGGCGCACGAGGGGGGGAGGGGGCGGTGGTGGAGCTGCCAGGAGAGACTCACCAGGTGCGGGCGCAGGCAGCGCCACACGTAGCCGCGCGCGCGCAGGGCGGCGCCGAGCGAGGCGAGCGCGCGCGCCGGCTCCGCGCGCAGCCACAGGCGCGTCATGCGGCGCACGAGGGGGGGAGGGGGCGGTGGTGGAGCTGCCAGGAGAGACTCACCAGGTGCGGGCGCAGGCAGCGCCACACGTAGCCGCGCGCGCGCAGGGCGGCGCCGAGCGAGGCGAGCGCGCGCGCCGGCTCCGCGCGCAGCCACAGGCGCGTCATGCGGCGCACGAGGGGGGGCCGCGGGGCGCCGGGCGCGCGCCGCAGCTCGTCGGCCAGCAGCAGGTCGTCGGCGGCGGCGGGCTGCGAGGAGCTGATGAGCGCGTCCATGTCTGCGGCGGAGAGCGCGTCGGGGTCGGGCTCGTCGCTGGGCACGCAGCCGTCGGCGCGCGCGGGCTGCGAGCGCCACGTGCGCCACGCGCGCTCGGCCTCTGCGGACGCGACGCAGCGATATATCGATATTTGAATACGTCTGTCGTTTTGTCGTTTCTACTTTCCACCGGTGAGATCTACGAGGATTCGACGAAAGCCCGCAGATGTAGCGGAAAGTAACGATTTTCGGCCTGCGTCGGCGCGTCTAAGGCTAAGAACTCGCGTAGCGTAGAGAAACTTCTTTAGAATAGTTGCATTTCAAACAAAGGTGCAACGGAAAAACCGACAGGTAAGAGACACAAATACAAAAAGTCGCCAATAATTAATGAGCTAGAGCGAGAGAGCAAACGTCGGTCTCATTCTTTTGTCGATTTACTGAAGTTACACACATACACTTCTATCGTGTGTGAATCGTACACACACCTTTTTTTTTTGCTGTTTTTTACATCGGGAGTCCCGTACGATCATTGCAATCTGCAGGAGAGATAATGCGAGAAAATATCCGAAACTGCACGACAATTATTCCTCTCGGCCTATGCTGACCCATAATTCCTAGTTTTACTATATATTGAGAATATTAAAAGGGGCGATTACTACGAGTATTATGTCGTTTTCAATGTTATAAAAAACCAATAAAAAAGCATGAGCGCGCACACTCTCGGTATTCTTCGGAACGCTGTAATAACTTAAAATCCTAATTATAAAACATACACATTTAAAAAGTACACAAATACAAATGAATCGGAGAGAAGCACTCGTCCGGTACGCGTTGAGGGCACGACGACGCGATGCTTTGGTAATCTAGCTTTATGAGCAATCAACACGTCATGGAGCTAAATCGCCAAAGCGTCGAGACGCGCGACTCGGCGACTCGCAGCTGGGCCGGGGGCGGAGGCGGGGGCTGGGGCTGGGGCGGAGCCCTGCCACGGGCGGCGCCGGCGTGCTGAGGCACCAGGCGGCTCCGAGACAGGCCACTCAGAGTCACCTAGTACCTGACACGACCGCGCCGCACGACCCTCCCTGTGGACACACACGCGAGCGTCGCGCCGGCGCCGGCCAAACGACCGACGAACAACGAAACGAATACAGGTTGTGTATGTACATATTTCTGTCGTTTAAGAAATCACTCGGTGTAGGTATGCGATTACAGCTAAATACACAACGAGTAACCACCGCGTAGTCTGTCGGTAGCTTTATAATATTATTTAAAAGATGCCATCGGTTTAAAACGATTAAGGAAGTATTAAAGATAGGGGTGAGGGGGTATGTGCTCGTACCTGGAGCCTGTCGCAGCCACGCGTGCTGCAGCAGCTCGGCGAGGGCGGGGCGCGCGGGCGGCGCGGGGCTGAGCACGCGCCGCAGCAGCGCCAGCGCGCCCGCGCCCAGCTTGCGCCACGGGCCGCCCGCGCCCGCGCTCCACGGGCCGCACGGGCCGCCCGCGCCGTCCTCGCCGTCCCACGCGCGCCACTCCGCGTAGCGCGGGTCGGCCAGGCTCGCGCGCTCCCACGGCAGCTCTTCGAACACACATAGCGCGCCGTCAGCGACATCGGGGTTAGCGCGGCGGTCACCGTTAAAACGTACGACGAAAAGCAGTCATCGGCGGAGGCCGTCGAGCCGAAGAACGACGCGAAGCGTTCGGCGCGACTCGTAACTTCGGTACCATAACTTTAGGGTCTGCTAGCACGCCTACAGCTAGGATACCAAAGAGACGAGCCGCGCTCGATGCGGCGGACGGGGCGGGGCGGGGCGGCAGCTGCGTGCGCGGGCTCACCTCCGGTGAGCATGGCGAGCAGCACGAGCGCGGCGGCCCACACGTCGGCGGCCCCGGCGCGGTAGGGCTCCTCGGCCGCGGTCAGCACCTCGGGCGCGGCGTACGGCACCGTGCCGCACACGCGCGACAGCAGCCGCTCGCGTTTCCCGTGCCTGGAACCAAACCGCCGATTACAGCCGCCCGCTCTATTCTTTTATAATACGTAAGAAGAACGAGGCAGTAGAGCTACGCCGATTTCCACCAGACGGGCCGGCTCGACCCTCTCACATATAGTAAAGGCATTCGTGTTGTCGTGTGATAAGCGCGTGCGATAGGCCGCCAGTGTGGATCACCATGCTGCGTTGTTAGCGTTCGCAATAAGTATGGTGGCCATTGCTTTCCATCAGATTGAGAAGACAGTTTAGCAGGCTTATAATAGGTCTTTACCTATGAAATTGCGTTTCTTCAGTACTGGTCATTTCAAATAAAAAAAAGTTTGTAATGGCTCTGTATTCTAAATTCAAATTAATTTTGTTTTAAAACCATGACATTCTATTTACAAACTCAGTCTTTTGTTTTTTGATTAGCGTTGTATTTTCATTACATTTGAACATTTTTCGTCATAATGGATACTTTAAAAATTCGTGTAATTATGGAATATGAGTTCCGTCGTGGCACCAACGCGACACAAACGGCACGTAACATCAAAAACGTTTACGGAGAGAACTGTACAAACGAACGCACAACCCTTTATTGGTTTTCCCGGTTCCGTGCTGGAAATTTTGACTTGAAAAATGAAGCTCGTGGTCGTCCGGAGACTTTGGTTAACAATAATGAATTAAAGGCGATTGTGAAAGCTGACGAAACTCAATCTACAGCTGAGCTAGCAGCAGCTTTTAATGTAAGCATCAAAACAATATTGATCCATTTGCGACAAATTGGCAAGGTAAAAAAGCTTGATAGATGGGTGCCCCCACGACCTTAACGATCGCCAGCGCAACGTACGCGTCGAGACCTGCCTTTCGCTGCTCAACAGGCAAAGAAATGAAGGAATTTTGAAACGAATAGTTACGTGCGACGAAAAATGGATTCTGTTCGACAATCGAAAGCGCTCAGCAAGTTGGATAGACCCTGGTTCAGCACCAAAGCAATGCCCTAAACCAAAAATTACCCCTAAAAAGGTGATGGTCACTGTTTGGTGGTCTAGTGCGGGTGTGATTCACCACAGCTTTTTACAAAACGGCATGAGCATTAATGCAGATGTGTACTGTGAAGAACTGGAGAGAATGATGGAGAAGCTTGCACATCTGCAACCAGCTTTGGTCAATCGGTCGTCCCCACTGCTCCTTCACGACAACGCGCGACCCCATACTGCGCAACAGACAGTCTCCAAGCTGCAAGAGCTGGGGGTTGGAAGCTCTCTCTCATCAGCCATACTCACCAGACCTTGCACCTACCGACTATTACTTTTTCCAAAATTTGTACAACTTTTTAGTGGGTAAAAAATTCAATTCCCGAGAGGCAGTACAAAATGCCTTTGAAGAGTTTGTTGCCTCCCGTCCAGCTGAATTTTACAAGAAGGGCATCAATAAACTGCCAATGCGTTGGCAAAGATGCGTCGATTGCATGGGTGATTACTTCGAATAACAGAAATAAAAAAGTTTGAAAAAATAAGTACTTTCACTTATTGCATACAAAACGGCAATTTCATAGGTAAAGACCTAATACATAACAAAAAATTTCCTCGAGAAAAACATAAAAAACTACATCTGCGCTTTTACCGAGGGACTAATTTGAAATTTTAGTTCGTAAGGGCCGACCGAAGGAGGGACCTCGCAAACGACAGCACCGCGCCTAGGAAAGCCAAATTCAAAAGACATCCTGGAATAGGCACTCGTGCACACTTGCTCAAAACGCCTGTTTAGTCTAAATGAAATCCATTTACTTACTTTACATAACTTCTCAATGCACTTGCACATCTTCACAGACGGCAGTCCTATCAACTTTGTTCATTAGCCCGATGAAATGTTAAACGACAATTATAAACTATTTCCATTTTTTATAATAATGCATGCATGTCATTTGTAAGGCAAAGATAGATTGGCTAAGGTAACACGGCTGTGACGTAAAGCCGTGACGTCACTCCGCTCCGTAGCTATGTACCAAGGTTGGCTCTTCCGCGGTTAACTTTTGTCCATTAACAAATGTAATGCTGAACGATAGTCAGCACCATGTGTATCAGAAGCAGGAGTAAACAAACCTAGTCACAATTATTAGGCAAGTAGTGATATGTAAAATATTATGGTTGCGATGTCGTTCATTTATATAATCCGGTACGGATAATGGATTTTAATTGCATAATTAGCATAATTATAAGACTTATAATGTCATAACTTTATTTGTCTCTACACTAGGCTGTTGCTACTCCTTCCATGCAATTATTTATTTCTTATTAACTTAAATATTTCTTCCGTTAGATGTAAAAAAATCTTTAGTCAACTGTATGCAAAGAATTACGAACATGGTAGAAACTGCTGTTAGCTTCACAAAAAGAATGACCAATCGATTGGACACGGGGAAAAAAGAATCTACACTAATATGTTTATAAAATGAAGTTTGTTTATATGCTTGAACGCAATAATTTCAGGAAAAACTGATCTGAAAAATTATGTCAGAGTTAGATAGCTCACATAACGAGACAGGCTATAAGCTATATATCATCACGCTAAGATCAATAGGAGCGGAGCACCGATGAAGAATATTTAAAAAACGGTGGAAAATTATCACACTACGGGTAATAGGAGACACAAGCGAGGTTGCGTGGGTGAGCTAGTATACAGATAAAACATTAATTAATGCTGACACTGATTGCAAACAAATGTGTGAGTGACGGTGATCTCTATCACGTTGACTGAGCAGATTTGCTGAAATTCATTCGTAAATAACTGTTAGAGAAACATTGAACACGTTTCGCGATACGGATAACAAACTCAACTTTAAATCACTTCCACTAGAGTTACACCTGCCAATCTGTACCGTTGAATTCTCGAGTCTCGAGTCGCAGACTAACTCGTGTACATGGCTCAATATTTATACCTCTATCGATGCAAAGAATAATTTGCTTAAGTGTGTGTGTGGTGCGTGGACAAGGTCGCCATACCGCCACACCGCCTCACATGTGACGACGTGCATCCACTGTAGAGGCGCCAAGTAAAGATCCCTCACCTGAAGAGGGTCGCCATGCCGAAGTCGGATATCTTGACGTCGTCGTTCTGGTCGAGCAGTATGTTCTCGGGCTTGATGTCGCGGTGCGCGACTCCGCGCGCGTGCACGTACTGCAGGCCGGCGAGCAGCTGGCCCCAGTAGCGGCGCGCCTGCGTCTCGCGCATGCCCACGTCGGGCTCGATGCGGTCGAACAGCTCGCCGCCCGCCGCGTACTCCAGGAACATGTAGTGCTGGCCCGCGTGCACGCGCTCGCCCAGGCAGCGCAGCACGTGCGGGTGGCGCAGCGCGCGGTGCAGCGCGGCCTCGCGCGCGGCCGCGGCCTGCGCCTGCGCGCTCGCGCCTGCCCCGTGCACCACCTTCAGCGCCACGGCGGCGCCCGAGCGCGCGTGCACCAGCAGCCGGACCCTGCGCAAGCGCGACGTGTGAAGTGGACTGCGGCCCGACACTGCAGCGCCGAGCGCCGAGCGCGGAGGCGGCGCTGACCGCGCGGGGTGGATAAACTTTCAAGGATGCGCCGCCGCCGCCGCCGCGCCGTGACTCGGTCGCCTAGCGTTTTTTCTCACCGAATTGCAGTGTCGATCTAGTTCCGCGTTCGTCTAGCGTCGCCGAGAGCGCGTCCTCCGCTCCTCTAGTTCGGACGTCGTGCGATCGGTGACGTTAGACGTTATTTACTTTTACGACAACTGTGATCGACCGCTCTGTCTCTACAAACTTTTAATTGTTTATTTTGTTCAGCGGCGGCCTAATATCGTTTCGACTGATTTTAAATATGAACATATTTCATACAACATTATATCTCATCACATTGCCATCGAACAAAATAAAACAGTAGAAGAGCTCCTCCTCTTTTAAAAGTTACCGAGTAGCACGTCTTTGGCGATGATTAAATTTTATTAAATAGGTACCTAACCAGAACCGTTCAGACGCCCGAAAATGCAGCGAAACATATGTAACCGAAAAAAAAAAAAAATGTTCTTGTTTATCGATTATAACGTACTAAAATTGTGTTATCGAGAGATGAGTCTCCAAAACGAGCCGAACCTTTAAACCGGACACCAGGCCCTAGTGCTATCGTGTGTCGCGTGACACTCACTGCACGTGTAACAACATCGCACTAACATAACAGACCTCCGAGGAGCTAGTCACACGTGACACCACACACCACTCATACCACTAGTCCGTGCTGATAGTTAAGAAACTGTCAACTACGTCCCTCTAGGGAATCTCCAATTATTTACTTAATTATTTAATAAGTACATGGAAAAGAATTATGCGGATTAAATCCGATCAGGTAGGAGGAAGGACCAAGACCAGGGAAGGCTCGTGCGGGGAACTATCTACTCAGTGTACGACCGGCGCAGCTCATTCCAGCCATTCCAGAGATTAGCCAGAACAAACTGACAGACACACAAAAATTTTAAAAAGAGTTATTTTGGTATATGTACCATGTATACATCATGCATATGCATTTATTAAAAATGCATATGCGTGGTTATTTTAATATAATACAGACACTCCAATTTTATTTATTTGTATAGAGTATCCACAGATAAACATATGTATAACATCTAACATGTATAAAGTGGTGACTACAGTTGATTTTGATAAATGTACCCACCCTTGTATTAAAAACATAATAATATTAAAAAAACCCATAGTGCTTCAGCCTGTTTGAGAGCCGGTGCCAGTACTTAGTATGAACCATTGACATGTATCTTTTTTCATGAAGGACTGTACTCTCTATTTGTCATCCATCCCGCAAGACCTACCTACCACCTTCTACATTAATTGTTCCTAATGTAGTTGCTTTTATTTGAAAACAATTTGATAGTATGAATTTCCAAACTCCTTCAATTAATTTTATTATAGTGTCCTGTTTGTGATGCATGAATAATTTGTAACACAACGGATACCAAAATAATATGTAGTGGATTCAACAAGACAACTTCTCTAATTTAACTGTCCATTAAAATATCATTACAAAGTATTTACTAACAACCACAATTCCATTGTATTTATAAATCTAACAAAATCAAATAATAATGGTCTTGCATCAGTGTAACATGCATTTAATTTTGTTAACTGTGTTTTATGCTGTTCATGTACAAACTATGCTTACGCAAAATATTATTTTAACACATTACATGGAAATCCTGTCTATCAGACGGGCCAATAGAAAGAGACCTTTGTTGTGATGTAGTCTAGTTTGAAATAAATTATCAGTTTTCTACCATAACATTAATAACTTCACTGTTGGTTATAACTAAGCAGTGAGGCGAGGAACACCACTTTTGTTGCACATTATACCTGGATATACACTACAACTACTTTTCATAGGCAAATATATTGTGACAGTAAATATAATAAAAGTATGTTGAAGTTCACATAATAAAGTGTTGTTTCAACAGGAGCCAGACATGACATTAATTACACTGTCTTTTTATTCACCCTGAACTACATACTTCTGCATAGCCTCATTGACTTTTGCCAACAACATGTTCTTACTTTACAGATTACGTGTTTTTTTTCTATTTACAATATTTTGAAATGCCTGACGACACCAATAGATGATTTGAATACAATCTACCTTACAAAATTAAACCCACCCTCAATTATTAACATCTGTTTCCTGAATTCACTTGAATTTTACAGAGATATTTAGTAACAAAAATATTGACATAAAAAGACAAAATTAGAAGCTTACTCTCCATATGCACCTTCTCCTAAGACTTGCGCGACGAGCCAGCCGTCAACGAATTCGCCGCCGGCCGCCATCGCCCTGTCTCGCGTTCTGTCACCTGCAACATGAGCGCGCTGTCCACAACTCTGCATTTGGTACCCAACGCACTCCATGCCGTGCTTATCATCGCCCCCGAACTACTTACGTACGATGTCTCCGCCTAATTCTAACTGCTATTACAAGGTACGCTGCCGGTGAACACGACCACGCTGCCGGGTTGCGGCGTTATTTATTACTCTAGATCGGTTTAATTACAGTAAAATAGATATTACTCTAAAAGCTTTTAAGGATTTCGTAATAATTGACGTTAAAATCTCTAAAGAATATTGAGAATCTTTCGATAAAAGTGCTCTAAATGGCGGAAGGCACGTGGAGATGAGCGAACAAAGCGAAAGCCGAACGCCGCCGTCGCCTGTCTGTCGACGGCTCGCCACACAATACGATAACGGTAATCGCTCTTCCAAAATTGCAAAAATTGGCACTATATTTTGGATGAGTTTTGTAGCTCCTTTAGAGAAAATGAACTGAAAATTAAACAATGGTAATCTGTACACTAACCTTCTGAATTTGATCAATGGATCACACCATTTTGCCATTTTCTTTTTTTCTACGCCCGTTTGATCTGTTCACCAATCGCCATTCCCATTCGCTTGCTGTTTCGCCGATTACCCGAAACAACCACGAACCGCACGAATGCTGCGTTTCGGAACATCAATACTAGCCGATGTAGCATTAACGTGTTAGACAAAGATGCAAAGTGTACGACGCTATTTATAAATAAATTATGAGCATTTTTCAAAATTGTACCCGTTTAACACTTTATTTCATTATTTTTGTGAAACTGATGGCAATTCACAAAAATTGAAATTTTAATCTTGAAATAATTTTTTAAAGTTTTCTGCAAATGTCAGACTTTTAGCATTTAAAGATGTCATTTCACGATTGGCAACTTTACTAAAACCAAAAATCCAAGGAAACAATGCGATCATTCCAATTGATTTTTCCTTTGCCCTCTTCTGACCATATTTTTCTGGTCCAGATACATAAACAGGTCTTTGTTTATTAATTATCCTTTTTTCCATTCTGCTACATTTTTGACGCATTTTAATGAACCCAAAGGTCCACTTGACGTACGAGAAGTCAACGTTAATTAATTATACTGGTTTGAATTCTATCATCAGTTTTAATAAAAATATTTTGCAAAATACGTGAAATTAATAAATCCCATAGGTTTTTTATCATAAGCTTTGGCATAATTAATATTATTTATTTCAATCCAAATGCAAACTTTCTTATTCAAAGCATTAAAAAACTTTGGCTACACGTTTTCGATCTCGCAAATCGCATTTGACAAATTAACGTATTACAGTACATTAAAAAAAAAACTTGTTTTTCACCTAGGGTGTGAGGTTGATGGAGCACTAAACCTTTTTTTCTTTAAAGACAATAAACCTTCTCTTCGAAACAAACTTGAAACCAACTCTGTAAATGCAGCTGTGAGTCTCGACTAAGCAGCAACTAAGTAGCAAGAAACGGGTGGGGATATTATGCGATGCTCTGTTATGCGTTAGGAATTATTTGAATTTAATATCTTTATCAATGTGAATGTCTGCAGCATCCAACATCTTAACATTTAACAAATGTCTACATATTAACATCTTTTTTAGTACGTGGTTAATTGCGGTATCGATACCACTCCCTCTAAGTCGATAATTTTTTAGAGCCACGTCCAACTCTACCAAAGACGACATGAGGAACACTATTTGTCATTGAATAGGATAAATTGTTTTGTTGAGTTTGAGTTGATACACACGATCACATACTTGTTTATGAGTCATCGTACGAATTAGATTAAGGAGAATTATTACAATTTAATCATTAAAAATATGGTAAAATAAATAATTCTTATAAGATTCTAGTTTTTATAATTCTTTTATTGTTTTAAAAATAATATATTTGTTACAGGCTGGATATTCGGAAGATCAATTGGCAGGTGAGTTATGATTTGTCAGCTACAACAATAGTGATTGTAAAACCGTTGTGATATTTACAAGTCACGTATCACTTATTGATTAACACAAACACTGTTATTTGGGATGTGAGCCGAGAAGGTCTATCTCGGCCGCTGTGGCGGGCGCGGAGCCGCGATGTGGCGCTCGCGTAATTTGTGACTCATGTCATGTCAATCAACGTCTTTACCGAAAGCGGTGGTCGTTACAAGCGCCCTAGTTTCCATATATGGCTTGTATTTTAAAGCGAGCCAGGTGTCGCGTCTGGCCGCTGGCCTCGCTGCGTTCGGTGAAGGTGAGTACATACTTATTGCAGTTTACGGTCACGCGTCTCAAGAGCAACATGTTCATGTACGAGCCTCCCACCAAGCTGAAGCTAACATCAGTCGAAGGTATGTGCCCAACGCCGCCACTGAGAAGCACCTAACGAGCTCTGTCAGCAAAGTGTAGCAGGAGTACACAATTAAGTTACCAAGATCAAGTGTAAACTAGGTCAAGTCACTCACTTCACAATGTTGTAGAGTTTCAGGAGGCGTTCCAGTTGTTTGATTCACGTGGAGATGGCAAGATCCACGTTGCGCAGATCGGTGATGCTTTACGGGCCCTGGGCCAAAATCCCACCGAGTCAGATGTTAAAAAATGCACTCTACACCTGAAACCTGATGAGAGAATTTCTTTTGAAGTGTTTTTGCCCATCTATCAGGTAAGTTGAATAATACAGCGTTAGGGAGTACCTACACTACACAGACACCACAACCAACAGGAAAATGTTAGTTAATTAATAAACACATTTGTTTTATGTGAATACTAATTAGTTCAGTTCAGCATTATCTGTTGCATTGTTTTTAACCAATTCTATCTTTAGTACACCGTTTCCTCCCCATTACTAGTTACAACTAGTAATGGGGAGGAAACCAGGGAACGCCAATAATGCTGTCAAGCATTGCTTGGGGCTCCGTAGTTGTGGTATATGTATGATGATTGATTCCCATGACATATACTTCTGGTTGCAGGCCATATCCAAAGCTCGCAGTGGTGACACAGCCAATGACTTCATTGAGGGTTTGCGGCACTTTGACAAGGATGGCAATGGATTCATATCATCTGCCGAGCTGCGCCACTTGCTCTCCACACTAGGAGAGAAACTCAGTGATGATGAGGTAACGACATGTTGATAATTTACTCAACTTGTTCTAGTTTGTTGACACATGGCTTCCGCTATGTGAGCAGTCCAACTGGTCTGGCCTGCGATGTTCAATATTTGTTGCAATAAATAAAGTTGCCTCATAGAAACAATCAAGCCTAGCATTTTTGTCATTGGCAATATTAGTGTTTTAGTGAATGATTTGAATAGAGCATTCTGTTTCTCTAAGTTAACTTTTGTGCATGCTAGATTGAACTTTTTGTGCATTACCACACTTGAATCCCACCCAGGATAAGGGCGCTGAGCCTAGTGAACAATGGTTGTCAAGGCTTGAGAATATCATTATTATGCATACAGTTTCCAATATTTTTATAAATAGAACAGCAGTGAATTAACATCTGTCAGATGTAAAATAAATAATGGTATTTATAAAAATACAAAATGATATTATTGTACGGCTATACTTGTATGTGATGGACATATCAATATTTGTGGGTTCACAGTTCACAGTCACAAATCAACAATGAGATACTTTATGGCATCAGTTATGGATGAGTATATGAACATTTGCTTTGTACTTATACAAGCCTGCACATGAGAAGACTTCTGTTGTGGATAGTCGGTAGTTGTAGTGGACTTTTCATTTAAGAGTTCCCAGTAGGTTAGTTTGTACTGATAGTGCTTGTGTGGCGTGCGCAGGTGGAGCAGCTGCTGCAGGGCCAGGAGGACTCGCAGGGCAACATCAACTACGAGAACTTCGTGCACCTCATCATGCAGGGCTGAGCGCGCAACCACCTGCCTAACTCACTTATATACTTAAAGTTTAATCATAGCGTCTATATACATGTATATACATATAGGGAGGGAGGAGCCGCTGCGGGGGGTGCGGGGGCTGGGCAGGGGAAGGGGGAGGGGGGCAGGTGGAGGCGTGACGTCACGCGCGCATTTACCCGAACGTAGACTGTATCGAAACATACGATTCCGTATCTGTATTCCGGTTCTATTGTATTCCAAAATTAAATTAATTAAATAATTTAAGCATCCGCATGTTTGTACAGCTAATAAAGTATTTGTAACGATCACTGCTTTTGTACTCTACTACAAATGTGTCCAAGTGGCTCCGGGTCCGGGTGCAGTTCTGAACAAATAACAGGTGATTACTAACTAGCCTAATAGCTCATCTGTCTTCGTTCCCTAATTACTCTGCCCTTAAAACATAGTAGTAATGTGAGTGTGATGCCACGTACCATCGATGTTAGTCGCTCAACATTGTGTCACCTTTGTGCAAACTTAGCCCGGACAGTTCACATGACTTTGTAGGAATCGCACAAGGTAAACTTATCTGCTGACAAAATAGGATTCACATTAATTAAAAACTGTGAAATATATTACACAAATTGGTTCACACACTTGTTGTTGTACATTTACAACGAAAACCGCAAGGCGAAGTTAGTTTACTTATTATATGCCAGTAGAATTCCTGTCAAAATCGGTTCAGCCGTTCTAGAAGTCAACCGGAACAAACAGGCTGACAAAAAAAATTTAAATTGTCTTATTATGTGTCTTAAATTCTGTCATATGCATTTAGTGAGAAGCTGTTAATTTAAAATAACAAAACAGACACTCAATTTTATTTATTTGTATAGATTAATGTTGGCCATGCATCGTGCCGCATGCCTAGAGGACAGAGCGGCGGCCCCTCGCCCACAGCTATCTCTCACTATCAGTTCCTCTATATCTTGCTTTATCCAGCCGGAAAACGAACATGTCGATGGGGGATTTGCCTTTGTACTCGTACTGTTATACGTGGTGCCGACAAAGCTCAGGCAAATGTTTGTAATCGTAATCACTAGGTAATGTATGTCGATAACAATAACAATTGTGTATTATTAAATCGGAAGACAGTGGACAAGTCGTCCAAAATAGCAGAACATTTTAAGTAAATATACGAGTATCTTGGAAACCGCTAAAGCCATCGCCGTCTGCTTGGCGTTTCGAATTTTCTCAAAACGATTCGAGACGTCGCGCGTCTTTCAGAAGATTGCGCTGGACATGCTACTTATGCTCTGCCCTGTAAAGTCAACACCGTGTACCTTGAGTTACAGTGTTTTAGGTTTATAGCGCTCATTTGGTTTCTCTCTCTCATATTAAATCAACAATCTTTACCCGAATACCTCGTACCACACTTCCGTCTACTATGCTCCAATCACGATCGAAACCTTCGGTCAAGAAACAATATGCTTCTCCTATGCCCCCCTCATACGTCCAACTTTATTAACTCATCCTTCTTTGTGCAGTCGGTTCTTCTTTGGAACGCACTCCCAACCGAAATCAGGATATGCACAAGTCGCTTCACATTCAAGCTGAAAGTAAAGGATCTACTTCGGAATGAATTGGCGGAACAGTCTCTACGATAGTTCTCCGACTGAGTAATTATATTATATATTATGTTATATTTATGTATTGTGTAGAGTATGTTGTATTTCTATGTATCTATGTAGAAATATCAGTATTTATTTGTATATATTAGTTTTATCCGATACCATCGTATTTAATATTACTATCACATTAATTATTATATGTCAAATTTACTATTTTGTTATATATATACTACTTACGCACCTACCACATCATATTTTCACATCATCCTAAGGTTGACTGGCAGAGAATGCCATATGGCATTAAGTCCGCCTTTGTGCAAAATGTGCATCAAGTTTAAATAAATAAATAAATAAATGTGCAATTTTACACCATATTTAAATAGATACGAGTGTTACAAAAAACTGAAATTTAAGAATATTCAGAGAGTACCTTAGCTGTAGCCGTATCACACTGTAACTAGAATTACAGTATATTGTGGTTATACTTTAATAATAATAAATATTCCGGACATCTAACACACAACGCCATCTCGTCCCAAGCTAAGCAGAGCTTGTGTTATGGGTACTAGACAACTGATATAAATACTTATATACTTTTTTTTTGTAAATACATACATATTATACATAGAAAACACCCGAACTCCGAAACAAATATTTGCAGATCATACAAACATTTGATCCGACCCGGGAATCGAACCCGAGACCTCAAGCTTAGCAGTCGCATACACTACCACTACGTCACCGAGGCAGTCCGAAAGACAAAAGTTACCGTGTAACGGCTAGCCCATTAGATCAGACCCGCATGGAGCGGCAGCATACACCCCGCGCGAGTCGAGGCGCTGAGTTGGGAAGCTCTACGTTCAGCAACCACGTTGCAGTGCGTGCGAGTGGATGGAATCGGGAGCAAGTAATAAATGAGTGCATCGCGTTCTTAATTCTACTTCGTGAGCTGTCGCCCTCCTAAACCCAAAACTAAATCCTCTTGCAACGTGGTGTTATGGACATGAACCTCGAAGCACTTCGTCGGGATGCGAATGCAAACTGATTGGAGTTTACTTTCAGACATTGACTCGGTGGATCAATCAAAATCAACTTTTTTAATGATAACTTACTAGCCTCTATGACATACATGCGCCGGTTCGGGCTGTAAGGCTTAAGATTTACCCGCGCCATCGCTAATAGATAAAATAGTTAAAAAAAACAAAAAGCAAGTTCAAATCTCGGCCAACACCTAGTAACAGGGAAAAATATATAACCATCCGAAACATTTGCAGTAATTTTGTAGGAAATCACAACTCGGTCAAGAACGGAGACCCAGCTAAAATATGGAAATTTCTAATAAGTAACATTTATGCTCAGATTATAAACAAATCGACTTCGTCTACATTCAGCCCGACTAGTAAGGCGGATACCTTACAATATACAAGGTGTCTCAAAAGAAATTTCATATTTAGTGGATTGATTAAAAAAAAAGGAAGCGGTATATAGAAAAAATGTTTATTTATTGTTAAAATACACTTTTTGGGAATTCATTTCTTAAAAATAATATCGTCTAAATGTAAACCCTCACGTTGTTGGCACTCATTTAATCGAACAGTAAAATTACTTATGACTGCTCGACAGGTGGAGTGAGGGATGGCTGCCATTTCGTGACGGATATTTTCTTTCAAATGCGCCAGTGAAGTTGGTTTATTGGCGTAAACTTTAGATTTAAGATAACCCCATAGGAAAAAGTCCATAGGGGTTAAATCTGGGCTACGTGGAGGCCAATTTATGTCACCTCTCCGGGAGATCAATTTTCCTGAGAAAATTTCACGAACACGTGGCAGAGATATATTGGACGTGTGTGAAGTTGCTCCGTCCTGTTGAAACCATGTTCTTTGGTTATAGCCAGGAAAGTTTTGCAGTTCAGGTACCAAGAAGTTGTCTAACATCTCCACATAACGCTCTGAATTCACTGTAACTGTACGCCCCATTTCGTCTTCAAAAAAGTAAGGGCCGATAATTCCTCGCGCCGACATGGCAGCCCATACGGTCACTTTAGGCGAGTGTAGGGGTTTCTGATGTTTGCGTTTCGGATTGGCTGAACTCCAGTAGCGGCAGTTTTGCTTATTTACGTGGCCATTAAGATGAAAATGAGCTTCATCCGAAAACAAAATGTTGGTAAACGTTGAAAATCGCTCAATCATCTGATTTACGAAATTAAGCCTCTGACCGGCATCTTGGGGCTTTAATTCTTGCACCAATTGAATTTTGTAGGGGTGCAGCTTTAGATCTTTGTGCATAATGCGATGTAATGATGATCTATGCACATTTAAAGCACTCGCGCGCTTCCGAATTGAAAGGCTCGGGTCGTCACGTACAGATTGATTAACACTCTCCACGTTTTCTACCGTTCTTGATGACCTAGGTCGCCCGGATTTTGATTTATCCAGCGTTGATCCAGTCTCTTCAAACTTTTTAACCCAATGTCGAATGAGAGGAAGGCTTGGCGCATCATTTAAGTGGCGAAAACCTCGAATACTGCAGAATTTTCTACGCGCGACAGTTGTCGAATCACCGTTCTTGTAAAACTCTCGCACGCACAACGCGCGGTCTGCTCCCGAGAAACGCTCCATAGCGACTGAATCCCCAAGAGCCAAGCTACCAATTGACATAACCCCCGCACCCCTCAAGGACGCAGCGTTCACGCAGTAAGCTAAACAAATATAAAATTTCTTTTGAGACACCCTGTGTTTCTACGCTTCCAATTTCTCATTACCCACCGTTCTGTTTCAAATAATCAATTAGCTTGTTGTGATGTTGAGAGATGTATTATGACCATAACTTCCAACGCTGTTCCAATTAATTCCTCATGAATTATTATCTACCTTAGGTCATATCCTATACGACTCCCAGAGATTTAGAAAGAAGTGTTAATTATCCCACTTCCCAAAAAGAACAACCCTAAATACTTTTCAGTCATGTTTTCGTGCAGGTCATAGTACAGTAATGCCCGTGCGTAGATCAATGTTAAAGTCGAGATCAGCCGAGGCATGGAGGAGGATACTAGACTTAGCAATGCTTTTATTAGTGTACAACTTCACATTATGCGGGGCGGGCATATTGCCCTCTATTGACATGTCTCCGACTGTAATTGATTGTTTTCACTGTTTGATCGCGAGCAGCGTGTGCGTCTGGAATAATCCTTATCTTGCTGGTGTAAAACGTCTGCTGGAGTCTCACAGGGTGGCGTATTATTTTCTTTATTTATAAATTATTTTTCTTAGTCATTACCTTATGTGTGATGAAAGGGTGATACCCTTCCACCTTTATGCAGATGATTTTCAAATGTGGGTGGGTATACACAAACACCGTTACATAAAGTACCGTATGCCTTCTCAACTATCCGTCTAATAAGAATAGGGTTGTGATGAATCCATCAGATGGTGTCAGAATTGACTGGACACAGCTACCAAACATACGCAATGTTTGAAAACAAATCATGTCCATAAACGGTACCTATCTTGAAATACAGTGCCTCAGATAAATATATTTGAGACCTTGCTAAAAAGCCAGAATACTGTAGCTAGAAATACATTGTTTTGATTTGACACGTTGGCTAAGTTTCTCATGGCTTTACTACAACAATACACGTTTATAAAGATTATTGCAATCACGTAATTAGTACCTATTGCTCTAGAACTTACACGGGTTTATCAACCATAAAAATATCGATTGATACCTTATAAGTAATAACACATATTTTATTAAAAAAATATAGCACAAATCAACTCAAATCTAAAAAAGACTAAAAGGCGTTTTTCTCAAAAATTGTTTTTTTAAGAAATTCATTTGATAATCGACTCCACCCAAATATTTATTGGTGGACCTGAGCCTCTCGAATCAAATGTGAAGTACGATTTACGGCCTATTCATGCCCGAATCGTGGCTCTCCCACGGTAGAAATGTCCTGATGAATTATTGCAAATTTTGCCCTATTTAGTAACAATTTGTTAGTATTTTTGCACAGAACTATTCACTAACTACTACACAAATACATATGAAAATATTATATTATTATTATTGTGAAACTTTACTTTATAGACCAAGAGCCCACGAGGGCCAGACCTTCGTTATTTTATAAAAGCTGAAAGTTTATCTACGGATGTCCCCTGTGGGGGAACGGGTATCATGTTCCACCCAACACAAAGGGAGGATCCTCCGACCAGGCGAGGTGATCATGCCTGGCGGGCTATTGCCCCACAGTTGATGTTGGGATGTTGTATATATGATAATCGGCGCGGGAACTTTATTTGCGCGATTCAGGATTGGTAGTTACTCCGTGTAGTGTAGTTTGTAGGTACAGTGCGTTACTTCGTAGTTCAGTGTATCTTCGGTAGATGGCGCTGTATGTGGAGGTCGCCACATCACTCCCCTCCAAGACTGGAGGTCGATATATGTTGAGTCAGCTGTCTGTGCTCTGATGCGGAGCTTGCCAGTGCCAGGAGTGAGTAGTTCCAGTGAGTCGGAACTGAATGCCGCTAGTCCCAGTGAGTCGGGGCTGAAGTCCGCTGATCCCAGTGAGTCGGGATCGCATGCGGTGCGCGGTGCTGCGGTGAGGTCCCCAGTGAGTCGGGGCGATTGCTGCGTAGTGGCTGGCTGCTGCGTAGACAGGAGAGATGTGCTCTGCTTACATGGACCGTAGGTGCAGTGTGCTGTGCCTAGACGCTGTAGAGGCCGTAGGGGTAACCAGGCTGGAGCGGTCGCGTCCTGCGTGTGGTATATCCCAGTTGAGGCCGAAGTTGCTGGCTGGCTTGAGACTTGCTGTGGGAGTGAACATGATGGTGGCGCGGCTTGAAGGCTGCTTCCAATCACGTCGGGGTCACCACTGTGGGGGAACGGGTATCATGTTCCACCCAACACAAAGGAAGGATCTTCCGACCAGGCGAGGTGATCATGCCTGGCGGGCTATTGCCCCACAGTTGATGTTGGGATGTTGTATATATGATAATCGGCGCGGGAACTTTATTTGCGCGATACAGGATTGGTAGTTACTCCGTGTAGTGTAGTTTGTAGGTACAGTGCGTTACTTCGTAGTTCAGTGTATCTTCGGTAGATAGCGCTGTATGTGGAGGTCGCCACATCCCCTATACAGGTAAGTACGACCAGGGAATATACAAGTTTAGGTTGTGGTTACTTGGGCAGGTACCCGGTAGTAAAGATGTATAAAATAGTAAAAACCATCAAAACTGTCCGGCTATTGAGGTAACATCTTTTCATAAGTCTCCAAGTAACATGTATAAAATATAGCTTTTATACTATAACGAAAGTAGAATTATAATTTATTAAAGTTTAGGGGTGTCTGGCAGGGGGTAGCAACTGTCATAAGTGTCTGGCAATGGATGACGAGATTTCTAAAGTTATCTTTAAGAAAATATAAAAAAAATGAGCTTTATACTTTAACGAATTTAAGGTACTATTTTATACACCTTTACTACCGGGTACCTGCCCAAGTAACCACAACCCAAACTTGTATAGTCCCTGGTCGTAATTACCTGTATAGGGGACATCCGCAGATAAACTTTCAGCTTTATAAAATAACGAAGGTCTGGCCTTCGTGGGCTCTTATAATATTATGCATGCGTATAAAAAGTAGTTTGAGCGTGTCAGGATTCTCTCGTGTAACTGTGGCCTGTGGCCTTGACAGTGATCAGGTGACAGCAGACAGCAGCTAGGCGGAGCGGCGAGAGCCACACAAATTGTAGTAGGCAAATCTTGCCGAATTATTTCATCTTCATCAACATCCAATCATCGTTACACATAATAGCTTTAGTAATGAAATGATTACTCCTAACGACGGCGACGGCCCATATCACGGCGCCTGGGCGTACCAATGCGCATTTGCAGCTGCGGTTAACTGTCAGTTGAACTACCTTCACTGCCATTGCCTTGAGTTGGTTCGATTCCACAAAATATTCTTGGAGTCGATATGCAATATGGGACGTTCCTTCTCTTCCGTCTCTTAATGACGGCGTCCCATGTCTAAGCCTACCTACCTAGCCTACCTATAGTCCGGCCACTCAGAGAATGCGTTTCTGACACTTGTAAATTCGTCATGAGTAGTGATGTACCATGAATATCATTAATAATATTTGGTAACAGTATTTATAGCATTCATTATGCATAATTATTCAATTTAGATATATTTTATATTTCAAACACAATATTAACAAAATTGTTGATGGATGAATTAAATTTAATCGTAATTTCTGAATGAAACAAGGGAAAGAAAATAAAAATACTGTATTTATTGAAAAATATATATATTATGAAATACATAGTTTTAAGATTTCAATAATGTCAAATCAAAATTTAATCCGACTCCGATTCGCTTGAGGACTCGCTGTCATCTTCACCAACATTTATTATCATGTTATTATCAATCATAGTGTCTATACGAATATCGCGGTCAAAGTCATCAAATATCATTTTTTAGTTTTTTCAACCACCTTCATCCAATCATCTCTTGTGACTTTTTCGCATGCTTCTTTTAAAAGCGTCTTCATCTTTTTTTTGCCATATGGTGGAGAAGTATTATGGCGGGCTGCATAACCTTTAATTTGAGCCCGATTAGCTCTATGGCATTGTACTGGCAGTGATATGGAGGAATTCGAATATTTGATAGCTTATGGTCGTTGACTAATTTCATCAGCTAAGCTTTTAGCATTGACATATTTGCGTTAATGCCACTTCTTTGCAGCCAAGCCACCAATTCCTCTTTTCTATTAGCTTGAGTAGGTGCTTTATTTATTTGCACCGAATGATGAGGGGCGTTATCCATTATTATAACTAAAGGCTCTGGAAGGCCAGGTAGCAACACATCCTGGAACCACTCCTTGAATACAGCCGCATTCATTTCTTCGTGGTAGTCAGTAGTAGTTTTTGACTCAAATGCTAATAAACCATTTTCCACAAAACCATACTTCGCACAACCAGCGTGGCATATTATGAGACGTGCTCCTTTACCGATTGGCACTTTCGAAACGACGCTTGAGTGTTATCTGTCCAAGAACGAGAAAGCTCGTGATTGGTGTTCAGTCATGTCTCGTCAATGAAAACAACATTGTCCCAATTATCATTTTGTTTTGCTCCTCTTAGAAAAGTAATTCTTTTTACCAGAAATATAAAGGGATAAAAATAGTTTTTCATTTATTTTTAATTCAGCTGACTGATATCACGACAATTATTTTCATAAGTTTAGTTTGGTCGTACCTATATCGTATTATAAACTATATTAAATATGTATTAAGTACATTATACACACCCTCGAATAATTTCTCCGATGTCCCCAGGAACTTTAATGTCGTTCGTAAAAATGCCCAAAGCATTTCGGCACATTTCCCTGAAATGGTGACAACATTCGACTGTACGACATCCTTACATACTTTGTAACTCATCTTGTTCTACTGTTTTTTTGTGTATTCAGTAAAGATAAATAAATAAAATTATATATTATTAAATTAGAACGTTTTATTTAACAATATATCGACCGACAGAATATATTACGATGCCAAAAATACTCAGTTACAATTCAGTATTATTTTGTCTCATCACTACAAAAACAAACTATTGACATAATCTTGAAACAGCGCAGTTTGACGTCGTTAGACTTTTAGAAATTATTGTTCTTAAATTAATTAATTGATTAATTGTTAATAACTTTAGCCCAAAATAAAACGTTTATTGTACATTGGCATGATTATTCAATTTTTAATGACACATTATTAAGGTTAATAAAAGATATTTAAAATTTTGCCATAAATTGTACGCCAGTTCAAAGTTACATCGCCCATTGAATCACGACCTGTCAGGAACGCATTCTCTCAGTGGCCAGACTATAGTGTCCTCGAGTACACGCTGGAGCAAAATTATAGGTACTGCCTAATTGTCATGAAATAGTTTGTAGGCAAGTCGCGTTCGGTAAATTGGAGATATCAGGCAAATTTTGTCATAATTGTCGTTTCATGTTTGTTTGACTGTAGGAGAACAAACATTAGTAGATAGGTGTGCGGCAGGGGGTAAGCCCCGGCCAATTGTTGCTAACTGATATTGTGAGTTTATTTACTAAAAGGAATACAAACAGTATATAGGGTAAAACCGGGATAGATGCCCCACTTTTTTGAAAAACCTTCATAATTTTTAAAATATTAATTTTATATCGATAATTTCGGTGCATGTAGCTTGCTTAGTTATTTAAGTTGGATTATTATTTGTTTTTGCAGACCTATAAATTACAGATTTTGCAAAAAGCAGGTTTCTGTGAAACGCTTTCTTTGGGATAGACGCCTACCTGTATAATAATTCATAATAATTCATTTATTTATTAAACAATAAAGCTTACAGTGTTTACACCAAGACGCTTACATGTTATGTCAAAAAATTAAATTTTTGGATACACATTTACAATAAAAGAAATACAAAATAAATTTATATTACAAGTAAGTCACATATAAATAATGTCAAAAAGAACGATCCTAAATAAAAAACAATAAATAATATAAAAAACAAAGTCAGCAATTTCAATCATATGTCTACGTCATATCAATAACTGTCACAATAAAATTAAAATACAATTAGTTACAGTTATTTAAGTATGTCAATTGTCATCACACTACCACAAAATACACCAGTCCTGTCACAAAATATATCTACACCTGAGCTAGCTTTTAACAGATCATTTATTAGATTGATCGCTGTAACGGTGGGACTATTATTTGCTTTTGTAATATGCCAAGATGGTGGATACGCGAGCAGTGGATGCTGTCTACGACCACAACCACGCAAGTAATTATCAGGCACGTAGAGATGAACAGACTCACGCACCGATGGATTGTCCACTTTATTATTTAGTAGTAAATAGTAGTACATTATGAGCTCACGCTTCCGTCTGAGCTCCAGAGTGTCCAAGCCAACCATTCCAGAAACAAATGTTGACGGATACAAAAACGGATAATATCCATACGTACGTTTATATAGAAACCTAGCAAATTTACGTTGGACTTTTTTAAGCATCAGTATGTATATTTTTTCTTGTGGAGCCCAAACAGCTGCATTGTACTCTAGTTTACTATGTGGGGGGAACGGGTATCATGTTCCACCCAACACAAAGGGAGGATCCTCCGACCAGGCGAGGTGATCATGCCTGGCGGGCTACTGCCCAACAGTTGATGTTGGGATGTTGTATATATGCTAATCGGCGCGAGAACTATTTATTTCGCGATTCAGGATTTGTAGTTACTCCGTGTATTGCGTTACTTCGTAGTTCAGTGTATCTTCGGTAGATGGCGCTGTAGTATGTTATGTTGTATGTGGAGGTCGCCACATCACTCCCCTCCAAGGCTGTAGGTCGATATATATTGCGTCAGCTGTCTGTGCTCTGTTGTGGAGCTTGCCAGTGCCAGGTGTGAGTAGTTCCAGTGAGTCGGAACGGAGTGCCGCAAGTTCCAGTGAGTCGGAACTGAATGCCGCTAGTCCCAGTGAGTCGGGGCTGAAGTCCGCTGATCCCAGTGAGTCGGGATCGCATGCGGTGCGCGGTGCTGCGGTGAGGTCCCCAGTGAGTCGGGGCGGTTGCTCGTAGTGGCTGGCTGCTGCGTATACGGGAGAGAGATGCTCTGCTTACATAGACCGTAGGTGCAGTGTGCTGTGCCTAGACGCTGTAGAGGCCATAGGGGTAACCAGGCTGGAGCGGTCGCTTCCTGCGTGTGGTGTATCCCTGTTAAGGCCGAGGTTGCTGGCTGGCTTGAGACTTGCTGTGGAAGTGAATATGATAGTGGCGCTGATCTGCTTCCTTGAAGGCTGCTTCCAATCACGTTGGGGTCACCACTGTGGGGGAACGGGTATAATGTTTCACCCAACACAAAGGGAGGATCCTCCGACCAGGCGAGGTGATCATGCCTAGCGGGCTACTGCCCAACAGTTGATGTTGGGATGTTGTATATATGCTAATCGGCGCGAGAACTATTTATTTCGCGATTCAGGATTTGAAGTTACTCCGTGTAGTGCGTTACTTCGTAGTTCAGTGTATCTTCGGTAGATGGCGCTGTAGTATGTTATGTTGTATGTGGAGGTCGCCACAACTACGTACGTATGAATTATATAGTAATTTAATAACGTGAACATTATTAAAATTTGCAGCTGTTCTGATTACAAACCCCAAACATTTGCTGGCGTCTTTGCTGACTTCCTTTATATGTTCATGGAAGTTCAGTTTGCTGTCAACAGTTAACCCAAGATCACGTACTGTCGTGACACGTTGAAGAGGAGTACCCGACACTTTATAAATCGCTGAGATCGGAGACCGAGACCGGCTAAAGGTTATTATTTTGCATTTGGAAGGGTTAAATAGTAACTAATTGTCTTGGCTCCAATCGACCACGGCATCAATGTCATGTTGTAGTGCCAGACAATCGTCATTTTTAGTGATTGTCAGGAATAATTTGAGGTCATCAGCAAACAGGAGACATTGCACCTTAGTGAGTACACGTGGCAAATCATTGATCATGATCAGAAATAGAGTGGGTCCTAAAGTACTGCCCTGGCTTACCCCCGACCGTGTATAATACTCGCGTGGCTCATAGTTCTCGACTCTAACAAACTGCCTACGATCTCTGAGATAGTCAGTCATGAATCTAAGCAGTCTTGAACAAAATCCCAAAGACGAAAACTTCATGAGAAGTACGTCATTATCTACGAGATCGAAAGCCTTCCGAAAATCGAAAAATGCAGCGTCAACTTGGCACCCGCTCCTCACTCGGGTACCAATATAATCAACAAAATTGATCTGATTACTCAGTGTAGAGCGAGCAGGACGAAACCCATGCTGACAGCCGTTCAAAAGCCCATCAATCTGTAAACGTATGGATAGTTGCCCCACCATGAAAATAACGAGAGGGATAGATGCCTGCAGTGCGGGATAGATGCCCTTCATACTGTGTAAAACAGCAATTCTGTTAAGTTTTAACAAATATAATTATACTTTTTTAAATGAAATATTATTTATCACCAAGAATAATTGAGGTCGGCTACTAGTTCTTCGTGAAATAACTGAATATCAGCTAATATATGGAGCGGCTGGCATCAGACCTCCGCAATCCTGCGGGTGAACTGAATTCTAAGGTCGAACTAGTAGCCATTATATTTGAGGGCACTGACATCTCAATAACGATTGTCATAAGGTGTTCATGACAACCGGTACCGACGGCTTAAAATGTTCCGAGGCACGGGTGGGAAACACCGCCATCTGCCGTACTCCGGGCTGCTATTAAGAACTTTTATAAGAAAAACCCAACAGCAGTCCGACCCGAAATTCGCACCCGTGACCACTTGATCGGCATACGCAAACAGCAAGATTAACGAGGCAGTCCCAAAGTGAAGTTTTCCTAAATAAAAATACCTAATAAGCTTAATAAAAGCTCGTATTATCCTGTATTTCGTAATGACGTTATATTTTTAGCAATAAAACGCCTGCACATGATTCTAGATGGAATACCAAATCATCAGAATATTTCGTTTATCCCCAAGTTTATCGTTTTTTTTTTCGTTTTTATTTTTTTTTATTAATTTCATCAAAAGCTGACTGTCATTGTACAAGAACATAATATGGGTACCTCTAGGCCCTTAGCGGCATCTATCCGCTCTTAGGGGCATCAATCCCTCCAAAAAATCAGGGCAACTATCCTTTTTGATAGGGAAAGATGCCCAGCTATTTTTTTTAAATATATTTAAAACAAAATAGCAACTATTTACACTTAATGAACCAGTGTATTGACGTAATAAAAAATATAACATCATTTATTACTTATAAAGTTATACTACTTATAATGTTATACAACGTTAAAATAGTAACTTTGAAAATTTCTACGTGTTAGTGAAGCTCATTTCGAATATAAATATACAGATGAGCAAAACATATCCTCAAAGCACGACAGCTCGTGGATAAATTAGGTGCAGGGTGACAGCGGCTCCTACATATACTATTAATTCTTAGTTGCGATTTTGGGAAGTTAGGTTTCTTGGATGTGAGGCATCTATCCCGTTGCGGCATCCATCCCGGTTTTACCCTAGTCAGAAAAATAAAATATATTTATTTTTGCAATAAAAGTAAAATGTATCTATTTCTAATTAGTCATTTCAAATACGTATCTAATCTTGTTATCGTTTAAAAGCAGTGGGTAGCTGTGCTGTGGGCTGTGGCCACTTCCCAATTTATTAATCGTATTCTTTTTTGGCAGTTGTAGTACAAATCGAATCTTTACTAATATATAAAGCTGAAGAGTTCGTTTGTTTGCTTGAACGCACTTAATCTAAGGAACCAGGTACGAGTACGATTTAAAAAGTTCTTCCAGTGTTAGAAGGCCCATTTATCGAGGAAGGCTATTCTTAGGCTATATATCATCACGATAATACCAATAGGAGCGAGAGGTTACGTGGGACAGCTAGTGGATTTATATTTTCACACGACTCGTTAGCCTAGTTTTGACATGTTTTACTTTGAATCCAAGCCTCGTCAAATGTTGCACCGTAAATGATCAATTCGGTCTTTCATGTTGCGAATTTGGCTCAGGTGCAACATTTTTGTGTTTAATTTGTTTGTGCAAATTCCTCTTCAATAATCCCTTTTCATATGGGGATGATGTCGAAATACCGTTTTTTTGGTGTTCTCATTTTCTTTGAGGCATGTCGTCAGCCGCTTCCTTGTGGCATCATTACAAATGGTGACAAAACTTTAATAAATTGTATCTTGAAAACGTTCTAAGTTGAAGTAGGTGTACAATAACAAAAGTAAATGTGTATGACACCTCTTTATCTCACCTATAAAGTGAACCAACAAGTTAAGGAAAATTTGCCACCGCAGGTGGAATATCTTGCATCAATTTGACGCGTATTTGGCTCAGCTTAGCGCGCAGTGGACGGTATGGGCAGTTGTATACATGTGTATGTATGTATGTGGTCATCTGTGTACTTAAGAACGAAACGTGAACAATAACAACTCGGTACCTAGACCAAGAAGTTAAACGTAGCGAAGCGGGAATTAACATCGTTTCCTGCTTGCGGAGCGCGCCTTTGTTCGCGGCGGCCTCAGCGCTCGCGCTGGCGCTGCAGGAGCAGGTGCGGCGTGCGGCGGTGGCGTGGGGCGAGGGGCGCGGGGCGAGGCGACCTCGTCGCGCGGACGTTACTCATACGCGCCGCCCGAGCGCGGTCCATTACGTCGAGGAGCGGTCAATCAGTCCCGCGGTCCTGGCCGGCTCAGTCGCGGGCGCACACTCTCCTGGGAGAGCGCTAGAGATGCCGCCCTCACCGTCGCTGTGGGGTCCGGGCGCGTGGGCGCTGGTGCTGTGCGCGGCCGCCTCCGCCTCGCTGCTGGAGACGGAGCGGCTGCACGCCAGCGTCGGTGGTTACGCCGTCTTCAACTGCCACCTTGACTTTCCGTTCGGGAACGAGATACCTTACCAATTGCAGTGGGACAAAGATGTGAGTACAGGTACACCTCGGCCCACGTTGCCATCATGTACCAACGACTGAATATGTTGTCAAAAATACCTATATATATATATATATATATACCTATATATTAAAAGACAACTCCCGCACTAGGAATGATTCCTGGAGGGACTTTACAAACATACATGAAACGGACACAAAGAATACCCTGACTTAGAACAACAATTTGTGGATCACACAAAGTGTTATTCCATGTGGGATGATGTACCTATATTATAACTATATCTTCTAATATATAAAATCCTCGTGTCGCTGTGTTTGTTACGAAACTCCTCCGCTGGACCAATTTTTATGAAATTTTGTGTGCATACCGGGTAGGTCTGAGAATAGGCCAACATCTTTTTTTTTAACCCCTAAATGATAAGGGTGACCCACCCCTAAATTTGATTTTTCGTTTTACGGCAAAACAACGTTTGCCGGCTCAGCTAGTAGAACATCACATCATAATGTTATCTAGCTGAACCCCGCGGCGTTACTCTCGGCTTCTGTTAACTACACGGCTACACGCCATGGGTTGAAACACTTGAAACTGTTCAAACTGTTGAAAGTGACAAAATTTATAAAAAACGTTTTCCGAATATACTTTAATATGCATTTATTGAACAGCTTTTAATTTGAAATTACAAACAGACACTTTAATTTTATTTATTTGTAGGCATCATCATTATACCTATAGGTATGTAGATACCGTAACGAAGTTATTATAGAAGTTCTCAAGGTATAAGAGACACGCTGATTTGAGCACGGTTGGGCCAGCTCGACCGGGGTGGCACTGGTGGCACTGGTGGCCTCGCACAGAAGCGTTCGAAGCAAGCAACAACTTTGCTGCAACGTTCGTGTTTCGTTGGTGTGTGCGAGACCGGGGGCCCAATGATGCACAAGCATCACTACGATGACAGAAGCGTCATCATGCTGCATTGTTGCATTGTCGCATTGTCACATTGTCTGCATTCACAATGAGCATGGTGACCACCACTCTTGGATTCTACTTATGCTTTCCATCAGGCAGAGTAGTCATTTTGGCAGGGCCAAACATAAAAAAAGGTATTGTTGTGAAGTTACTGACGATTCGCTCCTAGTCTCATTCTTCTTAAGCCTACCTTTAAATTAGCTAAATTTATAGTTTATATACCTACATACATATTAGTGTCAACGGTTTTATTACTCACCGATACCCGCTAACGATTTGTTTATTTAGTTTAAGCAAGCATTTATTTACGTTGCTTCCTGTATTTATTAAGTCTACGCACTTCTTTGATTATACCAACGGGGTCTGACCACAAAGTGGCTCAATTCAAATCGACTTAGGTACCTACTTTCGGATAACATAAAGAAAGGAGCCGTATCCAAGACGCGCGCCTTGCGACACTTGTCCCAATTCGTGACCGTATATAAACTAGTCCCTATTTTGACAATGAAGGACTTACTTTCAACTGCTAAGAGGAATCTTTTATTTACCGCGCGATACCAACGGCGTGTATATCCGTTATCGCGGTAAAACACACAATAGTTTATAGAAGGTCGTCTGGCGATTTATTAGCCTACTGTTGCGTTAATGCTAAGGGTTGTAGCAATTATCAGTCGGGCTATCCGCGCCTGCTTCTCTAAAAATATTTTTATAAGGATCGGCGTGTATGTTGTAGAAACTACTAGTAATGGTAGCTGCGGTCTACCAAGGGTCATTACTCATTACTGTGCGACATTACGTACTGTAGCGACACGGCGACTGGCGACGCGGATTAACTCGCCACTTTAACCTACACTCATTTATCGCAAGTGCGGACCAGCTAAGCTTAATGACGAAAAATTATTATTTATTTGCATTAAGTACTATCGGATTCTGCTCTGTATTTTTCTTTTCGTATAAAACTATATTTTTGGCAATATTTGAAAGGTAACATTTCTTCAACAACTTTTAAATGTAGGCTCAATGTCAAAAAGCTCGCTAAGTGAATACTAAAACAACTGATTTAGCAGATAAGCAATAATAGGTATGTATAAATATTAAATGTTTCAATGAACGCATCTATAACTTCAGTCCGCTGCTTGCTCAGACTACCTACCCAAGAATAACTAAGTAATTCCCATCTCTAACTCTTATGCTTAAGTTTGATGTATGCGGAGACCACGGGAAACAAACCGTCAACTGCACTTGGGCACTTACATAAGTACATGATTTGATTACAATAAAATTCATCTAGGACACATGCGAGGTGTTGTCACACACATCGGGTTCGTTAATAGTATGGTGGATGCGGGCCTCGGGCTCTCAGTATAGTTCTCTAATAGTCGTTTGGCAGTACTGCACGAAGGGAGCCTCGTGGCCGCATAGCACCATTGTGGTCCCACGCGGTCCCACGGTGCATCACTTTACTTGTGGGTACCGGATATTTGTCTATTAGCAGAGGATATCTCGTTATAAACATCAGCACAAAGCTCTACCAGAGAAGGGCTACACCACGGCGGAGTTCCATCAAATGATGTTACCGCTAGGGACAACTAAGCAAGTAGTAGGTTGGTGTCAGGGCTAGCACAGCGGGCGCGTGTATCGGTGGCTATTGTAGAGGTTAATCACCGATAGCTACAATGTGAGGTATTCTGGGGACACTTCATTGTCACAGAACACGCCGCTCCCCGTGGCGCCGCGCCACTCGCTTGGAACACCAGCGTTGTCCTTCAATGGCGCTCACTTCCAACGGTTGCTTTTGTTATTGTAAACGCTTCAGGCTCTGTCAAATGGATTAAACGAACCCACTTTCAGACAACAATCAAAACAAAAAAAAGATCATTTAAAATCAGAAATGTCGTTTATTTATCAGAGATCATTAAGTGTTTACACTCTTCACCGTGGGATCATACTCGTACATAGACATAGACTTAGACAAATATCACGCACATGCATGCATCTTTATTGAGTGCATAACTGCACTAGCATCTAGTAGTTGCATATATCAATGAAATGTTCATTTTTGATCAGACACCAGACATATTTACAAGCTCAGAATGTCAGTTTACGAAGACGTCAGGGCTATATGTAACTCGAGATACTGACCATCTCTAGCACTGTTACCTAACTATTTGTACACTGTACTCTTTGTAACACACTTGTTTATAATATTACATTGCTCATTATTTTATTTTGGATATTTCTTTAAGTGATGCTATGCACCTATTTATATATGATTGTGAATGGCTAGTAACTGTTATAGCAATATATATTCTATGGTTCTGTAAATAAGTCACGTTATTGCTCACGATAAACTCTGAAACTATCTAAACGGGTTGTCTAAGCGGTGGTCTATATTCACGGTTTTAAAGGTTCCATAGTTCAAGTCTTGGTATCCATAATGGCTTCGTCATGTCCGTCCGTCCGTCCTCCGTTTACTTCGCAAAGAGTTAGAAAGTTGCTGGAAAGATGAAACCTTGCACGGATATGTTTATTTTACAATTCGAAAAAGCAATAATATAAAATCACGAAATTTTTATTTTTGTGGTACCTCCCCGACATATAAAGTGGGGAAGAATCTTTTTTCTTGTGTCTACCCCAGTGTGGAGTATTACGAGTACATATTATGACTACTATTCACGTAGACAGATGCTTCCGCAGCTGTCGGCAGCCAGAAGAGAGATATTTGACTGCCTCTTTAAACAAACAAACAAACAATCGTTAGGCGTTAGTCAAACTAAAATTAGTTTCAGAGGTTAGGAGGGCGAGAGGTCTACAACCCGTCGGAAATATCTGAGATAAGGGGCTTAATGACGTCATGCAAACTAGAGAGTTAATATTTCACTGAACAGAGAAACACTAAACAAGAATGAGATTACGAAAGCAAAAATAATACACGTGCGTCGGTGCTTGCGTTGTCAACGGTACTACATAGCCGAGGTGAAGTGCATTCCAGCCGGGTGAGCAGATATTTCCGACGAGTAATATGTACATTTACTGCAGCATACTGCTGTCTCCCGTGCTATCTCGTTTGTTTAGAATGCGATGAGTCGAGCTAGATCCGTTAAGTGCCGTAATGAGCTCACACCTACTTACTCACTTGACAATTAGGATATATGCGTTATGTTTTGTCTAGAAGCGTGGCGCGCATCACCCGTTCTCGTAAGTGGCGCGCACAGCACTAGCGCGTGTAGTCATTATCTCGTAACTAGCCAACAACAAGTTTATTGTGAGGAATTCGGCTCCCGTGGCTGTCACGGGAGGGCGGGCGACAGAGCGACAGGTGGCGGCGGGCGGCGGGCGGCGCGAGCGTGGGAGGAGCGCGCATTAGCCGCCGCCGCGCGCCTGGAGCTGTAGGCGCAGCGCGGCGCGAGATGCGCGAGCGCGTGGGAGCCGTAATCGTCGCCTTGCTGACACTCTTCAGATTAGTTGGAGCGGCACTCGACGCGCCCTAGTGCAGTTCCGCTCCCTACTCGCTCACCTTGACTACACTACAAGTTATACTGTTCAATTGTTACATACTCGTAACTACCCTGCTGTCTCACGTTTAGGTAGGGATGTTCTTGTTTGTATCTCGTATAATGTGACAGTATATAAGTATAATTATGGACCACCTGTACATGAAAACAGCACAATGTGATGACGAATTTCAAAGACCAGAGACCATTGACACCGTCCGACACCGAACATGTGACATGACCCGGCGCGGTGGCGATACGACGCTGTTCTCTTTACTGATAAATACATTTGTAGTTTGTAATCTCAGATTAACGGTTATTCCTACATGCATATGAAAATTTACGGAACTTACATTGTTTGACTGCCTCCGTAGCGCAGGGGCAGCGTATGCAACTGCTCTCTGCTGTACTTGAGGTTCGATTCTCTTATCGGACCTCATATTTGTATGATCTGCAAATAATTGTTTGAGTGTTTTCACAACAATATGTACAAAAAAGAACAAACCTGGCAACAAAAATTAGAAGATTTGTTTGAAAATGCTCATCGTCGTCATCAAGCAAACAAGCAGACGTATCGCCTGATGGTAAGCGATTACCGCCGCCCACGAGCACCTGCAACACAAGAGGCGTCACAAGTGCGTTGCCGGCCTTTTAGGAAGGAGTACACTCTTTTCTTGAAGGTCGTATTGTTCCCGGACGGGAATACCGCAGGCTTCATTCCACAGTTTTGTTGTGCGAGACAGAAAGTTTCAGAATTGAAACTTCTTGGCAGTCGACGACTCGATTCGCTCTTCGTTGAATACAGTCCAGAGGGAGGCGCTGGTACTGGGGTGCCCCTGCCAAAGATGAGGACAGTGTTACATATGAGGCCAAAACCTGCGCCTTATAAAGAAGAAGGTGGTGTGTCGGAAAGTGAAATACTGTCTCGATCAGTTGAGCACGCATTTGGCCTTATCCTCTAAATGGCTACGGAACTGGACTCCACTCGATATGTTGACACCAAGAATTCCTATTCCGGCTGAGACGGATAGGGGTGTTTTCAAAATGACGAAAAACGAAAAAGTAGCCTAGGCCTTCAGGCATAATAGGCGTAATTGTATGATGAAATCTTAATCCTCTAACTAAATGCATATTTGTTTGTAACCATGATTCGCTCCCAGTTTGACCGTACAATGTAGCCGTACAGATAATAGGGAGGTACGCTGAACGCCATTTACCAATTGCGTCTCGCTACCGTTTACTAGACGAAGTTCTGTGTCACTATAGCCACATTAACAGTCGTTTTTTTGTATTACGGTAGCCGGACAGTGCGCGGTAAAAGGAGACGCTGATCGAACCGTCGCCGTCGGAAGGAAGGCCCCCTGTACCCTCCCAGAAGTGGTCACCTGGTCTCCAACTGTATTGGAAATTGTCCACTATTTACCATAATTCAATCATAATACAGGGTGTCTCAAAAGAAATTTTATATTTGTTTAGCTTACTGCGTGAACGCTGCGTACTTGAGGGGTGCGGGGGTTATGTCAATTGGTAGCTTGGCTCTTGGGGATTCAGTCGCTATGGAGCGTTTCTCGGGAGCAGACCGCGCGTTGTGCGTGCGAGAGTTTTACAAGAACGGTGATTCGACAACTGTCGCGCGTAGAAAATTCTGCAGTATTCGAGGTTTTCGCCACTTAAATGATGCGCCAAGCCTTCCTCTCATTCGACATTGGGTTAAAAAGTTTGAAGAGACTGGATCAACGCTGGATAAATCAAAATCCGGGCGACCTAGGTCATCAAGAACGGTAGAAAACGTGGAGAGTGTTAATCAATCTGTACGTGACGACCCGAGCCTTTCAATTCGGAAGCGCGCGAGTGCTTTAAATGTGCATAGATCATCATTACATCGCATTATGCACAAAGATCTAAAGCTGCACCCCTACAAAATTCAATTGGTGCAAGAATTAAAGCCCCAAGATGCCGGTCAGAGGCTTAATTTCGTAAATCAGATGATTGAGCGATTTTCAACGTTTACCAACATTTTCTTTTCGGATGAAGCTCATTTTCATCTTAATGGCCACGTAAATAAGCAAAACTGCCGCTACTGGAGTACAGCCAATCCGAAACGCAAACATCAGAAACCCCTACACTCGCCTAAAGTGACCGTATGGGCTGCCATGTCGGCGCGAGGAATTATCGGCCCTTACTTTTTTGAAGACGAAATGGGGCGTACAGTTACAGTGAATTCAGAGCGTTATGTGGAGATGTTAGACAACTTCTTGGTACCTGAACTGCAAAACTTTCCTGGCTATAACCAAAGAACATGGTTTCAACAGGACGGAGCAACTTCACACACGTCCAATATATCTCTGCCACGTGTTCGTGAAATTTTCTCAGGAAAATTGATCTCCCGGAGAGGTGACATAAATTGGCCTCCACGTAGCCCAGATTTAACCCCTATGGACTTTTTCCTATGGGGTTATCTTAAATCTAAAGTTTACGCCAATAAACCAACTTCACTGGCGCATTTGAAAGAAAATATCCGTCACGAAATGGCAGCCATCCCTCACTCGACCTGTCGAGCAGTCATAAGTAATTTTACTGTTCGATTAAATGAGTGCCAACAACGTGAGGGTTTACATTTAGACGATATTATTTTTAAGAAATGAATTCCCAAAAAGTGTATTTTAACAATAAATAAACATTTTTTCTATGTACCGCTTCCTTTTTTTTTAATCAATCCACTAAATATGAAATTTCTTTTGAGACACCTTGTATTATTACGAAGAAGGATTATTCGCGAACAACGATCGAGAAAGTTTAATTTTTAGATACGGAATAAGGAATCTTATATCGATAGACATAGCGTCGAATATCGATTGGTTGTTGCACGAACTCTCGTGTCAGTCAATTCATTTTGAGACCCAAACCCATCGAACCTAACACGTAACAATATCTACGGAGGGCGTTTATCGAAACTGCCTTAGGTATCTTATTCTTAGACTTACTCGTATGTTATTTATTTAAGAGGAAGATGGAATCGGCAAAATAAAGCCATCAAAAACATAACTATCAAAAACCAAGTCTCGCCACTCAGTTGTTCTACCGTTAAAAGCTGTGAGATCAGTGTAGATAATCCCAAGGCGGTTAATTTATTCAGTCCTTATGCTTAACGGACCTTCTGTCTTAAGTTATTATGTAATTAGCTAATTTAACAACATTTTATAGTGACTGTCAATATTAAAAGTCTTTAATGTTTTAAATAAATAGATTGATTTGGCAATCCGTCAGCCAGCCACCAAACAATTTTATTCAATAATAATATGTATTACATGTGAGATACATTGTGTTTCGTGTATAGTAAGTAGGTAGGTATGTAGGTACAAGACACATAAACAATATTCATCAAAAAGGAATAGAGTCTTATTTACTTAGCTTTAATGAGATTGTAGACGGTGACGCATTGGATGTGTCGAGCAGGGCGACACGATCCTGTCGTGGTACAGCAGCGAGGGGCGTGTGCGACTGGGCGACCGGTGGGGAGGGCGCGTGCAGCTGCTCTTCGACGGGCGGCTCGGCCTCGGTCGCGGCTCCATCAACGTGAGCGCCGTGCGCGAGACCGACTCCGGCCTGTATCGCTGCCGCGTCACCTTCCCCAACCGCTCTCCGCCCGCACGCAACAACGGCACCTTCTACTTCCTTGACGTCGACGGTAACTACGAGTTCCGTTTGTATTTTATCTATTCATTATGCCACCTGACATGAAGCTCACTGTGATAATGACTCGTTTGTTCAGGAGGTAATCTCATAGTAACGCCACCGATGAACGTGACGGTGCTGGAGGGTGAGCGCGCCGAGCTGGAGTGCCTTCCCAAGACGCCCGAGGCCGCGGTCGCGTGGTTTAAAGACGGCACGCCGCTCAGTGAGTTCCCCGAGCTGGCGCTGCGCAGCGAGCTGCCGCTCAACGGTAGCTTGGTGCTGCGCCGCGCCGCCTCCTCCGACCCTGGCGAGTACGAGTGTCGCGTGCGAGATCCCGACGGAGCCATGCAGAGCGCTGCCGCCTTTCTCGATGTCCAGTGTGAGTACTTACCTACTCGTTATAGAATTCGTTTTGATCAACCGGACGAACCTCAACAGAACGATAACCGGTCATGGAAACTTCAGACCGACTAGCCAATTGTTCAATCGTCGTTTAATGAGAGCTATTGAGTTTATTGGATATTCCCTGAAGTTGTGCAGAAGCTACATAACACCACCGTTTTCACCATACGAATATGATTGTGAATAACAAAGATAGATAGCGTTATACTTGGTACAAGAATAACTAATTCCAAGTAATGAAATAAAGCGCTTTATACCCGAAATTGAAAATGGTGCTAATGTGTTGTTTCTACCTGGATGTTGTGAGTCAACTGATTTATTTCAGTTGTTTATTTTTAGACAAAGCTAAAGTGGTGTACGCGCCGAAGGAGCGATACCTGCCGTACGGCAAGCCGGCTAGCCTGGACTGCCACTTCAGCGCTAACCCTCCCCTCACCAATCTGCGCTGGGAAAAGGATGGCTTCCTCTTTGACCCATACAACGTACCCGGCGTCTTCTACAGCAGAAACGGGAGCTTGCTTTTCAATCAGGTTACAAGGTTTTATATTGGAAGTATTTCGTAAGGAACTCATAGACATAGGTACTTACTTTATATTCAAAACATTTCTCTTCGCTAAAGTATAACCAATTCGGATTGTGTTTAAAATTTGCTCCGTTTTTGTTGTTAAACTTGTGTAGTTGACTAAGTACTTACATGCATGCAGGTAGACGAGTCACACGAAGGTGAATACTCGTGCACGCCTTACAACTCGTTGGGATCGGAAGGTCCGTCGCCCGGCGTGCGCGTGCGCGTCCAGAAGCCACCTGCGCTGTCATCGCGTCCGCAGCCGCTGTACGTGGCGCGCCTCGGCGCCACCCTGACTCTGCCCTGCGCCGCGTCCGCGCGCTCGCACCACGACGAGCCCACCGTGCACTGGGCCCGGGTAGGCATCTTCTTGTCGCACTTATCTAACCGAATCATCAAATAAATATGAATGACAATTGACATCCCTGCAGAAAGATGGAAGCGAGCTGCCGGCCGGCCGCCACGTGCTGAACGACGGCAACCTAACTATCATCGAAGTCTCGGAGGAAGACCGAGGCGTGTACGTGTGCACCGTTAGCAACGAAGCCGCCTCTATTGACGTGGAGACGGAACTGCTCGTCGAGAACATGCCTCCGCGTGCGCCCTACAACCTCACTGTCCGGCCTTCTACCGACTCGCTTCATCTTTCTTGGGTACCGGGTAAGACGTTAGCTCTGATGATTTGTTGCTCGACTCATGATTTGCTTACATTGTTGATAAAAAAAAGTTTTCTTGTAGGGCACAACGGCTTGGAAGTGGATTACAACGTGTGGTATCGCGAGAGGACCGTAAGCGAATGGCGGACAATGAAAATTTTGTCCAGAGGCGTAACAGAGGCCACACTGGTGGGACTGCGACCCGGCACCGAGTACGAGCTTCGCGTTTTGTCCCAGGACCTCATCGGAGATGGACTCTTTAGCAAACCCGTGTTTGCGAGAACGCTCGGTAAGATGTAACGTTCACGCAAGGAATCTTCGTGTCATCCGTTGTTTAACTTTCCAAGTTTTTGTAGGTTTCACGGAGGAAGAGACAATCACCGGGGAGCAGATTCCATACGCTGCTATTACCACAGAATCATCTATGGAGTTGGATATGAGCGGTGCGGGAGAAGCCGAAGGGACCAGTGGTGAGGAGCTGGAGGTGACGGTGCGGCTTATCGACGACGGTGCGCTCGTGCGCTGGCGACGCGAGCCGCACGACACCACGCGCTGCAGCGTGCGTTGGTACGAGGGAGCTCCGCCCGGCGAACGCTTGATAGCCACCGGACACACCAACCATGATTATATGCTGGGTACGTCGCGGCTTATGCGCAAACGATCGTCAAATGTGATATTATTTCACCCCAACGTTAATAACGCGTTCGAAACAGATTTTGAGATTTCTCAGTCCAGTTATATTTCTAAGAAAAGTTTTTTTGCTAAGCAAGCGTTAAGTCTATATATATATATATATAACCCTGGGTATATATGTACCGAAGCTAAATCCCTCTAACGGTGATACGATACACGGTGACGCCGACCGCGAGAAGGAGCGGTAATTCCGAAATGTTAGTACCAACGAGATAACGATGGTATCCGTGTGACCATTACAGTGAATTCGGCGGAGGAGGGCGTGCGGTACTGGGCGCACGTGTCGTGCGGGCGCGCGCGCGGCGGCGCGTCTCTGCACGTGCCCGAGTACGGGCGGCTGCGGGGCGTGGCGGCGGGCGCGGGGGGGCGCGGCGCTGCTGCTGGCCGCGCTGGGCGCCGCGCTGTACGCCGCGCGCCGCCGCCTGCGCCTGCGCCTCTGCAGCGCGCCCCGCGAGCCCCCGCCGCGCGGCGACAAGCGCATGCGCTGACCCGCCGCCCGCCGACCTAACGACTCAGTGTTGTGTGCCGTGTGACCGCTCGAAGTTTCTGTTCTTATTTATTGAAGAATGTACAGGACGTAAAGTGTGTATCGTTTAGTTGCTGAAATTTAAATAGGTAGTCGATTTTAAATAAAATATAAGAAACGGACTGTTAATTTTTTTCTATCTCACGAACGGGCCGCACCGGCCGCGTTTCTCGGGTTCCAGCCGATTTAACCGGGCCGGATGGGTCGGTACAGGGTTTGTGTTAAGTTTCCTGCTAAATCTGCATTCTCATTCTGCTAGTACGACATCCACGAGATGAATAGGGACGACGGCACTGAGTATTCTTACTCCATAATTGCAATCTCCATCAGGCTGGTCCAGTAGAATAATGGCCGAATTAAAATAGTCCTTCTACTTCAAATGCAGAAGAAAAGAAGACCTAGAAGAAAATATTGCGCAAGAATAAGTGGCGCATTTATTTATTTAATATACTTCCAGACAGAGACAGACAGACGGACAACATAGTGTTCCTATAAGAGTTCCGTTTTTTTTCTTGTTGAGGTGCGAAGTCCTAAAAATATATATGTTTACGGGATGAACTGGGTGGGATAAATAATATTAAGGTTATTCACTCGAAAGCTATTTTAATCAAAACAATATCCGTAAGGTCTTTCACCACTGGAGACTCTTAACACCGACTTGTAAGAAAGTGCATATTTTTAGGTCGCCATCTATCGACGCTGGTACAATGATGATATAAATAAATAAATAATAATAAAATAATAAATATTCCGGACATCTAACACACAACGCCATCTAGTCCCAAGCTAAGCAGTGCTTGTGTTATGGGTACTAGACAACTGATATAAATACTTATATATACTATAAATAATTATTCTATTCGGATATCTCCTTCGACAAGTCTCCGTAGAGTTTGTTCTAAGCTTAAAGTGTAATCAAATGGACAACCTTATATCTAGAGGAAGAGCAATCTATAGATTAACAGCTTGGACTGTGAAGAAAGAACGAACAATATGGGGACTATTTGAAGGACTAAAAGGGAGGAGATCTGCACTCAGGTAGCGGTAGCACACATCACTATAGCATAGTCTTTATTTTATCGGAAAAGAGATGTAGTGCACCGACTCCATAGAGACTACGCTAAATATTCGTGACATTCTGATTGACTCTGATTACATCAAACACACACTGATCTATATCTATACCTGCTGCAGACCGAGGTTCTTGACTGATTGAATGTCTACAACTCTCACTAACCCTTCCATATCAAGGACTCCCATTTTCATGATGTGAGGTTTCAGGTAGAGGTATACAGCGTCTTTATGATTGTTTCGTTTGTTTATATCCAGTTGTAACTATTCAAGTGCCTTCTCTAAGCTCATGCCCAAGTGCTACTGGCTACTGCGTTGTTGGGGTAAGTTGAATGGTACATCAAGATAACACAGAAGGCAGATTGTTAGCTGGACATAAGGTAAATGGTGCCCTGGATTCCTTTCTTCCTGTCAAAAACTTGGACAAACACGTGGAAAAACACGTTTATGTTTGTATAATGATCTATTTGTGTGTGTGTGTGTGAGTGATTCTTGGATATGGCTAACAGATCATAATATAATAATAAAAGAAGGCGTTGTATAGAAAAATAAACACATTTTAATGGCTAACGTTTTTTTAATCAAAACCTTCAATATTTCACAATTAATTCAGCTGACGTAATTGTGAAATATAGAGGAACCCTAAAAAGCTTTTTTAGAAATTCTACCTACTTTTGGATTATATGGAACCCTAAAAAGATTTTTAGGGTTCCAGTTAGCTTTTTAGGGGGCAGACGGGGATACTCCGAATAAGTATATATACTTGCTATCAACTAATGAATCGGCATTTGAGTATTCCCTGCATGCACCCGAATAGTCAATGACAACCAAAATAGTGAAAATATGGCATTCACGGAACTACGCGGTGCGCGCAATACATTGCTGGTTATCGAATGGAACAAAAATCTTGACATGTTATTTTCTCCGGCTATATTTTTTACAAATCTCAATAAGAACAAACGTAGCACACGCACACGCACACGCACAATCACACCCACACGCACACGCACACACACGCACACACACAACATAACATACTACAGCGCCATCTACCGAAGTTACACTGAACTACGGAATAACGTACCATACAAAAAACTATCAATCTTGACTCGCGCAATAGAAGTTCTCGCGCTGATTATCATAAGTACAACATCCCGAGATGAACAGTTGGGCAGTGGCCCGCCAGGCATGATCACCTCGTCTGGCCGGAGGATCCTCCTTTTGTGTTTGAGGGACGTGACACCCGTTCCCCCACAATCTAATGAATACTTGCTATCAACTAATGAATCGGCATTTGGGTATCCCCGCATGCACCCGAATAGTCAATGACAACCAAAATATTGTATGTACTCTTACTGATACATGATATTGCGGTACCGGTGTCTATTTCCATATTCACTAAACAATTTTCAATAATAATTGACAAACTTACGGCTTTATAATTATTCAGCGATAACAAGTTCAAATCTTCCTTGAAGTCTTGTTCGCAATCCGCGACTTGTGCCGCACCGACTGTGTTTGGCTCCGCTCCGCAGTAATATGCCCCATGACCTCTGACCACGCCTCTCAGAGCACGTACGCCGCAAATGTCCAGGCTGCTGGCATCGGCTACACACGTTTAAGTTTGCACTCCACGTATGTGTGGTTGTTGGCCCCACACGCCTTACAATAACATCTCTGTGCTCCTTCCGTTTTCGCCCCCGAAGACGCTGAGCCCGCTCCGTTTGCGCCCCGCTGCGCACTATCGTAACTGTGTGCCGCCGCCGCCAGTCTCGCTACATCGCGCGCTGGCCCGCGCGCCCGTTCCCAGCGCGCCCACCGGATCTTATAACATCTACCGTCTCTGTGCTGCTTGCTCCTTCCATCACCGCAGCATCTCGCTTTGCTACCTCCAACGAGTATGCTAACTTCACTGCTTCCGTAAAAGTTATTGCGTCATGCTTTGCAAATAGACGTTGCCTAATGACGTCACTATGAGGCCGCATATTCTATTTTATTTTTATTTGATTTTACAATTATAGGAAAACTTACAGCTTAATGGTTACATTATACAAACTTATACGAAAAAGAAGGCCAATTACAAGTTTTCACAGTTAACAGAATAAATAAGTGGAAATACGTATAAATACACATTCACATGACAACATAGACACAAGCAAGAAAGACACTATCGATAAACAGACACCGTTACTCCTGGTTACAACAAGCGAAGAAGGAGTCAGTCAGGGTTTACCTGAGCTGGTTGTTTCCATGCACAAATAAGTCCATATCAGCACTCGGGCATGACGCATTGAACATACGACTCGCTCGAACAATAAATGAGTTTTGTCTGTATGTCGTATTTACCTTAGGTGTGTGTAGCAAATTTGGTTTACGTAGGAAAGTAGATGGCACGCGCAAGCTTATTTTATTCACCAGATCACCAACATTTATCAACCCTTTCGCGATTGTTGATAGTAGGGATAGGTCCGCAACTTTTCTTCTTTCCTCTAGTGGGAGAAGCTGGAACTTTTTACACCTGCTGTGATAGTCTGGTAAATAACAATGTGATCGAAACTGAATGTATCTCAGAAATCTCCTCTGTATGGCTTCTAAACGATTTATGTAGATGTTATAGCACGGATTCCATACTTGAGAGGCGTACTCAAGATGACTGCGAACGAAAGAACAGTACAGAGCTTTTATAGTTTTAATGTTCTTGAAGTCTGCTGTCTCAGCACTAAAGACGAAACCCAGTCAGCGAGATGCTTTTTGATAATGTTTTCTATATGCACATCAAACAAAAGTTTGGTATCAAAGGTGACCCCGAGATCCCTAACCGTGCTCATTCTAGCTAATGTGGTGTCTAAGAGCTTATATGTGTGTATTATTGGGATGGGTTTACGGGTAAATGAGCTAACATTGCATTTAATAGGATTAAGGTCAAGCTTATTTCTTATACAGTATGTCTGAAATCTTTGTAGGTCCTCCTGCAGTAGCATGGCGTCGTCGGTAGAATTTATTTGCTTCATTATTTTCATGTCGTCCGCATATAATAATATTTTGGAATGTTTAAAACAGTAATCAATGTTATTAATAAAAATGTTAAATAAAAGTGGTCCCAGCAAGGATCCCTGGGGTACCCCGGAAGGTATAAAAACGGATCTAGAAGAGTACCCATTCAACACCACTGTCTGGCACCTATTGTCAACGTATGACTTAAACCATCTAAACAGATTACCCCTAATACCGATGCCAAAAAGTTTCATGATCAGGGTGTCATGATCAATCCGATCGAAACATTTGCTGTAGTCAGTATATATAACGTCGACTTGTGACCGTTGTGACATACAGTCCGAAATAAAGTCGCTGCAAAGAATTAAGTTTGTCGTAGTTGATTTACCTTTTAGAAAACCGTGCTGTTGTTCTATAAAAGTGTGCTGTAAAGCGGAATAAACTTGTGTATATACGATTTTCTCTAAAATATAAATTGATTCCGTAAATTCTCGTTTAACGTGTTTCCGAACTTGCAGTCACGCGACAACCTTCTTAACTCTGCCACCAATGCTGATATGCCTTCCCCGCTGTCTTGCCTTTTCTGACGAAATCGATATCTTTCTGCCAGTGAAGATGGTGTCGGTTGCAAATGTTGATGCATTAATTCGCACACATCCTTGTAGGTTAACTCCGACGGCTTCCTCGGGCTACATAGATTAACCAGCAGCTCGTACGCTTCGTCACCCATAGAAGCGATTAGTGTAGGCAGTTTTAAATCGTCCGTTATGTTGTTGACCTAGAAATATATGTCTAGTCTGCCTTTGTACGAACTCCACACACCCGCCCACACATTAAACTCCACGACTTTACCGATTGACATTTTAGCCACTAAACACACTAACACGCGCAATTAGTAAAAAGTACATGATTTTCCTCTTCGCCACTATAGTATCGGTAGCAGGTAGAAATTAATACACTTATGTACGAGTGCGTAGTTTATTCCGGAATGAGGAGAGGGGTGTCTGTAAACCCTTAGCCTTAGTCGTAACTTATTTCTATGTACCTACATTAATAATATCAAATACACTACAGCTACCTCCGCGGAGTCAATAGAAGCTGTTGGTTTACTTAATGCAGTTGTATTTTTAGGTTTTTTGGGCCTCGTGGGCGCAGCAGGCACCGACCGCCGGGAGGGGCCTTTGCTGGCCTCCCATTCCCTGACGCTTGTCTGTGTCACGGTTCGCGCTACGGGACTCGTGTCCGGCATCACGCCAGGGGGAGTGGCCTGGGAGGGGGAGATCAAGGGGGTTCGCCTTTTGGCTGGGGTACGAAGGTGCGACTTAGAGTAAAGGATATGAAAGGGACAACACAAACAGTTTTAAACTACTTGCGGTCAATAAACTGACTTACAACACAACAAATAAGTCAATAGACCAATACATCAAACAGTGTAAATGTGACTTTATCAATTTAACCAAAAGTAGTTTTAAGGTCTTTTTCTTAAGTCACGGGTCAATTACAATATATAGTTCGGAGTCAAAATATTTTACGAAAACAAATAACAACAAAATGTCGTCAAAAGGTCGATTTGCTGTCTATACCTACTGCGAAATCCACCTACCCAGTTAGACGGGAGGGTGGGCGGTCAAATTTTTGATTTTCTATCTGTCGGATCTTAACGAATGTCATTCGATTCGAAGGGTCTTGACGAGACCTATCCGAATATATAAGAATTTTAAATAAAAGTTTAATGGATGAAAAGTTATTTTAGAAAAATGTGAAAATTGACAAATTTTATGCTAATTTTTTGTGTTTTACAGGTGTTCCTGCTCTGACGGAAGGTCAGAGGGTGTAAAAAAGGGTGGTAGAATACAGCGAGGGTGTAGATGCAGCGATACAACAAGAGTTTAACCGCAGGAAAGTCACTATACAGGGGGTAAGTGTCCCTGAAAGATAAGTTTTTGTAGCTTTTTTACGATTTTAAGAGGTTTTTGTTAATTTTTAGAGACACCAATACGATACAGCCCCAAAATCGAAATGTACCAGTACGTGTGACTTAAGCGCCGAGGTAATAAGACCAAAACCGTACAAATATCTCGATAAACGAAAAATATACGAATTTTTCTAAGTCAAAAATATTTGTCAAATACAATAATGTAATGGGTGTGGCCAGCAAGACTAATATGATGTGCCTCCAAAGAGCACAAAATGGCATTCTGAGAGGAATGGTTAACGCTCCCTGGTTCACTCGAAATGAGGAAATTCACGAGTACCTTAATTGCCCTACTGTAATGGATGAGATCATCATGGGTAAAAACGTTACGCTGAACGACTAGCCATGCATCCAAATCCGCTGGCTACTGGATTGTTGGACATTTCCAAAAACATCAACAGGCTAAAAAGAGGGCATATTTTCTCATAGGGTAGCAGTGGTACTGACTCCTGCACCACAAACGCCAATTTATCACCCAACTAAACTGATAATAGTCCAGTTAGGACTGATGGCAGTTCCAAAATATAAAAAAAAAAAAAAAAAAAGAAATACAATAATAAGTCTCGAAATAATAACTACAGGCGTTATTATGTAACATTTTCGTCAATGTTCAATGTCAATTGCCAATAAAAAAAGCTTTATGTAGTTTAAGTAGCTTTAAGTACGCGAGTTTTTTATTTGGCCCCGCACGCACGTGTTGGTGGCGCCTCTGTTCAGCAATTAGAGACCCACCGAGGCCGCCCACTCCTCTACGGCCTCGCCCTTGGCCATTTATATTCTATTTATCTATTTATTTATCCATTGTATTTATACACAGTTCGTTCATTCATCTGATATCATGATATCTATACTAATATTATAAAGAGGAAAACTTTTTTTTGTATGTTTGTTTATAATGAATAGGCTCAAAAACTACTGGACTGATTTTAAAAATTCTTTCACCATTCGAAAGCTACATTATCCACGAGTAACATAGGCTATATTTTATTTTGGAAAAAATAGGGTTCCGTAAGATATTGGGTTTTTCGGACACAATGTGTAAAAAATCAACCAGAAAAGTTACTTATTTTGCGTACGCTGCGTGAACTATAAAAGATAGAACCATAAAATGTTCTAATTAATCGTAGATCTTATAAATTTCTACAAAAAAGTCCGCGACACACTATACGGGGGAAAATTTTTCGCTACGGGCAATAAAAGACGCAAACGAGGTTGCGTCGGTCAGCTAGTCTATTATATTTATATTCTATTTATCCATTCATTTATTTATTATATTCATATATACAATTCATTCATTTATCCATTATATTTAAAATAAGGACATTATTATTAAAAACAATAAATAAAATAAGAGATATTAATAATTATTTTTGGTTAAAAAAGAAAACAAATGAAGCAGAAGAGACAATGCCTGGCTATCCAGGTGACTTCCCACTCGTTCCTCCTGTCTGGGAGACTCGATACTCATGGCTCGTGTAGGTGTGTAGTGTAAATGTTATGCGTGTCTAGTGTTTTGTATGTGTGTTTGCCTTCCTCAGTTCACACTTTCTTGTTACGGCGTTCTTTCAACAAGATGTATATATGTCCAATATATACATTTATTGCATTCTAGGTTGTGAACTGCTTCCGTCTTGTGTATGTCTGTCAAATCTATATAAATTTAGTGTCTAGTGATTGTGTGCATGTTCTGATGTGTCCATATATGCCTATAATATATTTGTCAAATCAGTGTGTGTATGTGTAGTATGTGTTCTATGTGTTAGTGAGTCATGAATATGCCGTCGTCTCCCTCGCCAGTTAATCCCACTTAGCAAGGGTTTAGCTCCGCAGTCTAGAGTGTTGACAGTTGCAGCATCGCGGTCTGGATCCCGCACTGTACTCGGCGCATTTCTCGCGCAAGTGCGGGCCTCCGCAGTGGCTGCATCTGTCTACACTCTCGGTGCAGAACTTGTGACCGTGACCAAATGCCAGGCACTTCGTGCACTGGATAAGCGGAGATTGGTCCTCCACTCTGACCCTTTGCAGGTCCAGGTAGAGAAATCCAACCTCCGTCATTCTTTGCCACACCCATGGCCTTACCTGCAGAACGATGTGGGAAGTCCCCGGATTCTTAGTCCTCTTTCTATACTTGATAGACGCCTCTCTCTCCTCCTGTGGTAGGCCCATGAAAACGTCTGCATTTTGGGTGTAAAGGGCCCTCAGCACTTCGCCATCGTCGCTGTCCATGTGGACGTCTTTAAGGACGACCAATGGATTTTTATTTATCATGGGCTCTACCACAAGCCCTTTATCGGTGATCTCAATTTGTCTCTTGATTTTATTCATTTCGACCTCCGAGTCGCAGCCCAGGATAATGGTACTGTTTTTCGCCTTCCTAGTCTTTCTTATTTTTAGGCCAGTATCCCTCGAGCCGGCCGCCTTTTTCACCCTGGCGAGTACCTCCTCGGCAGTCTCCTGACTGTCTTTGGAGGTCACCGCCACCGAGTGAAGCGCCGGCCGGCGCCCGGGTCTGGCTGCTGCGGCGCTGGCGTAAGTACTGGGGCTGGGATCCGGGACGCTCCGGGAAGCTAACCCTTCCATGGCGGCGCCAAAGTGCGTCTTGGTTTCCACTACTATGTCCCTGGCGACAGTCCCAACCAGGTCCTCGAGTTGAGACTGCGCACGCAATATGAGGCCTTCGGTCGCTTTGTCGACCTCCACTTGTGTCTCCTCGACCTTCTCGAAGAACCTGTTTATAAGGTCTTCGCCCCGCGCGTCTCTCGGAGGACTCGGATCTGATTTTGTAAAGACTCATGCGACTCCTTTATCCACCCGTATATGGTGTCCTGCATGTCATTTAATCTCGACAGCACTCCTCCCCCCAGTACCGAGGATGTGGCCGCTGCGGCCACCTTCTCCTGTACGGGGGTCGCGGTCGCAGCAGCCGCACCAGCGGCTCTGGACGCCTCGACGATTTTGTGCCGTTCTACTAGTCCGATCTGAACAAATGGGGTGTCGTTCGACGGGTCTCGGTGAGACCTTTCCAAAAATGCAAAAATTATAATTTTAGGATTAAGGGTTGTCGACTTATTCTACAAAAACCTCAAAAAATACCAAAATTTTAGTTAAAATGTAAAGAATTTCGAACTTCTATTTACCGTACCTATGTAAAATGCTAAATATTAGGTAGATCTAGATGAGATCTAACTAGTTATGTATAATAAGTTACTACCAAAATAAGGGTTGACGAAATATTCGCCAATAACCTTAAAATTTGTCAAAAATTTAAAAAAATCAATCTGAAAGGAAGATATCTATGTTATTATTTGCCGGAATTCAAAAAAGGAGGTGTTAGTAGACAGGTCTAAATGAGAGCCGTCTAAATATGTAAGAAAGGGGACTTTGGGATAAGGGGTTGACGAGGAATTCAACAAAAACCATAAAAAATAAGAAATTCAGGATTAAAAAATCTAAAGTACAATTTTTTTATTTTTTTTATTTGTTTTACAGGTTAAAATTCTCCAACGGGACGCAAAAGTGCTCACAGGGTCAATACAAAACAACAGCGGTAAGTTTAGTAGATACAATTAAGAAAAAAATTCGTGTCGGAGTTAGGTAAGGTCAGAGTTAGGTCAACCTCTACCAGGGCACACCAGTTACTGACACGTGCGGCAACAGCAGGGGTAGCGAACGAAAGGTCCACTATCGGCTTCCCCCTGCAGTCCACCAGCAAACCTAACCTAACCTAACTCTGACCTAACCTAACTCGGACCTTTTTTTTTTTTTTTTTTTTTTTTTACGTGTGGAAACCCCCTCGGGCCGTCACCCCGCCGGGGTTTGCGGCGGGGCGGTGTGTCGGAATCGAACCGACTAAAACCACACGGTGTGCCAACTCTGCGCCTGAGAAGGGAGGGGTCCGGGATCGCTGTTATTAACGCAAACCGGACCCCTCCCAGCGCCTGCCCGCACAGAAGCGGGCACCCTCTTCAGTAAAAACTCTCAAATTAGGCGACGCACGGCACACGCGTACGTCGCCCCTTCGCTGCTCCGCCCAGGCGGGGCAGAACTCCAGCGTATGCTGGGCCGAGTCCTCACTGCAGTCGCAGTGGTGGCAGGCGGGACTCAATTCCCTCCTAGCGACCGAGTGCAGGTACTTTCCGAAGCAACCATGCCCGGAAAGCACCTGCGTCAGCCGGAAGGAAAGGGTCCCGTGCTGCCGCCCTGCCCACTCGAGGATGACCGGCTGGAGCGCCTCCACGGTGGCAAAGCCAGCGCGTGGAGCCTCCAGCCGGGACGACCAACGAGCCATCGTGGCTCGGCGAGCGGCTTCACGCCAATCGCGTACCTCTTCGGGCGGAGGACGATACCCGTTCTCCGCCCGATATTCAGCCGCTCGCCGATAAACTTCGGCGAGCACTTCCGCCTCCAAATCCCACGGGGGTGTTCCGGCCAAGGCGCACGCCGCCTCCGTCGACACGGTGCGGTATCCGCGTATGGCTCTGACCGCCAATACCCTCTGAGGCCGCCAGAGGCGTGCCTTATTCTGGGCGGTCAGAGCCGGAACCTAACTTCGACCTAACCTAACTCTGAGCTTTTTTTTTTGCTCCCTTCTCAGGCGCAGCGTGGCAGACCTTGTGGTTTTATTCAGTTCGATTCCGACACACCGCCCCGCCGCATACCTCGGCGGGGTGAGGGCCCGAGGCGGTTTCCACACGTAAAAAAAAAAGGTCAGAGTTAGGTTAGGTCGGAGTTAGGTTAGGTCAGAGTTAGGTCAACCTCTTCCAGGACACACCAGTTACTGACACGTGCGGCAACAGCAGGGGTAGCGAACAAAAGGTCCACTATCAGCTTCCCCCTGCAGTCCACCAGCAAACTTAACCTAACCTAACTCTGACCTAACCTAACTCGGACCTAACCTAACTCTGAAGTTTTTTTTTTTGCTCCCTTAACAACAATAGACAGTCAAAATAAAACAGACAAAACAAAGACAACGACCTAGAGTCAGCAATATGTTTTCAACGACCTGAAAGTGTCCTTACACAATACAATATCAAGCAATTATCAAGGTTGAAACAGTAGAGTGTTCAAAACAAACTTAAATAACAAAAATATGTCAATTCAAAACTTAAGAATAATTTTATCCCCGTGGGGGGACGTGAATTTTCCCGGTTGGGACTGTCCTTGTCTTTAAGGGATGTATACAGTCCCCAATCAATTCCTATAATTTAGAATTTAACAAAAAGAAATAAAAGTTTTTCTTCATACAAACTGGGATGTTGACGGGGCCGGGGCCTCTCGCTCCGCCCGGAACTGGGCGAACTGAGCGCTGAGCTCAGCCACCTGCCCCGTCAACCGCTCGTTGGCCGACTGTAGGCGGGCCACGTCCCCAATTAGGGTTCCCACAACCCCCGCCACGGCAGAAGAGGAGTCCTTTAGGGCTCTTACGAAAGAGCCCTTTAGGTTCACGGACTTGGTGGCCACCTTGTTGATAATGGCCACCGCCGCGTCCGCTGTCTCCTGCAGAGAGACCGATGATTGGGGCTCTGAGTCCCCATCCACCGGTCCCCTGATCTTAAGCAGGAGACCACACATCTCCTCCTCTGCCTGGAGCTCACCATCAGCCCTGGCCCTCTTGTAGGATTCCGCCTTCGAAAAGGCGGAACCCGACGGGGCCGTGGCAGGGGTTCGAGACCTCCCCCTCAGGCTACTCCCGACTTTGGGCGGCAGCATCTCCAGGGACGAGTCACTTCCGACATCCCCGGAGAGGCCGCGTTTGCGGGTGTCGCCAGTCCCAAAGTCCATCCCCTCCAAGGAAGCACCACCTGTGCCATCCGTCGAGTGTTCGGACCTTGAACGCGTTCGTTCCGACGTTCTTCGGCTGCGGCTCCCAGCAGTCGGATCGACTTCTGGGAGCCCCACCGAAATGGGCGTTCCAGGCGCAACGTCCTCTTCGGCAGACGATTTGTCGTCCGCCTTCCTAAATTGCCCTTTGGCATTTCTCCTCTCTTTCTTCTCCCTCCTCTTCTCTTCTTTTTCGGATCCGTTGTGCTTGCTTTTAGTCGTCGTAATTTCGGTTTCGTTTTTCTTTTTATATAAATTTATCAACTCCATAATAAATCCCACGAGTTGGGGAGAACTAAAGGTCCACCCGGGCAGAGATCCCCAATACCCGGGCAAGCCTATGTACTGTGGAGGTCGGCCAGTATCCACAGGTTTTTTCGACTTAGCTGTCGGGTGTTATAGACTATCCTTGTCATGGGCCGGCCAATCAAGGCAAGCCCTCCGGCCATCAGGTTCTCAGCGTACCCTCTTGGAGCCACCAGTCAGGTCGTTGTTGAGCCCCTAATGGTTACGGAATGCGAGAGGGTGGCTAGCCCTCTCTCACAGACGGAGCTAACACTCACGTGTCAGCCCCTCTGTCCTACTCGCTCTCCATCACGCCCTCTGCTAAAGCAGAGGGACGCTTGGAGTGCGGCATGACGATGGAGCGTCATGTCCTTTGCGGCAGTCTCAACAGACTCCGTCTGGTATCCCATTTGGTCTGGAGTCTCACCCTGGGCCAATCCGGCATGAGTAGCTCTACCCGGCACAGCCCCAGAGATCATTGACCCACGCAAGCCCCACCACGACGACAACGTAGGGATACATTGGGGGGAACCTAACTCCGACCTAACCTAACTCTGAGCTTTTTTTTTTTTTTTTTTTTTTTTTTTTTTTTTTTTTTTGCTCCCTTCTCAGGCGCAGAGTGGCAGACCTTGTGGTTTTATTCAGTTCGATTCCGACACACCACCCCGCCGCATACCCAGGCGGGGTGAGGGCCCGAGGGGGTTTCCACACGTAAAAAAAAAAAAAAAAAAAAAAAAAAAAAAAAAAAAAAAAGGTCAGAGTTAGGTTAGGTCGGAGTTAGGTTAGGTCAGAGTTAGGTCAACCTCTTCCAGGACACACCAGTTACTGACACGTGCGGCAACAGCAGGGGTAGCGAACGGAAGGTCCACTATCGGCTTCCCCCTGCAGTCCACCAGCAAACCTAACCTAACCTAACCTAACTCTGACCTAACCTAACTCGGACCTTTTTTTTTTTTTTTTTTTTTTTTTTTTTTTTTTTTTTTTTTTTTACGTGTGGAAACCCCCTCGGGCCGTCACCCCGCCGGGGTTTGCGGCGGGGCGGTGTGTCGGAATCGAACCGACTAAAACCACACGGTGTGCCAACTCTGCGCCTGAGAAGGGAGGGGTCCGGGATCGCTGTTATTAACGCAAACCGGACCCCTCCCAGCGCCTGCCCGCACTGAAGCGGGCACCCTCTGCTGTTAAAAACTCTCAAATTAGGCGACGCACGGCACACGCGTACGTCGCCCCTTCGCGGCTGGCCACTAAAGCGGATGGAGGGGAAAACCCGTCCCCACCATCCGCGGCCACACTCAGGGCGGCATGAGGCGCAGATGGGCGCGCCTCCGCCGCCCGGTTCGCCGGCGGCGGATCGGGTCCGAGTGGAGATCGTCCTCTCGGGCCTTCTCCGCCGCCTCCTTCCGCGAGATTACTTCCTCGCAGAAGGTCGCGACCGCGGTAAAACTGCTGTCGCTACCGGCCATGGATAGTACGACGGCCGGTAGCGACAGATCTCCTCCGATGACTGCAGTGAGGGCCCGGCGCTGATCCGCCCAAGCGGGGCAGATCTCCAGCGTGTGCTGGGCCGAGTCCTCACTGCAGTCGCAGTGGTGGCAGGCGGGACTCAATTCCCTCCTAGCGACCGAGTGCAGGTACTTTCCGAAGCAACCATGCCCGGAAAGCACCTGCGTCAGCCGGAAGGAAAGGGTCCCGTGCTGCCGCCCTGCCCACTCGAGAATGACCGGCTGGAGCGCCTCCACGGTGGCAAAGCCAGCGCGTGGAGCCTCCAGCCGGGACGACCAACGAGCCATCGTGGCTCGGCGAGCGGCTTCACGCCAATCGCGTACCTCTTCGGGCGGAAGACGATACCCGTTCTCCGCCCGATAGTCAGCCGCTCGCCGATAAACTTCGGCGAGCACTTCCGCCTCCAAATCCCACGGGGGTGTTCCGGCCAAGGCGCATGCCGCCTCCGTCGACACGGTGCGGTATCCGCGTATGGCTCTGACCGCCAATACCCTCTGAGGCCGCCAGAGGCGTGCCTTATTCTGGGCGGTCAGAGCCGGGACCCACACCGGTGACCCGTAAAGGGCCATCGACCGGACCACCCCCGTGTAGAGGTGTCTTGTTTCGACGCTGGCTCCACCCAGATTGGGCAAGAGTCGCCCAAGGGCGGAGGCAGCGTCGACCAGCTTTGGACCAAGCTGTCGGAAGTGCTCGTCGAAGAGCCACCTACCGTCGAGGATCAGGCCCAGATACCTCATCTGGGCCCGAACCGGTACGAGGACCGAGTTGACTTCGATGGAGGCGCCGGGGGGTGGACCACGACGGGGCCCATGAAATAACAGGGCCTCCGTCTTGTCAAGGGCCACCCGTAAGCCCAGCGCCTCTATGCGCCCAACCACCAGAGATACACCCCTGGTGGCCAGGCGCGCCGCCTCTTGGAAATTGGCCCCCCGGGCTGTGACAAGCGTGTCATCGGCGTAACAAATTACGCCCAGCCCGGGAGGCAGACGACTCCGCAGGACCCAGTCGTACCCCACGTTCCACAGGAGTGGTCCGAGGACAGACCCCTGCGGAACGCCGCACGACATGGGTCGCCGTCTAAGGACGCCATCTCGATCCTCGTACACGACGGTACGCTCCTCCAAATAGTCTGCCACTAGCCGCCTCAGGTACTCTGGCACCCCATGAAACTGGAGTGCTTCCCTGATGCAGCTGAATGGCAGACTATTAAAGGCGTTGGCGATGTCCAGGGACACCGCCAACACCACGCCGCCACAGCTCACTGCCTCTTCGGTCACGGCCCTAAGGCGCACCACGGCATCGACCGTCGAACGCCCCTCTCGGAACCCGAATTGGGCGTCCGACAGGTCGGGCCCCACCTCGCTTAGGTGCCGGACGATGCGGGCAGAGATTATTCTCTCGAATAATTTGCCCGCCTCGTCCAGCAACACGATGGGCCTATAGGCCGTGACCGAATCGGCAGGCCGTCCCGGCTTCTGCAATAGGACCAGCTTCCCGCATTTCCAGCACTCAGGGAAGCGTCCGGACGCCAGGCTGGCGTCCAAAACCTCCCTGAGGCGGTCCGACATATGGTCGAGGGCTCGGGCCATCACTCGGGGGGGTACCCCGTCCGGCCCGGGGGCGGTGTTCTTGGAACGAATCCTTAGAACAGCCGCCCCAACCTCCGATTCCCTAACGGGCGGCACCTCACTCCCTCCGTCCCCGTCGCCTCTGACCGGATAGGCCATCGACGGGGGCGTGTGCTCCGCCCGCTGCGGGAAAAGGCCCTCGACCACTTGCTGCAGGAAGCTGGGCTGGAGAGTCTCGGTAAGGGGGGGGCCCGCCGCGCGGAGCTTCTGACGCACCGCACGATATGGGCGACCCCAGGGGTCACGGTCGAGACTCTCCAGCATCTCCTTTCTACTCTCCTCTTTGGCGCGGCAAATGGCCAGCTTCAGAGTTTTCCGCGCTTCGCGGTATTCCTCATGAAGCCGGCCCTCCTCCCCGTCTACGCGGTGGCGTCGCCGCCGGCATCGGGTGTAGGACCTCCGGGCACGAGTGCAGGCCGCACGGAGGTCCGCCAACTCCTGGGACCACCAGTAGACCCCGTTCCGTGGAGGTCGACAACCCCGAACGCGGGGCATGGCCGCATCGCAGATCTGCGTTATCGCAGTGCGAAAGCGGCCAGCCCCCATGTCGACCTCCTCGGCCGGGGCCCGCGGAGACAGCCATGACTGAACGATGGCCGCCTCCTCTAGCAGGTCCCTATCGAGCTTGGCGACTGCCCACCGCGGAAAGCGGGAGGAATGCCGCGCCACGTGACCCCTACTGGGGCCCTGGGACCGGGAGAGCTCAAATCGGATATACAGGTGATCCGAGAGCGTCTCAACCTCATCCAGGACACACCAGTTCCTTACTCGTGCGGCAACAGCAGGGGTAGCGAACGAAAGGTCCACTATCGACCCCCCCTGCTGTCGCACGCACGTGTTGGTGGCGCCTCTGTTCAGCAAACAGAGGCCCACCGAAGCCGCCCACTCCACAACGGCATCGCCCCTGGCGTCCGTCGCCGGGGAACCCCACGCAATGGACTTTGCGTTGAAGTCCCCCAGCACGAGGACGTGCCCAGACGCTAGTCGCCGCATCGAGGTCTCCAAGTTGTTAAGGAAGACCTCGAAGTCGCTCAAACTCCGGTTGGGGGAGAAATACACACCGTAAACGGTGATTCCCCCCCACTCGGCAGCCACATATCCAGAGCCCTTGTCTCTTAACGACAAGGGCGGGAAACGGGCCGCCGAGGAGCCGACGACTGCCACGGAGCCGTCCCGGTCACCCATCCAGTTTCGACGGGGAGGGACGTAGTAGGGCTCCGCGACTACGGCAACACCTATCGACCACTGCGCCATGGTTTGCAGGAAGAGATCCTGCGCCGCGGCGCAGTGGTTGAGGTTCGTCTGGACAAGGAGGTTAGAGATTCGATCCATTACTGGATCGTTTCTCCAACCCCCTCCATGGGCGACGGCGTTGTCGCACGATTCACGTCGGAGGCAGCCAGGGTCGTCTGGCTAGCCTCCGACGCTTGCTGGGAAGCACGGGGAGGCTTGCAGCCCCCCTGCCCCATCTGGTGATTGGCGGGCTTGTTGCCCGCCGCACACACGGGGCAGTGAGGGGCCGCAGAGCACTCTGCCGCCTTGTGCCCCGGTCGACCGCAGCGGAAACAAAGTCCGCCGCAGTCGAAGCAGCTGGCGCACTTCGAGCGAGTGTGTCCCGCGGCAAGGCACTTGTAGCACCTCATCGGCCTCGGGGCCAGGACTGTGATCCTGGCACTCACGAAGCCGACGAGGAGCCTGCCGGCATCAGCCAAAATTTTGGCCGACGCTACGGGACAACCCACCCAAACGGCGCCAAGCCCTCCTGGACCGGGGCGGATGGTGCCGACCCTGACGTTGTCCGCGCTACAGCTCGTCTTCTCCTGAACTGCAGCGCGGACATCCCCGGCCGTGACGGAATCGTCCAGGCCCGAAATGCGCAGTTCAGCGCACTTTGTAGGCCTGGCGATCCTGACACCATCCACGGCGGCAAACACTTCCCGCAACTTCCCAGCAGCGGTGTCCGCCGTCTTTGCGCCGTCAGCCCCAGGGAACTCGAGAATTCGAGCTCCCGTTTGGGCGCGGCGCAAACGGACACCGGCCGTTCCAAATTCACCGGCGAGGCTGTCCCGGGCCTTCTTAAAGAAGGCCGCGTAGGACAGCCCGCCGGTTGTCGCCTCCGGTGTCAAGGTGACCACTACAGCCGCGGTCTTCGGCGGCTGCAGTTTCCGCGGCTTTTTAGCGGTGGCCCTTGCCACCGGCGGCGACTGCTGGGCAGAAGCCGCCTTGCGGGCAGCCTTTCTGGCCCGCTTTCGGGCCTTCTTTGACCCCCCGACTACCTGCCAACCCTCATTGGAGGGGGCAGACGTGGAGGGTCCAGGCGTTGGAGTGGGGAGCGGAGTAATCTCCGCTCCAGCCCTTGCCGCCGCCTTCGTCACCGGCCTTGGCGCAGCCGTCTTGGCCGGAGCCTTGGCCGGGGCCTTGGCCACCTGGCGAGCCCCTCGGGCAGCCGCAAGTGCCGGTGGTGCCGTCGCCGACCACAGGGAGAGGGGTCGTCGCCGACGACGTGGCCACCCTTTTCGGCGCCGCAAGCGGCGGCCGCATGACAGGGGCCGCAGGCAGCCTCGCCTCTAGGCCGGCCGTACGGCCCTCGATCATCCGCCAGCATGCATCCAGGATAACCGCTAGTTGGGCGTCGGTTATCCCGGGGCCAGCAGATGACGGCTGCGGCGCAGACGGGGCCCGCTGGGATGCAGACGCGGCCCGCTTGGATGTTGACGGGGCCGGTGACTCGCGCTCCGCCCGGAACTGGGCGAATTGAGCGCTGAGCTCTGCCACCTGCCCCGTCAGGCGTTCGTTGGCCGCCTGTAGGCGGGCTACGTCCCCAATCAGGGTCCCCACAACCCCCGCCACGGCAGAAGAGGAGTCCTTAAGGGCTCTCACAAAAGAGCCCTTAAGGTTCACGGACTTGGTGGCCACCTTGTTAATTATGGCCACCGCCGCGTCCGCTGTCTCCTGCAGAGAGACCGATGACTGGGGCTCTGTGTCCCCATCCACCGGTCCCCTGATCTTAAGCAGGAGACCACCTATCTCCTCCTCCGCCTGGAGCTCGCCATCAGCCCTGGCCCTCTTGTAGGATTCCGCCTTTGAAAAGGCGGAACCCGACGAGGCCGTGGCGGGGGTTCGGGACCTCCCCCTTTGGCTACTCCCGACTTTGGGCGGCAGCATCTCCAGTGACGCATCACTTTCGACATCCCTGGAGATGCCGCGTTTGCGGCTGTCGCCAGTCCCAAAGTCCATGCCCTCTACGGAGGCACCACCTGTGCCATCCGTCGAGTGTTCGGATCTTGAACGTGTTCGTTCCGACGTTCTTCGGCTGCGGCTCCCAGCAGTCAGATCGACTTCCGGGAGCCGCACCGAAATGGGCGTTCCAGACGCAACGTCCTCCTCGGTCGACGAGTGGCCGTCTGCCTTCCGAAACTGCCCTTTGGCGTTTCTCCTCTCCCTCTTCTCCCTCCTCTTCCCTTCTTTCTCTTGTCCGTTTTTATTGCCAGTAGTCGTTAGAAGTGTATCAGTCCTTGTATTCTTTATAATACACTCATTTGCAAAAAAAACGGGCGGTTTCGATTTTCTTCCTGGCTGAAAAAAATAAAATACCAAAAAGGTTTTAATCATTTGAACATGTTACTGGCCAGTTATAAAAGTGCCACAATGTTTATAAGAGTACATTTCAAATTCAAATTTTTGACTGAGCCTGGTTTTCAAAGAAAACAACGTTTAACTACATTTTGTGGCGCGAATTCCCTATAGTTAATATCGACTCTAATTAACTTTTTGTCAATTTTTATTAAATTATCTGATGTCCTTGACATTTAAAAGTATTGTTAGTGCTGTTTAGCAATCTCGAAAATGGTAGATAAAGTGATAAAAGCGAGCAAAATTATTGCGCTGCTTGAAGAAGGTTGCAGCCAATGCTTCGTGGCTCAGAGGCTAAATGTGAGTCGGTCGACAGTTCAAAGGACCTGGCAGCGCTATCAAGAGACCGGTTCCGTCAAGAGAAGGTCTGGTTCTGGCAGAAAGACATGTACCGAACCACGGGATGATCGTTTTCTAGTTAGTCAAGCGTTGAGAAATCGCAAACCTTATTATGTGGACCCTAAGAACAGTCTCGAAGAAGTAAGAAATGTACAAATTAGTCTATGGACGGTCAGGAGGAGGCTTCTCGCTGCTAATATACACAGTCATCGCCCGGCACGCGGCCCTAAATTACTCCGTGGACATCGAGTTGCCAGGCTTAACTTAGCTAGAAATTGTGTGTCATGGACTCATGAAGACTGGGATAGGATATTGTTCTCCGATGAAGCCAGGATATCTCTGCATGGTGAAGACCGACGTCGGCGAGTGCTACGTAGACGAGGAGAACGCTTTGCAGAGTCATGTTTTGAAGAAATCACACCTTATGGAGGGGGCTCTGTTATGTTTTGGGCAGGAATAAATTCCATGGATCGTACGGAGTTAGTCTTCATCGAAAACGGTACACTAACTGGACACCGATACATAACGGAAGTTCTAATTCCTTATGCACAACCCGCTTTAACCGCTCTTGGCGAAAACTCATTTTTTATGGACGACAACGCTCGCGCCCACCGGTCTGGCGATATGGAAGCGTATATGCTAGAAGTCGGAATTCGTCGTTTGGACTGGCCAGCTAGAAGTCCGGACCTCAATCCCATAGAGCATGTCTGGGACGTTCTGATGCGACAGGTGAGATCAGTGCAGCCGGCTCCGCAGACCATCAGAGAGCTAAAGAATGTGATTACCGCGGAGTGGGAACGTATTCCCCAAGAAACCATAAAAGATATACTCGCTAGCATGCCCAGACGAATGCAAGCCGTGATTTCAGCAAGAGGGGGTCACACTCAATACTAAACTTTTATCTGCTTTTAATGTATTCAAGAAAAACAAAGAAATTAACGTGTTTCATTTTTATTTAGCGAGCAGGTACAATAATAATGTTTTGAGCTTAAATATTATTTCTCAATAATTTAATCAAAATGTTATGATAAAACTGATGATACCTATTCCTTCCTAATTAATTTATGAAATTCTGAGGATAACAATACCTAAAATTGTCAAACAAACTAATAGTAACTATAAAATAGTTATTTGCTTAAGTGCCCGTTTTTTTTGCAAAAGAGTGTATTTGATGTATCCATAGCTAATCCCACGAGTATGGGGGAAATGAAGTCCATCCGGGCGGTGCCCCCTGCACCCGGATAAGCCTATGTACTGTGGAGGTCGGCCGGTATCCACAGGTTTTTTCGACTTAGCTGTCGGGTGTTATAGACTATCCTTGTCATGGGCCGGCCAATCAAGGCAAGCCCTCCGGCCATCAGGTTCTCAGCGTACCCTCTTGGAGCCACCAGTCAGGTCGTTGTTGAGCCCTAATGGTTACGGAATGCGAGAGGGTGGCTAGCCCTCTCCCTCAGACGAAGCTAACACTCAAGTGCCAGCCTCTCTGACCTACTCGCACTCCAACACGCCTTCTGCTAAAGCAGAGGGACGTTTGGAGTGCGGCACGACGGGTCACGCCCATCTCGGCAGTCCTAAAACGGACTCCGTCTTTGATCCCATTTAGTCTGGAGTCTCACCCTGGGCCAATCCGGCATGAGTAGCTCTACCCGGCACAGCCCCAGAGATCATTGACCCACGCAAGCCCCACCACGACGACAACGTAGGGATACATTGGGGGGAACCTAACTCGGACCTAACCTAACTCCGACCTAACCTAACTCTGAGCTTTTTTTTTTGCTCCCTTCTCAGGCGCAGAGTGGCAGACCTTGTGGTTTTATTCAGTTCGATTCCGACACACCGCCCCGCCGCATACCTCGGCGGGGTGAGGGCCCGAGGCGGTTTCCACACGTAAAAAAAAAAGGTCAAAGTTAGGTTAGGTCGGAGTTAGGTTAGGACAGAGTTAGGTCAACCTCTTCCAGGACACACCAGTTACTGACACGTGCGGCAACAGCAGGGGTAGCGAACAAAAGGTCCACTATCGGCTTCCCCCTGCAGTCCACCAGCAAACTTAACCTAACCTAACTCTGACCTAACCTAACTCGGACCTAACCTAACTCTGAAGTTTTTTTTTTTGCTCCCTTCTCAGGCGCAAAGTGGCAGACCTTGTGGTTTTATTCAGTTCGATTCCGACACACCACCACGCCGCATACCTAGGCGGGGTGGGGGCCCGAGGGGGTTTCCACACGTAAAAAAAAAGGTCAGAGTTAGGTTAGGTCAGAGTTAGGTCAACCTCTTCCAGGACACACCAGTTACTGACACGTGCGGCAACAGCAGGGGTAGCGAACGAAAGGTCCACTATCGGCTTCCCCCTGCAGTCCACCAGCAAACCTAACCTAACCTAACTCTGACCTAACCTAACTCGGACATGGAGCAACACAAAGAGGCTCTTAATAGAGCCCACCAAACAACCTACGCGGGAGTGGTTGTAAGTGGCCGAGAAAAACCACAGCCGAGCACTTTACACTCGGTTGTGGTTACTTCGGAGGACGACACGGAAACCGGAGAGGAGACGTTGGATAGGGTAAGGAACGCGGTCGACGCAAAAGACGGATGGATAAAGGTAGACAGGGTTAGGAAAGGGAAGGATCGAAAGGTCATCATGGGCTTTGCGACCATGGATGAAAGAGAGAAGGCCAGGCAAAGACTAACGGAAAAAGGGACTGGCCTCACCGTAGAGGTAGTTAAGAACAAAGATCCTCTGGTGATCCTTAGGGACGTCCTAACTATCAACACGGATGAGGACGTCCTTAAAAAGGCCCTGAAAAACCAGAACCGGCCTATCTTCCAGGACCTTCCGAAAGGGGAAGACAGAATATCCGTCAAGTACCGGAAAAGAGGGAGGAACCCGCACTCAGGACACGTCGTGTTGAGTGTCTCACCCACAGTATGGAGAAGGGTGACAGAAAGAGGCTATGTGCATATAGACCTTCAGCGCATACGGGCTCAGGATCAAAGTCCATTGATCCAGTGCAGCAAATGCCTGGATTATGGACATACGAGGAAGTTTTGTAAAGAACCGGCAGACCTCTGCAGCCACTGTGGAGGCTTACACTTAAAAGCCCAATGCGAGTACTGGAGGAAAGGGGATCCTCCCAAATGCCGGAACTGCGTCAGGACCGTCCAGGACGACAATGAGCACAACGCCTTCAGCTCAGACTGCCAAATTCGCCGGAAGCGAGATGGATTGGCTAGGCTCTCAGTAGCCTATGGCGTCCCCGGCGAAATAACCTATAAGGTGCTCCAAGCAAATTTACAGCGCAAGCAATTGGCGACCAAGGAGGTCCTCATAGAGGCGAGTAAACGCCGCGCAGCTGTGGCACTCGTCCAAGAGCCTTATACAGGCGGAGACAGATCCATGAGAATGTACACCGGCGTGAGGATATACCAGAACACCAACGTGGGGGAGGGTAGAGTTAAGGCAGCGATAGCTGTCTTTGACAAAGACCTCACGGTCATACAATACCCAAAACTCACCACCAACAACATCGTGGTGGTGAGGGTCCGTACGGTAGCATGGGAAGTCACGCTGGTGTCGTTCTACTTCGAACCGGATCTCCCGATAGATTCTTACACAACCCAACTCGACAACATCGCGAGAACAGTGGGGCATCGGAGATGGATCATCGGAGGAGATGCTAATGCGAAGAGCACCTGGTGGGGCAGTCTCAAAATAGATGAGAGAGGCAACACCATGGCTGGAGCACTCGGGGACATGAGATTACACATCCTCAACAGCGGTGATACCCCGACCTTCGACACGGTCAGAGGTGGGCAAAGATACCACAGTCATATTGACATCACGGCCTGCTCGGTGGATCTTTTAGACCTCATTGAGCAATGGAAGGTGGAGGAAGGTATGACGAGCTCGGACCACAACGGCATCGCGTTCAACATTCGGCTTATAAGATCCAAAGGACTAGCTGTATCCAGAATCACCAGGAAGTTCAACTCGAACAAGGCCAACTGGGTTGAATTTTTGACAAAATTCAACCTGTCCAAATTAGAGCGCAACCTAAATGAACAACATATAGCCAAAATAAACACCACTGGTGAGTTGGAGACAGCAGTCAATAATTACACTGAAACTGTAGTCGAAGCTTGTGTGGCGCCTATGCCGCTAAAGAAGCCGAATGAGGAGGTCAGGGTGCCGTGGTGGTCCGAAAAACTCGCCAAGCTCAAGAGGGAAGTTGCCACGAGAAAACGCAGAATAAGATGTGCTGCGCCAATTCGTAGGTCGAAGGTCGTAGATGAATACATAAAGCTGAAAGAGGAATACGAAACCGAGGCTGAGAAGGCCATTATAGCAAGCTGGAAGGAATTTTGTGCTAAGCAGGACAGGGAAAGCGTCTGGGAGGGGATTTACAGGGTGACGACGATTGAAACCTGGAAAGGACAATTATCATATGCCCAAAGCCTACAGACCTATCGGTCTGTTGCCCATCCTGGGAAAAATCTTAGAAAAAATGATTATGACACGTATTAAGCATTATATCCTGCCAAAGATGTCCACGCGTCAATATGGATTCATGCCCCAGAAGAGTACCGAGGACTCCCTCTATAATCTAGTAGAGCATATTAAGAACAAGTTGAAGGATAAGAAGATGATCACGATAGTATCCTTGGATATAGAGGGAGCATTCGACAGTGCCTGGTGGCCGGCCATAAGGACGCGTCTCGCCGAGGAAAAATGTCCGCAAAACCTCAGGCGGGTAGTCGATAGTTACCTAACGGACAGAAAAGTGAGTGTGAGATATGCAGGAGAGGAATACGCCAAATCCACAAATAAGGGGTGCGTACAAGGTTCGATAGGAGGACCTATATTGTGGAACCTCCTCTTAGATCCACTCCTCAAAGACCTGGAGGAAAGCGGCGAGTACGTGCAGGCGTTCGCAGATGATGTCGTCCTGGTGTTTACTGCCGACAGCGCCCAGCAAATTGAGATTAGCGCAAATGCCGCGCTTGAACGTGTCCGGGAATGGGGTGTCAAAAACAAACTCAGATTTGCTCCTCAAAAAACTAACGCCATGCTTGTCACCCGCAAACTAAAATATGACACCCCACGACTAAACATGGGAGGCACCGAGATCTCCATGGTCAGCGAGATCAAGCTGCTGGGCGTCACCATCGACGACAAATTATCCTTCAAGCCGCACGTAGCAAACATCTGCAGGAAGGCTTTGGGCATATATAGGCAATTAAAGAGAGCGGCCAAAACTACTTGGGGTTTACATCCTGACGTGGTCAGGACGATCTATGTGGCGACGGTCGAACCGATCATACTGTACGGTGCCAGCATATGGGAACCTGCTGCATATAGGGCAGGTGTAATTAAACAGCTCAATACAGTGCAGCGCGGAATAGCGCAGCAGAACAGCAAGGCCTACCGCACGGTGTCGCTCAACTCGGCACTGGTGTTGGCGGGGGTTCTCCCCCTGGACCTTCGTGTTCGGGAGGTAGCCTCCCTGTACAGGGCTAGGAGGGGGGAGCCCCAGCTGATGCTTCGAGGGCGTGAGGTCGAAATGATGTCATCGGCACTTCGATCGCCTCACCCGGCCGAAAGAACTGACATCAAAATAGTAAGACTGGAAAACCAAGAGCAATTAGATGCCAGCGGTGAATACGACATGTGTGTGTTCACCGATGGCAGTAAGATAGGGGGGGAGGTTGGCGCTGCGGTCTCTATCTGGAAGGGAGTGGTGGAGACCAAAGCAATAAAGCTTAAGCTCGCAGATTACTGCACGGTGTACCAGGCCGAGCTCCTGGCCATCTGCCGAGCAACCGGCGAGGCCCTCAAGGGCGGAGCGACGTCGTGCGGTGTCTATAGTGACTCCATGGCAGCCCTTCAATCGGTCCAGAATTACCGTTGCCTCCATCCACTTGCGGTCGAAACCAGATGGAATTTATCAACATTGTCCAAGCAGAACAAGATGACTACCTTGTTCTGGATCAAGGCGCATGCTGGAATGGAAGGCAACGAGAGAGCCGATATTCTGGCCAAAGAGGCTGCCAGTAACATCAAGAGAAGGCCAAATTACGATTGGTGCCCGGTATCATTCATTAAGCGTGGCATACGAATGGCCACGCTTGATGAATGGAACCAGAGATATACCACTGGACCAACAGCTGGTATAACAAAACTGTTTCTCCCGGATGTGCGGGCGGCGTACAGTATGATTGGTAAGATTGAAATCAACAACATAACCACGCAAATTATGACAGGGCATGGCGGATTTTCCGCATACTTACATCGGTTTCGATGCAAGGAAAGTCCTTCGTGCGTGTGCGACTCGGTAGAAGAAGAGACCGTCCCACACGTCTTATTTAAATGTCCAACTTTTGGATTGCTGCGCTATAACCTGGAACAACAAATAGGTTGTGGTATTAGTTTGACGGAAATCAAGGAGTTAATGAGTAATAAGAACAGAGAGAGTTTCCTTAGTTATTGTCAAATGGTCGCAAATATAGTTATAGAGAGGAATAAAACAAAAACGTAGCACATAAGCATGCCTATTTAATATTCTATAGTTAATATTACAATTAATTTAATTAGAAAATAAGATATAGAATAAGGTTGATAATAAGTAAAAGTATTACGTTAAAAAACTGTAAGAATAAACAAATTGTAATATAAAAATAGAAATAAGTGATGTAATAGTAATAAGTAGAATAAGTAGACTAAGAAGATTGTAAAAATAAATACTGGAGCAGCATACTTTTAATACCCCAAATAGATATAAGACATAGCAATAAAGATGGAAAGCAACAACTAAAGTAGAGCATAATGTAGAGTAGGTTAGATGTGGGAATCCCACCCACCAATAGACTGATAGAGATGGAATGATAGAAAGAAAACGGTATGTGGAATGAAATTACGAGAGGAACAAGAGATAGAACTGGAGTGAGACAGAGAAGTAGTTTAGAAAAGGCTCCGATTATGTTGGAGGTAGGTTGTAGAAAAAAAAAAAAAAAAAAAAACCTAACTCGGACCTAACCTAACTCCGACCTAACCTAACTCTGAGCTTTTTTTTTTGCTCCCTTCTCAGGCGCAAAGTGGCAGACCTTGTGGTTTTATTCAGTTCGATTCCGACACACCACCCCGCCGCATACCTAGGCGGGGTGAGGGCCCGAGGGGGTTTCCACACGAAAAAAAAAAGGTCAGAGTTAGGTTAGGTCGGAGTTAGGTTAGGTCAGAGTTAGGTCAACCTCTTCCAGGACACACCAGTTACTGACACGTGCGGCAACAGCAGGGGTAGCGAACGAAAGGTCCACTATCGGCTTCCCCCTGCAGTCCACCAGCAAACCTAACCTAACCTAACTCTGACCTAACCTAACTCGGACCTAACCTAACTCCGACCTAACCTAACTCTGAGCTTTTTTTTTGCTCCCTTCTCAGGCGCAAAGTGGCAGACCTTGTGGTTTTATTCAGTTCGATTCCGACACACCACCCCGCCGCATACCTAGGCGGGGTGAGGGCCCGAGGGGGTTTCCACACGTAAAAAAAAAGGTCAGAGTTAGGTTAGGTCGGAGTTAGGTTTTTTTTTTTTTTTTTAAGCAGGCACCCGCCATCGCAGGGTGTTACTGCCTATGCGCTTTTCCCCTTACGTAATAAGGGACCTTTTTTAACTTTGTTTTTTATTATATAGTGCAAATGTGTGTTGTGTGGTGTCGATATAATTGGATATATATGTATATATAATATATTAAATATGTGCAGATATATTCTCATTTCCGTCCTCAAACTTGCATCATGGGTGGGACTCCCATGTACTACATATAACTATCATCTATCTAGCTACTATTCGGGTGAAGTTCAGTGAACTATACACGTTATTTATTATGCAACTTAGATCTACTTACATGTTATTATATTTAGCCTTACTATATTTGTTAATTAGACAACTCTTATTCTAACTTATTCTAGCTTAGGTGTAGGCACAGTTTTACTTAGGCTACTGCTTATTCTATTTATTTAGTCTATTTGATTGTACAGTTCATAATTTTTATGCTGTATTATAATATATTACATAATATTACAGCAGCATAATTTAATTTACCTTGTCTTATTTCTTTTTACAACAATACTCGCTATTTTAACACAGTAATTAAGCAACTCGTCCCTATCCTTGCTCAACATTATTGTCGCTATGTTTTTGGCTTCTATTGTGAAGCCCAACCGCTGTTCGGTGTCAAAGCGCTCCCTTGAGTGAATGGGGCATTCAAATAGAATGTGTTGGAGTGTTTCGTGTATTTGCGGGTCACAGACACATCCCGGGTTCTCTTTGCACCCAAAACGGTTTAGGTACCCCGAGAACCCGCCATGCCCTGTCAAGACCTGCGTCTTAAGGCTTGTGACCTTGATCTTTCTGACGATGCCGTACGCGATCTTCGCATCTGGCAGGAAGATTTTTGTTGTTGACGCTGTTGTCCCATTCACGTACCGCTGGTTCCATTCGTCAATCGTCGCGCTGCGTATGCATCGCTTGACGTGCGATATCGGGCATAGGTCGTAGTCGGGTTTGCGCTTCGAACCCACAGCCGCCTCCTTCGCTAGCTCATCCGCCCTCTCGTTCCCCTCTAGTCCCACATGTGCTCTGATCCAAAACAGAGACACGACTGTGTTCCGGAGAGAAGCCTGGATCATGTTGGTTCTCGCCGCTATCGCTAAGGGGTGAGGGGAGCGATGGTTCTGTATCGTTTGGAGAGCCGCCATTGAATCGCTGTAGATTCCGACCGTTGTATCCTTGCGTTGGGCTGCTTCCTTCGTCGCTCTACTCAGAGCTAAGAGCTCGGCTTGGTACACCGTACAGTAATCAGACAGGGCAAGTTTGGCAGTAGCGGTTTCGGTTTCGCCGGTCCAGATAGTCAAAGCGGCACCGACCTTACCTCCGATCTTACTGCCATCCGTGAAAATTTTGACTGCCCTGCTGACACTTTGCTCGTACTGATCCCGGTCATCGATGGTGTCGACCTTAATGGTTTTATGGTCGGCCGGGTGTGGCAGGTCTGTAAAGCGCGCCATTCTTTCAATCTCCCGATCCTTCAGCGCTTCGCAGTTGATGCCTCTTCTTGCCTCATATAATGAGGCAACCTCGCAGACTCGGAGGTCGAGTGGAAGAATTCCTGCCAGCACCAGCGCTGAGTTTAGTGATACCGTACGGTACGCCTTGCACATTTTTTGTGCAACTCCACGTTGCACAATGTCTAACTGCTTCTTCACTCCAATTTTATTTACGGCCGACGACCAGGCGCTTGCTCCATAGAGAACTATGGGTTCGATGGTCGCCGTATATATCATCCGGATAACCTCCGGGTGTAGACCCCAGCTGACTCTGGCAGCTCTGGACAGCTGCTTGTATACCCCTATGGCTTTCCCGCAGACGTCGGTGATATGGGTGTTAAATGTTAGCTTATCGTCGACGGTCACTCCCAGTATCTTGATCTCCCTGGACGCGTCAATGTCGACCCCGCCCATGGTCAGTCTTGGGGTGTCGTATTTGAGCCTTCTGGTAATTGTCATTGCTTTTGTTTTATGAGGCGCGAATTTCAGTTTGTTAGCGACTCCCCACTCGCGAACATGTTCGAGGGCGGCATTGGCGCGTTCTTGGATGTCAGTCGCGTTTTTACCGCTAAATACCAATATGACGTCGTCGGCGAAAGCCTGTGTGTGTTCGCCTTTTGTCTCTAAGCTTCTAAGGAGCGGGTCCAGCAAGAGGTTCCATAAGATGGGCCCTCCTATTGATCCCTGTACACAGCCCTTGCTGGTTGGTTTCTCGTATTCTTCCCCGGCGTATCTCACACTGACATTCCTTTGATGCAGGTAGCTATCGACCAGTAGCCGGAGATTCAAAGGACAGTCCTCCTCTGCCAGACGTACTCTTATAGCTGGCCACCATGCGCTATCAAAAGCTCCCTCTATATCTAAGGAGACCACTGTTATTATCAGTTTCTCACTCAATTTTTGGCGGATGTACTGCATTAAAGTATAGAGGGAGTCCTCAGTGCTTTTTTGGGGCATGAAACCGTACTGGCTAGTGCTCATCCTTGGTATCAGATGGTATTTGAGTCTACCAACCAGCATCTTCTCAAGTATCTTACCTAGTATAGGTAGTAATCCAATAGGTCTCAGTGATTTAGGGGTGGTGTACTGCTCCTTCCCTGGCTTTCTTAGTACTACTACTGTAGCCAGTTTCCAAGGCGTGGGGAAGTGGTGCAAAGCTAGGCACTTGTTGACTATCTGCAGGAACAGCTCAGGGTCGCACTCGATGATGTGACGGCATATGTCCGCCGTGAATCCGTCTCCTCCAGGAGCTTTGCGTGGGTTGAAAGACTCAACGGATGTCTGCAATTCGTGCATCGTGAACTCCGGCTCGCAGAGTCCACTTTGTTCGCCAGAGTTTACTGCACTAGCTTTCCTCCTGGTGTCGCGGTGCGACATGTTGTCCTCGGTTTCCGAGTCCTCCGGGTAAAATGTCTCGGCAATAAACTTAACGGACTCTTTTGCGTCCAGTGTTCTACCTTCCTTTATCATTAGCTGGTCTTCCTCTCTCCTAGTGGTTCGGCCAATGACACGATAGATTCCTTCCCAGACACTTTCTCTGTCCTGTTTCCCGCAGAAGTCCTTCCAACTATTTATCTGTGCTTTTGTTGCTGCTGTTTCATACTCTTCCTTTTGTTTCAGGTACTCCTCGACTACCTTCTGTCTACGCACCGGGGCTGCGCATCGGATTCTGTTCTTCAGTGTTGCTACCTTCCTCTTCATCTCACCGATCTCCGGGGACCACCACGGCATGGTAAGTAGTTTTTTATTCTTAATTTTAGGTATTAATTTTTCACAAGTTTCCGTAATAATTTTATTTAATGTATTAATGATTGCTTCTAATTGTTCTACTGTTTCTATTTTATTTATTTCTGTTTTATTTAAGTTATGTTCTATTTTTAATTGTCTCAATTTATTATTAAATTGGGCCCAATTAGCTTTTTTAGTATTATATATCCTGGTTGTTCTTTTAGTTTGTATTTCCTTAGGTTTCTGAAGTTTAATTATAAAGGTCACACCGTTATGGTCAGAGCTCGTGAGTCCTACTTCTACTTTCCACTTGTCTACAACATCAAAGATGTCTGTAGTACAGACAGTTACATCTACATAACTCGTCAGGCGTTGACCACCCCGTATGGTGTCGAAGGTAGGAGTTTCCCCTGTGTTAAGTATATGAAGACCTAGTTCGTTTAGTGTTCCGGTTAGAAGGTCTCCTCGTTTATCCGTCTTGGGGCTTCCCCACCAGGAGCTTTTTGCGTTTGTATCGCCTCCAGCGATCCACCTGGTTTTAATTTTGTGGCTTATGTTCCTAAGGTGTTCTAGGTACGGCTCTATGGCTTGGTCTGGTTCAAAGTAGAACGAGGTGAGCGTCACTTCCCATTTGTCTGTATACACTCCTACCACAACGATATTATTTGTGGTAAGGTTGGGGTACTGTTTGATCTTGAGGTTCGGGTCAAATATGGCTATCGCTGCTTTGACGGTACCTTCTCCACGGTTGGTATTTTGGATTATTCTAACTCCTGGGCGACCACTCATCTCCCTCGCTCCACCTGTGTAGGGTTCTTGTAATAGTGCCACTGCTGCTCCTCTCTCTGCTGCCTCGAGTAGTACCTCGCTCGTGGCCAGTTTCTACCGCTGGAGGTTCGCTTGGATGATCTGATATTGAGTTTTGTCCACAATGGCGCCCTTAACAGTAGGCCACTGCTGACCGCGCCAATCTGTCCCACTTCTTTCTTATAGGGCAGTCATGATGGAAGGCGTTATGGTCCGTCTTTTCATTTTGTACTTTGCTACAATTTCTACAAGTGGGAGCCCCGCCTGCAAGCCGCTCCTCGCAGTTTTTATTTAGGTGTGGGCCACCACAGTGACTACACAAGTCCACGGTGTTCCTACAGAAGCGTTTCCCGTGCCCGAATCCCAAGCAACGGGTGCATTGCACCAGAGGGGACTGGTCCTCTACACGGATTCTCTGCAGGTCGATTCGTAGCGTTCCGGACTTCAGTGTTCTCCCCCAAATAGCGGGTGACACTTCAATCACAACATGAGCTGTATGAGGATTTCTGGCTCTCCTTCTGTATTTTATCGCTATCCTGTCCTCCCCCTGCCCGAGGCCCTGAAAAACTTCCCCGTTCTGCTTACGAAAAGCTTTAATGACGTCTTCGTCGGTGTTTACCGACAGGACGCCTTTAAGCACCAGTAGTGGGTCCTTGTTTTTCATGTCCTCGACCAGGAGTTGGACATCATCTCTCTCGAACTTCTCCCGAGCCCTCCTTCTCTCCTCCACGGAGCCAAAGCCCAGGATGACCTTCCTATCCTTTGCCTTCCTGACTTCTTCCACCTTGATCCACCCGTCCTTAGCGTTCGCCGCCTTCCGGATCCTATCCAAAACGTCCTCCCCACTCTCAGTCTCCTCCTTGGATGTCACCACCATGGAGTGCATTGTGCTCTTTCGTGGGGTTCTCAAGGTACCTTTCTCGTGACTGGTGGCAGTCTCCGCGGTGCAGGGAAGAGAGGAAGGCGCTGCTTTTCCTTGGTTCTCCCTCTTTTGCGCCTCTAGGGCCTTTTGCAAGTCGCTCATTTTTTCCGTGTGCGCTTGCATAGATTTTATATGTTCCCTTAATGTTTCCTGAAGTTGTTTCTCCTTGTTGGTAGTATCAGTGGGCTCTTCCATTGGTGCTGTTTCCGGTCCCTTTTTACTACATTCCGCTTCCTTTACCAGCTCAAACAGTCTTCCAATCGCCGCTGTCACATCCGCCTTTATATCCGCCCTGATGTTTTTTGATTGGCCAAGTAATATTTTGGCTTTATTATTTAGTGCTCTAGCTTCGTCACTCCTAGTGGCGTGTTTAGGCTTTTGCACTGGCGGCGACTGGGTTTGCGCATCTGTTGATGGTCTGCGCGTAGTTGTCTTGGTCCCGGTTGGGGGCGGGACAGTTTTGCTTTTGGTTTTTATCGGGCCACCCGGAGGTGGTTTGCTCGGTGATTTAGTAGGTGATGATCGTTTAGGCACTACTTTGCCCTCCTCCCACTTATCGGTGCTATGCCTCACGTTAGAGGTCTTTTCTGGTAATACGGAGGGTCCCGCCATAGCGGTCTCTATGTTTTCAGCCCCAGGAGAGGTATTCGTAGCCTTTTTCACAGGAAGCCTATGTCCGGACATCGTAAATCGTCACTATTATCTTTCGGTGTGTTGTATAGGGACACACTTACGTTCAAGAGGTACAGGTAAATTTGCTCCAGTAATTTAATTGTGTCCTATTCAATGTATTTGCTACAGTTTATAGGCTGATGTATCGTTGTCACGGTTAGGGACAAGTTGCCAAGGGTGTAGAGTTTGCAATTTTGCGTAGTGTCTGAATAGGACAAAGGTCCACAATAATAAATACAACAAGACAGGTAAAATATTTGCTCTATATAGAGCCGTTCAGTGTTGCCTCAATCTAAGACAACGGTTACAGTGTTAACACACACTCAACAGCAGAACAAGTCAAAACAACAATAGACAGTCAAAATAAAACAGACAAAACAAAGACAACGACCTAGAGTCAGCAATATGTTTTCAACGACCTGAAAGTGTCCTTACACAATACAATATCAAGCAATTATCAAGGTTGAAACAGTAGAGTGTTCAAAACAAACTTAAATAACAAAAATATGTCAATTCAAAACTTAAGAATAATTTTATCCCCGTGGGGGGACGTGAATTTTCCCGGTTGGGACTGTCCTTGTCTTTAAGGGATGTATACAGTCCCCAATCAATTCCTATAATTTAGAATTTAACAAAAAGAAATAAAAGTTTTTCTTCATACAAACTAATTCAATATTATTTAAATTTCTGAAACTTAATTTCTATTTTCTCTCCTTGGGGAGATGTAAATTTTCCCAATTGGGACTGTCGTTGTCTTTTGGGGATGTGTATTGTTCCTTATCAATTGTTATAATTTAAAATTTAAACAAAAAATAAAAAATTTTTGCTTCATACAAACTAATTCAATATTATTTATACTTCCAAAACTTAAATTTAATTTTCTCTCCTTGGGGAGATGTAAATTTTCCCAATTGGGACTGTCGTTGTCTTTTAGGGATGTATATTGTCCCTTATCAATTGCTATAATTAAAAATTCAAACGAAAACAAAAAAAAATTTGTTTCATACAAACTAAATCAGTCAAAATTAAATTATTGTAAACTTAAAAACTATTTTCCTGAGGGAATGCGGCTTCCTACAGGACCCCCTCTTTCGTGACTTGTTATATACCCTATCCTGGTCCGCAATCCAAAGGAATTTTTTAATTCGGACCACCCGGGCCAAAGTTGGGTTTTATCCCTTTTTTCTCCCGAACCTCTTCCCCAATGGTCCAAACTGGGGTGCCGGTGGTTGCTCCCTGCTAAAGGGATCCCGACCCCAAAAAAATTTTTGGAATCGGCCCAAACCAGGCCGAGCTGTAAGTGTTTCCTGGTTTTCTCCCCTTTTCCCGGGGACTCTTCCAGGAAACAGTCCAACTAGTGATGTTAAGGGGGGGGCCTCCACAAGGAGCTCCCGACTCCCGAATCCCGAGACAATAGGACCAACCAGTCCGGAGTTATTAATGTGGCAACGATGTTACGTCGCCACGTTTTTGGTCAAGTACGTTCTTTTTAATTTGATAAAATTTTGATATATTTAGTTTGTTAGGGATGGAAAATTTTTCAATTTTCCTCCCTTTAATTTTTCCGGGGTGCGATTATTGTGTCACACCTTCTGCCGAGTCCAACACAAAAAGTCCGGAGAGAATCGGCTCAGCCGATCCGGAGTTATTCGCGGTTTCCTTAAACACTGACCTATTAATTTGAAAAGTTTTATCGAAAATTGTCAATCTCACTTGGGATGGATAGTGTTCGTTACGGGGGGTCCAAAAATACCTCTGCCGGTCTGGACAGGCCACGAGTGTCCAAGTTATGGGGTCAGACGTGATCTGACCTGGTTTTAGATAACCCTTTTTTAAAAATTCCAGAGTCGTGACGTCACAAATTAATGTTTTAAGGTTATAGATGTTCACTACACTGTAGCTCTTCGGTTTCTCGACCGATTAGAGCCAGGAAGGTCTCAAAAGTTCCGCCTCGTCGTGCACTAATTAGTGATATGTATAATGAGGGGGTCAAAACACAACCCTTAGGGTTAGGGTGGTAAATGTATGTAAAGCTATAAGTCACTGTAAAAACAAACTAATGCACTAAATTTAAATCTAAAAACAGTATATGGTACAGTTCACCGTCACTCACGTTTTGTGTCTCTATCACTCTCCCGAGGGACCAGGATCTGGGACCTCAGCCTCCACACCCTTTTTAAAGAAAAAGGGGTGTCACTCCTGCAACTGTGGTCTCAAACTCTTGGGAGGGGTCTCAAGAGATAGGTATCCCCGAGACACACCCTCACACACTGGGGTCACTAACCAAAAATCCAAGTTTTTTGCAAAAATAAATGTCACTTTCACTTTTATTGTCAAATGATGCTATGTCCTATATCTCCCTAAGTCCTGGTCTGATCCCTACAATACGCACACCGTTTTAATCGTCTCGTCAGTGGGCAACTTTTAAGCTATCACCAGGGAATATCGGTGTGATGAAAAATTTTTTATCGACCACACCCTTTTGATAAAAACACTTGTAACTTTTTCAAAAAGCTTTGTAAAAATCTGAAAAGATCTAAAAAGGCGCAGACGTCTGAGATACACACTCTCACGGTTGAAAAACCGGAGGTTTTCAGCTAGTTTTGAAGTTACAAGTATCTTTCACTTCCGGTGAATTGTTTTGACCGAAAATTTTCGGTAAAAAGCACCACAACTTTGGTAATTGTCACTTTAAAAATCCGCGAATAGTCTTAAAATGTTCAGGCACTCTCTGCGCAACTTTCCACAGTTGAAAAACTGGGTGTCACAGATCTTAATCGTAAGATATAAGACTTTTAAAAAACACGGTCACTTTTGATGAAAAAACTTTTGTTTTTTTTCGCTGTAAAAACTAAAATAATGGTCCAAAATCCACGCAGTTTTTTGCTCTACGTTCGTCTCGCGACGGCGCATCTTTTGAGCTATCACTCTTAATTATCGGGGACACTTTGTCACACACACGAATTTTAAGGTACGGAGCTCGGAAAAAAAACGATGCTACAGGGTGTCTCAAAAGAAATTTTATATTTGTTTAGCTTACTGCGTGAACGCTGCGTACTTGAGGGGTGCGGGGGTTATGTCAATTGGTAGCTTGGCTCTTGGGGATTCAGTCGCTATGGAGCGTTTCTCGGGAGCAGACCGCGCGTTGTGCGTGCGAGAGTTTTACAAGAACGGTGATTCGACAACTGTCGCGCGTAGAAAATTCTGCAGTATTCGAGGTTTTCGCCACTTAAATGATGCGCCAAGCCTTCCTCTCATTCGACATTGGGTTAAAAAGTTTGAAGAGACTGGATCAACGCTGGATAAATCAAAATCCGGGCGACCTAGGTCATCAAGAACGGTAGAAAACGTGGAGAGTGTTAATCAATCTGTACGTGACGACCCGAGCCTTTCAATTCGGAAGCGCGCGAGTGCTTTAAATGTGCATAGATCATCATTACATCGCATTATGCACAAAGATCTAAAGCTGCACCCCTACAAAATTCAATTGGTGCAAGAATTAAAGCCCCAAGATGCCGGTCAGAGGCTTAATTTCGTAAATCAGATGATTGAGCGATTTTCAACGTTTACCAACATTTTGTTTTCGGATGAAGCTCATTTTCATCTTAATGGCCACGTAAATAAGCAAAACTGCCGCTACTGGAGTTCAGCCAATCCGAAACGCAAACATCAGAAACCCCTACACTCGCCTAAAGTGACCGTATGGGCTGCCATGTCGGCGCGAGGAATTATCGGCCCTTACTTTTTTGAAGACGAAATGGGGCGTACAGTTACAGTGAATTCAGAGCGTTATGTGGAGATGTTAGACAACTTCTTGGTACCTGAACTGCAAAACTTTCCTGGATATAACCAAAGAACATGGTTTCAACAGGACGGAGCAACTTCACACACGTCCAATATATCTCTGCCACGTGTTCGTGAAATTTTCTCAGGAAAATTGATCTCCCGGAGAGGTGACATAAATTGGCCTCCACGTAGCCCAGATTTAACCCCTATGGACTTTTTCCTATGGGGTTATCTTAAATCTAAAGTTTACGCCAATAAACCAACTTCACTGGCGCATTTGAAAGAAAATATCCGTCACGAAATGGCAGCCATCCCTCACTCCACCTGTCGAGCAGTCATAAGTAATTTTACTGTTCGATTAAATGAGTGCCAACAACGTGAGGGTTTACATTTAGACGATATTATTTTTAAGAAATGAATTCCCAAAAAGTGTATTTTAACAATAACCGCTCGAACGCAACGCGCCGAGATTGTTTACCTTTCAAGTGCCCCGATATATGCGCTCGCCGCGCGCTTTAAGGGCGGCTCATAAACCATTTTTTATTGACTTGTTAGTAATAAAACTCTATTCAAGTGATGTTATTTTTTATGCTTATGAAATTACTTTTTCAAGGCGTGTCGAAAGTTTGTTGACATTTAGTTTCTGATTCATTATATTCAAAGGTAAACATGGCTTACTGTTGAAAAAATCACAATGTGCATTTTAAACAAAATATTTTAAAAAGTAAATCAGTAACATATATATTTTATTACTTTTAACGGTAGATAGGGCTCATCCCCATGTGATAAAATGAAAAAATCATACTTTATTATTAAAAAATGTTTATTTACAGGCGTAAGATTAGCACCAAACATTTGCTGATGGTGCATAACTTTTTGCGCAATATTACCAATTTATTACAACTATACGCTTTAACGTAAATAAAAAATATTATTAGTATTTAAAGCTATGCTCATTTAAAAAGTTATTGTTAAAAAAATAAAAACGCATCTGGATAGAAAGAAACAAAACTTTTAAGACGTCTCAATCTGATATAGATATGGGAGTTATGTCCCTAAGGGCGCCGGTCGGAAAACAAAAGATTGGGACAGATGTCTCGGCCATTTGCCCAAGCGGATAAATAAACATTTTTTCTATATACCGCTTCCTTTTTTTTTAATCAATCCACTAAATATGAAATTTCTTTTGAGACACCTTGTATCTCGGCGTCTAAGCGAATGAGACTCGTCGGAGTTAGGTTAGGTCAGAGTTAGGTCAACCTCTTCCAGGACACACCAGTTACTGACACGTGCGGCAACAGCAGGGGTAGCGAACGAAAGGTCCACTATCGGCTTCCCCCTGCAGTCCACCAGCAAACCTAACCTAACCTAACTCTGACCTAACCTAACTCGGACCTAACCTAACTCCGACCTAACCTAACTCTGAGCTTTTTTTTTTGCTCCCTTCTCAGGCGCAGAGTGGCAGACCTTGTGGTTTTATTCAGTTCGATTCCGACACACCACCCCGCCGCATACCTAGGCGGGGTGAGGGCCCGAGGGGGTTTCCACACGTAAAAAAAAAAGGTCAGAGTTAGGTTAGGTCGGAGTTAGGTTAGGTCAGAGTTAGGTCAACCTCTTCCAGGACACACCAGTTACTGACACGTGCGGCAACAGAAGGGGTAGCGAACGAAAGGTCCACTATCGGCTTCCCCCTGCAGTCCACCAGCAAACCTAACCTAACCTAACTCGAACCTAACCTAACTCCGACCTAACCTAACTCTGAGCTTTTTTTTTTGCTCCCTTCTCAGGCGCAGAGTGGCAGACCTTGTGGTTTTATTCAGTTCGATTCCGACACACCGCCCCGCCGCATACCTCGGCGGGGTGAGGGCCCGAGGCGGTTTCCACACGTAAAAAAAAAAGGTCAAAGTTAGGTTAGGTCGGAGTTAGGTTAGGTCAGAGTTAGGTCAACCTCTTCCAGGACACACCAGTTACTGACACGTGCGGCAACAGCAGGGGTAGCGAACAAAAGGTCCACTATCGGCTTCCCCCTGCAGTCCACCAGCAAACTTAACCTAACCTAACTCTGACCTAACCTAACTCTGACCTAACCTAACTCGGACCTAACCTAACTCTGAAGTTTTTTTTTTTGCTCCCTTCTCAGGCGCAAAGTGGCAGACCTTGTGGTTTTATTCAGTTCGATTCCGACACACCACCACGCCGCATACCTAGGCGGGGTGAGGGCCCGAGGGGGTTTCCACACGTAAAAAAAAAGATCAGAGTTAGGTTAGATCAGAGTTAGGTCAACCTCTTCCAGGACACACCAGTTACTGACACGTGCGGCAACAGCAGAGGTAGCGAACGAAAGGTCCACTATCGGCTTCCTCCTGCAGTCCACCAGCAAATTTAACCTAACCTAACTCTGACCTAACCTAACTCTGACCTAACCTAACTCGGACCTAACCTAACTTCGACCTTTTTTTTTTTTTTTTACGTGTGGAAACCCCCTCGGGCCGTCACCCCGCCGGGATTTGCGGCGGGGCGGTGTGTCGGAATCGAACCGACTAAAACCACACGGTGTGCCAACTCTGCGCCTGAGAAGGGAGGGGTCCGGGATCGCTGTTATTAAAGCAAACCGGACCCCTCCCAGCGCCTGCCCGCACAGAAGCGGGCACCCTCTGCAGGTAAAACTCTCAAATTAGGCGACGCACGGCACACGCGTACGTCGCCCCTTCGCGGCTGGCCAATAAAGCGGATGCAGGGGAAAACCCGTCCCCACCATCCGCGGCCACACTCAGGGCGGCATGAGGCGCAGATGGGCGCGCCTCCGCCGCCCGGTTCGCCGGCGGCGGATCGGGTCCGAGTGGATATCTTCCTCCCGGGCCTTCTCCGCCGCCTTCTTCTGCGAAATTACGTCTTCGCAGAAGGATGCGACCGCGGTAAAACTGCTGTCGCCACCGGCCATGGAGCGTATGATGGCCGGTAGCGACAGATCTCCTCCGATGACTGCAGTGAGGGCTCGGCGCTGCTCCGCCCAGGCGGGGCAGAACTCCAGCGTATGCTGGGCCGAGTCCTCACTGCAGTCGCAGTGGTGGCAGGCGGGACTCAATTCCCTCCTAGCGACCGAGTGCAGGTACTTTCCGAAGCAACCATGCCCGGAAAGCACCTGCGTCAGCCGGAAGGAAAGGGTCCCGTGCTGCCGCCCTGCCCACTCGAGGATGACCGGCTGGAGCGCCTCCACGGTGGCAAAGCCAGCGCGTGGAGCCTCCAGCCGGGACGACCAACGAGCCATCGTGGCTCGGCGAGCGGCTTCACGCCAATCGCGTACCTCTTCGGGCGGAGGACGATACCCGTTCTCCGCCCGATATTCAGCCGCTCGCCGATAAACTTCGGCGAGCACTTCCGCCTCCAAATCCCACGGGGGTGTTCCGGCCAAGGCGCACGCCGCCTCCGTCGACACGGTGCGGTATCCGCGTATGGCTCTGACCGCCAATACCCTCTGAGGCCGCCAGAGGCGTGCCTTATTCTGGGCGGTCAGAGCCGGAACCTAACTTCGACCTAACCTAACTCTGAGCTTTTTTTTTTGCTCCCTTCTCAGGCGCAGCGTGGCAGACCTTGTGGTTTTATTCAGTTCGATTCCGACACACCGCCCCGCCGCATACCTCGGCGGGGTGAGGGCCCGAGGCGGTTTCCACACGTAAAAAAAAAAGGTCAGAGTTAGGTTAGGTCGGAGTTAGGTTAGGTCAGAGTTAGGTCAACCTCTTCCAGGACACACCAGTTACTGACACGTGCGGCAACAGCAGGGGTAGCGAACAAAAGGTCCACTATCAGCTTCCCCCTGCAGTCCACCAGCAAACTTAACCTAACCTAACTCTGACCTAACCTAACTCGGACCTAACCTAACTCTGAAGTTTTTTTTTTTGCTCCCTTAACAACAATAGACAGTCAAAATAAAACAGACAAAACAAAGACAACGACCTAGAGTCAGCAATATGTTTTCAACGACCTGAAAGTGTCCTTACACAATACAATATCAAGCAATTATCAAGGTTGAAACAGTAGAGTGTTCAAAACAAACTTAAATAACAAAAATATGTCAATTCAAAACTTAAGAATAATTTTATCCCCGTGGGGGGACGTGAATTTTCCCGGTTGGGACTGTCCTTGTCTTTAAGGGATGTATACAGTCCCCAATCAATTCCTATAATTTAGAATTTAACAAAAAGAAATAAAAGTTTTTCTTCATACAAACTAATTCAATATTATTTAAATTTCTGAAACTTAATTTCTATTTTCTCTCCTTGGGGAGATGTAAATTTTCCCAATTGGGACTGTCGTTGTCTTTTGGGGATGTGTATTGTTCCTTATCAATTGTTATAATTTAAAATTTAAACAAAAAATAAAAAATTTTTGCTTCATACAAACTAATTCAATATTATTTATACTTCCAAAACTTAAATTTAATTTTCTCTCCTTGGGGAGATGTAAATTTTCCCAATTGGGACTGTCGTTGTCTTTTAGGGATGTATATTGTCCCTTATCAATTGCTATAATTAAAAATTCAAACGAAAACAAAAAAAAATTTGTTTCATACAAACTAAATCAGTCAAAATTAAATTATTGTAAACTTAAAAACTATTTTCCTGAGGGAATGCGGCTTCCTACAGGACCCCCTCTTTCGTGACTTGTTATATACCCTATCCTGGTCCGCAATCCAAAGGAATTTTTTAATTCGGACCACCCGGGCCAAAGTTGGGTTTTATCCCTTTTTTCTCCCGAACCTCTTCCCCAATGGTCCAAACTGGGGTGCCGGTGGTTGCTCCCTGCTAAAGGGATCCCGACCCCAAAAAAATTTTTGGAATCGGCCCAAACCAGGCCGAGCTGTAAGTGTTTCCTGGTTTTCTCCCCTTTTCCCGGGGACTCTTCCAGGAAACAGTCCAACTAGTGATGTTAAGGGGGGGGCCTCCACAAGGAGCTCCCGACTCCCGAATCCCGAGACAATAGGACCAACCAGTCCGGAGTTATTAATGTGGCAACGATGTTACGTCGCCACGTTTTTGGTCAAGTACGTTCTTTTTAATTTGATAAAATTTTGATATATTTAGTTTGTTAGGGATGGAAAATTTTTCAATTTTCCTCCCTTTAATTTTTCCGGGGTGCGATTATTGTGTCACACCTTCTGCCGAGTCCAACACAAAAAGTCCGGAGAGAATCGGCTCAGCCGATCCGGAGTTATTCGCGGTTTCCTTAAACACTGACCTATTAATTTGAAAAGTTTTATCGAAAATTGTCAATCTCACTTGGGATGGATAGTGTTCGTTACGGGGGGTCCAAAAATACCTCTGCCGGTCTGGACAGGCCACGAGTGTCCAAGTTATGGGGTCAGACGTGATCTGACCTGGTTTTAGATAACCCTTTTTTAAAAATTCCAGAGTCGTGACGTCACAAATTAATGTTTTAAGGTTATAGATGTTCACTACACTGTAGCTCTTCGGTTTCTCGACCGATTAGAGCCAGGAAGGTCTCAAAAGTTCCGCCTCGTCGTGCACTAATTAGTGATATGTATAATGAGGGGGTCAAAACACAACCCTTAGGGTTAGGGTGGTAAATGTATGTAAAGCTATAAGTCACTGTAAAAACAAACTAATGCACTAAATTTAAATCTAAAAACAGTATATGGTACAGTTCACCGTCACTCACGTTTTGTGTCTCTATCACTCTCCCGAGGGACCAGGATCTGGGACCTCAGCCTCCACACCCTTTTTAAAGAAAAAGGGGTGTCACTCCTGCAACTGTGGTCTCAAACTCTTGGGAGGGGTCTCAAGAGATAGGTATCCCCGAGACACACCCTCACACACTGGGGTCACTAACCAAAAATCCAAGTTTTTTGCAAAAATAAATGTCACTTTCACTTTTATTGTCAAATGATGCTATGTCCTATATCTCCCTAAGTCCTGGTCTGATCCCTACAATACGCACACCGTTTTAATCGTCTCGTCAGTGGGCAACTTTTAAGCTATCACCAGGGAATATCGGTGTGATGAAAAATTTTTTATCGACCACACCCTTTTGATAAAAACACTTGTAACTTTTTCAAAAAGCTTTGTAAAAATCTGAAAAGATCTAAAAAGGCGCAGACGTCTGAGATACACACTCTCACGGTTGAAAAACCGGAGGTTTTCAGCTAGTTTTGAAGTTACAAGTATCTTTCACTTCCGGTGAATTGTTTTGACCGAAAATTTTCGGTAAAAAGCACCACAACTTTGGTAATTGTCACTTTAAAAATCCGCGAATAGTCTTAAAATGTTCAGGCACTCTCTGCGCAACTTTCCACAGTTGAAAAACTGGGTGTCACAGATCTTAATCGTAAGATATAAGACTTTTAAAAAACACGGTCACTTTTGATGAAAAAACTTTTGTTTTTTTTCGCTGTAAAAACTAAAATAATGGTCCAAAATCCACGCAGTTTTTTGCTCTACGTTCGTCTCGCGACGGCGCATCTTTTGAGCTATCACTCTTAATTATCGGGGACACTTTGTCACACACACGAATTTTAAGGTACGGAGCTCGGAAAAAAAACGATGCTACAGGGTGTCTCAAAAGAAATTTTATATTTGTTTAGCTTACTGCGTGAACGCTGCGTACTTGAGGGGTGCGGGGGTTATGTCAATTGGTAGCTTGGCTCTTGGGGATTCAGTCGCTATGGAGCGTTTCTCGGGAGCAGACCGCGCGTTGTGCGTGCGAGAGTTTTACAAGAACGGTGATTCGACAACTGTCGCGCGTAGAAAATTCTGCAGTATTCGAGGTTTTCGCCACTTAAATGATGCGCCAAGCCTTCCTCTCATTCGACATTGGGTTAAAAAGTTTGAAGAGACTGGATCAACGCTGGATAAATCAAAATCCGGGCGACCTAGGTCATCAAGAACGGTAGAAAACGTGGAGAGTGTTAATCAATCTGTACGTGACGACCCGAGCCTTTCAATTCGGAAGCGCGCGAGTGCTTTAAATGTGCATAGATCATCATTACATCGCATTATGCACAAAGATCTAAAGCTGCACCCCTACAAAATTCAATTGGTGCAAGAATTAAAGCCCCAAGATGCCGGTCAGAGGCTTAATTTCGTAAATCAGATGATTGAGCGATTTTCAACGTTTACCAACATTTTGTTTTCGGATGAAGCTCATTTTCATCTTAATGGCCACGTAAATAAGCAAAACTGCCGCTACTGGAGTTCAGCCAATCCGAAACGCAAACATCAGAAACCCCTACACTCGCCTAAAGTGACCGTATGGGCTGCCATGTCGGCGCGAGGAATTATCGGCCCTTACTTTTTTGAAGACGAAATGGGGCGTACAGTTACAGTGAATTCAGAGCGTTATGTGGAGATGTTAGACAACTTCTTGGTACCTGAACTGCAAAACTTTCCTGGATATAACCAAAGAACATGGTTTCAACAGGACGGAGCAACTTCACACACGTCCAATATATCTCTGCCACGTGTTCGTGAAATTTTCTCAGGAAAATTGATCTCCCGGAGAGGTGACATAAATTGGCCTCCACGTAGCCCAGATTTAACCCCTATGGACTTTTTCCTATGGGGTTATCTTAAATCTAAAGTTTACGCCAATAAACCAACTTCACTGGCGCATTTGAAAGAAAATATCCGTCACGAAATGGCAGCCATCCCTCACTCCACCTGTCGAGCAGTCATAAGTAATTTTACTGTTCGATTAAATGAGTGCCAACAACGTGAGGGTTTACATTTAGACGATATTATTTTTAAGAAATGAATTCCCAAAAAGTGTATTTTAACAATAAATAAACATTTTTTCTATATACCGCTTCCTTTTTTTTTAATCAATCCACTAAATATGAAATTTCTTTTGAGACACCTTGTATCTCGGCGTCTAAGCGAATGAGACTCGTCGGAGTTAGGTTAGGTCAGAGTTAGGTCAACCTCTTCCAGGACACACCAGTTACTGACACGTGCGGCAACAGCAGGGGTAGCGAACGAAAGGTCCACTATCGGCTTCCCCCTGCAGTCCACCAGCAAACCTAACCTAACCTAACTCTGACCTAACCTAACTCGGACCTAACCTAACTCCGACCTAACCTAACTCTGAGCTTTTTTTTTTGCTCCCTTCTCAGGCGCAGAGTGGCAGACCTTGTGGTTTTATTCAGTTCGATTCCGACACACCACCCCGCCGCATACCTAGGCGGGGTGAGGGCCCGAGGGGGTTTCCACACGTAAAAAAAAAAGGTCAGAGTTAGGTTAGGTCGGAGTTAGGTTAGGTCAGAGTTAGGTCAACCTCTTCCAGGACACACCAGTTACTGACACGTGCGGCAACAGCAGGGGTAGCGAACGAAAGGTCCACTATCGGCTTCCCCCTGCAGTCCACCAGCAAACCTAACCTAACCTAACTCGGACCTAACCTAACTCCGACCTAACCTAACTCTGAGCTTTTTTTTTTGCTCCCTTCTCAGGCGCAGAGTGGCAGACCTTGTGGTTTTATTCAGTTCGATTCCGACACACCGCCCCGCCGCATACCTCGGCGGGGTGAGGGCCCGAGGCGGTTTCCACACGTAAAAAAAAAAGGTCAAAGTTAGGTTAGGTCGGAGTTAGGTTAGGTCAGAGTTAGGTCAACCTCTTCCAGGACACACCAGTTACTGACACGTGCGGCAACAGCAGGGGTAGCGAACAAAAGGTCCACTATCGGCTTCCCCCTGCAGTCCACCAGCAAACTTAACCTAACCTAACTCTGACCTAACCTAACTCTGACCTAACCTAACTCGGACCTAACCTAACTCTGAAGTTTTTTTTTTTGCTCCCTTCTCAGGCGCAAAGTGGCAGACCTTGTGGTTTTATTCAGTTCGATTCCGACACACCACCACGCCGCATACCTAGGCGGGGTGAGGGCCCGAGGGGGTTTCCACACGTAAAAAAAAAGATCAGAGTTAGGTTAGGTCAGAGTTAGGTCAACCTCTTCCAGGACACACCAGTTACTGACACGTGCGGCAACAGCAGAGGTAGCGAACGAAAGGTCCACTATCGGCTTCCTCCTGCAGTCCACCAGCAAATTTAACCTAACCTAACTCTGACCTAACCTAACTCTGACCTAACCTAACTCGGACCTAACCTAACTTCGACCTTTTTTTTTTTTTTTTACGTGTGGAAACCCCCTCGGGCCGTCACCCCGCCGGGATTTGCGGCGGGGCGGTGTGTCGGAATCGAACCGACTAAAACCACACGGTGTGCCAACTCTGCGCCTGAGAAGGGAGGGGTCCGGGATCGCTGTTATTAAAGCAAACCGGACCCCTCCCAGCGCCTGCCCGCACAGAAGCGGGCACCCTCTGCAGGTAAAACTCTCAAATTAGGCGACGCACGGCACACGCGTACGTCGCCCCTTCGCGGCTGGCCAATAAAGCGGATGCAGGGGAAAACCCGTCCCCACCATCCGCGGCCACACTCAGGGCGGCATGAGGCGCAGATGGGCGCGCCTCCGCCGCCCGGTTCGCCGGCGGCGGATCGGGTCCGAGTGGATATCTTCCTCCCGGGCCTTCTCCGCCGCCTTCTTCTGCGAAATTACGTCTTCGCAGAAGGATGCGACCGCGGTAAAACTGCTGTCGCCACCGGCCATGGAGCGTATGATGGCCGGTAGCGACAGATCTCCTCCGATGACTGCAGTGAGGGCTCGGCGCTGCTCCGCCCAGGCGGGGCAGAACTCCAGCGTATGCTGGGCCGAGTCCTCACTGCAGTCGCAGTGGTGGCAGGCGGGACTCAATTCCCTCCTAGCGACCGAGTGCAGGTACTTTCCGAAGCAACCATGCCCGGAAAGCACCTGCGTCAGCCGGAAGGAAAGGGTCCCGTGCTGCCGCCCTGCCCACTCGAGGATGACCGGCTGGAGCGCCTCCACGGTGGCAAAGCCAGCGCGTGGAGCCTCCAGCCGGGACGACCAACGAGCCATCGTGGCTCGGCGAGCGGCTTCACGCCAATCGCGTACCTCTTCGGGCGGAGGACGATACCCGTTCTCCGCCCGATATTCAGCCGCTCGCCGATAAACTTCGGCGAGCACTTCCGCCTCCAAATCCCACGGGGGTGTTCCGGCCAAGGCGCACGCCGCCTCCGTCGACACGGTGCGGTATCCGCGTATGGCTCTGACCGCCAATACCCTCTGAGGCCGCCAGAGGCGTGCCTTATTCTGGGCGGTCAGAGCCGGAACCTAACTTCGACCTAACCTAACTCTGAGCTTTTTTTTTTGCTCCCTTCTCAGGCGCAGCGTGGCAGACCTTGTGGTTTTATTCAGTTCGATTCCGACACACCGCCCCGCCGCATACCTCGGCGGGGTGAGGGCCCGAGGCGGTTTCCACACGTAAAAAAAAAAGGTCAGAGTTAGGTTAGGTCGGAGTTAGGTTAGGTCAGAGTTAGGTCAACCTCTTCCAGGACACACCAGTTACTGACACGTGCGGCAACAGCAGGGGTAGCGAACAAAAGGTCCACTATCAGCTTCCCCCTGCAGTCCACCAGCAAACTTAACCTAACCTAACTCTGACCTAACCTAACTCGGACCTAACCTAACTCTGAAGTTTTTTTTTTTGCTCCCTTCTCAGGCGCAAAGTGGCAGACCTTGTGGTTTTATTCAGTTCGATTCCGACACACCACCACGCCGCATACCTAGGCGGGGTGAGGGCCCGAGGGGGTTTCCACACGTAAAAAAAAAGATCAGAGTTAGGTTAGGTCAGAGTTAGGTCAACCTCTTCCAGGACACACCAGTTACTGACACGTGCGGCAACAGCAGGGGTAGCGAACGAAAGGTCCACTATCGGCTTCCCCCTGCAGTCCACCAGCAAACCTAACCTAACCTAACTCTGACCTAACCTAACTCGGACCTAACCTAACTCCGACCTAACCTAACTCTGAGCTTTTTTTTTTGCTCCCTTCTCAGGCGCAGAGTGGCAGACCTTGTGGTTTTATTCAGTTCGATTCCGACACACCACCACGCCGCATACCTCGGCGGGGTGAGGGCCCGAGGCGGATTCCACACGTAAAAAAAAAAGCTCAGAGTTAGGTTAGGTCGGAGTTAGGTTAGGTCCGAGTTAGGTTAGGTTAGGTTAGGTTAGGTTAGGTTAGGTTAGGTTAGGTTAGGTTAGGTTAGGTTAGGTTAGGTTAGGTTAGGTTAGGTTAGGTTAGGTTAGGTTAGGTTAGGTTAGGTTAGGTTAGGTTAGGTTAGGTTAGGTTAGGTTAGGTTTTTTTTTTTTTTTTTTTTTTTTTTTTTTTTTTTTTTTTTTTTTTTTTTTTTTTTTTTTTTTTTTTTTTTTTTTTTTTTTTTTTTTTTTTTTCTGCTTTTCCCCTCACATAATTAGGGACCTTGTGTATCTATTTTTATATAGTGCAAGTGTGATGACGACTTATAATTTAATATATATGTATACATAATATATTTAAGATGTTCGGATATATGTATTCGGCATCTACAGTTGTCGAACCCATACATTCGCCCACCCTTTACATCTGTCTATTTGTGTTCTGTCTTATTTCTTACATTTTGTTTCGTGTCTGTCTACCATCTACAATTTTCATACATGTGTTATTTATTATTTTGTTCCTTTGTTAATATTTTTCAAAGAAAAAGAACAAAATTTTTTCCAACTAATTATTTTTAGGCGGTCACCCATCCTAATACCGACCGCGCCCGATGTTACTAGTTTAATGGCAATAAAAAATACAAAAAACAATTTCCGGGCGGTCACCCATCCAAATTCCGACCTCACCCAATGTTGCTTAACCTTAGGTGAGGTCGGATCCGCCATTTCAACTGTTTTAATTATTTTAGTATATATTTCTTTACTTGTACTTCTGATTTTTTGTTTACATTACTTGTTATTTATACATATTTCAATTTTTTACAATATTTATTTATTTATATAAACTTTTGGTCTTTATATTTAAATTTACTATTTTTATTTATTTCTATTCTTTACCATATATTAAATTTCTTAATAAAAAAACAACAAAAATATTTTTTTCGGACGGTCACCCATCCAATTCCGACCTCACCCAATGTTGCTTAACCTTAGGTGAGGTCGGAATTTGCCATTTCAACTGTTTCAATTATTTTAGTATATAATTCTTTACTTGTACTTCTAATTTTTTGTTTACATTACTTGTTTTTTATACATATTTCAATTTTTTACAATATTTATTTATTTATATGTATTTCTAGTCTTTATATTTAATTTACTATTTTTATTTATTTCTATTCTTTACCATATATAAAATTTCTCAATAAAAAACAACAAAAATAATTTTTCGGGCGGTCACCCATCCAAGTTTCGACCTCACCCAATGTCGCTTAACCTGGTGGTCGTTGATTGTCATTCATACATTTTAAATTTTTATAACACATATATATTTATTTATTTATATTTCCAATTTTTTACTTATATTACTTGCTACTTATACATATTTCAATTATTTACAATATTTATCTACTTATATATACTTCTAGTTTTTATATTTAAATTCACTATTTTATTAATTTCTATTCCTTACAATGTATAATTTTCCTTAATAAAAACATCAAAAACAAATATGACAAACAATAACAAAAACAGTACACAGGCGGTCACCCATCCATGTAGTGACCTCACCCAACGTTGCTTATCTTAAATATTTATTTTGTAAAATTCCATCTAGGCGGTCACCCATCCAATTGTTGGCCCCGCTCAATGTTACTTAACTTTAGTTATTATTTTATACAATTCTAGTTATTTATCATTTACAATTACTATTTATATTTCTATTTTTAAGGTATATATTTATATGTAATATATTTAATATGTTCAAATGTGTGTACACAGCGTATACTTAATTTCTTTGTACACACATTTGTCCATCTACATGATTCTATAATTTATCTAATTACTATTGTTTGTCATTTCATTTTCCATGTTGTTGCGCCGCCATCTTTGCACTAACAAGGATCGGCGTGTTTTTTCCATCTTTACTTAATCTGTCTATATCTTAGAAATCTTATCCATATGCACCACACTTATACATCTATCGTTATCTATTGTTCTTTACTGTCTATTATTTACATATATTGCATATAAATATTCATTACTTATTTCACATTTACATATTTAAGTTTCCATACAATATATTTTACTTTTGAGCCTAATATTTTTGTCATGGCAGCAAGTACCACTTATTTTTATGTTAAATTTTTGCGCCTGTCTATTTTATTAGATCATTTTGTGATGTAATGGGACACTCTATAATTTGTTCTAGGTACCCAACCCAGGCACCTCACACACCATCCCCAGTTTCCTCAGGAAGACCCGGCCTCCAGGACACGTATTTGTGTATAGTATCTTTGTTTTTGTGTGCATGTTTTTGTGTTCTGTATATGTGTGTTTCCTTTCGCAATTCACTCTTCCTTTATATCATTCTGTTAACAAATAATATATATGTTCCAATATATATTATTGTTACTTACTTGTTTGTGAATTGTTTCAATCCATGTTTGTATGTTAAATAATGTAATCTAGTGTTTATTGTTTGTGTGCATGTTTTGATATCTTCCTATATTTTTAAAATATATTCTTTATATCTATGTTTGTTTATGTGTGTCTTTGTGTAGTGTGTATCTGTGTGTGGGTGTGTCAGGGATATGCCGTGGTCTCTCTTGCCAAGTAGTCCCACTTGGCACGAGTGGGGCATTCAGCGCTAAAGGCGTTGTGGCCGGCGTCCCGCAGCCCAGAGTGCGAGCAGTTGCAACACTGCGGTACGGAGCCCGCACCATAGTCTGCGCAGTCCTTGCGCAAGTGCGGGCCCCCACAATGACTACATCTGTCCGCACTCTCGGTGCAGAACTTCCGGCCATGGCCGAACGCCAGGCATTTTGTGCATTGGATGAGCGGCGTCTGGTCCTCCACCCTGACCCTCTGTAGGCCCAGGTAGAGTACCCCCGCCGCCGTCATCCTTTGCCATGCCTTTGGTGCCACCTGGAGGACGATGTGAGAAGTCCCCGGGTTTCTTGTCCTTTTACGGTACTTTATTTTGGCCTCCCTCTCCTCTTGTGGTAGGCCCATGAAGATATCCGCGTTCTGGGTGTGTAGGGCGGACAGCATGTGGTCGTCGTCGTTCTCCGCATGGACATCCTTGAGGACGACCAGCGGGTCCTTGTTCCTCATGGGCTCTACCACAAGCCCTTTGCCTTTGTTTTTAATTTGGGTTTGTACCCTCGCCAACTCCTCTTTCGTGTCGCATCCCAGGATGACGACACTGTTTTTCGCCTTCCTGGCTTTAGATATTTTTAGGCCAGTACGCCTGGCGTCGACCGCCTTCTCCACTCTGGTGAACACCTCTCCGGCCGTCTCCTGTCTATCCTCAGAGGTGACAGCCAAAGAGTGGAGTGCCGGCCGGCGCCGGGGTCTGGCCGCTGCGACGCTGGCGTATGACTGGGAGGTGGTTTCCTGGGCTCTCTGGCTCGGGGGGTCCAATCCCTTCAAGGCGATGCTGATGTGCTCCTTGGTCTCGACGATGACGTCCCTAGCGACAGTCCCAATATGATCCTCTATTTGGGACTGCGCACGCACCATCAGAGCCTCGGTCGCCTTGTCGGAATCGTTCTGTACCCTTTCTATCATACTTTGGATGCCTTCTGCTACGCCGAGGCCATGGCCTTCGAGTTCGGCGTTGAGTTCTTCTAGGTCTCCTTTGGTCTTTTGGTATCCTTCTCTAATCCATTCATGTATGTTGGATTCCATTTCTCCCAGTCTGGCCATCATCTTTTCCAGCTGTGCCGAGGGCGCGGCCGCCGCGACGGCTTCATCCCTTACGGGAGGTGTAGCCGCGGCCGCCGCACCCGCGGTGTCGGACGCCGCCCCCTCCGAGCTCTTCATCCTCCTGCTGAGCTCAAAGGTTAGGTTAGGTTAGGTTAGGTTAGGTTAGGTTAGGTTAGGTTAGGTTAGGTTAGGTTAGGTTAGGTTAGGTTAGGTTAGGTTTTTTTTTTTTTTTTAATAAATTATTACTCTTCTATTTATCCCCTGCCATGAGAAAAGGCAGAGACTTCCATTTCTAAATTTTGGTAATACGTCATTTTTTATTTTGATTCTAAATATTTGGCCGAATGGTTTTTTAAGTTTTGAATTTATTTAATCATTTCATTTTAATTTGGTACCGTAACTGGTTGCCTATCTTCAATAGGCAGCAGTGTTCGGTCTTCAGTTTCCTAATTTTTATTTCTTAATATAGTTTTATTCCCTATTGCTTCTAAATATTTTATAAAATGCCCCCTGGTTTTCTTATTTTCGATTAGTAATTTAAATTCTCCCTTCCTAATTTTGATTTCTAAATTTTCTTCCAGGTTGAATCTCTCCATACAAAAGACCGGGCAGTCTGCAACTACGTGCTCCACTGTTTCTTCCTGTGCCGGATCGCAGATGCACGCTGGGCTCTCCTTACACCTAAAACGATATAGGTATGCGGAGAATCCACCGTGCCCCGTAAACATTTGGACCAGCACAGGAGTGAGCGCAATTTTCTTAATGAGTGCGTGGGCCTCCAACGCATCCGGAAAAAACAATTTTGTTGTCCCCGCCGTTGTCTCAGACTTGTATCTCCTGTTCCATTCGTCAAGCGTCTCCAAACGGATTTGACGCTTGACGAATGAAACAGGGCATAGATCGTAATCTGGTTTCCTCTTTACGCCCACCGCGGCCTCCTTCGCGAGAACGTCCGCCCTCTCGTTCCCCTCCAACCCCACATGCGCCTTGATCCAAAAAATGTTTATGATTTTTTGTGAATTTTTTGCTGTTGTTAAATTCTTTTTAATTTTTATCGCCAGGGGATGGAGGGAACCGGGGCCCGCGACCGTCTCCAACGCCGCTCTGGAGTCGCAGTAGACATTTACGTGTCCTTTTAGTTGCAGGGACAACTCCACCGCTCGATGCAGAGCCAGCAGCTCCGCCTGGTAAACCGTGCAGAAGGACTCCAGCTTCAACTTCTGCGTTTTGCGCTCTACGCCTCTCTCCCACAGAGACAACGCTGCACCCACTTTACCCTCGATTTTACTGCCGTCAGTAAATATTTCACTGACGGCCGGGTCCGGCTGGGGTAGTTCTGCACGGTTCACCACCAAGCCATACACGAATCTTATTTGCTCAGCGGGGTGCGGTACGGTGAGTATGCTTACAGGTGCCTCGATCTGCCGGTCTCCCAACACCCGCCGGGAGTGGCCCCGCTTTACTTCGTAAAGCGAGGCCGCCTCCTTGATTCTCAGATCCAGGGGTAAGAGCCCAGAGAGTATTAGGGACGAATTTAGAGAGACGGTCCTGTAAGCCTTCACCAACTTTTGCACAAAACCGCGCTGAACAACGTCAAGCTGTTTGCGGACCCCTACCTTATCAGCTGTCGGTGCCCACACACTGGCCACATACATTATTGTGGGCTCCACTACCGCGCTGTAAATGGATCTGATCACCGCCGGCGACAGCCCCCACCGCACCTTTGCTGCTCTCGACAATCGACGATAGAGACTGAGGGCTTTGTGGCACACGTTTTTAACGTGGGTGTTAAAAGTTAATCCATCGTCGATTGTCAGGCCCAGCACTTTTACTTCCTTCGATAGGCCCACGGGGACCCCGCCCATGACCAGCCTTGGGGGGTCGAACTTCAGTTTTTTAGTGACCACCATTGCATTCGTTTTGTGGGGTGCAAACCTAAGCTTATTTTCCACCCCCCAAGCCCGGACAAGTTCGAGGACCCCGTTGGCTCTCTCCTGTACTTGGCTGCCGCTGTCACCGGCGACGACCAGCACCACGTCGTCCGCAAAGGCTTGGCAGTGGATGCCCTCGCCCTCAATCTGCTTCAAGAGGGGGTCCAACAGAATGTTCCAAAAAGTTGGGCCCCCTATCGAACCTTGCACGCAACCTTTTGTGGTCGCCCTGACGCTCTCTGCTCCGGCGTACCTGAGGACTACCTTCCGGTCTTGCAGGTAACTGTCCACAACTCGCCGCAGGTTGATTGGGCATCCTGTTTCCGCCAGTCTGCACCTGACAGCGGGCCACCAGGCCCCGTCGAAGGCTCCCTCTATGTCCAAGGATATTAATACTGATAGTTTTTTGTTTATTATGTTATTCCTGAGGTGATTTATTAGGACATAGAGGGAGTCCTCGGCGCTACGCTGGGGCACAAACCCAAACTGGCGGGGGCTCATTGTGGGCAGAATATGCCATCTAATTCGCCTGATCAGCATTTTTTCATAGATCTTCCCAAGGACAGACAAAAGCCCAATCGGTCTGTACGACTTGGGAAGAGTGTAGTCCGTTTTACCGGGCTTGCGCAGGACAACCACTACTGCCTCCTTCCATCTCGTGGGGAAGTAGGACAAACTGAGACAGCGGTTTAGCAGGGCGAGAGTCAGATCTGGGAGGGCGGCTACGGCCGCACAACAGATATCCGCCGTGAGTCCGTCTCCACCCGGAGCCTTCCTGGGGTTAAAACTGGACGCAGACCATTTCAGCTCCTCCGCCGTGAATGGCGGGTCGCACATACCACTATGTTCACCAACATTCACCCTGTTCACACTGTTGGCCATCTCTCTGATGGCCTTGTGGCCCGCGTTATCCTCTTCTGGGTTATCCTCCGGGTAGAACGTCTCCGCTAAAAATTTGGCGGAGTCTTCGCCTTCTAAGGCCTTCCCATTTTTTATTAACGGCAGGTCTTCCTGTCTATCCGTTGTGCGGCCTATAACCCTATAAATGCTGTCCCACATTGACTCCCTGTCCTGCCTCCCACAAAACTCTATCCAACTGGCGGTCTGGGCCTTCTGCACCTCCTTTAAGTACTGCTCTTTATACGTCACATATTGCTCCACCACCCATTTTCGCCTCACTGGTGCTGCACACTTTATCCTTCTTTTCCTCCTCACCACTTCCCTCTTCATTTCGTAGAGCTTCTGGTTCCACCAGGACAATCCCGCTCTTTTGTTGTTTTTAATAATTGGTATGTTTTCTTTGCAGGTTTTCAAAATTATGTTAGTGTAGTTATCTATTGTTTCTTCTAGTTTTTGTGTGTTTTCTAAATTGTTTATTTGTAATTCAGTTAAATTTTGTTCAATGCACAGTTGGGTCAGTTTCTCATGAAACTGACCCCAATTTGCCTTTTTTGTATTAAATATTCTAGTTGTCCTTTTAATTTCTACGTTTTCTGATTTTTGTCTATTTATTTCGAACCGGATTGTCCTGTGGTCAGAGCTTGTGAGGTCATCTAATCGCCAATTCTCCAATTTTCCCAATAGGTGTGTGGAGCAAGACGTGACGTCAACAACACTAGTGAGCCGCCTACCACCTCTGACGGTGTCAAAGGTAGGCTCCGACCCTTGGTTCACCACATGAAGCCCAAGATCCTCAAGTGCTTCCGCAATTGCCTCTCCCCTCCGGTCCGTGTCTCCACTTCCCCACCAGATGTTTCTTGCATTAAAGTCTCCTCCGAGTATCACGTCTCTCAAGCCAATCCCCTCAACTGCTTTCCGCACGACTTCTAGCTGCGGTTCAATGGGCTGATCCCCTTCGATGTATACCGATACCACCCCCATTTCCCACGTCTGGGTTTTGAGCTTTACTGAAATCACGTTCTCGCTTGTGACAGTGGGGATCTGGGTGGCACCGATAGTATCATCGAGGAGAAGTATCGCTGCCTTGTTTACTCTGTCCGTCTTTCGACTACATTGCAGGACCCTTACTCCGGCGTACTGCTTCATTTCGCCTATGCTGCCAATGTAGGGCTCCTGGACTAGAGCAAAAGCGATACGTCTCCTCGACATTTCGACGATAAGCTCGTCCGTCGCAGTCCGACAACGCTGCAGATTTTTTTTTTTTTTTTTTTTTGAAGCAGGCACCCGCCATCGCAGGGTGTTACTGCCTATGCGCTTTTCCCCTTACTTAATAAGAGACCTTTTTTATCTTTGTTTTTTTTATTTTATAGTGCAAATGTATTGTGTGATGTCGTTATATTTTAATATATATGTATATATAATATATTTATAATGTTCAAATATATGTGTACAGCACATTTACAATTGATGTACATATACATTCGCTCATCTTTATTGTTCCAAATATTTATTTACAATTTGTTTACATTAACTTATATTGTATCCATTTCTTTTTTTGCTATATTTTTTCCATACATGTGTTATGTTCAATTTATTTCTATGTGTATTTCCAATTTTAACAAAAAATTTTCAACTAATTATTTTTAGGCGGTCACCCATCCTAATACCGACCGCGCCCAATGTTACTAATTTAATGGCAATAAAAAAATACAAAAAAAACAATTTCCGGGCGGTCACCCATCCAAATTCCGACCTCACCCAATGTTGCTTAACCTTAGGTGAGGTCGGAATCCTCCATTTCAACTGTTTCAATTACTTTATTATGTATTCCTTTATTTATACTTCTGATTTTTGTTTACATTACTTGTCATTTATACATATTTCAATTTTTTACAATATTTATTTATTTATATAAACTTCTAGTCTTTATATTTAAATTTACTATTTTTATTTATTTCTATTCTTTACCATATATAAAGTTTCTTAATAAAAAACAACAAAAATAATTTTTTCGGGCGGTCACCCATCCAATTCCGACCCCACCCAATGTTGCTTAACCTTAGGTGAGGTCGGAATCCGCCATTTCAACTGTTTCAATTATTTTAGTATATATTTCTTTACTTGTACTTCTGATTTTTTGTTTACATTACTTGTTATTTATACATATTTCAATTTTTTACAATATTTATTTATTTATATGTATTTCTAGTCTTTACATTTAATTTACAATTTTTATTTATTTCTATTCTTTACCATACATAAAATTTCTCAATAAAAAACAACAAAAATAATTTTTTCGGGCGGTCACCCATCCAAGTTTCGACCTCACCCAATGTCGCTTAACCTGGTGGTCGTTAATTGTCATTCATACATTTTAAATTTTTATAACACATATATATTTATTTATTTATATTTCCAATTTTTTACTTACATTACTTGCTACTTATACATATTTAAATTTTTTACAACATTTATTTGCTTATATATACTTCTAGTTTTTATATTTAAATTCACTATTTTATTCATTTCTATCCTTAATGTATAATTTTCCTTAATAAAGACATCAAAATAAATATGACAAATTAATAACAAAAACAGTACACAGGCGGTCACCCATCCAAATAGTGGTCCCGCCCAACGCTGCTTAACTTTGTATATTTAATTGTCCCTTGTTATCTATTATTCCTTATTTTTGCTAATTTAAATGTACTACATATATATTTCCATTTATTACACCACATTTGTATTGTTATATTGTTCTCATGTTAGTCCAACCATTTGTTGTTGTTTACCTTTTGTCTTACTTTCCGTTGCTAGGCAACGGAGAATAAGACAAAAGGCTGTGCACTCTCATCTGCGCTAACATGGATCCATGTGTCATTTGTTCCATTTTTAATTTGTTTATATTACACAATTCTCTTAGGTTAGCACTATATTTATATGTCTATTGTCCCTTATTAATCCTTATTATCACTTATTTATATATTCCACTTATATATATCTACTATTTTCGCTGTATTTCATACTTATATTTTCCATACAATTATTTCTCTATTTACATCCTATAATTTTTGCCTTAGCAATTTTATTTTTGTTTAATAAACGCCTGTCATTTTTATGGTAGCTTAGTATTTTTGTGGGACGCTCGGAGATTTCTCCCAGGCTCCTCACACATCGCCACCCAGTTTAATCAGGAAGACCAGGCCTCCACGACACGTATTTGTGTATAGTCTGTTTGTTTTAGTGTGCATGTTTTTGTGTTCTGTACATGTGTGTTTCCCTCCACAGTTCACTCCTTCCTTTATAACATTCCTTAACAATTAATATATATGTAATAATATATATTATTGCTACTTTCTTATTTGTGAACTGTTTCAGTCCATGTTTGTATGTTAAATTAATGTAATCTAGTGTTTATTGTTTGTGTGCGTGTTTAGATATATTCCTATATTTTTAAAATATATTCTTTATATCTATGTTTGTTTATGTGTGTCTTTGTGTAGTGTGTATCTGTGTGTGGATGTGTCAGGGATAAGCCGTGGTCTCCCTTGCCAAGTAATCCCACTTAGCACGGGTTTGGCATCCGGCGCTAAAGGCGTTGTGGCCGATGTCCCGCGACCCGGAGCGCGAGCAGTTGCAACACTGCGGTACGGAACCCGCACTGTAATCTGCGCAGTCCTTGCGCAAGTGCGGGCCCCCACAATGACTACATCTGTCCGCGCTCTCGGCGCAGAACTTCCGGCCATGGCCGAATGCCAGGCACTTTGTGCATTGTATTAACGGAGACTGGTCCTCCACCCTGACCCTTTGTAGGCCCAGGTAAAGTGCTCCAGCCTCCGTCATTTTCTGCCATGCCTTGGGTCCCACCTGGAGGACGATGTGCGAGGTCCCCGGATTCTTCGTTCTTTTACGGTATTTTATTCTGGCCTCCCTCTCCTCTTGTGGTAGGCCCATGAAGATATCCGCGTTCTGGGAGTATAGGGCGGTCATCATGTGGTCGTCGTCGTTCTCCGCATGGACATCCTTGAGGATGACCAGCGGGTCCTTGTTCCTCATGGGCTCTACCACAAGCCCTTTGTTGCTATTTTCAATTTGTTTTCTAAGCCTGGTGGCCTCCATCTCTGTGTCACAGCCCAGGATGACCTTGCCATTTTTGGCCTTGCGGGCCTTGGCTATTTTCAGGCCAGTACTCCTGGCGTCGACCGCCTTCTCCACCCTGGCGAGTACCTCTCCGGCCGTCTCCTGCTCATCCTTTGAGGTAACCGCCACCGAGTGAAGAGCCGGTCGGCGCCTGGGTCTGGCCGCTGCGACACTGGCGTAGGACTGGGGGGTGGGTTCAGCAGCTCCATGGCCACGGGAAGACAGCTCATCCAGAGCGGCGCCGAAGTGCGTCTTCGTCTCTACAACTATGTCCCTGGCGACAGTCCCAATATGGTCTTCTAATTGGGACTGCGCACGCACTATCAAGGCCTCGGTCGCCTGATCGATCTCGACTTGCGTCGTCTCGATCTTACTCTGGAAGAGCTCCATCGCGGCCGTTTCCCTACCATCGCACTCCGCGCCAAGGGACTGGATCTCTTCTTTTAGGCTCGTCTGAGCGTTGGTGATCCACTTGGAGATGTTTTCTTCCATCTCCCCCAGTCTGGCCAGTATGGTCCCCTCCTGAGTCGTGGGCGCGGGCGCCGCGGCCATTTCCTCCATCACAGGATATGCCCCCGCGGCCGCCGCGCCAACAGATCCGGAAGCCGCCCGCTCCAGGTCCTTCATTCTAACGCTGGCCTCGAAGAGCAGCCTCATACTTCTGTCGGATATGTCCTCCAGGAAGGTCTTTATATCTCTCCTCATTTGAGGGTATTCTAGGACCTTCAAGGGTATTTGTTCGAAGGCCCACATGATCTCCTGGAGGAGCTGGTCGTTTGTTTTTGGGGCGTAGGCATTCTTTGCCGAGGCCATTTTATACGTCTCCATATTTTCTAATGACCTCCTTTTCGCTCCTGGCCTCTTAATGAAGGTCCTGGCGGCGCTTGCAACAATCGAGGGTGAGGTGTTGGGGCTAGGAGAGGCCCGTTTCCCGGCGACCGCGGATGTAAGTGGTGTCTGATACATGTTTTTGTGTGGGGAAAATTGTCAATTCTAAAATTAATATATTTCACCCTGTATAGCGGGGTGAGTTATCGTTAATTAACCCTGTAAATTGGGGTATAAGTCTAATATAGTCACAACACAAGTACACACAAAATCAGTCAATAAATTACAAAAATAAAAAACTTTACTTAAAATTTTTCAGATATAAAACTTAATATTAATTTATTCCCCTATAAGGGGGCGTAAATTTTCCCAATTGGGGCTGTCGTTATGTTAATGGGATGTATACAGTCCCGTATCAGTTATAATAATTCTAAAATTTTAATAAAAATAAAAAAAATTATGTTTCCTACAAACTAATTCCAATTAAATTAAATTATTGTAAACTTAAAATTAATTATCCTGATGGATTGCGACTTCCCACAGGACCCCTCTCTGTCGTGACGGGTTGTTAACCCTATCCCGAGCCGCAATCCAAAAGAATTTTCCGAATCGGATCACCCAGGCCAAAGTTGGTTTCTCCTCCCTTTTCTTCCCGGACCTCTTCCCTGTCGGCCCAATTGGAGATGTCGGCAGTTGCCCTTTGCTAAGGGGATCCCGACCCCAAAGAAATTTCTGGATTCGGCCTAAACCGAGCCGAGATATTTAATTTTCCTGGTTTTTTCCCTTTTTACGGGGACTCTTCCAGGAAAAGGTCCAGTTAGTGTTGTCAATGGGGGGGTCTCCACTAGGAGCTCACGATTTCCGATTTTCAGGAGAATCGGTCCAGCCAGTCCGAAGTTATTAGTGAGGCAACGATGTTGCGTTACCTCGTTTTAAGTCAAGTACGTCCGCTTTTTAACGGTATATTTTAATTTTATTTATTTTGTTTGGGATGGAAAATTTTCCAATTTTCCTCCCTTTAATTTTTCTGGGGTGCGCTTATTGTGGCACACCCTCTGCCGAGTCCAACACAAAAAATCCGGAGAGAATCGGCTCAGCCGATCCGGAGTTATTAGCGGTTTCCTCAAACACTGACCTATCGAATTGGAAAGTTTTATCGAAAATTGTTAATCTCACTTGGGATGAATAGTGTTTATTACGGGGAGCACAAAAATACCCTTGCCGGTCTGAACAGGCCACGGGTGTCCGAGTTAAAGGGTCAGACGCGATCTGACCTGGTTCGTCGATAACCCTTTTCACAAATTCCAATGTCGTGACGTCACACTGTTTTAAAATGTTTTCCAGAATGTTCCCTACCCTGTATCTCCTCGGTTTCTCAACCGAATTGAGCCAGAGAGGTCTTAAAAGTTCCGTCTCGTCGTGCACTAATTAATGATATGTTGGGTGAGGGGGTAAAAACACTACCCTTAATGTTAGGGTGGTAAATGTATATAAAACTAAAAGTCACTGTAAATAATAAACTAGTGCACTAAATTTAAATCTAAAAACAGTATATGGTACAGTTCACCGTCACTCACGTTTTGTGTCTCTATCACTCTCCCGAGGGACCAGGATCCGGGACCTCAGCCTCCACACCCTTTTTAAAGAAAAAGGGGTGTCACTCCTGCAACTGTGGTCTCAAACTCTTGGGAGGGGTCTCAAGAGATAGGTATCCCCGAGACACACCCTCACAAAGCTGAACACACTGGGGTCACTAACCAAAAATCCAAGTTTTTTGCAAAAAATAAATGTCACTTTCACTTTTATTGTCTAATGATGCTATGTCCTATATCTCCCTAAGTCCTGGTCTGATCCCTACAATACGCACACCGTTTTAATCGTCTCGTCAGTGGGCAACTTTTAAGCTATCACCAGGGAATATCGGTGGTGATGAAAAATTTTTATCGACCACACCCTTTTGATAAAAACACTTGTAACTTTTTCAAAAAGCTGTGTAAAAATCTGAAAATGGTCTGAAAAGGCGCAGACGCCTAAGATACACACTCTCACGGTTGAAAAACCGGAGGTTTTCAGCTAGTTTTGAAGTTACAAGTATCTTTCACTTCCGGTGAATTGTTTTGACCGAAAATTTTCGGTAAAAAGCACCACAACTTTGGTAATTGTCACTTTAAAAATCCGCGAATAGTCTTAAAATGTTCAGGCACTCTCTGCGCAACTTTCCACAGTTGAAAAACTGGGTGTCACAGATCTTAATCGTAAGATATAAGACTTTTAAAAAACACGGTCACTTTTGATGAAAAAACTTTTGTTTTTTCGCCTGTAAAAACTAAAGTAATGGTCCAAAATCCACGCGGTTTTTTGCTCTACGTTCGTCTTGCGACGGCGCAACTTTTGAGCTATCACTCTTAATTATCGGGGACACTTTGTCACACACACGATTTTTAAGGTACGGAGCTCGGAAAAAACGATGCTGCCTCGGCATCTAAGCGAATGAGACTCAACGCTGCAGATTGGCCTGAACGACGTGATACCTCCTATGGTTAGGTTAGGTTAGGTTAGGTTAGGTTAGGTTAGGTTAGGTTAGGTTAGGTTAGGTTAGGTTAGGTTAGGTTAGGTTAGGTTAGGTTAGGTTAGGTTAGGTTAGGTTAGGTTAGGTTAGGTTAGGTTAGGTTAGGTTAGGTTAGGTTAGGTTAGGTTAGGTTAGGTTAGGTTTTTTTTTTTTTTTTTTTTAACGTGGGGACTGCATTTACGCACTTCGCTCGCCCACCGCGGGGGCGATGGGTCCGCTTCGTGTGGGACTCCTGGCCTCCGGAAGGGGGGGGGGGGGCCAGACTACCCACTAAACCCCACGTGTTCCTCTTCGCCTAGTGCCGAGCCGCGAGATACTCAATTTGGAGTGCTCACCGCGACCCGGCTAGGAGCGCCCTTGCAGGCTCGCCTCGGGGGGGGGCCAGATCGTTGGGGCCCCCCTGACCTTAGAGTTGGTATGCGCCCCCGGAACAACAAGGGCGCATCCGCCACGTGGCTGGGGGCGGCAGGTCCCCCGACCCACCGCCCATGGCAACTCTCAGTCGGGGCCACGGGCGAACACTTGACGCCGGCGACCCCTCGCTGGGGGCCTGCGGGGCGGGAGAGTGAGCCCAGCTCGCTCCCGCTCCCGCAGGGCCTCTCTCTTGGCCGTCATCACCTCGCTGGCAAACGAGGCGATGGCGGCCCAGCACCGGTCGCTGCCGGCCATGGCTTCCACGATGGCCGGCAGCGAGAGATCAGCGCCGATGACGCTCGTCAGGGCCGCTCTTTGCCCGTCCCATGCTTCGCACACGGCCCGGGTGTGATGGGCCGTGTCGGGGTCGCCGCTGGTGCAGTTGCGGCACCGGGGCTCCGATTCTACCCCCACAACTTCCCACAGGTACTTGGCGAAGCAGCCGTGACCCGTGAGAAGTTGGGTGAGGTGATACGTGGGAGCCCCATGACCCCCCTCCACAAACTGTCGCAGGACGGGCCGAGCGGCCCTAACGAACGCCGTCGGTCTCCCTTCCATTCTGGCAGCCCACGTCCGGAAGAGATCGTCGCGAGCCTCCTGCCTCCAGCGCTCGATCTCCTCCGGAGGCGGGCATCCACCAGCTCGCCGAATCAGGGCGCCCTCCTCGTACACCCTTTTGAGGACGCCGGCCTCGAGATCCCAGGGGATACTGCCCGCCAGGACGCACGCCGTCTCGTAGGAGACGGTGCGGTACGCCCGTGCGGCCCTCTGCGCGATGGCCCGCTGCGGACGACGCAGCAGGGCAACGTTAGCCGGGCAGAGTGCCTCCGCCCAGATAGGCGCTCCGTAGAGCGCCTTAGAGCGCACCACACCGTCGTAGAGACGGCGGCAGGCAGACCCCGGTCCTCCTACGTTGGGGAGCAGCTGCGAGAGCATTCCGGCAAACGCTAGCACCTTCGGCGCCAGCTGCCGGAAATGTTCCGCAAACCCCCACCGACCGTCGAGAACCAGCCCCAGATACTTGAGGCTGCGGCCGACGGCGATGGAGGTGCCCCCCACCACGATCGTGGTGTCTCGAGGCGGCGTCTGCCGAGGCCCATGGAAGAAGAGGGCCTCGGACTTCTCGAGGGCGACATGGAGGCCCAGCGCACTGATTCGGCGCACCACTTGAGCGACGCCTGCCGTCGCTAGGACGGCGGCGTCGCGGAACGTGGGGCCCCGCGCGGTCACTAGGGTATCGTCGGCGTAACAAAGTACGCCGACTCCCCGAAGAGTAGCACCGCGCAGGACCCAGTCGTACCCGATGTTCCACAGGAGCGGCCCAAGTACCGACCCCTGTGGAACACCACACCTCATAGCCTTGCGGACCACTCCGTCTCGGCCCGAGTACGTGATGACCCGGTCCACGAAGTAGTCCGCAAGGATTCGCCTGAGGTACCACGGTACGTTGTGGTACCTCAGGGCCTCGGCGATTGTCTGCCAGGGGAGGGTGTTGAAGGCGTTGGCGATGTCGAGCGACACGGCCAACAACACCCCGCCCCCGGCGATCGCCTCATCGACGCTGCCCCGCAGTCGGGAAACGGCGTCAAGAGTCGACTTCCCGCGACGGAAGCCGAACTGACCGTCGCTGAGATCGGGCCCCGCCCCCTCCAGGTGCTTGACGAGACGCGCAGCGAGCACTCGCTCAAACATTTTGCACGTCTCGTCGAGCAGTACGATGGGGCGGTAGGCCGACGGTGCCTCAGCTGGGCGCCCGTGCTTTCTAATCAGCACGAGCCGTCCGGTCTTCCATCGCCGCGGGAATCTCCCCGACGCCACACACTCCGACATGAGGGACAGCGTCTCCTCCTCGAGTGCCGGCATCGCTAAGGCGACGACCTTCCCAGGGATGCCGTCCGGGCCCGGGGCGCGTTTCCTGACTTTGAGGGCCAGGATCGCCGCCCCTAGCTCGGCCTCGGACACGGGAGGTATCGCCTCTGCGTCGCCTTCTGCCGGCACTCGGTGACGGCTTGGTGCTGCCATCCGCGGTGGGACCCACTCTTCCCGCTCAGGGAAGAGGGAACTGACCACTCGGCCCAGAAGCTGTGGCTCGAGAGTTCTGGTGAGGGGAGGCGCCCAGGGCCGGAGCTTCTGGCTCACGGTTTTGTACGGGCGCCCCCACGGATCTCGATCCAGGCTCTCGAGCCACTCCCTCCAGGCCTCCTCTTTGGCGGCTCTGATCGCCGAGTTGAGGGCCGCACGAGCGGCCCTATGTGCGGCGAGCAGTTCCTCTTCACGGGCGAGGTCCCTGACGGCCCTCCTGCGGCTGCGAGTGTACTGCCTATGGGCCGCGTGACTTGCGGCACGCAGCCCGGCAAGGTGGGGACGCCACCAGTACACTTGCCTCCGAGGGAGGGCTGGCCTCGCCCTCTGCATCGCCGCATCGCAGACGCGAGTCAGCTTCCCAGCGAGACTATCGCACCTCGCGTCCGCGTCTGGGCCGCTTTCCGCTCCACCAGCAACCCAGCGCTCGACGATAGCCGCCTCTAGGGCCAGTTCCCGGTTCAGAGAACCGAGGCGCCACCGCGGACCTTCTCCAGCAAGGGGACGGTTGCCATCTCCTGCTCGGATGGCCGCTGAGCGAGAGACCACGTCGAACCGTATGTAACGATGGTCCGACGCGGTCTCCACATTCTTGACGACCCGCCAATTGCGAGTGCGGCCAGCCAGGGCAGGACTAGCAAACGACAGGTCTACTATCGAGCTGCCCTGGGGCCGCACAAGCGTGGGTACCGTCCCCCTGTTGAGCAGCACCAAGCCGTGAGACACCGCCCACTCCTCCAATATCTCCCCCCGGCCGTCGGTCCTCGGAGATCCCCACGCCCGTGAGTGGGCGTTGAAATCCCCGGCTACCACGACCGGAGTGGGGTGCGCGTCCGCCAACAGAGCCCCGACCTCCGTGAGCCACTGCTCGAACTCGGCGAGGCTTCTGTTGGGCGAGAAGTACACCCCAATCACTGCAGTGTCGCCCAGCGTGGCGAGGACGCACCCTCGGCCCCTCACTACTCTGCCGAGTTGGTGGGGGCCGGTTCGCTGGGCGACGATAGCCACCAAGCCGTCGCTGTCGCTGGCCCAGTTGGGGCCGGTGCGCACGTAATACGGCTCGGCGACTACCGCCACTGTCGTCTGCCACTGCGTCACGGTCTGGGCCAGTAGGTCCTGGGCCGCGGCGCAGTGGTTGACGTTGGCCTGCAGCACGGAGATTTGGAGAGCCATTAAATTTGGGCGGTGTCCATCTCCTCCTCATTGGACGGTGGCGACAGGGTCGTTGGGGTGGTCTTGGGTTCCACCCCCCCTGTCGCCTTGCGTTTCGCCTGACCCCCCCCTCTTGCGGGAGGCTGCCCGGCACTTCGCGGAGCCGAGTCTGTGGCCGGACGCCACACCTTCCGCTGCACAGACGGGACACTTGGGGTCCGCGGAGCAGGCGGCCGCCTTGTGGCCCTCCTGTCCGCATTGGAAGCAGAGTGCGCTGCGGTCGATCTTCGCAGCGCACTTTGCCCCCACGTGTCCCGGCTCCAGGCAGCGGAAGCACCGCGCCGGCCTTGGCTCCAGGGTGGTCAGCTTGACCGCTGACCACCCGACGACGATGCGGCGGCCGTCCGTTAACTTTTTGGCCGCCGCAACCGGACACCGCAGCCAGGCAGTGCCCTGTCGACCGGGTGGGCGATTGATGTCGCCCACCTTGATGGAGGCGACAGGGCAGCCTCCCTCTTCTGCCAGGATTTTGGCCACCGCCTCCTTAGTTGCCGCATCGCCCAGGCCTGAGATGCGCAACTCTACGCACCTCTCCGGCCTGGCGATACGGACCTCCTCTCCCAGCACCTCTTCCAGCTTGGCCGCCAATTTATCGGCCTTGGTGGCCCTGTCAGCGCCACCTATCTCCAGGATCCTTGCCCCGGTCACGGCAGTGCGGAACCGGAGGCCGTCAATGCCGAGAGTCTTTATATCGATGGACCTCTCGGCATTGGCGATCACCTGGGAATAGGTGACCCCCTTCTCTACAGCGCCCGGCTGCAGTGTGAGGCACACTGCAGCGGTTGTCGGGGCGCGGAGTTTGCGACTCGCCTTCGCCTTCTTCGGAGGCTTGGCGGGTGCCTTGACGCTCGGCGGTGCTGGAGTTGCCTTCGTCTTCTTTGACCGCGCCGCCACCGCGCTCCACGCCTCCTTCACAGGTGGCGGGGCGGCGGCGGGAGCCTGCGGGCGCGGCTGACGGGCAGCTTCGGCCTCCTTCGCCGCGGCACTCCGTTTCTTTGCCTTCTGCTTTTTCTTTTTCCCCTTGGGTTCCCCGTCCGACGGGACCGTCCCAGAGGGGCAGGGATCCGAATCCTTCTGCCCGTCTGCCGCGACGGGCGAGAGGGGCGGAGCCTGAGGAGGCGCGGAAGGAGTGGGAAGAACGGCAGAAGACTTGGGCCTCCGGCTGGACTTGGAGGCCCTTTGTTCCGCATCACGGGCAGCACCAGCGGCTCTGGCGGCGTTCCTCTCGTCCGCCTGGAGAGGCGGACGGATGCGCACCTCAGGCAGCAGGCGGTCCTGGAAGCCCGCGAGTCTCGCATCGATCATGAAGATCATCTCCTCGCGACTCATCTTCAGAGCCTTCATTTCCGCCCGTACGGCAGCAAGCTCTACCTGAAGGTTGGCGACCTCCTCGTTCGCAGTGCGGGCCTTGAGTTGGTGGGCGAGCTCCAAAATGGAGCTACAGGCCACCCTCAGGTCCCGCACATATTGCCCCTTGAGCTTGGAGCTCTTTGTGGCGATGGTTTGCACCACCGCCACTGCCGCCTCGATGGACACCGTCAGCTGATCTGCGCTGACGGGCTCGGAAGATTGTGTTTGGTCCGACGTCTGTATGGGAGTTTTACGGAGGTAAGACTCCCTTTGCTGTCGGACCTCTTCCGCCAGTTCCTTCTCGGCGCGGAGCTCCAGCTCCCGCTCCTTTGCCCTGTTCAAGTCGGCCTTGGCTTGCGCCAGGCCGACGTATTCCCCAGTTGTAGGTGGGCGACCTCTCTTCTTCACCTCCACCGGGCCGGAGCTGTCGGAGTTGAGGCGTTTCCGCCACAACCGACCCGGCGATGATGGACGCGAGTCCGCGTCCACCATTGAGGCGTCGCTTGACGCCGACGAGTCCCTGCTGTATCGCGTTAGGGTGACGCGTGCCTCCTTCGTCACCAACGGGTGTGGTGACGGGGTTCGCAACTCCCCCTTGCTATTCTCCTCCTTCATCGATTCCTCCTTCTCTTCGTTTTTTTTGGTTTGTTTGTTTTTTAAAGTAATATCATCCATAATATGACCCACGAGATGGGGAGAACTAAGAGTCCACCCGGGCAGAGATCCCCAATACCCGGGCAAGCGTAGATTTGTTACCCAACCGAGGGGTCCGCAGGTGCCCCGGCTGGGGGCGCGCTTGCAACTGAACTTCCCGTCAGCCATGCATCCTAGGCCACGCACCATAGCACAAGATTCGGGGTGATTTTTTAAAGAGGTTTTCTTCCTCGCGGCCCGGGCGGTTAAGCCAAGGCCCTCGTCCCCGATATAATCGGGATTACGATGTGTCGACGGTGGCAGGAACACAAGTCCCATGCCTGCTCGACGGTAGTGTTAGTACACGCCGAGCCCGTCCCTACATGGCGCGACGTCTAGCGTCAACGCCACCGCCTCGGCAGCCTGTAATTCGGCTCCGATTTTCCCTTAGTCGCCTTTTACGACACCCACGGGATGAGATGGGGTGGAGCTATTCGGCGCCGGCTCCACACGGCAGAGGTTAGGTTAGGTTAGGTTAGGTTAGGTTAGGTTAGGTTAGGTTAGGTTAGGTTAGGTTAGGTTAGGTTAGGTTAGGTTAGGTTTTTTTTTTTTTTTTTTTTTTTTTTTTTTTTTTTTTTTTTTTTTTTTTTTTTTTTTTTTTAGATCTAGTTCCTCCAACATAATTGGAGTCTGTGTTTGCTCTATATACGTTCATACCAGTTCTCGCAATTAGTCTTCTCGCACTTTCATGCTACATACTAGTTCTTTCTTTTACTCGTATTTCACACTAGGATGGGTGGGACTCCCATCTAACTCTACACTAATCTAATCTAGGCTATTTTACTATTTTGTTTCGACTCATCGATCAGCTTTCCCTAGGGTAGGAGGTCAATAAAGAATCACGTTGTTTTTAATTTAATTTTTACATATGTGTACATACACAGGACTTATCTTATTTATTATATAATACTACTTTCTTATTCTAGGTTACACACTTATTTTCTATTAAGTCTTATTTTCTATTTCATTTTCTTACAGTATACTTATACTACTGCTTATATCTATGTATTTAATTGCTTATTCTAGTTACATTATGTATATGTTGTACACTAATATTGTTATCATATTGTGACAGCATAGTTTCTAAGTCTTTGTTTCGTTCTTTTTAATGACGTTCTTTGCTATTTGCTCGCAGTAGTCTAGTAACCTGTTTCTATGTTTGTCTAACATTATAGATGCCATGTTTGGAGCTTCAATTTGGATACCTATCTCCTGCTCAAGGTTGTATCTCTCTCTGAAGTACACTGGGCACTCAAAGAGCAGGTGCGGTATAGATTCTTCGACCTCTGGGTCGCAGATGCACGCCGGGCTCCCCTTGCATTTGAATCGGTACAAATACTCGGAGAACCCGCCGTGCCCCGTCATAATTTGGGTCCTGACACTGGTGGCCTCGAACTTTCTCACCACACTGTACGCAGCTCTTGCGTCGGGTAAGAAGATTTTGGTGACAGATGCCGTCGTACCACTCCTGTACCTTGAGTCCCATTCGTCAAGGGTCGCATCTCGGATGCGTCTCTTGACGAATGAGACCGGGCACAGGTCATAGTCAGGCCTACACTTGGAACTTTGTGCTGCTGCTTTGGCCAGTTCGTCGGCTCTCTCGTTTCCCTCCAGTCCTATATGTGCTTTAATCCAGAACAGTGTTATTACCTTGCCCTGGAGCGAGGAAGTTTTGAGGCTATTCCTAGCTTCTACCGCTAATGGGTGGAGGGAATGGGGGTTTTGTACAGTCTGTAGTGCAGCCATGGAGTCACTATAGATTCCAAATGTAGTTTCTCTGCGCGAGGTAGTCTCCCTCGCTGCCCTGCACAGTGCCAGGAGTTCGGCCTGATATACCGTGCAGTGACTCGACAGTGTCAGTTTCTTAGTGCTGATCTCAGTTTCATCGGTCCACACCGTCAAGGCAGCTCCAACTTTGTCTGAGATCCTGCTGCCGTCGGTGAAGATTTTTATTGCCCCGTTGCCGCTCTGCAGGTATTGTGTCCTATCTGTTATTGGACTTATGTCGAGGTGTATGTGCTCGGCCGGGTGTGGGGCATCTACCGCTCTCGCCATACGCTCCACTTCCCGGTCTCCTAGTGGCTCCCAGGTTATACCCCTCTTGCTTTGATAAAGTAGAGCGACCTCGCGTATTCGGAGGTCGAGGGGGAGGATTCCCGCTAGTGTTAGTGCCGCGTTTAGAGACACTGTGCGGTATGCCTTGCACATTTTTTGGGCCATTCCGCGTTGGATTGCATCCAGCTGCTTCCTCACGCCAAGTTTGTTGGCGGCTGGTGCCCAAGAGCTGGCTCCGTACAGTAAAATGGGCTCTATGGTTGCCACATAAATTATCCGGATAACATCTGGATGCAATCCCCAGCTGACCCTTGCCGCCCTGGATAGTTGTTTGTACACCCCGACAGCCTTTTTACAGGTATTCGTGACGTGACTATTGAAAGTCAGGCCCTGATCAATAATGACACCTAGAATTTTGATCTCCTTGGTCGCCCCGACGTCGACCCCTCCCATGCTCAGATGTGGTGTGTCGTACTTCAACTTGTTGGTTAAAGTCATGGCCATGGTCTTGTGTGGTGCAAAAGTCAACTTATTGTCGACCCCCCACTTGCGAACGTGTTCGAGGGCGGCGTCGGCGCGTCCTTGGATTTCCCCTGCAGTATGCCCGTTAAAAACCAACAGTATGTCGTCGGCAAAAGCTTGGCAATAGTCTCCTCTTGCTTCCAGGCTCTTAAGAAGCGGGTCCAAGAGAAGGTTCCATAGAATAGGACCGCCTATGGATCCTTGTACACAGCCCCGGCTGGTGCCTTTCTCATATTCCTCTCCAGCGTAGCGAACCTTCACCCGTCTTTGCGACAGGTAGTTGTCCACCAGTAGTCGGAGGTTTACGGGGCACTTTTCCTCCGCCAGACGGACTCTAATAACGGGCCACCAGGCACTGTCGAATGCTCCCTCTATGTCCAGAGAAACTACTGTAACAATTTGTTTTTCTTTAATTTTGGTGCGGATGTGCTGCACTAGGTCATAGAGGGAGTCTTCGGTGCCCTTTTGGGGCATGAATCCGTACTGGCTGGAACTCATCCCGGGTAGTAGATGATATTTGAGGCGGGCGACCAGCATTTTCTCGAGGATTTTTCCTAGTATTGGTAATAGTCCTATAGGCCTCAGAGATTTGGGGGTTGTGTAACTATCCCTTCCCGGTTTCCTTAGGACCACTACGGTCGCTTCCTTCCAAGCCCTGGGGAAGCAGTGTAGAGTCAGGCATTTATTAAAGAGCTGGAGGAAGGTCTCGGGATCGTTTTCTATCGCGTTTAGACAGATGTCTGCAGTGAACCCATCCGCTCCAGGCGCTTTCCTTGGGTTGAAAGATTTTGCCGATGTTAGGAGTTCGTAGAGCGTGAACTCCGGATCCCATTTGTTGTTGTATTCTACAGAGTTCACTTCTTCGGCCTTTTGTCTAATTTGGCGGTGATGGGCACTGTCCGACTCTCCCAGGTCTTCCGGGTAAAAAGTATCCGCGATGAACTTCACCGATTCCCTCGCATCCAGCTCCGTTCCCTCTTTCACCATCGGCAGATCCTCTGCCCTGACGGTGGTTCGGCCGATGACCCGGTAGATACCCTCCCATACGCTCTCCCTGTCCTGTTTCTCACAGAAGCTCTTCCAGCTCTCTGTTTGGGCCTTCATTACTGCCTTCTCATATTCATCTTTCTTTTTCAGGTACTCCTCAACTACTTTGGGTCTACGCACCTCGGCGGCGCATCGCACTCTGTTCTTCAGAGTGGCTACGGTCTTCTTCTGCTTGCTGAGTTCCTCGGACCACCACGGCATGGTAAGTAGTTTACGATTGTTTATTTTAGGTATGGTATCGTCGCATGCTAGTTGTATTATATTTATCATTTTTTGTGTGGTTATTTCTAATTGTTGTGGTGTGGTTATTTTTTCTATTTCTATTTTGTTTAATTTATTTTCTATTTTTAATTGTGTCAGTTTCTCATGAAACCGACTCCAATTAGCTTTTTTCGTGTTATACTTTCTAGTAGTTCGTTCTGTTTTTATGTGTTTTAATTTATGCAGGTATATACTAAACATCATGCCGTTGTGGTCGGAGGTTGTGAGTCCTTCTTCGACTCTCCAGTTGGTTAGGTTAGGTTAGGTTAGGTTTTTTTTTTTTTTTTTTTTTTTTTTTTTTTTTTTTTTTTTTTTTTTTTTTTTTTTTTCTGCTTTTCCCCGTCCATATATATCGACAGGACCTTGTGTATCTATTTGTGTATAATATAGTGCTATGTGTAGTGGTGTCTATATATTTTTTAATATATATGTATATATAATAATATGTTAAAGTGTTCAATTGTGTGTCGACAGCGTACACACAGTTTCTGTGAACACACACTTGTGCACTTGTTGTGTTCTAATTGTTTATTTTCTAACTATTTATGTCCAACTATTTTTTATCTATGTGTTTCTACTTTATTTTTTATACATGTGTTATTTATTGTTTCATTCCCTATAACATTTTCAAAAAAAAAAGAACAAAAATTTTCCAACTAATTATTTTTGGGCGGTCACCCATCCTAATACCGACCGCGCCCGATGTTACTAATTTAATGACAGTAAAAAGTACAAAAAACAATTTTTGGGCGGTCACCCATCCAAATTCCGACCTCACCCAATGTTGCTTAACCTTAGGTGAGGTCGGAATCCGCCATTTCAACTGTTTCAACTTTATTATATATTCCTTTATTTATACTTCTGATTTTTGTTTGCATTACTTGTCATTTATACATATTTCAATTTTTTACACTATTTATTTATTTATATATACTTCTTGTCTTTATATTTAAATTTACTATTTTTATTTATTTCTATTCTTTACCTTATATAAATTTCTTAATAAAAAAAAACCACAAAAATAATTTTTTCGGGCGGTCACCCATCCAAGTTCCGACCTCACCCAATGTTGCTTAACCTTAGGTGAGGTCGGATTTTGCCATTCCAAGTTTCAATTATTCCAATATATATTCCTTTACTTATACTTCTGATTTTTTGTTTACATTTCTTGTTATTTATACATATTTCAATTTTTTACAATATTTATTTATTTATATGTATTTCTAGTCTTTATATTTAATTTACTATTTTTATTTATTTCTATTCTTTATCATACATAAAATTTCCTAATAAAAAACAACAAAAATAATTTTTTCGGGCGGTCACCCATCCAAGTTCCGACCTCACCCAATGTCGCTTAACCTTAGGTGAGGCCGGAACCCGCCACTTCAATTGCTTCAGTTATTTCATTATATATTCCTTTATTTATACATCTGATTTTGTTTACATTACTTGTTATTTATACATATTTCAATTTTTTACAATATTTATTTATTTATATGTATTTCTAGTCTTATTGTTTAAATTTACTATTTTTATTTGTTTCCATTATTTATCATATATAAATTTCTTAATAATAAAACAACAAAAACAACTCCTTCGGGCGGTCACCCATCCAATTTCCGACCTCACCCAGTGCTGCTTAACCTGGTGGTCGTTAATTGCCATTCATACATTTTAAATTTTTATAACACATATATATTATTTATTTATATTTCCAATTTCTTACTTACATTATTTGCCACTTACACATATTTCAATTTTTTGCAACATTTATTTGCTTATATATACTTCTAGTTTTTTATATTTAAATTCACTATTTTATTCATTTCTATTCTTTACAATGTATAATTTTCTTTAATAAAAACATCAAAAATAAATACAACAAGCAATAACAAAAACAGCACACAGGCGGTCACCCATCCAAACAGTGGTCCCGTCCAGCGCTGCTTAACTTTTGTAATGATTTTATCACTTACAATTACTATTTATATTTCTAATTTCCAATATATATATTTATATGTATATATATATATTTAGTATGTTCAAATGTGTGTACACAGCGTATATTCAATTTCTTTGTACACACATTTGTCCATCTACATGATTCTATAATTTATCTAAGTACTATTGCTTGTTTACTCATTCTTCACGTTGTTGCGCCGCCATCTTTGCACTAGCAAGGATCGGCGTGTTTTTCCATCTTTATTTAATCTGTCTATATCTAATGAATCTTATTATTATGCACTATATTTATATGTCTATTGTCATCTATTTATCCTTACTATCACTTATTTAAACGTATTACACAAACATATTCATTTTTTACGTCACAATACATACTTACATTTTCTATACAATTTTTATGCCATTTGCAGCCTGTCCGTTTTGCCTTAGCTATTTTTTCATGTTTGTTTTATCGCCTGTTAGTTTAATTTAGCACCGTTTTCTTGCGGAATTCTATATTTTTAGAGGCGTTTTGCACTCTGTTATCAGGCATGAGAAGTCGGTCAGTATGTCTGTTTATGTCCGGTGGCTTCCCACACACTCCCCCAGGATAAGGGAGACTCGTTACTCATGACTGGTGTATCTGTATTGTTTGCATGTTTTTGTTTACTTGTTTAGTATTTTGCATGTGTGTACCCTTCCACAACTCACTCTTTCCTACATGTCACACTGTTTGGCAATATGTATATATATTGCAATATATACAATTGCCACGTACCTATTTTGTGAGTTGTGTCCTTCTTATGTATGTCTAGCAAGTATATGTAATCTTAGTGTCAGTGATTGTGTGCATGTTCTGATATATTTTTATATAATCATTATATAATAATTAAATCAGTGTTTAGTATTTATGTCTGTTTTGTATAGTGTGTAGTTGTGTGTTGGTGGGTCATAAGTACGCTGTCGTCTCCCTCGCTAGGTAATCCCATTTGCTGCGGGTAGGACATTCGGCGCTGAAGGCGTTATGGTCCGCATTCCGCTGCCCAGAGCGCGAACAGTTGCAGCACTGAGGTCTGGAGCCCGCACTGTAGTCGGCGCAGTCCTTGCGCAGGTGCGGGCCTCCACAGTGGCTACATCTATCCGCGCTCTCGGTGCAGAATTTGCGACCATGACCGAATGCCAGGCATTTGGTACATTGTATGAGCGGAGACTGGTCCTCCACCCTAACCCTCTGTAGGTCCAGGTAGAGAGTCCCGGCCTCCGTCATTCTCTGCCATACCCTTGGCTTAACCTGGAGGACTATGTGGGAAGTCCCCGGATTTCTTGTCCTTTTTCTATATCTAATGCAGGCCTCTCTTTCCTCTTGTGGTAGGCCCTCAAAAATCCCTGCATTTTGGGTGTATATAGCCTTAATCATTTTGTCGTTGTCATTTTCTTTATGTACGTCCTTTAGAACTACTAGGGGATTTTTGTTTATTAAAGGCTCTACCACAAGCCCACTGTTATTATTTTCTATCTGTTTTCTTAATTTGGCGGCCTCCTCCCTCGTGTCACATCCCAGTATGATGGTACTATTTTTTGCTTTTCGGGCCTTGGCTATTTTCAGGCCAGTACGCCTGGCGTCGACCGCCTTCTCCACCTTGGCGAGCACCTCTCCGGCCGTCTCCTGCTCATCCTTTGAGGTGACCGCCACCGAGTGAAGAGCCGGTCGGCGCCCGGGTCCGGCCGCTGCGACACTAGCGTAAGTCGCAGGGCTAGGACAGGGTTCCGCGACGCGGAGCGCCCCGACGGCGTCGCTGATGTGCGTTTTGGTGTCTACTATTATGTCTCTGGCGACAGTCCCGATTAGATCCTCAACCTGGGTCTGCGCACGCACAACAAGGCCCTCGGTCGCCATGTCGATTTCGACTTGTGTCTCCTCCATTTTTTCCGAGACCCTGTCTACTACTTTATGGCAACGCTCGTCGTTGGCCTTCTCCATGTCCCGGAACCCCTCCCTCAATGCCTGATGTGCTTTGTTTATTTGCTCAAGGATCGAGCCCTGAACCTCCTCCAACTTTGCCAGGACTCGACCCTCAAGCTGCGAGGGCGAGGCCGCCGCAGGCGCCTTCGTGTCAGTCGCGCCCACGGCCCCGGATGCCGCCTCCTCCAGACTTTTAATTCTATCTCTGAGCGCGTAGATAATATACATGCCATCGCAGGATGTGTCCTCCAGGTAGTTTTTTACGTCTCTTCTCATCTGAGAGTATTGTTGGACCTTTTGTGTAATTTTTTCAAAGGTCCGCATAGCATCCTGGAGGAGCTGGTCAGTGGGAGTAGAGTCGAGGACTTTCTTCCTGGCGGCACCCGCAGTCAGCGAGGGCGAGGTATTGGAGCCAGAAGAGGCCCGTTTCCCTAAGGCCGCAGTTGTTTGTGACGTATGAGACATGTTTTTGTACGGGGAAAATTGTCAATCTTAAATTTAATATTGTACACCCTGTATAGCGGGGTGAGTTATAAATAATTGACCCTGTAAATGGGGTATCAGTCTAATATAAGTCACAACACAATACACACAATTTAGTCAATAATATATTAAAATTTAAAATTTTTTGTTAAAATTTTTCAAATAAGAACTTAATATTATTTTATTCCCCTATAAGGGGGCGTAAATATTCCCAATTGGGACTGTCTTTAAGTTTTGGGGATGTACAAGGTCCCCTATCAATTCTTAAATTTTGAATTTTAATTAAAATAAAAATATTTTTTTGTTCCTAACAAACTAATTTGAATAAATTAAAATTTTATAAACTTAAAAACTATTGTTTTGAGGGACTGTGACCCTCTACAGGTCCCTCTTTTTAGTGACGGGTTGTGTGCCCTATACCGGGCCGTAAATAAAAGAAATTTTTAACTTTGGACCTTCCAGGCCAAAGTTGGGTTTCCTCTGGTTTTCTCTGGAACTCTTC